>CM016619.1:122419150-124819150 GCA_005393395.2 Gossypium australe
CCCCCACAGAAAACTCTATGTCTCTCCGCTTAAGATCGGCATAAGACTTTTGCCGGTCCGAAGCTTCCTTCAATCGAGCCTGAATCAACTTAACCTTGTCTTCGGTCTCAATAACCAACTCGGGTCCCAACAACTGACGTTCACCTAACTCCGTCCAACAAGTAGGTGAGCGACACTTCCTACCATACAACGCCTCATATGGAGCCATCTTGATGCTTGCTTGGTAACTATTGTTGTAGGCAAACTCGGCTAATGGTAGAAACTCCTCCCAACTACCCCTGAAGTTTAGAACATAACCTCTCAGCATATCCTCTAAGATCTGAATAACCCTTTCGATTGCCCATCCAACTGCGGGTGAAAAGCAGTGCTGAAATCCAAACGCGTACCCAGAGCCTGATGCAACGCTTCCCAGAACCTTGACGTAAATCTGGGATCCCTATCCGAGATGATCGACACTGGCACACCGTGCAGCCTCACTATCTCTGACACATACAGCTTCGCTAACTTCTGAAGTGAGTAGTCAACCCTCACCGGAATAAAGTGAGCTGATTTAGTCAGTCGATCCACAATTACCCAAACTGAATCCTTCTTGCTTGGCGTAAGAGGTAATCCACTGACGAAATCCATGGTTATCCTTTCCCACTTCCACTGAGGAATCTTCACTGGCTGAAGCAAACCTGAAGGCAACTGATGCTCAGCCTTGACCTGCTGACATGTCAAACACTTCCCTACAAACTCTGTCACTTCTCTCTTCAGTCCCGGCCACCAAAACTGCTCTCTGAGATCCTTATACATCTTGCTACCTCCAGGATGCATAGCGTATGGACTGCTATGTGCATCCTGAAGAATCTTTTGCCTCAGCTCAACATCCTTGGGCATACAAGCTTTACCTTGGAAACACAGCACCCCATCACTAGACAAACTGTAACTTTCCAAACCACCATCCTGCACCTGCAACTTCTGCGCACTCAAAACCTCATCCTCTAACTGTTTCTCTCTGATCTGCTCAACCTAAGTAGGCTTAACTTGCAACTCTGCCAAAATACTCCCGTCGTCATACAAACTCAAATGGGCAAACATCGCTCTTAAGTCCGGAACCACCTTACGGCTCAACGCGTCTGCCACCACGTTAGCCTTGCCCGGATGATACTCAATCGAACAGTCGTAGTCCTTTAGCAACTCAACCCATCTGCGCTGCCTCAAATTCAAATCTTCTGAGTCAAAATGTACTTCAGACTCTTGTGATCCGTGTAGACTATCGATCTCTCTCCGTACAAGTAGTGCCTCCAAATCTTCAAAGCGAAGACTACAGCCGCTAGCTCCAAATCGTGCGTCGGATAGTTGACCTCATGTGGCCTAAGCTGCCGAGATGCGTAAGCCACAACCTTTCCTTCCTACATCAGCACACAACCTAATCCCGTATGTGATGCATCGCAATAAACTGTGAATTCCTTACCAGCCTCAGGTTGAATCAAAACCGGAGCTTCTGTCAGAATCTTCTTAAGCTTATCGAAACTCTCCTGCTGTTTCTCAGTCCAAACAAATGGAACCTCTTTCCTTAACAACTTGGTCATCGGCGCTGCGATCAACGAGAAACCCTCTACAAACCTTCGGTAGTATCCTGCCAAACCCAGAAAACTCCGAATCTCAGCCACTGACTTAGGCGGCTTCCAATCCAAAACTGCCTCAACTTTCGAGGATCCACTCTAATCCCCTCAGCCGACACTACATGACCCAAGAAAGTCACTTCTCTAAGCCAGAACTCACACTTGCTAAACTTAGCATAAAGCTGCTTTTCCCTCAAGATCTACAGCACCACTCGCAAATGCGCATCATGCTCTTCTTCTGTCCTTCAATACACCAAGATGTCGTCTATGAAAACCACGGCAAACTGATCCAAGAACTGCTGAAACACCCTATTCATCATATCCATGAATGCTGCCGGCGCGTTAGTCAACCCGAACGGTATTACCAGAAATTCGTAGTGCACATACCGAGTCCAAAACGCCGTCTTGTGGATGTCCGCCTCCTTCACCTTTAACTAGTGATACCCAGACCTCAGGTCGATCTTCGAAAATACCGCTGCACCCTTCAGCTGATCAAACAAGTCATCTATCCGTGGCAATGGATACTTGTTTTTGATCGTCAGCTTATTCAACTGGCGGTAGTCTATACACATCCGCATCGTACCATCTTTCTTCTTTACAAAAAGTACCGGCGCTCCCCAAGGCGAAACACTTGGCCTGATAAAACCCCGATCCAACAACTCCTGGATCTGAGCCTTAAGCTCCACCAACTCCTTTGGCGCCATCCTATACGGGGCAATAGACACTGGCGCAGTCCCGGGTAACAGATCTATCCCAAATTCTACCTCACGATCCGGCGGCAAACCCAGAAGTTCCTCCGGAAACACATCAGCAAATTCTCCAACTGTCTGAACTTTCTCTACAGCAGACTCTTTAGCCTCCAAGGCATACACATGAACCACATACGCTTCACAACCCTTTCTGACCATCTTCTCAGCCTTCAGAGCAGATACCACATTCGATAAGTAATCTCCCCTATTACCTATCATAACCACTTCATCACCCTCAGACGTCTTTAGAACCATGCGCTTAGCCGCGCAATCCAACCTCGCCTGGTACTTAACCAACCAGTCCATCCCAAGAATCAGATCGAACTCCCCAAATGGCAGTTCCATCAGATCAGCCAAAAACACTACCCCTTGGAGTTCTAGGGGTACATCCTTAAACAGCTTATCTACAACTACAGAGTGACCTAGAGGACTAATTACTGTCATCTGCCTAGAAGTAGTTTCAGAGTCTAAGTCCATGGTCTCTACTATACTACTAGCAACATAAGAATGCGTCGAACCCACATCAATCAAAGCAGTAAATGGAGAACAAAAGATCAAGAACGTACCGGTTATGACGTCCGGTGCGTCGCCCTCCTCTCGGCGCCTCGCCGCATACACTAACCCAGGCTGTCTGGCCTCAGAACTACCCGCACCTCTGCCCGGTGCTCCACGGCCCCGACCAGAACCATTACCTCCTCTGCCATTACCACGACCCCTCTGCGGTGGCGGTCCAGTATTCCTGAACTGAGTACGGCCCTGACTCTCAGACTGAATCCTAGCCAACTTACGCGGACAGTCCCTCACACGGTGATCCAGTGAACCACACTCAAAACACCCTTTTCCACCGGTCCAGCAACCTCCCCAATGAGATTTCCCACAATGGTTACACTGCGGCGGTCCCTGACTAGCAGCAACAAACCTACCAGACTGATTCGGCCCACTCTGTCTAGCCCTTTTCTGAGGATTACCCGACGACCCAGAAGATCCAAAACTCCTCTTCTGTTTGTTCCTATCCATGCCTTGCCTTACAGACTCTTTAACACCCTCGGCTACCTTAGCCTTCTCAACCAGAACAGCAAACTCACGCTCTTGCTGAGGAGCAATCAGCAATCTTAACTCGTCTCTCAGACCATCCTCGAAACGAACACACCTCTCGTGCTCTGTAGCCACAATGCCCCTAGCATACCGACTCAGCCTCAAGAACTCAGCCTCGTATTCTGACATAGACTTACTCCCCTGAACAAGCCTCAGAAATGCTTTTCGCTGCGCGTCGATGTAGCTAGCTCCAATGTACTTTTTCTGATACGCAGCTTTGAAATAGTCCCACGTAAGATCCTCTGCTACAGCACTATCCCGAACCGTGAGCCACCACTGGTATGACTCATCTCGAAGAAGCGATACTATGCCCTTCAGCTTTTCCTCAGCAGTCAGGTCTAAATCATCCATGACCCGCTCTGTCGCCTCCAGCCAATACTCAGCCGTGCTGGGAGCAACACCAGAAACACCTCGAAAAACCTCAGCCCCGTTCGCCCGAAGTCGCTCAGGCACAGATTTCCTAACTCCTGCGCCTCCACCTACTCCAGCTACCCTTTCCAAAACTCGCAGCATCGCCTGTGACACTGCATCGTCCCCAGTCTGATCTTGAAACTCACCACCTCCAGCTGGTGGCGGTACCGGTATCTCATTTTCTGACCCCTGACCAGATCCTACGGGTTCAGAAACTGTCATCCTACCACGACCTCGTCCACGACCGCGTCCACCTCGAGCACTCATGACTAAAATCTCTACTTGTCTGATTTAAAAAAAGTTTTATGCATCAGTAATTATTCCACTGTTTTAAAGCAAAGTCTTATGAATATTAAAGAAGCTTTGTTTTGCAAGTTCACAGAGTCCTATCAGTCTCAGTCTCTAAAGTAATTCACTATTACAAGTCATCCAATCACATCTCATCAAAATCACAAGTAATAGTAAGGGGTACTTACCTGGGCGGATTGGTGCCGGAGACTCGGTGCCATGCCTTTCAAACCATATATTTCAAAACAAAAATACTTAAAACAGACTTTTGAAAACTATTTTGGGCCTCAGGCCCACAGCTGAGCATTTGAACTTAGCTCTGATACCAAAATTGTAACACCCCAAACCCGGTCAACACACCACGACCGAATTTGGTATGTTACGAGGAAAAACGTAATTTTGAGAAGATAGGGTTCTGTTTGAAAGTTTGATAAAGACACTTCGCTATATAGTGTACTTGAAGAAAACTTGGGCATGCTTGATTAAAAGCCGATGGTGTATTTGAAAACCCGGAAATTTTGAAAACTTAGTCAGAAATGGAAGTAAAACAAGTTTATCTCATTTTAGAAATTCAAGTAGTTTCCCATTGTTACTTAAAACATTTTGACTTAGTAGAAGATGAGTTCCAGTTTGGAAAACGTTTGAGTTTCATTTATTTTAAGTTACAATGTGATACCCATTGGTATAGTTTAAAACATATCACTTTGTAGTTTTGAAATCTTTATCTTTCCAAGTTCTAGCAAATTTTAACCCAATTAATTTGTTAAGGCATATTAAAAATCTACTTTAAGCATAAATGAAGCGAAACATAATTTTAAAGGCCGTTTACAATCCAAAATAAAAACCAAATAGAAATAGATAAACTAAAGTACCAAATTTTAAAAGTCAGAGCAAATCCGTATTTATTCATGGCATGAGCACCTCGAGTCCACCCCGGCTCCATGTCCGCGTCTAAGTGTCACCTGAAATGTCAAAGGAGAAGGTGAGTTGCAAGACACAGTGCATAAATCCCCCTCCCGATAATACAACATGCTAACACACATCATAACAAAGCAATACAATTAATGCACCCGATCCTAACCATCCATAACACCTTTTCTACCCCGTGTGGTACCAAACCACTGGTGGTGCCAAACCACTGGTGACCCAAAGTCACGATATCCATCAATGTGGTGCCAAACCACTGGTGACCCAAAGTCACGAATAAACCATCTGTGGGGCCAACCCACGTGTGATACCAAATCACTGGCGACAATCCCATATCTCTCAAGTGGGGCCAACCCACGGTGGTGTTAAACCACAGGGACGAGTCGCGATGAGGTGCCAAACCTCTGGTGTCCCAAAGACACAAGAGTGATACCAAATCACTGATGACCGCAGTCACGAATCGTATGATGGGGCCAACCCATCGTGTGATACCAAATCACTGGCGTCAATCCCGTATAATCAACTGTGGGGCCAACCCACTGTGGTGCTAAGCCACTGGGACGAGACGCTGAGGTGCCAAACCTCTGGTGACCCAAAGTCACAAAATATCATCTGTGGTACCAAACCACTGGAGGTGCCAAACCTCTGGTGTCCCAAAGACACGGATATCATATTCCCCCTCCTCTCAAATCACCCAATAACATATCATACTAATGCAAATGATATAGATCATGCAATCATGCTAACATGCTCAAAATGGCATCTCGTAATACATACACCATAAATCATGATATCACATATATCACTACAGATCTCGAAATGAAACGGACTTACCCGTATCCGTGCACATACCCCATTGGGTACCAAATCCATCAACCATATTGTTTCACTTACACAATCAGGTTATTAACATATTACTTAGTGATAAGTGTGTTAGTTTACACACCTGAAATAACGAAGGTCTTAATCCCAAGAACCGGTCTAAATCCCTCGGTCACCTTGCTCCTAGAATCGGCCAAACAAGGGATTAGTACTCATACCATTCGGCCACAACCAATTAAACAAAAGGGGTTAACTTTGATCCCTTACCTTGCAATTGGTTTGGTTTCCTACCAAACCCCGAACCAAACGGTGGTTCTTCTGACAATCGGCCTTCTTCTAAAACACAAACAGTTAGTTTCATAAACCTTAGGCTTAACAAAAACTAAAAGAATGGACCATCAACCAACTTCTTACCACCACTTACCCAATGATCAAACAGAGGTAACCGCTTCACTTGGTTGCCACCAAAGTCCAAAGGCCCTATAGCGAAATGAATAACCAGAGATTAACCCCCTTCAATCAACCCAAAATCGGCTCTTAACCAAACTGAAAACAACAAAGCACTAGAGAGGAGAGAAATGGCCATTCGGCCAAGCACCTACCCAACACCAACCAATATTCGGCCAACAACACACTAGGAGAGGGGAGAGATTCGGCCAAGGTGTTTAACACCCCTATGATCGGCTTTGTGTGAAAAAGAAATAAAAATAAAGGTGAGAAGAAATGGAGAAAATGGCAATAGAGTTTAGGAGAAGAAAGAAAATAAAAGATGGATAAGGGAGGGTACCTTCGGTTTGAAAGTGAAAGAAAATGAAGAAAGTGTTTTTAGAGAATGGAGTTTCGGCTATCAAGGTTTTCAAGTCAAAGAAAGAAATATGGAGAGGAGAGAGTTCTACTTTCGGCTTACTCAAATGAAAGAGAAAGAAGAAATGGAAAGAAGCATTCGACCACAAGCACAAAATCAAGGAAACAAAGCAAAATTTCGGCAAACTAATTGTGTGAACTTTCGGTTTCAAGAAGTAAAGAAAAATGAGAGAACACTCTTTAGAAAATTCGGCTAACAAAAGACCAAAGAAAGAACTTTTGCTTGACACTCCAAAGACTGAAAATGCACAAAAGCCTAAGTGAATTTCGGCTACCACCCCCTAACTCACTCACCCAACCGGCCACTCCCCAAAAACTCTCCTAAAATTCGGCCACATCTCCCCCAAACACTCCACACCACCACTTCAAATTATTTTGAACAAGTCCACCTCCTACAATCACTCTCCACCCACCATTTGAGCATTTGACTTGGTCTTAGGCAGAGTTTGAACTGCCTATAACTCCTCCCCTCCATGCCGTCAAAATGGAAGCAAAATAGGAGCACTCTGCAGCTTGAACACAGGACCTCTCCCCTTGCAAATGGTGTCCCATACACAAGCCCTTAGTGGCGCCTATCCTACCACTCCACCAGCTCATTTCTTGTGCTAAAATCCACCAAATAAAACCTTTAAACCCCAGCTTCCTCAGCTCCTCTCACCAAAGCCCAAAAACTAAAATTTTTCCTACCTCTCCGGCTCACACCTAGCTTACAATTAAGCCCCGAAACCATACAAACAACAACATAACAGACCCAACACATGCAAACCATGCCATAACAAAAATAGCCCCTAACCCGGGATATTACATTTAGGGTATTTTAAATGTATTTTTCTAGGTTTTAATGAGGCTTCAAATCATTTTTAAATTTATCCCCAATTTCGGCCACCATGGGTGGTGGTGCTTGCGCATATGTGTAGAATAGGGGGCTGTTTTGTTTCTTGAATCTTAACCAATTAATTCCAGCCTTAATTTGAGTTCTTGAACCCTCCTAATAATCTATTAAACCCATTTAAATTAGGGGAAAAAGTTCTTGGTCGTTTAGGCATTCAAAACTCATAAATCAGGAAGCGTAAGAGCGGTTAAGTGTAAAATTAATTATTGTTTCAACATAGTTGTAGGGTAAATGTTATGAATTGATTAAATGAAAGAATTGAATAATTACTAGCTACTGGTTTTCCAGTACATTATGGAATTAGGTATTGGCTCAAACGCCTCGAATCAACCATAAAGCTGAAGAACAATCGTATGTACAATACACATCGATACAAGGTAAAAAATCCAACTAGTTGAATTCGTAAAATAGTTATTAATTTGAAAATTGGTTTGAACCCATAAGTCGGTAATTTGGAGTTAGTTAAGTGGAAAATTTATTTAATTTATACTAAATTTGGGTTGAGGATCGTATAAAGGTTTACTAAGGAAAATTGGAAGATTCACTAAGGTGCTGTGAGAAAGTGGAAAATAAGGTGTGGGTCCTAAACTTGTAAAAATTGTTTGATAATAATAAATGTTATGTTATATTTAATAATTATCTTGTTGATTGGTTTGGCATAGTAGCCAAAATATTAGTTTTGTGAGTGGCCGAACTAGGTACATTTCAAGCCTTAAAAGATTGATGTGTTGGCAAAATTGCTAGTTTGACTGTACGAATGTAATACCCTAGAATTAGGGGCTATGTATTTGGTGCATAACTCACGAGGTAGTAGGCTCAGTGTGTGGTTGAGTATGTTTTAAGGGATTTTAGAACTCTAGGATGAAGGAGAATGCATGGGAAAAATATTGGATTTTAAGCTTTAAGGAGGAGCTAGGCTAAGGAGGCCTTAAGGGAAAATTGTAGGCGTTTATGGACATGAAATGGGGCTTGGTAAAGTGGCTTGAAGGCGCCACTTAGGGCCTTGGAGAATGACGCCATGTGCAGTGGGCAAGGGCCTTGGTTCGAGTTGCAAAAGAAGCAGGAGGGAGCTTTTTATTTTGCGTCAAGTTGGAAAGAGGTGGGACGGCAATGGGACTTTTAATTGGATGAGGATTAAGCTTATTTCTCCTTTTAATTTTCGGCTAGGATATAGGATAATTTTAGTTTTATTTTATTTATCTTGAGTGAGCAGATAAGAGATAAAATAGGAGATTAAGTGAAGGATAATTGTAGTCTTATTTTGATTATTTTGAATAAGGTGATAAAGAGAAATATGAGGAATGTGATAGAGGAGATTAAGTGGCCGGCCAAGGGACTCTGTTGGTGATTACTTTTGGTTTTGAAGCTTATAAGAAGGGGGTACCGAATTTAGTTTTCTCTTTTCCCCTTTGTGTCGTTTTCTTTATGTGAAGAAGCCATCTAGTTTTGATTTGTTTCTCTTTTTGTTTGTTGACCGAAACCTCAAAGAGCATCAAGGCCATTTATATTTCTTTCTTCTCCTCCCCTATTTGCTCCTTGGCCGAACCTATACTTCGTTCTCCAAATCTTCTCTTTTATTTTGTGTTAGCCGAATCCTCCTTTGCCACCTTTGCCGAATTGCTTAACCCCTCATTCTCTTCTCTTCTTTGCATAGTTCATTCAAAAGCCGAAATATACTTGCGATAGCCGAATATTCCAACCTCATTTGGAGGCTTAGCCGAACCTTGTAAGTGACCATTCTTCTATTTGTATTTTATTTTTGTTAAAAGCCATAGCTGAATCTCAAGTGCCCTTATTCTTTTTCTTTTGTCGCAAGTCTCAAAAGCCGGAAGTCAGGCACTTTTCCCTCTTGTCGACTACTCTCTCTTGATCTCTTCTAGCCTCTGCAAGCAAACGATAGGGGTAAGTATTTCTTTAGGCAGTCGGTTTATCTCATCTTCATATGTATGCAGAAAGCAATGGTAAGGCCTTGATCTAAGGTTGGCCGAATGTTCATAGTGCCATAGTGATGTGTGCCTTTTGTTGTAGCCGACAGTAAGGAGCATCAAAGGAGTATTTCGGGATTTGGAGCACTCAAGGTAAGTGGTATGTGCTATTCGGCCAAGGGTTATTTTTATGGGTTATTGTCATATAGCCGATTCTAACAAGTGATTAGCAGGGATATCGACAACTTCAGGGATAGTAGTGGTTTTCGGGATTTGGTTAAACAAGGTAAGGGATGTCGATATTTGGCCTAAGGCCATATTTTGAGTATTTAGTAGTGACCGATTGTGTACTTTGGTTTAGGGGCAAATCGACAGAAGTAGGGCAAGCTTATGGGATTCAAGGTTATTTTGGTAAGGATATTTAGTAAGTGTAGATTCGATTCGATATATTTAGATTAATGTATTAGTGATTAACCGTTTGTTCTGATTAAAGTTCTACGATGGATGCGAATGCCAGTCAAGGAGGACAAGGGGTAACTCCTATCCCTAAGTTCAAGAAGAGAGCAGTTTCTGCAGTTCAGGATTGGCCACCAGGGTGTGGGCCAGCGTCAGAGCAGCAGAGTAGGCAGATAGCCGTAGTCTCGATTAGTGATAGCGTCGATATCGAAAGCGTAGTTCTGCAAGTGATCAGGTGTGTAGTTAGCCTACTGTTTTCCGAGATGTATGCCATGTGTGTGATATGTGTATATGTTATGAATGTGCTAACTAGTGCAGTGGAAATTGTGATATGGATACCCTTAAGGGGTATGTCGATAACCCGGTAAGTACCAAATCTGATAACATGTGATTGTTAATATGAATATGTGCTGATATGCTTGATGAACATGCTCATGCATCATTATGTATGTCACTATTTTATGTTGCATGTGCATGGGTGGGATATGATTATGAAAGAAGGACAAGGTGTACTTCTAGTACGTGGTTGATATAGGCTATGTGCCATATCGTGGTTATTGATTACTTTGTGCTCATCGTGGTTTTGATGTTAGCGTCGGCTACATCGTGGATTGACGCTGACTGAGGTCGCGTTGTGGATTATTTGCGGTTAAGTTCGCGTGGACGGCTTAAATTGCCGAAGTGGATGTGTAGCGATTGGAGGGCGATTTAGTAATCCCCTGCTGTGTGGTGGCTGGGTACGGGGGTGTGTAGAGGATGGACCCTAGGCTGGGTTGGGTGCATGTTGCATGAAATTATTATTTGCTATGTGAATTTATGTGAAATGGGCCAAGCCCAATATGATATGTGGATTAACGTGAAATGGGCCAAGCCCAGTATGTGAAGTGGATAAATGTGGTATTGGGCCAAGCCCAGTATGTGGAAGCATGTGGTTAATTATATTATTATCCGATATGTGGTATGGATATGGACCAAGCCCAAATTGTGGAATTATGTGAATAAGTTGATTTATTATCTGATAAGTGATGTGATAATGGGCCATGCCCAATAAATGAAATCATGTGAATAAGTGCATTGATATTTGATATGTGGGTTAATATGTGGTTTATATGAGGGTGGAATTCAGTGGCCTAATTGCACACTGAGTCTGTTTGACTCACCCAAATTTTATCAACCTTACAGGTGATGCATATAGCTCGGACCGGGTTGGAGTGGAGACGAGGTGGCCCATGCAGAAGAAGTTATTTATATTTGTTTACGTATTTTATATTTTTCAGTATTTGGATTAAGTATGTATTGTAATAAGGGCCTTATAGTATATGTTATTATTTTTATAATGTTTTCAGTTGGATGATCAATTACATCAATATTTGAAAAGGTTTTGTTTTAGCAACTTACATTTTAAATTATATGTTAAAGTTTTAAATCGGAAAAAAAATTGTAATAACTTAGTTTTATCTGAAATTTTAAAATACACAAGATTTTACAAACAACCACAAATTTTTATGTTTTTACTTTAAGTCACAATATTTTCAAACGTTCTCCGTAGTGGCATTTCTGAATTCGGCCGGGGCTCGTGGGCCGGGTTTGGGGATGTTACAACGAATGTGTAATTGAGATTGTTATGCATAGTTATTTTATGTGATATGAGAACTTTTGATGGAATGGTATGAAATGTTGAGATATTAGTTTTATGCATGATTTAAATGCATGAAATATTTACTATGATATATATACGTGAGGTTGCTATTGGTGCACAATGAAATTTGTAAAGTATGTGAGTTGGACGATATTAATGATACCATCTTAATGGTAATTGGAAAATTGGAACATTGTTTCCTTTCTCTGAAAGTATGTGATTATTGAGGACATGTTGAGCATGTCGAAAATGTGAAAAGTATTGAAATGTGAAAAGTATTGAAATGTGATTGCGTATGAATTTGTATGACATATTGCATGTGCATTGGGATGGGATTTTGTGGTTGACGGAGGAGTTCCGTGGAGTACTAGCGGCATAATAAGTCTGCATATATTTTTAGTCAGTGCACTGCATTTGGAGTATCGAGGGGACAGGCGATTCTATGAAATTGCCTGTATGAATGCTTAATACTCGTTTAGACTCACGCTGAGCTTGTTAAGTGCACCACATTATCTCAACTTCTCAGGTAATGATCGAACTTAGGATCGAAATTGGTATGCGGACGTACAGCAGACTTCTGACATTACTTCGTCATATTTTTTTAACTTAATTATATTTTTAGGTTATTTTATTATTATTTGATTTTGGATTGTAAAGTTTCTTTTAATTGTGGTTTGGGACTGTTCGGGATTTTGGGTTTTTTCATGCATGCATGAAACACATATTTGGTATAGCTACATGGTTTTTAAAAATATGTTGAAATGGACTATGCATGATATATGACTAAATGAATAATTTGACTAGTAATGGTACATTTCTGCTGCTAAGAAGATAACAAAATAATTTTTCAAAGGCAATGCAATTAGTAAGGTTTTACAAAAATTCACCTAATTCGCTAATTTGACCTAAGCATGGTTGGACTAAGTAAATGGACGTTTTCCAAAGCTAACAATAGAAACCAATGTTTTATAAAAAAAGTATTTGAAGGTTTCTAACTATCATTAGGGTAAGTTCAACACTAAGGTGTTCAATGTGGCCTTCCCGATTCGACCATAACATCCAGGCCGGGTTTGGGAGGCAACATTTAGTGGTATCAGAGCCTTGGTTCAAAACCTTAGACTGAGATTTTAAATCTACTTCAGTTAGTCTGCATGCATGCATACGTGAAAAGGGAAAATTTTGGGAAAACACAAACCACAATGGATTTGAAAAATGTTTTATACAAGAAACGAAGAAGTTCGAAGGTCCGATGCCAAGTCCATAAAAATAGTATTGAAAATCTATTAAGACTATGGAGACTATTGCATAAAACTTTTATAAAAGAATTATAAAATTTGAGTGCGTAAAAGACTAAAACAAAGAACTAAAAGCTCTTATTTGCAAAATTGTAGATCCATAAAATACCGAAATAAATGCACGTAGAATGATAACTCGTGGTAGTAGGGGCCGTACGGGGTGACCTCTGAGGGCTCCGGTTGAGTAAGTTGCATCGTTAGGGTCAGAATTGGGTAATGAACATAATGAGGTTAACAGTGAACCCACTATTGATGGTGAAAATATGGAAAATAGGTATATGAATGATGACCACATAGGGAATGATCCAGTAACTCAAGCTTTATAGAGGGCTTTGAATAGGGTTGTTGGGGCTCCAATAGGAGGTGTTAGTCGTGGGACGATTGCTGAAAGGCTCCACTTTAGTGGGGTAGAATTGTTTAGGGGTATTGTTGGAACTACTCCTACTGTGGCTGAATACTGGATGGAAACCACTGAACGAATTTTGGAGGATTTGGAATGTACTCCTGAGTAGAAACTTAAGGGTTCCATGTCTCTATTAAGGGATGAGGCATATCAGTTGTGGCAATCAGTGGTTCGAGGAACGCTGCTAGAATGTATTGATTGGGCTTATTTTCAGGGGGCCTTTCAGGGTAAGTATGTGGGCCCTCGTTATGTGGAGGCCCGATGGTTGGAATTTATTGAACTTAAAGAGGGAGACAAGACAGTTTCTGAGTATGAGACGGAATTTTTAAGGTTGAGCTACTATGCACCTAGTATGGTAGCGTCTGAGCCAGAAAAGAGTTTCCATTTTCAGAAAGGTATAAAGTATGACCTCAAGGTTCAGGTAGCTCCACACCAAGAGCGTGTGTTTGAGGCTTTTGTCGAGAAGACCAAAATTATTGAAGACATTTAAACGCGTGGAGCGCGAGCAGAAAAGGAAACAGAGGGACCAACCCAAAAGAGAAACGGGCCCTACTGGCCCAAATTCGCGACCTGTTAAGTGGGCCAGAGAGGTTAGGCCACCGTAGAATAGGGAAGTAGTGGACCCTAGAGAAGAGCAGATTTAGGTTTTCCAGTATTGTCAAAGGCGCCATCTGAGCAAGTGTTGGAGGAGGATGGGTGTTTGCTTGGTATGTAGTTTGATTGAACATAATATTAGGAATTGTCCTCGTCGTCAGTATCAGGTGCAAGCTCCAGCTCAGAATCAAGACCTAGCTCGGGGTCAAAATCAGAGAGGTAATCAGGGTGCTCAGAGGGGCCATAATCATAATCGAAATAAGAATGGTAATCGGGGTCAGAGAGCGTTAGCACAAGGTGCGAACCAAGTTGAGGCGAGACAACCTGCCTTGGTTTATGCGGCTAGGCGCAGAGAGGATAGAGATGCATCTGATGTCATAGCAGGTACCTTCACTATTTACTCGATACCCTATTTTGCTTTAATTCACATAGGATTTACCCATTCATATGTTGGTTGTAATGTGGCTGTAAATTTGGGGATTGGGGTAGAGGAAATTGAAAACACTGTAATTGTAGTTAGTCCTTTAGGATCCTCCACTTGTGAATAAAGTTTAGAAAAGATGTTCTTTAGAGGTTCAACGAGAGGTATTCCTTGCCGATTTGATGGAACTTCCTTTCAATGAATTTGATCTGATTTTGGGGATGGATTGGTTGGTTGAGCATCAAGTTCGATCAGATTGTGCATTGAATAGGGTGACTTTCGAGACTGAGTCTGGGAAAGAAGTTATTATGGTAAGTGAACATCGGAATTATCTGCCCAATATAATCTCTACCTTAGTAGCAAAAAAGATGGTTTGAAATGGATGTGAAGGTTTTTTTCTTATGTCTGAGATGCAAGCTTCGTTGACCCTGTAGTTGAAGGTATTCGTATAGTGAGGGAATTTCCTGATGTATTTCCCGATGAAATGCCAGGGTTACCTCTGGAGAGGGAAGTGGAATTTGGAATTGAGTTGTTGCCGGGAACGGCACTGGTGTCCATCGCTCCCTATCGCATAGCACTGAAAAAGCTTAAGGAGTTGAAGGTACAGTTGCAAGAATTGTTGGATAGAGGTTTTATTAGACCCAGTGTTTCATCATGGGGTGCATCGATTTTATTTGTGAAGAAGAAAGTTGGAACCTTATGGTTGTGCATTGATTATCGACAACTGAATAAATTAACTATCAAGAATAAGTACCCTCTACCAAGGATTGATGACATATTCGATTAGTTCAGAGGTGCAACTGTCTTTTCCAAAATTTACTTAAGATCTGGGTATTACCAACTCAAAGTGAAAGATCTGATATTTCCAAAACTGCTTTTAAGACTCGTTATGGACATTACGAGTTCCTTTTCATGCCTTTTGGGTTCACTAATGCACCAACAACCTTCATGGATCTTATGAATCGTGTCTTCCAACCTTTTCTTGATCAGTTCGTCATGGTTTTCATTGACGACATCCTTGTTTACTCTAAGATAGAAATCGAGCATAATGAGTATTTAAGAGTGGTTTTGTAGATACTTCGTGAAAAACAACTTCTTTTCCAAACTTAGTAAGTGTCAATTTTGGTTGAAGGAAGTGATGTTTTTAGGTCACGTGGTATCAACTGAGGGTATTTGCGTAGATCACAGGAAGGTTGAAGCTATCCTAGATTGGAAGCAACCAAAGAATGTTATAGAAATTTAGAGTTTTTTAGGTCTTGCTGGGTATTATCGAACGTTTGTCGAGGGTTTTTCCTTGATAGCAGCCCCATTGACTAAGCTGTTGAGGAAGAATGCTCCATTTAAGTGGAAAGACGAACAATAAGCCAGTTTCAAAAAGTTGAACTCCTTGTTCATAGAAGCTCCTGTCTTAATTCAACTGGAATCTGGTAAATAATATGCTGTGTATAGCGATGCTCTGCATGTTGGGCTTGGTTGTGTTCTAATGCAAGGTGGTAAAGTTGTAGCATATGCCTGAAGACAACTTAGGCCACATGAATGTAATTACCCCACTCCTGATTTGGAGTTGGCAGCTATTGTTTTTGCTCTCAAATTTTGGAGACTCTACTTGTATGGTGAAAAGCGTATTATTTACACCGATCAAAAGAGTCTCAAATATCTACTAACCCAGAAGGAACTTAATTTGAGACAGCGGAGGTGGATTGAGTTGTTAAAGGACTATGATTGCGCGATTGAGTATCACCCCGGAAAGGCCAATGTTATGGCTGATGCTTTGAGCAGAAAGGCAATTTTTGATTTGAAAGCTATGTTCCCTCGCTTGAATCCTTTTTATAATGGGGGTATCTTGGCTGAATTGCAAGTAAGGGCTACGTGGGTTCAGGAAATCAAGGATAAATAGAGTTCGGATGAAACTTTAACACCTCAGTTTAAACAGGTCGAGGATGGTTCGAATGAGGACTTTGGGATTAATTATGATGGAATTTTATGCTTTAAGGGGAGATATTGTGTGCCTAATGATTAGAATTTGAGACAGTCCATACATCAAGAAGCACATAGTAGCCCTTATGCTATGCATCCTGGTAGTACTAAGATGTATAGTGATTTGAGGGAAGTGTATTGGTGGCCGGGTCTTAAACGTGAAGTGACTGAATTTGTATCTAAATGTTTGACTTGCCTATAGGTTGAAACTGAACATTAGTTTCCATCAGGGTTGCTCCAACCGATTCAAATTCCACAGTGGGAGTAGGAGAGAGTGACACTGGACTTTGTTAGTGGATTACCCTTAACGCCTACTAAGAAAGATTCAGTTTGGGTTGTGATTGATTGATTGACTAAGTCTGCCCATTTTGTTCCTGTTCGTACCGATTACTCTCTCCAGAAGTTAGCTAAGCTTTATGTTTCTGAGATAGTGAGATTGCATGGTGTGCCAGTGTTGATTATTTCAGATCGGGATCCTAGATTCACGTCTCGATTCTGGAAGAAGTTGCACGAGGCTTTAGGTACTCGATTGGATTTCAGTACGGCTTTCCATCCACAATCCGATGGTCAATCAGAAAGGGTCAATCAAATATTGGAAGATATGTTAAGGAGTTGTGTAATCGACTTTCAAGGCAGTTGGGAGGAGCATTTACCGATGGCAGAATTTGCCTATAATAACAGTTTTCAGTCAAGTATCCAAATGACACCTTACGAAGCCCTTTATAGTCGTAAATGTCGCTCGCCTTGATGTTGGACTGAAGTGGGCGAAAGGAAGTTGATTGGTCCAGGATTGGTTACAGAAACCGAGGATAAAATTCGATTAATTCAAGAAAGATTGAAGGCAGCTTCTGATAGACAAAAGTTGTAACATCCCAAAAATCGAGGGTTAGTAGAATCGGGTTTGTGAATCAAAAGAGAGTGATTATGCCTTATTTTTTTAAAATAAATATTTCAAATTATATCAAGAATGAGTTAATGGATTGATGGTTAAACATTAGTGAATTTATCTTTGAGGTCCTAACTTCAATTCCCTTCCCTTGCAAATAATTTAATTTTTTGACAAAAAGCCCTTGTTTTAATGTGTGGGCCATCCAAGCCTAGTTAACCTAGGTATAAATATTATTTTTTCACTAATAATTAGCCTTTAATCCTACTCTTCATTTCCCTAGATGTTCCTCTCCTCCTCTCCTCTTTGATTTTAATTTTTTTTCCTTTCCTCCATTGTTGTCGTAGCATACACCTAGTTTTACCATCTCTTTATTTTTTTTTTTGTTCTTTTTCTTTTTGCCACAAGATTTGTTAACATATTCTCCACCATATTGCTGTCATTTTCCTCATTAAAATCAGCCCCAAATTTGAAATCTTGAACTCCAAGATCGATCCCGAACATTGCCAAGAAAGTGCTATTGTCGTTTCTCTCGACTAGCTTGGGTAAGGTCTCTTCTCTCTTCAATATCTTAATTTAGGGAATTTTAAATAATTTCAAAGGTATTTTTCCAAAATTTAATGAGATCTTAAACCGTTTTAAAATTCAGCCCCAATTTTGGCCACCATAGGTGGTGGTGCGTGAGCCTATGTGCAAGAAAGGGGGATGTTTTGTTTCTTGGTTCTTGCCTATATTTTTCCAGCATTAATTTGAGTTCTTGAACCCTCCTAATCAGCTTTTAACCCCATTTCAATTAGGGAAAACATTCTTGATTGATTGGCCATTTGGATCCCACAAATAATAAAGCGTAAGTACAATTAAGGGTAACTAGTTTGTTATTTCGACATAGTTGTTGGGTAAAGGTTATGAATTGATTAAATGAAGGAATTTAATCGTTAATTAGCTACTAATTTTCATGTATATTATTGAATTAGGTGCTGACCCAAATGCCCCAAATCATTCGTAAAGGCGAAGAACGATTGTACATACGGTTTGCATCGATACAGTGTAAGGAATCTAACTAGTTTGGATTCATAAAATAGTTATAATTTAAACGATTGGTTTAAACTCATAAGTGGGTGTTTGGGGGCTGATTTAATGGTAAATTTATTGAATTTATACTGAATTTTGGTATAGGCTTGTTTAAGGAATTATTAAGGAAAATTGAAAGATTCGCTAGTGTACTGCGAGGAAGCGAAAAATAATGTGTGGGTCCTAAACTCATAAAATTGTTTGAAAATTTTAAATATAATGTTATATATGCTAAATTAGCTTGCTTATTGGATTGTCTTAACAGCCAAATTATTGATTTTGTGAGTGGCCGAACCAGGTATGTTTCGAGCCTTAAAAGATTAACATGTTGGCAAAATTGCTAGTTTGATAGTATAAATGTTTGATTGAGTTTGTAATTGCATATTTGAGTTATGAGATATGAGAATGTTTGACTGAATGATATAATGTGTTGAGATATTAAGCTTATGTATGATTTAAATGCATGAGATATGTAACAGCCCGATTTTGGGGCTAGTCGAAATAGTAGTTTTGGGACCGCTAAACCGAGGTCGAGGAAGATTACTTTGATGTTATTTTATGTGTTATGGTATTGACATATGGCTATGTGAAAATTTTGGTGCTTTAATTTTGATGATTGCATACTTAATTGTGAAAAAGGACTAAATCGCATAAAGTGCGAAAGTTCTATTTTTCAAGGTAGGGGTGTCAAATAGCCATAGAATGTTAAATTAAAGGTCCTTAAAGTGTAATTAGGCCATTAGGAGGGCATGGCTGGCCATAGGAATGAATGACACAATAGCATTAAATGTTGGTCAAATTTGGTAGAGATTAGGTGATAAAAAAATGACTAAAATAAGACAAAAAGATGAGATATCATCTTTTACTATTCTTTCTTCTTCTACCACCGAAAATTGAAGGGAGAATAGGGGTTTTTGAAGTTAAAAATTTCAGCTACATTTCATCCTTGCTAGTAAGTCAATTTGATGATTGTTTTTGATGATTTTTGTACTTTTGGTGTAACATCCTGAATTTTTGGGCCTATGCGTTTAATGGGTGAACATGTGTAATGAGTTAATTTAAGTAATAGGAGTCCAAATTGGGCTCAGGATTAGGCAAAGGCCTTGGTTAAATTATTAGATTGGGCATTATAGAGTTAAAAGGTGGTAATTATGTTTAAAATACCAACGTGGGCTTGTGGCCCAACAAGAGGTGGCACTGCAAGGGAATTAGAAGGTGGCGTCATTAACAATTAAAGGGGCCCAAGTTTTGGCCGCAAGGAGCCCATGTTTTTGGGGCCATTTTTGGCATTTAAAAGGGAGCAAGGGGTGACGCCACACACAAGGAGTTAAGGGCCCAAAATTTAAGTTTCAGGAAGCCCAAATCTTTTAATTTAAGTGAGTTAAATTTCAGCATTAGGGTTTGATGAAGTGGACGGCTACAAGGCTCAAAAATAGGAGGATATATATGGATTTTATAATTGATAATATAGAGGATAAAAAGGAGAAAAGATAGGAGCTATCAAGGAAGGTGATGGCCGAAAATCCACCACTTAGAGGAGTAAAGAATTCCGCTACTTCTTGGAAAAGGGGTGCCAAATTTTCCCTTTTATTTAGACTGATTTTTAATTATCAAGAAGGGCGTTTTTGATTTTAAGCAGTAGGTGCCGAAATTTCTATAAATAGGAGGGGATATCTCATTGATTCTGGCATTTTAAACCCTAATTTCCTCTTCATTCTTTGTGCCGAATTCCTTAGCCTCTCCCTCTCCAATTTCTTTTTTTCAATTCCTTCAAAAGCCGAAACCTCTTCTCCATTCTTTTTCCCCTAGAGCCAATTTCTCTAAAAAGCCGAAATCTCCATAATTTTTCTTTATTCATCCTATTTGAGAATTAGTTATATTCTTCCGGCATTTAAATCTTTTTCTTTGACATTGTTGAATCTTCTCTCCAAGTGCTAGCCGAATTCCCTATACTAAGATAAGTGTCGACTTCTGTTAGATCTCATATTCTATTTTCGGTTCTTGAAAGGCAAAAGCCGAAAAGCTAATAGTTTAATGGTTCTTTGTTGGGCGGCATTTCGGGATTTGAAGGAAACTTGGTCGTCTAGATCTAAAAGCCGAAAACCGTTAGTCTTCAATTTCGGAATTTTAAGGTAAGAAGATTTTCCCTAGATTTTTACTAGATTCGTTCATTATATGCAAGATCGTAACTTTATGATGATGATTAACGATCATAAATTGTGATAGTAGTTCTGACAAGGACTTGTGATGGAATTAAATATGGATCAGGCAAAGGAGAGAATCCCTAAGTTTAAGAAACGAGCGGTATCTGCCGTTCGAGATTGGCCACTTGGTTGTGGACCAGCTTCTGAACAACACCTTAGGCAGATAGCAGTTGTGTCAACTAAGGATAGCGTCAACATAGAAAGCATCATTTTACGGTAATCAGGTGTGTAGATCTCTAACACACTATTAATCCTGTATGTATGTCTATATATATGTTATGGGCTAAAAAGCCGGAAAGAGGCTGAATAGACAGTCGAATAGAACCCTAAATGGGTTAGGCAAGGATGCCAGGTACGTAAACATAGAACTCTCTATGTGTATCGAGATATATGTAAATTTGCATGATGTTTTCTTTATGTGTATATGCATGGGGGGAAATTATGATATTAAAGGGGAAGTGCATGATAGGTCACTTGGTGATCAGTGGTAGAAATCCCAAAATGTGAATGATAGGTCACATAGTGATTGGTGGCTATGCCAAGTTTAATGATTCCTGAATAACAGGAATAGGCAGTATGGCTGTCGTTATGGTGTGTAGCGGATGGAGGGTTGATTGTAGAAATCCCCAAGGTGTGATGGTTGGTACGGGCTGGTGTGTAGAGGATGGAAACCTAGGATGGGTTGGGTTATTCATTATTTATTGCTTATCATGTGATTATGATTGATACCTTTATGTATAGGCCAGGGCCCATGATATGTTTGTGGGCTCAGGCTGTTGTGTGCTTGAGATTTATGCACTGAGTCTTGGTGACTCACGCTTTCCTTTTTCTCTACTCTTCCAGATGAGCAGTAGATCGTGAACATGGGAGCCGAGACGGACTCGAGGGGCCATCAAGTTTTTATTTCTACAAGTTATTTTGGGATTTCTTTAAATTTATTTTATTTCATTTTGGGAATATTTATGTAATAAGGCCCCTAGTTTTTATTCAACTAAGTAGATTTCAATGTTCTGAAATCTATGAATTTATGACAAGGTTTATTTATACTTAATAATAATAATACAAAGGAGTTTATTTTTAAAATGTCATTTATTTATTCCAAATTATGTCTAATTAACTTACGACTTCCAAAACCAACAAAGCAAAAGTTTTTAATGTACAAGCCGTGACACGCCAGATCTGGTCGAAACGCATGGGCCGGGTTTGGGGTGTTACATTTGGAGTCCCCAAAGCTTAAGCTAGCTAATGAGGGGACTAATTTGTGATATGGATGAAAGTCTAGGGACTTTCCATGATAATGGTTATGTTGTTAACTGAGTTTTTATGGAAGAAAATGAATGTTAGGGAGATGGGAAACAACTTTGGTGAAAGGTGTAGTCATGAAAACACCTAAATGGGACCAAGTTGTAAAAGTTGTGATTTTGTAATAAATGTATGAAATAGATGAAATTGTGAGTAGTTGTAGAAGAAATAAATGTTCAGCAAGGCTTGTTTATTGAGAAAGTGAGTTGAAAAATGAATTATGAGCCTAGGGGCAAAATCATAATTTTTGCCATTGTACACAGGCAAAATGGTCATTTTTGCCTAAGTGTAGATTTTTATGCATTATGATCATAGAATGATCTAAATGAATGAATTTCATTGTTATAGATCAAGAAGAGTGCGGAATCAACCTTGACCGTGGAAAAGGCAAGGTGACGGATTAAACCGTTAGTTAACACGTTTTGCACCGAGCTAAGTTATTTGTAAATAATGCATTTTATATATACATTGTTGTTGCTGATCAGTGCATAGCACAATTGAGGACATGTATGATTCAAGTGGATTGAATGTAGTAGTTATTGAATAACTCTAGTATAAATGATGGAATGGATATGCTAGTGTGTTATATCAATAATTGAGGGTGGGCTAAGTGCGATACCACCTTGATACTTAATTATGATGGGCTAAGTGCGATACCATCGTCTATTTATCACTGGGTGGGCTATGTGTGATAACACCGCAACTAACATTTTCAGCTGGCTATGTGCGATACCACCCTAATAAAGACTGACGGTGGGCTAAGTGCGAAACCACCGATTAATTTGATTATGAGTAGTTGATTAAGAGATTGTGAAGTGTTGTATTATATGATGTTGTGGTGCTAAGTGCAGGAAAATATGCTAACGAATATGTACATTAAGCTTGTGATATGGTTGGAATGTGGAAATGGAAAGAATGAGTAAGCATGATTATGAATGTGGATTGTTTCTTGCTTAGTATGTAATACTATATAATTATTTAGCACATACTATAATGTTATATTGTTTACATGTAAACTTACTAAGCTTAAAGCATACTCCCCCTTTCTTTTCCCTTGTTTTATAGAGTTTAAGAGCCAAGCCAGGATACGCCAATAACCAGAAGATCGCCCACACTATCAGCTCATCTCGGTATATCTAGACTTAGTGATTTTGTATATGGCATGTATAGGGGCTAGACTAGTTAGATTATTTTGTTATTTTGGCCAAAAGTGTGTTGGCCCCTTATTAAACTAACTATTTTGTATATTGCCATGGTTGGTGGCTCACCTTGTCTTACTCATGGAAGTTCATATTGCAAATTTATGAGATATTTATTGATGTGTTGAGTTGATTCATGGGGTATGAACTAGAGGGGTGCAAAGAGCTTGGCAAATAGCCTTGTTCTTGTCCACATGGGTAGGCACATGGGCATGTGTCTAGGCCGTGTGTGACCTACAGCCAGTCCATGGGCGTGTACCCAGGCCGTATGAAGTCCGCACCTTGAAATTAGAATTTGAATCGCCACACGATTAAAGCACATGGGCGTGCCTAGGCCCTGTGAATTAATCAGAGGTGACCACGAGCCAGCCCTATGGTCGTGTGCTCAGGCCATGTGATTCAAGTCAGTGTCAACCACGGGTGTCGAACACGGGCGTGTGAGGTGATACACGGGCGTGTCCCATTTCACACTGGTATGTGGCACCTGTTTAAGTGAAGAATTTTTAAGATCGTAAAAGTTTCTGGTTGGGTTCCGAAACCCTTTGTATGTATGTTTAAGGCCTCATAGGTCCTTAATAAGGTGTGTTGTGATGATGAAAGAGAAATGTCAAGTTGGGACTGTAGGGTGTGATTAAGTCCGATAATGCCTTGTGCCTGGCTCCGGTATAGAATACGGGTAAGGGGTGTTACAAGATATTTATTATATTATATATTGAAAAGGGTGCTATTTATGCAGAATGAAAATCCATACAGTATGTGAAATTGAACGATATTGATTGATACCAACACAATGGCAATTTGAAAGATTGGAACATTGTTTCCATTTATTGGAAGTATGTGATTATTGAGGACATGCTGAGCATGTCAAATGAATGTGAAAAGTATTGAGATATGATTTTGTATGAGATTGTGTGGCATATTGCATATGCATTGGGTTGGGATTTTGTGGTTGACGGAGGAGTTCTGTGGAGTACCGGCAGCATATTAAGTCTGCATTATTCGTAGTCAGTGCACTACACCTAGAGTACCGAGGGGATTGGTGATTTTATTGCATATTGTATGTTATTGGCGATTGTATCGCACTATTTGATATCCAGCATATTTTTTGCATTATTGATTATTCGGTGGTTTTACCACATCGAGGTATGCTCATAATGTTTTGGAGTTTGGCAGACGGGTTCTAGGGAACTCGTGGTGTGTAGCGGATGGTATGGGTAGGAACCTTTTTGCATTGCATCATGTGCACGACATATTTGAATGTTATCGATTTATGCTACACATTGTATTTTGTTGTATTGAATGGTATCAAAATTAATGATTGTTACTCGAGTGAATGATGACTTATGCTCATACACCGTTTAACATCAATTTGATAATGGCTATATATTGACATGAAATTCCTATGATGGTTCTGTTTTCTTCTATTAATGCTAATATGTTTCACTGTATTTGATGTTTTTGCCCGTTTAAATAATTATTCGACTCACACTAAGCTTTTCATAAGCTCACCCTCCAATAGTGTTTAACTTTTTAAGTAAACCTCAAAATTAGAACTTGACTCGACATTCGGAGAATCAACTTGGACCTTGGATTATTACTATTTTTAATTAAGTATTATTAAGTCTTTATTGGCTTTGGCTTGTAATTTTTAATTATTTCTGGTCTGTGGCTAGGTATCTTTTGGGGATTTTTGCATGCATGGATTACTTAAGCATAATAATCGGATAATGCATGATATCAGACTTAAGTAAAATTTTATATTGTTCTCTAGTTTCCATTACATTGCAAATGAATTTTTTTTGAAAAACAAATCGGCAAGGCAACTAATTTTCCAAAATGACTTGAAAAATGGATTTTCCCCTGCATTAGTTTAACTTCGAGTTTCTTTTTAAAGAAAAGTGATAAGCAAATGGTTTTTCTAAAACAACACTGTCAACAATAAAATGAATCCTAAGCATACACGACCTAATGAATGAATGCTTTTAAGCTAACTCAAAGTACAACTACAATTTTCTCTAAAATGAGTTTATTTAAAGTCTTAAAAAGTAACATAAGTTAACTTAGCCATTTCGGTGGCTAATGTAGCCATCTCAATCTAGTCATAACGTCTAGGCTGGGTTTGGGAGGCTACAAAAGTCATATACCGATTTGAAGCGCAAGGACATTTATTTCAATGTGGGGGATTTCATTTTCCTTAAAGTTTCTCCATGTAAGAAAGTTTTGAGATTTGGTCGAATGGGCAAGTTAAGCCCTAGATTCATTGGTCCCAATCGAGTGCTTAAAAGGGTTGGTTCAGTGGCTGACCAACTAGAGTTGCCACCTGAGTTAGATCGTATTCACGATGTGTTTCATGTCTCGATTTTGAGACAGTATCAATCCGATCCTCGCATACTGTTCCAGTTGAGGAGATTGAGTTTAGACCAGATTTATCATTTGAAGAGGAACCGGTTCGAATATTAGAACGTGAGACCAAAGTTCTTAGACGAAAGAAAATTCCATTAGTTACAGTACTGTGGAGAAATCATGGCATCGAAGAGGCTACTTGGGAGCTGGGGGACTCAATTCGGCTTCAGTATCCATATCTCTTCGAAACAGGTAATTTCGAGGATGATATTTCTTTAAGGGGGTAAAGTTGTAACATCCCAAATTTAGCTCCATAAAATTTAAATATATACCAAAAATAGGGAATTTACCCAATGGTTAGTCATTAAATGTGAAAGCCTGAAGGTTAGTTGGAGGTCCCAAGTTCAAGTCTCAACTTTTACAAAATAAATTATTTTTTTGCAAATTCCTTTTTTTTTTATGTGTTGGCATCCAAACTTAGTAAACCTAGGTATAAATACAATTTTTTTACCAAAATAATCATCCTTTCAACCCACTTTCTTCTACCTTAGCCATCCCTAACCCCCTCTCCCTCTCTTCGTCTCAATTTTTTTTCTTTTCCCTTTTTCCTCCATTGTGGTCATTACCTACACCTCCCCTTTCACCTTCTTCTTCTTCTTCTTTTTGCATCAAGATTGTGCACCATCTCCTTTTCTATATTTCTTAAATTTTCCCTTAATAAAATTATTCCTAAATCTGAAATTTTAAACTCCAAGATCGATCTCAAACATCGCCTAGAAAGTGCCATTATCGTTTCTCTTGACTAGCTTGTGTAAGGTCTTTTCTCTCTTCAATTTCTTAATTAATATTGTCCATTGAAAACCTAAATTTATAGATCTGGAATTTAAGGGATTTTAAATTTTTTTAAATGGATTTTTCCAGATTTTAATGAGGTTCCAAGTCATTTTTAAATTTAGCCTTAATTTCAGTCACCATGGGAGGTGGTGCGTGCGCATATGTGTAGAATATGGGGCTGTTTTGTTTCTTGAATCTTTCCAAATTAATTCCAGCCTTAATTTGAATTCTTGAAACCTCTTAATCATATATTAAACCCAAGTCAATTAGCGAAAAAACGTTCTTGATCATTTGGGCATTCGAAACTCACAAATTGTGAAGCATAAGTACGGTTAAGTGTAAAATTAATTGTTGTTTCAACATAGTTGTAAGGTAAATGTTATGGATTGATTAAATGAAAGAATTGAATAATTACTAGCTACTAATTTTCTAGTATATTATGGAATTAGGTGCTGGCCCAAACACCTCAAATCAACCGTAAAGCCGAAGAACAATCATACGTACTGTTCGCATCGATACAAGGTAAGGAACCGAACTAGTTGAATTCGTAAAATAGATATTAATTTGAAAATTGGTTTGAACACATAAGTGGGTAATTGGGATTTGGTTAAGTGGTAAATTGATTTAATTTATACTGAATTTGGGTTTAGGATCGTATAAAGTTTTACTAAGGAAAATTGGAAGAGTCACTAGGGTGCTGCGAGAAAGTGAAAAATAATGTGTGGGTTTTAAACTTGTAAAAATTGTTTGATAATGATAAATGTTATGTTATATTTGGTAATTAGCTTGCTGGTTAGTTTGGCATAGTAGCCAATATATTAGTTTTGCAATGTGTTGAAAAAATTGCTAGTTTGACTATATGAATGTGTAATTGAGATTGTTATGCATAGTTGTATTATGTGATATGAGAACTTTTGATGGAATGGTATGAAATGTTGAGATATTTGTTTTATTCATGATTTAAATGCATGAAATATTTACTAGGATATATATACGTGAGGTTGATATTGGTGCACAATGAAATTCGTAAAGTATCTGAATTGAACGATATTGATAGATACCATCTTAATGGTAATTTGAAAATTGGAACACTATTTCCTTTCTCTAAAGGTATGTGATTATTGAGGACATGTTGAGCATGTCGAATAAATGTGAAAAGTATTGAAATGTGATTGTGTATGAATTTTTATGACATATTGCATGTGCATTGGGATGGGATTTTGTGGTTGATGGAGGAGTTTCGTGAAGTACCGGCGACATAATAAGTCCGCATATACTTTTAGTTAGTGCATTACATTTGGAGTACTGAGGGGATTATTTATTTGGCAATTTCACTACATTATTGATTGTTTGAGGTTTTACCACATTGAGCAATGCTCACATATGTTGGAGTTTGGCAGACGGGTTCGGGAAAACTCGCGGTGTGTAGTGGATGGTATGGGTAGGATCTCACTTGTGCATTTTTCACGATCTTGTGCATTTGAAAATTATTATTGTTAATGTTTGATTGTGCTATTGGTACCTCTATGAAACTGTCTGTATGAATGCTTAATACTCGTTTAGACTCACACTGAGCTTGTTAAGCGCACCCCATTATCTAAACTTCTCAAGTAATGATCGAGCTTAGGATCGAAATATGCATGCGGATGAATAGAGGACTTCAGACTTTACTTCATCATATTATTTTAACTTAATTATTTTTTTAGGTTATTTTATTATTATTTGGTTTTGGATTGTAAAGTTTCTTTAAATTGTGGTTTGGAACTATTCGGGATTTTAGGGTTTTTCATGCATGCATGACACACATATTTGGTATAGATATATGGTTTTTATAAATATGTTGAAATGGACTATGCATGATATATGACTAAATTAATAATTTGACTAGTAATGGTACATTTTTGCTGCTAAGAAGATAAGAAAATGATTTTTCAAAGCCAACGCCGTCAGTAAGGTTTTACAAAAACTCACCTAATTCACTAATTTGACCTAAGCATGGTTGGATTAAGTAAATGGAAGTTTTCCAAAGCTAACAATAGAAACCAATTTTTTATAAACAGAAGTACTTGAAGGTTTTAACTATCATTAGGGTAAGTTCGACACTAAGGTGTTCAATGTGGCCTTCCCGATTCGACCATAATGTCTAGGTCGGGTTTGGGAGGTTACAGGTCTAGAGATCGTGGTTGTTGGGGAGAGACCCGAATTTTTTTCCAACATGGTTTCAGCAACTAAGGCTTAGAAGGTGATGGGCAAAGGTTGTGAGGCGTACCTCGCCATGTGCTGAATTGAGGAAGTAAGGAGCTGAGAGTTCAGGATATCCACACTATAAGGGATTTTCCTTATGCGTTTCCATAAGAGTTGCCTAGTTCGTCGCCAGACCAGGAAATGGAGTTCAGTTTTGAAGATATAGTTGCATGAATTGCTTGGTCGAGGTTTCATCCGATCGAGTGTGTCATGTTTGGGTGCGTCGGTTTTGTTTGTAAAGAAGAATGATGGTACTTTGAGGCTATGCATCAATTACTGATAGTTGAATAAGTTGACCATAAAAAAAGTATCCACTGCCCTGGATTGATGACTTGTTCGATCAGTTTAGAGGAGCGATTGTGTTCTCAAAGATTGATTTGAGGCCTGGATACTATCAACTTAAGGTGAAAGAGTCAGATATTCTAAAGGCGGCTTTCAGAACTCGTTATGGTCACTATGAGTTCTAGGTCATGCTGTTTTGTTTTTCTAACGCCCCAACTGCATTTATGGATATGATAAATCATGTCATTCACTCATATCTGAATAAGTTTGTAATTTTCTTTATAGATGATATTCTTGTGTATTCCTATACCGAAGATGATCATGATGCACATCTAAGGATTGTTCTTTAGATTTTACGAGAGAAGCAATTGTAGGCGAAGTTGAGCAAGTGCGGATTCTGGTTGAAAGAGGTGATGTTTTCGGGACATTTTGTATCGGTAAAAGGAACCCGAGTTTATTCGAAGAAGATTGAGGCGATTGTAGAGTGGAAACCGCCGAAGAGTGTTATCGAGGTTTGAAGTTTCTTGGGTTTGGTTGGTTATTATCGTAAGTTCGTTAAGGGATTTTCCATTGTAGTTACACCCTTAACGAAGCTACTGCAAAAGAATGTCGTGTTTGAGAAAACTAATGAAAGACAGAGGAGCTTCGAGAAGCTCAAGACAGTTTTGACTGAAGCACTAGTATTGATTCAGCTAGAGTCTGGAAAAGAGTAAGTGGTCTACAGTGATTCTTCATATACAAGACTTTGGTGTGTTTTGATGTAGGATGGTAAGTTTGTGGCATATGCCTCCAGACAGTTGAAGCCACATGAGCATAATTACTTGACTCGTGATTTGGAGTTAGCTGGTGTGGTATTTGTGCTTAAGATTTGGCGTCATTATTTGTATGGTGAGAGATATATTATCTACACTGGTCACAAGTGTCTTTAGTATCTCCTTACCCAAAAGGAGTTTAACTTGAGATAGAGGCGTTGGATTGAGTTGCTAAAGAACTATGATTGTTGTGATCAAGTATCATCCCGGTCAAGAGAATGTTGTTGTTGATGCCTTAAGCTAGAAATCGATGATTGAGTTGGAAGCTATGTGCAACGGCTCGAAAGTTAGTGGTGTCAAAATATGCAATTTTGGTACACTATTTCTATAAA
The DNA here is from genome assembly GCA_005393395.2 of Gossypium australe. Lineage (NCBI taxonomy): Eukaryota > Viridiplantae > Streptophyta > Magnoliopsida > Malvales > Malvaceae > Gossypium > Gossypium australe. Next base: position 122,449,025 of record CM016619.1, read on the forward strand.
CCAGACCCGTAAATATTTTTATTAAATATTTACAAAGTTATATCAAAAGTGAATTGAATTTCGGTCAAGTAATTTTATCGAATTAGTGCTTAATTGGGATAAAAGGACTAAATCGTAAAAGTGTCAAAAGTTCAATTGTTAGTAAAACACTATGTAGAACTTAGTTAAGGGACTCATGAGGCAAATGAACCATTGTTTTAATAATAGTCGACGATAACATAGGTTTTAATCTTTGAATATATTATAACATTATACGTTAAAATAAATATGTTAATAATAAAATATAAAGAAAAGAAACTTAGTGGAGAACAAAACATTTTCCCCAAATTGTTCATGCAACCCTAATGTGAGAAGAAAGAAAAGAGAATGTTCAACCTAGAGGTTTCCAACTTCAATTCTAAAATTGGTTGCTGCAAATTAGTCCATGTACTTTTTTGTAACTGTGATTTAGGATGTTTTCTTTGTTGGATATTTGGAGTTTTAGGTAATAATTTGATAAAATTTAAGCTTAAAGTTGAAAAAAGACTAACTTGTAAAGTCAATTGATGATTTTGTTCAATAAAGACTAAAATGCACAAATTTCAAAATTTTTTGTAGAAATTTAGAAATATGAAGTCCAATAAAGGTGAACCAACATGAAAAATTGAGGTTAGAATTGAAAGTAATGTAAGTCCTGATTTAGGGACTAAATTGGATAAAATACAAAATTTGCTTAAATTAACAATTGAATGTGAAATGTTTTGTGTATTGATAATTTTTTATGTTTGTCTTAATTTGTAGCTAACGTCGACCCGAAATGTAACACCCCAAACCTGGCCCATGCATTATGACCGGACTGACATGTCACATGAGAAAATGTGTTAAATCCTTTTAATTCGTACTAAACAGGTATTTTAAACTAACCTCGAAGGTTGATTGATCAATCGATAATTTGAACTAGAGATCTTTTAAACCATGACTTTTTTTAAAAAAAAGTTGTTGATAACTTGAAAGAAAATTTCCGAATTAAAATATTTGTGAAAGTTTGTTATAAAATCCATTTACTAATCAATTTTGGTAAACCTTTATTTATGTTTTTCTTTTATAAAATCCCCATTTAAAACAATTTACGAAAAATAAAAGTACATCAAACATAAAGAAAAAGTAAAATAGTCCAGAGGCCTTATTACATCATAAAAACCCAAAATAGTAAAGAGAACGAAATTAGAAGTCTAAAGTTCCAAAATAAAACACCATTTCTGAAGTATAGCCTCCCTCGAGTCATCCATAGCCCAATTCCACATCATCAAGCATTACCTACAAGGGTTAAGAAAGAAAGGGGGGTGAGTTACAAGAACTCAGTGTATAATCTCCTTACCGTTGTCCACTGGGCCTGAACCCATATATCAAAATCTTGGGCCAAAGCCCATTCACACAACAATATTAAATGAATTGAATGCAATGTATGTAAATGTATGAAAATGTACGAACCCAACCCATCCAGCCAATCTCTCCCCCGACCAGCCAATCTCTCCTGTGGGGATCAAGTCAACCCACCCAGCCAGTCTCTCCAATTTGCAGTCAAGCTGCCATTTATAATATTTGTGGCTGATCCACCAGATTCATATACGGTAAAATGATCGACAGAGTCGTTAATTCATATGTTAGGCACATAGCCATTATCAGAATTTGTGGCAATGCCACCGGTCTATACTTCTCTTCATTCAAGTTTTCCCATCCCATGCAATATGTAAAGATGCATCATACATAATCGTAAAACATCCATATAAAAATAACATCCATTAACCTATTGAATACTTTTTATGAAACATCTCAATAAAGCAATACGATCATTTGGCCCATAGGGCCATTTCGGTAATTCGGTCCATAAGGACATTTTGGTAATTTGGCCCGTAAGGGCATTTCGGGAATTCGGTCCATAAGGACATTTCGGTAAATCGGTAATTTTAGCCATTGAGGGTAATTCGAAAATCTCGCAACCCAGGGGTATTTCGGTAATTTACCCTCCAAGGGTATTTTGGTAATTTCGCAACCCCAGACTTAACTGCTAATTTGGGCATAAATATTGAAACTGTCCATCTGCGTCATACTAACTAAATTGACTATAACTCGAATACGGAAGCTCTAAATCTAAATCCGTAAATTTTCCTTCAAACTAGACTCGTATATCTTTCTACTATAATTGTTTCAGAATTTTTGGCTTAACCATTTAGTACATTTTATTCCTTAAAGTTTCCCTTGTTTCGCTGTCCAACGATTCTGACCTCTCTTACCTTACTTTCAAATATCTCACTGTACGGTTTTCATATACTGCTCCCACTTATTTCTAATGAAAAAAGGCTCACTAAGGAATCTATACATATAAATTATAACTCATAATTCACTTTGTACAATTTTATACGATTTTTCCAAGACAGATCAGGGAACCATGAAGTCAATCAGAACCAGTCTCACTAAAATTAAGATATCACAGAATATAAAATTCCTTTTTCTTCTCCGTTTCTTCCATATCAAAATAGATACAGTAAGCTTTGATTCAATATCTTATTCACTTATTAATTCCCTTCCTCCTATTTTTCGTGATTTTTTTAAATCACGTCACTGCTACTGACCAAACTGTTTCATTGCTAAAATACGGTTACCACTACGAATATACGCACGCCCAAGTGGTCATAGATGCCTGTTTTTTGGTTTTCTTCGGTATTTCGACCGAATCACAAAACATATCCTACAAACTTTCAGAGAGATGTGAGATTACACACCATTTCCAACATGTATTCGGAAGGTACGGGATTACACACCTTATTCGGAATCCGTAACACGATATTCTCCGCGGCACCTAAAGATACAATCGGTCAACAATTAGTCCAAAGCCCAATTTACAACTTCATCCAAGTATTGCGATTGATTAACCATCTATATCACTTACCAACAATTTGAGTCTCTTATTACGAGGGATAGGTGTTCGACTTTACCACTATTTCCAAAAAATCCACAAGTAGAGAGCATCGAGTTATTTCGTGCCTAACAACATAATCGATTAGCCAAATTTTCAATCTGATTAACACCATAACCGAGTAGCGGTATCGAATAGACTATGAAAAGACTCCTTACCTTAATCGATGATAATCCTAATTCCCACCAATTGGCTTATGACTACGAATGAATCGACAAGGATTTGGTATTCGGCTACCCACTAGAACTCCTATTCAACCAAGGAGAGATGTCCAACACAAAAAAATGGGGAAGATAGAAAATGTTAGAAATTTGGCTATTGAAGAGAAAATAATAAAGAAGATTCGATCATATGGTAATGTCGATTTAGGAAAAAGGAAGAAATGTTGAAGGAATGATAAAAAGAAAAGAAGAGATATGAGAAGAAATGTTAGGTAATTCGGCTAACACAAAGGAAAAAGGTTGGAAAAGAGTACCAAAAATGTTCAAAAGAGAAAATAGGCTTTTTCAAGCACAAACTTGCAAATAGGCTAGGAAAATTCAACTCCTCCTTTTTCCCCAACAAAACCGTGTAACACCCCAAACCCGGCCCATACGTTTCGACCAGATCTGGTATGCTACGGTTGAACGTTAAAATCTTTTGCTTAGTTGGTTTTAGAAAATCATAAGTTATTAGGCAATATTTGAATAAATAAGTGACATTTGAAAAGAAACCTTGTATTATTATTATTTGGTATAAATAAACCCCTGACATAAATTCATAAGTTGCAAATATTAAAAAAAACTACTTAGGCGAATATAAACTATGAGGCCTTATTACCTAAATATTCCCAACACAAAACTTAAAGGAAAACCAAAAATAATCTATAGAAATAAAAACTTGATGGCCCCTCGAGTCCGTCTCGGCTCCCATGTCCACGATCTACTGCTCATCTGAAAAGTTAGGGAAAAATAATAGGGTGAGTCACCAAGACTCAGTGTGTAAATCCCGAAAACACATAAAAGGCTTGGGCCCACAAACACATTATGAGCCCTGGCCCATACACAATGGTAACAATCATAATCACATGACAGATAATAAATGATGCAAAGCCCAACCCATCCTAGAATTCCATCCTCTACACACCAACCCGTACCAACCATCACACCTTGGGGATTTCTACAATCAACCCACCAACCGCTACACACCATATCGACAGTCATACTGCCTATTCCTTATCAATTAGGAATTTTAACGTGGGTTTTCTACCACCGATCACCAAGTGACCTAACATTTCATTAGGTGGGTTTTCTACCACCGATCACCATGTGATCTAACATTTCATTAGGTGGGTTTTCTACCACCGATCACTAGGTGATCTAGCATTTCATTAGGTGGGTTTTCTACCACCGGTCACCATGTGATCTAACATTTCATTAGGTGGGTTTTCTACCACCGATCACTATGTGATCTAGCGTTTCATTAGGTGGGTTTTCTACCACCGATCACCATGTGATCTAACATTTCATTAGGTGGGTTTTCTACCACCGATCACCATGTGATCTAACATGCTCTTCCTCTTTTCATAACAAACCCATCCCATGTATACATTCATGCAAAATCAAACAATCTACTACCTAAGAGATTACAGTCTTTCGCATACATCGATACACATAGAGAAGTTCTATGATTACGTACCTGGCATTCCTTGCCTAACCCTTTTTGGGTTTCATTCGACTGTCTACACAGCCACTTTCCGGCTTTTTAGCCCATAACATAAACATACATATATTCATACAGATTATTAGTGTGTTAGAGATCTACACACGACTGTTCATACAGCCTCATTTTTCGGCTTTTCAGCCCCTAACGGGTATGATACAAAATAAAACTTATGTGATAAGGATCTACACACCTGATTACCGTTAGAACGAGACGCTCTAAGTCGACGCTATCCGTAGCCAACACCACCGCTATCCGCCTTGAAATCCCGAAAAGAGATATGAGATTCAGGGACTAGTGTTTCCGGCTTTTAGATCTAAGAGATCTACTTACTAGAGAAGATTCGGCTACTCCTAGAGGATTCTGGCTTTTTGCGAAAATCAGGAAGAGAAGATGATTCGAAGAAATCTATAGAGATTCGGCTTTTAGAAGAAAGAAGAGAAGAGAATAATGAAGTTTTCGGCTTTTAGAAGAAAGAAGAGAATGATGGAGTTTTCGGCTTTTAGAAGAAAGAAGAGAATAATGGAGTTTTCGGTTTTTAGAAGAAAGAAGAGAATAATGGAGTTTTCGGCTTTTAGAAGAAAGAAGAGAATAATGGAGTTTTCGATTTTTAGAAGAAAGAAGAGAATAATGGAGTTTTCGGTTTTTAGAAGAAAGAAGAGAATAATGGAGTTTTCGGCTTTTAGAAGAAAGAAGAGAGTAATGGAGCTAGCCTTGTAGATAGCTCCTATCTTTTCTCCTTTTATCTTCCATATTATCAACTATAATATCTACATTATCTTATTCATATAAATCCTCCTATTTTTGAGCCTTGTTGCCATCTACTCCACCTAACCCAAATGCCGAAAATTAGCTAACTTAATTTAAAAGAATTGGGCTTCATGAAACTTAATTTTGGGCCCCTATCTCCCTTGTTGTGGCGTCACCTCCTTGATCCCTAAGTGGTGCCACTGACCACTGGGCCACAAGCCCATTTTGATAATTTAAACACAGATACCACCTTTTAAAACTCTATAGTGCCCAAACAAAAATTTCACCAAGGCCTTGACCACATCCTGAGCCCAATTTGGACCCCTAACAGTTAAATTAACTCATTACTCATTTTCACCCATAAAGCGCATAGGCCCAAAAATTCAGGATGTTACAAACCGTGTGCCTCTAATGCCTAAAGGGGTGAATGTTGACCAAATAATCTTTCCAAAACATCACCCACATAATAGGCCACAAGTTCCCTTCTCTTGCCTTTTTCCTTCTTTTCTTTCCTTCATTTTCCCTAGTCTTCCTCCTTACCATAATCCTTAGCCATCTTTCCCAAAATAAAAAGTATTCCTTACCAAAAATATAGCCTTGTCCGACACATGAAATGAAGCACAAAAATTATCAAAAAAAAAAAAGTAGATGGGATTCGAACCTCAGACCATTAGTACACTCCACACACCACTTTCTACCTTTACCAATAGACTCCTTGTGCTAGCAAAATGCACCCTTATATCCATAAGCCTTAATGCCACTTACCTTCTCCCCCTTAAGTGCATAAACACAAAAATTTACCTATAGCCTAACTTGAACCCGGAACTTCCTAGAAGCCTCGTAACTTTGCCAAATCACCTTCTTAATAAGTCCAACTTGAAATAATGTCGTTCTTTGTTCTTAAAAATTTTAAACACTCCTACGCCCAAGGTCCAATGGGCCCAATCTTACTAGGCCCAATTTCGGGTCGTTATAATTCTACCCTCCTTAAAGAAATTTCATCCTCGAAATTTCCAGCTATCTAGTAGTGGTTTAGCACCAATTACTCTACCACACTTCCGTTGCGCAACTCTGATTCCCAAAGCACTAATAAATGCTACGAACGCTCCATACCCTTTCCGCACCAACTTTTCTGCTTTTATAGCAGATACCACATTAGACAGATAGTTTCTTCTTTTACCTATCATCATCAATTCCTTATCCTCCGAAGTTCTTTGCACCATCTGTTTTGCAGCACAATCTAAGTTCGCACGGTGTTTCACCAACTAGTCCATGCCCAAAATAAGATCGAATTCACCGAATGGCAAGTCCATCAAATTCGTCAGAAATATTTCCCCCTTAGACTTCTAAGGGTACATCTCTAAATGGCTTATTTACTACTACCGAATGTCCTAGAGGACTAATTGCGGTTGTTTCTCTAGCAGTAATCTCAAATCTTATGTTCAGGGTTTCAGATTCATCACAAGCAACATACAAATGGGTGGATCCAATATCTGTCAAAGCAGTAACACGTACATCAGATATGAAGAACGTACCGGTTATAACGTCAGGTGCATCACCATCCTCTCGATGTCTGACCGCATAGACCAATCTTGGCTGTCTTGCCTCCGCGTTACCCCTATTACTGGTACCTCTAGCCGGTGCACCCTGACCCCGTCCTACGCCATTACCACCTCGACCTGTCCCATGGCCTTTTGGTGGCTGCTAGCACCTCCAGCTGGTTGCGCAATTCTATTATGATCTCCCTGAGTTAGAGTAGGCTCTCGAAGGCAATTCCTAAACCGATGATCCTTGGATCCAAATCTAAAACAACTACCAGTTCTCTTCCAACACTCACCCGAATGAAGTCTCCCACAATCTGCACAAGGCTGTAACTGATTGGTAGTAGCTGGAGCATCCACTTGAACCGGCCTCTCATTTTTGGGCCTCTTCTGAGAACTTCTAGCAGGACCTGAATACCCAGAATCTCTCTTGTTCCTATCCCTATCCTTCTCTTGATTTTTCCGTTCTGAGTGCTAAACTTCCTCCGCAATTTTTGCCTTTTCTACCAGTGTAGCAAAATTCCTCTCCCTATGCAGGGCTATCAGTACCCGCAACACGTCAATCCATCCTCAAAGCGCACACGACTAAGACACAGAAAGTCCGCCTCGTAAGCTGCCACAGATTTACTTCCTTGGATCAAATTCAGGAACTCCTTCCTTCGGGCATCCACATAGCTAGCCCCGACAAACTTTCCCTGGAATGTCGTCATAAAGAAATCCCAGGTAATACGATCGGCTTGAGTGCCTTCCCGAACAGTGAGCAACCACTGATACGCCATGTCTCTCAGTAATGACACAACTCCTTTCAGCTTCTGCTCAGCGGTGCAATCCAAGTCGTCCATAATTCGCTCCACTGCCTTAAGCCAGTACTCCGCTACATTTGGGGCTACACCCCATATACCCCTAAAGAGTTTAGCCCTATTCGATCTCAGTCGCTCCGATATCGATCCACGAGCTACCGACCCAGTTCTCGCCCCAGCAACCCTTTCCAGAACTCACAACATTGCTTGGGACAGAGCGTTATCCTCTCTCATTCGATCGTGTGACATTGCTTCAGTCACAGGTGGTGCAGGAGCATCCATTTCCGGCATATGTCCCAATGCCTCGGATATGACTCTAGCACCTCGGCCTCTACCCCGGCCACGTCTACCACGTCCACGTCCTCTAGCGCTCATATTTGCTAACTCGATTTAATCTGATTAAGAGTCTTATGAATCAGTATGCTATTCCAGTGTTTATTAAACAATATTTTATGAAGTTTGGGAAGTAAAGTTGTTTTCTCAGAACGCATCCTACAGTCTCAATATCTATAGTTTCAGTTCTTAAAACTAAAAGTTCTAGATTATTCTATTTTGTGGAATTTTCCTTACCACAGTACTAACACAATAATCATAAAATGAAAACATAAACTTACTTGACTTGGTGCTAGATACCCGTGGTGCCATACTTCCTTTAGAATATACATTTATAATTTAAAATTTTAAACAGCTTTGAAAACGTTTTTGAACCCAAACCACCGCAGAGTTTTGCAACCGGGCTCTGATACCATAAAATGTAACACCCCAAACCCGGCCCATGCATTATGACCGAATCTGACATGTCACATGAGAAAACGTGTTAAATCCTTTTAATTCATACTAAACAGGTATTTTAAACTAACCTTGAAGGTTGATTGATCAATTGAAAATTTGAACTAGAGATCTTTTAAACCATGACTTCTTTTTAAAAAAAAAGTTGTTGATAACTTGAAAGAAATTTTTCGAGTTAAAATATTTGTGAAAGTTTGTTATAAAATCCATTTACTAATCAATTTTGGAAAACCATTATTTATGTTTTTCTTTTATAAAATCCCCATTTAAAATAATTTACGAAAAATAAAAGTACATCAAACATAAAGCAAAAGTAAAATAGTCCAGAGGCCTTATTACATCATAAAAACCCAAAATAGTAAAGAGAACGGAATTAGAAGTCTAAAGTTCCAAAATAAAACACCATTTCTGAAGTATAGCCTCCCTCGAGTCATCCATAGCCCAAGTCCACATCATCAAGCATTACCTACAAGGGTTAAGAAAGAAAGGGGGTGAGTTTAAGAACTCAGTGTATAATCTCCTTACCGTTGTCCACTGGGCCTGAACCCGTATATCAAAATCTTGGGCCTAAGCCCATTCACACAACAATATTAAATGAATTGAATGCAATGTATGTAAATGTATGAAAATGTATGAACCCAACCCATCCAGCCAATCTCTCCCCCGACCAGCCAATCTCTCCTGTGGGGATCAAGTCAACCCACCCCGCCAGTCTCTCTAATTTGCAGTCAAGCTACCATTTATAATATTTGTGGCTGAGCCACCAGATTCATATACGGTAAAATGATCGACACAGAGTCGTTAATTCATATGTTAGGCACATAGCCATTATCAGAATTTGTGGCAATGCCACAGGTCTATACTTCTCTTCATTCAAGTTTTCCCATCCCATGCAATATGTAAAGATGCATCATACATAATCGTAAAACATCCATATAAAAATAACATCCATAAACCTATTGAATACTTTTTATGAAACAGCCCAATAAAGCAATACGATCATTCGGCCCATAGGGGCATTTCGGTAATTCGGTCCATAAGGACATTTCGGTAAATCGGTAATTTTACCCATCGAGGGTAATTCAAAAATCTCGCAACCCAGGGGTATTTCGGTAATTTACCCTCCGAGGGTATTTTGGTAATTTCGCAACCCCAGACTTAACTGATAATTTGGGCATAAACATTGAAACTGTCCATCTGCGTCATACTGACTTAATTGACTATAACTCGAGTTAGGAAACTCAAAATCTAAATCCGTAAATTTTCCTTCAAACTAGACTGGTATATCTTTCTACTATAAATTTTTCAGAATTTTTAGCTTAACCATTTAGTACAGTTTATTCCTTAAAATTTCCCTTATTTTACTGTCCAATGATTCTGACCTCTCTTACCTTACTTTCCAATATCTCACTGTACGGTTTTTATATACTGCTTCCACTTGTTTCTAATGAAAATAGGCTCACTAAGGAATCTATACATATAAACTATAACTCATAATTCACTTTGTACAATTTTATACAATTTTTCTAAGACAGATCAGGGAACTACAAAGTCAATCAGAACCAGTCTCACTAATATTAAGATATCTCAGAATATAAAATTCCTTTTTCTTCTTCGTTTCTTCCATATCAAAATAGTTACAGTAAGCTTTGATTCGATATCTTATTCACTTATTAATTCCCTTCTTCCTATTTTTCGTGATTTTTCTAAATCACATCACTGCTGCTGACCAAATTGTTTCATTGCTAAAATACGGTTACCACTACAAATATACGCACGCCCAAGTGGTCATAGATGCCCGTTTTTTGGTTTTCTTCGATATTTCGACCGAATCACAAAACATATCATACAAAATTTCAGAGATATGTGAGATTACACGCCATTTCCAACATGTATTTGGAAGGTACGGGATTACACACCTTATTCGGAATCCGTAACACGATATTCTCCTCGGCACCTAAAGATACAATCGGTCAACAATTAGTCCAAAGCCCAATTTACAACTTCATCCAAGTATTGGGATTGATTAACCATCTATATCACTTACCAACAATCTGAGTCTCTTATTACGAGGGATAGGTGTTCGACTTTACCACTATTTCCGAAAAATCCACAAGTAGAAAGTATCGAGTGATATCGTGCCTAACAACATAATCGATTAGCCAAACTTTCAATTCGATTAACACCATAACCGAGTAGCGATATCGAATGGACTATGAAAAGACTCCTTACCTTAATCGATGATAATCCTGGTTCCCACCAATTGGCTTATGACTACGAATGAATCGACAAGGATTTGGTATTCGGCTACCCACTAGAACTCCGATTCAACCAAGGAGAGATGTCCAACACACAAAAATGAGGAAGATAGAAGATGATACAAATTCGGCTATTGAAGAGAAAATAATAAAGAAGATTTGATCTTATGGTAATGTCAATTTAGGAAAAAGGAAGAAAGGTTGAAGGAATGATAAAAAGAAGAGAGGAGATGTGAGAAGAAATGTTAGGTAATTCGGCTAACACAAAGGAAAAAGGTTGGAAAAGAGTACCAAAAATGTTCAAAAGAGAAAATAGGCTTTTTCAAGCACAAACTTGCAAATAGGCTAGGAAAATTCAGCTCCTCCTTTTTCCCCAACAAAACCGTGTGCCTCTAATGCCTAAAGGGGTTAATGTTGACCAAATAATCTTTCCAAAACATCACCCACATAATAGGCCACATGTTCCCTTCTCTTGCCTTTTTCCTTCTTTTCTTTCCTTCATTTTCCCTAGTCTTCCTCCTTACCATAATCCTTAGCCATCCTTCCCAAATTAAAAAGTCTTCCTTACAAAAAATATAGCCTTGTCCGACACATGAAATGAAGCACAAAAATTAATAAAAAAAAATAGTAGATGGGATTCGAACCTCAGACCATTAGTACTCTCCACACACCACTTTCCACCTTTACCAATAGACTCGTTGTGCTAGAAAAATGCACCCTTATATCCATAAGCCTTAATGCCACTTACCTTCTCCCCCTTAAGTGCATAAACACAAAAATTTACCTATAGCCTAACTTGAACTCGGAACTTCCTAGAAGCCTCGTAACTTTCCAAAATCATCTTCTTAATAAGTCCAACTTGAAATAATGTCGTTCTCTTGTTCTCAAAAATTTTAAACACTCCTATGCCCAAGGTCCAATGGGCCCAATCCTACTAGGCCCAATTTCGGGTCGTTACACGAAATCCTTGAAAAAGAAAGGAAAAGACAAAATTGTCAATGAATAGCTCGCAATTTACAATTTGTATTTTTATATGAATTACTTTGCATTACTGCGTAATGAATTGATTTTTCATGGTAAGATTGTAAAGTGAGATATCTTGCTACAAATGAACGGTGTTGGTCTGATTTGAATGGAATGATAATCTTGAGGATCAAATCGAATATATGTGAAAATGTTGAATGTTGAAATAAATTTTAAATTTGAAATCAAATTAAGATGAGCTATGATGCTATATAAATGAATTGGGCCCGACGTCAGGACAAAAAGTGCCAGCTCGCCAGGACGACACAATGGATGATGTCGTGATAAGGAGAATGGGATGTTGTAACCCCACGACGTGTTCTATTTGGCAGCTTCATTTTAGACTTCAAGCACGAGTTCTTCTCCTAGTTAGACACTGATTATTCTAGAGATATTTTAGTATAATTAAAACTCTAATCTTAGCCTATTTAAAGAGGATATTGTATCCCTATTTTAACAAGCCAATCAAGATGTAACCGTAGGCTTTTTCTTTGATGGAGACAAGATGTAGTGGCATATGAGCTTTGGTGAGAGTTTTGTGATAATTATGGAGAGTATTTTGTACCCCTTTCATGACTACCTTATAAGATTTAGGGTTTTGTTTATTGATTTTCTCTTTGGAATTTTGAGCTTTGTATTCGGAGTTTTGGGTAATGTACAGGTTATACAATTAGGGTATTTTCTCCATATTGTACTCTCATTTGTTTACTCATTTAGTGAAAAGTCAAAGCCTCCTTTTCTAGTGGTTTTTCCCTTTTTGAGGGATTTCCACGTAAAATTTTGTGTTCATTCTTCTTCACTTTTACTATCTCGTTGTTTATACTGGTCGATCTGTAACACCCATTACCCGGGTCCGACGCCGGGACTGGATATGAGGCATTACCATGCTTGACCTTGCTTGAACATGCAATAACGGGTTATAAAATTTCATTCCAAATTAAAACTTTTCTTTCTTAGACATAGCATGCATATCATGGGCCTACGAGGCCTTAAACATACATCCGGAAGTTTTCGGAGTTCAACCGGAAACTTTTACACTACTTAAAAAAATTTGTCTAAACAGAGGTCACACGCACGTGCGACTTGGGACATGCTCATGTGGGCAGGCCGTGTGGTCACAGACCCCCATGTTTCCAGCCCGTATAAAATTTATTTTCATTTCGAACCTACAGGGGTTTTCACACTGTCGGACACACGCTCGTGTCTTCACCCGTGTGTGAAAACTAGGGGTATTCTGTTTATGATGTCAGCAATCTCTTAAGGAGCACACGGCATAAGCACGCGCCCATGTGCTGGTCCGTGTGACGAATCAAATTCTCGCAATTTAATGCAGGGGACACACGTCCTATCAACACACCCAAGGGGGTTGACCGTGTTTCACACACGGCCTAGACACACGCTCGTGTGTCTACCCGTGTGGACACTTAGAGGTTATTTTCCAAGCCAATTGCCACCCTGAAACATAAACACACTTATGCCAACACAAGCAATTCATGTACTATGAATAATTCCTAAAACATCACCTATAGAGTTCATAAAACTCATCATTATTAATATATATATAACTTCACAAATATTGACCTATCACTTGGGCCATATACAAAAAGAATAGTAACTTTAATAGCCAATTCTTTGGCTCCCAATATGATAGAACTCAAAATGGTATAATCTCTATACATGCCATACTTAGCATAAAACAACTTGGCTATACCAAAATAATGATTGATAGTGTGATCCGAGCTCCGACTTCTATGATTCCCGAACTAGCTTGGCGAAACTACAAGGAAAAAGGGAGGGGTAAGCATATAGCTTAGTAAGTTTGCATGAAATTTATGTAATAACATAAATACTTAAAATAACTCATTCATCTCATGATACATGAACAATATAAGCATCAAGTACTCAAGCATACTTACTCATACTTACTCTTACCCATCTTAAATCACAATACGATTTCATACTTGTATCTTATTCATGGTACCTGTATCACTTAGTCACATAATTTAGCGCTTTAGCTAAAGTAATCATAAACTCAGATCGTTAACTTCCTTAACTTAAAAAAAAATTCTTTATCATCCTTGAGTAGCTTAACTTGTTACTATCTTTATTCACTTAACTCCTTTGTTACCTCTTTCACACTTGGCTCTTTATCCCGTTGAATTTTCTCGGAATAACAGAGGATATTCAATCTCATCAAACATGTATCTTGATGCCAATGCCATATCCCAGATATCGTCTTACATGGAATCACCTCACGATGCCGATGCCATATCCCAGATATGGTCTTACACGGGATTCCTAATCTTGATGTCGACACCATGTCCCAAACATGGTTTTACACGAGATCTTCTTTTGGTGCCGAAGCCAAGTCCCAAACATGGTCTTACATGGGACCTTCCTTGTATGGTGTCGATGCCATGTCCCAGACATGGTCTTACACTAGACCTTCCTTATTTGACGCTAATGCCATGTCCCAGACATGGTGTTACACAGGATCTACATTTGGTACCAATGCCATGTCCCAGACATGGTCTTACACGGGACCTACATTCCTTGATAACGATGCCATGTCCCAGACATGCTCTTACACGGCTTTCCTTGTCTCATGTTATGACATAGATATCATCTTTATTCCAAGACTTCAATCGGGACTTTCATTTTATGTTCTCGTTGATTTCTTTATCAAGGCATTATTATTCTTTTTCAAGTAAATTAAGTATATTCAATAACATAATAAGTGATTTAATGTAAATACAAATAAAGCCTTAAATTCATACCAACTTACCTCGGTACTCCAAAATATGTGTAGAAGTGCAATTTAGTCCACAACTTTGTTTTTGCCTCGGTTTCGATCCGGGCTTCGTATTTCTTGATCTATAATAACAAATTCACTTGTGTAATACTCACATTGACTAAATTGACTCATGAATCATACTTTGGAAAAAAATATGATTTTGCCCCTAAACTTTCTCATATTTACACTTTTGCCCCTAGGCTCGTAAAATGGTTTTCATTCAACTTTCTTGCATTTCAAGCCTAGCCGAATCATATTCTCAACTATATCAACAATCAATTTTCCACTATTTTAGTTATGTATGACCAGTTCTGCAACTTTTACAATTTGATCCTTTTATGCATTTTTCATGAAATTCATTTAGAAAAAGATGTTTATCATACATCAAACTTTCATATTCTTAAATAAAACATCAAAATAGATGCATTTCATACGTGGCTAAATTTTTGAACATGAATCCTAGCTCAAAATATAGCTAGAAATAGCTAAATCGAGCTACGAGGATTTCAAAAATACGAAGAACATTAAAAACGGGGCTAAAAGATACTTACAATCAAGCTTGAAAGTTGAAGAAACCCTAGCTATGGAGGGCTTGTAAAATTCGGCTATGGCTTGAAGAATATGGACACAAATTTTGACTTATTTTCCCTTTTAATTCATTTATTAACCAAATGACAAAAATGCCCTTAAGGCCCCTTTCTTAAGATTTTTCTTTCCCATGTCCATTTTTGTCCATCTTAACATTTAATGGTCTAATTGCTGAATAAGGACCTCTAGTAATTTTTATAATTCTATTTTATATTCAAATCTTCTAGAATATCATATTCTCTAATCTTTACAATTTAGTCCTAATGGACAATTTATTCACTAATTAATAAATTTTCTTCATGAAATTTTCACACAATCATGCAACCTCCTCATAAGCCTCATAAAAATCATTAAAACTCATATTTCTACTTCGGATTTGTGGTCTCGCACCACTATTCCGACTAAGCCCTAAATCAGGCTGTTACAATTCTCCCCCTTAGGGATTTTCGTCCTCGAAAATCTTACTAGCAAAAAGGTTTGGATACTGGTTCCTCATAGCCTCCTCGGGCTCCCACGTAGCCTCTTCTACCCCATGTCTCTACCATAAAACTTTCACGAGAGCTATACTTTTATTCCTTAATTGCTTGACCTTCTAGACTAGAATTTTAACCGGTTCTTCACCATAAGTCATGTCGGGTCGAATTTCAACCTCTGTCGGTGTAATCACATGCGAAGGGTCTAATCAGTAGCGTCACAACATAGACACATGAAACACATTATGAATCTTCTCTAACTCAGATGGCAAAGCCAACCGATAGGCTACTGGCCCAATCTTCTTAGTGATCTCATATGGTCCGATAAAATGCGGACTCAATTTACCCTTCCGGCCAAATCTAAGTACTTTCTTCCATGGTGACACTTTCAAAAATACTCTATCACCAACTTGATACTCAATTTCTTTCCTTTTCAAATCTGAGTAAGATTTTTGTCTGTCAGAAGCAGCCTTTAAGCAATCTCAAATCACCTTTACCTTCTCTTCAGTTTCTCTAAACAAATCAACCTCATGGATCTAGTTTTCCTTGAGTTCAGTCCAATATAAAGGTGTTCGGCACTTACGCCAATACAAAGCCTCATAAGATGCCATCTTTAAACTTCACTGAAAACTATTGTTGTAGGCGAATTCGAAAAATGGTAGGTACTTTTCCCAACTTCCTTGTAACTCAAGAATACAACATCGAAGCATATCTTCAAGCACTTGTATCAACCTCTCCGGCTGACCATCGTTTTGTGGGTGAAAAGTCGTACTAAAATTCAACTTTGTGCCTAAGGCCTCTTGCAACTTCTTCCAAAATCTGGACGTAAATCTCGGATCTCTATCCGATATAATAGATAAAAGCACTCCATGAAGCCTTACTATTTCTGAAACATACAAGTTTGCCAACTTGTCTAGTGGGTAGTTAACTCGTACAGGTATAAAATGGGCTGAGCTCGTAAGTCTATCGACCACAACCCATACAACATCTTTCTTACTCGGGGTCAACGGCAAGCCCGTTACAAAATCCATGGTAACTTGGTCCCATTTCCACTCGGGTACCATAATAGGTTGGAGCAAACCTGATGGTACTTGGTGTTCAGCCTTTACTTGTCGACAAATCAGACATCTTGAAACAAACTCAGAAATGTCTTTCTTCATATTCGGCCACAAATACCATTTCTTCAAATCATTATACATCTTAGTGCTACCCGAATGTACAGATAAGCATCCACTATGTGCCTCATGCAAAATTTTACAAATGAGCTCATCGTTCCTCGGTACACAAACTTTGTCCCTGAACATCAAATATCCATCTGAATTGAACCAAAAATCAGACTCAACACCCGACTCGCACTGAACTCTTTTGGCTTGCAACTCACTGTCATCTTTCTGAGCTTTATAGATCTCCTGGAGGAACATCGGTCTAGCTCTCAACTCGGCTAGAATGGAGCCATCATCGGACAAAGTCATCTGAGTATTCATAGCCTTCAAAGCAAATAGGGACTTTCTATTTAAAGCATCGGCTACTACATTCATCTTTCCCGAGTGATAATCAATGACTAATTCATAATCTTTTATCAACTCTAACCATCTCCGTTGCCTTAAATTCAATTCCTTTTGGGTCATCAAATACTTTAAACTTTTGTGATCAGTGAATATCTGACATTTTTCACCATATAAATGGTGTCTCCAAATCTTCAATGCAAAAACAATAGCAGCCAACTCTAGATCATGCAGCAGATAATTCTTCTCATGTGGCTTTAACTGTCTGGAGGCATACGCTATCACCTAGCCTTCTTGCATAAGTACACAGCCCAATCCGTTTAAGGATGCATCGTTGTAGATCACATATTCTTTTCCTGACTTAGGTTGTACTATAACTAGAGCCTCTGTCAACATTGCCTTTAATTTCTCAAAACTTAGTTGGTGTTTTTCTGTCCATTCAAACTTTACATCTTTCTATAGCAGTTTCGTCATTGGAGTTGCTATCACAGAAAACCCCTTAACGAATCGCCTATAATAGCCAGCTAGGCCCAGAAAACTTCTAACTTCAGTTACATTTTTCAGCGGTTTCCAATCAACAATAGTTGAAATTTTACTTGGATCTACTTGGACTCCATCTCCTGAGACAATGTGTCCCAGAAATCCAACTTCCTTGAGCCAAAATTCACTTTTACTGAACTTGGCATACAACTGATTATCTCGTAGAATATGTAAAACTGTCCTTAAGTGCTCAGTATGCTCAGGCTCATCTCGAGAATATATTAATATATCATCAATAAAAACAACCACAAACTTATCTAGATATGGCCGAAAGATGCGATTCATTAAATTCATAAACACCACCGGGGCATTAGTTAAACCAAAAGGCATGACTAAAAATTCATAGTGCCAATACCTCGTTTGAAAAGTCATTTTTGGCATATCTAAGTCTTTTAGTCTCAACTAATAGTATTCCGACCTCAAGTCTATCTTGGAGGACACAGTAGCTCCATTCAATTGATCAAACAAATCATCGGTCCTTGGCAAAGGGTACTTGTTCTTCACTGTTACTTTATTGAGCTGTCGGTAATCTATGCACAATCTCATGGAGCCATCTTTCTTTTTCACAAATAATATCGGAGCACCCCATGGAGAATAACTCGGTCTGGAAAAACCTTTGTCCGTCAGCTCTTACAATTGTGCCTTTAATTCTTTCAACTCAGTTGGATCCATCTTGTAAGGAGCAATCGATATCGGTACCGTACCAGGAGCGGTTAACCAATCCATACGAAGAATAATGTCGAATTTATCAAATGGCACTAGCATAAGATTCGCCTTAAAATAATGACCTCTAATCATCAATGGGCAATACAACTAACACGCTTTTGCCTAAAGGATTAGACACTTTTATCACAAAATCCGTAGACTCAACAGGTATGCTCATGCTAGATGCTAATTTCATGCAAATGTGTAACACCCCTAGACCCGGCTCAGACGTTATGGCCGAATCCGGGAATGTCACATCAAAAGGGATAATTCAAAACGACTTTGCTTATTTAAAACATAAGTTTAAAGCTTAGAAACCCAAAATCTAAGCAACTTGTTAAGTAATGATAAAAGCCCATGTTATAGGTATTTCGAAAACCATGTTTAAACTTTAGAAATTTATTCAAGTTTAACAATTAAGCTGTTGAAAACATAAGGAACCCAAATGTAAAGTCAACTAAAGATACAAGGCCTTATTACAAATGAAATAATTAACAATAAGTCATTCAAAAACAAATAAACAAAAATAAAAAACTTGTAGTGTGGCCATATCCGAGTCCTCTCCCACGTCGAGCCGTCTACTGATGGTCACCTGAAACATTTAATAAAAAGGTGTGAGTTTCGAAACTCAGTGTGTACGGCCCTTGGTAATACAATCAACATGCAATTATCACATTGAGCCTAAGCCCTATCACAATCGGTGGTCTTGGGCCTTAGCCCACAATGACCTCATATCATATCAGTATCACATGAATGCAATGCTCCCATCCCAAATCCAACTCTGCACTCCATTTCCCTTCCAACCCTACATTCCTGTAGGGATATAAATATCAACCCACCCATCCCTACACTCCAAAGGTAGCACCAACAGCGACACTACTCAAACGTTGCAGCAAGGCTGCTAAGCATATAATGGGCTTAAAGCCACCGGTGGATCCACAGTCGTCAAGCGACTATGCGGTCATCACATATCTTCCTCCGTATCATTAAACCCACCCAAGTGCAACATATATTTCATGAATGCAACACACATTTTCACACATTGAGCACTTAGGGGTATTTCAATCATTTCACTACCTAGGGGTATTTTCGTAATTTTACCCTATAGGGGTATTTAGGTAATTTTGCAAATATATGGATATTTTGGTAATTTTTCAAATTAGGGGTATTTTGGTCCCTTTCGGGTTTTAGTTATGAACTTTGGCCCATTAACAAGTCCTTGCGGCTAAAGTGAATAGACACTATGCACCAGGTAAGATTCCAGAGAAGAGGAGGTGGGCCACTAGGACTGCTTAAGTACCAAGCTCTCCTTAGATCCAATCCTAGACATGCATATGTCCGTTGCCACACTCTAACCCAGCGACTTGTCCACGGACATGTTTAATTATTAGATTAAGTTTTATGCGATTCAAGAATTGATCAAACTAGGCTTAAAGTCCATTAAACCCTAGCATACTTATCTACGTCCCCATAAAGCCCATCAAGCCCATTTCACGTTCATATAGCCCATTAAGCCCAAATCACATCCTTATGGCCCATTAGGCCCAAATCTCATTCATGTGGCCTATTAGGCCCAAAACAATTCCAGATCATGTAACATGCATGACTAACTTAATTCATATAACTAAACCAATCAATTTCATCAAACTTAGCCTCAGGGCCCACGGGCCCATTTAGCCACTTTCGGCTTTTCGGCATTGTCGATATCATGTGTTTGTAGTGTTTGTACACACCTGGTTACTGCGACGTGCTATACTATCCTTGGTCTTGAACCTACAACCAACCAACCTTCAATCAATCACCCATACTTAATCAAAATATTTACCAAAAGCTGAAGCCCTACCGTAAACCTTACCGTGTGCCACTGGTTCTAGTAGCCCTTCCTTAGCTACTATTCACGAGTATCCCCTAGATCTGCACCCGCACATACACCATCAGAATTCGAGTGACTCATAATCCACACAAGTCACCCCTATAAATTATACTTACATTCGGCCACTTACTTAAACCATAATCGAGACGAGTACACTTACCACTTGCTAACGATCCTACCATGCTTGTGATCTCTGAATCCCACCCTTGTTAATACAAGGTTAACGAAAATGAGAAGTTAGATAGCCCTTCGGCTTTTAACCAAAACACACTAAGGGGTTAACTGAAAACTTACCGAATCCACTTTTGATCCTGCGGCCTAGATAGCTACTGAACGAGATTCGGCTTTTAACCTTGACCAATAGTATATAACAAACGATTTGTGATAGAGGAATACAACAAAGATTCGACACTAATAGGGATTTTAGCAAGAGAAGATGATGATACTTTAGCAATAAAAGAGTTTGGCTATGAGAGAATTTGGCAAAATGGGGTTCGGCTATAGGAGATTTCGGTAACAAGGCAAGGTATTTTCGGTTGTGGAAAAATAAGGTTTCGGCAAGGAAAAGAAAAAGAATGGAAAATTCGGCATTACCTAGGACCCCAGATTCGGCACACACACATTTATATAGCCTATAGCCAAAACTTAGCCACCCCTAAAGTCTAATTCGGCACCACTTCATTCACTGCTCATCTCCTAATTTCTCTCCATGATATCTTCCTTATCCTTCTCCTAAATTCTCTTTACTGATCACTTCTCCTTAGAGTCCCTCTACACGCCACTTCCAGCCTTAGAAGCCTACAATTAAACTCCAAAATAAAGCTAAGCTAGCACTCCAACCTCAGACCTTCCTGCATGCATATGTCGCCACCACTCCACACCTTAGTGGCGTCACTTAGCCACTTCACCACAAACTTTTTTGTGCCATTTTTCACTTATTTTTATTTAAAAGCCCACTACTCACAACCCTGATTCCTTAATTAATTAAATTAAGAATCCTCCACCATAAAACTCGAACCCAGAGCTTCTCCAACACACCTAGACACTCCAAATTCATTAATCTTTAAAGCCATCATGTCATTTGTCATTTTCTTACTTAAAAATTTTATGAGACCCAAAGCCCAATAGGCTTCTACTAGGCCCAAATTTGGGGCGTTACAAAATGTATGAATGGGTAGACCCCGGATCAATTAAAGCAATAACATCAGTGTCTCGAAGAGAAAATGTACCCGTAATTACATCTGGAGATGATGCCTCTTCGCGAGCGCGAATGGCGTAAGTCCTTGCAGGTGCTCTACCCTCAGATCTTGCAGCCTGCTCTCGGAGTGTACCCTTACTACTCACCCCACTTCCTGGGTTCCTTTGTTGTCTTCCTCTATTAGTGCTTCCTGCTCTTGCACTCTAAACTTTGTCTTTCTCAACCATTTTGGGGCATTCTCTGATGAAATTATCTTGGGAACCACACTTAAAACAAGCCTTCTCATGTGTACAACACATCTGCCGCACTGTGGGCATTCCGATCTATTAGATCGAATATTCCTAACACTAGCGACTGAAGTAGTCTGGGCCTTATTCCCCGAATACTGTTTACTCTTGCCTTTGTTTGAAAACCCGACTGAAGTAGCTGATCGAGTAAAGAAATCTCTCGCCTTCTTGAATGAGGACTGAAATGACTTATTCAACTGTCACTTTCTTGAGTCATGAGACTCTATTTCAACTTTTCTTTTCTCTTTAACTAATTCTTCATCTTTACAAGCTCGGTCCACTAACATAACAAATTCCTTTAACTTAAGGAAACCAAAAAATAGTTTAATGTCTTCGTTTAGTCCGTCCTCAAACCTCTTACACATAATAGCCTCCGGGATACACATTCCCAAGTGTATTTACTAAGCCTTACAAATTCACGCTCATACTTAGTCATTGACATTTTACCTTGCTTCAATTCCAAGAATTCCTTCATTTTTTGGTCGATAAATCTCTGACTAATATACTTCTTCTTGAATTCTTCTTGGAAAAACTCTCATGTGACTCTTTCCCTTGGTACTACCGACACAAGGGTATTCCACCATTGATAAGCGAAATCTCTCAAAAGAGAAACTATACACTTTATGCACTCTTCAGGTGTGCATGATAACTCATCAAATATCCGAATGGTGTTTTCAAGCCAGAATTTTGCTCTTTCCGAGTTATTGTTTTTACTGGCCCTGAATTCCTCGGCTCCTTGCTTTCGGATTCTATCTAATGGAGACTTTTCTCTT
Source organism: Gossypium australe (assembly GCA_005393395.2). Classification (NCBI taxonomy): domain Eukaryota; kingdom Viridiplantae; phylum Streptophyta; class Magnoliopsida; order Malvales; family Malvaceae; genus Gossypium; species Gossypium australe. The sequence goes on from CM016619.1 coordinate 122,471,579, forward strand.
CTTACCACTTCTACCACTTGAGGGGCTACAGGAGTAGACTGAGGAATAGGCGGGGATGGAGGGGGCTGTGCATTCGGGTTCGTACGAACGAACTCCGTGTACCATGCAATCATCATGTGGAGGAAAGCTTCCCTAGCCTGTTCTCCTCCTCTCTGACTTACTATTGTAGGTCTATTCTCATTTTCATTTGGCACCGTCCCTTCAGCGGGAGTCAGCGCGTTACTTTCTACATCATCAGCCATAGCTCTTTCGGGATCCATTTACTATATAAAAACACAATTTAAGTCATTAGTAGTGGTCACACTATCATTATATAAATACTCATATGTATGGCATGTATAGCCAGACTCATACTTACGCTATGTTAGTCCGATAATCGACTAAACCGTAGCTCTAATACCACTAAATGTAACACCCATTACCCAGGTCCAATGCCGGGACTAGATACGGGGCATTACCATGCTTGACCTTACTTGAATATGCAATAACGAGCTATAAAATTTCATTCCAAATTAAAACTTTTCTTTCTTAGACATAACATGCATATCATTGGCCTACGAGGCCTTAAACATACATTCGGAAGGTTTCAGAGTTCAACTGAAAACTTTTACATTCCTTAAAAAAAATTTGCCTAAACAGAGGTCACACGCCCATGTGACTTGGAACATGCCTGTGTGGGCAGGCCGTGTGGTCACAGACCCCCATGTTCCCAGCCCATGTAAAACTTATTTTTATTTCGAACCTTCAAGGGTTTTCACACGGCCGGACACACGCCTGTGTCTTCACCCATGTGTGAAAACTAGGGGTATTCTGTTTATGACGTCAGCAACCCTTAAGGAGCACACGGCCTAAGCGCACGCCCGTGCGCTGGCCCGTGTGACGAATCGAATTCTCGCAATTTAATGCAGGGGACACACGTCCTATCAACACACCCAAGGGGGTTGACCGTGTTTCACACACGGCCTAGACACACGCTCGTGTGTCTACCCGTGTGGACACTCAGAGGTTATTTTCCAAGCCAATTGCCACCTTGAAACATAAACACACTTATTCCAACACAAGCAATTCATGTACTATGAATAATTCCTAAAACATCACCTATAGAGTTCATAAAACTCATCATCATTAATATATATATATATATGTAACTTAACAAATATTGACCTATCACTTGGGCCATATACAAAAAGAATAGTAACTTTAATAGCCAATTCTTTGGCTCCCAATATGATAGAACTCAAAATGGTATAATCCCTATACATGCCATACTTAGCATAAAACAACTTGGCTATACCAAATTAATGATTGATAGTGTGATCCGAGCTCTGACTTCTATGATTCCCGAACTAGCTTGGCGAAACTACAAGGAAAAAGGGAGGGGTAAGCATATAGCTTAGTAAGTTTGCATGAAATTTATGTAATAACATAAATACTTAAAATAACTCATTCATCTCATGATACATGAACAATATAAGCATCAAGTACTCAAGCATACTTACTCATACTTACTCTTACCCATCTTAAATCACAATACAATTTCATACTTGTATCTTATTCATGGTACCTGTATCGCTTAGTCACATAATTTAGCGCTTTAGCTAAAGTAATCATAAACTCAGATCGTTAACTTCCTTAACTTAAACAAAACTCTTTATCATCCTTGAGTAGCTTAACTTGTTACTATCTTTATTCACTTAACTCATTTGTTACCTCTTTCACACTTGGCTCTTTAGCCCGTTGAATTTTCTCGGAATAACAGAGGATATTCAATCTCATCAAACATGAATCTTGATGCTAATGCCATATCTCGGATATGGTCTTACATGGAATCACCTCACGATGCTGATGCCATATCCCAGATATGGTCTTACATGGGATTCCTTATATTGATGTCGACGCCATGTCCCAACCATGGTCTTGTACAGGACCTTCCTTGTATGGTGTCGATGCCATGTCCCAGACATGGTCTTACACGAGACCTTCCTTATTCGATGCTGATGCCATGTCCCAGACATGGTGTTCCACAGGATCTACGTTCGGTGCCAATACCATGTCCTAGACATGATCTTACACGGCTTTCCTTGTCTCATGTTATGACATAGATATCCTCTTTATTCCAAGACTTCAATAGGGACTTTCATTTTTTGTGCTCGTTGATTTCTTTATTAAGGCATTATTATTCTTTTTCAAGTAAATTAAGTATATTCAATAACATAATAAGTGATTTAATGTTTATACACATCAAGCCTTAAATTCATTCCAACTTACCTCAGTACTCCGAAATACATGTAGAAGTGCAATTTAGTCCACAACTTTATTTTTGCCTCAGTTTCGATCCGGGCTTCGTATTTCTTGATCTATAATAACAAATTCACTTGTTTAATACTCACATTGACAAACTTGACTCATGAATCATATTTTGGAAAAAATACAATTTTGCCCCTAAACTTTCTCATATTTACACTTTTCATATTCTTCAATAAAACATCAAAATAGATGCATTTCATACGTGGCTAAATTTTTTAACATGAATCCTAGCTCAAAATATAGCTAGAAATAGCTAAATCGAGCTATGAGGATTTCAAAAATACGAAGAACATTAAAAACGGGGCTAAAAGATACTTACAATCAAGCTTGAAGTTGAAGAAACCCTAGCTATGGAGGCTTGTAAAGTTCGGCTATGGCTTGAAGAAGATGGACACAAATTTTGACTTATTTTCCCTTTTAATTCATTTATTAACCAAATGACTAAAATGCCTTTAAGGCCCATTCCTTAAGATTTTTCCTTCCCATGTCCATTTTTGTCCATCTTAACATTCAATGGTCTAATTGCTAAATAAGGAACTCTAGTAATTTTTATAATTCTATTTTATACTCAAATCTTCTAGAATCTCATATTCTCTAATCTTTACAATTTAGTCCTAATGGAAAATTTATTCAATAATTAATAAAATTTCTTCATGAAATTTTCACACAATCATGCAACCACTTCATAAGCCTCATAAAAATCATTAAAACTTATATTTATACTTCGGATTTGTGGTCTCACACCACTATTCTGACTAGGCCCTAAATCGAGTTTATACACTATCCCTGCAATGATACCTATTTCAAAGAAAACCAAGCATGACAGGTTTATCATCATATATTATTATAAAAAATAAAACAAATGTAGAGAATTAAGTATGTATCTAGACATGTGCATTATTACATCCACAGAGGAACATTCTCACTAGGTAAGAAGAATATTAATGGGATATATCCCGTGAGGTAGTATGTAAGGTAGGAATAACTTCTAGTCCTGCGAGGTTTGATGTAAGGTAGAAATAACCACTTTAACCACAATGACCAATTTCTCCATTAAGATAATTCTTATTTTGAGAAAGTAATAGAAGTTGTGCATTGACTATAATGGTTGACTTCTCCTTGAAAGTGGAGCCTTGACCATAATGATCAATTTCTCCTTTAAGATAAATTTCATTTAGGAGTGTAATGAAAGTGATACATTGACCACAACAATCGAGTTCTCTATGAAAAAGTGATAGAAGCGGCGTCTTGACTACAACAATCAATTTATGCATTAAGATAACTTGTATTTTGTGAGAGTAATAAAAGTGAGGCATAACCACAACAAGTGACTTCTCTTTGAAAGAATTTGTATTTGGAATAGTGACAGAAGTGGTGCTTTGACCACAACGACTTACTTCTCTATCAAATATACTTGTGTCGAATAATTAGTTGAGTTAGCCAAACATGAAAAATAACAAAAGCAAACTAACAATTCAAGCTTGTAAAAGATATGCTTACATATCATCATAGAATAGCCCTCAAACACATGTAAAACCACAAGTATGGTATAATTCGCTAAATTGAAATACACACCTTTTTGTCATCACTTAATTGTTCTTCATCTTACTATGGTAAATTTTTCTTAGAGAATCGCACTCCAGTGTAGGATGTCCAACGATCTTATGAAAATGACAATACATAGGACTTGATTTTTCTCCATTAGTAGGTTAACACTAAACATTAGGTAGACGAAAACTACATTCATTCACTTATTAATTAAAAAATTCAAGTACTTTTTCTACAAAGCATGGGAACGATGGAGGAAAGTCTCTTCCATCACTACTAAGTTTGGGTGTAACCTCCCTAACCCAACCTAGACGTTATGGCCGAATTCTGAAGGCTACATTGGTCACTGAAATGGCCTAATTAAACTTTTGTATTTCAAACTTACTTTTATAAATCATTTTTATTATTTGTTCAAACTAGTGAGATTGAATATTTCTCTTAATTTCCCAAAAATATGTTAATTTTTAAAATCGATTGATTTTAGTATTGCATATATAATTATTAATTATTTTGAAAACTAACTCAAATTTTTATTAAAAACTTGTTTTTAGTATTGTAGCGGAAAAGTGTGATATTGACATATTTTTATTAAAACCAAGTTCCATACATAATCATTCCAAATACCAATTTAAGCGGTTTTAAAACTTTAATGTCATGAAATCAAAATAATCCCAATATAAAAACCTGATGCCACAGACCAACAAAATTAATACAATCCCAAATAAAAAAATCACAAAAATAAGTTTGAAGTACCTTTTATTTAAAATTTATCCGAGATGAATTCTCTAAATGTTGAGTCCAAGCCCTAACCTCGGGGTTTATCTGTAAAAAAAAGTAAACTAAGGAGTGAGCTATAGAGCCCAGTGTGACTCTTAACACATAATCAAAACAGATATAGTATAATAGTAATTCAAAATCATAATATCATAGATAGCACAGATTATGTAAAAAATGTGCATGCTCATATTTAACTGTGTAGTTTTGGACTTTCAGGAACAATTTCCTACCCATCACCGCTACACACCATAGTAAAAGTTTTTCCAGAACTCATCCATTTAAAAACAAACCAATTTGTGGACAAGTCACTAGTAATTGTAGATATACTACCACAAATATGTGGACAAGCCACTAGTATTTGCAGTCAAGCTGCCAAAAATATGTAGACAAGTCACGAGTATTGTAGATAAATTGTCAGTATTATGGACAAACCATCAGTATTGTAGATAAACTGTTAGATCTTCCTACTTACATAATCGTCTCAATCCTAATGCAATGTCGTATGACATACAATTACAATAATATAATTAGTACAGCAGGCATGATTTTAACATGTGATCAGATTTATCATAAATAGTGGGCATGTTTTCAACATGCATTCAGATTTATTAGATTTAGTAAACATGGTTTAACATGTTATCAGTAAGAGTTGTAGAACAGTGATAGCAACCATGTATAAACATGTAATCAGAATATCAGTAATTATATCACATTTTAATATCACAAAACATGCTATTTCGAACAAAACATACCACAACAGTACACACCATTTCAGCTATTTCAACAAATTTTAGTTAGAGGCACTTACATTCAATCATCCTTAGATAAGCGCATAAATTTCATTCGGTTATTACTCCAAAGGCAATTATACCATTGGCAAGTCATAATTAATATATGTTTAATCATTCAAATATTACCAAACACACATGGAGACCTAGTTAAGACACACAGTACATCTGAAAATGTTATATCTAATATACAACTCCCTCTCAATATAGATCCTTTTCCACAAACTTCCAATCAAAAATAGTAGCATTCTCTAGATTTAGATTTGGATAGATTTCGTTCAGATCTGTATCTTAAACACATAAATCATCATGTTAGGACTAATCAATGCTAGATCTGAGAAAGTAATTAAAAGATCTGATTGCAACTCAGATGAGAAATACTTACTCCCTTATCTAACTATAAACTAGAATTGGTTGTACTCCTACCCATTGAATCTAGACTAATCTTCTTCAGATTCAAACCTTGAACATTGATCATGTAAAAGTGTTCATAAAAATTGATCGATTATAAGACTGAAAAAAAACATAGTGAGATCTAGGTTTGAAATAGTACTTACACAACAATAAAAAATAGATCAAGAATGGTAAATCAATAGAGACTTTAGCAAACAAAGATGATTCGGCCACAATAGTGATGAAGAAAGGTATTGTGAGTTTTGGCTAAAAAGAAAATAAATGGAGAAAAAAGAGTGATAGAGACTAAGATGAAAGAAAAGAATATAGGAAAAGAGAAGAAGAGAAGAGATCGACGGTAGTGGCGAAAGGGTGGCGCAAAAAGGGAATGGTAATAATACCAAAGGGGGCAACGGTAGTGAAAGAAGAAAAAAGAAATGGATGAGAGGGGAGAAGAGGAGCGGCGGTCAAAGAAGAAAGAAGGGGTGGCAGTGACAGTAGCGCAAGGGGGTAAAAACAAAAGAAAGGAGAAACAAAATGGGGAGGGAAAGCTAAAAGAGGGGACGACACAATAAATAGGAAAGAAAAGATGAAATGAGATAAAAGAAAGTTAAAAGGAAAATTAGAGTTTTTGGGAAGTTAGAATGGAAACAAGGTAAGAATAAAAGAAAAAGGAAAGAGAGGAAAAATGAGAGGGGAATGAGGAGGTAAAATTGAGCAAATTTAAGGTCAACTCCTCTATCAACTCATTCATCAAAGGGGCGGTAATAGGGTTGACCACATGGGAGGGTTGAAATTCAACAAAAATTGCAAAAGAGGGGACTCAAACTAGAGTCACAAGGATAGAAACACTACTTCTTAACCATTAGGCCAGAACTCATTCTTGTTTAAACTCTTATACTGTTTGTTTTTAAACAGAGCTTGACTCTTACTAAGGTTTGAAGAAAAATTGCAAAAAATAAAAAAATGATGCAAGGGAAGGAATTCAAACTTGGGTTTCAAGGACAATTTCACTAATACTTAACTAATACTTAACCATTAGACCAATAACTCTTTTTTTTAACAAACGAACAATAATAACCTTAAAAAATCGGAGTGTGACCTCTTGATTCACAAACCCGATTCTACATACATGATTTTTGGGATGTGACATTGGGTTTCTTAAATAATTTCTCTTTATTTGAAGTAAAAAAATCACCCCCTTTCTAGTTAAGGTGATATCTTCGTCTCTTGTTTCCCATGATAGTATTATTGGTTTTTCTTGTAGCCTCTACTAAGCTAGAAAAAGAAGGCAGTGACAAATTTTGCAAGTAAAGTTGGAATTCATCAAACATACCTTGGATGCACATTTTAACCAATTGCTTTTCATCATAAGCTTTATGCCTATCTAAAATTTTTCTCTTTAAAGCGTTGAATGTAATCCAGGACATCCTCTTTTGGTCTGATATTCTCTACCTAAGTCAACAAGACTAACCTTTTCTTGAGTAGAGAAGAATGTCTTTCTAAATATTGCACACATCTGGTTACATGATTCCACAGAACTAGGTTTGAGGTTAACATACCAAGTATATGTCTTGTAACACCCCTCACTCGTATTCAATGCCAGAATAGGGTTACGGAGCATTACCAAACTTACGAAACAATTAAATAACTATTTAACATACAATTGTTCAATTCAATCATTCATCATTCAATCTCAATCAATTTGTCCATATTAAGAGCCTACGTGGCCTTAAACATACTTTGGGAGTGGTTCGGGACTAAACCGATAACTCAGGAAATTTTCGTGAAACTTAGAAAATTTTGTTTCAAACAGGGGACACATGCCCGTGTGGCCAGGCCGTGTGTCTCACACAACCACCAGACATGGCCGTGTCACAGGCCGTGTGAAAACAAGGGTTACATACTAACTTGGGTCACACGGCCAACCACACGCCCGTGTTCCAGGCCATGTGTTAGGCCATGCCAAACCTATAGGTATACTAACTTATGCAACATGGCCAAGTCACACGCCCGTGTGCTAGGCCGTGTGCCATTTAGGGGGTATACTGACTTGTACCACACGGCTGATCACACGCATGTGTGTGAGACGTGTATAGCATACCTACTTCATTTCAATTCCAACATTAAGGGACACGCGGTTGTGTAATTTGACCGTGTGTCACACACGGCTGAGACACACGACCGTGTCTCTGCCCATGTGGATAAAAATAGGCTATTTACCAAGCCATTTTCCCACCCATTTTGCACATACCTAAACCAACCAAAATGGTACCAATTCAAAGCATAAATAACATTTGATTCAGCCACATTCAAGACTAATCCATACCATTTTCAATACCAACATTCAACATGCTTGTAACTCAAGTTTAACTCAACCATAACATATTCAAATACATATACCAATCAAGTAGTTTAACTATTACTTAACATACCCCCTTTTTTTTGTATCAATTCACTAGAAAAATACCAATTCCACAAACTTCATAATATGGTCATTCACATATCCATCCAAAGAACTCAAATATCAACATATATGCACATATAACCACATAGCCAAATTGACCAAATTAAGCCAAATCTCATGGCTATATTTACAACTCAAAATATAGACATTTATAACCCAATTCATTTGGCCAAAGTCATTACCAAAATATAACCAATATGACTCAAATACCTATACATGCCATATACTTAAAACATAGTTTCAAAAGTACCAAAGAGTCAGTGGATAGTGTGGTGAAGTCTCCGACGATCCCCGGATCTGAGCTAGCTTTGAAATCACTATAAAACATAGAAAAGCAACAAAGTAAGCTATATAGCTTAGTAAGCTCGTATGTTAACAATGAGCAACTATCATCATTCATTAAACGTTCATATAATGGAAAACAATGAACAACAATTCTATTAAATCTCAAGCTATCAAATGATGATTCATATAACTTACCAAGAAGCTCATCAATTTCATAGTTTTCAATACTCAATTCATTTCCGTACGTACCTGTATTATCTCGTACCAATCTCATATTCAACCACTTCCTTCTTTTACCCATTGAACCATTCGGAATAGAAGTCGGATACTCAAGGTCTCACACGATAAGTGTTATACGATGGCCCAAAGACAAATCAAGGTAGCTTATCCAAAATTCTGATATCATGGCCCAAAGCCAAATTAGCAGATATGCATGACCCGAAGCCAAATCGGTTTATCTCGCACACATAGTGCTAAATCATGGCCCGAAGCCAACTCAAGTATACCTAATGACATGTCACTAGCATCCTAAACTATTCCTAAGGTTCAATTAGGATTTCAAACTATCGAATCTTCATCGAATCATTTCCGAACTCATCCGTAATCACATAATCACAATTCATGCTATATCAAAGCATATAAAATACATTTGAAACGAAATTATAACATACGAACTTACCTCGGATGTTAAAACGACGAATCGAGTCAATTAGTCAACCACTTTATCTATTCATTCAATTTAGTCCAAGACATACTTTAAAACACATTTACACTTTTGCCCCACATATTTCACATTTTTCACAATTTAGTCATTATTGCATAAAATCACAAATTAGTGAAATTTCAATTATACCCATGCTATCCAAAATAATATTATGCCCCTAGAAGCCCATATTTTTCATTTATTTCATATTTTAACCACACATTTTTCACGTTTCATTATTTAATCCCTATTTTGCATTTTACCAAAAATCACTTAACAAAACTTGTTTAACTAACAACAAACATTCAAAATCTATCATCAACCATCAAAAATCATACATATTCATCAATGTCAACATTCAAAATCTTTAATAATTTTGTAAATTCCCTGGGGTAGTTAGTACTAGTTGCAACGATCACAAAAACATAGAAATCATTAAAAACTGACCAAAATGGACTTACATGCTCAAGGAGACTAGGCCGAATGTTCCAAACTTTTTAATGGTGTTTCAAACCCTAAATTTCAGTAGTGGAAGCTTAATGAAGATGATGATATTATGTTTGTTTTATTTTAACTTAAGTTATATTATAATTTACTAATTTAACCGTGTTAATACACAATTAAAACATCACATATTATGTCCATAAAAGTCCACTCACACAAATAATGGTCTAATTATCACATAAGAACCTTAAATTTAAGGTTCTATAGCTATTAAATACTTTTAGCTAATAGAACTCCACTTTTACACTTTACGCGATTTAGTCCTTTTCATCAAATTGACTAGTCAAATGATAAAATTTCTAAACGAAACTTTCACACAATTATTCAATCATACTGTAAACATTAAAATGTTAATAAAATAAATATTTTGACCTCGAATTTGTGGTCCCAAAACTACTATTCCAATTTGACCAAAAACGGCTGTTACATGCCTTCTCTATCAAGGACTTGGAAAATTCTCTTAACTTTGAATCATCATCCAACCCAACAACTCCTAGCGTCTACACAAATTTCATCGAATGCTCATGGGCATCACCAAACTTGCCATTGAATTGCTTAAATTTAGAACCGATGCAGTCCTTAGGATATGGTTTGGTAGCTATCCTAGTAGGGTATAGCAGTTTGAGATCAAACTCGAAGAAATTAAGGCTTTTGTTTTTTTTTTCCTCTAACAACCTTTGAAGTTATTATTAAGTTTAGCTCCACAACTATCTCAACATGTAGTGGTTCTACAAGGAACAATATTTCTTGACACTACTATTGGCAGAAGCATTAATAACCAAAAACAAGTTTCTACAATAAGTAATCCAAAATAAGTTGGGTAAAATGATGGAAAAAAACTAAAAGAAATAAGAAAAGGAGAAGGGAAACAATTCCTTTCGCTTCTTGCTAATATGGGATGCTTCCATGTTTCTTCAAGGTTTGGGCAATAGACAAGAATGAAGGAAATATGCAGACAAATGAGATGTGAAGACAGCTCTACAAATCCCAAAACAATGGTTTTTGAGTGTAGGGTTTTTAAGAGTTACGAGTGTTAATGGCTTCCATATTTCTACCCCTTTTGTAGGTTTTGGGCAAAAAAAATTAAGAGGACAAATGAATAATTCGACAAAAGCCCCGAAAATGGGTTCATTCACCAATTTATAGGAGTACTAAATGATATATATACTAGTTTGTATACTCGTGCAATGCATGAGTAGATTGTGTTTATTAATTTTATAATATTTTTATAATATTAGTTTTTTAAATCATTAACGAATGTTAAAAGTAATATAATCATAAAATATTTTTAAAAATATTTAAATAATTTAGAATTGGCAATATTAATGTTATTTAATATTAAAAATATTTAATACTAAAACAATACAAAAAATCACCATGGTTTGAATATTAATATTATTTTTTAATAATCCAAATAATATTATTGTTAATTTTTATAGGTTATTTATTATATATATTTAAATTAATTTATTTATTATATATATTTAAATTAATTTACTTTAATGTTAATTTTAATTTGATAAATTTTATTAATGTGTCATTTTTTTCAATTATATTTTAAGTTTTAAAATTTAATATTCGATAATTTTAATATTATAACATTAAATTTTAATTTAATTAAACAAATTCTAAAATTAAAGAGATAGTTAATTTAAAATCAACATTATATTTAACATGGAGAATTTTTTTTTTAAAAAAAAGGAGAGGCATGGAATAAATTTTAAAAACTAAAAGGCAAGAAATAAAAGAATAATTTACCTAATTTGGAAATAAGTACTTCAAATAAAGAGTGCCACATGTCAAAAAATTGTAATGTGAACATGACTATTTATTTCCTTTTTATATAGAACCTTGTTTTGAGTGTGTGTAATATACTTATTAAAGTATTTAATTGAGTTGGTGTCACAAGCTAACTAAGAAGCAACTCAATTGTATAATTACTAAAAGCTCCCTTACTTTTACAAAGCAGCAAATATTAATATGAAAGTATTTTTTCTTCTTTTACATATTTATAATAAAATAATCCTATAATAGGATTTTAACGTGACTTTTAAACTAACCGTTTGAACCAAAGAATCATTTGGTTTCAATATAAATTTTAAATATAAATTTTTTATAAATATATCTTTTACATGGTTTTTTTCACCCACATCATAGGTGTGCCATAATCTTGTACTATATTAAAATTTTGATTAAGTTAGTTTCACCTATTAATCGAGTTCCAATTAAATGCAAAATTATCAAAAGGTCAATTCTGTTACAAATCAATAAATATTATTTTGAGGGTACTTTTAGCTTTTTATATTTTGGTAAATTTAGGGAAAAAAAATACATACCCATATTGAAAATTATGAGATTTGAACCTAAAACATCTTAATTTTTATCATCTTAAGATTACCATTTCAACTAAAGTTACATTTGTTTTATATGTTAATTTTCTATTATAAATTTATTACTTAAATATTTTCACACATATCGTGAATGTCCTAAATCTAATATCTTTTAAAAATTTCATATACACTATTAAAATACTAGATTTAGTATCTTTTAAAATATATCAATCAAAATGAGTAACATATATTAATAAAGGTATTTATATATTTTAATAGTTTATATGAAATCTTTAAAAGAAACTATTTTGAATATGGTATTAATAAAACAATTCCAAACAATGCTCCAAGAGAATATTAAAATACATATCTCTATATAAACTAAGTTATATTATTAGAGAGGTATTTTTGTTTTATTATATATTTTTTTTAATTACAATAACAGCGCAAAGCCTAAATAACAATTGTGATTAGTGCAACTTGAACCCAGGTCACACCTGAGACGATAAACATTCTTGACCATCAAGTCACCACATGGAGTTCTATTTTTTTTATTTTATGTTTTTATATAAAATCAATAAAAATTTATATATTTGATCTTAAGATACAATGAATTTTAAACATTTAACTTTACTCTTTTTTTTTATAAAATAAAATCACAAACTCATACGAGCACATTATGTGGATCGATCCCACGAAAATGGTGAACACCCTTGACCAATAAATCAAATGCTGGGGTTCATTTGAACTTGATCTAGGAGTTGATTGAACTTGATCTCGAATGAATGCAGATTACTTAAATTGTTGTGGTGACTTGCTCTTGAAATGAGTTTAGAGAGATGTTTACTTAAGAATTTGACTTAATTTGGATTCAAGGATCTTCAAGACTTATTTTGAATCAATGATGCCCACTTCAATGATCATAGAGACTTAATCTTGAAAACATGTTTGGAAAGAGTTTGGATGGATCCAAAGGCCTTCATGACTTGATCTTGGTGGTTGAGTCCACTTCAAGGGTCTTCGAGACTTGATCTTGAAAACAAACTTTATCTTTTTTGTATTGATGCAACTAGATTAGAGAGAGCTTTGATACAAGGGTTGTGTAGACTTAATCTTGGACTAATGCAAATTGCTTCAAGTAACTCGGTGACTTACTCTTGAAACAGGCTTTGATCTCATATCTTCAATTGAATCGAATCAAAAGGAGGCTTTCTTCAAATGGCATTTGTCAGAACTTCTAAACTTGTGAATGTGTAAAATGACTTGGAAGTAACCCTCTTCTATAGTGTCAGTTTTTCAAGAAAAATTGAGTTTTTATGGAATGTAACTCTTCATTTGAACTGATCCACAAAAATAAACTATTTTATTTTAATTTAAAAATAAACTAATCATTTAATATTATCACTTAATTATTTTAATTTAATTAGTGAGATAATATAAATTTTCATTACTTACCTCTCAATTAAAATAATAATAATTATGATGTAATATGTAATCTCATCATTTTTATCCATGATAATTCCAACTTGATTCATGATATTTCAATTTAACACGTGAGCTTTTATAATTGATGTATTTTTTTTTCATAAATTTCATTTATTTAAGCATTGGAGAGCAATTAGAGTGCAACTAGCAACTCCAATGCCTTGTCACTAAACCATGAAAATCCCAATCCAAATCAAAAGCCTTCCCAAACCCAACTACTTTAAAAGACCCAAACAGTGAATTTTCTAAAAATATAATATGTTGCCATAATTTTATAGTTGGAAAAAGTTGATTTTTCTTAAATTATCCATAAGAGGGAAAAGGAAAAAGAAATCCATGGATGGTGATATTTAGATTATATATGCAAATGTAATTTGGTCTATGAAAACCTCCACAAATGTATGGTATTAGTGATACTAACAATTTTATTTGATTATGTCTCCTTTTGAGAATGACGTTTTACCTGTGTATAAATTATTGTCATAATCAAATACAAATGCTCCATAGGATTAGATTCTTTTATCTTCTTTTCGTTTTTCTTTTTGGTGGTCATACATTTTTTTTTGGTTAACTTTAGAAGTGTTGAACGGTGGGACGAGTTGGAGTTTGCTTTCAGCTTAATATTATATATATTTATTTAAATTTTAACTCAGTTTAATTTTGTCTAAATTTATTCATTTATTTATATTTGTAAATATTTAATTTAAAATCATTTATATTTGTCTGTATTTTTTTTAATTTTTAAAAATATAATTATTTTAATTTACTATTTAGTATTTATACAGGGGCGAAGCCAGAACAATTTTTTAGGGGGGCTGGATAAAATTTTAATTTTTTTATAGTTATATCTTTATAATTTGTAAAGGATTAAATTGAATTTTTATAATTTTAGGGGGGCCAAAGAGTAATTTTACCTTTACTAATTTAAAATTTTTAAAAACTTCTAAAGGCCTAAATAGCAATTTTACATTTTAGAGGGACCGGGGCCCATGCCACCCCTGGCTTCGCCCCTGTATTTACATATATTTTCTAATATATATTTTTATTAAATTTCTAAATGTAAACAACTTAACATATAATATAGCATATTTAATTTTTATATGATATAAAGAATATAATATATAAAAATAAAATAAAAATAACATATTATAAATTTAAAAGCATGTTGGGTTAGGTTGCATTTGAGATTTGAAAATTGGAGCATAAACTTAAACTGTGTTTTAAATGAGTTTAATTTTCGACCAAACCCAATTTTTGAACATAACATTTTGGTTAAAATATGCTATTAGTCCTTGTACTTTGATAAAATTTGCAATTAAGTTTTTATGTTTAAAAAGTTAGAAATTAAGTCCTACTTTTTTTTATTTAAATCTCAATCCAGTCATTAAAATCATAAATATTTTCTGTCAAAATTTGTCAAATTAGAATTTTGATTAAGACGTCCTTATTGACATAGCATATGATTGCTAGAAAGCAAACACGTTAAGATGATGAATTTTAACAGAAATTACCAATGACATAATGATCGGACTATGATTTTTAAATTAAAAAAGTAAGAAAGTTGAATTTTTATCTTTTAAAGTACAAGAATTAAGTCTTAAATTTTATACAAGTATAAGGACTAATAATATATTTTAACCTAAAATATTTTCCAAACCTTTTTAAATTTCAAGCTGATCAGAAAACCTGTAACCCCCCCAAACCCGGCCTAGACGTTAAGACCGAATTTGAAAGATTACATTGGCCATCGAAATGGCCTAGCAGAATTATCAAAGTTTAAAAATAATTATTTAAAAAATTTACTTTAATTTTAGAGGAAAACTTAGTGTGTTTCAAAAGGGTTACAATTTAGTTTCAAAAATTGGCTGATCTTAATGATTATTTTCCAAAAGTTGAATCCTAGAATTATAAATGTATATATTTTTCAAACCTCATTTCCTTAGTCATGCAATAAAAAAGTGATATCGAACATAGTTTTAATAAAAAGCCTTATTTCATGCACAATTAATTAAAACTCATATTCCTACCTCTTATAATCAAAATAAATGTCATGCATGCTATATAAATCCCAAAGCCTAAGTCCTATGCTACAGTTCAAATAAACTAATACAGTCTTTCAATAGAAAAAATTGCAATTAATGAATCTAAAATAGTTTTATTAAAAAATAATCCATGTCGAGTCCTCCGGAAGTTGAGTCCGTGTCCTAACCTGGTGGGTTATCTGTAAAGATGAAAATCAAAGGAGAGTGAGCTTTCGAAGCTCAGTATGAGTCCTATCACAAGTAAACTGGTGCAAAGTAGTAAACAAACATACACCAAATAGTTTCCAGAACAAATGCAATCGTATAGCAAAGCATAAGCCAACAATTATTTTGAGCATGTATGTGAATGTTAATGTGATGCAAGAATAATAGGAAAGAGCCTACCCATACTTCACTACACTCCACAGTAAGAGCTCCCTAAAACTCTTCTAACCGGTACATTCTAGTTTGTGGATGAACCACCAGTATTTTCAGATAAAACCATTTGCAGATAAACTACCACTTGTTATGGATGCAAAACATATTTGCAGATAAAAGCTGCTAGTAATTTGTGGATGAACCACCAGTGTTGTAGATTATTAAACTGCCAGTACTTCCTCCGTACAATCGTCCCACCCTATACAATGCGGTATGACATGCTTGTAACAATATCATGTAAAAACAATAGACATGCTTTATTATGTATTCAATTCACTCAATAGCATTAGACATGCTTAACCTGTATTAGGTTCAATAGTAACAGTAGGCATACTTAACATGTATTTGGTTTAACAGTAACAGTAGGCGTGTTGAATATGCAATCAGTAATATAGTGGTAAAAATAACAATAAAAATTCATCATAAATACAGTGACAGTAAACATGTAAAGTTCACATATCATCATTATTACAATAGCAATTCAATTATCAACTCATAGATTCTGGCATGTTCATAATATCAGGGACTCAATTGAGTGAATAAAAACTCTAGAAACAATTCGGGGGGTTATACAGGGACTAAACTGAACAATTCACAAAATTCTGAGCAATACTATAAAACAGGGGTCACATGGCCATGTGGCCAGACCATGTGAGGAGCTATAAGTTGTGTGGAAGGGTTACACAGTCGTGTGGCCAAGCTGTGTAATAGACTGTAGCCATGTGACAAATGTAAAAATTACCCTACAGCAAAGACAAGGTAGTGTGGAGGTTTTGGCCGTGTAGTCCACACATCTATGTGGGAGATCGTGTAGCCCTTAACCTACACACAGTTTGCCTTGATTCACTTGGTAAAGAACACAAACCTTTCATCGGGAGTCCGATTGATGTTCATCATGATCAAATCTGATTCAATTCGCCTAAAGCTAGTCCTTCAACGACATTTATACACGAGTTAACTATTGATTTCAAGATTTGTCAATATTAATAAAAGATTTGGCAAGAACAGTAAAAGATTGAGTAATTGAACTAAAAGGTTAACATGGAACGATCTTATTTCGGAATTACGTGTTCTACTTATCAAATGAATGCACTTATCAAACTTTAAAGAAAATAAGAGGCTATCGACGACGAATTCAACAATTGGTAGAAAAATGATTTAACGAGGACTGATTTGATACGAAAAAGAAAAATATTCAACAGTAAAAAGATGTAAAATGTGGTGCAAAGAAGAGGAAATAAAAGAAAATGAGAAGAGATAAAAAAGATGAAGAGAAGTCTTACTAAGATTTGAAAAGAAGCAAACCTAGTCCAATTGGGAAAAAGAATGGTTAAATAGTTAGGGTTTGGAACCCTAAAGAAGGCAAGGGTAAATAACCCAAAATTTTGGGCCAAAATAAAAAGGAAATGGAAGGGAAGAGAGTGGTTCAAACCTAGGATCACTTAGGAGAAAGCTAACTCTTAACCATTAGGCCTGAAGCCTATTTCTTATCTAGTTTTAACTCCAAACTGTATATATTTTAGTTGTGGCTTTTACCTTAGGTTATTGAAAATAAAAGGAAAAGAAATGGGAGGAAGAAAGCTCGAACCTAGGACCTCTAGGATAAGATAGTAGCATTTAACCATCAAGCCTATTAAATTTTCTTGTCTATCCATTACAATTGACCCCCTATATTCTGGGGCATGACAACTCTCCCCTCATTAAAAAATTTCGTTCTCAAAATATACCTGGTTCGAACATATGATGATATTGTCGATGAAACATTTCTTCTGGTTCCCATGTGGCCTCCTTCGTGCCATGGTTCTGCCACAAAACCTTAACAAATGGGATTTGTTTACTTCTTAAAACCTTTACCTCATGATCTATAATTTGTATGGGTTCCTCCTCAAAGGACAAATCCGGTCTCACCTCATTCTCTTAAATTGGTAAAATATGGGAAGGATCAAATTGGTATCGTCTCAACATGGAGACATGAAAGATGTCATGGATACGGTCCAGTTCAAGAGGTAGTTCTAATTGGTGCGTCACTAGATCGATTCTCTTAAGGATTTTGTAAGATTCGATGAACTTAGGACTTAACTTGCCCTTTCGTTTGAACCTCAACACTTTCCATCATAGGAACATTTTCAAAAAGACTTGGTCTCCAACACTATATTCAATGTCCTTCCTTTTGAGGTTTGCTTACGACTTCTGCCTATCTGAAGCCGCTTTCATACTATCCTGAATCAATCTAATTTTCCTTTCAGAATCTTATACCACTTTAAGACCCAAAATTTCTCTTTCACCCAGTTCGATCCAACACAGTTGTGTTCGGCAGTTATGACCATACAAGGCTTCATAATGTGCCATTTGTGTACTCAATTGGAAGCTATTATTATAAAAAAATTCAACTAGAGTCAAATGTTTTGCCCAGCTACCTCAAAATTCGATAATACAACCCCTTAGCATATATTCTGAGATTAACTTGCTCGGATTGTCCTTCAATTTGTGGATGGAAGACAATACTAAAATTCAAACGAGCACCCAGTGCCTTATTTAGCTTTTTCCAAAATCAAGATGTAAAACGGGGATCTCGATCTAAAATAATTGATATAGGTACGCCATGCAACCTTACAATATTCGAAATATATAACTTAGCCAGCTTTTGTAAAGAGTAATCCATACGGACAGGTAAGAAATAAGTTGACTTAGTTAATCGATCTACAATCACCCTAATTGAATCTTTTTTAGTGGGTGTTAAAGATAACTCACTAACAAAGTCCATTGTTATTCGCTCTCACTTTCAGTAAAATATTTTAATTGGTTGTAAAATGCTCGAAGGGAATTGGTATTCTGCTTTCACCTATTGACACATTAGGCACTTAGCTACAAATTTGGCCACCTCTCATTTTAGTCTAGGCCACTAGTTAGTTCCCTTAAATCTCGATACATCTTATTTCCTCTATGATGCATGACATAAGGCTACTATGTGCTTCTCGAAGTATGGTTTATTTTAGATCTTTATTGTTTAGCATATAATACCTCCCTTAGAAGTACAAGATTCCCTCATCATTAAACCTATAGTCCTCAATTTTTTCGTCATCTACTTACTTAATCCATGGAAACAATGACATATCCAATGGTTGTTTAGCCTTAATGTAACACCCCTAACCCCTCTCCATCGTCGGATTAGGGTCACGGGCATTATAACCAATCAGAACATTTAATTACATCATAAGCATTTGTGTAAGTTAACAATTAACATTATATTATACATGGCCAGATCATGCCAATCTAATACTTTTATATTAGTGTCTTATATAATCGAATAATGTGTCATACTATACAATGCTAAACTTGGTCTTCCATTTTCTACACTCTTATCACTATTTATCCCCTCTAGAAAGTTAGAAGTTGGATGCATAACAAGACTATTCCAATTATTAGCATCGGAGTATTGAACCATACTCTAACCACTACTACCTTTGATGATATTAGTAGAATGACCTACTTCACCTAGCTTAGGTTTTCTATTTCATTCTAAATCAGAGTAAAAATGATCTTACAATCCTTAATACAAGTCTACGGGACTCTAAAAATAGTCTAAAAGCAACCAGGGACTAATTTGAAACAATTCTGGAAGTTTAGGGAAAAATCACAAAATCTTAATGAGGGTCACACGACCGTGTGTCTAGGCTATGTGGAACGCCCTAGACTATGTGGCTTTCGAAGTTAGGACACACGACCATGTCCTAACCCGTGTTTCTACCCATGTAACTCACTAACTTGGGTCACACGGTCATGTCGCTGGTCGTGTGCCAAAGCGTGTGGCTCTTGACATGGGCATGTGACTACCCTACACAACCGTGTGCTATATCACACGCCCGTGTGTTTGGGCCATGTACCTCTCGAATTAATCTCACACAACCGTGTCGCAGGCCGTATAGAAACTACACTTATACTATATTCAACATGTTCAGAGCGCACGACCGTATGTGACACATGGCTGTGTGACAGACCGTGTCTCAGGCTGTGTATACCTAAATGTGCCTTAAAACTCAAGTTTACCCTTTCATGCTTACTTGGACACTAAGCAACTAAATTACTAACCATTTAACCTGTTCAAAACACCATTAAACATGCACAAAACAAGCCAAAACAACCATCTTAAGTGCCTAACCAATAGACCATCATTGGTACAACATTTTCTATCTTCAAACATATCAACAACACACCAACCATTCAAAAACTTTCATTCACACCAAATTAAACAATATTGAACTAACATTTAGCTACTTAGGCTACTGAGCTTTAAGCTAAAACAAATATCAACACATTAACTAGACTACATACCAAAACATAGTATCAACCACAACCATATATATATACAAGTAACCATCATTTCACTTTAAACCAAAATAACATCACATTAACAAACCAAATATCAACCAAAAACTTCCTAGGTACATGCCATTACAATTTAGAACATCACCACACTTGAGTCCGGGATTCGTTTTCGGATGTTGAATCGACAATAGTTTGAAAAGTACCTAACCTGCGCACAGAGAACAAAATCACACGCTAAGTATAACTCAGTGGTCTTTTTATAATCCGAACAATTTAAACTTGATATGAGTATTTAAAATGTAAGAATGCAACAAGTAATGTTATTAACATATGTTTCAATTCAATAATATAAATTTGCTCATTCTTTGTTCACATCCACTAGATTCCACATTGTCTAGTACATGACAATGGAATTTCATATAGCATTTGATAAATTTCAACTCATGCAACGGCATGATTCATCTATTTGTTCAATACATGAATTCATTTCAATATTCATATCCCATTTTATCATTTCATATTCCATTTCCCATATCATATCCATTTCTCATCATTGTCATCTCAATATCAACACAAATTTTATCATATAATTTTCCCTATTAACACGACTCAGCCTATCCTATGGTATGCCATCTATATTCGACTCAGCCTGAAACAATTAAAAGGGTTTCACTTCACTTTTTAATACAACAAATGTCTCAATTTCATATGTGTACATTATCATATATAAACATATATTCAATTTTGATAGCAATCACATTTTCTCAAATACAAATGTTCAAATCAACCCAAAATACAATAGTAACCACCTCAATTACTTATCCTATGCAAAAAATTTAATATGCAACAATATGTTATGTAATTCATATTATAGAAACACAAATCGTATATTCCAAGCAACTCGACGTCGACCTTGTCTTTCCCCTTCTTACTCAAGGATTCCGGAACAACGTTTATATTTTGGATTTGAACTCCAAACCCTCCTAGGCCATGCGTTCTTTCTCTTCTTCTCTTCTTCTCTTCTTTCTCTCTCTCCCTCCACTTACATTCTTATTTCATTTATTTGTTTTCATTTTAATTCAGTATTATATAATATATATGGATTTCATGTTATTTTTATAACATATATATATTAAGTTATCATATATATAACACTTATCATTAATGTCATCCACTACTATTAATTAAAAGCACATTTACTATTTTAGCCCCTTTAATTTATTTCAATCTATAATCCAACTTTTAACCCTTACGCGATTTAGTCTCAGTTCCTTAATAGCTCCTAATTCATGCAAATTACCTATTCAAAATTTAATTTGTTTCTAATACAACTCTATAAATATTTATAGTAAATATTTACGAGTCCTGTTCATAGGATCTGAGTCTTGGAAATATGTTTTCTGACACCTCTGCCTATTGGGTCGTTACACTTAATCTCACTAGCTAAGGTGAGTTTCACTTGTAGTTCAGCTAGTAAGCCTCCATCATCCACTAGACTTAACCTAGCAAACATTGCTCTTAGATCAGTCATCTATTTTCTACTTAGACCATCTGCCACCACATTGGTTTTTTTCAGGTGGTATTCAATTACATAGTCATAGCTCTTTAACAGTTCTATCCACCTTTGTTACCTCAAATTCAACTATTTTTTGGTGAGAAATACTTGAGACTCTTATGATCAGTATATATATAACACTTCTCACCAAAAAAATAGCGCCTCCAAATTTTTAATACAAATACCACTACTGTTAACTCCAAGTCATGACTCGGATAGTTGCACCATGTTGTTTCAACTGCCTCGACGCATAGGCAAGTACTTTTCCACCTTGCATCAATTCACATCCAAGGCCAATATAGGATGCATCGCGATACACCACATACTCCTTTTCTAACTCAAGCTGAATTAACATGGGAGCTTGTGTCAGCACATTATTTAGCTTTTCAAAGCTAGATTGTTGATATTCCGTCCATTTAAATGGAACATTCTTCCTCAACAACTTATTCAATTGAGCATAAATCAAAGAGAACTCTTCAACAAATCTACGATAGTATCCAACTAAACAAAGGAAACTTCAAATTTAAAAAACATTTTTACGTTGTTTCCATTTTAGTATGACCTTTATCTTTTTCGAGTTTACACAGATACCTTCTGTGGATACCACATGACTTTTTTAAGCCAAAACTCACACTTGCTCAACTTGATATAGTTATTTTTTTCGTGGAGGATTTGCAAAACTTTCCTAAGGTGGTAATCATGTTCGGTTTCGATTTTTGAATAAAATAAGATGTCGTTGATAAATACTACAATGAACTGATAAAAAAAAGGTTGAAACACTCTATTCATTAAGTTCATGAAGGCAGTCGAAGCATTGGTCAATCCAAAAGGCATTATAAGGTACTTGTAGTGACCATATCGAGTCCTAAATATAGTTTTAGGCACATCCGCCTCCTTTACCTTTAGCTGATAGTACCCCGACCTTAAATCTATCTTTAAAACATCGGAGCACCTTGAAATTGATCGAACAAATCATCGGTCTTAAGAAGGGGATATGTAATAACCCAGTTTTAGCTAAATCGGAACAGTGGCTTTGGAACCACAAATCTGAAGTTGTAAAAATTATTTTAATATTATTTTTGGTGTTTACAACATGTGAATTAATATGTGTGAAAATTTTGTGTGAAAATTTTATCGTTTGTGTGCTCGATTTTATAAAAAGACTTAATCGCGTAAAATGTAAAAGTGGCTAGCTAATTGTTAAAGTGCTACATTGTTATAGCTTTTATAATGTGGGGTTCTTATGATGTAATTTAACCATTAGAAATATGCATGGACAAATATGGACAACCATTAAATAGTTTTCTAATTAAATACTTAAGGTTAAAATAGTAAAAAGTAAAATAATATGTAATTAAATAAAACAAACATGAAATGGCCATGCATTTTAGTTCATCTTTGGCCAAAACTTCAAAAGAAAAAGAAATAAAAAGAACAAGCTAGGTTTGGCCTTGTCCAAGCTTAATTAAGGTATGTGTTTAGCTCGGTTTTTGATAATTTTTACGTTTTTGAGATCGTTGCTTCGGATACTAGCTAGCCCATGCTTGGATTTTTGAATTGGTTGTGGATTTTGTGATTTCCCATTGTTGATAGCTTGAAATTTTTGTTGTTTGATGATGAAAAATAAATCCTTGTTGATAGATTATTATGTTTAATTAAGTGATTTTTGGAAAAAAATGTGCATTAAGGATTAAATTGTGAAATTTGAAAATTTAGGAGTCAAAATGTGAAACAAATGAAAGAAATGGGCTGCTAGGGACCTAGGGAGAACTCGGCCTAACATGGGTTTAGTGAAATTTTGTGTATTTTGATTTATTTTAAAATAGGGACTAAATTGAAAAAATGTGAAATGATAGGGGCTAAAGTGCAGAATGCCCAAATTATGTATTTTTAGATAAATTTGAGTGAATATGTTATTAAACAAGTCAAAATTGAATTAATTTAGATCAAGATAGAAAGAAATAGGATTTGAATCGGGGGAAGTCGAAAGTTGACGAATAGTCATTTCGATCCATTCGTCTCCGTACGAGGTAAGTTCATAAGTAAATAAATGTGTTTAAAATTCATTTGAATACATTTTATAATATCGAATTGAATTGTATAATTATATACATGATTTGCGAAGCTCAGAAAGTTGATAATGAATTGTTAGCAAAACGAGCTCAATATGATTTGAACCCTGGTTCAGAATTTCAGATTGATGCTGATGATTGTTTAAGATTCAAAGGTCAAATATTTGTTCCAAGAAACTCAGAGTTGTTTCAGATGATTTTGATGGAAGCTGATAATAGTCGGTTATTTGTACATTCGAGAAGTACGAAAATGTATAACAATTTGAAACAGCTTTACTGGTGGCCTGGTATGAAGCGTGATATCTCAAAAATTGTTTCAAAATGTTTAATCTGTCAGCAAGTCAAAACTGAGCATCAGGTACCGTCTTGGTTACTTCAGCCGATTATTATTCCCGAGTGGAAATGGGATAGAATCACGATGGATTTGGTTACGGGTTTGCCTCTGTCACCGAGTAAGAAAGATGCGATCTGGGTAGTGGTTGATAGACTGACTAAATCGACCCATTTCATTCCAGTACGCATGGATTATTCGCTTGATAAGCTTGCTGAGTTGTATATATCTTAGGTTGTGAAATTTTACGGAGTACCTATTTTTATTGTTTCGGATAGAGATTCGAGATTCACATCGCGGTTTTGGAAGAAACTGCAAGATGCATTAGGTACGAAGCTACACTTTAGTACTGCTTTTCACCTAAAGACAGATGGCCAGTTCGAGCTGATTATTCAGATACTCGAGGATATGTTGAAATGTTGCATTCTTGAGTTTGAAGGTATGTGGGAACGATACTTGCCATTGATTGAATTTGCGTATAATAATAGCTTTTAATCGAGTTTAATAATGGTACCTTACGAAGCTTTGTACAGTCGCAAATGCCAAACACCTTTGTATTGGACTGAGCTCAGTGAGAATAAGATACACGGGGTTGATTTGATTAAAGAAACTGAACAGAAAGTGAAAGTGATTCGCGATAGTCTGAAAGCAACGTCAGATCGTCAGAAATGGTATGCAGACTTGAAACAGAAAGATATTGAGTTTCAGATCAGAGACAAAGTGTTTTTGAAAGTCTCACCGTGGAAGAAAATACTCCGATTCGGTTGTAAAGGCAAATTAAGTTAGAGATTCATTGGGCCGTATGAGATTATTGAGAGTATCGAGCCGGTTGCTTACAGATTGTTATTACCACCTGAGTTACAAATGATTCATAAAGTATTTCATGTATCGATGCTTCCACGATACTGATCTGATCCCTCGCATGTGATTTCTCCGTCTGAGATTGAAATTAAGTCTGATATGACATACGAAGAAGAACCAATCTGGATTTTAGATCGTGAGGTTAAAGAATTGAGAAATAAGAAAATTTCTTTAGTGAAAGTCTTGTGGCATCGACACGGAGTTGAAGAAGCTACGTGGGAGCCCGATGATGCTATGAGAGAGAAATATCCAAACCTATTTGCCGGTAAGATTTTCGGGGACAAAAATCCCTATGGGGGAGAGTTTTAACAGCCCGATTTTAGCTAAATCAGAACAGTGGTTTCGAAACCACAAATTTGAAGTCGTAAAAATTATTTTAATTTTATTTTTGGTGTTTACAGCATGTGAGTTAATATGTGTGAAAATTTTATGTGAAAATTTTATCATTTGTGTGCTCGATTTTATAAAAGGACTTAATCGCGTAAAATGTAAAAGTGGCTAGCTAATTGTTAAAGTTCTACATTGTTAAAATGAGGTAATTTAACCATTAGAAATATGCATGGACAAATATGGACAACCATTAAATAGTTTTCTAATTAAATACTTAAGGTTAAAATAGTAAAAAGTAAAATAATATGTAATTAAATAAAATAAACATGAAATGGCCATGCATTTTAGTTCATCTTTGGCCGAAACTTCAAAAGAAAAAGAAAGAAAAAGAACAAGCTAGGTTTGTCCTTGTCCAAGCTTGATTAAGGTATGTGTTTAGCTCGATTTTTGATAATTTTTACGTTTTTGAGATTGTTACTTCGAATACTAGCTAGCCCATGCTTGAATTTTTGAATTGGTTGTGGATTTTGTGATTTACCATTGTTAATAGCTTGAGATTTTTGTTGTTTGATGATGAAAAATAAATCCTTGTTGATAGATTATTATGTTTAATTAAGTGATTTTTGGTAAAAATGTGTATTAAGGATTAAATTGTGAATTTGAAAATTTAGGGGTCAAAATTTGAAATAAATGAAAGAAATGGGTTTCTAGGGACCTAGGGAGAATTCGGCCTAACATGGGTTTAGTGAAATTTTGTGTATTTTGATTTATTTTAAAATAGGGACTAAATTGAGAAAATGTGTATTTTGGTTAATAGCTTGAAAGAAATGTTAGGGTCTAAAGTGCAAAATGCCCAAATTATGTATTTTTGGATAAATTTGAGTGAATGTGTTATTAAAAAAGTCAAATTTGAATTAATTTAGATCAAGAGAGAAAGAAATCAGATTTGGATCGGGGGAAGTCGAAAGTTGACGAATAGTCGTTCCGGTCCGTTCGTCTCCATACGAGGTAAGTTCATAAGTAAATAAATGTGTTTAAAATTCATGTGAATATGTTTTATAATATCGACTTGAATTGTATACTTATATACATGTATTACCGAATTGATATAAGCTTGGAATGACTTGTGTCGAGCTTGAATCGATTAAATCACGACGTCCGAAAGCCTTGTACAAACCATAGGAATAGTATAGGGTACGTACGTCATGACATAGAATTTCGATATGAGATTTCGTGTAAGACAATGTTTGGGACGTTGGCATCGATTTGAGATTTATGTGTAAGACCCTGTCTAGGACAGTGGCATCGATATTTGATTGCATGTAAGACCACGTCTATGTAGTTGGCATTGTACGAGTTTTATGAGCTATCCGAGTATCATTATTGATTTCGAACAGTTCAACGAGCAATGACATTGTAAAATCAAATGTAAGTTCAAGTTAAATGACGCAGGTACGTTTTAAGTTTAAATGAAATTTGAAAATAAAGGTAAATGTTGTTGCATAAAATGATCATGTGAATTATTTGTGAATTATAACTTTATATATATATGTGTATGAGATTGGAGGTATTCGGCCTAATATAATTAAATTGTGCATGTTCTTTTGATGATTTATTTGCTTATGGCTTACTAAGCTTTCCAAGCTTACTTTGTGTATTTATTCATTGTTTTATAGATTTTGAAAGCTAGCTTCGAGCTCGGGGATCATCAAGGAACATCGTCCCACTTTCGGTACTTTGGAATATGTAAATATGACATATGGCATGTATAAGCTATTTTGATACGCGTGGTTTTGGATTTGTATATATTGATAGCCATGCAAAAATGGCTTAATTATAATGTTAAAGCTGGTGTGTATGTAGCTATGACTTAAACTCATTTTTGGAAGTATATTTCATGGTGTATATATATGTGTGGTTTTAGGTTATATGGATTGGTTTGATTAACAAGTTAGTTGATGGTTAAATATATGTGAAATTGCTTATGTGCATTCTGTTATACTTTAGACTTATTTTGGAAATTATGTTTCATGGTATACTTGTGATGTTTTGATATATGATTCGGTAGTGGGTAATGAAAAGAATGATGAATAATCGGCCATGAAATTAGCTCATTTGGAAATGTAATTTATGGTATAATTTG
Organism: Gossypium australe; assembly: GCA_005393395.2. Lineage (NCBI taxonomy): Eukaryota > Viridiplantae > Streptophyta > Magnoliopsida > Malvales > Malvaceae > Gossypium > Gossypium australe. Next base: position 122,499,243 of record CM016619.1, read on the forward strand.
TGTGGATGGACATGTGTTTCGGCTTGAGTAATGATGTAAAATGATGGTTATGTATTTGATTGTATATTGGCTATATAGGTTCAGTTGCTAAATGGTAAGTAATGGATATGTTTCATGATTGTTTTGGTACAAATTCAAATGGTAAATGATGGTTATGATTTAGGTATGTTTTGGTTAGTTTTAATGGATAGTTAAAAGTGCCAAGTTGATGTTAATATTAATATAGGTATGCGTACATGTGTGGGTGTAAATTCAGTTATGATATTTGGTTCATTTTGATAAGCATATGATCTTGATAATGATGTGACCGAATCAATGATTAGTTAATAGGATGAAATATGAAGTTTAGGTATACTAATATATATCCGAATTAAGTGTACATTGGAATGTTATTTGTGTACAAATGTTAAATGTGGCTTTTCTTTTTAGGGTAATATGTGCACTATATATATATATATATATATATATATATGCATCAATAGTATGTTCGGCCATGTTGTAATGTTACTAAAGTCGCATATGTGATTGCATAATAATTAATGTAATATGGTTCGAATGGTTTTATTATGTGCTTGTGCAGAAGTTATGAAATGATATGTTTGATATTCAACTAATGAAATAGATATATTGACATATATTTGATGTATGAAATGTAATGATATATGCTTGGATATGTTTTAAGTATACAAATGCCATTAATATTAGAGTCATGTGGTTCGAACATTTATATGTATTAAGTACATGTAACATGGCTTTGTTGCACATTAGTTAATTTGAATATGTGGTTATATAGATGATATTAATATGGTTGAAATTTGAAGCATAGTTTGTATATGTATTATAAGTAATAAAGCATGATCAATTTTATCTGGTTATGTGTTCCATATGTGCAAATTTAACTAATATGATTTAGTCGATGATTGCTATTGGATTTAGAAATTATATTGTGTAACACCCCAAGTTTTAAATTTATGTTCTATTAAATTATGGCACACAATGTCTATCTGCTTCAGTGGTTATGTGTTCAGGGTGTGTGTGGGAGGTCCTAAGTTCAAGCCACAACTTAGGAAGATTTTGATATTTTTATGATTAAAGCCTTACCTCTAGTCAGTGGGCTTATATTTTATTGTTGGTGAGAATATATCAGAATGGGCTTGCTGGTCTGGTGGTTAAGTGGAGTGTTGGCTATGTTTGAAGTCCTGAGTTCGAATCTCTGTGCGAACAAGGGATTTATTTTGCTGCTTATACCATGTAAAGATTTTGAGATGGACTAAAATTCTAGTAGTGGAGAGGCTGATGGAGATAATTAATGAGACTTAGATAGGGGAGTTATCAGAATTTTTGCCAATCTGATTACTTTTCTCTTTTTCGGTTTTTTCGCATTTGTTTCCTAAAAATTCTGCTCTCCTCCTTTCTTAAAATTCTCTGTCATTTTCTTCATCTGTTTCCTCTTCTTGTTGACTTTTGTGCCGTATTCCTACTTTTTTCTTCTTTCTTTGTAAACTGAACACTTATTTCAATCGTCTTCTCATCATCTGTGCGTTTGGTAAGTTTCGGTAAGTTTTTTAGATGCGTTCTCTTTGTAGGATGTATAAACCGTTAGGTTTCAAAGGAGTTTTGTTGGATGTAGGAGTTAACCGATGGGCTGATGATCAGTCATTAACGTATTAAGGTGTGGAGTTCTCGTTATTTCGACTGAAGGTAAGGATTTGATAGTGTCGTTTGACAGACTCATTTTATTTTCGCTAAAATTTCGTTAGTAACACTGAATTTGGGATTTGATTATGGATTTGTAGATTCTGGTGATCTAGGGATTGCGTAGGAGGCGAAGTCGAATCAGGTGTCTACCCGAAAATGCAGAAAACAAGGACGTGTGGTAGGCCGTTTGCAAGACTGTAAGTCACCACACGGCCATGTGATTGACGAGCCAGGCTGTGTGCGAGACACATGCTCAAGCAATTGGGTCGTGTCGGTCACACGGGCGTGTGGAATTTTGGGCCAGACCGTGTGATCCACACTGCCAAGGCCAATTTGGGTGTGGGCCCACACGAATAGACCACATGGGCACGTGAGACCTTTTTTATGAAATATTCTGAAAGGTTGCACGGGTCGCCCAAGTCGACTGTGAACTTAATGAAGGGTCGGTAAGCAGTACTTAGACTCGTAGCTATGTGATCTGATTATGTGAAATCTGTACTAAACATGTCACACTTAGCATGTATACTGATTTGAATGTATGGACTGTTATTTGCATAAAAGCATGTCATATTATGTATGTTGCATTGCATCGGGTGGGTTGATGATATTTGGAGGAAGTATCTGAAAGGCTCTTAAGCCTGTTATCTGGCAGCTCAGCTGCAACTTTCTGATTATGTGCCACATTCGGTACAACATAGTGTGTGGGGATGGGTGGGTTGATTTTATCCCCACATGGTGTATAGGGTTGCACGGAGTTAGTGTGTAGAGGCTGGTGGGTAGGATTCTGCTATTCTATTTTGATCTGCATATTATGTCTGAAATGGGCTAAGGCCCTAGAATATATCTGATTCTGTATCTGAGTAGGCTAAGGTCCACACTGTTTTGTAATGGGATTAGACCCGAACTATGAATTTATGTCTGTAATCTGATATTACTCTGTGTATGTTTTCTGTGGGGATTACACACTGAGCCTGTGAAATCTCACCTTTTTCTGTTTAATCTGTTCAGGTAATCCCCAACAGTAGATGGGTCGGTGCAACGGAGGACTCGGCGGTGACCACGGTTCTGGACCTTTACGGTTTTAAATTTTATTCATGGTTTAATTATATCTGGAAAAAGTTTATGTAATATGGCCTTTACAGATTTTTGTTTAAATTTGGGATTTTTCTTTTATAACTGCTAGCAGTAGGGTAAGACGCGAGTTTTCAAAATAAACAAATGTTTTATCAAAATATACACGAATTCGCAATTTATTTTAAAAGCTTCCGCAACGTATAATGTTTTGAAAATGGATAATGAATAAACAAATGACACGTTTTGACGATGGCCTAAGATATCTAAAAATGGTTTTATCGTAATTACGTTTTCTAAAGCACTATCATGTGACACTGCTAGATTCGGCCATGACGTCCAAGCCGGGTTTGGGGTGTTACATTTAGTGGTATCAGAGCCAAGTTCAAAACTCGGCTGTGGATTTGGATTTTAAAAGTTGGTTTTTAAGAAACAATTTTTAAGTTATTCAAAATATTTTTGAGATGAGTATGTGGTACACCGAATCTCTAGCGCCGATCCTGTAAGTGTTCTGCATTCTGTTTAAATTTGTCTAAAAATACTACTTGCATGCTTGAAACAACCAATATGTAGTATACTGTACTAAAAACACTCTAGGTAGTGTAAACTGAAAACTGTAGCGAAACGGAAAATCGTGGTAAAAATTGTGAATCGCGATAACGAACTTTGAACTTCTGATACTGTTCTGCATAAAACATTTGTTAACAAATATTAGAACTGTAACTAATGCATAAAACTGTTAAACCATATAAACTCCAAATTTACAATGAGCGCACAAGATATCCGCAGACGGGGTACTAAAGGCTGTGGTAGAGGTCGTAGGGGGCTCGAGCTGGGTCCTCAGCATTTGAGAATTTGCCTAATCTGGATACGAGCGAGATGCCCATCTCACCTGCTACAGGGACTAGGTCTCATGATCGTGAGGCTAGGGATGGCGCACTATCCTGAGCCATGCTACGAATTTTAGAGAGGATCGCTGGGCCCAACACTGGATCTGGGGGTTGTGGGTCGGTTACAAAATGACTCCGGTCTAATGGGGCTGAATTATTCAAGGGTGTCGCTGGAGTCGCCCCTAAGGTGGCCGAATACCAAATGAAGGCCACGAAAAGAATTGTGGATGATCTGGATTTTAATGTTGAGCAGAAGCTCAATGGGCTTGTTTCTCTGCTTCGCGACGAGGCTTACCAGTGGTGGCTGACTGTTAAGTAGGGCACTCAGCTCGACCGTCTGACTTGGGACTACTTTAAGACGGCTTTCCAGAGCAAGTATGTGGGACCAGTTGCATTGATGCTAGGAGGTGTGAGTTCCTTAATCTCACCCAGGGGGATCGTTCAGTGGCCGAGTATAAGGCGGAGTTTCTGAGACTGAGCCGTTATGTCCGGGGCATGGTGGCGACTAAATATGAACAATGCATCCGTTTCGAGGATGGACTCAGGGACAGCCTACGGGTTCTAATAGCTCTACAAAGGGAACGTGATTTTTCTATTTTGGTGGATAAGGCGAAGATCACCGAGAAGGTTAAGCGTGCTGAGTGCCAAAACCCTGAGAAAGGAAATAATAGGAGGGAATCAGAGCCCTCGAATTATGTGATGAGGCCTAAGAAAAAGGCCAGATCTGATGGGCCAGTGAGAGTTGGGCCTCCTATTGCACCTTCTGGGATGGAGCTTTGTGGGCATTGTGGTAGACGCCATCTGGGTGAGTGTTGGAGGACGACTGGGGCATGTTTGAGATGTGGCTCTATTGATCATCGTATCAGGGATTATCCATTGAGAACCGATCAGATGCAAGCTGCGGATACTGGCACTACGCAACCACCGAGAGTAGTTCAGCAGCCACCCAGGGGCCGAGGTCAGGCCAGAGGTGGAAACGGTATGGGCCGAGGGCAGAGAGCACCGGGAAGAGGTGTTTGACCGACTATGGTGAGGCAGCCTGTACTGGTTTATGCTACTCATCACCGTGAGGACCGAGATGCTCCGGACGTCATCACGAGTACGTTTTTAATTCTTGATGTACCATACTTGGCATTGATAGACATAGGCTCTACACACTCTTATATAGCTAGTGCTGTGTCTGAAACTTTAGGTATTCCAGTTGAGGGTACTCCTAGTGAGGTAACTATTGTGAGTCCATTGGGACAGTCTATCCGAGTGAGTAAATTGTTTAGAAACATCCCGTTAGAGGTTCAAGGGACAGTATTTCTGGCTGATCTGATGGAGCTTCCGTTTGGGGAGTTCGATTTGATTCTGGGAATGGATTGGTTGGTCAAGTATCGAGTAAGTCTGGACTGTGCGACAAAAAGGGTTGTTTTAAGAACCGAAGAGGACAGCGAGGTGTGATTTCTGCTTTGGTGGCAGAGAAGTTGGTGCGAAAAGGATGTGAGGCATTCTTGGCCTACATCATTGTTTTTTATTCTAGAGACTCTTCGATTAAGGACATCAAAACCGTAAGGGACTTTTCGAATTTTTTTCCTGAGAACTTACCGGGTTTGCCTCCGAGCCGAGAAGTAGAATTTGGGATTGAGCTCATTCCGGGTAGACTCCGGTGTCTATTGCGCCCAACCGAATGGCACTGAAGGAGCTTATAGAGCTTAAGGCTTCAATTCAAGAACTGTTAGATCGTGGGTTCATCCATCCTAGTGTGTCTCCGTGGGGAGCACCGGTGTTGTTTGTGACAAAGAAAGATGGGACAATGAGGATATGTATCGACTATCGACAATTGAACAAACTAACCATCAAGAATAAGTACCCCTTACTGAGGATCGATGATCTGTTTGACCAGTTCCGAAGAGCTTCAATTTTCTCCAAGATTGATCTACTATTAGGGTATCACCAGTTGAAAGTTAAAGTAGTTGACGTACCTAAGACGGCATTTAGGACTCGTTACGGCCATTACGAGTTCCTAGTGATGCCATTTGGACTGACGAATGCACCAGTAACTTTTATGGATCTGATGAATCGAGTGTTCCAGCCCTATCTGGATCGATTTGTGGTAGTCTTCATTGGCGATATTCTGGTGTATTTGAAGATTGAGGACGTGCACGACGAGCATCTCAGAGTGGTACTACAGATTTTGCGTAAGAAATAGTTGTTTGCGAAGTTCAGTAAGTGTGAGTTCTAGCTACGGGAGGTAACCTTTTTAAGACATGTGGTTTCTGCGGAGGGGATTCCTGTTGATCCTCATAAGATTGAGGCTGTGTTGGATTGGAAATAGCCGAAGAACGTGTCTAAAATCCGCAGCTTTCTAGGGCTGGCAAGTTATTATCGACGCTTCGTATAAGGGTTCTCCTTGATTGTGGCACCATTAACCAAGCTTCTACACAAGGGAGTTCCCTTTTTCTGGACTGATAAGCAACAAGAGAGCTTCGAGAAGCTTAAATCTGTTTTGACTCAGGCTCTGATTCTGATACAGCATTAATCTGGGAAGGATTTCATTGTATACGGTGATGCGTTGCATGTGGGTCTGGGTTGTGTTCTGATGCAGGCTGGTAAAGTGGTAGCTTATGCGTCTCGTCAGCTCAATACGTATGAGGCTAACTATCCGATGCATGATTTGGAACTGGCTGATGTAGTCTTTGCTTTGAAGATCTAGAGGCACTATCTGTATGGTGAGAAGTGCACTATCTACACTGATCACAAAAGCCTCAAATATCTTTCACTCAGAAAGAGTTAAACCTTAGGCAATGTAGATGGGTTGAACTACTTAAGGATTATGACTGCACCATCGAGTACCACCCTGGTAAGGCTAATGTGGTGGCAGATGCTTTGAGCCATAGGGCTATGACCGATCTGAGAGCGATGGCTCGAATCTGTTTATTTGACAATGGGAGTGTGTTAGCGGAACTTCAGGTTAAGCCTGTGTGGATTGATCAAATCAAAGGTAACCAGCTGGGGGATAAGTCACTTGAGTTGCGGTTCCATCAGGTTGAGAATAACGATATTACTGATTTTGGGATTAATAGTGATGGGGTACTTTGCTTCCGCGGTATGATCTATATACTGAATGATGAGGGTTTAAGACAGTCGATTCTGAGGGAGGCGCATAGTGGCCCTTATGCTATGCATCTCGGTGGGAACAAAATGTATCGAGATCTGCGAGAGTTGTACTGGTGGCCAGGGTTGAAGCGTGAGGTTACTGACTTCGTTGCTCACAGTTTGACTTGTCAACAGGTTAAGGCTGAGCATCAGTTGCCTTCGGGGTTGCTGCAGCCGGTGAAGATACCGATGTGGAAATGGGAGCGAGTAGCGATGGATTTCATTAGTGGGTTGCCTTTAACACCCACTAAGAAGGATTCTGTCTGGGTCGTTGTGGATTGATTGACCAAGTCTGCTCACTTGATTCCGGTCAAGACAGACTTTTCGCTCTAGAAATTGGCTAAGCTGTATATAACCGAAATAGTAAGACTGCATTGGGTTCCTGTCTCGATCATCTTTGATAGGGATCCTCACTTCATGTCTCAATTCTGGAAGAAATTACGCAAGGCTCTGGGTTCAAGGTTGGACTTCAGTACTACTTTCCATCCTCAGACAGATGGTCAGTCGGATAGGGTGATTCAAGTACTGGAGGATACGTTGAGGAGCTGTGTTATAGATTTCCGAGGTAGTTGGGAGGAGTACTTGTCGTTGGCAGAGTTCGCAATATGGTTCCGAGGGTGATTGCATAATAATTAATGTAATATGGTTCGAATGGTTTTATTATGTGCTTGTGCAGAAGTTATGAAATTGCTATGTTTGATATTCAACTAATGAAATAGATATATTGACATATATTTGATGTATGAAATGTAATGATATATGCTGGGATATGTTTTAAGTATACAAATACCATTAATATTAGAGTCATGTGGTTCGAACATTATATGTATTAAGTACATGTAACATGGCTTTGTTGCACATTAGTTAATTCGAATATGTGGTTATATAGATGATATTAATATGATTGAAATTTGAAGCATAGTTTGTATATGTATTATAAGTAATAAAGCATGATCAATTTTATCTGGTTATGTGTTCCATATGTGCAAATTTAACTAATATGATTTAGTGGATGATTGCTATTGGATTTAGAAGTTATATTGTACAGAAGTTGATATAACCTTGTGTATGAAAAATGATAAATGACTATGCGGAACTGTGTTTTGTTCGGTAATACCTCGTAACCCTATTCTGGTGATGGATATGGTTAAGGGTGTTATATTCGATTGGTATCAGAGCTTAGTTTAGTCAGTTCTAGGACTAACGTAGCACATGTGAGTCTAGCTATACATGCCATATTTGTAAACTACGATAGTGTGATGATTCCTGACAATTAAAATGTGATTTCGTATAGTAAATGGATCCCGATCGAGCCATAGCTGATCATGTGGAAAGTAATGTGCCCGCTCCTGCAAAAGGAGCAGCGTCGGCTAATTCTAGGCCGATTACGAGTAGTCACGAGGGAGAAGCTAAACAAGCATTCTTCCATATGATGAATGAATGGTTCACACAGTATATCCAGACAAATACGGCTGTTCAACAACCCCCATCCCCGCCTAATCCTTCTCATACACCTGTTATACCTCAAGTTCTTGATCCGATGAGATTAAATAAGCTGCTGGTTGATAAAATCAGAAAATATGGGGTCGAAGGGTTCAGAGCTACTGTTGATGATGATGCTGAATGAGCATAATTATGGCTTGCTAATACGATCCGTGTGTTCAATGAATTATCATGTACCCCTGATGAGGGTATTAAATGTGTTGTATCCTTGTTACGAGACACCACATATCACTGGTGAAATACACTAGTATCAGTGGTTCCAAAAGAACGGGTTACCTGGGAGTTCTTTTAGACTGAATTCTAAAAGAAATATATCAGTCAGCGATTTATTGATTAAAAATGAAAAGAATTCCTCGAGTTAAAACAGGGTCGCCTGACAGTTACAGAATACGAACGGGAATTTGTGAGACTCAGCAGATTTGCTCGGGAATGTGTATCAACTGAAGTAATAATGTGTAAAAGATTTAAAGACAGGTTGAATGAAGATATTAAGCTGTTAGTCGGGATTCTTGAAATAAAAGAGTTCGTGGTATTAGTTGAGCGAGCATGCAAAGTTGAAGAGCTCGGAAAAGAGAAAAGAAAAGCTGACTTTGAAGCTAGAGATTCACAAAAAAGATCATCAAGTAAGTCATTTCATTCGGCATCAAAGAAGTTCTGAGATTATTTTAGCCGTTCAAAGGCTACTGCGGGATATTCTAGACGTGATCGAGATAGACCACCCGTGAGCTCGAGAGCTACCTCAGTAGCGAGTGTTGGTAACATCTGACCGAACCAACCTGAGTGTAAACATTGCGGTAAACGACATCCTAACAATTGTATATTGAATGATCGAGCTTATTTTAAATGTGGATCGATGGATCACTTCATTCGTGAATGCCCTGAGTTAGCTGAGCTAAGCATAGTACACAATACGAGACCGAGAAACATGTTAGCTCGAGGTAGACCACCCCGAAACACGGGTAATGTGAGTGGGAATCAAAAGGGAACTAAAGATACAGCTGTTAGATCTAAGGCTCGCGCACCTGCCAGAGCTTATGCGTTTCGCGCTCGCGAAGAGGCTTCGTTTCCAGATGTTATTACCGGTACTTTCACTCTCTATGATACTATTGTTGTTACATTAATTGATCCTGGATCGACTCATTCTCATGTATGTGAGACTTTAGTATCCAGTAAGACTTTGCCTGTAGAGTCTACTAAATTTGTGATTAGAGTATCGAACCCCTTAGGCCGTTGTATTTTGGTCAATAAAGTATGCAAGAATTGTCCGTTGATGATTCGGGATTTCTGTTTTTCGGCCAATCTGATGTTGTTGCCATTCGACGAATTTGATATAATTATGGGTATGGATTGGCTAACATTGCACAATGCTATTGTGAACTGTAAACGGAAGACTATTGATTTGAGATGTCAAAATGATGAAATAATTCAGATCGAGTCTAATGATTTGAATGGTTTACCGGCAGTGATGTCTTTGATGTTAGCTCAGAAATATGTGAGAAAGGGTTGTGAAGCTAACTTTGCCTGTGTGCTCAAATCTAAAGTGACCGAAAAGAAGATTGAATCAATACCAGTTGTGTGTGAATACCTGGATGTGTTTCCTGAAGAGTTACCGGGTTTACCGCCAATCCAAGAGCTAGAATTTGGTATTGAATTAGTACTGGGGACAACTCTGATATCGATAACTCCGTATAGAATGGCACCAACCGAATTAAAAGAATTGAAAGTTCAGTTGCAAGAATTGACATATAGAGTTTTTGCACAACCGAGTTTTTCTCGCTGGGGTGCATCAGTTTTGTTTGTGAAAAAGAAAGATGGAACTATAAGAATGTGCATCGACTATCGACAACTCAATAAAGTGACCATAAAGAATAAATATCCTCTGCCACTTATAGATGATTTGTTCGATCAGTTGAAAGGGGCTACAGTGTTTTCAAAGATTGATTTGAGATCGGGCTACTATCAGCTATGAGTGAAAGATTTTGATGTGCCGAAAACTGGTCTCCGAATGAGGTACGGACATTATAAGTTTTTGGTTATGGCTTTTGGACTAACAAATGCACCTGCTTCTTTTATGGATCTAATGAATCGGATCTCTAGACCATATTTGGATCGATTTGTGGTTGTGTTATAGATGACATTTTGGTTTATTCCCGTGATGAATTCGAGCATGCTGAACATTTGAGAGTAGTGCTACAAACTTTGCGTGATAAGTATTTGTATGTGAAGTTTAGTAAATGTGAGTTTTGGTTACGAGAAGTCAGTTTTCTGGGACATGTTGTATCAGCATTGGGTATTCGGGTTGATTCGAGCAAGATTTCGGCTATACTAGATTGTAAACCTCCAAGAAATGTATCCAAAGTTCGAAGCTTTTTGGGACTCGCCGGTTATTACAGACAATTCATAAAAGGTTTCTCTATGATTGCAACCCCGATGACGAGACTACTTTAGAAAGATGTTAAGTTTGAGTGGTCAGAAAAGTGCCATAAAAGTTTTGATCAGTTGAAAACTTCGTTGACCGAAGCTCCGGTGCTAGTTCAGCCAGAGTCGGGTAAAGAATTTGTCATTTATAGTGATGCATCTTTGAATGGTCTAGGCTGTGTTTTAATGCAAGAAGGTAAAGTCATAGCTTATGCCTCGAGATAATTGCAGCCGCACGAAAAGAACTATCCGACATACGATCTAGAATTGGCAGCTATTGTGTTTGCGTTGAAGATTTGGCTCCACTATCTATTCGATGAGAAATGTCACGTCTATTCTGATCATAAAAGCTTAAAATATTTGATGACTCAGAAATATCTGAATTTGCGACAACGAAGATGGTTAGATTTTTTAAAAGATTACAAATTGATTATTGACTACCATCCGGGAAAGGCCAATGTTGTTGCTGATGCTTTAAGCCAAAAATCTTTGTTTGCTCTTTGTGCAATGAATACTCAGTTGGCTCTATCTGATGACTACTAGATTGTAGTCGAGTTGACAGCGAGACCATTATTTATACAGTAGATTTGTCAAATTCAAAAAGTTGATAATGAATTGTTAGCAAAACAGGCTCAATATGATTTAAACCCTGGTTCAGAATTTCAGATTGATGCTGATGATTGTTTAAGATTTAGAGGCCAAATATGTGTTCCGAGAAACTCAGAGTTGCTTCAGATGATTTTGAAAGAAGCTCATAATAGTCGGTTATCTGTACATCCGGGAAGTACGAAAATGTATAACGATCTGAAACAGCTTTACTGGTGACCTAATATGAAGCGTGATATCTCAGAAATTATTTCGAAATGTTTAATCTGTCAGCAAGTCAAAGCTGAGCATCAGGTACTGTCTGGGTTACTTCAACCGATTATGATTCCCGAGTGGAAATGGGACAGAATCACGATGGATTTTGTTACGGTTTTGCCTCTGTCACCTAGTAAGAAAGATGAGATCTGGGAGTGGTTGATAGACTGACTAAATCAGCCCATTTTATTTCGGCATGCACGGATTATTTGCTTGATAAGCTTGCTGAGTTGTATATCTCCGAGGTTGTGAAATTGCACGGAGTACCTATTTCTATTGTTTCAGATAGAGATTCGAGATACACATCGCAGTTTTGGAAGAAGCTGTAAGATGCATTAGGTACGAAGCTACACTTGAATACTGCTTTTCACCCACAGACGGATGGTCAACCCAAGCGGATTATTCATATACTCGAGGATATGTTGAGATGTTGCATTCATGAGTTTTAACGTACATGGGAACGACACTTGCCATTGATTGAATTTACATATAATAATAGCTTTCAATCGAGTTTAAAAATGGCACCTTACGAATCTTTCTATTTTTGTAAATGTCGAACACCTTTGTATTGGACTGAGCTTAGTGAGAATAAGATACACGGGGTTGATTTGATCAAAGAAACAGAATAGAAATTGAAAGTGATTCGTGAGAGTCTGAAAGTAGCGTCAGATTGTCAGAAATCGTATGCAGACTTAAAACGGAAAGATATTGAGTTTCAGATCAGAGACAAAGTGTTTTTGAAAGTCTCACCGTGGAAGAAAATACTCTGATTCGGTCATAAAGGCAAATTAAGTCTGAGAATCATTGGGTCGTATAAGATTATTGAGCGTATCGGGTCGGTTGCTTACAGATTGTTATTGCCACCTGAGTTAGAAAAGATTCATAACGTATTTCATGTATCGATGCTTCGACGATACCGATCTGATCCCTCACATGTGATTTCTCCGTCTGAGATTGAAATTAAGCCTGATATGACAAACGAAGACGAACCGATCCGGATTTTAGATCGCGATGTTAAAGAATTGTGAAATAAGAAAAAAATTTAGTGAAATTCTTATGGCATCGACACTGGGTTGAAGAAGCTACGTGGGAGCCCGAGGATGCTATAAGAGAGAAATATCCAAACCCATTTGCCGATAAGATTTTTCGGGACGAAAATCCCTAATGGGGAAGAGTTGTAACAGCTCGGTTTTAGCTAAATCAAAACAGTGGTTTTGGAACCACAAATCCAAAGTCATAAAAATTATTTTAATATTATTTTTGGTTTTTACAGCATGTGAATTAATATGTTTGAAAATTTAATGTGAAAATTTTGTCGTTTGTGTGCTCGATTTTATAAAAGGACTTAATCGTGTAAACTATAAAGTGGCTAGCTAATTGTTAAAGTGCTACATTGTTATGGCTTTTATAATGTGGGGTTCTTATGATGTAATTTAACCATTAGAAATATGCATGGACAAATATGGACAACCATTAAATAGTTTTCTAATTAAATACTTAAGGTTAAAATAGTAAAAAGTAAAATAATATGTAAATAAATAAAATAAACATGAAATGGCCATGATTTTAGTTCATCTTTGGCTGAAACTTCAAAAGAAAAAGAAAGAAAAAGAACAAGCTAGGTTCGGCCTTGTCCAAGCTTGATTAAGGTATGTGTTTAGCTCGGTTTTTGATATCGTTGCTTCGAATACTAGCTAGCCCATGCTTGAATTTTTGAATTGCTTGTGGATTTTGTGACTTGCCATTGTTGATAGCTTGAGATTTTTGCTGCTTGATGATGAAAAATAAATCCTTGTTGATAGATTATTATGTTTAATTAAGTGATTTTTGGTAAAAATTTGTATTAAGGATTAAATTGTGAAATTTAAAATTTTAAGGGTCAAAATGTGAAAAAATGAAAGAAATGGGCTACTAGGGACCTAGGGAGAATTTGGGCTAATATGAGTTTAGTGAAATTTTGTGTATTTTGTGTTATTTTGAAATAGGGACTAAATTGAGAAAATGTGAAATGTTAGGGGCTAAAGTGCAAAATGCCCAAATTATGTATTTTTGGATAAATTTGAGTGAATATGTTATTAAACAAGTCAAATTTGAATTACTTTAGATCAAGAGAGAAAGAAATCGTATTTGGATCGAGGGAAGTCCAAAGTTGACGAATAGCCGTTCCGGTCCATTCGTCTCCGTACGAGGTAAGTTCATAGGTAAATAAATGTGTTCAAAATTCATGTGAATACGTTTTATAATATCGAATTGAATTGTATAATTATATACATGTATTGTCGAATTGATATAAGCTTGGAATGACTTGTGTTGAGCTTGAATCGATTAAATTACGATGTCTGAAAGCCTTGTACAAACCATAGGAATAGTATAGGATACGTATATCATGACATAGGATTCTAATATGAGATTTCATGTAGGACCACGTCTGGGACGTTGGCATCGATTTGAGATTTATGTGTAAGACCCTGTCTGAGACAGTGGCATCGATATGTGATTACATGTAAGACCACGTCTAGGACGTTGGCATTGTACGAGCTTTATGAGCTATCCGAGTATCCTTATTGATTCCGAACGGTTCAACGGGCAATGACATTGTAAAACCGAATGTAAGTTCAAGTTAAATGATGTAGGTACGTTTTAAGTTTATATGAAATTTGAAAATAAAGGTAAATGTTGTTGCATAAAATGATCATGTGAATTATTTGTGAACTATAAATTTATATATATGTGTATGAGATTGGAGGTATTCGGCCTAATATAATTAAATTATGCATGTTCTTTTGATGATTTATTTGCTTATGGCTTACTAAGTTTTCCAAGCTTACTTTGTGTATTTATTCATTGTTTTATAGATTTTTAAAGCTAGCTTCGAGCCCGGGGATCGTCAAGGAACATCGTCACAATATCGAACAATATTCGGTACTTTGGAATATGTAAATATGACATATGGCATGTATAAGCTATTTTGATACATGTGGTTTTGAATTTGTATATATTGATAGCCATGCGAAAATGGCTTAATTATAATGTTAAAGCTTGTGTGTATGTGGCTATGACTTAAACTCATTTTTGGAAGTATATTTCATGGTGTATATATATGTGTGGTTTTAGATTATATGGATTGGTTTGATTAATGAGTTAGTTGATGGTTGAATATATGTGATATTGCTTATGTGCATTTGATTATGCTTTAGACTTATTTTGGAAATTATGTTTCATGGTATACTTGTGATGTTTTGATATATGATTCGGTAGTGGGTAATGAAAAGAATGATGAATAATCGGCCATGAAATTAGCTCATTTGGAAATGTAATTTATGGTATAATTTGTGTGGATGGATATGTGTTTCGACTTGAGTAATGATGTGATGGATATGTATTTGATTGTATATTGGCTATATAGGTTCAGTTGCTAAATGGTAAGTAATGGATATGTTTCATGATTGTTTTGGGATGGATTCATGGTAAATGATGGTTATGATTTAGGTATGTTTTGGTTAGTTTTAATGGATAGTTAAAAGTGTCAAGTTGATGTAAATATTAATATAGGTATGCGTACAGGTGTGGTTGTAAATTCGATTACGATATTTGGTTCATTTTGATAAGCATATGATCTTGATAATGGTGTGACCGAACCAATGATTAGTTAATAGGATGAAATATGAAGTTTCGGTATACTAATATATATGCGAATTAAGTGTACATTGGAATATTATTTGTGTTCAAATGTTAAATGTGGCTTTTGTTTTTAGGGTAAAATTGCACTATATATATATATATATATATATATATGCATCAATAGTATGTTCGGCCATGTTGTAACGTTACAAAAGTCGCATATGTGATTGCATAATAATTAATGTAATATGGTTCGAATGGTTTTATTATGTGCTTGTACAGAAGTTATGAAATGATATGTTTGATATTCAACTAATGAAAATAGATATATTGACATATATTTGATGTATGAAATGTAATGATATATGCTCGGATATGTTTTAAGTATACAAATGCCATTAATATTAGGGTCATGTGGTTCAAACATTTATATGTATTAAGTACATGTAACATGGCTTTGTTGCACATTAGTTAATTCGAATATGTGGTTATATAGATGATATTAATATGGTTGAAATTTGAAGCATAGTTTGTATATATATTATAAGTAATAAAGCATGATCAATTTTTTTTGGTTATGTGTTCCATATGTGCAAATTTAACAAATATGATTTAGTCGATGATTGCTATTGGATTTAGAAGTTATATTGTATCGAAGTTGATATAACCTTGTGTATGAAAAATGATAAATGACTATGCAAAATTGTGTTTTGTTCGGTAATGCCTCGTAACCCTATTTCGGTGACGGATTTGGGTTAGGGGTTGTTACATTTGATTGGTATCAAAGCTCGGTTTAGTCGGTTCTAGGACTAACGTAGCACGTGTGAGTCTAGCTATACATGGTATATTTATAAACTGTGATAGTGTGATGATTCCTGACAATTAAAATGTGTTTTCGTATAGTAAATGGATCCTGATCGAGCCGTAGCTGATGATATGGAAAGTAATGTGCCCGCTACCACAAAAGGAGCAGCGTGGACTGATTCTAGGCCGATTACGTATAGTCACGAGGGAGAGGCTGAATAAGCCTTCTTCCATATGATGAATGAATGGTTCACACAGTCTATCCAGACAAATCCAGCTGTTTAATAGCCCCACCCCGCCTAATCATTCTCAGACACCTGTGATACCTCAAGTTCTTGATCTGATGAGATTAAATAAGCTGCCGGTTGATAAAATCAACAAATACAGGGCCGAAGGGTTCAGAGCTACTGTTGATGATGATGCTGAACGAGCTAAATTATGGCTTGATAATACGATCTGTGTGTTCAATGAATTATCATGTACCCCTGATGAATGTATTAAATGTGTTGTATCCTTGTCACGAGACACTGCTTATCACTGGTGGAATACACTAGTATAGGTTGTTCCAAAAGAACGGGTTACCTGGGAGTTCTTTCAGACTAAATTCTGAAAGAAATATATCAATCAGCGGTTTATTGATAAAAAAACACAAAGAATTCCTCGAGTTAAAACAGGGTCACCTGATAGTTACAGAATAAGAACGGGAATTTGTGAGAATCAGCTAATTTGCTCGGGAATGTGTATCAACTGAAACAATAATGTGTAAAAGATTCGAAGACGGGTTCAATGAGGATATTAAGCTGTTAGTCGGGATTTTTGAAATAAAAGAGTTTATAGTATTAGTTGAGCAAGCATGCAAAGCTGAAGAGCTCGAGAAAGAGAAAAGAAAGGCTAACTTTGAAGCTAGAGATTCACGAAAAAGATCATCGAGTAAGTCATTTCAGTCGGCATCAAAGAAATTCTGAGATTATTTTAGCCGTTCAAAGGCTACTGCGGGCTATTCTAGACGTGATCGAGATAGACCACCCGTGAGCTCGAGAGCTACCTCAGTAGTTAGTGTTGGTAACATCCAACCGAACCAACCTGAGTGCAAACATTGCGGTAAACGAAATCTCAGCAATTGTAGATTGAATGATCGGGCTTGTTTTAAATGTGGATCGATGGATCACTTCATTCGTGAATGCCCTGAGTTAGCTCAGCAGAACATAGTACACAATACGAGACTGAGTAACATGTCAGCTCGAGGTAGACCACCCCGAAACACGGGTAATGTGAGTGGCAGTCAAAAGGGAACAGAAGACACAGCTGTTAGATTTGAGGTTCGCGCACCTGCCAGAGCTTATGCTATTCGTGCTCGTGAAGAGGCTTCATCTCTAGATGTTATTACCGATACTTTCACTCTCTATGATACTAGTGTTGTTGCATTAATTGATCCTGGATTGACTCATTCTTATGTATGTGAGACTTTAGTATCCAGTAAGACTTTGCCTGTAGAGCTGAATTTGTGATTAGAGTATCGAACGTTGATAAAGTATGCAAGAACTATCCGTTGATGATTTCGGATTTCTGTTTTCCAACCGATCTGATGTTGTTGCGATTCGACGAATTTGATATAATTATGGGTATGGATTGGCTAACATTGCACGATGCTATTGTGAACTGTAAACGGAAGACTATTGATTTGAGATGTCAAAATGATAAAATAATTCGAATCGAGTCGAATGATTTGAATGGTTTACCGGCAGTGATTTCTTCGATGTTAGCTCAAAAATATGTGAGAAAGGGGTGTGAAGCTTAATTTGCCTATGTGCTCGACTCTAAAGTGACCGAAAAGAAGATTGAATCAGTACCAGTTGTGTGTGAATACCTGGATGTGTTTCCTGAAGAGTTATCGGGTTTACCACTGATCCGAGAGGTAGAGTTTGGTATTGAATTAGTGTTGGGCACAACTCCGATATCGATAGCTCCATACAGAATGGCACCGAACAATTTAAAAGAATTGAAAGTTCAGTTGCAAAAATTGATAGATAGAGTTTTTGCACGACCGAGTTTTTCTTGTTGGGGTGCACTAGTTTTGTTTGTGAAAAAGAAAGACAGAACTATGAGAATGTGCATCGACTATCGACAACTCAATAAAGTGGCCATAAAGAATAAATATCCTCTACCACGTATAGATGATTTATCCAATTAGTTGAAAGGGACTACAATGTTTTCAAAGATTGATTTGAGATCGGGCTACTATCAGGTAGGAGTGAAATATTCTGATGTGCCGAAAACTACTTTTCAAATGATGTACAGACATTATAAGTTTTTGGTTATGCCTTTCTGACTAACAAATGCACCTACTGCTTTAATGGATCTAATGAATCGGATCTTCAGACCATATTTGGATCGATTTGTGGTTGTGTTTATAGATGACATTTTGATCTATTCCCGTGATGAATTCGAGCATGCTGAACATTTGAGAGTAGTGCTACAAACTTTACGTGATAAGCAGTTGTCTGTAAAGTTCAGTAAATGTGAGTTTTGGTTATGAGAAGTCAGTTTCCTGGGACATGTTGTATAGCATTGGGTATTCAGGTTGATCCGAGCAAGATTTCGGCTATACTGATTGGAAACCTCCAAGAAATGTATTTAAAGTTTGAAGCTTTTTAGGACTCACCGGTTATTACAGATGATTCGTAAAAGGTTTCTCTATGATTGCAACCCCGATGACGAGCCTACTTTAGAAAGATGTTAAGTTCGAGTGGTTAGAAAAGTGCCAGAAAAGTTTTGATCAATTGAAAGCTTTGTTGACCGAAGCTCCGGTGCTAGTTTGGCTAGAGTCGGGTAAAGAATTTGTCATTTATAGTGATGCATCTTTGAATGCTCTGGGCTGTGTTTTAATTCTAGAAGGCAAAGTCATAGCTTATGCCTCGAGACAGTTACAGCCGCATGAAAAGAACTATCCAACACACGATCTGGAATTGGAAGCTATTGTGTTTACGTTGAAGATTTAGCGCCACTATTTGTTCGGTGAGAAATGTCACGTCTACTTTGATAAAAATGTTTAAAATATTTGATAACTCAAAAAGATTTGAATTTGCGACAGTAAATATGGTTAGAGTTGTTAAAAGATTACGAGTTGATTATTGACTACCATCCGAAAAAGGCCACTATTGTTGCTGATGCTTAAGCCGAAATCTTTGTATGCTCTTCGTGCAATGAATACTCAATTGGCTCTATCTAATGACTACTCGATTGTATTCGAGTTGAAAGCGAGACCGTTATTTATACAACAGATTTGCGAAGCTCAGAAAGTTGATAATGAATTGTTAGCTAAACAGGCTCAATATGATTTGAACCCTAATATAGAATTTCAGATTGATGCTGATGATTGTTTAAGATTCAGAGGCCGAATATGTGTTCCCAGAAATTCAGAGTTGCTTTAGATGATTTTGAAGGAAGCTCATAATAGTCGGTTATCTATACATCCGGGAAGTACGAAATTATATAACGATATGAAACAGTTTTACTGGTGGCCTGGTATGAAGCGTGATATCTCAGAAATTGTTTCGAAATGTTTAATCTGTCAGCAAGTCAAAGTTGAGCATCAGGTACCGTCTGGGTTACTGATGTGTCTAAAACTAACTATGATCACAATAAAGGCAAGCGCACCTATCGTTTATAGTATAGTTATGGTAAGACTGGTAATATCGTATCCACGAGGACCAAGAGTACTAGTAATTACTATCTTTCTATTATTTAGCCTACGAATTGAGGTGATTTCTTTTAAACTAAAACTTAATTAAAAACACGACAAATAAAGAATTAAGAAAATACTTATATATTTCACTTATTACTTTTGATTCATACGATTTATTCACTTGACTTAATCCGTAGAAATCCCTGATTTATGTTAATATCTCTTTCAAGAATAAAAACAACTGGCTCTAGGTTGATTAATTGAAATCTCTTTCTAATTAAAACCTCTATAGTCACATTAACTCGATCTATGGATTCCCTTATTAGATTTGACTCTAATCCGACAGATTTATGTCGCCCTATTTCTAGGGTTGCAATAAGCTCCGCTTAATTGTGTAGATCTACTCTTAAACATGCTCCTCTGAATAAGCACATACGACTTGAATCAATAACCTGAATTATCAAAACAAAAATAAAAACTCACAATTAAGAATAAGAACAAGTATTTGTAAGAGTATGCTCAAAGATCAATCATGAGATGGTTGTAATAACATACTTGATTTACCATGTTTATTAATATAAAGCGTTGTCATTATTATTTCAGTTTTTTTTTCTGTGTGTACAAATAAACTGTTTTATAATAATGTCCTGAGAATAATATGATTATTCTTAAAAGATCCTTAGTCAAGTATTATTGTTGACTAGGACAACAATAATGCATTAAGACTAACATGTAGTTGATTGATGATAAAGAGTTGTCATTGATATGGAGTGTCAAAATCAATGCTTGAATATGTGTGTTAGAGAACAACATATTGGATTGACCCGCTATGAGTATGTTTCTTGGATTATTATGTAATTGTCACAACATTGCTCATAGTGATTAATATGTATATGATCCTCAGACTTGAGATCATCATTATCCCAACATCGTGAGTTGTATATTTTGATACAGTCAAATGTACACCGTAACAAGTTGTTCTATAAAGGCTGATGTTGGATATACCACAATCTATGTAGAGGGATATGGTTGATCAATATAGGATAAGTCCCTCCTACATAATAGGAGTAATATCTTAGGCCACTTGATTGAGTGAGACTAGAAATGCATGGCCATGCTCAAATAAGTTGATATGAGATGTCATACTAATTTGTATATCATAGTCTACTCAAGATATCAAGAAACATGGGATGGACTATGCAAGTGTGACTATCCCATGACTTGTATCTGTTCTAGAGATAAATGACTTAAAGGATTAATGCATGAAAGGTTAATCACAAAAGGTTATGTCGAATCATGACTTCTTGTAGCATAGGTAGCAATGATGCATTGCTAGATGCCACTCATTGTTTGTAACATTAGAATCATTCTAGTATTACTGCTAACGTTGCAAGAACCTACAGGGTCACACCCTATGGTTGAAATGAACGGAATAAAACATAGTTGGTATTGTGTTTGGTTGTCACATGAATTAAATTAATTAAAGAATTAATTTAATTAGGCAATCAAATATTGAACATATTATATGTAGAAGGATATTGTACACATAATGAAAACATAGTTCTATTAATATATGAATTTGATTAGTATATAAATTTAAATAAATATAGTTTACCGAAAACCTTGTTATAATTAATGTAATTATAATTTTCGGTTAAAAACTTTATTGTATTTATTTAATTTTATGATACATTCAAGAGATACCAATTATAAAAGGTATTAAAAAGATACAAAGCTAAGATAGAAAACCCTAAGGTTTTGTTTGTGAAGTCTAGCAGCCGTCAAGCAAATAAACCTCCAAAATAGTTTTGGAGATTTCTTCCGTTCATAGTCAAACCGGGTGGATTACGTAGAGGCCGACATTGGAAAAGGTTGCGGCTTGGTTCGACAGTAGATCAAAAACTCTTGTTTCCGAGGCGTCGCTGTCTACTCAGATTGAAGTTTCGGTAATTTCGAAACCTTTATTTCACCCCAATTCGTTCCTCACACATGGATTCATGGTTTGGATCACCGGAATTAATTTTATTTTGCTGCGCCATGAGGGTGCCAGCGTTCCAACAGTATTTATCTTATAAATCAAATAGTAATAAGATCTATCTTAGGTTTCATCCCCTTAGGTATCTAAGGGATTTAGTTCATACTGATAGAGGGAAACATCTTAAAATAGGAAAAACAACAAAACATAAGAAAACCCAAAAAACTTCTAAAGAACTTGATGGGAGATCTTCAGTCTTGACGAAGATCCTTTTTCCGAGCTGCTCCCGATGGCTGTCTTCGAGTATTTTCTGCCTTCTTCTTGGAGTCCCCTTTTAGGTTGCCCCCTAGGGTGTTTATATAGACTTTGGAATGCCTTTCTTGGCCCACAAGTAGCTTTTTTCCGAATAGAATTAAACCTAGGTACGGCAGGGAGACACCCGTGTTTGATGACTTAAGTCGTGTTTGCTTCTGCTCGCCACACATGGCCGTGTGGTCTGCCAGTGTACGTTGGTCCAGGCCGTGTTGATTTCTAAGGTAGGCCCATTTTGTCCCTTTTTGGCCCATTTCTTGTTCTTTTTGGGTCCCTAAGCTCTCCTGGGAGTAAATCATGAAATTAAAGGATTAGTAGCATCAAACTCATCAAATCTAATGAAAATTCATCCAAAAATAAGCCAAGCATGGGGTTAAAATATGTATAAATTGTGGTTTATAAAATATCCCCACACTTAAGCTTTTGCTTGTCCTCAAGCAAAATCCTCAACTCACAATTAAAATTAACTTAATTCATAATTCTTATTAATAATGTCTCATCATAATTCATAGATAATTCATACATTGATAATTTAACTGAAAGAGTCCTAAAGATTCAAACAATATAAGTCATAAATTTTTATAGCACGAAAACATAGGTGTTTTCCCTTATCTAAATAATTACCTTTGATCCAAAACTGACAAGAATTGACATCCTCACTAAAGATTCACTCAAATCACTTAAAGTTTTTTAAGGTTCAAATTAAGCACTCATAAGTCAAAAATGAAAAGTTAATCCCATAGGCTTGCATGAAAATCAAATCTTCACCACTATAAAATGAGATGATACACAAATCAAAAGGTCTTTAAAGGGTTGTAATGAGGCTTCAGTTTAAAGGTGTGGATAAAGGCTGAATTAGAGGGTTAGAATCGAGATTGAATTGACCATTTACCTAACTAGAAAAATAACTAATACAGAATAATTACTAAAAACAAGAGCTTTTTCTCAAAATGTGAAATTAATAGCTTAAGCTCAAATAACATAGAACTAATAATAATTGAATTTCCAACTTTTTTTAAGAATAAGAAAGAATTTAACAACTGAAATAAAGAATATAGTTAGGCAACTGCTCAAATCAAATCTCGACAAGAAGGAGTTAATACAATAGGGAAAATTCTTAATGAATCAAAAAGAGTGAGTTTTGGGTTAATATTAAGGGTAAATTAGGAAAAGGTTTATTAGGATTCTAAGGGGTTCACTATGGGTTAATTATGGAGGTAGGCTTTTTGGGATAAGTGGGTTAAATCCTAGGTGCCTTTATCATCTCAGTATATCAAATCAAAAATGTGGTCTCTACATGTATAATCGAAGCAAGTTCTAGAACAACAAATCAATGTTGACACACTCATAATCAATAAAGTGAGCAAGAAAAATATATGCTCTTAAAGGCTCAAAATCTCACAAAAATTATGGTTTTTTATGTCAACCTTGCAAATTTTAAACTTCATAGTAATATTTAAGATTAGGGAAAAAACCTAATAAATTTTTAATTACGGAAAATAGACTTATCATGCTCAATTCTCTAATGCCTTAAAGTTTGAACCATCAATGCACAATTATCTATGACCTAATCCAAAACATATCAACAAAAAATCATAAATTAATAGAATTTTCATTCTAATAGTAATATGAGAAAATTACTTAAGAACAAGACATAATTCAGGGGTTTTCAAATAATACTATAGTTAACCACCCCACACTTAAGATATACTTTGTCCTCAATGTACAAAGATAGATAATATAGTAAGAAAATCATAAGATATGGAGAGAAGTGAAACTTCCTGAATTTTGGATGGAGTCAAGGAAAAGAAACGGTAAAGTTGGGCAGAGGTGAAGGTGGAGGTGGATACTTCAGTGGTGGTGTGGTCGTTCCTTAATAGCCCTTTGAACCTAAATTAAAGAAATCAAAATATAATAATATAAATTAAAGACAAGAAAGATAAAAGGAAAGAATTTAAAAGTGAAAATAAAAGAAAAAGAAAAAAATAAATGGACTCAAAGGTCCTTGTCTTGTCGAGTTAATGAAGCGGCCGGTATGAACTTATGTAGAGTGGTCGTGCACGGGGATACTGTGCTAGGATCCTTTCACTTTTTCGACATGGAGATGGTGGCCTTGGTCTTGCCTCTTAGTATTAGTCTTTGTGTACAGTGGCAAGGATGGTGGTTGGTATGGTGGTGGTGTAAAGAAAGAATAAGGGAAAGAGGAAAGGAAAATGAAGGGAGAAGATAATAGGAAAAGAAATGGGTATGGTGGCTAGGGTTTGGGGGAAGAAAATTTGGGGAAGAAAGTGAACATATTAAGGGGGTTTAAATAGAAATCGTGGCATCTGGTCGCTGCCCACGCCAGTGTGTCCTGAGCGTGTTAGGTCACACGGCCGCATTACACGGCCGTGTGATGCTTCGTTCATTTCTCCCACGCCTATGTAAAGGTTTCCACGCCCATGTTGATTAATCAGTGTCGACTACAATCTAAAAGCACAGGCGTGTCGCATGCCCGTGTAGATTTCTCAGTTTCAACCATGGTCTAGGAACACGGGCCTGTCGCACGCCCGTGTAGATTTCTCAGTGTCAACCACAGCCATGCCTATGTACCTACCTGTAGTGTCCACATGGCCACGACCACGCCCGTGTTCAAGGCCGTGTGGGTAGGGAAACCTGTGCCTATTAAGTTGGTTAGTTTTTAGTTAGATGCTAAAAATTGAAAATAATGACATTAGTGAAGTTAGTGATCGGGTTGCCTCCCGAAAAGCGCTCGTTTAAAGTCTTAAGCTAGACTTACCTATCATTCGCATAATCATGGTGGTTTTAGACGAGTACGATTTACCTTGAAGGTGCCAAATTGAGAATGAGTTACCTCGACTGTACTGTATGGGAAAGTATTAAGCACCGTGAAAGGAGTTATTCCATTAGGTTCAGAAATGGCAACACGAGGATCTGTATTATCCATTAGAACTCGGTCTCCAACCTTGAAGTAGTTTTCTTCATCTTTTAGTTCGTTAAGGAGTTGCCTCGGGTTTGCTTCGTGTGTTCTTGGTTTCTCCTTGACATGTGTCTTCCACTCGTCTGGTTCATCGATTTGAAGCCTTCACTCCTCATGAGTTATTTCTTTGTTGGTACGAGGTGTAGGATATGGCTCAGTTGTGTAATTTTGTGGTGCTTCCTGAAAAGAAGGTTGAACCAAATGGTCATTAATAGAATTTATGTTCTCACCTTTATTACTCGATGTCCTAGCCGAGTTAAGAGCCTGAAGGGTGATCGTTTCGTCACCTACATGAAGTGTGAGTTCACCTGTACCAACATCAATTCTAGTTTTAGCAAATGCTAAAAAGGGTCTTCCTAAAATTAAAGAAACATTATTGTCCTCATCCATGTCTAAAACAACAAAGTCTACTGGGAATATGAATTTATCGATTTTCACTAGTACATTCTCAATTATACCCCTAGGAACTCTAATAATTTTATCAGCCAATTGAATGCTCATCATAGTTTGTTTGGGTTTCCCAAGACCTAGCTGTTTAAACATTTTATAAGGCATAATATTAATACTTGCCCCTAAAGCAACTAAAGCATTATTAATAGATAAACCACCAATTAAGCAAGGAATCGTAAAACTCCCTGGATCTTTTAACTTTTGAGGGAGTTTATTTTGTAAAATTGCTGAGCACACTGCATTTAGCTCCACATGCGACGCGTCGTTTAACTTCCGTTTGTTTGTCAAGAGCTCTTTAAAAAACATTTTTGAA
The DNA here is from genome assembly GCA_005393395.2 of Gossypium australe. Classification (NCBI taxonomy): domain Eukaryota; kingdom Viridiplantae; phylum Streptophyta; class Magnoliopsida; order Malvales; family Malvaceae; genus Gossypium; species Gossypium australe. Next base: position 122,524,965 of record CM016619.1, read on the forward strand.
TTGGGCATCTGCGAAAGAGCTTCAATAAACGGTAAGTTAATATGTAATTTTTTAAAAAGTTTAAGAAATTTACCGAATTATTCATCTGTGCGGTCTTTCTTTGTCACATTGGGATATGGCACACGAGGTTGGTATTCTGTACTTACCAGTTTTGGTTGTCATGGCTTATCTCAATCTTACCTTCTTTTACCACATTCTCTTGCCTCAATTTTTGTCCATCTAACCCTTTACTATCGTGAGCAGTAATGGCATAAAGTTGCTCCTTTGGGTTAGTTTCAGTGTTGCTTGAGAAGTTGCCTTGTGGCCGTTCAGATATGAGCTTAGCATGTTGTCCTATGTAACACCTCAAACCCGGCCTAGAAGTTAGGCCCAAATCAAGAATGTCACATTAAAGGCGCACTTCAAAACAATTTACTATTTAACCATTTAAGGCCCAAAAGCCCAAAACAAAAGTTTATTTCGAAAACCATATCAACACTTTAATAATTTTATGAAATTTCTTAAGTGGGTAGTTGAAACAATAATAATAACCCAAAATATAAATTCAGTTAGGAGTTACATAGCCTTATCGCAATCCACTGAAAAAAAACAAAGTATTTAAAACAAAATGATTTGAATAAATTAAAACATTTGAACAGCTTGTAGTGTGGCCATCTCTAAGTCCTCTCCCACGTCGAGCCGTCTATTCAAGATCACCTGAAACATTAAATAAAAGGGTGTGAGTTTCGAGACTCAGTGTGTACAACCCTTGGCAATCAAATCACATACAATTATTCACATTGGGCCTAAGCCCTATCAATATTGGTGGTCTTGGGCCTTAGCCCACAATGACCTCATATCAAATCATATCGCATCATATACAAACAAGATAATGCAAAACCCACCCCAAAATTCCATCCGCTACACACTCCATTTCCCTTCCAACCTTATGACTCCTGTGGGGAATTCTAGCTCAACCCACCCCTCCGCTACACACCAAGGGTAGCCCGGTTGCGGTACTACCGAACGTTGCAGCAAAGCTGCTAATCATATATTGGGCTTAAAACCTCCGGTGGATCTATACCATACGGCCATGCGATCCTCAAATCTTCCTCCGTATCATAATTCCCACCCATATGCATCCTAAGTAGAATATCATATGAATGCATCAAACACACAAGTAACATCTATAAGCTTATGTTCGTCACGTAGGGGTATTTTTGTCATTTCACTACCCAAGGGTATTTTCGTAAATCTACCCTACAGGGGTATTTTGGTGATTTGGCAAAATAGGGGTATCTAGGCAATTGTGCAAAATGGGGGTATTTTGGTACTTTCATAAAACAGGGGTATTTTGGGTAAATTTGCAAAACATGGGTATTTTGGTAATTTACAAAACTAGGGGTATTTTAGTAATTTTATGAGAATAGGGTATTTGGTCCCTTTCGGGTTTTAGTTATGAACTTTGGCCTATCAACAAGTCCTCGCGACTAAAGTGAACAGACACTACGCACTAAGTAGGATTCCAGAGAAGAGGAGGTGGGCCACTAGGACCGCTTAAGTACCAAGCTCCCCCTAGATCCAATCCCAGACATGTGTATGCCCGTTGCCACACCCTAACCCAGCGACTTGTTCAAGGACATGTTTAATTAGCCTAATTCTTATGAAATTGAAGAGTTGTTCAAACTAGGCCTAAGTCCATAAATCCTAGCATTTTTGTCTACGTCCCCATAAAGCCCATCAAACCCAAATTACAACCTTACGACCCATTAGGCCCAAATCTTATCATATGGCCAACTAGGCCCAAAACAAATCCAAATCGTGTATCATGTGTGACTAACTCAATACGTTTAACAAATCAAACCATTTCATCAAACTTAGCCTCAGGGCCCACCGGGCCCATTTAGCCACTTTCGGCCTTTCGGCTTTTCGGCATTGCCGATATTGTATGCGTAATGTTTGTACACACCTGGTAACCTCGCGTGTTGCAAACCCCTTAGTCACGAACCTACAATCGACATTACTAGCGATTAACCAAAGCTTTAACATACACTGACTAAAAACTGAAACCTCACGATACCCTTACCGTGTACCTCACGTTTTAGCAGCCATTCCTTTGCTACTATTGGCGATTATCCTCTAGATCTGCACCCAAACACCTATATCATCAAAACCAAGTGACCCATATTGATCATAAGTCACCCCTATGAGCCACAATAGATTCGGTCACTTATTAAAACTCTAACTGAATCGAGAATACTTACTATCTTGATAACAATCCTTACCTACCGCGCTTGCGATTGCTGAGCCTCACCCTTGTTAGTACATGGTAACGGCAAAGAGGGGTTAGATAGCCCTTCGACTTTTAATAAAACACACTAAAAATTCAACTAAGCTCTTCCCAAAATCTTCCTTTGATCCCGCGGCTTAAGTCCAGCTTTTGAGACTAGTAAGGTGACAGAGGCAATTCAGCAACACTAGGGGGAATAAGAAATAAAAGTGATTTGGCAAGAACCGAGTGGTGAACAAAAAGGGAATTTGAGGAGGGAGGATATGAAGGTTTCGACTTTGGCACACTTAGAAGAAGAAAAAAAAACGTTTGCCTCTCACAAGTGAAGAAATTCGGCTAGCAGGAAAGCAAAAATTTGGCATTAACCTAGGAACTTAATTCGACACTCATATATATAGCCCCTAGCCATATTTCTCTTCCCTCAGAGTCCAATTCGGCACCACTATATTGACCTCCCAATCCCTATCTTTTCTCCCTTATCTGCATCTTTAATTTCTCTCCTGAACACTCCCTTTCAGAGTCCCTTCCAACGCCAACTCCTTCTATCCAGGCACAAAAATAACACTCCTTAATTTCCCTCCTAAGCCTCGAACCTTGGACCTCCTTAACTGCTTAACATTCCACCTCATAGCTCCTATATGACGCCACTTTCCACTGGACTACAAGCCCATCTATGTCCCTTTTCTTCTCTTAATCTGCTTATGAGGCCTCCTACCTGAGACTAAGGTCCATTAAGTAAGAAAGAATAAATTTCTCCCTATGGTCTTCCCTATCTCTAAGGCCTCAAATAAACCCGATGCTACCTTAATATTATTATTCTAAGTCCTACTCATACATACCAACCTCAGTGCACAAAAAAAATTTAAAGTTTCGGGATTTTTGGGGCGTTACAACCCAATAGGCCCAAATCTGCTAGGCCCGAATTCGGGGTGTTACATCCTAATTGGTTCTCGAGCCCTTAAATCGATGCTTGCTAATTTTTAAGTGTTGTTTTGGTGTTTTGGAAATGGATTTCTGACACTGCGATAAATTTTATTAGCATCTTCTCAAGGTTGAGCTTTTTCTCTTGTGGGTAGGGTTGTTGTTGAAAGCCTGGAGGGAGTTGTTGTCTCTGATTTCCTTGACCATCCCATGAGAAGTTTGGGTGGTTCCTCCAACCTGGATTGTAAGTGTTACTATAAGGGTTATTTTGAGGTCTAGAGTTATTACCCATATAGTTCATCTATTCGCTTTCTATGCCAGGGTTGTAGGGTGGGTATTCTGTATTGTTCGTCTCTCCTCCATTCGTATCGCACTGCATAACTGGATGTACCTGCGAAGAACCACACAAACCATCAATCTTTTTATTTAACATCTTTACCTGATTTGATAGCATGGTCATTGCGTCGTGGTTGAAAACACCGGCTGCCTTTGTTGGCTTCGTCCTCATAACTTACCACTGATAGTTATTTAGTGACATCTCTTCAATGAATTCGTAGGTAGCCTCAGGTGTTTTGTTGTTAAGTGTACCGCCACCGGCTGCATTAATTAGTTGCCTAGTTGAGGGGTTCACACCATTGTAAAAGGTTTGAACCTGTAGCCATAGAGGTAACCCATGGTGGGGGCACCTTTTCAGTAGATCCTTGTATCTCTCCCATGCATCGTATAACATTTCTAAATCCATCTGCACAAAAGAAGAAATGTCATTCCTCAACTTAGTTGTTTTAGCTGGCGGAAAATATTTAAGTAAAATTTTTTTGGTCATTTGGCCCCATGTAGTGATTGATCCTCGTGGTAACGAGTTGAACCACTGTTTGGCTTTATTCCTCAACGAGAAGGGAAACAACCAAAGGCGATTGGCATCATCATAAACGCCATTAATCTTGAAAGTGTCGCAAAATTCTAGAAAATTTGCCAAGTCATCAAACTGAACAAATTGCTGAATCATCTGAATAGTGTTAGGTTTCAATTCAAAATTATTTGCAGCAACAACAGGTCTAACAATACTTGATTCAGTTCCTGTTAAGTTAGGTTTAGCATAATCATACATTGTACGAGGGGCAGGATTTTGATTCACAAGATTTGCGGCATCCACAGGAGGTAGCGGATTATTATCAGCCATCTCTTCGGTATTAGTGGTTTTGTCCTCTTGCTCTTCTTCTATGTATTGTAGACTTCGCCTTATTTCTCTTCGGTTTCTGCGAGCTGTACTTTCAATCTCACTATCAAAAAGTAATGGTCCTGACGGGTTTCTTCTAGTCATAAACATAAAAGTTCCTGCCAGAAGCAAAGAAAGAAAACTTAGAAAAGTTAGAATAAAATAAAATATTTAATTGTAAATAAAAAAATAAGAATGGCTAAAATAATAAAAATTTAGTGTTCCTAATATCTTAGTCCCCGGCAACGGCGCCAAAAACTTGATGTGTCTAAAACTAACTATGATCATAATAAAGGCAAGCGCACCTATCGTTTATAGTATAATTATGGTAAGACCGGTAATATCATATCCACAAGGACCAAGAGTACTAGTAATTACTATCTTTCTATTATTTAGCCTACGAATTGGGGTGATTTCTTTTAAACTAAAACGTAGTTAAAAACACGACAAAGAAAGAATTAAGAAAATACTTTTAGACAACGTATATGATAAAGGCAATACCTAAGGAAGAATCCACCTGGACTTCATGTATTACTTTTGATTCATACGATTTATTCACTTGACTTAATCCGTAGAAATCCCTGATTTATGTTAATATCTCTTTCAAGACTAAAAACAACTGACCCTAGGTTTATTAATTGAAATCTCTTTCTAATTAAAACCCCTATTGTCGCATTAACTCGATCTATAGATTACCTTATTAGATTTGACTCTAATCTGGAGGATTTATGTCACCCTATTTCTAGGGTTGTAATCAACTCCGCTTAATTGTGTATATCTACTCTTAAATAGGGACTTTTGCTCCTCTGAATAAGCACATACGAATTGAATCAATAACCTAAATTATCAAAACAAGAATAAGAACTCAGAATTAAGAATAAGAACAAGTATTTATCTTATAAATCAAATAGTAATAAGATCTGTCTTAGGTTTCATCCCCTTAGGTATCTAAGGGATTTAGTTCATACTGATAGAGGGAAACATTTTAAAATAGGAAAAACAACAAAACATAAGAAAACCCAAAAAAATTCTAAAGAACTTGATGGGAGATCTTCAGTCTTAATGAAGATTCTTCTTCCAAGCTACTCCCAAGTGCGAAAGTTCAAAATTTCCAGATAAGGGTGCCAAATAGCTATGGAATATTAATTGGAGGTCTTTAAAGGGCAATTAGCCCCTTAAATAAAGGTTGGCCAGCCATAGGGGATAAGAAAGTAAAAAATTTGGTCAAGTAGGTGGATTAGGTGGACTAAATTGGGATTTTATATTAAAATAAAGAAAGAAAAGATATCATCTTTTCTTCTTCACTCCTCCACCGAAAATTAGCAGCAAATAGGGGCTTGAAAGCTTCAAAAATTTCAGCAAACTCTTCTCCCTACAATAAGTGTTCTAGTGATCATTTCTTGATAAAAATTGTACTTTTGGAACCCCTAAAGCTTAAGCTTTCTAAAGAGGGGACTATTTTTTAAAATGGTGAAAAGTTTAGAGTTTTTCCATGAGAGATTTTAAGTTTTTTGCTGCATTTTTATGGAATAAAATGGGTCTTAGTTGTTAAATGAACAACTTTTGTGAAAGGTGTTACCATGAAAACACCTAAAAGGACCTTTTTGTAAAGGTTGTAAAATATGTAGTAAATGTGTGAAATGTTGAGTTTTAATGGTAGTCATAAGAGGAATAAATGTTCACCTAGGCTTGTTGAAGGTAGAAATTTGATTAGAATTAATTTTCCAGCCTAGGGGTAAAATGGTCATTTTGCCAAAGTCTAAGGGCAAAATAGTAATTTTTCCAAAGCATGATTATTGAAATGCATTTATTAATGTGATGATTAAAATGAGCTGATTTGCTATAATAGAGCAAGAAGAACCAAGAATCAACCTTGAACGGGGAAAGATCAAAATATCAGACTAGACTGACAATCTAACCTATTTTGAAAACGAGGTAAGTTTGTATGTGATAAATTCAACAAATACACCAACATTTTTTAGAATGTTTGATATTATGATGATACATGATATTCTACTAAATTGAGTATTTGATGTTGAATAAGTAAGTTGATATGTTGAAGTCCTAGTTGGACTATAATGAATGTGCAAACACTATCATTGAGACATGAAATGGAAGAGGTCCCGTATAAGACCATGTCGGGGACATGGCCTCGGCACCGAACTGAGATCCCGTGTAAGACCATATCTAGGATAGCATTGAATATGAAAAATCGTATAAGACCATATCCGGGATATGGCATAGGTATTCAGAGATGATCAATGTGAGACCACATCCGGGATGTGGCATTGGCTTTGCGTTTATGCTAATGATAATGAATACGCATCTTTGAGTATCCCTAATGATTTCTTAGGATAAATGGATCAGGTTAGGAATAGAAATGAGAATTGTATTTAAGCTATGTGATTGAGTTAACACAGGTACCGTGAGTAATTCATGAAGAACATTTACGATACGTGGCATGGTGTGTACTAGATAAGGGCAAGTATGAGTAAGTATGGCAAGGAGCCTATGACTTTGTGTGTGCTTATTTAATGCCATGGATGGATATTTTCATGAGCTTATGGTTGCTATTTATTTCCATGCAAACTTACTAAGCTTTATGCTTACCCTTTTCATTGCCCTTTTCCTTGTAGTATTACCGAGTTAGCTCGAGAATTCGTGGACGTCGGAGCTGGAGATCACACTATCGACTACTTTTTGGTATAGCCAAATTAGACTTATTTTGAGTATGGCATGTATAGGACTCGAATGTGTTGGTTATGTCATTTTGCAAGCCAAATGTGTAAATGGTCATTAAAGTTGGGCCAATACTTAACTAGTTCTTTTATATATATATATATATATATATATATATATATATATATATTCATTGAGGATTAATCATGAAGTTTGCGCTTGATTTGAGTTGGTGTAAATATGGTTGCCATGTAGGGTGGCATTTGGCTTGGAATATAGCCTTTTTAATGTCCACACGGATAGACACACGGGTATGTGTCTAGGCCGTGTGTGATACATGGTCAGCCCCATGGGCGTGTTGATCAGTCGTGTGTCCCCTTGTGAGCTAGGTTTACAAGTTAGTATGCTCAGCAGTAAACACACAGGCAGAGACACGGCCGTGTGTCTTAGCCGTGTGGGAGGCACGGCCTTAGACATGGGCGTGTGTTCAGGCCTTATGAAGTATGCACCTGAAGTTAGGATTTTAATTCGACACATGGCCTAAGGACACAGGCTTTTGCTTTGGCCGTGTGACTTTAGTGAGGTGATGACATCATAAACAGAATACCAAGGTTTTGGCACCCGGGCTAAGACACGGGCGTGTCAAGGCCGTGTGAGGAACACGGGCTAGGGACACAGGTGTGTGTCTGGCCGTGTGAAATAAGTCAGTGTCGACCACAGGTGAAGAATAAGGGCATGTCTCAGGACGGGCGTATGCCCCTGTTTGGACAAAAATTTACTAAGCCCGTAAAAGTTCTCGGTTTAATTCTGAAACCTCCCGGAAGTATGTTTAGGGCCTCGTAGGCCTAGAATGAGTAGGATATGAGTTTAAATGGAAAGTTTCTAAGCTGCAGCGAAATTTCATAGCCCGATGTGTTATGTTTAAGTATGTTATGTTAGGTAATACCTCATATCCGGTTTCGGCTTCAAACATGGGTAAGGTGTGTTACATTTATTGGTATGAGAGCTACCGTTTAGTTGATTCTAGGACTAACGTAGCGTAAGTATGAGTCTAGCTATACGTGACATACGTAAGAGTTCCTGTTAAATGGTAGTGTGATGGCTCCTAACATTTTAATTTGTGTTTTTATATAGTAAATGGATCCTTATCCCGACCGAACTGCAGCTGATGATGCTGCGAGTAATGCGCCGGCACCCGCGCAAGGGACCGCGCCAGTAGATAGTAGACCCGAGACCTTGGGTCAGGGAGAAGAGGCTTGAGAAGCCTTTCTCCATACGATGAGCAATTGGTACACTGAGTACATTCGAGCAAATCCTAATGCTCAACCCACTCCACCCCACCTATTTCTCAAACCACTCCTGTAGCTCCTAAAGTGGTTGAAGTAGTGAGAAGAGAAAGGCATCCGGTCGATAAGATCCGGAAACAAGGAGCCGAGGAATTTTGAGCTAGTAAGGATGATGGCCCGAAGAGAGTAGAATTCTGGCTCGAGAATACCATCAAGGTATTTGATGAGTTGTCATGCACGCCTGAAGAGTGCCTAAAATGTGCGATATCTCTCTTGAGAGATTCGGCCTATCAATGGTGGAACACCTTTGTGTCGGTGGTACCAAGGGAGAGAGTTAGCTGGGAATTCTTCCAAGAGGAATTTTGGAAGAAGAATATCAGCCAAAGATTCATTGACCAGAAGAGGAAAGAGTTCTTGGAGCTAAAGCAAGGCCGAATGACGGTGACTGAATACGAACGGGAGTTCGTAAGGCTTAGTAAGTATGCCTGGGGGTGCGTGTCTACCGAGGCCATCATGTGCAAAAGGTTGGAGGACGGGTTAAATAAAGATATCTGTTTATATGTTGGAGTCCTCGAACTAAAAGAATTTGTAGTGTTGGTAGATAGAGCTTGTAAGGCCGAAGAGTTGGCTAAAGAGAAAAGAAGAGCTGAGACTGAGCCCCATGAATCGAGAAAAAGACAATTGAGTAAGTCCTACCAATCCTCATCTAAAAAATCGAGGAACTTTTCTACTCGACCAGCCACTTCCCTCGGGTTTTCGAACCAAAGTAAGGGTAAACAATTTTTGGGGTCTAAAGCACAGACCACATCAGTTGCTAGTGTTGGCAACACCCGACCGTGTAGACCAGAATACCCGTAGTGTGGCAGGCATCATTCTGGTGAGTGCCGAGCAAACTAGAAGGCTTGTTTTAGATGTGGGTCTTTAGACCATTTTATCATAGATTGCTCCTAGGAGGGCGAGAAAGAGAAGTCCCATAATGCAAGACCGAGAAATGCTGCTAGAGGAAGACCGCAGAGAAACTCAGGAAATGAGATGAGTAGAAAGAATTCATCTGGAGAGTAGACTGCAAGAGTCGAGGGCAGAACACCAGCGAGAACATATGCCATTCGTGCTCGTGAAGAGGCATATTCCCCTAACGTGATCACGGGTATATTTTCTCTCTATGATACTCGTGTTATAGCTTTAATTGATCCGGGATCTACCCATTCATACATATGCATGAAATTAGTCTCTAGCATGAGCATGCCTATAGAGTCTACTGAATTTGTAATAAGAGTGTCTAATCCCCTAGGCAACTATGTGTTGGCTGATAGAGTATGCAAAGGTTGCCCTTTGATGATTAGGGGTCATTGTTTCCCGGCTGATCTTATGTTATTGTCGTTTGATGAGTTTGATGTCATCCTTGGTATGGATTTGTTAGTTACTCATGATGTAATTTTGAATTGTGGAAAGAAGTTTGTTGAGTTGAAATGTGAAAATGGAGGTCTTATTCGTGTTGAATCAGACAAGCAAGACAGATCACCAGTAGTGATATCATCCTTGTTGACTCAGAAGTATTTAAGAAAAGGGTACAAAGCTTACCTTACCTTTGTGATGAATGTTACAGAGACTAAGTTGAGAATTGAGTCGGCACCCATAGTATGCGAGTATCCAGATGTTTTCCCGGAGGAATTGCCAGGGTTACCTTCGGTTAGAGAGGTTGAATTTGGGGTTGAGTTAGCCTCGAGCACTGCCCCCATTTCTATTGCTCAATATAGAATGGCTCCAATCAAGCTAAAATAATTGAAAGCACAGTTGCAAGAACTAACGAATAAAGGTTTTGCAAGACCAAGTTATTCTCTGTGGGGTGCTCCCGCATTATTTGTGAAGAAGAAATATGGTTCCATTAGATTATGCATAGACTATCGTCAACTTAACAAGGTAACTGTGAAGAACAAGTACCCATTGCCGAGAATTGATGATCTGTTTGATCAATTGAAGGGAACCACGGTGTTTTCCAAGATAGACTTAAGGTCTGGGTACTATCAGTTCAGAGTCAAGGACTCGGACCGAAAACTACATTTCGATCGAGATATGGCCACTATGAATTTTTGGTCATGCCTTTTAGCTTAACAAATGCCCCAGCCGTTTTCATGGATTTGATGAATCACATTTTTCGACCATATTTGGATAAATTTGTTGTAGTCTTCATTGATGATATACTGATATACTCTCGAGATAAGAACGAACATGCCGAGCATTTGAGGAAAGTTCTGCAAATTTTGAGAGATAAAAAATTGTATGCCAAGTTTAGTAAAAGTGAATTTTGGCTTAAGGAAGTTGGATTTTTGGGGCACATTATCTTGGGAGATGGAATTAGAGTCGACCCGAGTAAGATTTCAGCGACTGTTGAATGGAAAACACCAAAAAGCGTAACTAAAGTAAGGAGTTTTCTAGGCCTAGCCGGCTATTATAGGCGTTTTGTCAAGGGGTTTTCCATGATAGCTACTCCGATGACGAGACTATTGCAAAAAGATGTGAAGTTTGATTGGACAGAAAAGTGCCAACAGAGTTTTAAGAAACTAAAGGCGTTGTTGACTAAGGCTCCTATCTTGGTGCAACCTGAACCGATAAGAGAATTTGTGGTTTACAGTGATGCATCCATGAATGATTTGGGTTGTGTACTTATGTAGGAGGGCAAGGTGATAGCATATGCTTCTAGATAGTTAAAGCCGCACGAGAAGAATTACCCGACCCATAACTTAGAGTTGGTTGCCACTGTGTTTGCATTAAAGATATGGAGACACCATTTATATGGTGAAAAGTGTTGGATATTCACTGACCATAAAAGCCTAAAATACTTGATGACACAAAAAGAATTCAATTTGATGCAACGAAGATGGTTAGAGCTGATCAAGGATTATGAGTTAGTAATTGACTACCATCTAGGAAAGGCGAACGTGGTCATCGATGCTTTGAGCAAAAAATCCTTGTTGGCGCTGAGAGCCATGAATACACGGATGGCTTTGTTAGATGATGGTTCTATTCTAGCTGAGCTGAGGGCTAGACCATTATTTCTTCAAGAGATTTGTGAAGCATAGAAAGAGGACAACAACTTACAAGCCAAAAGAGTTTTATGTGAGTCAGATGTTGAGTCAGACTTTCAGGAAAATCCTGATGGGTGTTTGACGTTTCGAGATAGGGTCTGTGTACCCAGAAATGATGAACTTATTCGAATGATTTTGAGTGAGGCACATAGCGGATGTTTAACTGTACACCCAGGCAACACAAAGATGTACAATGACTTGAGGAAATGGTGTTGGTGGCCTAGCATGAAGAAAGACATTTCTGAGTTTGTATCGAGATGCCTGATTTGTCAGCAAGTGAAGGCTGAACATCATTGGGTCTACTTCAGCCCATAACAGTTCCTGAATGGAAATGGGACTGTATTACTATGGACTTCGTGACGGGTTTACCGTTGACACCGAAAAAGAAAGATTCTGTATGGGTTGTAGTCGATAGACTTACAAAGTCAGCCCATTTCATACCAGTACGAGTCATTTTTTCTCTCGATAAGTTGGCGGATTTGTATATGTCAGAGATAGTGAGACTTCATGGAGTACCGTTGTCGATTATTTTGGATAGAGATCCGAGATTCATGTCACGATTTTGGAAAAAGTTACAAGAGGCTTTAGGCATAAAATTGAGCTTCAGTACAGCTTTCCATCTGCAAACTGACGGGAAGTCGGAGAGAATAATACAGATACTTGAAGACATGCTTCAATGTTGTATTTTGGAATTCCAAGGTAATTGGGAAAAATACTTACCGTTAGTGGAATTCACCTACAACAACAGTTTTCAATCAAGTTTGAAGATGGCACCTTATGAGGCATTGTACGGGCATAGGTGTCGAATGCCCTTGTATTGGACAGAACTAAGAGAGAAACAGATATACGGGGTTGATTTGATCAGGGAAACTGAAGAGAAAGTAAAAGTGATACGTGAATGTCTGAAAGCGACCTTAGATAGATAAAAGTCCTATTCGGATTTAAAAAGGAAAGAGATTGAGTTCCGAGTAGGTGATAAAGTGTCTCTGAAAGTATCAACATGGAAGAAAGTCCTCAGGTTTGGCCAGAAAGGAAAGTTGAGTCCGCACTTTATCGGACCTTATGAAGTTACCGAGAGGATAGGACCGGTAGCTTATCGTTTGACCTTACCACCTAAGGTGGAAAAGATTCATGATGTTTTCCACGTATCCATGTTGCGACGATAGCACCGACAAAGGTAGAAATTCAATCGGACTTGACTTATGGCGAAGTGCCGATAAAAATTTTGGCGCGAGAGGTCAAACAGTTGAGAAACGAAAGTATAGCCCTTTTCAAAGTGCTATGGCAGAGACATTGAATAGAAAAGGCTACTTTGGAGCCTGATGAGACCATGAGGAACCAATATCCCAAGCTTTTTGCCGGTAAGATTTTCGAGGACGAAAATCCTTAAGGGGGAGAATTGTAACAGCCCGATTTAAGGGCTAGTCGAAAACAGTGGTTCGGAACCACTAATCTTTGGTTAAAGAAAATTATTTTCATGATATTTTATGAGTTAGAGTATGATTGTATAAGTACATGAAAATTTTGGTGCTTTAATTTTAGCGATTTCATCCTAAATCGCGAGAAAGGACTAAATCGCATAAAGTGTGAAAGTTTAAAATTTCCAGATAAGGGTGCCAAATAGCTATATAATATTAATTGAAGGTCTTTAAAGGGCAATTAGCCCCTTAAATAAAGGTTGGCCAGCCATAGGGGATAAGAAAGTCAAAAATTTGGTCAAGTAGGTGGATTAGGTGGACTAAATTGGGATTTTATATTAAAATAAAGAAAGAAAAGATATCATCTTTTCTTCTTCACTCCTCCACCACAAATTAGCAGCAAATAGCAGCTTGAAAGCTTCAAAACTTTCAGCAAACTCTTCTCCCTACAAGTAAGTGTTCTAGTGATCATTTCTTGATAAAAATTGTACTTTTGGAACCCCTAAAGCTTAAGCTTTCTAAAGAGGGGACTATTTTGTAAAATGGTGAAAAGTTTAGAGTTTTTCCATGAGATATTTTAAGTTTTTTGCTGCATTTTTATGGAAGAAAATGGGTCTTAGTTGTTAAATGAACAACTTTTGTAAAAGGTGTTACCATGAAAACACCTAAAAGGACCATTTTGTAAAGGTTGTAAAATATGTAGTAAATATGTCAAATGTTGAGTTTTAATGGTAGTCATAAGAGGAACAAATGTTCACCTAGGCTTGTTGAAGGTAGAAATTTGATTAGAATTAATTTTCCAGCCTAGGGGTAAAATGGTCATTTTGCCAAAGTCTAAGGGCAAAATAATAATTTTTCCAAAGCATGATTATTGAAATGCATTTATTAATGTGATGATTAAAATGAGCTGATTTGCTATAATAGAGCAAGAAGAACCAAGAATCAACCTTGAACGGGGAAAGATCAAAATATCAGACTATAGACTAACAATCTAGCCTATTTTGAAAACGAGGTAAGTTTGTATGTGATAAATTCAACAAATACACCAAAAATTTTTAGAATGTTTGATATTATGATGATACATGATATTCTACTAAATTGATTATTTGATGTTGAATGAGTAAGTTGATATGTTGAAGTCCTAGTTGGACTATAATGAATGTGCAAACACTATCATTGGGACATGGCCTCGGCACCGAACTGAGATCCCGTGTAAGACCATATCTAGGATATAGCTTTAGCATTGAATATAAAAAATCGTATAAGACCATATCCGGGATATGGCATAGGTATTCAGAGATGATCCATGTGAGACTACATCCGGGATGTGGCATTGGCTTTGCGTTTATGCTAATGATAATGACTACGCATCTTTGAGTATCCCTAATGATTTCTTAGGATAAATGGATCAGGTTAGGAATAGAAACGAGAATTGTATTTAAGCTATGTGATTGAGTTAACACAGGTGCCGTGAGTAATTCACGAAGAACATTTACGATACGTGGCATGGTGTGTACTAGATAAGGGCAAGTATGAGTAAGTATGGTACGGAGCGTATGACTTTGTGTGTGGTTATTTAATGCCATGGATGGATATTTTCATGAGCTTATGGTTGCTATTTATTTCCATGCAAACTTACTAAGCTTTATGCTTACCCCTTTCATTGCCCTTTTCCTTGTAGTATTACCGAGTTAGCTTGAGAATTCGCGGACGTCGGAGCTGGAGATCACACTATCGGCTACTTTTTAGTATAGCCAAATTAGACTTATTTTGAGTATGGCATGTATAGGACTCGATTGTGTTGGTTATGTCATTTGGCAAGCCAAATGTGTTGGCTACTATGGTTGTTTCAATTCATTTTGTAAATGGTCATTAAAGTTGGGCCAATACTTAACTAGTTCTTTTATATATATATATATATATATATATATATATTCATATATATATATATATTCATTCAAGATGAATCATGAAGTTTATGATTGATTTGAGTTGGTATAAAATGTTTGCCATGTAGGGTGGCATTTGGCTTGGAATATAGCCTTTTTAATGTCCACATGGGTAGATAAAAGGGCGTGTGTCTAGGCCGTGTGTGATACACGGTCAGCCCCATGGGCGTGTTGATCGACCGTGTGTCCCCTTGTGAGCTAGGTTTACAAGTTAGTATGCTCAGTAGTAAGCACACGAGCAAAGAAACGATCGTGTGTCTCAGCCATGTGGGAGGCACGGCCTTAGACTTGGGCGTATGCCCAGGCCATGTGAAGTCTGCACCTGAAGTTAGGAATTTAATTCGACACACGGCCTAAGGACACGGGCATGTCAAGGCCGTGTGAGGAACACGGGCGTGTCAAGGCCGTGTGAAGAACACGGGCGTGTGTCTGGCCGTGTGAAATAAGTCAGTGTCGACCATGGGTGAAGAATACGAGCATGTCTCAGGGGCACACGGGCGTGTGGTGCAATAGCCCGGTCTAGACCCTAGTCGGAACAGTAGTTTCGAGACCACAAATCTGAGGTCAGAATAATATTTTAATATTATTTCCTATGTTTACTGTGTGTGATTAAGCATGTACTAAAGTTTCGTGAGTTAATTTGTCTGTCTGTGTGTTTAAATTGAGAAAAGGATTAAATTGCATTAAATGCAAAATTTGCAAGCTTTATGAAAAGATACCTATTCGATGTGTCTTTTAAATGTGGAGGATTTTTATGGCAATTTGGCCATCAGAGGAGTAAGTGGACGACAATGGTCTTTAATGACCTTATGCACATATGTTTTGTTTTATTTTATTAAAGGTTAAAATTGGAAAATTGTTTATTAAAGAATTTTTAACAAAACAAATATGAAAATTAGATATTTATCATCTTATTTGGCCGACTTTAGCAAGAAAAGAAAAGAAAAAAAGTGTTTTGAAGTTTTGGTTCTTGTCTTCTTTGATTAAGGTATGGTTTTGAGTCGGTTTTTGATAATTTCTATGTTTTTGTGATCGTTGCTTTGTGCTCTAGCTAGCCCATGCTTTAATTTTAGAATTTGATGACAATTTTGAGATATGCCATTGATGAATGCTTGAGCTTTTTGATAGTTGATTGTGAAATATGAAAGCTTGGTGTTGGATTAACATATTTTGTCTTTGAATTTTTGGTGAAATTGAGTAATTTGGGCTAAATTGAGAAAAGTGTAAATTTAAGGAATAAAATGTGAAATAAATGAAATGTGTGGGTTTGTATGAACACAAAGAAAATTCGGCTAAGCATGGGTGGAAAGAAATTATGTGTATTTGGTAATTTTACGAAATAGGGACCAAAGTGTCAAAATGTGAAAATATGAGGGCTATTTTGTAAAATGCCCTAAATATATGTGTGAGGACTAAATTGAATGAATTGGTGATTGAATGAGTTGAATTTGAATGTGTATAGACCAAGAAAGGAGAGGTTCAGATCGAGATCGAGGCAAAGACAAAGTGTTCGATTAATCGACCGTTTCGATATTTCGACGTCCGAGGTAAGTTCGAACATAATATGTGTATTTAACTATGTTTAATGTTATGAAATGAATGGTATGATATTATTGAATTGTGAATGCTATGTGAGGACTTGAATTATGTGGCACTAAGTGTGCGTATTCAGAAATGTGACCGAGATGATTAGCACTGGGTGTGCGAAATAATATAAGCTTCAGCTTTGTGGTTGGCACTGTGTGTGCGATACCGATTTAAGATCGGTTTGATACAAATGCACTAAGTGTGCGATATTAATTAAGCTTGGCTATTGATTTGGGCACTAAGTGTGCGATTGAACCGAAAAAGTGACGAAATTCGATTGAAATGAAATATTGAGTATTGAGTAGCATATATGATTGATAACTAAGTGTTGGCTAAGGTACGTTCGGAACCTATGTGGTTGATGAAATTATGAATGAGTTTATGGAAGGTTAATTGAACACATTAGTTTTGGATGGTATGGTACATGTGATTGTGAATTTATCTATATGAGGGTTTGTTTTTGGTATAATGTATTGTTATTAATGAGCAACATGTATCATGTTACGAACTTACTATGCTTTGAAAGCTTACTGTGTGATTTGTTCCTCTGTTTTACAGTGTCAGTAAAGCTAGCTCGGATCCGGGCATCGTCAGCATCTCTATCACACTATCGGCAATCTATTTTGGTACTTTTGAAGATGTGTATATTTGAATATGGCATGTATAGGCTAGTTTTTTTTTTTAAACAAGTTTGAGATGTGTAAATAGCCATGTGATGTGGCTAGATAAATGTTGGTAATATGCATGAATGATTATGGTATATGAAGTATGTTTTGGTATGGCTTGATAGCAATGAAAATGTCTTATGAATGGTAAGCTTAGTGATGGATTGATGCCATTGTGATCTAGTGATATTGTGGATGAATCATGCTTGGTTATGCATGTGTTATAGTTGTGCAATTTGATATATAAATTGACATGATTAGAAATGAGATTGGATGAGATGATATGATGATCATTTGACATGTATTTGGTTACCAAATTGTGTGTGAAAATAGGCTTGTATGTGCTTGTAGGTATAACCCAAGTGTAAGTGGCATTTGGCCTTGCTAATGGCCTAATTTGCATACACGGGCAAGTGTCTCTGCTGTGTGGCTCAAGGGCCACTTTGAAGTGTGCCTGGGCAGGTTACACGGTCGTGGCACATGGGCGCCCTGGTGACCGTGTGACCAAGTCAGTAGCTAGCTTAATTTCACACGGCCATGGCACACGGGTGTGTTTGGTGACTGTGTGGACAAGTCAGTATGTATGCTCTATTTTGGCACAGCCTGGACACATGGACGTGTCTGGTAGCCATGTGAGGCACACGACCTGACCGCACGGGCGTGTGACCTCTGCAGTGTTGAAAAAAAATCTTAAAAATTCTGAAAATTTTCGTAGGTGTTCGGTTTAGTCCCAACCTCTTTCTAACACGTGTTTAAGGCCTTGTAGACCTCAATAAGGGACTATACGATTATAATTGAATATGTTTGATTGATGATTGACTTTGTGTTGATTAAATGGATGTGAAATGTTCTGATTGTTCAGTAATGCCTCTTAACCCTATTCCGGTGACGGTTTCAGGTTAGGGGTGTTACATGTGGCCCCTGTTTGGACAAAAATTTTCTAAGCACGTAAAAGTTCTCGATTTAATTCTGAAACCTCCCGGAAGTATGTTTAGGGCCTCGTAGGCCCAGAATAAGCAGGTTATGAGTTTAAATGGAAAGTTTCTAAGCTGCAGCGAAATTTTATAGCCTGATGTGTTATGTTAAGTATGTTAAATTAGGTAATGCCTCATATCCAGTTCTTGCTTCAAACACGGGTAAGGGGTGTTACAGTAGTGGTTGATAGACTGACTAAATCGACCCATTTCATTTCGTTACGCACGGATTATTCATTTGATAAGCTTGCTAAGTTGTATATCTCTGAGGTTGTGAAATTGCACGGAGTACCTATTTCTATTGTTTCGGATAGAGATCCGAGATTCATATCGCGGTTTTGGAAGAAACTACAAGATGCATTAGGTACAAAGCTACACTCTAGTACTACTTTTCACCCACAAACGGATGGTCAATCCGAGCGGATTATTCAGATACTCGAGGATATGTTGAGATGTTGCATTCTTGAGTTTGAAGGTACGTGGGAACATACTTGCCATTTATTGAATTTGCGTATAATAATAGCTTTCAATCAAGTTTAAAAATGGCACCTTATGAAGCTTTATACGGTCGCAAATGTCGAACACCTTTGTATTGGACTAAGCTTAGTGAGAATAAGAGACATAGGGTTGATTTGATCAAAGAAACTGAACAGAAAGTGAAAGTGATTCACGATAGTCTGAAAGCAGCGTCAGATCGTTAGAAATCGTATGCAGAGTTGAAACGGAAAGATATTGAGTTTTAGATTGAAGACAAAGTGTTTTTGAAAGTCTCACCATGGAAGAAATACTCCGATTCAGCCGTAAAGGCAAATTAAGTCTGAGATTCATTGGGCCGTATGAGATTATTGAGCGTATCGGGCCGGTTGGTTACAGATTGTTATTGCCACCTGAGTTATATAAGATTCATAACGTATTTCATGTATCGGTACTTTAACGATACCGATCTGATCCCTCGCATGTGATTTCTCCGTCTGAGATTGAAATTAAGCCTAATATGACATACGAAGAAGAACCGATTCAGATTTTAGATCAAGGGGTTAAAGAATTGAGAAATAAGAAAATTTATTTAGTGAAAGTCTTATGACATCGACACGGGGTTGAGGAAGCTACATGGGAGCCCGAGGATGCTATGAGAGAGAAATATCCAAACCTATTTACCGGTAAGATTTTCAGGGACGAAAATTCCTAAGGGGGGAGAGTTATAACAGCCCAGTTTTAACTAAATCAGAACAGTGGTTTCAGAATCTCAAATCTGAAGTCATGAAAATTATTTTAATATTATTTTTGGTTTTTACAGCATGTGAATTAATATGTGTGAAAATTTCGTGTGAAAATTTTATCGTTTATATGCTCGATTTTATAAAAGAACTTAATCATGTAAAATGTAAAAGTAGCTAGCTAATTGTTAAAGTGCTACATTGTTATGGCTTTTATAATGTAGGGTTCTTATGATGTAATTAAATACTTAAGGTTAAAATAGTAAAAAGCAAAATAATATGTAATTAAATAAAATAAACATGAAATGGCCATGCATTTTAGTTCATCTTTGGCCGAAACTTCAAATGAAAAAGAAAGAAAAAGAACAAGCTAGGTTCGGCCTTGTCCAAGCTTGATTAAGGTATGTGTTTAGCTTGGCTTTTGATAATTTTTACGTTTTTGAAATCGTTGCTTCGAATACTAGCTAGCCCATGCTTGAATTTTTGAATTGGTTGTGGATTTTGTGATTTGCCATTGTTGATAGCTTGAGATTTTTGTTGTTTGATGATGAAAAATAAATCCTTGTTGATAGATTATTATTTTTAATTAAGAGATTTTTGGTAAAAATGTGTATTAAGGATTAAATTGTGAAATTTAAAAATTTAGGGGTCAAAATGTGAAATAAATGAAAGAAATGGGCTGCTAGGGACCTACGGAGAATTTGGCCTAACATGGGTTTAGTGAAATTTTGTGTATTTTGTGTTATTTTGAAATAGGGACTAAATTGAAAAAAATGTGAAATGTTAGGGGCTAAAGTGCAAAATGCCCAAATTATGTATTTTAGGATAAATTTGAGTGAATGTGTTATTAAACAAGTCAAATTTGAATTAACTTAGATCAAGTGAGAAAGAAATCAGATTTGGATCGGGGAAGTCGAAAGTTGATGAATAGTCATTCCGGTCTGTTCGTCTCCATATGAGGTAAGTTTATAAGTAAATAAATGTGTTTAAAATTCATGTGAATGTGTTTTATAATATCGAATTGAATTGTATAATTATATGCATGTATTGTTGAATTGATATAAGCTTGGAATGACTTGTATCGAGCTTGAATCGATTAAATTACGACGTCCGAAAGCCCCGTACAAACCATAGGAATAGTATAGGATACGTATGTCATGATGTAACACCCCAAACCCAATCAACACACCACGACCAAATCTGGCATGTCACAGAGTGAAAACGTTTCGAAGAAAACAAGTTGCCGGTTTAATTTCAGCGAAAAACTCTTTTATTGCTTTGTATTGGAGAAATCCTCTGTATGTATAGTGAAAACGTTTTGTTGTTTTGGAAAACCCGGAAATAATTCTCTTTTAAGACATTTTGCCATTCATTACTTAGAACACTCATGTTTATTAAAACCCAAGTAAAATTAACTTGATTAATTTAAAACCGTTTGCGTTTGAGTTTTGGAAAGACTTAGATTTGAAAATCATTTAAGTTGGCTTTGTTATCATGTGAATTGTATTGCCCGATGGTAAAGTTTAGAAACCCATTGCGTCTTATAGTTTAGAAAACTTTGTGTTTCAGGTTATTAAAACAAGTCAAGCAATTTACTTAGTCATATTTGAAAAACTTAAAGCAGATAAAATAAAAACCCAAAATAAAAACAGGTAATGGCCTTATTACAACCCAAATAAAAACCGAAATTTCAAGTAAAATACCCAAGTCAAAAGTCCATGTAAAACCAAAGCAAATATCGCATGGCCACCTCGAGTCCACCCAGCTCCTCATCTGCGATCTACGAATCACCTGAAAAGATAAGGGAGAAGATGAGTCACCAAGACTCAGTGCATAACCTCCTCCCGATTATAGCAACAGTCTTACACAAGTCATAACCAAGTAAATATATCATGCACCCAACCTAGCCATCCATAACTCCTTTTTCTACCCCGTGTGGTACCAAACCACTGGTGGTGCCAAACCACTTGTGACCTAAAGTCACTGATATCAATATAATTGTGGTGCCAAACCACTGGTGACCCAAAGTCACGAACAATCCAATTGTGGGGCCAACCCACGTTGTGATACCAAATCACTGGCGACAATCCCGATTATCAAATGTGGGGCCAACCCACTGTAGTGCTAAGCCACTGGGACGAGTCGCTATGAGGTGCCAAACCTCTGGTGACCCAAAGTCATGAAATCAACTGTGGTACCAAACCACTGGTGGTGCCAAACCACTGGTGACCCAAAGTCACAGATATCAATCTTCCCCCTCCTCTCATATCACCCGTACTAATGCAATACGTATATAAATCATGCCAACAAGCTTAATCATTAAACATATAGTGAAACATAACATATGCGATATCCTCAGAATCAAGTATCTTAACTCATCAAACAGACTTACCCGAAATCCTTGCTCATACCCATAAGGGTACTATATCGAAATCTACACAGTTTCGGCTTTTAACATAGTTTAGGTTATTAGCGTATTTACATAAGTTATGAAGTGTGTAAGATACACACCTGGTTACTAACGCGATTACTGAATCCCGAAGATCCCGATCTAGTGCACTAGATCCCCTCTTCCTACATTCGACCAAACCAAGATCATTAACAAAGGCCATTCGGTTATACTAGCACATCCCGAAGGGTTAACGCACAACCATGATCCTTACCTTAATGCTTTTCGAATACTAGCCACAACCGGAGATATGCAAGACTGATCTTTCCCCTACAATCGGCCAACATTAACACTTAATCTTAATAGCCTTCGGCTTTTCAAATAACTAAGAGATAGATTAAATCAGCATGAAACCTTACCACTGACTTACTGAAATTGATTGACAGGGAAAAGATGACTCCGGTCTACTGCTTCAAAATCCCAGAGATCCTAAAAGAAACCGATTGCATGGTTGATTAAAAGCCAGAACAAGTGCCGAAATTCGGCTTTTGTTCTATACATGTCGCCAGAAAAAGTAAGTGAGAATAGAGGAAATTCGGTCATGACAGACTTACCTATACCAAACCGATTAGAGAAGAAATCAAGGGAGATCTCTGCTAGATTGATATTCGGCCAATAATGAGAAGGGGAGAGTTTGAGAGATTTCGGCAATGGTGGAGGGCAAACAAAGGAAATTCGGCTATGGCTTAAGAAAAAGCAATTGAGATTCGGCCAAAGTGGAAGGAGTGAATGGGAGAAAGATGAATGGTACTCAGCTTTGGTTTAAAGAAAAGAGATTAAGGGAGTTTCGGCAAAAGGAGGAAAAAGAAGAAGGTTTCGGCACAAGAGAGAATGAAGAGAAAAGAAAGTTGTTGATTTGAGAAGAAGAGATGTTGATGCAGTTTTGAACAAATATGAGAGAAAGAAAAGAGGGAGATGGGAGAGAAGGAGATTCGGCCAAAGCACTTGAGAAGAAGAAGAAAAAGAAATAGAACCAAAGAATGGGCATTCGGCTAGGTGTTTTCAGGAGAATTCGACATGTGCATAAGGGATTTCGGCTTTTGCTTCAACATGGTGCATTAAGGGGAAATCGACAAGTGCCAAATGAGGTTTCGGTTTTAGCCCACAACCGATTGCAATATAGCCTAGACTAGTCGAAAAATGTCCTCCTATGTTGACTATGGAGGGACGGCACACCTAGCAAGCTCCCCAACCGAACACTCCTCCTTCACAATTCAAAATTCGGCAAACACCTCAAATTTCTCCTGGCCACTAACTCGAATGAGTTTGAATTTCACAAGCTCCTAAATTCTCTCTTCTCCACCAGTTTAAACTAGTTTGACTTAATCAACAGTTATCTGACAGAGTTTGAGCTGAGCACAACTCTTCCCTCTTTGGCGTCAAAATGGTAAGCAGAAAATGGGATTTCCGCTGCTCGAACCTGAGCTCCCTTCCCCTGCTTGTGGCGTCACCTCCCAAGGCCCTAAGTGGCGCCTCCTTGCCACTTTACCAAGGCATTTCTTGTGCTAAAGTTTACCATGAAATATATTTGACCCCTAGCTCCTTCAGCTCCCCTTAACCAAAGCTTAAAAACAAAATTTTCCTATGGCTCGAGCTTACCCTTGGCTTATACCTAGACCCTAGAACACCTCGATTAATATCACAACCAAGCCATACACATGCAAACTATTCAAACATAATAACCCCTATTTAAGGATATTACAGTTCTACCCCCTTAAAATAATTTCGGCCTCGAAATTACCTGGTCAAAAGAGTTGAGGGTATTGCTGCCTCATCACATCCTCTGGTTCCCACGTAGCTTCTTCCACGCCATGATTTCGCCATACTACCTTCACTAAAGGAACTGACTTCTTGAGCAAAACTTTCACATCCCGATCTAGAATCTGCACTGGTTCCTCCTCCATAGTCAAATCTAGGCTCACCTCAATTTCCTCCACCAATACCACATGCGATGGGTCTGAATGATAGCGCCTAAGCATGGAGACGTGAAACACATCGTGAATCTGACTCAGCTCTGCTGGCAACTCGAGTTGATAAGCTACCGGTCCCACTCGTGTCAACACCTTATATGGGCCAATAAACCTTGGGCTTAGCTTGCCTTTCCTTCCAAACCTCAGCACTTTCTTCCATGGTGAAACCTTCAGGAAAACCCTGTCACCTACTGCAAACTCAACATCTCTTTGCTTAAGATCGGCATATGACTTCTGCCTGTCTGAAGCTTCCTTCAGGCGAGCCTGAATCAACTTGACTTTATCTTCGGTCTCAGCAACCAACTCTGGTCCCAACATCTAACACTCACCCAATTCTGTCCAGCATGTAGGTGTACGACACTTCCTACCATACAATGCCTCATATGGTGCCATCTTAATGCTTGCCTGATAACTATTGTTATATGCAAACTCCGCTAACGGTAAAAATTCTTCCCAGCTGCCTCTGAAGTCCAAAACATAGCCCCTCAGCATATCTTCCAAGATTTGTATAACCCTTTCTGACTGTCCGTCTGACTGCGGATGAAATGCTGTACTAAAATCTAATCGCGTACCCAACGCTTGATGCAACGCTTTCCAGAACCTTGACGTGAATCTGGGATCCCTATCCAAGATAATCGACACTGGCACACCGTGCAACCTCACTATCTCTGCCACATACAGCTTAGCTAACTTCTGAAGCGAGTAATCAACCCTTACTGGTATGAAATGAGCTGATTTAGTCAAACGGTCTACAATCACCCAGACTGAGTCCTTCTTACTAGGCGTAAGGGGTAGTCCACTGACAAAGTCCATAGTGATCCTTTCCCACTTCCACTGTGGAATCTTCACCGGCTGAAGTAAACCCGACGACAACTGATGTTCAGCTTTGACCTGCTGACACGTCAAACATTTACCCAAAAACTCAGTTACTTCCCGTTTCAATCCTGGCCACCAAAACTACTCTCGCAAATCCCGGTACATCTTGCTACCCCCAGGATGCATAGCGTATTGGCTGCTATGTGCGTCCTGAAGAATCCTCTGCCTTAACTCGACGTCCTTCGGCATACAAGCTTTCCCCTGAAAACACAACACTCCATCATTGGTCAAGCTGTAACCTTCCAAACCACCATTCTGAACTTGTAACCTCCGAGCATTCAAACCCTCATCCACTAACTGTTTCTCTTTAATCTGTTCTACCCAAGTCGACTTAACCTGCAATTCCGCTAATAAGCTCCCGTCGTCATACAAACTAAGATGAGCAAACATTGCTCTCAGATCCGATACTACCTTACGGCTCAATGCGTCTGCCACCACGTTAGCCTTGCCCGGATGATACTCAATTGAGCAGTCGTAGTCCTTCAACAGCTCAATCCATCTGCGCTGTCTCAAATTCAAATCCTTCTGAGTCAAGAGGTACTTCAAACTCTTGTGATCCATGTAGACTATTGACTTCTCTCCGTACAAGTAGTGCCTCCAAATCTTCAAGGCGAAAACCATCGCAGCCAATTCCAAGTCATGCGTCGGATAATTAACCTCATGCGGTCTCAGCTATCGAGATGCGTATGCCACTACCTTCCCTTCCTACATCAGCACACAACTCAAGCCAGTATGCGATGCATCACAATATACCGTGAATTCCTTTCCTGCCTCAGGCTGAATCAGAACCGGAGCTTCCATCAGAATCTTCTTTAGCTTGTCAAAACTTTCCTGTTGTTTCTCAGACCACACAAATGGAACTCCTTTCCTCAGCAATTTGGTCAACGGTGCTGTGATCAAAGAAAATCCCTCTACAAATCTTCGGTAATACCCTGCCAGACCTAGAAAACTCTGAACTTTTGCCATCAACTTAGGCAGTTTCCAGTCCAACACTGCCTCAATCTTTCGAGGGTCCACTCTAATCCCTTCAGCTGACACCACGTGCCCCAAGAAAGTCACCTCCCTAAGCCAAAACTCGCACTTACTGAACTTGGCGAATAACTGCTTCTCTCTCAAAATCTGCAAAACTACCCGCAAATGCGCATCATGATCCTCCTCAGACCTTGAGTACACCAAAATGTCGTCTATAAACACCACGATGAACTGGTCCAGATACGGCTGGAACACCCGATTCATCATGTCCATAAATGCTGCCGGTGCGTTAGTCAATCCAAACGGCATTACCAGAAACTCGTAGTGCCCATACCGAGTGCGAAACGCCGTCTTATGGATATCAGCCTCTTTCACCTTTAGCTGATGATACCCTGACCTTAAATCAATCTTCGAGAAAACTGATGCACCCTTAAGCTGATCAAACAAGTCATCTATCCTGGGCAACGGATACTTGTTTTTGATTGTCAACTTATTCAACTGGCGGTAGTCTATACACATCCGCATTGTACCATCCTTTTTCTTGACAAAGAGCACTGGCGCTCCCCAAGGCGAAACACTTGGCCGGATGAAACCCTGGTCCAACAACTCCTGAATCTGAGCCTTCAGTTCTACCAATTCCTTTGGCGCCATCCTATACGGGGCAATAGATACTGGCGCAGTTCCGGGTAACAAATCTATACCAAATTCAACTTCCCGATCCGGAGGCAGACCTGGGAGTTCCTCTGGAAATACGTCAGCAAATTCCTTCACTGTTCGGACATTCTCTACAGCTGACTCCTTAGCCTCCAAAGGACACACATGAACCATAAACGCCTCACAGCCCTTCCTGACCATCTTCTCAGCTTTCAAAGCAGATACCACGTTGGATAGATAATCTCTTCTATTACCTATCATTACCACTTTTTCACCCTCAATAGTTTTCAACACCATGCGCTTAGCCGCGCAATCCAAACTCGCTTGGTACTTCACCAGCCAGTCCATCCCAAGAATCAGATCGAACTCCCCAAACGGCAGTTCCATCAGATCAGCCACAAACACTACCCCCTGGAGTTCTAGGGGTACATCCCTATACAGCTTATTTACTTCTACAAAGTGACCTAGAGGGCTAATTACTGTCATCTCCCTAGAAGTAGTCTCAAAGTCTAAGTTCATGGTCTCTACTATGCTACTAGCAACATACAAATGCGTCAAACCCACATCAATCAAAGCAGTATATGGTAATACAAAGATTAAGAACGTACCAGTTATGATGTCCGGTGCGTCGCCCTCCTCTCGACGCCTCGTTGCATAGGCCAATCCAGGCTGTCTTGCTTCAGTGTTGCCTGCCCTTCTGCCCGGTGCTCCTCGGCCCTGTCCAGAACCATTACCTCCTCTACCAGTACCACGACCCCTCTACGGTTGCGGTCCCTCATTCCTGAACTAAGCACGGCCCTGACCCTCAGACTGAATCCTGGCTAACTTTCGTGGACAATCTCTCACACGATGATCCAGCGACCCACACTCGAAGCATCCTTTTCCACCAGTCCAACATTCTCTCCAATGAGATTTTCCACACCGAGTGCACTACGCTGGTCCCTGATTAGCAGCAACAGGCCTCCCAGACTGATTCGGCCCACCATGCCTAGCTCTTTTCTAAGAATTTCTGGCTAATCCAGATGATCCAAAACCTCTCTTATGTCTATTCCTATCCAGATTCTGTCTCACCGATTCCTTTACTCCCTCGGCTATCTTAGCCTTTTCTACCAACACCGCAAACTCCCACTCCTACTGTGGAGTAATCAGCAGCCTCAGCTCATCCCTCAATCCGTCCTCGAACCTGACACATCACTCGTGCTCCGTAGCCACGATACCTCGAGCATACCGGCTCAACCTTAAAAATTCTGCCTCGTACTTCGATACGGACTTACTCCCCTGAACCAGTCTCAGAAACGCCTTCCGCTGCGCATCAATGTAGCTAGATCCAATATATTTCTTTTGATAAGCTGCCTTAAAGCAGTTCCACGTGAGATCACCCGCTGCAGCACTATCCCGAATCGTGAGCCACCACTGGTATGACTCATCCCGAAGGAGCGACACTATCCCTTTCAGTTTCTCCTCAGCAGTCAGATCCAAGTCGTCCATGATTCACTCCGTCGCCTCCAACCAATACTCAGCCGTATTGGGCGCCACACCAGAATCACCTCGGAACACCTCGGCTCCATTGGCTCGGAGTCGCTCAGATACTGATTTCTGAGCTCCCGCGCCCCCACCTGCTCCAGCCACTCTCTCAAGAACTCACAGCATCACCTGCGACACTGCGTCATCCCCCATCTGATCCTGAAACTCAACTCCTGCAGCTGGTGGTGGTGGTGGCATCTCATTTTCCAACCCCTGACCAGACCCCACTAGTTCAGACACAATCATCCTACCCTGACTACGTCCACGTGTATTACGACCTCGACCTTTTATGCGTCAGTCTTTATTCCACTACTATTAAGGAACAGTCTTATGAACAGTTCTTTAAAGAGTTTTGTTTTCGCGAGTTCATAAAATCCTATAGGTTTCAGTCTCTAGGGTAGTCCACGAATACTACTCATATCATAGCATATATCATCATAATCATTTACAACCAATAGTTAGGGGTACTTGCCTGGGCGGATTGGTGCCGGAGACTCGGTGCCATGCTTTTCAAACCATGTATTTTTCCATCCACATTTTTTTAAAACCCTACTTAAAAACATTTTGGGCCTCGGGCCCACAGCCGAGCTTTTGAACTTGGCTCTGATACCAAAATTGTAACACCCCAAACCCGGTCAACACACCACGACCGAATCTGGCATGTCACAGAGTGAAAACATTTCGAAGAAAACAAGTTGCCGGTTTAATTTCAGCGAAAAACTCTTTTATTGCTTTGTATTGGAGAAATCCTGTGTATGTATAGTAAAAACGTTTTGTTGTTTTGGAAAACCCGGAAATAATTCTTTTTTAAGACATTTTTCCATTCATTACTTAGAACACTCACGTTTATTAAAACCCGAGTAAAATTAACTTGATTAATTTAAAACCGTTTGCGTTTGAGTTTTGGAAAGACTTAGATTTGAAAATCATTTAAGTTGGCTTTGTTATCATGTGAATTGTATTGCCCGATGGTAAAGTTTAGAAACCCATTGCGTCTTATAGTTTAGAAAACTTTGTGTTTCAGGTTATTAAAACAAGTCAAGCAATTTACTTAGTCATATTTGAAAAACTTAAAGCAGATAAAATAAAAACCCAAAATAAAAACAGGTAATGGCCTTATTACAACCCAAATAAAAACTGAAATTTAAAGTAAAATACCCAAGTTAAAAGTCCATGTAAAATTGAAGCAAATATCGCATGGCCACCTCGAGTCCACCCAGCTCCTCATCTGCGATCTACGAACCGCCTGAAAAGATAAGGGAGAAGGTGAGTCACCAAGACTCAGTGCATAACCTCCACCCGATTATAGCAACAGTCTTACACAAGTCATAACCAAGTAAATATATCATGCACCCAACCTAGCCATCCATAACTCCTTTTTCTACCCCGTGTGGTACCAAACCACTGGTGGTGCCAAACCACTGGTGACCCAAAGTCACTGATATCAATATAATTGTGGTGCCAAACCACTGGTGACCCAAAGTCACGAACAATCCAATTGTGGGGCCAACCCACGTTGTGATACCAAATCACTGGCGACAATCCCGATTATCAAATGTGGGGCCAACCTACTGTGGTGCTAAGCCACTGGGATGAGTCGCTATGAGGTGCCAAACCTCTGGTGACCCAAAGTCACGAAATCAACTCTGGTACCAAACCACTGGTGGTGCCAAACCACTGGTGACCCAAAGTCACAGATATCAATCTTCCCCCCTCTCATATCACCCGTACTAATGCAATACGTATATAAATCATGCCAACATGCTTAATCATTAAACATATAGTGAAACATAACATATGCGATATCCTCAGAATCAAGTATCTTAACTCATCAAACAGACTTACCCGAAATCCTTGCTCATACCCATAAGGGTACTATATCGAAATCTACACAGTTTCGGCTTTTAACATAGTTTAGGTTATTAGCGCATTTACATAAGTTATGAAGTGTGTAAGATACACACCTGGTTCCTAACGCGATTACTGAATCCTGAAGATCTCGATCTAACGCACTAGATCCCCTCATCCTATATTCGGCCAAACCAAGATCATTAACAAAGGCCATTCGGTTATACTAGCACATCCTGAAGGGTTAACACACAACCATAATCCTTACCTTAACGCTTTTCGAATACTAGCCACAACCCGAGATATGCGAGACTGATCTTTCCCCTACAATTGGCCAACATTAACACTTAATCTTAATAGCCTTCGGCTTTTCAAATAATTAAGAGATAGATTAAATCAGCATGAAACCTTACCACTGACTTACTGAAATTGATTGACAGGGAAAAGATGACTCCGGTCTACTGCTTCAAAATCCCAGAGATCCTAAAAGAAACCGATTGCATGGTTGATTAAAAGCCAGAACAAGTGCCGAAATTCAGCTTTTGTTCTATACATGTCGCCAGAAAAAGTAAGTGAGAATAGAGGAAATTCGGTCATGACAGACTTACCTATACCAAACCGATTAGAGAAGAAATCAAGGGAGATCTCTGCTAGATTGATATTCGGCCAATAATGAGAAGGGGAGAGTTTGAGAGATTTCGGCAATGGTGAAGGGCAAACAAAGGAAATTCAGCTATGGCTTAAGAAAAGCAATTGAGATTCGGCCAAAGTGGAAGGAGAGAATGGGAGAAAGATGAATGGTACTCGGCTTTGGTTTAAAGAAAAGAGATTAAGGGAGTTTCGGCAAAAGGAAGAAAAAGAAGAAGGTTTTGGCACAAGAGAGAATGAAGAGAAAAGAAAGTTGTTGATTTGAGAAGAAGAGATGTTGATGCAGTTTTGAACAAATATGAGAGAAAGAAAAGAGGGAGATGGGAGAGAAGGAGATTCGGCCAAAGCATTTGAGAAGAAGAAGAAAAAGAAATAGAACTAAAGAATGGGCATTCGGCTAGGTGTTTTCAGGAGAATTCGACAGGTGCATAAGGGATTTCGGCTTTTGCTTCAACATGGTGCATTAAGGGGAAATCGACAAGTGCCAAATAAGGTTTCGGTTTTAGCCCACAACCGATTGCACTATAGCCTAGACTAGCCGAAAAATGTCCTCCTAAGTTGACTATGGAGGGACGGCACACCTAGCAAGCTCCCCAACCGAACACTCCTCCTTCACAATTCAAAATTCGGCAAACACCTCAAATTTCTCCTGGCCACTAACTCGAATGAGTTTGAATTTCACAAGCTCCTAAATTTTCTCTTCTCCACCAGTTTAAACTAGTTTGACTTAATCAACAGTTATCTGACAGAGTTTGAGCTGAGCACAACTCTTCCCTCCTTGGAGTCAAAATGGTAAGTAGAAAATGGGATTTCCGTTGCTCGAACCTGAGCTCCCTTCCCCTGCTTGTGGCGTCACCTCCCAAGGCCCTAAGTGGCGCCTCCTTGCCACTTTACCAAGGCATTTCTTGTGCTAAAGTTTACCACGAAATATATTTGACCCCTAGCTCCTTCAGCTCCCCTTAACCAAAGCTTAAAAACAAAATTTTCCTATGGCTCGGGCTTACCCTTGGCTTATACCTAGACCCTAGAACATCTCGATTAATATCACAACCAAGCCATACACATGCAAACTGTTCAAACATAATAACCCCTATTTAAGGATATTACACAGGATATAGGATTTCGATATGAGATTTCGTGTAAGACCACGTCTGGGACATTGGCATCGATTTGAGATTTATGTGTAAGACCATGTTTGGGACAATGGCATCGATATATGATTACATGTAAGACCACGTTTGGGATGTTGGCATTTTACGAGCTTTATGAGCTATCCGAGTGTCCTTATTGATTCCGAACGGTTCAACGGGCAATGACATTGTAAAACCGAATGTAAGTTCAAGTTAAATGATGCAGGTACGTTTAAGTTTATATGAAATTTGAAAATAAAGGTAAATGTTGTTGCATAAAATGATCATGTGAATTATTTGTGAATTATAACTTTATATATATGTGTATGAGATTGAAGCTATTCGGCCTAATATAATTAAACTGTGCATGTTCTTTTGATGATTTATTTGCTTATGGCTTACTAAGCTTTCCAAGCTTACTTTGTGTTTTTATTCATTGTTTTATAGATTTTGAAAGCTAGCTTCGAGCTCGGGGATCATCAAGGAACATCGTCACACTATCGACCAATATTCGGTACTTTGGAATATGTAAATATTACATATGGCATGTATAAGATATTTTGATACGTGTGGTTTTGAATTTGTATATATTGACAGCCATGCGAAAATGGCTTGATTATAATGTTAAAGCTTGTCTGTATGTGGCTATGACTTAAACTCATTTTTGGAAGTATATTTCATGGTGTATATATATGTGTGGTTTTAGGTTATATGTATTGGTTTGATTAATGAGTTAGTTGATGGTTCAATATATGTGATATTGCTATGTGCATTTGGTTATGCTTTAGACTTATTTTGGAAATTATGTTTCATGGTATACTTGTGATGTTTTGATATATGATTCGGTAGTGGGTAATGAAAAGAATGATGAATAATCGGGCATGAAATTAGCTCATTTGGAAATGTAATTTATGGTATAATTTGTATGGATGGATATGTGTTTCAGCTTGAGTAATGATGTAAAATGATGGATATGTATTTGATTGTATATTGGCTATATAGGTTCGGTTGCTAAATGGTAAGTAATGGATATGTTTCATGATTGTTTTGGTACGGATTCAAATGGTAAATGATGGTTATGATTTAGGTATGTTTTGGTTAGTTTTAATGGATAGTTAAAAGTGTCAAGTTGCTGTTAATATTAATATAGGTATGTGTACATGTGTGGTTGTAAATTAGGTTACGATATTTGGTTCATTTTGATAAGCATATGATCTTGGTAATGGTGTGACTGAATCAATTATTAGTTAATAGGATGAAATATGAAGTTTAGGTATACTAATATATGCGAATTAAGTGTACATTGGAATGTTATTTGTGTTCAAATGTTAAATGTGGCTTTTGTTTTTAGGGTAAAATGTGCACTATATATATATGCATCAATAGTATGTTCGGCCATGTTGTAATGTTACTAAAGTCGCATATGTGATTGCGTAATAATTAATGTAATATAGTTCGAATGGTTTTATTATGTGCTTGTGCAGAAGTTATGAAATGATATGTTTAATATTCAACTAATGAAACTAGAGACTTGGAAAAGATAGGTAAGATGTGTAGTTTTGGCCAAGGGCCATGTTTTTAATATTTTTGTGATAGCCGAATCTTTATTTTGAAGGTTTTGAAGAGTGTTAAGATGGGGTAGCCAAAACCTTAATCTATTTTACTTGTGGCTGAACCTTCAATAACTATGTTGGTGTGCTCTTTTGTATAGTTGAAGAAAGGAATCTTTAAGGGAGCTCTCGGATTTTAGTACATCAAGGCAAATAGTATTTCGAGATCAAAATAAGCTAGGTAAATGACATATGGTATTCGGCCTAAGGCCATGTTTTTGGTACAAGTGTGATCGATTTTCGATTGTGTGTTCTAGGGGCTAAACAATAAAAGAAACAGAAGCTTTCGAGGCTTTAGTTGATGTTAAAATCGATAAATCAAATATCGCTTTAATCAGGTGCGCAGTTATCGCATCCTGACTTTCATGTCATTATTGCTTCAAAAATTCTTTTAAACCTTACTTTCCTGGCTCTTATGTTTTAGCGCTAGAAGCAAAAATAGAAGGCTTCCAGTGCAACCTCCAGGACTCGAACGCGAGTCCCCTTAGATGCAGCTCTCAGCCAAGTCCTTAACCACTCGGCCACGGTGAATTTCATGCAAATAATTGTATCGCATTTTTCTTTTAAACTATCCTTGCCTTGGCTCCCTTCACTTTAGCGCTAAAATAAAAATAAAGCGCCTTATGCGATTTCCAAGACTCGAACATGAGTCCCCTTAGACTCAGCTCTCAAGCCAAGTCCTTAACCACTCGGCCACGGTGAATTTCATGCAAATAATTGTATCGCATTTTTCTTTTAAACTATCCTTGCCTTGGCTCCCTTCACTTTAGCGCTAAAATAAAAATAAAGCGCCTTATGCGATTTCCAGGACTCGAACATGAGTCCCCTTAGACTCAGCTCTCAAGCCAAGTCCTTAACCATTCGGCCAGTGTTTAATTCGTGCTAATAACGCGCCAATAATTTGTTTTAAGCCCTCCTTCAAAGCAGCGCTATTTTTCAAAATAAAAATGCTTTTGCTGAACACGAGACTCGAACCACTGACCTGTTTTGGCGCTGACCCTTAAGTGACACGCGGAATCCACTTTGCTGCCTGGACTTTCATGTCCATAGCTTTACAAAATTTATTATTAAGGCCTCCTCAGCCAAATTTCCATTTTTAACCCCTAATTTTCAAAATTTCCAAAATGCTCCCATTTTATCCTCGGGCTTTAGGAACTCTAATAACTCATCAAAACACTCCCGAGGCCCACTAACACTCGAGTTATTTTCCAAACTCGCATCCCAACTTCGGGATATTACAATTCTACCCCCTTAAAAATAATTCCGTCCTCGAAATTACTTATGAACGAACATCCGTACATTTCAATTCACCACATCTCAATCATATACTCAATTATACACATATGCAAACACATTTCAAACTTTTTCACATTTAGCATTTTCACATATGGCCACTTCTTCATAAACATATTCAAGCTTCAATTCCATTATGGATATCGTACACATCAATGGTAAGATCAATGGCACACATTAAAATTCTTATCGAACGCGAATCCCCTTAGATGCAGCTCTCAGCCAAGTCCTTAACCACTCGGCCACGGTGAATTTCATGCAAATAATTGTATCGCATTTTTCTTTTAAACTATCCTTGCCTTGGCTCCCTTCACTTTAGCGGTAAAATAAAAATAAAGCGCCTTATGCGATTTCCAGGACTCGAACATGAGTCCCCTTAGACTCAGCTCTCAAGCCAAGTCCTTAACCACTCGGCCACGGTGAATTTCATGCAAATAATTGTATCGCATTTTTCTTTTAAACTATCCTTGCCTTGGCTCCCTTCACTTTAGCGCTAAAATAAAAATAAAGCGCCTTATGCGATTTCCAGGACTCGAACATGAGTCCCCTTAGACTCAGCTCTCAAGCCAAGTCCTTAACCATTCAGCCAGTGTTTAATTCGTGCTAATAACGCGCCAATAATTTGTTTTAAGCCCTCCTTCAAAGCAGCGCTATTTTTCAAAATAAAAATGCTTTTGCCGCACACGAGACTCGAACCACTGACCTGTTTTGGCGCTGACCCTTAAGTGACACGCGGAATCCTCTTTGCTGCCTGGACTTTCATGTCCATAGCTTTACAAAATTTATTATTAAGGCCTCCTCAGCCAAATTTCCATTTTTAACCCCTAATTTTCAAAATTTCCAAAATGCTCCCATTTTATCCTCGGGCTTTAGGAACTCTAATAACTCATCAAAACACTCCCGAGGCCCACTAACACTCGGGTTATTTTCCAAACTCGCATCCCAACTTCGGGATATTACATACCTTGAGTGTTCATATTAAATTTTTGAATGTTTAAATTCTAAATTATATCTACAATTTTCAAATAAAAAGTTCAAGAATTAGCTATTTCTCTTAAGTGTTTATAGTCTAAAGATTACAATTTATCTAAAGTTTCAATATCTAAAGTAGTACCGACATTAGAGTCTCAAATTTATCTTCTTGTAGAAAATCAACTTTTCAAAAACTTATGACATGGCTTTTCCCAAAAATACACCTTTATGATATCCATGCAAACTCATTCAAAAATCCACAATTTGAGTTTAGAAAACCTAGGCTTTGATACCACCACATGTAACCCCTAAACCCGGCCTAGATGTTAAAACCAAATTCGGAAGATTATATTGACCATCGAAATGGCCTAGCAGAATTATCGAAGTTTAAAAACAATTGTTTAAAATGTTTACTTTAATTTTAGAGGAAAACTTAGTGTTTCAAAAGGGTTACAATCTATTTTCAAAAATTGGCTAATCTTAATGATTATTTTTCAAAAGTTGAAATCTAGAATTATAAATGTATATATTTTTCAAACCTCATTTCCTTAGTTATGCAGCGAAAAAGTGATATCGAACATAGTTTTAATAAAAACCTTATTTCATGCATAATAAATTAAAACTCAGATTCCTACCTCTTATAATCAAAATAAATGTCATGCATGCTATATAAATCCCAAAACCTAAGCCCTATGCCACAACTCAAGTAAACTAATACAATTTTTCAATAGCAGAAATTGGAATTAATGAATCTAAAATATTTTTTTTATAAAAAATCGATCTGTACTGAGTCCTACAGATGTCAAGTCTGTGTTCTAACATAGTGAGTTATATGTAAAGATGAAAATTAAAGGAAAGTGAGCATAAGAAGCTCAGTACGAGTCCCATCACAAGTAAACCAGTGCAAAATAGTAAACATGCATACAACAAATAGTTTTCAGAACAAATGCAATCATATAACAAAGTATAAGCCAACAGTTATTTTGAGCATGTATGTGAATATTAATGCAATGCAAGAATAACAGGAAAGATTGTACCCATACTTTACTACACTCCATAGTAAGAGCTCCCTAGAAGTCTTCCAACCAATACACTTTAGTTTGTGGATGAACCACCAGTATTTGCAAATAAACTGCTAGTAGTAAAAATTGTGGATTAACCACCAGTATTTTTAGATAAAAACATTTACAGATAAATTGTCACTTGTTGTGGATGCACAACATATTTGCAGATAAAAGCTATCAGTAATTTGTGGATAAACCACCAGTGTTGTAGATTATTAAACTGCCAATACTTCCTCCGTACAATCGTTTCACCCCATACAATGTAATAGGACATGCTTGTAACAGTATCATTTAAAAATAGTAGTCATGCTTTATCATGTATTCAATTCAATCAATAACATTAGATATGCTTAACCTGTATTAGGTTCAAAATTAATAGTAGGCATGCTTAACATGTATTCAGTTCAACAATAACAGTAGGCATGTTGAACAAGTAATTAGTAATATAATGGTAAAAATAATAGTAACAATTCATCAGAATTACAGAGATAGTAAACATGTAACATTTGTATACCATCATTATTACAGTAGCAATTCAATCACCAACTCATAGATTCTAGCATGTTCATTATATCATGGACTCAATTGAGTGAATAATAACTCTAGAAATATTTCGGGGGTTATACAAGGACTAAACTAAAAAATTCATAGAATTTAAGGCAATATTGTAAAACAAGGGTCACACGGCCAGATGGCCAGGCCATATGAGGAGCTATAAGCTATGTGGAAGGGTTACATAGCCATGTAACAAATTGTGTTCATGCTGCAAACGTACAAATTACCCTATAGGAGAGACACGATTGTGTGACAGGCCGTGTAGGATGTTCTTAGCCGTGTGAAAGTTGAAGGTACCTTGACATAACAGAAGAACGTGACCATGTGATGGTCGTGTGGTCCACCTGTGTGGTCCACATGCCCGTGTAAGAGATTGTGTGGCCATATATCTACACACAGTTTGCCCTGATTCACTTGGTAAAGAAGACACACCTTTCACCGGAAGTTCGATCGACGTTCCTCACTATCAAATCCAATCCGATTTGCCTAAATTCGGTCCTTCAATGACATTTATACACGAGTTATCGATTGATTTCAAGATTTTTCAAGATTAGCAAAAGATTTGGCAAGAACCGTAAAAGATTGAGTAGTTGTAGTTGAATTGAAAGATTAAAACCGAACGATGCTATTTCGAAATTACGAGTTCCACGTATTGAAACGAATGCACTTACTGAACTTCAATGAAAATATGAAGGCTATCAATCGGTAGAAAAACGATTTAACAGGGATTGATTTGATACCAAAAAAAAATATTCAACAGCAAAAAAATGTAAACTATAGTGCAAAGAAGAGGAAAGAAAAGAAAAAGAGAAGAAATAAAAAAGATGAAGTGAAGTCTTACTAGGATTTGAAAAGAGGCAAACCTAGTCCAATTGGGAAAACAATGGTTAAATAGTTAGGGTTTGAAACCCTAGGGGCAGCAAAGGTAAATTACCCAAAATTTTAGGCCGAAATAAAAAGGAAATGAAAAGGAATAGAATGGCTCAAACCTAGAATCACCTAAGGGGAAAGTTAACTCCTAACCATTAGAACTTAAAACCTCAAGTATAAGAAAGTAACACTTAGCCATCAAGTCTATTAAAATTTCATATTTATTTATTACAATTGATTCCCTATATTTTGTAGCATGACATAACTCATCTTTAAACAAATCTCATCAACTTCTTAATTATTTAGAGTTAGATTTTCCAGTTGCTAACAATTTTTTAGCCATTTTCTAAATAAATAAAAAGAACAATTTTTTTCTCCATTATCCCTAAAGTGGTTGTTGGCCGACAGTTTTCTTGCAAGAGTACATATACGATTTTGATTAATAATGCAGCAATTCTTGCTATTAGTTATAAGGTTCACATTATAATTGTATTTTTTAAAGTGTCATTATCCATTTTAACATATGAAACTAGTTTTATTTAAGTTGATTTTCACTTTCTCTAATCAGATGTTAATATTAGAAATAATTCTTTGAACTAAAAAAGTTTGGTAAAAAGAACCTAACGATGAGCTTAAAATGATAGAAAGAAAAATAATGATAATAATACAACTATGTAACTTGAATGTTTTTCTTTTTCCTTTTTTTTTCTTGAAATATCTAAAAAAGAAAAAAGAAAAACAAGTTATTTTAAGAATCAATGATGTGGGTGTTTTTTTTATCCCTAAGAAACTAAGCAGCTGCCATATGATGTGGGTCCATGTAACAAAAGACAAGTGAAGACAAGTGCTAGCTATTAAGGGAATCTATCATAAAGAAAGTCATAAAAAACACATTTATTGTATAAAGAGAATAAAAAGGATATATATAGGTAATGAGAAGTAATATAACCTAGGTAGGAAGAGAAGGGATAAGCATGGAGAAATTCATATTTTCATAAGTAGGGCCCCTTGTCATGTTGTTGGGGGTCACTATTCACACATATATTTTGTCTTTTCTCTCTTGCAACTCTTTGTAGTGCTTTACTTTGAACTACCCCTCTTTTTTTCTTTTATTTATCTATTTTACAATATACTTGTTTTCCTTTACCCAATAGTATCCAAGAGATTGCCTAAATGGCATTGGTTGGAAAAAAAGGAATTTAAAGCATAAGAAAAAAAATAGTCAAAAGCTCTCATCTCCTTATCTAAGATTCTGTTTTTCGTGGTGGTGGGTGATAGGGTAAGTGGGAATCAAAAAGGTTTGAACTTAAAGCTGCTTTGGTTCATTATGATTAACTTTTCTCAATATCATTTTCAGTTAGATGTATATGTGCACCAGCAAGCACCTTTCAGTTCTCCACAAAGTATATTCAATAAAAGCAATCTGAAATAGTGATTTCTCAGCAAATGGAAGCGGTTGAAACTAAAAGAGGGTATGGACCCTTTGGTGTCATATGTGAGAGAGGAATGAGATTGAAAACCACATATCTTCATGCCTATAATTTTGCTTTCTTATACTAACCACTTAATAATCAAGGATCTAAAAGCCCTAAATCCCAAAAATTACAAAGATGGCATTATATTAATGGATAATAGATAGTTGTCGAAATCCAGCAATTAATAAGGAGACTAGAGATACAATCTCATTTAACCAATGACGCATGCTCACGTGTTGATATTTGTGTGCTCTCAAGAACGATGATTTTAAGAGTATGCTTTGAGTAAAAAAGTAAGGGTTGGGAGAAGAGTAGAAGAGTGAAAAAGAAAATGAATTTTTAATGTGATTTGTTAAGAAAAAAAAAGTGAGGAGAAAGAAAATAAAAAAGATTATTTTTATTTTAATGTATAAAAATTAATTATTTCAAATTAGAATGATAAGAGAGATGTGTATTTAATTTAATATTATATATTTTAAAATATTTTATTTTTTTCTTCCATTTTACTAGTCTATCTAGTAATGGACAAAAATAAAAAAACAATTTTCTTTTCAGTTTTTTCTTTTCCCCTACCAGTATACCTATGAAATGAATTATTATA
The DNA here is from genome assembly GCA_005393395.2 of Gossypium australe. Classification (NCBI taxonomy): domain Eukaryota; kingdom Viridiplantae; phylum Streptophyta; class Magnoliopsida; order Malvales; family Malvaceae; genus Gossypium; species Gossypium australe. The sequence goes on from CM016619.1 coordinate 122,564,743, forward strand.
TTTTTCATCCTTTCAATTTTCTTTACACCCTACCAAGCAAAACACGACAGGGAAGGAGCACAGACATCATCATTACTCAGGCTAAATATTCTCTTAAGCTCTCAACACCTTTCTCTTGCCGACTTAAAGCATCAGAGACGCTTCATGGTTCTTCCTTGCAGGTCCTAAGCTCTCACAAGCCCAAACACATCTTCAATCCATCTTCTTCCCAAGAAAACTCTAACGTGCTTCTTAGAAAAGGCCAGGAAGAATATGCTTTTGGATTGAGGTTGGAAAGGGAATAAATTAAACGGGTATATAATGAGGCTTTGTTTCCAACCAAAAGTAGATCATTAATGAACCTTCATGGTCAAGAATCTGAGAGTATATATATAAACAGTTTACACCCATTATAGATATCAGCTTTTTTATCAGTTAAAGGTGTTAACTCTCTTTTTATCACTAAAAGTTGAAAGTGTAACAAAGTTAAAATTTGGAAAGTAAGGCCGCCACTTGCTATTTCAATTAGATCAAGGGTTATTACATTACATGATTACAACTTACAAGCTGGGGGGTTACAATGCAATAGAAGAAGTTCCATCCAGATTATTTAATTTCCCTAACAAATGTGAGCAGTAAGCTTTTTCCAACACCGATACAAAGGGGGAGAGTTATAGAATCTGATCTGAGTACCAAGTACCAATTGCATGCGAAAGAATCACTAATGAAAACATAAAACCCAAGTCTGTTCTTTTAAGCTGGCCTGTTTCTTTTATGGCCACCTTTGCTGCCATCTGAATATTTCATAGCACCACCACCACCACTGGAGTCACCACCCTCAGAGGAGGCAATATCCGTGGATTTGGTGAAGGAAGTTGAAAGATCTGCGTAAAGGTCAACCACTCTCCTTATGTTGTTGTTGAGCTCCTTAATCAGACCAACATTCCTTCCCAAGTTGTCAGGGATCTTGGACTCATGGTTCTGGTTTATCTCATTGATTAGCAGCCTATTTTGGTCCAATATATTCTGAACCTGAACAAAGCTCTTCTGAAATGTCTGCACCACCTTCCCATCTATCTGACCACCACCATTGCCAAGCCTCAATGTGTCACCCTCCATTTTCTTTTTTATTTTTGGGCCTTACTTTGTGGAAACTAGCAGTTCTATCAAATCAAAAACCAGTAATGAATCCAAAAATACAACAAATAAAGGAAAGAATATGATAGGGAAACAATAGATGAGACGGCAGTAGTTAGAAACTTAATATACATCGATGATGTATTGTTTTTACTAAAAAAATAGCCATAATCATACATAGTTAAATATAGCAAAAAGAAAAAGAAAAAAACAAGAATTGTTTAAGGTGTAAGAGACAAAAGCCCGCTGCAGAAATCATGTCCATCACCATGCATGCTACTTTCAGTTTTTGCATAGAAAGATCAATAAACAAAACATGAAAAATAATAGTTGATATTATTGTTGATCTTTTTTACTATTATTATTACTTATGATGAGATGTGAAAAAGCAGATCCATTTCCATAAAAGGGAAACTTTTTTTATTGTACTCAGAAAATACCCAACTCAAAAATGGAGTTGCAAGGAAGCATCTCAAACACACCCAAAATTTGTTATTAAAAAAAAAAAACTAGTCAATGATGCAGATAAGTTACTCTCATAGTTAGTACTATGCTGCAGAGAGAGCATTATTAATCTTTTTAACAGCAAAAATGACAATGAGAAATATATATATATATATATATAAAACAAATACAGATAAAAATTACAATTTATTTATAAAAAGTAAATTAAAATTAAGAAAAAAAAGATTTTGCATCAAATTCAAGGAATAAGAAGCATAAAACCCCATCACTCACTCAGCTAAACAAGATTTTTTTTAAAAAAAAAGAAAAAGAAAAAAAGGTGTTAAATCAAAAACAAGAAGTTATCTTGATAAGATCCAAGTGTTTTACAAAGAAATATAATAAATTAAGAAAACCCATCAGCTGAAAATGAAAAAAAGAAATCAATAATTTAACTACACAAGACAAAGATAGAAATATTATTACATGTTTTTCTTTTCTTTGAAATCATTTGCTATAGAAGACATAAATAAAAATTCAAGTACATCAATGATATAGTAATTACTTTTGCATATACACGTACCTTGTTGGAGCATTATATTCTGGGAAGCAGACACAGGTTGAATGAAGGAAAAAAGATGGGCGATTAAACCGTACTCAGGAGGAAGCAAGAAAGAAAATGAATTATTTGAGCGAGAGTATTGAGAGAGAAAAGACAGGAGGAGAGAGAGGGGGGGGGAATATGTAGATTAAATATTTTTAGTTCCATATTTGCTATATATATATATATATATACAGTGTTATGTAGAAGGTACAATATTATTGGAATAAAAATTAAAATAATGATGAGATACTAAGAAATTATTAATAAGAGTTTAGGGGATAAAAGAAAAACCGTGGGGGATGAGATTGGATTGGATTGGATTGGTGTCTGGGTGTAATACTCAGATCCGGGGGCATGATGAGTGATTCGAGCTGGTGTTCATGAGTCGCCACGTGGCATACGGGCATTGATGGAAAATCCCCATCTACCGATGAAGGGGGGTCCCTCAATCCAAGATATCTTATAACATTCATGTTTTTGCTTTGGTAGATGGAAAAAATAAAACAAAAAAATAAGAGTTTGATGTTGATTATTTAGTATTGCAGAAGGAATATTTTGAATGTCATTTTCAGCTTTTAATAAATAAAATGGATTGGTGACAATCATCAATTTAGTTTTTGATATTTGTGAAGAATGTTACTACTACCATGTTTTTAAACCCAAACTGGAAATCTTATCAATTACCCACTTTTGATTTTCCATCTTTTTAATTACCATGATGATTATATTTTTATTGTTGGTTTAAATGTTTAGCCTCTACTTGATCAACACCATTTATTTATTCCAAAAAAGATTGAGCTATTACGTAAACCATGTCAATGGTTCCTGTATTTTTTAATAACTAATTCACACTATTTTACAAATATTTATTGAATAATGACTAAATAAATTTTATATATTTCTCTAAAGTCTTAACATCTCAACTTTGCTATTAACTATTGATTTTGATTTTGATCTTGATCTTGAAATCTCATGTTCCTACCGCTTATACAAAATTATTATTTACCTTCAACACAAATTTATGATGTGTCCAACTCCAACCTTGTCTGGGTCTTTTTATGTTCCATGAGAATAAAAAATTAGATTAAAGTAGTTAATATTGTGTTGATTGAATATACCATTTTTTAACACATCAATTTCAATCTATTTCGAATTTATTATAAATAATATTTTTTAACAAATTAATTATTAATTACTATAAATGGTATAAGAATAATTTAATATATTTTTAACATGTATTCATGCATCACTTGATGCATAATGTTTCAAATGATGTGATTATAATTAAACTGTTACAATCAATACAAATAATTTTTTTAAAATTAACTATTTTAATTTAGGATAAACTATAAAAATAATCACTTTTGTTTGTCTTAGATCACATTTTAGTCACTTATGCTTGCAATGTTACGTTTTAGTCATTTACATTATTGTTTTGTTACGAAATGATCACTCTACAATAAGTTCTGTTATCTACCTAATGGCGGTCCTACGTGACAGTCCAAATGAGTTTTAAATACCAACTTAGATGTCTTACGTGGCAGTCTAAATTAAATTTATTTAATTAAAAAATCTATTTTTATCCTAGCAACTGAATATCCAAGTTGACATTTAGAATTTATTTGGATTGCCATGTAAAACTACCATTAGGATAATAACGAAGTTTAACAATAGAATAACCACTTCGTAACAAAATAACAACGTAAATGACTAAGATATAACATTTTAAACATAAATAACTAAAAATAAAAATAATCATTTTTATAATTTACTATTTAATTTATTACTAAAACTATACGCATAAGCTAATTCCACCTAAACTGCAGAAGCCGTCACTCAATATCCAATTTAAAATCTTGTAACAGTAAAATCTTGGGAACAGCTGTTTGGAGCGAATCAAAGGTAAGACACGTGTTGGTTAAGGGTGGAAGATGTAGAGGTTCGGGTGTGATTGCCGAGCCAACAGCTGATAAGATTAAGAACAGGGGGAGATCACGCCTCAATAGGGAGTTGTAGGTAAAAGAGAAAAAGAGGGTGAGACAGTGTGGAAACGAAATCCGAGGCTGATATTTTTTGGCCTCAATACTCCCTCTTCTTACCTACATGTATTTCAACTTTTTTCTTTATCATAATAGATACTGTTTTGGAGGTTGGAACCATTCGTATTAATGGGAATAATAAATTTTTGATTTTATTTTAGTGTAAATTTTGATCGAAATCGGTTATATAGATTAATTTTATCCATACAAATCGGAATATAATATACTCATCGATACAAAAAAATGTTAATTTCAAAACATATTTTAATTTTTAAATTGTAAAAATATATTTAAATTTAAATTTTCTATTTTTATTTTGAATTTATTGATTTATGAATTATTATATGCATAGTATGCGATGATATTGATAAATTGCATTTGTGAAACTTATTAAAAATATTTTATATAATTGATAAGTATTTTTTATCTTAAAATTTAGCTATTGTGAAATTTGAACCTATGCCACTAACATTTTCTTTTAAAAAAAAATTATTTACCACTTCAACCAAAATTTTATTTTTGATGAGTAATATTTTAGATTTATTTAACTTCATTATTTGATATTTGTAAATACTTTTTATATACGTATATAAAATGTTTTAAAAAAATAGTGATAAACCCGAAATGATGCATCTAGACTGATATCAATACTAATACGTACTAATATTAGTAGGAAAATGGTACATTCACTGGTACGATACTGACTAACTTTCATTAAACACTCGAGACTTTAAATTAAATTCATTTAATTGAGGTTGGGTTAGAAAATAATTAAAAGGATTCAAATCTTAAATTAATTGAATTAAGTTGTTGGATTTTTTAAATAAATTTAAATAAGTAATTTAGTTTTTTTAATTCAATTTGAATTAAATTTTTACTACTTAGTAAATGTCCCTTATATCTATTACTATTTTGAAAATAAGCAATTTAATTATTCTAAAACAATTATAAAAAATTTAAAATAATATTAAAAAATATAAAAAAAACCCAAGTTTTTTTTTATACAAAAACCTTATAAAAAATTCAAACAAAGAATTATTTAAAATTCTATAAAAAAATAAAGTTTCAAATTTATGTGTTCTAATTTGGACTTTAGCCATATTGTCATTAAGTTCTTATTTTCACATGTTTAAATTATTTTAATTTAACCTGAAAAATATTATTTGACTCAAATCTATTCGAATTTCATTTCACTCAATTCAACTCATTAAAAAAAATCAACCCGACTAAGTGTAATTTCTTTCACTTGATTCAATTAAATGCTTACCCTTAATTGAAATTTCCAATCCAATTCTATTTTAACAACCTTGGGTGCAATGTATTATTCTAAAGAACAATTAAATCAAAAGAAAGTTTTATCGTAAATTTGCAAAGCATAGTATTCAACTTTAGGGCTTATGAGTTTATAAATAGTTTGTAAAGAAAATATTTAACATTGTGGATCAAATTTCAAAGAACAATTATATAAAATCAACATATCTACTATATATCTAGTTCACAAAGACACTTGTTATAACAATTAAATTATATAAAGTTTTGGAGTAAACTACGGTGGTAGTACAAAACATGTGTGGTGTGGAAAGCCACTAAGGATGAAGATTTACGGTGGTGTTTTAACAAAGTGATGGCTAATGGTTTCGTTTGTGTTCCCTTTAATCTTGGAAGAATGAGTATTTATAGAAGAATGAGGGTTTGGAGTAAGTCCCTTATATCATGATTTCCTTCTTAGTAGAGTTCAATTTAGACCCAAATTAGGTTATGGTCTAGATGTACTCTGATGTGAGGTTAGTGAGCTTGAGAAGTTAGAAACATTAATGAGATTTGATTTGAAGTGACAGGCAACCTTGATGGCATCGTAGTGAAGCCCTAGTATGTGACACACATTGTTTTTAAAATACATATTGAAAAATTATTTCAAAAATAAGGAAATAGCCTAGTGGTTAATTGATAAATGCAAAAACATGAAAATTAAATTGAGGCCCCAAGTTTGAATCCTTTCCCATGCAAAATAACTATTTTCTTTATACAAAATCCCTTGTTTTTAATGTGTGTGACATCCATACCCTTGTAACCTTAGGTATAAATGTTAATTTTACACAAAATAATCAACCTTTATTCTATTTTTACTCACACTAGTCGTTCCTCCCCTCTTCTATCCTCATTGATCTTCATTTTTTTTCTTTCTTCCTCCATTATTGTCGTCGCCTACACATAGTTTTACCACCTCTTTCTTTTTCTTTTTGTCTCAAGATTTGTTAACATTTTCTCCACCATCTTGTTGATATTTTTCCTTATTAAAATCAGCCTCAAATCTGAAATCTTGAACTCCAAGATCGATCCCGGACATTACCAAGAAAGTGCCATTGCCGTTTCTTTCAACTAGCTTGTGTAAGATCTCTTCTTTCTTCAATTTGTTGATTAATCTTGTCAATTAAAAATCTAAATTTCCAGATTTGTAATTTAGGGGAATTTTAAATATTTTAAAGGTATTTTTCCAGATTTTTATTGGATCTTTAAATTAATTTTAAATAAGCCTCGAATTTGGACATCACAGTGGTGGTACGTGTGCCTATATGCAAGAAAGGAGGTTGTTTTGTTTCTTGGTTCTTGCCTATCTTTTCCCAGCATTAATTTGAGTTATTGAGCCCTTCTAATCAGCCTTTAATCACATGTTAATTAGGGAAAGACGTTCTTGATCAATTAGCCATTCGAACATCACAATTCGGGAAGTGTAAGTGCGATTAATTGTAAACTAGTTTGTTGTTTCGACAAAGTTGTTGGGAAAATGTTATGGATTGATTAAATGAGTGTAACAACCCGATTTTGGGGCTAGTCCGAACAGTGGTTTCGAGACCACTAATCCAAGGTTGAGGAAAATTATTTTGGTATTATTTTATGTGTTATAACATGTTTATAAAAATGCATGGGAATTTTGGTGCTTTAATTTTAACGATTGAATGCTTAATTGTGAAAAAAGGACTAAATCGCATAAAGTGCGAAAGTTCTATTTTTCAAGGTAAAGGTGTCTAATAGCCATAGAATATTAAATTGAAGGTCCTTAAAGTGCAATTAGGCCATATAGAGTGTGTTGGTCGGCCATAGGAAGCAAGGGGACAAGAGCATTAATTTTAGTCAAAATTTGGTGACATTAGGTGATTAAAAATGAATAAAATAAGATGAATAAAAGAGTTGTCATCATTTACTATTCACGCTTCTTCTCCACCGAAAATTGAAGAGAGAATAGGGGTTTTTGAAGTTCAAATTTTCAGCTACATCTCATCCTTGCAAGTAAGTCATTTTGATGATTATTTTTGATTATTTTTGTGTACTTTTGAAGTCCCCAAAGCTTAAGCTAGCTAATGAGGGGACTAATTTGTTAAATGGTTGAAAGTTTAGGGACTTTCCATGAGAGAGTTTATGTTGTTAGCTGAGTTTTTATGGAAGAAAATGAATGTTAGTGAGATGAGAAACAACTTTTGTGAAGGGTGTTGCCATGAAAACACCTAAATAGGACTTATTTACAAAGATTGAAATTGTGTAATAAATGCATGAAATAAGTGGTTTTGTAAGTTGTTGTAAGAGAAATAAATGTTCAGCTAGGCTTGTTTAATGAGAAAATGTGGTGAAAAATTATTTACGAGCCTAGGGGCAAAATCATAATTTTGCCATAGTATAAGGGCAAAATGGTCATTTTTGCCTAAGTAGAGGTTATGATGTATTATGATTATAAAATGATTGAATGAGTGAAATTTTATTGTTATAGATCAAGAAGAGCGCGGAATTAACCTTGACCGGGGAAAAGGCAAGGTTTCGGATTAAAGCGCAAATTAATGCATTTTGCACCGAGGTAAGTTTATGTGTAAACGATGCATCTTAGATACATATGTTGTTCCTTATTGGTGCATTGTATGATTGAGAACTCTTATGATTTAAACGGATTAAATTTGGTAGAAAATGAATAAATTACGTTTGAATGTTGAAATAGATTTGTATGTATAGAATATTATCCGTAGTAGATAATGGTGGACTGTGTGTGATACCACCTTAATTATTCTTATTGGTGGGCTATGTGCGATACCACCTATTTACTTATTCACCCTGGGCTGTGTGCGATACCATCGTTAATATTATCATTTGGTGGGCTATGTGCTATACCACCGTAATTGTTCTTGTTGGTGGGCTATGTGCGATACCACCCCGTTAAAGATAAATGTGGGCTAAATGTGAAACCACCGAGTGTTTGGTATTACTAAGAATGGCTTATTGTGAAATTGTGATGAGTTGTTTCATGTGATTGTGTGGTGATAAGTGCAGGGATGTATGTTAAATAATAAGAGCATTTGGTTTGTGATATGGTTGGAAAGTGGTAAGAGATGAATGAGTAAGCATGATCTTGGATTGTGAAATGTTCTTACTTATTGTGAAATGCTATTTATTGATTAGCATATGTTATGATGTTTATTGTTTACATGTAAACTTACTAAGCTTAAAGCTTACTTCCTTTCTTTTCCCTTGTTTTATAGTGTCAAAGAGCCGAGTCGGGATTCGAAGAAAATTGGAAGATCACTTGCACTATCAGCTCATCTTGGTATATCTAGACTTAGTATTTTGAGTATAGCATGTATAGGGGCTAAACTAGATGAAGTGTTTTGTTATTTTGGCCAATTATGTATTGGCTCCTTTAAAGATGAACTTTTTTTTTTCGTATATTGTCATAGTTAATGGCTCATTATTACTAATTTATGAAAGGATGAAGTTATTAATGGAAGTGTATGTTGCATATTTGGGCTGTTTAGTGATTTGTTGAATGGGATTATGTTGTGTGAGTTAGGGTGATGAAAAGAGTTTGGCAAATAGCATTGTTCCTATCCACACGGGTAGACACACGGGCGTGTGTATAAACCGCGTGTGACACACGGTCAGTTCTATGGGCGTGTTGAATGGCTGTGTGTCCCTTGACATGCTAAGCATGTGTATTAGTCCGGTTTAGACCTTAGTTGGAATTGTGGTTTCGGGACCACAAATTCGAGTCAAAAAAATATTTTAATATTATTTTTCGTGTCTTTGATACGTGATTAAGTATGTGTTAAAGTTCCGTAAATTAATTTGTTCGTCTGTGTGCTTAACTTGAGCAAAGGACTAAATCGCATAAAACATAAAAGTAACTTTCTATTTGATTTAATGGCCAAATTGATGTGGCTTTTAAATGTAGAGGCTTTATGAGGCAATTAAGCCTTATTGTTTAAATGACATAATAACCTTATTGTTTATTTGTCTTATATGATTAATAAATGGGTAAAATGGGAAATGAATAATTAAGTTTAATTTGATAAAACAAAAGCATGAAAATAGCCATTGTTATCATCTTTGTGCCGAAATTTAGAAAAGAAAATAGGGTTCATGAGCTTGAAGCATTCGGCCCTTGTCTTCTTTGATTAAGGTATGAGTTTTGTTTGGTTTTTGATAATTTCTACGTTTTTGTAATCGTTGCTTTGTATACTTCAAAACCCATGTCTCAATTTTGTAAATTGATGAAGATTTTTAAAAGTGCCATTGATGAATTCATGAACTTTGTGATATTTGATGATGAAATATGGAATATATGTGTTTGATTAGCATATTTTGTATTTGGATTTTTAGTGAATTTGAGTATTTTGGAGTTAATTGTGGAAGTAATATTTTGAAGGACTAAATTGTGAAATAAATGAAATGTGTGGATTTGTGTGAACTACATGAGAATTCAGCTAGGCATGGGTAACTTGAAATTATGTGTATTTTGTGATTTTTTGAAATAAGGACTAAAATATCAAAATGTGAAAATGTGAGGGCTAATTTGCAAATTGCCCTAAATATGTGTTTTTGGATTGAGTTGAATGTTTTGGTGAATAAAAGGGTTAAATTTGAATATGTATAGTTCAAGAACCGAAGAAAACGAACTTAGATCGCGGAAAGTCGAAAGTAATTGAGTACCCGAGTTCGTTTTCATTAAACCGAATCCGAGGTAAGTCGATATACAAATAAATGTATTTGAATTGAGTTATTTATGCATCTATGGAATTTGGTTGCTATGAATGCTCGAGATGAGATGTATGTGAAATTCGAGGATTTATATCGACGAGTTATTAATGTCCGAGAAGTCCCATACGAACCCAGGAATAGATAGGATTACGTATGTCATGACATAGGTGTCTGATATGTGATATCATGTAAGACCACGTCTGGGACGTTGGTGTTGATTCGATATTTCATGGAAGAGCATGTCTGGGGCGTTGGCTTCGATATGAGATCTACGTGTAAGACCATGTCTAGGACATTGGCATCGTACTGATTTGTGTAAGACCCTGTCTAGGACAGTGGCATTGATATCTGGTTACATGTAAGACCACGTCTAGGAAGTTGGCATTGTACAACTATTCTGAGCATTCTAAGTATCCTATTTAGTTCTGAACGGTTCAACGGGCGAATTCGAGAAATGAATGATTATATGTGATATCCATCCGTTTCAGGTATGTCTGAAGTATATGCTTTGAATAAGCATAAAAGGTAAGCTAACATGTACATTAATGCTATGAACAAAGTGTGATAAGTGTATGTTTGATATTTGAGCAAAAGAGATACTTGAGATATGATGTGTTGGTAAGCAATGGCAAACCAATTGAGCCAAAGAGAAGCTTATGTGTATGGAATGAAGTTATACTTATGAACTTGATTTGCCATGCTTATAATTGAATATATGTTAAGTTTATTTGTATATGGCTTACTAAGCTTTTTAAAGCTTACTTTGTGTGTGTTTATTCTGTTTTATAGATCGTTAAAGCTACGAGAGGCTAAAGGACCGTCAAGGATCATCACCACACTATCAAACTCAACTTTGGTACTTTTTGGAAGTGTATATAACTAAATATGGCATGTATAGGCTAGTTGTTTTGGAGTATGTTTAAGACATGTGTACATAGCCATGTGATTTGGCTAGATTAATGTTTGTGATGATAGTGAGTAGCCAAGATATATGATGCATGTTTTGATATGGTTTGATGGCAAATGAGATGATAATATGAATGGTAAGCTTTTTTATGCAAAGCTAGTATATCGTTGATGAGAATATGTCTTATAATAGTGGTAAGGTGTGAATGATTCATGTTTGGAAATGATTTGGAATAATTTGGTTTAAAGTTGTTTGAAATGGTATGCTTGAGTTGTCTTTGAATGCTTGGAAAAGTTGATCATTTTGGCATGTATTGAATTGGTATGATGATTGTAGGGATTGCTCAAAGTGTGGGTGGCATTTTGGCCTTGAAAATTACCTATAATTGCCCACACGGTTGAGCACACGGGCGTGTGGCTCGACCGTGTCCCTCGTGGTTGTAATTTAAAACAAGTCAGTAGCGACCACGGGCTGGACACACGTGCGTGTGACTAGCTGTGTGGTGCAAATCAGTAGCGACCACGGGTGAGGCACATGGGCGTGTCCACGACTGTGTGGACAAGTCAGTATGTATGCCCTGTTTTGACACGGCTTAGACACACGAGCGTGTCTGAGGCCATGGGAGGCACACGGCCTGCCCACACAGGCGTGTGACCTCTGTAACTTAGAAAAATTTTTAAATTTTTGAGATTTTCTGTATGTGTTCGGTTTAGTCCCGGCTCTATTTTAAAGCATGTTTAAGGTCACGTTGACCTATTAAAGGGAATCTTTGATTGCATTTGATGAATTATATCATGAAATGTCCGTAAAAGTTTTCGATTGTTCGGTAATGCCTCTTAACCCTAAACCGACGATGGTTACGGGTTAGGGGTGTTACATTGGATTGGTATCAGAGCTACGGTTTAGTCGATTCTCAGACTAATGTAGCGTGTGAGAGTCTAGTTATACATGCCATATATCTGAACTGTGATATTGTGATGAATCCTGACGTGTAAAATGTGTTTTACGTATAATGTAACTAGTTTGGATTCGTAAAATAGTGTATAATGTAAGAAATCTAACTAGTTTGGATTCATAAAATAGTAGTAACTTTGACAATTGGTTGAAACCCATAAATGGGTGTTTAAGGGCTGGTTAAAAGATGAATTGATGAAATTTATACTGATTTTTGACTTAGGTTCGTTTTAAGGTTTATTAAGGAAAATTGGAAGATTCACTAGTGTGCTGTGAGAAAGCGAAAAATAAGGTTTGGGTCCTAAACTCAAAAACCTAATTAAATATGAGAACTTTTTCTATATACTTGACAATTTAGCTTGTTGATTGGATTGACTTAGTAGCCAAATAATTAATTTTGTAAGTGGCCGAACCAGGTATGTTTCGGGCCCTAAAAGATTGATATGTTAGCAAAGTTGCTAGTTTAATAGTGTGACTGTGTAAATGGTATTGTGGTGCATGATTGTGTTATTTGGTATGAGATTGATTGTATATATAGCATGATTTTCTGAGTTATGAGTTTATGAATGATATAATTGCATGGATATTTTGCTATGTTATATTGGAAAAGTTGTTATACATGCACATTGGAAAATCGTAAAAGTATGTGAAATTGTGTAATGTTGAATGATATCATCTTAATGGTAATTTAAAAGTTGGAACACTGTTTCCATTTACTGAAAGTATATGATTATTGAGGGCATGTTGAACATGACAAATAAATGTGAAAAGTATTGAGATATGATTATGTATGGGTTTGTGTGACATATTGCATTTGAATTGGGATGGGATATCTTGTGGTTGACGGAGGAGTTTCGTGGAGTACCTGTAACACCCCTCACCCGTATCCATTGCTGAAATAGGGTTATGGAGCATTACTAGACTTATTACACAATCGAGTATACATTTCTCATACAATTATCAAATTCAAATATAAGTCATTCATAATCATTCATCAAGTCCCTAATACGAGCCTACGAGGCCTAAAAACATGCTTTAAGAGTGGTTCGGGACTAAACCGGTAACTTAGGAAACTTTTAGAAAACTTAGAAATTTTTCAAAATATAGGGGACACACGCCCTTGTGGCCTAGCCGTGTGTCTCACACGGCCAAAGACACGCCCGTGTCACAGGTCATGTGGACATTCGAAATGGGATCACATGGCCTTGTCCCATCCTGTGTCCGACCCCGTGTAACTCCTTGACTTGGGTCACACGGCCAACCACACGCCCGTGTGACTAACCCGTGTGCCCTTCGAAATGGCCACACACGCCTGTATGCCAGGCCGTGTGCTAAGCCGTGCCAAACCTGTAGGGTATACTGACTTATGCCACGCTGCCAAGTCACACGCCCGTGTGCTGGGTCGTGTGGAGCATGCTGACATGGTTTCTAATTAAACACCGGGGGACACACGGTCGTGTCATTTGACTTTGTGTCACACACGGCTGAGACACACGCCCGTGTGGACGAAAATAGGCTATTTGCCAAGCCATTTTTCTCACCCAAATTTCAATCACCTACACCAACCAAATTTCTATATGACCACAACTTCAAATGACATTTAAACTCATCTAAACCAAGCTCAAATCATGCTATATCAAAAACATCAATCACAAGACACACAAATATCACAATAAGTCATCCAATTCATACCAATTTCACATTTTCAATTCACCTAATGGTTGCTTTCAATTATGCATCAATTTACTTAAAACCACAAGCATATCTATCTCAAAATTTAACCATTTGGTGTCCATAATGCCAACTCATAAACAACCATTCAAAACAAGCATTTACCTAGCAATGACCAATCACATAATAAAGGCCATTTGCACATATATACATACATCACCAAGCATGCCAAAATAAGCCAAACCACATGGCTATACACTTAATAAACCATTCACCACTTACATGCCAATTTAAATGGCTAAGTCCATTACCAAACTATATACCAAAATGACCATAATTCTTATACATGCCATATAACCAAATACATAAGCTCAAAAGTACCAAAGTAGAAGCTCGATAGTGTGATGCAATCTCCAACAACTCCCAATCCGAGCTAGCTTCAATATTCACTATAAAACAAAAAAAAACTAAACAGAGTAAGCTATAAAGCTTAGTAAATTCGTATTATAATAAACTCAACTTGCCATAAATACACAATTTACACAATTGAAAATAAAAATATACAACTCATATTAATTCACAAACCTATCACAAGATCATTTACAAGGTTAGATGTGAAATTCACAAATTTCTTCAATTCAAAGCTTATACGGTTCATGTACATACATGTACCATCTCGTACTAATCTCATGCTCATCCATATCTTTGACATACCCACTGAACCATTTGGAATACTATCAAATACTCAGGAATCTCACACCCTAAGTGCCAATACATAGCTGAAGCTATCTCAATCTCATATCACGTATAATGCTTACTCTTGAGCTATCAACGGGTCTACTCACACAAGCTGACGGTCATGACGTAGCTACACGGTGCTGCTCACACAAGTTGACGGGAATCCACAACACATGTCGGATAACTTAGCCACCGGTAGGACGTACAGACCAGCACCCAAATCACATAACCCCTAATGACATGTCATTCGTATCCTAATCTATTCCTAAGGTTCAACCGAGATTTCTCATTTGCTGAATCGTTGTCGAACATATCCGCAAGGTCATATTCATAAATAATTCAATAATAAAGCATTTATAACACAATTATATTAATGCTTATTAACATACGAACTTACCTCGAATGCAAAAACGATGAAATGAGTCAATTAGTCCAACTCGCCCCCGATCTAAATCCGAACTTCACTTTTCTTGATCTATATGTAATCAAATTTAGCTTACTTAATTATCATTCTATTCAATTTAGCCGAAATTGCATATTATGGAAACTTTACACTTTTGCCTCTAATATTTCAACATTTTTACAATTTAGTCTTTAACTCATAAAAAAATACAAATTCATGCAATGAAGTCCCTACCAATGCTAGTTGAATTCATATAGGCCTATAACAGCCCATATTTTTTATTTATTTCATAAATTAACCACAAAATTTCCATATTTCTCAATTTAATCCCTAATTGACAAATTTGCTAAAAATCACTTTACAAATGTTGTTTATCTAACAACAAACATACTTTTTATATCATCAAACATCAAAATACACCTATATTCATTAATGGAAAAACCCTAAACCTTTAACAGTTTTGTAAATTAGTCCCTGGGCTAGCTAGATTAAGCTGCAACGATTTCAAAAACTTAGAAATCATTAAAAAAGGGGACAAAAATGAACTTACATGCACCAAGGATAGTTGGTCGAACCTTGAACCCTAACATGGCTTTTCTCCTTTCAAATTTTCGGTGGAATTATAATAGGAAGTAGATGATAACTTTGTTTAGTTTATTTTACCTTAACTTATTTAATAAATTACAATTTCAACGTTGTTAATTAATCACTTGAAACACTTAATAGATGTCCATCTTTGTCCACTAACATTAATAATGGTCTATTTACCACATAAGGACCTTTAATTTAAGATTCCATAGCTATTAGACACCTTTAACTAATAGAACTCCACTTTTACGCTTTACGCAATTTAGTCTTTTTTATCACATTAAGCACTCAAACGATAAAATTTCTTAATGAAATTTTCACACAAGCATACTATCATGCTGTAGACATTAAAATAATAATAAAAAATTATTTTGACCTCAGATTTGTGGTCCCAAAACCACTTTTCTGATTTTACTAAAAATAGGTTGTTACAGTACCGGGGACATATTAAGTTTGCATTTATATGTAGCCAGTGCACTGCACCTAGAGTACTGAGGGGATTGGCGATTTTATCACATATTATATGTTATTGGCAATTGTATCACACTATTTAATATCTGATAGATTTTCTGCATTACTGATTATTCAGTGGTTTTCCCACATCGAGCTATGCTCACATTTTTTGGAGTTTGGCAGACGGGTTCTAGGGAACTCTTGGTGTGTAACATATGGTATAGGTTGGAACCCTTTTTTGCATTGCATCATACTCACAACATATTTGGATATTATTGATTTATGCTACGTACTGTGTTGTGTTGTATTGAATGGTATCGGAATTAATGATTGTTACTCGAATGAATGGTGACCCATGCTTATACACTATTTGACATCAATTTGGTAATGACTATGTAATGATATGAAATTTCAATGATGGTTCTATGTTCTTCTATTAAAACTAATATGTTTCTCTGTATTCGATATTTATGTTTGTTTAAATAACTGTTCCACTCACACTGAGCTTTAATAAGCTCACCCCTAGTAATGTTTAACTTTTCAAGTATACCTCGGAATTAGGATCGGACTCGGCATTCAGAGAATTACCTTGGACCTCAGGCTATTCTTGATAAGTATTATTAAGTCCTTATTGGTTTTGATTTGTAATTTTTAGTTATTTCTAGTTTATGGCTTGGTAACTCTTCTTTTGGGGATTTTTGCATGCATGGATAACTTAAGCATAATAATCGAAATATGCATGATATCGGGCCTAAGTAAAATTTGAAATTGTTCCCTAATTTTCGCTACATTGCAAATGAACCGTTTTTGAAAAACAAATCGAGAAGGCAACTAAGTTTCCAAAATGACTTGAAAAATGATTTTTCTGCTGCATTAGTTTAACATCAAGTTTTTACAAAGAAGAGTGAAAAGCAAACGATTTTTTTTCTTAAACAACACTATAAATAATACAATGAATGAGTTTTAAGTATAGATTATCCAATAATTGAACTCTTTTAATCTAACTCAAAGTGCAAATACGTATTTTCTTTAATATGAGTTTATTTAAAGTCTTCAAAAGTAACGTAAGTTAGCTTAGCCATTTCAGTGACTAATGTAGCCTTCCCAATCTAGCCATAACGTCCAGGCCGGGTTAGAGAGGTTACACATACACCCTATACTTTCATCATAAATCCATATAAAAGCTTTTCTTAAAGAAATTCTTGAACATTCTAATGAAACACTGGTCTAGAGAAAGGCATCCTTAATAGCAAAAGGGTTGATAATGCTTGTAATAATGAAACATCAGAAAAAAGTTGAAGCTACTATCAAATAGCAAGAAAAGGAGTTCACTAAAACTGAAGATGTTGGCAGATAAAAAGGTAGTGGTAGAGAGTTAGAAATGAAGCTAGTTACTACGTATAAGAAGGTTGAGTTTACAGGTAGAGAAGGTAGTTTATAACAAACAACAGTACACTTGAAGGGTAAGGTTGCTACTTCTTCGTTGGAGTCTGAGGAGTTGAAGAAGAAGGTTGATGCATTATTGAAGGATGTGGAGGACCTTTCAAATGATTTAACTTATGAGTTTAAAGGAAAAAAAAAAAAAAAGAGTCCACTTACTTTAAGGTGAAAAACAACACATAGTAGAGGAATATCACCAAGCCCTTGATGCTTATTCTTGTGAGGCCTAAAAGAGTTTCAAGAGGAACATTATAAATATTTGGCATCAAATTTAGCAAGCATCCAACTGTTGCACAACCCTTTTGATTTTTTTTCAAGTTCGTATTATTATTTTTTTGAGATTGTTGGATTTGGTGCCCTAAGTGTAGTATTTTCGTTAATATTCACTTGTAATTTTTCAAACAAATTATTTAATAAAACAAATTCATTTATTACAATTAATATACTTTCTATTATTTTCCTCAAAAATTTTTTTGCACGCAAAGGAAAATAGAAGCAAATGTTGCTTATTTGGTTGTCTAAATGTTTAACTAATACTAAGCGGTATTACGTGGTCAAATCATAATATAGAAAGAAAACTTATATTAGTAAATGAACCTAAACATGTATTTAGTCTACTTGGAAATCAACAAACTGATTGAAAGACTAATATGTCATCTATCAAGTCCAATTAGGAAGATGCCTTGTCTTGGGCATCGGAGCGGATGACTTCCAAAAAATAAAGACATAAATGTGATTGACTGGACTAATAGTACATCAGACCAGACCCAAACATAATAGATCCTAAATTTGTTTATGGATTTATCCACTTGTGATGTTCATAGTGTAGCATGCCTAAATCTTGAGTGGATGGTGAACTATGTATGTATGAGTCGTACACTTTGGTGTAAGTAAAAACCTGAGCTCAAATAAATAAGGAATCAAAATTTAGTGCATTGGGTGTATGACTTTTGTACTATGTAGCGTTATTCACAATAGTGGAATTTATAGCCCAAAACATGGGTAAATGATATCTTCTCATGGCATTACATGGTTGATGAAAAGTAAACGTGTAACACCCCTCACCCGTATTCACAGTCAGAATAGGGTTATGAGGTATTACCGATCAATCAACATCATTTAACATACATAATTCATACATTTATGCATTTATACTCAAATTCCATTCAATCATATTCATATTGTCCCTTGTGAGAGCCTATGAGGCCTTAAACATGATTTAGAAGTGGTTCGAGACTAAATCAATAACATACAAAAATTTCAGAAAACTTAGAAATTTTTCAATCATATAAGGGTCACACACCCGTGTGAACAGGCCGTGTGCCTCATACGGCTAGTATACACGCTCGTGTCTTAGGCATTGTAAAAATAGGGCATACATATTGAATTGCAACACACAGCCGATGATACGCTCGTGTGCGAGGCCGTGTGAAATTTAGGGGGTATACTGACTTATACCACACGGCCAGTCACATGCCCGTGTGTGAGATCGTGTGGAGCATACTGACTTCACTTTGATATCAACACTAGGTGTAATGCCCCAAAAATTTAAGTCTATAATTTTTGCATGTTATGTCATAAATTGTTTATTTGCTGTAATGGCTAAGTGATTTGGGTGTGTATGGGGGTGTGTGAGAAGCCTGGGTTCAAATCTTGGCTTTTATAGAATTTTTAGTTTTGCTCTTAAATGAATCTAGACACTAGCATATAGGCCTTATATATAAGCGTGCTTGTTTTATGACACAAAAAGAGCTTGTGGTCTAGTGGCAAGGTGGTGTGTTGTGTAACTGGGAGGTCTAAGATTAAGTCCTGGGTTGCACAATGGAGTGTTTATTTTGCTGCTTGAGTTGTGTAGGTAGTGGAGTTGGACTGAAACACAGCTAAGGGGAGTTTGAATAGAATTTGAATGGTGTTTAAACTGGTCATGGAGAAATTTAAGGAGGGATAATGGGAGAGATTTTAGGAGAAAATCAAGGGGGTTTGAGTGAGAGGAGGTGTTGTGCCATTTGGGGGAACTCAAGCCTTGAGAATTTGACTGGCGGGAATGTTAGTCATTTTCGACATTGGGTTAGCATCTACCGAATTCTCTTTTCTTTCCTCCCATTTACCGGCTTTTGGTTCTTTCAGAATTATTTTTAGTTGCAGCGCATTAGCGAACAAAGGTCCCTTCTTTTCGGTCAATAGTTGTCATTCATTTTTGTGAGCAACTCTTCCTTTTCTTTTCTCTCTTCTTCTCTTCCTAAATCTGTACTCTCTTGGCCGAATATCCCTTGCCTTCCAATTGATTTATCTCTTTTTCCTTCTAGGTTCTGCTCTTAATCCGTTTGGCTTGGTCTGATTCTTCTCTTTCCATCTTCTACCTCTAAGTATTTTTCTTGTTTTGACCAAGAGCTATCTCTCCTTATTGATTGTGGTTTGGCCGAATATCACCTTTGGTTTATCACTCTCTGCGCCGACTTGTCTCTTCACTGCTTCTTGTTGTTTTAGTGCTGGAAGTGTTTCTGATTATCGGTAAGTGTTTATACTGCTCACTTTGTGATTAAACTTGTTCTCTCCTATTCTTTTTCTTAAAACCGAATACCCTCTCATTCATCTTCTGATTACCGACTATCGTTTCCTTCTCCCGATGTGCTACTCGTTGTAGTTCTAGGGTTTTCCTTGAGGAGCGGTGGAGTGTAAGTGGTTTCGAAATAGTCGCAACCCTTGTTCTCAGTGTTCAATCAAGGTAAGGCATTATTTCACTTTTGGAGTTTAAGCCATATACTGATTATGTATTATAGGAGATCATTTGTGGATTGAGGCTACTTATATGGCCTACCTTAGTTAATGGATCGGTGGTTGTGGTATAGATAATCTCTTAAGGTGTGTGATCAGTTCTAGTTAGCTGTCTTGGAGGACTAAAGTCGTCTCATTCAAGCAAGGTAAGGATGGTGGTTTTGGATTAAGTGTCAATAAGAGGATGTTTTACCCCAACGATTAAAGGACTAACAGTGGGTCATGTTTGAATCTAGGTTGGGTGCTCGTGGAGCTTGGAGCGGTTTTGTAAACAGGTGTTAGACACCCCACTGTAACTGTAGAACGACAAAAGTCGAAAACACGACGTTTGAGACCATACGAGTGCGCAATCGCTCGTGCGGTAAGCCAAACCCACGAAGCGTGGGCAATAGACTGTAAAAGGTCTCCATGAGCATTCTCATGGGCTTAGGCTGTATTGGGCCACGTTGGGCTGAAGTGGGCCGTATGGGCCCACACGGATGAAATCCAAGATTTGTGGCAAATATTGGACTGGGCTATGTAGGTCTCATAGCCGTGGCGAAATCTGGGCTGAACGGGCCGCACGAGCGTGTAGGCCCACTTGGGCCGAGTAATGGCCTTGGGCCCATTTGCACTGTTAAGACCATTTAGGTTACCGAAGTCACTCGAGGCGACTGCGGACCTCCCGAGAGGTCGATATCTGCACCGAGACCCTGAAATAGTTAAAATGACCAAATACCCCTGATGGGTGAAATGAATATTTTACCCCTAATAAAGGGAAATGACCGTTATACCCCCAAGGGTAGGTTGATTGATGTGTTCATGATTTATATATGACTGTTACTGAGTATGACATTCTGCATATACGTATGATTTATGACATGACATGCTGCATTGGGTTGGGATACTGTTATGGAGGAATTATACTGTACTGGTGGCTTTGCCACATATTTTGTTACTGACAGCTTTGCTGCAATACTGTTACTGGCAGCTTTGTTGCGATATTGGTGTGTTGGCTGGGTGGGTCGATTTGATCCCCACATGGTGTGTTGGTGGTACGGAGTGGTGTGTTGGCTGGATTGGGATGGGTTGCATTATTGCACTGTTACTGAATTGGGCTAAGACCCACACTGTACTGTTACTGAATAGGGCTCAGGCCCAGACTGTTATTGCATGTCATATAGTGACTGATTGATAGGGGATTACACATTGAGTTTTCGTAAACTCACTCTTTCCTTTTTACTGTACAGGTAATCCTCTGCCATAGGCGATTTGGTGCTGTGAGTGACTCGGAGGTGGCCACACTACTGCAGCTATTTTACACTGCTTTTACTTAAATTTAAAATTTATGTTGGGTTTTGTTTATATAATAAGGCCATTTATGTTTGTTTAAATTTTTAATTGGGCTTTGCTTATTTACTTAAAACTGCTAGTTTAGGAGAAGGCAAATTTTCAAAATAATTACTGTTTTCAAAGACACGAAAGTTAAACATTAGGTTTTTCCAAAAGCTTCCGCGATTTTTAAATCAACCTATTATAACAATAACTGATAATAAGGAAAACGTTTTAACTGGATGATTTGTTAAATAACAATAAAGGAGTTTTGAATTTGGAAACGAGTTTTATCAACAAGTCTAATTTTCGAAAGACACTTCAATGTTACATGCCAGATTCGGCCATAACGTCTAGGCCAGGTTTGGGGTGTTACGCCAGGGGACACACGACCGTGTAGCATGACCGTGTGTCGCACACGACTGAGACGCACTCCCATGTCTCTGCCCGTGTGGACAAAAATAGGCCATTTTTAAAGCAAATTTGCCACCCTTTTTACACATACCTACACAAGCTCAAATGGCATCATTGTAAGACAGAAATATGCAACCAAAAGTTCATCAACCAATACATAATCATACCATATTCATTTCAACTAAATTCAATACTCAACTCCATACCATTTACCTATTCAAATACCAACCAATTCTTCTTGCTTTATAAGCATAATTCACATATATAATTCATCTAACTAAACCAATTCAAATATACATAATCACTTCAAATCCATTCATTCAAGATAGGTCTATTACCAAAAATTAAAAGTAGAACTATTTGCACATTCATAAGAATCATCAAGTTCATCATCCTATGCCAACTTAAATGGCCGAAATACACATCCATCAAATAAACCATTTTGACACAAGCCTATACATGCCATATACCATATATACATAGCTTCAAAAGAACCAAAATAGATAATCAATAGTACGATGAGGTCTTTGACGATTCTCAAATCTGAGCTAGCTTTGTAGAACTATAAAACATAAAAACTATTAAACAAAGTAGGCTATAAGCTTAGTAAGTTCGTATTTGAACATGAAATAATCTCAAAATTCATTAACAATTCAAAATAGATATATCATAAACATTTAAGCCATCAATTCATTGGCTATCATAAAGTTTAACCATAACACCATTAATCAATTCTCAACTTTCATTAGTTTGATACTCAAATGGTTTTCCGTACATTCCTGTACCGAGACATTTCTATTTCTCATCAATACTTTTATCGAACCACTTCGATTTACAAATGCTTTTGATACAAATTCATTGATTTTCCGATGCCATAGCCCAACTATGGTCTTTCACATACATTGCCAAGGCCCTGCCGTGGTCTTTCATTCACATGTCATAACCCGGTTATGGTCTTATTTTTCGATTGCCATAGCCCGGCTATGGTCTTATTGGGCAACTCGCCTTACTCAATTCATATGTTTCATTTAATATCTCAACATTTGTACAACAGAATAAATACTATCTCAATTTCATCCATCAACTAAATAGATACACATTCAAGTTCAATTATACGAACTTACCTCGTATTCAGAATTGACGTATTGGGTCGATTATTCGATAACCTTGCTTTTCCCACGATCTAAATTCGAATTCCTCTTTTCTTGATCTATATGTATTCAAAATTAACTCATTTATTCATTGATTCATTCAATTCAGCCCACAAGCACATATTTAGGCATTTTTACACTTTAACCTCTAAAGTTCCACATTTTTACAAATTAGTCCTTATCACATAAAAACACAAATTACACAATTTCTTCCTAAATTCATGAGTGTCGAATTTCTATAGGGTCCTTAGCAGCCTTAAACTTTCATTTATTATACATTTCAACCACACAATTTGCACATTTCACAAATTAATCCTTTTTTGACATTTTTGTTAAAAATCACTTTACAAAACTATTAAATCTATTAACAATTAATCATTTTCCATTATCAAACATTTAAAAGGTCAAGCACTCAACAATGGCACTTCATGAAATCATTAACAAATTCAAAAATTAAGGCACGAGCTAGCTAGAATACGAAGTAATGATTACAAAAACATAGAAATCATAAAAAACTGAGCTAAAACCGTACCTTAATCAAACGAAGAATGTGCCGAACCCTAGATGGACATGGAAGCTTCCTTTTTTCTCTTCAAAATTCATCTAAAAGATGATGATAAAACATAATTTTGATTTTGGGTTTATTTATTATATCATTTATTAACTAATTACATTATTAACCTTATTAATAAACATATAAAATCTCATAATGGATGTCCATTAATGTCCATAAACATTTTAAATGGTCTAATTACCATCTAAGACCATCATATTTAAAATCCAAAGCCAATTGATACCTTTAACAAGTAGAATGCAACTTTTGCATTTTACGCGATTTAGTCCTTTTTCTCTAATTGACTAATTAAACGATAAAATTAGCTCACGAAATTTTCACACATACATGCTATCATGCTGAAAACACATAAAATAATATTAAAATAATTTTTTGACCTCAATTTTGTGGTCTCAAAACCACTTTTCCGATTTGACTAAAAAACAGGCTGTTACAAAACGTGGCCATGGGTCATCCTTTTTTGTGATGGATGACTTGATCATTATTTTGTAGTGATTGACTTTTCATGAACAAAGATGTAATGGTTACCATGAGACAAAATAGTATCATATTGGGAGAACGGATATTATCCCAAAGAGATCATGGATATCCTATGAGGGTAACACACTTATGACAATGTCATTGGACAAGCACAGAGTAATTGCTTTCGTAAAGGTATGTCGTTGAGGAGATATCAGTCATAATAGTATAATGGAATGAATTTGTGACTAAAAAAGTTTATACTTAATAAGTGAAAATCCATAACTTAATTATAAATCATTTGAGTCTCAACTACATATGTCCAATCAGTCCCTCCGCTAGCTCGTTGAAACCAGAAATGAATTGCTTGTTTGAATAGAAATGAACAAAATGAATAGAAAAAGAGAAATGAGAAATATTCAGGAATGGTTATGGTTTTCTCCAAAAGGGATAAATGAAATCGTTTGTAACTGAATGTAGGTTTCCAAAAATGGAAATAAAAATGAAAATGGAAATTTTGCAATCCTATATCGGATTACTTAAAAAATGATGCAAGAATGAGTTTATGTTTTTGGACTAATTTGAAGCCCGAAAATGAAAATAAATCGTTTGGTCATAGTGTACATATTGAGTTATGACATATTGAATGAATTTTCTTGAAATTTTAACGGGGGTAAAGTCGTTAAAATTTTATCAGGAGTAAAATTGTCAAAAAAGTTAGCGAGATAAATTTGGGATGAGAAAATTATTTAATATGTAAATATTAAAATTTATTTTGAGAAATAGAAAAACTAAATCGGGTTGGATCATATTACAAAGTACTGGGTCAAAAAGGCTGAGGAAGTACTTGTAAATTGAACCCGATGTGAGAAAGGCCCAAAACCCCTAATGTAAGGAGGTGGGACGACAAAACCCTAGTATCATTAACTAGGGTTGCGACCCTCTATATCCTAGTTAAACTAGGATATCATTTTTCTAGTGGAAATAAAATTTTACAACTCTAAAAGGGTTTTACCTTCTCTTCCTATAAATAGATGGCACCAGTAGAGTTATGTACATAATTTTTGAGAGACTTTTATTCTGCCGAAAAATAGAGAGAACTTATTCTCAACTTATAAACACTCGAAGCAATTCATGGTATGAGAGTAGCGAAAAAGATCGTTTAGTTGAAAGACAGAAAACATCAAGTATCCACTTATCCAAAAACACAAGTACGAATTCAGTTAAGGTTTATTGCTATAAATATCACAAACTGAGTCAATTTTTAAAATTTTAATTTTCTGCTGTTCAAGAAAACTGTTTTCAAATCAGATTTTTCCAACAGAGACATCCCAAGTTTCATTAACATAAGGAACCTATCTAGTGTTGAGTAGGAATCCTTGAGGCATGAAATGTTAAAATCAAGAGCTAATATCCTTTTCCATCATCTTTTTTTTCCTGAGGTGACTACACCTGCTAATGGTGATGACCTTGTTGGTCTTGCCCTTACCATCACTATTGATGCCTTCTACATTCCTCTTACGCCAATGATAGATACTCCTACTTCTCATCAATATATTTATTTTTGTCTTTTGCTTTAGTCCCTTTATTTTTTCACCTCTTATGTTACTAAATTAAATTACAAAAAAAGTTTATTTTTATACTTTTTCTTCAACACCTTATGTTAGACCATTGCCTTATTCTTTTACTCTTATCTATGTAGTTTCACATCTATTCACATATATACAGTTATATCAATAGCATGTGTTTCTTTAAGAATATTCTTATCATATCCAATATTTTGTTGTAATATTATTCATTGAAGCCCTGGCTATGCCTTATGACATCCCGTACCCAACCGATTTATCGAGTTCGAGTATGAGATACCACATTCGTTGCTAGAGCAACTCAGACAAACTCGTGCTTGAATTCAAAAAGATAAAACAACCCTTTATCCGTTTTCTTCGGTTTAAACATTTTAAGTCATTTAAAACCGTTTAACAACATTTTAAAAAAACTTCTAGGTGATCAGAGGTATCCGGGACAAAGTTCGGGTTTACAAAGGTCAAAATAAGTCAAAGTAAGGGAAAAGCCCTGTTATGCCACACTTGCATTCGTAGAAGTTTGGTCTTCTACTCCTTGATTCTATTCATTTTTGGCTCCTTACTTGTTCTAGTACATCTGACCACTTGTATTGGTAGAAGCTTGTCAAGACCTAAAAATGACCCCAAAATACACCTAGTTTGATACAAAACAATACCTATTCAATCCAAAACATTATGCAACAAAAAAAAATCATATTCTAGACACCATCTAAGCACAATTTAACACATTCAACCACATACTTTCAATCATGAACTCGACATTTCATATTTCATGCATCATTTTCCCTAACATGGCATGTAATCAACCCTTGATTATGGCACATTACATTAATATCATTCCTTCTATCATATTTATATAACTATTCTTTTACACTTCTTTAAACATGTATGATCACACTTAAATTACAAATCCATAACATTCCAATTACCAAAATATCAAGAAAGTCTCTAAGTTAAGTTTTGACACTAGACACATGCCAACTTAAACAATACTTTCAAATGGCTTTATCAATTTTGTTGAGCTAAGAAATGAGTCCTGGATGCTACCAAACTTCTTGAATCCTCGAGATCTAATCGTTACCTGTAAATGAAGATGAACAAATCTGCACGTTGAGCAAGGAAACTCAGTGGTGTTATCATGATTTGAATGAAAGCATATAATTATAGAACAATGAAGTATACCAATAATATTAAATTTTAATTATCAAATTAATTCAACAACTATATAACACATTATAATTCCTAATTCAGATATTAACTTATCAATCATTTCCATTCTTTCATGATATCAAGCATTCTCAAAGTCATTAACTTAAATCAACATTATTGTAGTTTCTATCATAACTTCGTATCATTTATTTAACCAAATATAGAACTAGTAATCATCTCAATTCCAACATAGCATAAAGCATAGTTACTGACCTTATTCACTTATCATACCTTGAATTGCCATTAGCTTTCAAACTACTATGTGACCATAAATAAACATAAGATATAGGTCATGCTTGTAACAACCTTTTTTTTGTGGTGTCAAAAACGGTGGTTTCGGAACCTCATTTTTGATGTTTGAGTTCGTAAATATTATTATTTAATATTTATGAGGTTAGTATAAAATTTAATTAAAGTTTATTCCTTTAATTTTTTCAATTGGATAGTTAATTAAGGTAGAAAGACTAAATTGTAAAAGTGGTAAAAATTTATCGCTATAGATTTTTAATTAATCGGAGGACCAATTTAGCAATTGGTCCATTTTAAAATGGATGTTCAGTGGTGGATGATTAAAAGTTCCACTAACATGGCTTAATTAAGTTTAAATTATTGTTAATTAAGTTTAAATTAATTAATTATAAAATTTTAGTTTAATTACAAGTATAAAAGGCAACAAATGTTTATCATCTTTATTTTTCTCCAACCGGTATTTGTTGTGGGTGATACTTAATCTGCTAGAGTGATAGGAAATCTTAACTAGTAACCTCAGAGGATAGGATGACGGTACGTCCTTCAGGACTAGGGAAATGGAAATAATTTCCCACAAACTAATTAGATTTGGAAAGGTTGGTTAGGGGTAGATACCCAAAGATTTAGAAAGTTAGAGATTGAAACTATCTTATAAGAATAGGGTAGAAAAAAGATTTCCACTTCAAGAATAAATAGAAGGATCAATACAAGTAAGGGTAAAGACGGAGTCTGTGAAATGGCAAGACGTTTAAGGAACTTTTAGAACTGATTGTGTGTTAATAGGATTGCTCAAGCGTAATTCACTTAATGCATTATCCGCAAATGGATAAGATTGGGAATAAAGTAGAGGTTGCTATGACGAGTTTAAGGGAATTTACTCGCATTAGTAGGGAGTTTATTTGCATTTAACCTTAATTATTTATACATCTGAAAGATGGGGCTTCTATTTGTAGAAACTCACTAAGATGAGTTTACAAGGGTTTGAGCTATGTTGCAGGATTTGAGTGCCAAGGTACTCGAAAAGGGACTAAGCCAGACTGAGTTAATTCAAGGATTTGATTTTGTAGAGGTGTTGTGCACATAGGAAGGGGGTACCATGAGAGGCTTCGCCTCGGGTCAATTATGTGTAGCTAAGTAGTTTCTTAAGAATTCTAAAATTCCGAGATAGTAATCTTTTATTTGAATATTAAGGATTTTTTTGTAAGATATGTACCACCCCTCACCCGTATTCACCGTCAGAATAGGGTTACGAGGTATTACTAGTCAATTCATAACATATATCATACATTTATCAAACATAAATCATTTATTCTCATAAATCCTTTAATACAATCACATTGTCCCTTATAAGGGCATACGAGGCCTTAAATATGCTTTAGAAGTGGTTCAGGACTAAACTGATAACATACAAAATTCTTCGAAAACTTAGAAATTTTTTAATCATTCATGGTTCAGATGCCCGTGTGAACAGGCCGTGTGCCTCACACGGCTTCAGACACGCCCATGTCATAGGCCATGTGGAAACAGTGCATACATACTAACTTGGGTTACACGGTTGACCACACGCCTGTGTGTTTAGCCCGTGTGCCCTTCAAATTGGCCTCAGACGCCCGTGTGCCAGGTCGTGTACTAGGCCATGCCAAACTTGTATGGTATACTGACTTATGCAACACGGCCAAGTCACACGCCCGTGTGCTAGGCCGTGTGCCATTTATGAGGGTATATTGACTTGTGCCACATGCCCG
Organism: Gossypium australe; assembly: GCA_005393395.2. Classification (NCBI taxonomy): domain Eukaryota; kingdom Viridiplantae; phylum Streptophyta; class Magnoliopsida; order Malvales; family Malvaceae; genus Gossypium; species Gossypium australe. The sequence continues at coordinate 122,593,588 of CM016619.1, forward strand.
ATCACACGGGCGTGTGATCGACCGTGTGGAGCATACTGACTTAAATTCAATTTCAACACCAAGGGACCAACGGTCGTGTAACATGACTGTGTGTCACCAGGCTGAGACACACGCCCGTGACTCTGCCCGTGTGGACAAAAATAGGCCATTTGCAAGGCCAATTTGTCACCCTTACTCATGGTCATCTAAACAACCAAATTGATATCATTTCAAGACATTAATATGCATCCAATTACCATCAATACCAATCTCAAATATGCTATAATTTTCCATCTAACTTCATACCTAAATTCACACATACAATTCAATCAAATAACCATTCCACACTTATATCATCAAGCACAATTTCACAAGCACATAACTACTCAAATTATCAACTCCAGTCACACCTTATAGATCAATTATCCAACTCAAAGTATAGCTAGTTGAGCAATTTTAAAACCATAAGCACATTTGATCGTGTGTCAGAGTCTTAAAAATTTATAAAAAGAATGATCGAGCCTAGAAACTAACTGTGACAACGATTGAGGCAAGCGCACCTATCGAACAGTAGTATAGTTTAGTGGTAAGACCGGATTGTCGAACCCAAAGGAACCAAAAGTACTAATACTAACTTTCTTTTTATTATTTAGCCTAAGAATTAAGGGAATTATTAATTAATCTAAAATTAACAAACTATTAAGCTAAAGATGCTAAGACAAAGAGAATGAATTGGGGAAATACTTGTGGGAAAAACAAATTGATTAAGACAATACCTGAGGAAGAATCCATTTAGACTTCACTTGTTATCTAACTCTGAACCAGACGATTTATTCACTTGACTTGATCCGTAAGATTCCCTAATGTATATTAATACCTCTCTCGAGGCTACTAATGTCTAACCCTAGGTTGATTAATTAAAATCTCTTTCTAATTAAAACCCCTAGAATTGCATTAACTCGATCTATGGACTCCCATATTAGGTTTGACCCTAATCAAGAATATTTTCATCATCCTATCTCTAGGGTTGCGGTCAACTCTGCTTAATTATGCTAGATCTACTCTTAGACAGGGTCTATTCCTCCTCTGTCTAAGCACATCAGTACTTGAATCAATATCCTTGTAATGCCCCGAATTTGGGCCTAGTAGAATTGGGCCCATTGGGCCTTGGGCATGGGAGCGTTTAAAAATTTTTGAGAACATAAGAACGGCTGTAATGGAAGTTAGACCTGTTAGGTGAGTGATTTTGAAAGGCTAGGGGGCTTCTATGAAGTCCCGGGTTCAAACTTTGGCTTTAGAGAAATTTTGGTTTTAGGTGAATAAAACCCTGGGAGTTAGTAGTAGGCTTTAAGAATAAAATGTGGAGAAAAATGACACAAGGAAGGGAGTGGTCTAGTGGCAAGGCGTGATTAAGGGTATAAGTGAGTGCTTGGGTTCAAGTCTTGGCGCTTGCATTTCATTTTGATTTATTTTTAAGTGAACTTAGACTTAGGCCCATAGGTTTATATTTAGTTGCGCATACTTTAAGACACAAGAGGAGCTTGTGGCCTAGTGGCTAGCGGCGTGGATTAAGTTACAGGGGAGCCTGGGTTCGAATCTCATGAGTAGCAAAAAGGGGATATTTATTTTGCTAAGTTGGGGCGGCAAGAGTTTGTGTTGGATTTAAACTCTACTGAAGGAGGAATCCTACATCGGAAAGCTAGCAAGAGGGAAGGTGAGAAGCTGGCTATAATTGGAGTTGTCTATGAGGAGAGGAAGCATACCTAGTTGGCATTGGGCATAGGAGCATTCGGGGCGCAGTTTAGCTTCAGATTCCTATCAGGTGTGTATTACGCCCTACTCTAGCTGTAGAGCGGCAAATGTCGAAATGCCAGTCACATGGCGATGGTAGCCCCATGAGCGTGCGAGCGCAGGTGTGGGGGCTTCGACGCGATAGTTGAGGCCATCATGAGTATTCTTGTGGGTTAGGCTGTTTGGGCCTCGATGGGCCAAGTGGGTCCAATGGGCCCATGGGCCCATATGAATAAGTTGTATGATTGTGAAGTAGATGTTGGATTAGACTATGGGAATCTCATATCTGTGGCTAGATTTGGGCCAAATGGGCCACACGAGCGTACGGGCCCATTTAGGCTGAAAATGGGCCTTAGGCCCAATCATCTCATTATCTTTGTTTAGAATACCCTTGTTTTACAAAATTACTAAAATACCCCCAGTTTGTGAAATTACTAAAATACCCCTGATTTGTAAAATTACCGAAATACCCCTGATTTGTGAAATTACCAAAATACCCCCAGTTTTTAAAATTACCAAAATACCCCCGATTTGCAAAATTATTGAAATACCCCCGATTTGCGAAATTACCAAATACCCTCGATTAGCAAAATTATCGAAATACCCTTGATTTGTGAAATTACTGAAATACCCCCAGTTTGTGAAATTACCGAAATACCCCAAATTTGCAAAATTATCGAAATACCCCCGATTTGCAAAATTACTCAAATACCCCCAGTTTGTAAAATTACCGAAACATCCCCGATTTGCAAAATTATGAAAATACCCTTGATTTGCAAAATTACTGAAATACCCCTAGTTTGTGAAACTATCGAAATACCTCGGTTTGCAAAATTATCAAAACACCCTCGATGGGTAAATTACCGAAATACCCTCAAGGGGTGAAATTACCATTTTACCCCTAAACGACAAAATGACCGTTGTACCCTCATGGTAGTACTAGCATTGTATGTGTTAATTGTTTGATTGATTATGTTTGAGGTGCGTTGCATACATGGTGTAGCAGCCCGGTTTAGACCCTGGTCGGAACAGTGGTTTCGGGACCACAAATCTGAGGTTGTAAAAATACTTTAATGATATTTTCTGTGTGAATAGTATGTGACATAGCCTGTGTAAAAATTCTGTGTGATAATTTTATCGACTGTGTGCTGATTTATGAAAAGGATGAAATTGCATAAGGCGTAAAAGCTGTGTGCTGATTCATAAGTGTCAATTTGTTGATGGCTTTTTAAGGAGGAGGCCTTATGTTGATAACAAACCATTTTTAAGCTAGTGGGGTGTTGAATGACTAAATAACCATAATGTTAATTCGTCTTATATGTTTAATGAAAGGGCAAATGAGTAAAATGTTAAATATGGTAATAATAAAACAAAAGGAAATTGATAGTGGAAGTGTTCATCTTCTTCCACCGAATTTAGAAAGAAAAAGAGAGGTTCTTAGCTTTGGTATTTTCAGCTAGTTCCAAGCTTAAATTAAGGTATGTTTTGGCTTCAGTTTTTGATAATTTCTACATTTTCGTAATCGTTGCTTCGTGCTCTTGCTAACCCATGTTTAAATTTTTTGAAATTGTAATGGATGCAAAAATGCCATAGATGATTGTGTGATCTTTGTGATGCTAGTTGCTAAAATATGAAAACTTGGTGTTGAATTAACATAGTTTGTATTGAGATTTTTGGTGAAATTGAGTATTTTGGGCTTAATTGAGAAAAATAAGAAATTGAGGGACTAAAATGTAAAATAAATGAAAGGGGTGGGCTTGTATAAGCATAGTGAGAATTCGGCTAGGCTTGAGCACAAGCAAATTATGTGTATTTAGTGATTTAATGAATTAAGGACTAAAGTGTCGAAATGTGAAAATGTGAGGGTTATTGTGTAAAATGCTTTAAATATGTGTGTTTGGACTAAAATGAATGATTTGGTGATTGAATGGACTAAATTTGAATGTGTATAGACCAAGAGAGGAGAGGTTCGGATCGAGATAAAGTGCTCGATTAATCGACCATATCGATAGTTTGACGTCCAAGGTAAGTTCGGATATAATACAGGTTATTAAGATATGTTTTTGTATTATGAAATGAATGTGTATATGTGTATGAAATCAAGATGCTATGTGCAAGATTTAGTTAATGGCACTAAGTGTGCGATATTGAATTCGAAACAGAAATGAATAGCACTATGTGTGCGATGTTATGAAAGCTTCAGCTTATAGATTTGGCACTGTGTGTGCGTTACCGAGATAAGTCGGTTGAAAGATTAGACACTAAGTGTGTGATGACTAATATGTACCGATCATGTATATGGCACTGAGTGTGCGATGAAATTGAAAGAATATCAGGAGATGATCGACATGTGATATCGAGCATTGAGTAGCTTGGAAATTGAATAACTATGTGTTAGCTAAGGTATGTATTGAACCTTTGTGGTTGATGAGTTATAAACAAGTTATGATTGAGTGAATGAGTATTTTAGCTATGGATGATGAGGCATGAATATGAGATAATTGATCTATGTGATTGTTTATTATATACATTGTTTGATTTGATAAGATAATTGTATTGTATGTCGACTTACTAAGCTTTGGAAAGCTTACTGTGTGATTTGTTTCTCTGCTTTGCAGTGTCAGTAAAGCTAGCTCGGATCTGGGGATTGGCAGCATTTCAGTCACACTATCGGCAATCTATTTTGGGGTATTTTAGAAAGATGTACATAGTTAAAATATGGCATGTATAGGCTAGTTAATGTATCATGTTTGAGATTTGTAAGTAGCCATGAGATGTGGCTAGATATGGGCTAGTTTTTAGCATGAATGACTTTGGTATATATGATGCATCTTTTGGTATGGATTGTGAGTTGAGAAATTGACTTGTGAATCGTAACTTTGTGTTGATAAAATGCTAGTATGATTTAGTGAAATTGAGAAGGAATAATGTTTAGTATTGAATGTGTTTAAGTTGTATATGTTAGCTTATAAGTTGATATGTTTAAAAGTGAGTTTGTATGAGTTGATAAATTGATCATATGATAGGAAATGGTTGCCAAAATGTGTGTATAAACATGCTTAAGTGTGCTTGTAGTGATTGACCCATGTGGGTGGCATCTTGCCTTAGCTAATGGCCTATTTTTGCCACACGATTGTGGCACACGGGGCGTGCCTAGTGACCGTGGGCGTAAGTCAGTATATGGCCTAAGAGCACACGGCCATGGAACACGGACAAGCCTAGTACCTATGTTGGTTTTGGCAAGATCAACCACGGTCAGGGTACACGGGCGCACTTGGTGGCCGTGGGAGTATAGTCAGGATAGACCACGGGAAGGACACACGGGTGTGTCTATTAGCCGTGGAAGGCACACGGCCTGCCCACACGGGCGTGTAAGCCCTGTAACTTAGAAAAGTTTTAATTTTCCATGAAATTTTGTATGTGTTTTGGTTTAGTCTCGACCCCTCTTTAGCATGTGATAAGGGCCTCATAGACCTTGATAAGGGACAACATGATTGCAAATGAATGTGATTGAAGATGTTTGACTTTGTGTCGTAAATTTTTGATGTTAAATGTTTTGGTTGATCGGTAATACCTCTTAACCCTATTCCGGTAATTGTTTCGGGTTAGGGGTGTTACACATGGATTGGTTATGAGTCGAATTACCGAACTACCCCTGTAGGGTAGAATTACCGGACTACCCCTGTAGGGTAGAATTACTGAAATACCCTTATAGGGTAAAATGACTGATTTGCCCTTATAGGTAAATGATCGACTTGTGCAATGAGTGGACTAATTTGACTGTAGTTGTATGACTGATATGCTTTTATTACATGTTTAAATAATTGTTACTGAGTATGGCCATTTTGCATACACGTGTAATGATTAAGCATGACATACACGACATATTACATGGGGTTGGGATTATTAATACAGAGGAAGTGCTAATCGCTTGACGACTGTGGATCCACCGAAGGCTTTAGCCACCGCAAGCTTTTTAGCCACGGAGCAGCCATGCTGCACCGATAATATTACTGAATGATGTATGCCATTAATATGGCTTCGTGCCGTAATTATGGGCATTGTGCCAATACTGAAGGCTTTGTGTTGATATTATGGCTCTGTGCCAATCGTATTTACCATGGTTATGTGCCTAACTTATATATCGATGACTCTGTGTCGATCATATTTACCCAAGGCTGTATGCTGATTATATTACTATCGCTGATGGCTATGTGCCAAACATAATACAGTCACTGATGGCTTTGTGCCAATTGTAATACCGCTACTGAAAGCCTTTTAGCCACCGAGCAGCCATGCTGCACCGATAAGTTAGTGCCGCAACCGGTGCTACATACGGAGTGTAGAGATGGGTGGGTCGATTAAATCCCCACAGGAGTGTATGGTTGGACAGGAGATGGAGTGCAGGGTTGGGATGGGCATTAATGCATTGCATATATGGATTATGATGTTGAGATGGGCTTAGGCCCAAATATATATGATATGTGGCATTTGATATGGGTTAAGGCCCAACCGAGGTTAATTTGGGCTAAGGCCCAATTGCCACTGTTACTGTAGTGGGCTTCGGCCCGGATTGCTGTGATTCATGTTCTTACTGATGAGGGTTGTACACACTGAGTTTTCGTAAACTCACCCCCTCTTTTTAAATTTTCTCAAGTAATCCTCAGTAGGCGGTTCAACGTACTGGAGGACTCAGAGGTGGCCACACTACGAGCAGTTTCAGATTTTCGTATTCTACTTATTTTTATTTTAATTTGGGTTATTATTGTAACAAGGCCTCTCTTAAATTCCAGTTTTCAGTTTTCGATTTTTAGTTTATTATGTTTTAAATCTGCTCAACATTTAATCGCGGTTTTCCAAAACAATATCTGTTTTCAAAACACTATGCTTTCGCAACTAAGTTGTAAATATCACGTTTTCATAAGTCAATTGTTTTAAATTAAGCTTCCGCATCGAACAAGGTTTTGAAGGTAATGACTTCTTAATAAATGTCGATTATTAATAACAATCGCAAACTGATGTGGACTTTAGTTTTTAAATATCAAGAAGGGTTTTCAATGAAAACGCGGTTTTCGAAAAACACCTCAATGTGACATGCCAGATTCGGGCCTAACTTCTAGGCCGGGTTTGGGGTGTTACAATCCTAAAATATCAAAACAAGAATTAAGAACACATAATTAAGAACAAATCAAGTATTTATCATATAGTTCAAAAAACAATAACAAGATCCGTCTTATGTTTCATCCCCCTCAGGTATTTGAGGGTTTAGTTCATAATAATAAAAGAATACATCTCAGAAGAAAATATAAAACAAAACATAAGAAAAACCCTAAAACCCCCTGAAGGAAATTGAAGGGAAGATCTTCCGTCTTAAGTATAACTCCATCTTCTTAAGATGAATCAACTGGCTTTCTTTGAGTAAATCCCACAATTCTAGCCTCTCTGGCTCGGCTCTTCGGCCTAACTGGACGCCCCTTGAAGGTTGGCCTCTAGGGTGTTTATATAGGGTTTTGGAATGGCTTTCTTTGCCTCTAAGTACCCTAATCTGAATGAAGTTCCTCTTTGTCACGGAAGGGACACGTACATGGCACACGCCCGTGTGAATCGTGCCCAGGCCGTGTTCGGGTATGTTAAGGTGGCACGACCGTGTGGCTTGGGCCCAGGCTGTGTTGATTTTGTGATATGGCCCATTTACTCTGTTTTAGGCCCGTTTCTCGTTGTTTTCATCTTCTGGTGCTCTCCTAAGTACAAAACATAAAAACAAAGGATTAAGAGCACCAAATTCCACAATTCAAGGCTTAAATCATCCAAAAGTATGCTAAATGTGGGATTAAGATATGTTCATATTACGGTTTATCAAATACCCCCACACTTAAGCATTTTCTTGTCTTCAAGCAAAATTCTCAACTCACAATTAAAATGAACTTCCTTGATTCATAATATTCATCAATAATGTTTCATCATAATTCAAAGATAATTCATGCATTGATAATTTAAATAGAAGGATCCTAAAGATTCAAACAATCAAAGTCATAGTTTTTGTGGCATGAAAATATAGGTGTTTCCCCTTACCTAAATAATCACCTTTAATTCAAAATCAACAAGAGTTGACATCCTCACTAAAGATTCACTCAAATCACTCAAAGTGTCTAAGGTTCAAAATTAAGCACTCAAGAGTCGAACATGAAAAGTTAATCCCATAAGCTTGCCTGAAAATTAAATCTCCACCACTATAAAATGAGATGATACACAAATCAAAAGGTCTTTAAAAAGGGTTGTAATGGGGCTCGAGTTAAAGGTGTGGATAAAGGCTGAATTAGGAGGTTAGAATCGAGATTGAATTAACAATTTACCTAACTAGAAAAAAATAAACTAATACTTGAATAATTACATCAATTATAACTTCACTAATAATACGAGCTTCTTCTCAATATGTGGAATTTTAGACGTATAAGCTCACTTGATCTTAGAACTAGTAATGAATATACTTCGTTTTTTTAAGAACAGATCAAGTATAGGAAAAAACTTTTACAACTGAAATATAGAACATAGTTAGGTAATTGCTCAAAATCAAATTTTGACAAAAAGGGAGTCAAGGAATGGTAATAACAAATACAAGATGGGTTTTGGGTTATTATTAGTGGGTGAGTCAATAAAAAGGGTTGTTAGGATCAAAGGGGTTCACTAAAGGTTAATTGTGAGGGTAGGTTTTTAGTGGAGTAAGTGAGTTAAATCCTAAGTGCCTTTATCATCTCTATATGTCAAATCAATGATGTGGTCTCAACATGTATAATCGAAGCAAGTTCTAGAATAACAAGTCAATATTGACACACTCATAGTCAAAAAGTGAGCACGAAAGAATGTATGCTCTAGAAGGCTCAAAATCTCACAAAACTTATGGGTTTAATATCAACCTTGTAAATTTCAAACTTCAAGGTAATAATTAGATTCAGGTAGACAACCTAAAAAAATGTTAATTTTTTGAAAATAGACTCATCATGCTTGATTTTCTAGTCTCCTAAAGTTTAAATCATCACTGCACAATTGTCAATGACTTATTCTAAAACATATCAAAGAAAATCATGGATTACAGGAAATTTCATTCTAGTAGTAATCTGAAAAAATTACTTAAAGACAAGATATCATTCAGGGATTTGAGAATAATGCAGAAAGTTAGGCACTTCCTCGAAGTAAATATTCACCCCCACACTTAAGATGTACATTGCCCTCAATGTACAAAGATGTATATGAAATTTAAGAGATGGGGAGAGGTGAAACTTCCTGAATTTGGATGGCTTCCTTGAGTTGGGAGTGTCGTGGTGTGGTGGCCGCCGACAATCTCTGCGCTAGATGAAGAAATTGGGAAGCTCGTGGAGAATTAGCCAGGAAATAATGACAATAATTCAAAATATACTAAATATATATTTAAAGACAAGAAAGAGAAAGAGAAAGAAAATAGAAAGTAAAATAAAATTAAAGGAAAAGATTCATGGGCTGTAAAGTCCTTATCGTTAGGTGGTTAGCGGGGTGAATGTGATTTCTAAGGCTGTAACATCCTGAATTGGGGGGCTTTGCATTTGATGTGTTTCTGTGTGTATGCTATGCTCAATGTGTTAGTTTAGGGTGTTTAGGGGTCCAGGAAGGGTTCGGGGTTGAGCCGAAGCTATGGCCAAAATTCTCTGTTTGGGCACTTTAGTGGAAAGCTAGCTGGGATAGGACTTAAGGGATATTACTTGTGTTTGAAGACACAAGAAAGTCAGTGGGAAAGAGGCAAGGAGGCGCCTCTTAAGGTTCAGGTAGGTGACGCCACAAGGGAGCAGAAATGGAGCATGTTCAAGTCGCATGGTGCTCATTTTCGAATTCTTTTTGGTGTCAGGGGGAGCAGAGGTAGAGTTCGGCTAGGATACTTCAAGAGGGGAGAGTTGATTGAGTCAAATAACTCAAATGTGTGGCTGAGAGAAGAAGGAGGAGTTTGAATCATTCAAACTATTTCGAATGAGTGAGCAGGAGTGAATTTAGGAGAAAAGTAAGGGATTAGCATGTGGTGAAGGTAGTGGCCGAATTTTGAATGCTTGGGGGGAGTGTAGGAATTGGTTCTAGCTTGGTTAGGGTGTGCCGAATTTCAATTATGGTCATAGGCATTTTAGTTCTCAAAAGTGCATTTTCGGTTTTGGGTTGTAGGTGCCGAATTTTTTTGGAGGTACTTAGTAGCCAAGTTTGAGAGCTCTTTTCCGTTTCGGCATTTAGTGTTCTTCTTTTTGACAACTTTTGAACCTTTTCTTTGTTTAGCCGAAACTCCTATTATCCTCTCTACTTCTCATTTCTTTCTTCTCATTTGCATTACCTAAAGCCGGAACCTCATTCTTCTTTTCTTCTTCTTGACCGAATCCTCCATTACTCCCATTCATCTCTTTGATTTCATCTTGCTTTAGCCAAATCTCTTAAGCCTCTCTTCTTGTCCTTCATTTGCCGAAACATATCCCTCACCTTCTCACAGGTTTCTTTTTCAAAGCCGAAGCACCCATTGTTCTTATTCTTTCTATATTTCTTCTTGGCCGAATCTTCCTTGAGTGCTCATCTTCATCTTTCGTTCTTTGTTCAGTGGATTACCATCACTTTGTTTCACAACTTTGTCAATCAGATTCTCTTTGATCGTGGTAGGTATTCCTTTTTCGTTTCAATTCTCTTTTCTCCCTTTTTGGATGCCGATGGCATTAATCTTGCCTTATGATTCTTGACCGATTGAAGGAGGGGCTTTGTCTTCGCGTTCTTTCGGTATCTGATCTGCGATTGAAGGGTGTTAAGGGACATTCGATTTTAGTCGACTTAGGTATTCAATCGGTGCCTTAATCCAAGTCTTATAATCTTCGGGATTTGTCGATCTAGGTAAGGGATCTTTGCGTTTTGAGCATATATTCTTTATTTGTTCTCTGTTCAATACTTTAATCCGGTCTATTGACCAAGATCTTTTTCATGGACTCAAACGCTAGCCAAGCAAAGGGCGGGGTTGGACCCGTAGCCCCACCCCCAAAGTTCAAGAAGCGCGCGATGTCTGCTATTCGAGATTGGCCACCAGGTTGTGGGCCGGCTTCTAAAAGGGATAAACAGATCGCTATGATCCCTGCAAGTGAGGATGTTAGTGAGATCGATAGTGTAGTCTTGAGTGTTTACAGGTGTATAGTTACCACATTACTTTTTAATTGTTTAAATCAATTTTATGTTATGTCTGAAAAGCCAAAAATCTCAGCAATGGTGATTGTGCTACCCAAGTGGGGTAAAACCGAAACTCCAAGTCAGCTCTTCGTAACCTAACTTTATGAATGAATATGATGGCATGATCTTGTGTGGGTGCGCTAAATATTGCATTATGACATCATAACCTGTTTATTATGTTTATTATACTATGTTGCATTTGCATGGGATTTGGGTTGTATGATATAAGGGGAAGTGTATATTGGTGACATTGTCACATGGGATGATGGTTTGGTGCGTTATCATTGCGTCGGTAATTTGGTCACATAGTGATCGGTGGCTAGACCACGTATTTTTGTCTTTGAGCAGTGTGTCTGTCAGCACGACTGCAAAAGTGGAGTTAGAGGATGGAGGGTCGATTGTAGAAATCCCCCAGTGTGTTGAGGATGGACGTATGAAGTGGAGTGTAGAGGATGGAAAAACTAGGCTGGGATGGGCTATCATGTTGATTAATTGTTAAACTGGTTGTTTGGGCTTCGGCCGAGGGTATATGGGGCTTAGGCCCATTTGTGGATTTCTGGTGGATTAATTACACACTGAGTCTTCTGACTCACCCTTTCATTCAAACAATTGCAGGTAATCCTTAGCATAATGGATTGGGTTGGAGGGAACTCGAGGTGGCCATGCATGGATTTTATGAGTAAATTTTATTTCATTTGTCGTTTATAACTTTTGGGAATTTTCTTTGGTTTGTAATAAGGCCACTATAAAATTTGAAATTTTCTGTCGAGTTTTAAATTTTGAACACATCGATTACAGACTGCTCAATGGGGTGTTTTAAAAAAAAATTAAATTACGAACTAAAGTTTTCTTTTAACCTGCCAATCAACATATCTTATAATAAAAGGCATTTTTATTAAAAATCTGATAAATGAACAATTGGTAAGTGTTTTCAAATGTCACCTAATCGCAAGGCTCAACTAATTAAATTTCAAAGTTAACTGAACAACGAGTTTTCAACTGAAACACGAAACTCGAGATTTTGAAATGACTTAGGATTTTCCGAGACCAAATCAAACCATCTAAACTTCTTCCTAGTAGCATGCCAGATCCGGTCGTAGTGTTTGGGCCGGGTTTGGGGTGTTACAAAGGCTGTGGTGTCGTGGCTATGGTTGTGGTGTGGTGATTCCCAAGCAGCCTTTAGAACCTAAATCAAAGAAAATGAAATAAAATAGATTAAACTAAGTAAAAAAAAATAAAGAAAAGGAAAATAAAGGAGAAGCGAAAATGAAAAGAAAAGTTAAATGGACTCAAAGGTCCTTTTCCTGTCGGATTAATGAAGCGGCTGGCATGAACTTATGTAGATCGGTCTCACAAAGGGTGACTATGCTAGGATCCTTCCGTTTCATCGACATGGATGTGGTTAGATCTAGAGTTAGGGGGAATGAAGAAGAATAAGAATGAAAAAGAAGGGGGGTGTAAAGGAAGAAGAAGGGTGGAGAGTAGGTAAGAAGGGGAGAGGGGTGGTTTAAATAGAAATTTCAGGTCTGGTACTTCCCCACGGCCGTGTCGCACGGCCGTGCTATGCTTTATTCATTTCTCCCACGCCCATGTGCAGGTCGCCACGCCCGTGTTGCAAAAATAGTGTCGACCACGGCCGCATCGCACGGCCGTAGTGTTCAGTTGAGGGTCGTGGCTTGAAGATATTTTTCATTCTGTTTCGTACTATCTCTGCCATGTCAGTACGTACATCCGTAGCATCCATACAGTCACGGCCATGGCCGTGTGCAAGGCCTTGTGGTATGGAAATTTGCACTTGGTTAGTTTATAGTTAGGTGCTAAAAATGGAAAAAATGTGAAGATTAATGGGGTTAGTGCTCGGGTTGCCTCCCGAGAAGCTAGACTTACCTCTCATTCGCACATTCATGGTGGTTTCAGGAGTTGAAAGTCCTTCTTCATGCTATCAGCCCTTTTATCAGTATATAGCTCAAGTCGAGTAGCGTTTACTTTAAAAGTGCTGAATATAGGATTACTTACCTCGAGTATTCTGTACGAGAAGACCTTCGGTACCCTAAAAGAAATTTCTTTGTTTGTATTAGGGTCAGGAGGAGGTATTTAAGGGTCTGCTTTATCTAACAATACCTGATCTCCGATCTTAAATTTGTTTGTCCCACAGAATGGTGTTGGTTCTGCTTTGTGTATTCCTAATTTCTCCTTGAAGTGTGTCTTCCACTCGTCTAGCTCATCGATCTGAAGCCTTTGTTCCTCATGAGTTATTTCCTTGTTGGCATGAGGTATAAGATCTGGCTCAGTTGTGTTGTTCTATGGTGCTTCCTGAAAAGAAGGTTTAACCGAATGGTTGTAACACCCCAAACCCGGTCTATGCGTTAAGACCAGACTTGGTATGCCACACAAATCAAACATACATCTAGTCATCTAGTGATTTAAAGAAAACAAATCTTCAAAAACTATTTTGGAGATGGAGTTTATTAAAAACCGAGGTTAATTTGAAATCTGTGATTTCAGAACATAAGAATTTATAATTTGATCTCAGAGTAATAATTGGTTAAAATTTTAAAGAAGTTTTAAAAGAATTCAAAAGGAATTTGAAAACAAAATTCATAAAAGAGTTTTCACAGAAATTTTTACGAGTTGAGATATCTAAGAAAAACCCCTTTTTATACGTAAATTAAAGAAAACATTGTAAAATTTAAAATAATCCCTTTTTAGTATCTAAAACATATTAAAATCCATCCACGATTAAAAATCCATAAAAATAATACCAGAGGCCTTATTACATCACAACTGAAAAATTAATTAAGTAAAAATACTAAAGAGTAGTTCAAAGTTCATAAAAAAAACCATCATTTGAAGTATGGGCCCCGCGAAGTCATCCTCGGCCCAAGCCTCCATCAATTATCATTACCTGAGAAGGGTAAGAAAACGGGGTGAGTTACTTAGAACTCAGTGTGTAACCCACTTACCAAGTCCACTGGGCCAAACCATTTAAGCATTTAATTGGGCCTGAGCCCATTAACGAATATAACAATATAGTAATTAAAAATGCATGTGAAATGCAATTCCCAACCAAGCTTAAATTTCCATCCACTACACACCACCCGTACCAACCAGCACACCTGTGGGGATCAAGTCAACCCGCCCCGCCAACACACCAATCGCAGGCATTTAAGCCATTTAATTCGCAGGCAAAACAATATTTCGCAGGCCAGTGGCCATTAATACGCAGGCATAAAGCCATTTAAACATGGCACGAAGCCTTCTTCTCTTCATCAAAATATCCCAATCCATGCAATAGTATATATACAATGTACAACAATTTATTCATATGATAATTTTAACATCAGGCCCATATTAAAATTTGGCCCATTTCACAATTTGGCCCATTTCACAATTTGGCCTATTAAGCAGTATAACAAATCGGCCCATATAGCAATCTTTCAAAACGGCCCATTAAGCAATCTATCGAAATGGCCCATTAATACATGAGGCCCATATAGCAATCTATCGAAACGGCCCATTAATACATGAGGCCCATATATCACTTTTTATCATATTAGCCCATTAAGGCGATTTCGTAACTTTCACGATTTTAATACTGATTTCATGCACTTACACTAAAGTTTAATAAACCATATTTTTCGATTTTTACCAACTTTGCGATTATTAGCCTAATGCTAATTAACGATATAACATCTAACATATGAGATAAGTGTGAAATTACACACCTGATTACGGTGAGAACTATACTTTCCTGCTCGTCGATACCAAAATACGTGTCACGCTTGATTAGAACACTAATACTTAATATAAATCTATACTAAAGATAAGCGATCTAGATCTTTACCCTCAGAATCTCGAACAACAACTATTTGTCGGTTCTCCCCGGTTGATGGTTCACAACCCAATGGGAAATCCCGAACAACTAATGGCTCCGAACTACGAACAACTTCGAATAATCGATTCTCCTCGGATGAGGGTCCACAACCCGGTGCAAAATCCCGAATTGCCAAAACAGCCTTTTGCTTGAATCTAGAGGGAATAGTGAAACCGCCCCTCTTCCGAACACTATTCACCACCCTTTTCGACCCTATCTTGTTTGCCTCCGTTGACAAAAGATTATTAGTCCAACTATTATATCAAAATTTAAGACTATTGGTTTTAAGGGCGAAATTGGCTTACCACAAAAATATCTTTGCGTTCACGGGATGAAAATCGTGCGATAACGTCCCTAAGATAAAATCGATTAGTAACCCATCTATGACGAAATAACGAGTAATATGGGAGTCCTTGATAGAAACCCTTACCTTAACACTTTGGACCGAATCCTAGCGATTCACGATGCTTACGAACACTTCGAGTTTCGGCCTTTCTCTATTTCACTATAAAACGAAAAGGATTTGACTAAGAGAAATGGATGATAATTTCGGTCAAAAAGGCTCTCCCAAGCCCACTTATGGATCGGCAATTAAGCAAATAATAACAAAATTAAAACAATCAAAGAGGATTCTTACCGATTGTTCAAAGTTTGAATAGAAAGAGGTTGAGAAGAAAAATATATGAGGAATGGAAGATTCAGCTATGATATATGAGAAAGGGAAGATTCGGCTAAGAAGATGGTACTAACATTCGGCTATGGAGGAAATGAGAAGGGAGGAAATGTGTTTGTAGAATGAGCAAAATGGAGAAGAAAGAGATAAAGAATGAGAGGTTGTGATTCGGTTTTCAAAGGTGAGAAAAGAGCAAAGAGAGAGAGAGTTGGGACAAGGGAGCATTCGGCAATGGAGAAGAAAAGAAAAAGAGAAAAGTGGCCTTCAAGTTTAGGTGTTTTCGGCACTAGGGAAAAAGACTTGAAAGGTTAGGCAAAGTAAGACCAAATGGTCAAAATGAAATGACCAAAAGAAGAAAACAAAAGATGTTCACAATTGCTCAATGAACATTCGGCTAGGGAGAGAAAAGATGGAGAGAAAATGCTTTGAGAGAAAACAAAAATGACCAAAATGAAAAGTGCACAACAACACCTACCCTTACCCAAAAGCCTTCAAAATATTCGGCCACCCCGTAGCCCCCAAAACCGTCCAAGTACATTGGCCAAAAGTCAAAGTTTTAGCCACCCAAAAGTTTCCAAAACATCACTCTTGTTTCATGCCTTGTGTTCTCCCTATATTCCATAAGCCAATGATTCCTTCCCTTATGTACCAAGCTTACCTTAACCATTAGCCACCTTGCCAAAAATAAAATAGTCCAACCTTACCAAAAATAAGGCTTGACCGACACATGCTAGGAGAGTGCAAAAATAAATGTCACAAAAATGCATTCCAAAGGATTCGAACCTCTTCCCTCAAGTAACACTTATGGCGCCAACTTCACTTTACTACTAGCTCATCATATGCTAGTTATTGTCACTTAATTTCCTTAAACATCAGGGTCACTTGTTCGACTTCAATAAAGTACTCATTACTAAAATTTATTCTAATTTCGAATAAATCCCGAGCCTTCTCAAGACTATATTAAACACACAAATTAAATCATTGAAAGCTAAGCACCAAAAACATGCAACATATCGATACTCAATTTTTAGGATGTTACAATTCTACCCCCTTAAAGAAAATTTCGTCCTCAAAATTTACTTGGTTAAAAGAGGTGAGGATATTGTTGGCGAATTGCATCCTCAGGCTTCCACGTAGCTTTCTCCACTCCGTGATTACGCCATAGAACCTTAACCAACGGCACAGTCTTCTTTCTTAGCACCTTAACATCACGGTCTAAGATTTTCACTGGTTCCTCCTTGAAAGGCAAGTCTGGCCTTAACTCCACTTTTTCTACCGGTACTATGTGAGACAGATCCGATCTATATCGCCTCAGCATAGAAACATGAAAGACACTATGAATCTGACTCAACTCCGGAGGTAATTCCAGCTGATATGCCACTGGTCCTACACGCTTCAACACGCGGTACGGTCCAATGAACCTAAGGCTCAACTTCCCCTTCCTTCCAAATCTAAAATTTTTTTTCCAAGGTGAGACTTTCAGAAAAACCTGATCTCCCACCGCAAACTCAATATCCTTACGCTTCAGATCCGCATACGACCTTTGTCTATCCGAAGCTTCCTTTAACCGTGCTCGAATCACCTTTACCTTTTCTTCCGTCTCAAATATCAATTCAGGACCCTACAACTATTGTTCCCTCAATTCAGTCCAACAAGTAGGGGTACGACACTTACGACCGTATAACGCTTCATAGGGCGCCATTTGGATACTGGATTGATAACTGTTATTGTACACAAACTCTGCCAAAGGTAGGAAATCCTCCCAACTACGTCTGAAGTCAATTACACAACCCCTTAACATGTCTTCCAAAATCTGAATTACTCTTTCTGACTGACCATCTGACTGAGGATGAAAAGCCGTACTGAAGTTTAACTTTGTTCCCAAAGCCTCATGCAAAGCTTTCCAAAACCGTGATGTAAACCTAGGATCCCTGTCCGATAAGATAAATACTGGTACACCATGCAACCTCACGATCTCAGATACATACAGCTTAGCCAACTTTTGAAACGAGTAATCCGTACGAATTGGTAGAAAATAAGCAGCCTTCGTCAATCGATCTACTACCACCCAAACGGAATCTTTCTTAGTAGGTGTTAAGGGTAACCTACTAACAAAGTCCATTGTTATCCGCTCCCATTTCCATAAAGGAATCTTTACCGGTTGCAATAAGCCCGATGGTAATTGATGTTCCGCTTTCACTTGTTGACAAGTCAAGCACTTACCCACGAAATCAGTAACCTCCCGCTTTAACCTTGGCCACCAATACTGTTCACGGAGGTTTCGATACATCTTATTTCCTCCAGGGTGCATAGCATAAGGGCTACTATGCGCCTCCCGCAGAATCATTTGTCTCAAATCCGAATCCATGGGCATACAAACTCTTCCACGGAAACACAACACTCCATCCTTGTTCATTCCAAAGTCCCCTACTACACCGCTTTCAACTTGTTGCATTAATGGACCCAACTTTTCATCTGATAACTGCTTTTCCTTGATCTGTTCTAACCACAAAGGCTTTACCTGAAGTTACGCTAGCAGACTACCATCCTCATACAAGCTGAGATGAGTAAACATTGCTCTTAACTTCGATACTACCTTACGACTCAACGCGTCCGCCACCACGTTAGCCTTTCCAGGATGGTACTCGATTGAGAAGTCATAATCCTTTAACAACTCCACCCATCTTCGTTGTCTCAAGTTCAACTCCTTTTGGGTAAGGAGGTACTTAAGACTCTTATGGTCCGTATAAATGATAGACTTTTCACCGTAGAGATAGTGCCTCCAGATCTTTAAAGCAAACACCACCGCAGCCAACTCCAAGTCATGAGTGGGATAGTTTACTTCGTGTGGCCTCAACTGACGAGATGCATAAGCTACCACCTTTCCACCTTGCATCAACACACATCCTAAACCCGTGTGCGACGCATCATAATAAACGATAAACTCTTTTCCAGCCTCAGGTTGAATCAGTACTGGTGCTTCCGTCAAAATCTTCTATTTCTCGAAACTCCTTTGTTGCTTATCGGTCCACACATACGGTACTCCCTTTCGCAACAGCTTAGTTAGGGGTGCAGCAATCAACAAAAACCCCTCAACAAAGCGTCTATAATATCCAGCCAAACCCAAGAAACTCCAAATCTCAGCCACTGACTTCAGTGGTTTCCAATCCAACACAGCCTCTACCTTCCGAGGATCAACTCTTATTCCTTATGCTGACACCACATGACCCAAGAAAGTCACTTCCTTCAACCAAAATTCGCACTTACTGAATTTAGCATAAAGTTGTTTATCTCGCAATATTTGTAATACCATGCGCAAATGTGAGTCATGCTCTTCTTTATTCCTTGAATATACCAAGATATCATCTATGAACACCACCACGAACCGGTCTAGATAGGGTTGAAAGACTCGGTTCATCATGTCCATAAATGCAGTTGGTGCATTGGTCAACCCGAATGACATCACTAAAAACTCATAATGTCCATAACGAGTTCGGAATGCCGTCTTATGAATATCAGACTCCTTAACCTTGAGTTGATGATAACCCGATCTCAAATCAATCTTGGAGAAAACTGAAGCTCCTCTCAATTGATCAAACAGGTCGTCGATTCTCGGCAAGGGATACCTATTCTTGATCGTCAATTTATTCAACTGCCTATAATCAATGTACATACGTATCGACCCATCCTTCTTCTTGACAAACAAAACTGGTGCTCCCCACGGAGACACACTCGGTCGGATAAATCCCCGATCCAACAATTCTTTAATTTAAGCTTTAAGCTTTGCTAACTCTTTCGGCGCCATTCTATAAGGAGCAATGGACACCGGAGCCATTCCGGGCAAAAGCTCAATGCCAAATTCTACTTCCCGATCTGGAGGTAGACTAGGAAGTTCTTCGGGAAAGACATCTGGAAATTCTTTCACCGTTCTCACACCTTCCACTGATAATTCCTTGGCATCCAAAGCACTAATGAAGGCTAGGAACGCTCCATACCCTTTTCGCACCAACTTTTCTGCCTTTAAAGCAGATACCACATTTACCAAAAAGTTCCTTCGCTTGCCTATCATTACTACCTCCTCATCATCCACAGTCCTTATTGACATCCACTTTTCAACACAATCCAATTGCGCCCGATGCTTCACCAACCAATCCATGCCCAAAATAAGATCGAACTCGCCGAAAAGCAATTCCATCAAATCCGCTAAAAATATTTCTATTTCAATTTCCAAAGGCACGTCTCTATACAATTAATTTACTATTACAGACTGTCCCACCGTCATCTCTCTATCGGTAATCTCAGATCTAATATTCAGGTTTCCAGATATGGCACTAGCAACATACGAGTGGGTAGACCCGATATCTATCAAAGCAGTAACAGTTACATCAAAGATGAAGAACGTACCAGTTATCACATCAGGTGCATCGCCATCTTCACAACGCCTGACCGCATAGACCAACCCCGGCTATCTTGCCTCCGCGTTACCTCTAAAGCCATTACCTCGACCCGGTGCACCTTGACCACGTCCAGCACCATTACCACCACGACCTGATCCACGCCCTCTCGGTGGCTGCTGAGTGCCTCTAGCTGGTTGTGCATCAGAGTTACGAGCTTCCTGAGTCGGAGCAGTCCGTCGAGGGCAATTCCTATATTGATGATCCTTGGAACCACATTTAAAACAACCCCAAGTTCTCTTCCAGCATTCCTCGGGGTGTCGTTTCCCACAGTCAGCACAGTCTCGACTCTGATTGGTAGCCACAGGTGCTCTAGCTTGAGCTGGCTCATCATTTCGAGGCCTTTTTTGGAACCTTTTAGAAGAACCCGAATACTTAAAGTCCCTCTTGCCTCTGACTCTTTCCCGGTTCTAGTGCTCTGAGTTCTTAGCCTGTTCGGCTATCTTGGCTTTCTCCACAAGCGTGGAAAAAGTCCTTACTTGTTGTGGGGCTATCAGTACCCGCAACTCATCATTCAACCCATCTTCAAAGCGTACACAGCGTTCATGATCAATTGGCACTATTGTCCGAGCATAACGACTCAAGCGTAGAAATTCTGCCTCGTAAGCTGCCACCGTCTTGTTTCCTTGAACCAGATTCAGAAATTCCTTCCTCCGTGCATCCACATAACTTGTCCCGACATACTTCCCTTGGAAAACAGCTTTGAAGAAATCCCAAGTAACGAATGCGCCAATACTCCGCTACATTCGGAGCTACATCAGAGACACCTCTAAAAACCTCAGCACCACTTGATTTAAGTCGTTCCGATATTGATCCACGAGCTGCTGGCCCAGTTCTAGTCCCAGCGACCCTTTCTAGGACTCGCAACATTGCTTGGATCAAAGCATTGTCCTCTCTCCTATGGTCTTTGATCCATTTTCTGACACCGGTGATGCCGGTGCATCCATTTTTGGCATATGTCCCGATGCCTCAGACACGGCTCTAGCACCTCGGCCTCTTCCACGGCCACGTTTACCATGTCCACGTCCTCTAGCGCTCATAATGACTAATACGGTTTAATCTGATTACAAGTTTTATGAACCAGAAAACTATTTCAGTGTTTATTAACGATATTTTATGAGATATAAGAGGTAGAGTTGTTTTCGCAATCATATCCTATAGTCTCAGTCTCTACAGTTTCAACACCTAAAACTAGAAGTTCTAGAGTGTTCCTATGATCATATCACAATAATAAACATTCAATATACGAATACTTACTTGACTTGGTGCCGGATGATCGTGGTGCCATACTACCTTTAAAACATAAAATCTATAAATTTGTAACAATTTTAAATGAAAATTGTTGTTGAACCCAAACCACAGCCGAGTTTTGAACCTAGCTCTGATATCATTAAATGTAACACCCCAAACCCAGTCTATGCGTTAAGACCAGACTTGGTATGCCACACAAATCAAACATACATCTAGTCATCTAGTGATTTAAAGAAAACAGATCTTCAAAAACTATTTTGGAGATGGAGTTTATTAAAATCGAGGTTAATTTGAAATCTGTGATTTCAGAACATAAGAATTTATAATTTGATCTCAGAGTAATAATTGGTTAAAATTTTAAAGAAGTTTTAAAATAATTCAAAAGGAATTTGAAAACAAAATTCCTAAAAGAGTTTTCACAGAAATTTTTACGAGTTTGAGATATTTAAGAAAAACCCCTTTTTATACGTAAATTAAAGAAAACATTGTAAAATTTAAAATAGTACCCTTTTAGTATCTAAAACATATTAAAATCCATCCACGATTAAAAATCCATAAAAATAATACCAGAGGCCTTATTACATCACAACTGAAAAATTAATTAAGTAAAAATACTAAAGAGTAGTTCAAAGTTCATAAAAAAACCATCATTTGAAGTATGGCCCCCGCGAAGTCATCCCCGGCCCAAGCCTCCATCAATTATCATTACCTGAGAAGGGTAAGAAAATGGGGTGAGTTTCTTAAAACTCAGTGTGTAACCCACTTACCAAGTCCACTGGGCCAAACCATTTAAGCATTTAATTGGGCCTGAGCCCATTAACGAATATAACAATATAGTAATTAAAAATGCATGTGAAATGCAATTCCCAACCAAGCTTAAATTTCCATCCGCTACACACCACCCGTACCAACCAGCACACCTGTGGGGATCAAGTCAACCCACCCCGCCAACACACCAATCGCAGGCATTTAAGCCATTTAATTCGCAGGCAAAAAAGCCATTTAAAACAATATTTTGCAGGCCAGTGGCCATTAATACGCAGGCATAAAGCCGTTTAAACATGGCACGAAGCCTTCTTCTCTTCATCAAAATATCCCAACCCATGCAATAGTGTATATACAATGTACAACAATTTATTCATATGATAATTTTAACATCAGGCCCATATTAAAATTTGGCCCATTACACAATTTGGCCCATTTCACAATTTGGCCTATTAAGCAGTATAACAAATCGGCCCATATAACAATCTTTCAAAACGGTCCATTAAGCAATCTATCGAAATGGCCTATTAACACATGAGGCCCATATAGCAATCTATCAAAACGGCCCATTAATACATGAGGCCCATATATCACTTTTTATTATATTAGCCCATTAAGGCGATTTCGTAACTTTCACGATTTTAATACCGATTTCATGCACTTACACTAAAGTGTTAATAAACCATATTTTTCGATTTTTACCAACTTTGCGATTATTACCCTAATGCTTAATAACTATATAACATCTAACCCATGAGATAAGTGTGAAATTACACACCTGATTACGATGAGAACTATACTTTCCCACCCATCGATACCTAAATACGTGTCACGCTTGATTAGAACACTAATACTTAATATAAATCTATACTAAAGATAAGTGATCTAGATCTTTACCCTCGGAATCTCGAACAATAACTATTTGTCGGTTCTCCCCGATTGACGGTTCACAACCCAATGGGAAATCCCGAACAACTAATGGCTCCGAACTATGAACAACTTCGAATAATCGATTCTCCTCGGATGAGGGTCCACAACCCGGTAGAAAATCCCGGATTGCCGAAACAGCCCTTCGCTTGAATCTAGAGGGAATAGCGAAATCGCCCCTCTTCCGAACACTATTCACCATCCTTTTCGACCCTATCTTGTTTGCCTCCGTTGACAAAAGATTATTAGTCCAACTATTATATCAAAATTTAAGACTATTGGTTTTAAGGGCGAAATCGACTTACCACAAAAATATCTTTGCGTTCACGGGATGAAAATCGAGCGATAACGTCCCTATGATAAAATCAATTAGTAACCCATCTATGACGAAATAACGAGTAATATGGGAGTCCTTGATAGAAACCCTTACCTTAACACTTTGGACCGAATCCTAGCGATTCACGATGCTTACGAACACTTCGAGTTTCGGCCTTTCTCTATTTCACTATAAAACGAAAAGGATTTGACTAAGAGAAATGGATGATGATTTCGGCCAAAAAGACTCTCCCAAGCCCACTTATGGATTCGGCAATTAAGCAAACAATAACAAAATTAAAACAATCAAAGAGGGTTCTTACCGATTGTTCAAAGTTTGAATAGAAAGAGGTTGAGAAGAAAAATATATGAGGAATGGAAGATTCGGCTATGATATATGAGAAAGGGAAGATTCAGCTAAGAAGATGGTACTAACATTCGGCCATTGAGGAAATGAGAAGGGAGGAAATGTGTTTGTAGAATGAGCAAAATGGAGAAGAAAGAGATAAAGAATGAGATGTTGTGATTCAGTTTTCAAAGGTGAGAAAAGACCAAAGAGAGAGAGTTGGGACAAGGGAGCATTCAGCAATGGAGAAGAAAAGAAAAAGAGAAAAATGGCCTTCAAGTTTTGGTGTTTTCGGCACTAGGGAAAAAGACTTGAAAGGTTAGGCAAAATAAGACCAAATGGTCAAAATGAAATGACCAAAAGAAGAAAACAAAAGATGTTCACAAGTGCCTAATGAACATTCGGCTAGGGAGAGAAAAGATGGAGAGAAAATGCTTTGAGAGAAAACAAAAATGACCAAAATGAAAAGTGCACAACAACACTTATCCTTACCCAAAAGCCTTCAAAATATTCGGCCACCCCCTATGTAACACCCCAAACCCGGCCCAAACACCACGACCGGATCTGGTATGTCACTAAGAAAAATTTTGGAAAACATGTCGTATTTTCAGAAAAGCCCAAATATATTTTATATAGAATATGCCTTTGTAAAATAAAACCCAAACTTAATTACATTCCTTAGTTTAATTAAAATAAAAATTTAAATAACTAAAAGTAATAAAAGCCCATAATAAAACAAAATATAAACTAGTGGTCCATGGCCTTATTACAACGAGATTTTAAAATCCATTAATTAAAAATATAAAATAATAACTTGAGTCTTTTTGCTAGATCCACATATTCTGCTGCATGGCCACCTTGCGTTCCTCTCCAGTCCGGTCCGAAGCACTAGGTATCACCTGAAATGTTAATTAAAAGGGTGAGTCGCGAGACTCAATGTGCAACCCTCATGCACCACTAGATTTTTGGGCCTTAAGCCCATTAAGCAAAATAAACAGTTTAATACTCATAACAAACATTAATAAAAATAATATGCAAGGCCCAACCTGTTTGCCTAGGTTTCCATCTGCTACACGCCCCCGTACCAACCGTTCACACCATTGGGGATTTCTACAATCGCCCCACACCGCTACACACCATGATGGCAGCCTTGCTGCTCATCCACGTATGATGGCCGAAGCCCTTATAACATATAATGGCTGAAGCCCGTATAATATTTAATGGCCGAAGCCCGTATAACAGTTTACGGCATTAGCCGCTACATCAGATCACGGTAAAAACCGCTACACATATAACGTATAACTTCCTCCTTTCATTAACCCAACCCATGCAATCACATACAAGCATTTTACTTATAACATTTAAACAGGTTATTTACTAACCTAGGTTCCGCTTTTACCCTCCTTGGGCTTTCATCAATAAGCCGAGATGTTGGCAATTATCAAAACATATATAAATCTTATGATCATACATTTTATGATTAGATCTAGATGGTGGGGAAGTATTACACACCTGATTAATGTAGATACCCTTGCTAAACCGATCTATGCTTTGCTTCAAAAAGCCAGAAAGATGTGAAAATAGGCCTCTCCTATATTCGGCCATAGTTAGTATTCTACCCGATTTTATATATATGAATAAACAAATCCTCTTACCTTGAAATCCTGAATGTAACACAATTCTATAACTTAGAGATCTATGAGTTTCGGCTTCTAGGAAAAATCCCGGAAAGATGATCTATCGAGCTTTCGGCTTTTGAAAGAACTAAAAATTGAAAAGATGGCTAAGGGAGATTCAGCCAATGAATATTAAGGAGAAGAATAGGTGTAGTTTCGGCTTTTGAATCAAAGTGAAAATGAGGGAATAGGCTTAGAGATTTCGGCTTTTGCAGAGAATGAAGGAGAAGATGAAACTTTAGGAGTTTTCGGCTTTTACTCAGAGAAGAAGAGAAAAGAATGAGAGAAAAACCCCAAATGCCGAAATTGAAGAGATATTCCCCCTATTTATAGAAATTTCGGCACTTACCTAACCTTGCAGATAAATCCTATCTTTTCTCCTTTATCTTAATCTACTAGCTCATCTAAAAGACACTTAATTATCTCTAACTCCTCCCTCCTTTATCAGCATATTATCCACATATTTTAAACATTAAAATCCCTAAATTTTAGCCTTTATCTGCTTATTATCCTTATAAAATAAATTCCTAAATAATAGCCTTTATCTGCTTATTATCCACATATTTTAAACATTAAAACCCTTAAATTTTAGCCTTGTTGCCATCCACTCCACCTAATCCTAATGCCCAAAATTTAGCTAACATAAATTAAAAGAATTGGGCTCCATGAAACTTAAATTTGGGCCCCTTACTCCCTTGTGTGGCGTCACCTCCTAAGATTGGGCCACAAGCCCACTTTGGTATTTTAAACATTGATACTACCTTTTAAACCCCTATAATGCCCAAACAGAAACCTAAGCCTGAGCCCAATTTGGACCCCTAACACTTAAATTAACACATTAAACATATCCTACCTATTAAACGCATAGGCCCAAAAATTCAGGATGTTACAGTTCTACCCCCTTAAAGAAATTTCGTCCTCGAAATTTCCAACTAACTATTAATCGTACTACCTAAGTCCCACTACCATGCTTTCGCTGCGCACTCCAATTCTAAACCCAAAATAAACACTTAGTATTCTATGGTAGAGTACGCACCGGTATTCACATCTAGAGCGTCCTCGTCCCCTTGTACTCATGCTATCGGTTCGCGTTTATCTGATTAAAATTTTTATGAATTATTGGTTTTCTTCCACTGGCTATCCACGAATAGTCTTATGATTAGTAGTTTTAAGAGTAGTTCTTTCGAATTCGCAATTCAGTCTCAAGTTCACCTTTCTTAGTTCTAAGAACTACATACATTCAACTGACAACATCCATACACCCACATTCAATACATAGGGTTTTTTTCGTTATTCCACTACCAGGGGTATTTTCGTAATTTTATCCTTCAAGGGTATTTTCGTAATTTTCAAAATAGGGTTCCTTGGTGATTCTGTGAAATAAGGGTTCCTTGGTGATTTTGTGAAATAAGGGTGTTTTGGTAATTTTGAAGTCTGGGGGTATTTCGGTAATTTTGAAATCTGGGGGTATTTTGGTAATTTTGAAATCTGGGGGTATTTCGGTAATTTTACAAATCAGGGGTATTTTGGTCATTTTGTAAAAATAATGTGGCTGGTCCCTTTCGGGTTTTAATTATAGATTTTGGCCCGTCAACAAATCCTCGTGGCTAGGATGAACAGTTACTACGCACTAGGTAGGATTCCAACGAAGAGGAGGTGAGTCACTAGGACTGCTTAAGTACCAGGCTCTTCCGGATCCAATCCTAGACATGCGCATGCCTGTTGCCACACCCCAGTCTTGCGACTCGTTTATGGGTTTGTTTAGTGAAATTAAGTCTTATGAGATTTAAGGAGTTGTTTTAGCTAAGCCTAGAGTCCATCAAGTTCTAATCTAACTAATCTATGTCCCATAAAGCCCATCAAGCCCACATATTTATATCACACAATGGTTCAGAATACTTACCTGGCGGACTTGGGTCGGAGACGCAGGTGCCATGCCAAGAGAACCATCCTGTACCACTTGTAAATATACATGTTTTCAAAACCCATTTTTGAGAAAACGTTTTGAGCCCAAAAACCCCAAAGCCGAGTTTTGAACCAGGCTCTGATACCAATTTGTAACACCCCAAACCTGGCCCAAACACCACGACCGGATCTGGTATGTCACTAAGAAAGATTTTGGAAAACATGTCGTATTTTCAGAAAAGCCCAAATATATTTTATATAGAATATGCCTTTGTAAAATAAAACCCAAACATAATTACATGCCTTAGTTTAATTAAAATAAAAATTTAAATAACTAAAAGTAATAAAAGCCCATAATAAAACAAAATATAAACTAGTGGCCCATGGCCTTATTACAACGAGATTTTAAAATCCATTAATTAAAAATATAAAATAATAACTTGAGTCTTTTTGCTAGATCCACATATTCTGCTGCATGGCCACCTTGCGTTCCTCTCCAGCCCGGTCCGAAGCACTAGGTATCACCTGAAATGTTAATTAAAAGGGTGAGTCGCGAGACTCAGTGTGCAACCCTCATGCACCACTAGATTTTTGGGCCTTAAGCCCATTAAGCAAAATAAACAGTTTAATACTCATAACAAACATTAATAACAAATAATATGCAAGGCCCAACCCGTTTGCCTAGGTTTCCATTCGCTACACGCCCCCGTACCAACCGTTCACACCATTGGGGATTTCTACAATCGTCCCACACCGCTACACACCATGATGGCAGTCTTGCTGCTCATCCACGTATGATGGCCGAAGCCCTTATCACATATAATGGCCAAAGCCCGTATAATATTTAATGGCCGAAGCCCGTATAACAGTTCACAGCATTAGCCGCTACATCAGATCACAGTAAAAACTGCTACACATATAACGTATAACTTCCTCCTTTCATTAACCCAACCCATGCAATCACATACAAGCATTTTACTTATAACATTTAAACAGATTATTTACTAACCTGGGATCCGCTTTTACCCTCATTGGGCTTTCATCAATAAACTAAGATGTTGGCAATTATCAAAACATATATAAATCTTATGATCATGCATTTTATGATTAGATCTAGATGGTGGGGAAGTATTACACACCTGATTAATGTAGATACCCTTGCTAAACCGATCTACGCTTTGCTTCAAAAAGCCAGAAAGATGTGAAAATAGGCCTCTCCTATATTCGGCCATAGTTAGTATTCTACCCGATTTTATATATGAATAAACAAATCCTCTTACCTTGAAATCCCGAATGCAACACAATTCTATAACTTAAAGATCTATGAGTTTCGGCTTCTAGGAAAAATCTCGGAAAGATGATCTATCGCGCTTTCGGCTTTTGAAAGAACTAAAAATTGAAAAGATGGCTAAGGGAGATTCGGCCAATGAATATTAAGGAGAAGAATAGGTGTAGTTTCGGCTTTTGAATCAAAGTGAAAATGAGGGAATAGGCTTAGAGATTTCGGCTTTTGCAGAGAATGAAGAAGAAGATGGAACTTTAGGAGTTTTCGACTTTTACTCAAAGAAGAAGAGAAAAGAATGAGAGAAAAACCCCAAATGCCGAAATTGAAGAGATATTCCCCCTATTTATAGAAATTTCGGCACTTACCTAACCTTGCAGATAAATCCTATCTTTTCTCCTTTATCTTAATCTACTAGCTCATCTAAAAGAGACTTAATTATATCTAACTCCTCCCTCCTTTATCAGCATATTATCCACATATTTTAAACATTAAAATCCCTAAATTTTAGCCTTTATCTGCTTATTATCCTTATAAAATAAATTCCTAAATAATAGCCTTTATCTGCTTATTATCCACATATTTTAAACATTAAAACCCTTAAATATTAGCCTTGTTGCCATCCACTCCACCTAATCCTAATGCCCAAAATTTAGCTAACTTAAATTAAAAGAATTAGGCTCCATGAAACTTAAATTTGGGCCCCTTACTCCCTTGTGTGGCGTCACCTCCTAAGATTGGGCCACAAGCCCACTTTGGTATTTTAAACATAGGTACTACC
This sequence comes from Gossypium australe, assembly GCA_005393395.2. Taxonomy (NCBI): domain Eukaryota; kingdom Viridiplantae; phylum Streptophyta; class Magnoliopsida; order Malvales; family Malvaceae; genus Gossypium; species Gossypium australe. Next base: position 122,622,820 of record CM016619.1, read on the forward strand.
TTTTAAACCCTTATAATGCCCAAATAGAAAATTTTAATCAAGGCCTCTACCTAAGCCTGAGCCCAATTTGGACCCCTAACACTTAAATTAACACATTAAACATATCCTACCTATTAAACGTATAAGCCCAAAAATTCAGGATGTTACACCCTAGCCCCCAAAACCGTCCAAGTACATTGGCCAAAAGTCGAAGTTTTAGCCACCCAAAAGTTTCCAAAACATCACCCTTGTTTCATGCCTTGTGTTCCCCCTATATTCCATAAGCCAATGATTCCTTCCCTTATATACCAAGCTTACCTTAACCATTAGCCACCTTACCAAAAATAAAATAGTCCAACCTTACCACAAATAAGGCTTGACCGACACATGCTAGGAGAGTGCAAAAAAAATGTCACAAAAATGCATTCCAAAGGATTCGAACCTCTTCCCTCAAGTAACACTTATGGCGCCAACTCCGCTTTACTACTTGCTCATCATATGCTAGTTTTTGTCACTTAATTTCCTTAAACATCAGGTCACTTGTTCCACTTCAATAAAGTACTCATTACTAAAATTTATTCTAATTCCGAATAAATCCCGAGCCTTCTCAAGACTATATTAAACACACAAATTAAATCATTCACAAGCTAAGCACCAAAAACATGCAACATATCGATACTCAATTTTTAGGATGTTACAATGGTTGTTAATAGAATTTATATTCTCACCTTGACTACTCGATGTCCTAGCTGAGTCAAGAGCCTGGAGACTGATTGATTCATCACCTACGCAAAGTATGAGTTCACCTACACTGGCATCAATTTTAGTCCTAGCAATCGCTAAAAAGGGTCTTCCTAAAATTAAGGGGATACTATTGTCCTCATCCATGTCTAAAACGACAAAGTCTACTGGGAATACGAATTTATTAATTTTCACAAGAACATCTTCAATTATACCCTAGAATTCTAACAGTTTTATCAGCTAATTGAATGCTCATCCTAGTTTGTTTGAGTTTCCTTAAACCTAGTTGTTTAAACAATTTATAAGGCATAACATTGATGCTTGCCCCTAAATCAGCTAAAGCATTATCAACAGATAAACTACCAATTAAGCATGGAATTGTAAAACTCCCTGGATCTTTTAATTTTTGTGGTAGTTTATTTTGCAACACTGCTGAGCACACTGCATTTAGTTCTATATGCGATTCCTCATCTAACTTCTGCTTGTTTGTTAAAAGATCTTTTAAAAATTTCCTTGAATCTGGCATCTGCGAAAGAGCTTCAAGAAACAGTAAGTTAATATGTAATTTTTTTAAAAGTTTAAGGAATTTACTAAATTGTTCGTCCGTGTTGTCTTTCTTCATCGCATCGGGATATGGTATACGAGGTTGGTACTCTTTAATTATCGGTTTTGGCTTCTCGTGACTTACCTCGACCTTATCGTTCTCTACCAAATTCTCTTAGCTTAATTTAGGCTCATCTAACACTACACTATCCTGAGCTGTTATGGCTTGAGGTTGCTCCTTTGGGTTAGTCTCAGTGTTGCTTGTCAAGCTGCCTTGTGGTCGTTCTGAAATTATCTTGGCAAGTTGCCCTAATTGGTTCTCGATCCCTTGAATCGATGCTTGTTGATTCTTAAGTGTTGTCTTAGTGTTTTGAAGACGAGTTTCTGTTATTGCGATGAATTTTGTCAGCATCTCCTCAAGGTTCGACTTCTTTTCTTGTGAGTAAGGCTGTTGTTGGAAGTTTGGAGGGGGTTGTTGTCTCTGATTCCCTTGACCACCCCATGAAAAATTGGGGTGGTTCCTCCAACCTGGATTATAAGTATTACTATAAGGGTTATTTTGAGATTTAAAATTGTTACCCATATAGTGAACTTGCTCGTTCTTGGCGCTCGGGTTGTAAGGTGGATAGTCTGTGTTGTTCATCCCTCCTCTATTCGTATCGCACTACATGACTGGATGTACCTGCAAAGAATCACATACGCCATCAATCTTTTTATTTAACAGTTCTACCTGATTTGATAGCATGGTTACTGCGTCGAGGTTGAAAACACTGGCTGCTTTTGTTGGCTTGGTCCTTATGAGTTGCCATTGATAGTTATTCAGTGACATTTCTTCAATGAATTCGTAGGCAGCCTCAGGTGTTTTGTTATTCAAGGTTTTGGCGGCGGCTGAATCAATCAATTGCCTAGTTGAAGGGTTCACACCGTTGTAAAAAGTTTGGACCTGTAGCCACAAGGGTAATCCATGGTGTGGACACCTTCCGAATAGATCTTTGTATCTCTTCCATGCATCGTAAAGTGTTTCTAAATCCATATGCACAAAAGAAGAGATATCATTCCTCAACTTGGCCATTTTAGCTGGGGGAAAATATTTTAATAAAAATTTTTTGGTCATTTGTTCCCATGTAGTGATTGATCCTCGTGAAAGAGAATGTAACCACTGTTTGGATTTATTCCTCAAAGAAAAGGGAAATAACTGAAGACGGATGGCATCATCAGAAATGCCATTTATTTTGAAAGTATCGTAAAATTCTAGGAAATTTGCCAAGTGATTGTTTGGATCTTCATCTTGCAAACCATCAAACTGAACAAATTGCTGTATCATTTGAATTGTATTAGGTTTCATTTCAAAATTATTAGCAGCAATAGCAGGTCTAACAATACTTGACTCAGTTCCTGTTAAATTAGGTTTAGCATAATCATACATAGTTCGATGAGCATGATCTTCGGCCACCTCTGGAGGTAGCGGATTATTCTCAGCCATCTCTTCGGTGGTATTGGTTTCGACTTCTTGCTCTTCTTCTATGTAGTTTAAGCTTCGTCTTATTTCTCTAAGATTTCTGCGAACAGTACCTTCAATATCACTGTTGTAAATCAAGGGTCCTGTCGGGTTCCTTCTATGCATAAACTAGAGGTACCTGTTAAGAACAAAAAGAAGGAAAATTAGCAAAGTTAAAATCAAAATCAAAATAAAAATAAATTGCAAAAATAAAAATAGCTAAAGTAATAAAAATTGAGCGTTCTTAATATTTTAGTTCCCCGGCAACGGCGCCAAAAACTTGATCGTGTGTCAGAGTCTTAAAAATTTATAAAAAGAATGATCGAGCCTAGAAACTAACTGTGACAGCGATTGAGGCAAGCGCACCTATCGAACAGTAGTATAGTTTAGTGGCAAGACCAGATTGTCGAACCCAAAGGAACCAAAAGTACTAATACTAACTTTCTTTTTATTATTTAGCCTAAGAATTAAGGGAATTATTAATTAATCTAAAATTAACAAACTATTAAGCTAAAGATGCTAAGACAAAGAGAATGAATTGGGGAAACACTTGTGAGAAAAACCAATTGATTAAGACAATACCCGAGGAAGAATCCACCTAGACTTCACTTGTTATTAACTCTGAACCAGACGATTATTCACTTGACTTGATCCGTAGGATTCCCTAATGTATATTAATACCTCTCTCAAGGCTACTAACGTCTAACCCTAGGTTTATTAATTGAAATCTCTTTCTAATTAAAACCCCTAGAATTGCATTAACTCGATCTATGGACTCCCATATTAGGTTTGACCCTAATCCGGCAGATTTTCGTCATCCTATCTCTAGGGTTGCGATCAACTCCGCTTAATTATGCTAGATCTACTCTTAGACAGGGTCTATTCCTCCCCTGCCTAAGTACATCAGTACTTGAACCAATATCCTGAAATATCAAAACAAGAATTAAGAACACATAATTAAGAACAAATCAAGTATTTATCATATAGTTCAGAAAACAATAACAAGATCCGTCTTAGGTTTCATCCCCCTCAGGTATTTGAGGGTTTAGTTCATAATAATAATAGAATACATCTCAGAAGAAAATATAAAACAAAACATAAGAAAAACCCTAAAGCCCCCTGAAGGAAATTGAAGGGAAGATCTTCCGTCTTGAGTATAACTCCAGCTTCTTGAAATGAATCAACTGGCTTTCTTCGAGTAAATCCCACAATTCTGGTCTCTCTGGCTCGGCTCTTCGGCCTAACTGGATGCCCCCTGAAGGTTGGCATCTAGGGTGTTTATATAGGCTTTTTGGAATGGCTTTCTTTTCCTCTAAGTACCCTAATCCAAATGAAGTTCCTCTTTGTCACGGCAGGGACATTCCAATTGCACACGCCCTTGTGAATCGTGGCTAGGCCGTGTTTAGGTATGTTAAGGTGGTACGGCCGTGTGGCTCGGGCCCAGGCCATGTTGATTTCATGATATGGCCCATTTACTCCGTTTTAGGCCCGTTTCTCGTTCTTTTCATCTTCCAATGCTCTTCTAAGTATAAAACATGAAAACAAAGGATTAAGAGCACCAAATTCCACAATTCAATGCTTAAATCATCCAAAAGTATGCTAAATGTGGGATTAAGATATGTTCATATTACGATTTATTAACATTCATGCCAAAACATACCATAATGAGCTATTACTCATAGCTATATATACAAACTAAAACAGATACATTCATAAGCTCTTTCTAATAGCTAAACACACAACAATATTAACATCATTTTACAAGCCAACTCTCATGGCTATATTCACAACCAAAATACCACAAGTAGCCTATACATGCCATATACCATATATACACAACTCAAATGTACCAAATATATGTCTGATAGTGCAATGATGTTTCCGACGACTCCCGGATCCGAGCTAGCCTTGATTCACTATAAAACATAGAAAAATAACACAAAGTAAGCTTCATAGCTTAGTAAGCTCGTATATGAAAAACTTAATTCATCAAATAAATGCAAATCAACTAATTTTACATAACATCACTATATACACATTAACTACAAACCTTTCTCATGTCTCAAAACATGATCAAATACCATCTCACCGAACTTTCTCTATTTAATACTCGAATAGGTTCTGTACGTACCTATATCACCTCGTACTAACCTCTTTCTCAACCACTTCATTCCTTTACTCGTTGAACCATTCAGAATAGAAGTCGGATACTCAAAGATCTCAATCGATAAGTACTTATACCATGGCCCGAAGCCAAATCAAGGTAACTTATCCCAGAGCACCTATACCATGGCGCGTAGCCAAATCAAGGTAACTCCTCTCTAAAATACCTATACCATGGCCCATAGCCAAATCAAGGTGTCACTCGCACCCGTAGTGCTGATATCGTGGCTCGAAGCCAACATAATAACCTAATGACATATCATTTATATCCTAGACTATTCCTAAGGTTCAACTGGGAATTTCAAATACCAAATCATAGTCGAATCATGGTCGAACAAGTCCGTAGTCTAGTATTTACAATTTATGCATAATCAAAGCATTTAAATACAATTATAATAGAGCTCATCACATATGAACTTACCTCGAGTACGAAAACAACGAAATGAGTCACTTACTCAATAATCTTGCCTTTCCCCTGATCTAATTCTGGATTCCTCTTTTCTTAATCTAAATATATTCAAAATTAACTTCCTTAATCAACCACTAATTCAATTTAGTCCAAAACATACATTTAGGCTTATTTGCATATTAGCCCCTAAACTTTTACACTTTTAACAATTTAGTCCCTATTTCACAAATACACAAAATTCACATAATTTCAATAAAACCAAGCTTGGCCAAATTACCTTAGAGCCCCTAGCAACCCATAACTTTTATTTATTTCACGTTTCAACCACTCAATTTGCATATTTCACAATTTAATCCCTTTTTGACATTTTTGTCAAAAATTACTTTACAAAACTAATTTAACTATTAACAAACTTTCATAATCTATCATAATTCATCAAATTACTCAAGCATTCAACAATGGCAACTTGTTAAATCTTTAACAATTTCAAAATCTAAGAGCAACGATCTCAAAAACGTAAAAATCATTAAAAATGAGCTCAAAACACTTACCGAATTAACCATGCACTAGCCGAACCCTAAAACTCCATTAATCCTTTCTTCTTCCTCAACATTCAGCCAAAAGAGAAAAAAAATGAACAAAAATTCATTTTGTTTTGTTTTAATTAACCTTTATTATCAAATTACAAAACTAACCTTATTATAAATAATTTAATAACACATAAATGTTGTCCATGGAAGTCCACTATCATTTATAATGGTCTAATTACCATTTAAGTCCATCATATTTAAAAAACAAAGCTATTTGACACCTTTACCAAGTAAAATGCAACTTTTTAATTTTACGCGATTTAGTCCTTTTTCTCAAATTGAGCAATTAAACGATAAAATTAGCTCATGAAATCACACATACATGCTATCATGCTGTAAACACCAAAAATAATATTAAAATAATTTTTTGACACTGAATTTATGTTTCGAAACCACTATTTTTATTTAGCTAAAACCGGGCTATTACAAGATATACATATTATTTAATAAAGTATGTAATGTGGTCCTTATTTTTAGTTAGGTTCAATTTTGACACTCCATACTTGAATCCGACAGTCGGGTCGGGTTAGGGTGTTACATCAAAAGCATTTCTCAAAGGCTTCCAATTCAAAATTGCAAATATCTTACTCAGATCAACCCGTATGCCTTCCTTTGAAATCACATGACCAAGAAACCCAACTTCTCTGAGCTAGAACTCACATTTACTAAACTTTGTGTATAGTTGTTTCGCACGTAACTTCTTTAAGTCCATAAATGCAACAAGGGAGTTGGTCAATCCAAAAGGCATCATAAGAAACTCATAATGATCGCAATGAGTTCTGAATACGGTTTTCAGTACATCAAATTCTTTAAATCGCAACTGGTGTATCTGGATCGAAGGTCAATCTTCAAAAATACGATAGCTCCTTTCAACTAGTCAAACAAATCATCATTATGGGGTAGGGATAATTATTCTTTATAGTTACTTTGTTTAGTTGCCCGTAATCAATACATAGCCTCATCGACCTATCTTTCTTTTTCATGAATAGTGCTGGTGCACCCCAAGGTGACACGCTAAACTGCATGAAACCTTTGCTAGTCAACTCTTGTAACCGTGCTTTAAGTTATTTTAGTTCTATTGATGCCATTCTATACGGCGTAATAGATAATAGAGCAATCTCTGGCACTAAATTAATCACGAATTCAACTTCCCATTTCGGTAGTAATTAAGGTAATTCTTCTGGAAATACATTTGTAAGCTCTTTAACAGTCGGTACTTGATCAACCATCAATCTCGATTCTCGAGTATCAAGAATGTAAGCCAAAAATGCTTCACGTCCCTTTCTAACCAATTTCTGAGTGGAGATTGCTAATATAACATTAGTAGCATTGTAACAACCCATTTTTCAATGGTAACAGTACTAGTAGTTTTGGGACCCCAATTCTGACGAGTGAGTTCATAAATATTATTATTAAATATTTACAGAATTTTTATATACGTGAATTCATTTATAGTTTTAAAATTTTAGTGGTATGATAGTTAATTAAGGTACAATGACTAAATCGTAAAAATCGTAAAAGTTAATCGATATTGATTTTTATTAGTTAAAATGATTAAGAGATAAATGATTGAGGGTTTATGTGGAAAATTGACCCGTTATAAATGTCATGGACGTTTAATGCTTGTATTTTGATTAAAATTAGATGTTAATTAGTTATTAAATTAATTACATAATTAGTTTAATTAAAAGGAAACAAAAGTAGGTGGAATGAGAATTTTTCATTCTCTTATTCCCCTACTGTTCAAACTCCATGGAAGCAAAGAAATGAAAGCTTCAAACTCCCTTGAATAATCAACTTTTCATGGTAAGTCCTTCTAGGTCAATTTTTCATAATTTTTATATTTTTGAGATTATTGTAGCTTAATCTAACTAACCCGGGTGTTAAATCGAAAAAATGTTAAACATTTAAAAGTTTTCCATTGATGATTTTTAGAGCTTTTAGTGTTAAATTGTTATATTTAGTGCTTAGATATGAATAGGGATGAATTTGTAAAGTAAAATTTGTTAGATTTGATTATAGGTACTAAAGTGTAATTATTTCAAAATTAGCTTGAAATTTATGTAAATATATATGTTAGACGGTTGTGGAAGGATGAAATTAAAAAAGACTGAAAAATGAAGCTTAAATTTGGAAGTTATAACTATTTCATTTTAGGGATTAAATTGAATAAAATGCAAGATTTTAGGGAGCATTCAAAAAATGAAATTGAGATGCTACATGTTTCTAGTAGGATGAAATAAGACGATTGGAGTTGATAAATTGAATTTAATAATTGCATAGATCAAGAATTGGAACAAATCAAAATTAATTGAGGAAAAAGGAAAATTTACTGATTAGTCCTTAAAGAATTGACTGTATGCTATTTTTCTAGGTAAGCTCATGCGGTATGATTATATTTAAATTGTTTTACATTTGATGTGTGAATTTTTATTTGTTCGATAGTAGTTTGAATTGTTCACAATTTAGTACAACGAGTGAGTTATGGACTAAATCAAGAGAAATGATAAACTAACAGATAAATTTTAATATGATGAATTGAATCTGAGATAAAAATGAATTGATAGTAGGTTATAGTTGATCAAATTGTACAGGTATGAAATTGACCGATTGTTTACGGTAAGGACTAATTGAATTGAATTGATATTATTGTGTATTGATGTAAATGCAAAATTGATTAAGTGTTGAGAAGAATTATGTTGATATATTGATATGTATTGATGATTGGCTATTGAACAAATATATTGAATTGAGAAATTAGCATTAAATTGAAATTGAGAATGGTTACCGAATAAACTGTTCGGGCAAAGTCAAAGATAGTAGGCATGCCATAGGATAGGAAGAGTTCAGAGTTTTTACGACTACGAATTGAGGAGTGCTAGGCACACCTAATTTTAGGTTGTATTGACCAACTATGGGTGAAACTTATTATTTCGGATTTATCCAATAGGCACTGGTAGCCAAACTGTGTGATTGGATGGATCCGTGTATCTGTACAAGTTCGAGTTAGGTTAATAAGGATATAAATGTGATATTTGATAAAAGATATATATATAATTGGATTGATAATATGATTTGATAATATAAAGATGATTTATGATATATATTATTAGCATGTAAAAGATCACACAAATTGGATTTACAAGCTGGATAATCATTATGAATTCATGATGAATTGAATAATGTAAATTGGAAATTGATAGGTTTATATAATCGTATAATATGAAATGAATAGAACTATGATATCAATGATACCAAGATATTGATATGGTATATTCTTTAGATTGATTAGTTAGAGCATGAATATATTGATTCAGGTGGCAGCATTAAGACTTTTACTAGTATTTATAAATTGAAATGTTGATTGAGTTATGTAAATGATATTGAGTTGTTGATTTCATGTGATTGGTATTAAATTCAATTTAAGTGTTAAATGATCAAATTACCATATGAATTGGTTATATAATGAACTCACCTTTTTGATTTATGATTGATATATTGAATAGCTTGTTGTGTTTAATCGTAAAATAAGGTAAGATGTTGTTTAAATACTAGTGAACTTACTAAACATTTATAATGCTTACCCCATCGTTTCCTTTTCCTTGTAGATTTCTATCTTTCGGAATGTGTTAGGGAGATCATTGAGAAGTTCACACATCATGTTGTTGTTTCGGTAATCTTTTAATCGTCGAAGCTCATTTTTGTGGCATGTATAAAAGCAATTCGTTTTTGCTCAATCTTGAATTTTGGTACTTTGGTTCTTGAATATGGTTTGTGTTTTGAATGGTTATATGTTATGTACATAAGTTGATAAGTGTTTTACATGATTGATAATGGTCTTGAAGGTTTGCATATTATGTTTACATGTTTTGTATCTCAATATATATATGTGTGTGTATGAGTGATGCATAAGTGATTAGTATAGAAATGAATGGATAATTATGATTTCAATGATATAGGTATAAATGGAGATGTCATTTGTGTACTAAATGAGGTACATTTGTAAGTTGATTTGTATGGTCTAAAGTGTTCTTGTTGAGGGGTTATTTGGTGCCAAGATGGCATGATAATTAGTGTTGGATGTTAAATGAATTTTTTGCTTATGTGAGAAGGTTGAGTAATGTGAGTGAACAGCATAAATGGTATCAATTGAGTTGAATGACTTGTAATGTTTTGAAATTCTTGATTTGTGATGGTTTCATTGAGGCATATTGGTTAGTGATTTAGGGGATTGATATATTTATGTTTTGGCCTGGTTTGGATTGTTTTGAACAGGTTTTTGAATTGTCAAAATGTGTTTTAAAGTTACTTTAAAAATTGATTTAGAAGAAAGCACTTTACAATCTATTTTGTACCACATGGGTGGCCACACGGCTATGTGAGATACACAAGCCAGAGGCACGGCCTTGTGCAATTTCTAAAATGTTAACATTTTGATCCACAAGACTCTCGATTGTTACATGGCCAGACCACATGGCCATGTGACTACTGGAAGGCTTGGTCGTTTTTATGCCACAAGGTCATAAAGAGTTACACGACCTGGCCACACGTTCGTGTGACGACTATTTTGCATACTTGCATTTAACTTTAAAAAATGTTTCAATTTGATCCTTATTTGTGCTCGAGTCAACTTAAGAGCTTTCATATGCTTGATTATGACTCGAATCTAATTATATATTGTAATACTTAAATGTTTATGTCACGAATGATTATTTTGAAGGATTTATTTATGATATAATTGATATGTAATTTTGGAAATATTGCAAATTAGTCCTAGTTAAATTTTGGGTGATACTAGAGTATATGTAAGCTTGTATAAAGCCTAATAAATGATATATTTGGTGATTATGAATTGAATCGGTTTTGATTGTATGATTTCTATTTGATTACTAATTGTGTATTTATGAAGTATTTCATGTTTATTTGAAATAATCGATGTGAATTGAATGCATTTTTTTCTAGTTATGATAGTAGCATTTCGTAGCTTGGGTCCGACGATCGGACCAGGTAATAGGTGTTACAAGCTAAGTCTGATCTATCAAACACAATAGTAATCAACTCTCCACTTTGACATCTCAGATCAATCCGTTTCAGTCTATAGTTCACTAGTACGTCATGTAAAGTCAATCACTCCATACCCAGAATAACATCAAATTCATGAAAAGGCAACAACATCATATCAACATGAAAGTCAAAGTCCTCTATTCTCAGCGAACACTTTCTACATATCAAATTAACTATAACACTTTGACCTAGAGGATTTATAACTCTAACATCAAATTTAGTTGACTTAATAGGTATGTTCTTATCTATTACTAACAGTGAAAATATACGAATGTGTTAACCCAGAGTCAATCAGTGCATATATAGTAACATCAAAGAGAGAGAAGATACCGACAATAAAATCAGGTGCAAAAGCTTCCTCTCTAGCTCGAATAACGTAAGCTCGGGCAGGCACCCTAGCTTCAGATCTAACTGTCATGTCCTAAGTTTCATTACGGTTTCCTCCAGTATTACCACTCTGTCCAGGTCGTCTACACCTCTGAGAAGTTAACATAGGCTTAACACTCTAATCTTCAGTAACCCCAATCTTTCTTGGGCAGTTTATCAAGAAATGCTATGTAGAACCACATCAGAAAAAAAGCACCTATTGTAATTCTACATTCATCAATGTGGGATTTCCCACAATGCTCACAAATAGGTCCAGGAACATTACGAACACTACCAACACTGTCCGCTAAAGTAGTTTAAAATCTCGAATAAAATAGTCTCGGCTTATTTCTTCCTAAGAGTTTTGATGGTAAGGTGTGGCAACTAAAAGCTTCCCTCAATTTCTTTGGTGGAGGAGCTAAAAGCAGTCTAGATACGCTCTATTTGTCGTAGTCCCACAATCTCATTTCTGCCTATTTCTTCCAAATTTTGAGCTCTTTCTGATAAAACTACAAATTCTCATAACTCTAGTGCCCTTACTAACATTCAGATCTCATCATTCAACCCAGATTCAAAATGGACATACAGTTCATCCACTGTCGGTACGATTTCATGAGCATATTTACTTAGTCACACAAATTCTCGCTCATATTTAGACACAGATCAATTTCTCTACTCCAATTCGAGTAATTATTTCTTGTTCTTGTCTAATTATCGTTTGCTAATATATTTCTTCCAGAATTTATTTCGAAAAATGTCTTAGTTAACTCTCTCCTATGGTACCGTAGTTGCCAACATCGACCACCAATGGTAAACTTCATCTTTTCACAGTGATATAACATACCTCAAACAATGGTCAGGTAAACATGCCAAGTCGTTAAAAACCCTCTAAGTGTTTTCAAGACAATATTCAACTCTAGCTGGATTATCGTCCATCTTACCTCTGAACTCTTCGGCCCCACATTTTTGAATCTTACCTATTAGAAGTCTATGCACATGTACAAGAGTTGAACTTTGAGGACCAAGAGGAGTCGGGAAAGGCATAGTAGGGGAAAGAGGTAGCGGAGACGTTGGATTGGTTAGCATAAACTCTGAAAACCACTGACTCTTCATGCCGGAAAAGGAATTTTTGCATCATTTTCAGACATTTGCAGAATCGACATACTGTGACTCGCTTCCTGCTCAGAAGTTGGTACATTATTGTCAACCTCGTTAGTGACAGCACGGTTTAACTCTGCCAACAACTTTGAATATATAAGAAACAAGGTCAAATCGGATCAAATAGCATCATACTATCATATGTTAAAGTGGCATATATTTTCTAGACTCGACACATACTACGTTCAATCCTAGAATCGACTCAACTGTAGCTCTGAAACCACTAAATTTAACATCCCTTACCAGGTCCGGTCATTGGACCAGAGCTATAGGATGCTACAACAATTAATGGAACAGTTACATCCAATTCTAAAATAAAAAAATTATTTAAAAATTGAATTATCTCACACAAACACACAAATCATGATTTACAAGAAAAACCAAGTCTAAATTGAGCTTACGAAAGCTCTAAAGTTGACCTAAAATCAAATAAGGACTAAGTCAAAACTTTTATAAAAAGAAAGGAAATTATGCAAAACAAGGGTCACATAGTCGTATGTCTAGGCCGTGTAGCTCTCTGAAGTGTGAAAAACTCACACAATCGTGTGGCTGAACCATGTAATAGACTGAGACTGTGTGAAAAATGAGATGAAAAAATCTACAATACTCACATGGCCGTGTCACCAGCCCGTGTGTGACACACGGCCATGTGGACAAGTCTTGTGGTGCAAATTATGCCATTTGATGGCTGCTTCAAAACCAACCTTAAAAATATAGCCTCAAAATGCATCTTAGTAACTTAAAAACCTATTCAAATATACCAAATCATTCCCAAAACATATCATATAAAAATCTCTAATCATCTAATCAATATGCCTCAATGGCACAATTTCAAAACAAAGTTATATAAACATTACCAACCATTCAAGTCAATGGATAAAATTCTATACCATTTATAACAAACTAATCAAAAGCTTTTCACAGTCAAATATGAACCATTTGAAAGCATCAACCATTGTGAACCATAATAGCATTTTGTACATTTTAAGAAATCTAATGAGGCATCCAAAAACCAACCACATTCTTATCTCAAACACATGAAAACTTCAGTTTATGCACATATACATATCAAGCCCTATAAACATATTATATACACATTCAAAACAAACATTATATAGGAATCGTTTTATCATCTTTCAAAATCAACACTTAACAATACTGAAACTTATTTACATGCCAAATAACCCGATAAAAATCGGTTCAATAGTTTACCGAAACTGAAGCTGGATAGTGTAAGCTCCAAGTTGATCTGATCTTCACATTCTGCAAAAGACAATTAGAAGACATGAAAACATAACAGTCTAAGCATTATATACTTTGTAAGCTCATATGTTTTAAAACAGTAAACTTACCTCATTTAATAATTAAACATTTCAAAAAAACAAGTTTAACCATGTTTCTTGTCACGACATATCACAACCGTAAGGTGAGTATTTCCTATACAACCCTATAATCCATCAACTTTTTTGTACAATTGAATTCAATATTATTTCATCATAACTATCAAACAATACATCATTTTCTAAATCAAAGCATAGGAACACATATAACCATGTGAACACATTCAATTCCAACCATTATACAGAATCAAACAATACATTTCTTCTTAAAATCATTATACCATTTATTACCTTTTCTTTACCATTTTAGCTCGATTAATTGTAATAAACAGATACGGATACAGAGTAACCACAAAAACACACCTAATTGCTCAAACGAGCTAAACTACCAATACACACTTGGGCATTGACCACCTCCGGACTTACTAATGTCTAAAGTGTGAAACTGCAACCAAATATAAGAGTTAGGTGGTTTTTGTGAATATACAAATCAAGTTATAATATAGTTACAATGAAGTAGGTAAGTACTCCAAGGATCGTACCCCAGGGAGGTGAAACTAAACTAATCCTAATCTCTATGCTAATAAGTCTTATTAATAATTTATTAAACTATATTACGATTAAACCTAAAGTGATGGAAAATATTAATCTATTAAAATAATAAACGAACATATGAATAAACAGGGAAAACAATTTACAAATTTTATCATATCTATGTCTAAAGGCTAACTTGTTTTAGTGTTCATAACTACAATTTTGGAATCTATCCAATTAATTAGTCATTTACCTAGCAGGGCCTTCTGACCTTCCACTAACCTAATGAGTCACCAATAACTACTTATCTCTCGACCTCACAGTCCAAACCGGATTGGGGTTAGGTGTTCACAAATAGGCAATACCAATTTTGGGTTCTTTCCCACTTATATGACATCCTAGGGTTTTAAGCTCTTTCTATCCCAATCAGTTGATCCACTAAGAAACCCTACATAGAAGTTAATTACTCCCACGCCCACTCGTTAATCTCTCGTTACTGGATTAGTTTTCCATGGATTTAGTAAACATTATAAACTTGATTAAAACAATAGTCATAAAGAATAGATTAAGAGAATAGTTTAAGAAGAATAATAATATATTGATAATCGTGCGAACAATAATCCACGGAGAGTTGATTGATCCACCAATTGAGTTCCGCAAAGAACAAAATAAAAACTAAAGTAGAATTACAATATGAAAAGAAACCTAAGTACAAAATCAACTAAATAGAAACTAGAAATAAAACTAATTGAAAGTCATAAACTAAAACGTGAATAAAAACTCTCTATAAAGTGTTTAGAGTTGTCTATATAAATGCTTAGGTTTGGTTGTTGTCAATTGACCTAATTTGGCTTCTGTTTTTGCATTAAAGTTTGTTGCGTGGACCAAAATGCCCTTGGTTCATTAATTCATCTCGTCGTGTTAGTGTTACGACACCCTCTAGCCTGTGTTGCGACACTGATGGTAGTTTACAAGTTAAGGCTTGATTACAGAGCTGTGTTGTGAAACTTTATGGTTATGTCTCGAGACTAAAGGCAGATTGCTCCTTTTGAGTGCTCTGTTCATTATGTTGCGACATCGATACTCCGTGCTGCAACATCGTGGCCAGCCCCGTGTTCCTATGGCTCCTGCTGTCCTACACACTCACCAAATACATTAGGCTACCTTTAGGCCTACTTTGGCCCCCTAAGGTCATATAAATGGCTCAAATTACACTTTTTATAATCTATGAAGTAAAAACAAAAACTAAATAAAAACATAACTAAATTTCTTCTATACGAGCTCTTTAAGTACGAAAAACAGTTTAATCTGCTGCACTGAATTGCGGCAGATCAAACTCCCCCACACTTAAGTCATTACTTGTCCTCAAGCAAGAAAGCATAAAAACGGAAAACATAAAATACTACCCTCGAGCAAGTATGATACAAAGATAAGTTTCAGAACAACGTAAATAGGAGTAATCATAAATATGTATAATTCTGGCATGATATGTAAATGACTTAGCACTCTCAACTTCAAACACCTAAGTTCAATATATTACAAAGCATATAAGCAACAAGGTTCTCAAATATATTGATCCACTGAGAAATTATTTAGGTAATTTCATTATACTAGTAGAATGCAAACAACTAGTGTTATAATTACTTAATACAATGTTCGTACACAAATATATTTACCTAGGTCACATAAGACTTTTCAGCTTGTAACATTTTAAGGCTTAAGGATGGTATGGAATTCAAGAACAAGGAGGACTACAACAATTTCAAGCACGAAATTAGTTTGGCACATCATATTGTCCCTTATTCTCCCCATTTAATAACCCTTTCCTGCTCACCACCTTATTTCATCTCTCACCTTTCTTATTTTCCATATAGGAAGCCACAATGTAATACTAGTGACTATGGTTTGTTTACAAGGTTTTGTGCACTAATGACTAAGTTTTCTAGTTTTATGACATTGCTTTTGGGTCACTTTTGACTTTTTTAGTACCTTCTTACTCACAATGCTTTTTCATTGTTCTAGTACTTCTTCAACTCGTATTGACTATTATGAATTTTTTTGGCACATTTTTAGCTTAACCTATAAGCACTAGAGTACACTATTTCTCCCTATTTCACTTTGATTTTACAAAACCATCGTTGTCTCTACCTATCACTTAATATGTATGGCTCGACATCTAAGTTCATACAATTCAAGGACCAAAGAAAAAAGGTAAGTACAATATACGTTTTGGTTTCAGGTTTTGTATGGTGGTTTATCAAGAAGGGTTTTCTGGCTCAAATATGGGTACTAAAGATTGACTAATAAGGTTGGCTTTTTAGCTGCAGGTTGTACCAAACAATGCCTTAGGTCATCCTTAGGTATCTCAATATTCATGAACTTAATCAATTAAGAAATCACAATTCTAACCATTTATTATTCATACGAGCATGCTTGTTTCCCTATATTCTCTTTGTCATTCAGTATTTTCAATTACTTAATGCCTATTTATAGTGTAATATATAAAACTTAGTATTCTAATTGTAACGCCCTCAACCCGGCCCAATTCACCGGGTCTGGATCTCGGGTGTTAATACACACAATACTTAATAAAATATCAAAATAGATGACAAATTCTTCGTACTGAAAATATTTTTCTTACTATCATAACTAAAATATTTAATATCTAAGAAAAAATGAGAATAAAATATCATATCAGACCTTTCATTAAACCTTTACAATACAACACTTACTAAGGACAGACTCTTATGGCGTATAGCAGCCCGTTTTTCAGTGGTGTCGGAAATAGTGGTTTTAGGCCCACTAAATCCGATGATTAAGTTAGTAAATATTATTATTTAATATTTACGAGTCAAACATGGTTTTAAAAAGGTTTTTAATATAGTGATTTTTGTTATATAACCGATTTATTAAGTTCAAGTGGTATGACCTCTTTTCTATAAATCAAGCCGTAAATATTTTTATAAATATTTTTGGAGTGTCATCAAGGTGGTATTAAATTTTCGTTGAAAAATTTTAACGTGTCGATAGTTAATTAAGTAAAAAGGACTAAATTGTAAAAGTTGAAAAAGTCAATCTCTCTTAGTTTAAAGGTGTTAAATTGATTAAAGAATTATTATTGAATGGACTTAATGGGTAAATTACCCATTATTAAGTTGGTGAATGGTTGGTGGGGTTGTTTAGATAAAAAAAAATAATGTTTATTAATTTATAAAAACATTATATTATGTTATGATGTTCTTATTATAAGAAAAATAAATTAAAATAAATCTTCTTCACTATTTTATTCTAAACAAAAAGGGGAGAAGCTTCGGGAAATCTTCAATGGATGCATGTGAGTCTGTTTTTCACTCGTTTCTTTTAATTTTTATGTTTTTGATATCGTTGTAACTAGGTCCAGTTAGTTTGTACCTTCGATTTTGAAACTGTTAAATATATTGAATGTCGTAATTGATGAATTTATATTATTTTAGATGTTAAATGATGAATTTGAAATGTTAGTTGATATTTAAAAGTATTTTGTTAAGTGATTTTGATGAGTTTTTAGATTATGGACTAAACTGTTGAAATAATAAAAGTTGAAGGATTTGAGTGAAATTGTTGCATATGTGGGCTGATATGGGTGCCAGAATATTCGATTGTCATAATTTGGCATTAAAAATGGTTAATTTACATGTTTTGGAATCAGGGACTAAATTGAATAAAAGTACAACTTTAGGGGCAATTTTGTAAAAATGTCAAAATTAACCAAATTGCATGAAAAGAATTGTTTTATTGTCTAAATTAAAAAATTTAATAAAATTATTATTTTAGATCAAGATCAGGTGGAAAATTGAGGAAAATGAAAAATTACCAAAATGCCCCTAAACTTTGGTATTTCTACAATTTAACCAGGTAAGTTCGGATGAAATGTACTATGTATATTTTTGATTAAATTGAATGCTATTATATGAATTTTATTGAAAATAAATCGATGTGTGTGTGTGTGTATGTTATTATACAATTTATCTTGTAATGAAACGAGGGAAATTCAACGTCGTAAAATGACCATCGAGTCCCATTTGAACCTTAGGAATATATAGGATACAGATGACATGTCATTAGGTTTAGCATGTTTCAGGTGCTGCTCCTGAACGTCCTACCAGTGGCTAAGTTTCCGGCATATGTTGCGGTTACTTGACAGCTTGTGTGAGCAACACCGTGTAGCTATGTTTCGACCGACAGCTTGTGTGAGCAGACCCAAGTTACCATGTTTTGAGTGCTGGTCTTGAATGTTCTACCGATGGCTGAGGTCCGGCATTAGTTGAAGATACTCGACAGCTTGTGTGAGTAGCATCATGCAGCTTACATTCTGACCGATAGCTTGTGTGAGCAGACCCAGTTTACAGCTCATGTGAGCTACGACTATGTTTAGAACCATTTATGTGAGCTTTCCCGCATATCTGATATTATTCTAAGTGGTTCAACGGGTATGAAAAAGGATGAACCGATAAGGGTTCCGATTGATTTCACTACAACAATTATAGAAAGGTATGATGTATCAATGATTCAAATAAGAACATTCATGATTATGAAAAGTATGAGTTAAGTGACGCTATGTTTATGCCTTATGTGTTATGAAAATAAAATGGTAAAGAAAATTATATGAATTAAGACATGAAACTATATGAATATCTTTGATATGGTGATACATGGAAATTATGTAAGTTAAGATGAGTAATAGATTTAAGTGATACATGTTGAGATTAAATGACTATTCATGCTAATGTGCTTATGATTTGTATCATGTATGCTAAAATGCTTGGTGTGAATGACTAGGCTTTGGTTGGATCGTGCCATGTTAATTTATAGGTTATGCATTGTAATGGTAAGTGTCCAAATGGAAATATGCTTGTGTTTATGAAAGAGTGGTAAGGTTTAAATTATGTAATTTCTTATGAAATGGTTTATCATGTGATTAATTCCAAAAAAGCTATGTTTAAATGCACTAGCTTGTGGCTATGGTTGATGATATGCTTATGTCTTGTGTGTTATGCATATGAAACTAGTGTGGAAAGGTAATGAAATAGTAAGTTCATACTTGAAGTGTAAAGTGATGAAAAAGGGAATGATGAGTTGAAGTGATATTGTTTTTTAAGCTAAAGAAAGTAAATATAATGGAAAGTAATGAAATGCAAATGAAAGTAAGAAAATTTGAAAGGGGTTTAAAGTTTTACAAAATCCTACTATGTTAGGGATGATATGTATATGTGATGCTGTGAATTTATTCACTATACGAGTTGTTGAATATGGTTTCATGAATCTTGCGATATCGGTATAGCATTATTCTTGATATGTATAAATTTCATATTTGAAATGGATTGATATGATTAAATTTTATACGAGCTTACTAAGCATTCATTGCTTACGTAATTGTTTTTCCCTTACTTTTCAGATTATCGAAAGTTCAATCGGTTTAGAAGCTTGTCGAAGATCTATCACACTATCCAGTGATTATATCAATAGATTTCGATGTCTAGCGTTTATATCAGTAGATTTCGATGTCTTTGTTAAGGTTATAATGTCACGTATAGGTATTTTTGGCTAATGTTGGCATATGTGTTTTGATTGTTGATATGGCCATTTGGTTTGGCTTGAGTTATGGCATTTTGGAAGTGTAATGAATTTAGTTTTGGCATGTAAATATTAGCTTAAAAATGGTGAATGTTTGGTTTGCTATGTTTGAATGATGGAAGATGAAATGAAAGTCTAATTGGCATATGTAAATATGGTGAATTGGTACTTCATTATGAATGACTTATATGACTATTGATGCTAGTGGTTGAATAGTATACTTAGTACCATTTGGTATGTTTTGGTAACTAAATTCAATGGTATGTAATGATGCAAACTTAGTTAGAAGTTAATTGATTGATTTGGCCAAATTGAGTACATGGTTGTACATGTTTTACTGTTGTAATTTGAGGTGCCTTTGGGCATATTGGTTGGATGTTATTATACCATATGTGTATAACTTGATTATGCATGATTTTGGTGCCTTTTTATGGCTTGTGTATATGTACAAAAGGGATTATAGGTACATGTTGAATTGGGTGAAAAAATTGGCTTGTAAAATGGCCTATTTTTCGTCCACACGGCCAGAGACATGGTGTGTCTCAGCTGTGTGTGACACACAGCCAGGCGATATGGTCATGTGTCCTCTATAGGTTACTAAGGGTTGCAATTTAGGCAGTTACACAGTGTAGCACACCATTTCGAAGGGTACACAGCCTGGCACACAGGCGTTTGGCTTGGCTGTGTGACCCAAGTTAGAGAGTTACACGGGCATGGACACGGGCTGAGACACGACCGTGTGACCCTACTTCAAATGCCCACACGACTTGAGACACGGGCGTGTGTCTCATCCATGTGAGTCACACGGCCTAGCCACATGGTCGTGTGACCCCCATAGTTTGAAAAAATTTCATCTTTTTCTTAAAAGTTCTATATGTTTCCGATTTAGTCCGAATTCGTTTCTAGTGTGTTTTAGGGCCTTGAGGGCTCGTATAAGGGACAATATACATGTGTTTTAAAGGAATATGATGTATTTTAGAAATGTTTGTAATTGAATGTTTTCAGTTAAAAGTTTTAGGTAATACTCTGTAACCCTATTCCGACGATGGCTACAGGTTAGGGGTGTTACAGCGTAACTCTACAATACGTCACTTTTCCACAGTATGCATAATAACCCGCTTCACCGGTACCTTGGCACACTCCTGGTGCATAATCTTATCATTACACCTGAAACAACATATGCTTACACATTCATTGATCCACAGCACTCACTTCACTTTTATGGGCATTTCTGTCTATTTCCCCACCCAAGGGTAATTTCGTCATTTTTCCTATAGGGGTATTTCGGTAATAAATCGGGGTCAATTTGAAAATCACAAAAGTCATTTCGAAATTTTTCAAACTCATGGGTATTTTGAAAGAAAGATTTTCTAAATCAAGGTATTGCAGAAATTTCAGAAATCGGGGTTATTTTGGTAATTTCGTAAACCAGGGGTAATTTGGTAAATTTTCCAAATCAGGGTATCTTGAATTTTTCCAAAGTAGGGTTTCATGAATACTTTTTCAAAGTAGGGAAATTTTATCAAAATCGAGGGTAGTATGGTAATAAATTTTTTTTTTCAAGCCAGTGGCATTTTAGTATTTTTGTAAATCGAAGATATTTTGGGAAAATTTTCACAATAATCTTTTGCTACAATTAAAAGGGTAATTTAGGGATTTTAAAACTAGGGTTTTTATAAAAACATGGCTAGTCCCTTTAGGGTTTTAATTATTGGGTTTAGTCCGTGAATAAGTCCTTTTGGTTAGGGTGAACCGTTACTACGCACCAGGTAGGATTCGAGCAAAGAGGAGGTGAGTCACTAGGACTGCTTAAATACCAAGCTCTTACCGAATCCACTCCTAGACATGCGCACAATGGTTGCCACACCTTAACTCGGCGACTTACTTCACAGGTTTGTTTGATTGTTCTTAAGTCTTATGCATGTGTTTGAGTGCACTAGCCCTAGGGTTCAATAGCCCTAATCTTCTAATCTACGAGCCCAAATATGCCCATAACATTCACATATACAAATCACTTCAGAAGTCAGAGGTACTTACCTAGTGGACTTTGGGTCGGAGATACAGGTGCCATGCCAGAATAAACCTGAAAAATTTCACGAAAATCCATATTTTTGAAAAGCCCATTTTGAAAAATGTTTTTGGGCCCAAATCCCTCAAAGCTGAGTTTGGAATTGGGCTCTGATACTAAACTGTAACACCCCACACCCGGCCCATTCACTACGACCGAATTTGAAATGCCACTGCAGAAAACGTTTGAAAAATATTTTGACTTAGGGTTAAAACATGAAAATTTATTGTCTTTAATAAAACGTTGTATATTTAAAATCCCAAATAAATCAAGTTGTTACAAATTCTTCGAGTTGAAAACTTTAATATATATCTTTAAGATATGAGTTGCTAAAATTAAAACATTTCCAAACAATAATAATTGTCAATCCACTTTAAAAACATAATAATAAACTTCAAATCCCTTAATTGGCCCTTATTACAAAAACAAATAATTAACCAAAGTACTTAATAATAAACTGCATGGAATAAAATGTCTTCTGCATGGGCCACCTCGTATCCACTCCAACCCGGTCCAAGCTTATGCATCACCTGCAATGTTGGTAAATATTGGGTGAGTCAAACAGACTCAGTGCATAGCTATTTCACATGTCTCCACATATGGGCTTGGCCCATATCCACACAGTTCACATACATAAATATGCAATTATGAAGCCCAACCCAACCTAATGTCCATCCGTCACACCTACCTTGGCAGACCCGCTGCCCAAGGCCGTGGCTAATCCACCGATCAACCAAGTGATCCCACATATCCTACCTTGGCAGACCTGCTGCTCAAGGCCGTGGCTAAGCCACCGATCACATAAGTGATCCCACATATCAATTAGTCCACGGTGATGCACACAGCTATCAACCGCAGAGATGTGGCACCTAGCCAACACCTCCCTTGATAAAGCACATAGCTAACACCAAGCGCTAATGTAGCACAAGGCTAACATTAGACCACGTACATAATGTACACCCTTTTCTTCGATAGTCACATTCATATCCCATCCCATGCACATGCAACATATGATAATGTCATAATAAAATAGTGCATGCACATGCTATTCGGCATACAATCATATTCTCATTGGCATATTCACATTTAATAAATAACACTGACCTGATTATTCGATTACCCATCATGGGTATCCACCATTTTAGCCCTTAATTCGGCTACCATGCACATCATATACATATTTATATATATAACACATACACACAATCAAGAAAACAGTGCGATAACTACGCACCTGTTTTGACACAGTCTATTCAATCCCGAAACTTCCTTATGTCTGTCGATACCCTCCTTACTTATCCAAATCCCGAATACTTGCCCTTGCTAACTAAATCCCGAAATGTCGGCTTGTTCCTGAAGTTGTCGAAACCCTATACACCATATGTTAGAATCGGCTACAAGCAATAATCTAGAAAAGATGGCCCTTGGTCGAATATTACATGATGCTTTCCTTGAATGCTTCAAATCTCGAAAAATCTCCTTTAATGCACCCTAACATTGGCATAAAAGGAACACATATTAATATGGCCTTAAACATATTCGGCCACCCTTAGAAATCAAGGCCTAATCACATGATTTCGGTACACCTATTGAGAGAGAACCTAAACCGATTACCTAAGGCAGAAATTACTTACCCTTCCACGTTGCTTACCACAAGTCTCCAAATCCCGAAAGATCACTTCACACTATCAGAACCAATCGAATTGCTTGCACCCAAAGTCTCCTTGAACATTGAGAGATTCGGCTTGGCTCTCCACGGAAGCAAGGTTCGGCTAACATAAGGAGGGTTTCGGCACTTTAATGGTGAAGAGCAAAATACACAAAAGTAGAGAAGGCTTTTAGAGGATTCGGCTATACAAGAAAATATGTAGAAATAAGGTTTAAAAAAAGAAAAAGAATAGGGGAAGAGAATGAAAAGAGATTCGGCAAGGAGACTAGAAAAAAAGAAACAAAATTTGGCACACCCCAAAACATACTTTAAAGCCGAAAATGCCACCCCATGGAGTCCACCATTCAGCCATTAACTCTTGATAATCTCCTACTTTATCTTTTCAACCCCCCATTCAAAATAAATAAATAAAAAAATAACCCACATTTATCCACTATCTTAACATTTAAAACAAATAAAACAAAATCCCCAATTATCCTCTATCTTCCCACTTAAAATAAATAAAATAAATCCACACTTATCCCACTCTTCCAGCCGAAATTTGAAAAAAATAAAACAAGCTTAATCCTTATCTCATCCTTCCAATGCCCATGTGCCGTCCAACACTCCTCCCTCTCTTGATTTAAAATTTACAAAATAAAAGCCACCCATTTGCTGCCCCCAAGATTCGAACATGAGACTTGCTGGAGCCCCACAGATAACGCCCCACGCCACTTTGCTGCTAGCTCTTTTGTGTCATAAACTCCCCACAATTCCTTTTAAAGCCTCCTTAGCCTTGCTCCCCTTCTTGACGCAAAAAGAAATGCCCACAATGCAATTTCTGCTGCTCGAACCTCCTCCCTCCTGACGCAAGCTCCCCTGCTCCTAGGTGGCGTCCCTTGCCAATTTGCCACATGGTTCCTTGTGTCCTAAACTCCCCAAAACTTTTCTTAAGGCCTCTTCAGCCTAGCTCCTCTTTTTAACTTAAAATCCAATTATTTTCCAATGCATTTTCCCCATCTCCTAAGGTTCTCCAAACCCCTTAAACACACTCACCCATACACTGAGCCTATTAATTCATGAATTATGCGCCAAATGCATAACCCCTAATCTGGGATATTACAGTTCTACCCTCCTTAAAAAATAATTTCGTCCTCGAAATTACTTACTAACGAACGATCGTACATCCACTACGCTACTGCTGCGCACTCTGATCCTAACAAAACTAACACCTTTCCTATACACAATCTCAAGTTCACATTCAAGGCTTCGAACACTTTCACTAGCAATACAAGAAAACTCTACAACAATCAAAGCAATTAAGGGTATTCCAGAAATAAGGAATGTACCCGCTGTCACATCTGGCACATCTTCCTTCTCGCGACGGCCAACTGCATAAACCAACCTTGGCTGCCTCGCGTCTGCACCTTCAGCATCTCTGCTTGGTGCTCCACGACCTCGGCCTGAACCATTTCCTCCATGGTTCGAACCACGACCCCTTGTCGCTTGTTGACCACCTCTGCCTGACTGCTCATAATCTTGGCCTGCTGTCCGAGCCCCATTCGGATTTTGAGGACAATCTTTAATCAAATGAGACTTAGATTTACACCTAAAACACTCTCGATCCCGGTTCCAGCACTCGCCAACATGATACCTTCCACACTGAGCACACGGACGGTCCGGATTTCCAATAGCTGGCTTAGTAACACGAGCAGAATTCTCAATCCTAGGTCTTTTCTGAAGACTCTCAGACGATTCCGACGGTCAAAAACTTCTCTTATCCCGATTCCTATCCTTATCTCTGTTCTGCCTCACAGAGTCCTTAATCCCTTCAGCTACCTTAGCCTTCTCTACTAACACAGCGAACTCCCGCTCCTGATGTGGAGCTATCAACAATCTCAGGTCGTCCCTTAATCCGTCGTCAAACCGGACACATCGTTCATGCTCTGTCGCAACTACTCCTCGAGCATATCGGCTTAACCTTAGGAATTCAGCCTCGTATTCCTCCACGGACTTGTTCCTTGAACCAGCCCCAGAAATGCCTTCCTCTGCGCATCAATGTAATGAGTACCAACATACTTCTTCTGGTATGCCGCCTTAACATAATCCCAAGTGAGTTCCTCAGCCGTGGCACTATCCCGAACTGTTAGCCACCATTGATACGCCTCATCGCGAAGTAGCGCCACCATTCCCTTCACTTTTTCCTCAGCAGCTAACTCGAGCTCATCCATAATTCGCTCGGTCGCCTCCAACCAATACTCCGCCGTGCTGGGCGCCACACCCGATACACCTCGAAACACCTCAGCTCCATTGGCTCGGAGTCGCTCGGGTATGGACTTCCTAGTTCTCATGTTTCCACCTGCCCCAGCCACCATCTCAAGAACTCGCAACACAGCCTGCGATACAGCATCATCTCCCGTCTGATCTTGCTACTCAACACCAACAGCTGGTGGTGGCGGTGGTACCTCATTTTCAGACCCTTGACCCGATCTAAGGGGTTCCGATACGGCCATTCTACCTCGACCACGTCCACGACGACCATGTCCTCTAGAACTCATTTCTAACGTCGCGATTATTCTGATTAAAAATTTTTATGCATTAGTACTTATGTTCCACTGATTATCCGCGAACAATTTTATGAAAAGAAGTATCTAGAAATGGTTTTTTCGATCAAACAAAGTTTCAGTTCAAGTTCACTATTCTAATTCAGAGAATCACATTCACATTCATCCATAAAGACACATTCATTGATCCACAGCACTCACTTCACTTTTATGGGCATTTCTGTCTATTTCCCCACCCAAGGGTAATTTCGTCATTTTTCCTATAGGGGTATTTCGGTAATAAATCGGGGTCAATTTGAAAATCACAAAAGTCATTTCGAAATTTTTCAAACTCATGGGTATTTTGAAAGAAAGATTTTCTAAATCAAGGTATTGCAGAAATTTCAGAAATCGGGGTTATTTTGGTAATTTCGTAAACCAGGGGTAATTTGGTAAATTTTCCAAATCAGGGTATCTTGAATTTTTCCAAAGTAGGGTTTCATGAATACTTTTTCAAAGTAGGGAAATTTTATCAAAATCGAGGGTAGTATGGTAATAAATTTTTTTTTTCAAGCCAGTGGCATTTTAGTATTTTTGTAAATCGAAGATATTTTGGGAAAATTTTCACAATAATCTTTTGCTACAATTAAAAGGGTAATTTAGGGATTTTAAAACTAGGGTTTTTATAAAAACATGGCTAGTCCCTTTAGGGTTTTAATTATTGGGTTTAGTCCGTGAATAAGTCCTTTTGGTTAGGGTGAACCGTTACTACGCACCAGGTAGGATTCGAGCAAAGAGGAGGTGAGTCACTAGGACTGCTTAAATACCAAGCTCTTACCGAATCCACTCCTAGACATGCGCACAATGGTTGCCACACCTTAACTCGGCGACTTACTTCACAGGTTTGTTTGATTGTTCTTAAGTCTTATGCATGTGTTTGAGTGCACTAGCCCTAGGGTTCAATAGCCCTAATCTTCTAATCTACGAGCCCAAATATGCCCATAACATTCACATATACAAATCACTTCAGAAGTCAGAGGTACTTACCTAGTGGACTTCGGGTCGGAGATACAGGTGCCATGCCAGAATAAACCTGAAAAATTTCACGAAAATCCATATTTTTGAAAAGCCCATTTTGAAAAATGTTTTTGGGCCCAAATCCCTCAAAGCTGAGTTTGGAATTGGGCTCTGATACTAAACTGTAACACCCCACACCCGGCCCATTCACTACGACCGAATTTGAAATGCCACTGCAGAAAACGTTTGAAAAATATTTTGACTTAGGGTTAAAACATGAAAATTTATTGTCTTTAATAAAACGTTGTATATTTAAAATCCCAAATAAATCAAGTTGTTACAAATTCTTCGAGTTGAAAACTTTAATATATATCTTTAAGATATGAGTTGCTAAAATTAAAACATTTCCAAACAATAATAATTGTCAATCCACTTTAAAAACATAATAATAAACTTCAAATCCCTTAATTGGCCCTTATTACAAAAACAAATAATTAACCAAAGTACTTAATAATAAACTGCATGGAATAAAATGTCTTCTGCATGGGCCACCTCGTATCCACTCCAACCCGGTCCAAGCTTATGCATCACCCGCAATGTTGGTAAATATTGGGTGAGTCAAACAGACTCAGTGCATAGCTATTTCACATGTCTCCACATATGGGCTTGGCCCATATCCACACAGTTCACATACATAAATATGCAATTATGAAGCCCAACCCAACCTAATGTCCATCCGTCACACCTACCTTGGCAGACCCGCTGCCCAAGGCCGTGGCTAATCCACCGATCAACCAAGTGATCCCACATATCCTACCTTGGCAGACCTGCTGCTCAAGGCCGTGGCTAAGCCACCGATCACATAAGTGATCCCACATATCAATTAGTCCACGGTGATGCACACAGCTATCAACCGCAGAGATGTGGCACCTAGCCAACACCTCCCTTGATAAAGCACATAGCTAACATCAAGCGCTAATGTAGCACAAGGCTAACATTAGACCACGTACATAATATACACCCTTTTCTTCGATAGTCACATTCATATCCCATCCCATGCACATGCAACATATGATAATGTCATAATAAAATAGTGCATGCACATGCTATTCGGCATACAATCATATTCTCGTTGGCATATTCACATTTAATAAATAACACTGACCTGATTATTCGATTACCCATCATGGGTATCCACCATTTTAGCCCTTAATTCGGCTACCATGCACATCATATACATATTTATATATATAACACATACACACAATCAAGAAAACAGTGCGATAACTACGCACCTGTTTTGACACAGTCTATTCAATCCCGAAACTTCCTTATGTCTGTCGATACCCTCCTTACTTATCCAAATCCCGAATACTTGCCCTTGCTAACTAAATCCCAAAATGTCGGCTTGTTCCTGAAGTTGTCGAAACCCTATACACCATATGTTAGAATCGGCTACAAGCAATAATCTAGAAAAGATGGCCCTTGGTCGAATATTACATGATGCTTACCTTGAATGCTTCAAATCTCGAAAAATCTCCTTTAATGCACCCTAACGTTGGCATAAAAGGAACACATATTAATATGGCCTTAAACATATTCGGCCACCCTTAGATATCAAGGCCTAATCACATGATTTCCGCACACCTATTGAGAGAGAACCTAAACCGATTACCTAAGGCAGAAATTACTTACCCTTCCACGTTGCTTACCACAAGTCTCCAAATCCCGAAAGATCACTTCACACTATCAGAACCGATCGAATTGCTTGCACCCAAAGTCTCCTTGAACATTGAGAGGTTCGGCTTGGCTCTCCAAGGAAGCAAGGTTCAGCTAACATAAGGAGGGTTTCGACACTTTAATGGTGAAGAGCAAAATACACAAAAGTAGAGAAGGCTTTTAGAGGATTCGGCTATACAATAAAATATGTAGAAATAAGGTTTAAGAAAAGAAAAAGAATAGGGGGAGAGAATGAAAAGAGATTCGGCAAGGAGACTAGAAAAAAAGAAACAAATTCGGCATACCCCAAAACATACTTTAAAGCCGAAAGTGCCACCCCATGGAGTCCACCATTCGGCCACTAACTCTTGATAATCTCCTACTTTATCTTTTTAACCCCCCATTCAAAATAAATAAATAAAAAAATAACCCATATTTATCCACTATCTTAACATTTGAAACAAATAAAACAAAATCCCCAATTATCCTCTATCTTCCCACTTAAAATAAATAAAATAAATCCACACTTATCCTACTCTTCCAGCCAAAATTTGAAAAAAATAAAACAAGCTTAATCCTTATTTCATCCTTCCAATGCCCATGTGCCGTCCAACACTCCTCCCTCTCTTGATTTAAAATTTACAAAATAAAAGCCACCCATTTGCTGCCCCCAAGATTCGAACATGAGACCTGCTGGAGCCCCACAGATAACGCCCCATGCCACTTTACGGCTAGCTCTTTTGTGTCATAAACTCCCCACAATTCCTTTTAAAGCCTCCTTAGCCTTGCTCCCCTTCTTGACGCAAAAAGAAAAGCCCACAATGCAATTTTTACTGCTCGAACCTCCTCCCTCCTGACGCAAGCTCCCCTGCTCCTAGGTGGCGTCCCTTGCCAATTTGCCACATGGTTCCTTGTGTCCTAAACTCCCCAAAACTTTTCTTAAGGCCTCTTCAGCCTAGCTCCTCTTTTTAACTTAAAATCCAATTATTTTCCAATGCATTTTCCCCATCTCCTAAGGTTCTCCAAACCCCTTAAACACACTCACCCATACACTGAGCCTATTAATTCATGAATTATGCGCCAAATGCATAACCCCTAATCTGGGATATTACAATGAACATACATACAGTCATACCTTGTTGGAACGGTGGAAATGTGCAAGTGTACACAATCGTAACAAGTAATAAAGTGACAAGTAAATGTTGAGTTATCATACCCACAAGGACTGTAAAAGAATTATTTATGAAAATGATTTTAAACACTTTGGTGAAAGAAAAATATTTAGATTTAAGAAATATTTAAAAACTAAAAAAAACAAAGTAAAATAAAATAAAATAAAGTTCTAATGCACGATTTCAAAAGCTAATTTTAATCAAGATGATATAATTGTGTTGGATTAATTACATTTCTTAACTTAGAATTATTAAACTCGTGCTTATACTTTTTACAAAATAAATCACGGCAACTCAGTAATTTGCTAACTTATGAACATATTTACATGTTATTCCACATACATACCTATTAAATTAAACAATCTCTCGCATATTCCTATGTGATTCAACTGATTAATTCAACCTAATAAGCATATAAAAGATCATGTGAAGTAACAAAGTATCCTTACCTTGAAACAATTTAATCACAAAAATCTTGCAAGTTAAGAAAGGCAAATGTATTGCCAAATACAATGCTAATTTAATCTTCAGCTACCTTAGAAGAATTAAACATGCACAGATTAAGTATTGTGTCCATTAATTACAATTTCAATGCGTTTAAATAATTAATTCTTTAGTTATCTAAACAATTAAAATGCCAGAATAACTTAAGCATGATTTTACTTAATCAAACATTTTATCGAGGCCTATAATAGCATAAACATAATTTTAATGATTTAAGCGGATGGAATGCAATCAACCAAACACGAATTAAATTCAAGCTAAGCTGATTAAAATAACCATTTCAATAGAATAAATATTCATAAACATGTTTGTCAAAACAACAACGAAAGTAAAGAGATAAGGAACAAGAAGCAAATCCGGTGTTTCTCCGTGGCTTGACTGATTGCTCCGTTCTTCGTTCTCTGTTGTCCTCGGCAGTCAAGGTGGCTTATGAACACTCCACTTGCTGCTCCAAATGGCTGAGAAAACACCTCTTTTCCAAGAGGGGAAATCGGCACAAGAAGGCTTGGTTTTGGTGGAGGAAAGGAGAGAAATGGAGAGAAGAGGGAATGAGAGAGTGAATGAGAAATGAAGGATTGAAGGATGATTGAGGGATGGTTTGAATGATCAGCAAGGGGTGGTATTTATAGCTGATTGTGGCTGCTAAAAATAGCAAATAGTAGCAGCCAAAGAGACCTCCCTTGGCCGGCCATCTATGTGGCAAAGTTGATGGTTTCAACTTTGCTAAATATGGCATGGGGCAAATCTACAAAGCCACTAAATTTGGAGGGGTTTGAATGCAACTTTGAAAAGTCTTCAAGGGCTTCTTTGCAAGCTTAATTAATCAGCTAATAAGCTGATTTGGGCCAGAAATATGGACGGTTTGGGCTGCCTAACTCTTTGCTTGGTTCGGTTCAACCGGTTTGGTTCAACTCTTGCGGTTCAACTGGGCCTTTTTCATAATTAATTAAGATTAATTTATTTAGCCCAAACTAAATTGGGAATAAATTAAAATTGATTATATTATGATTAAATATTCATAATTGGACCGTCTTGGGCTGAGAATAAATTCACCTTGATACTTCAAATTGCTCCTCGGGTTTATTCTTCGAGCAGTGTCTGCCGAGCCAATTTTCGCCCTTTGTGCGAATCTGTCAAAAATAGTCAAAATAAATCAAAGTTAACTATAAAATTAATTAGAATTCATCATGTTTATATTTTTAGCACAATTTAATTATTTTATAATATTTAACTATTTTCCGACAAGAATTTAATCGAAACTGCATAAATTTAAGTTAAAAAGGGCATGAAAAAGTGTATAAATTTCCGTGTTTCCACACCCCCAAGCTTAATTCATTGCTCGTCCCGAGTAATGCAAAAATTTGAAAAGAATTTTCTCGGAAACACCTTTGAAAAACTCATTCAGAACAACTTTCTTCTTAAAATTATGACTTTAATATACTTATGCTCAAAAATAAGAAATTTGATAATTATTCTACTTAAGTATACATATCGTTCAAATTACCTCCAACAATTATTATACTAGCAAAATTAGACTAAATGTTTCTTAAATAAGACATGTTACTCACTACCAATTTGATTTTAATTCCTTGTTCAAAATTAAACTACAATCATTAAGCTTAACTGATGTCTTCATATGTTGAACAGAGCAATTTCGCTCCACTAATGTAGGTAACATTGTAACTTTGAATCAATAGGTCTTTAATAAGGTTGTAACGTGGCTGGGCTTAGGGGTAGGTAAAAGATAGACAAATTTTTGGTTAAAAACCCTAGACTCAGCTTAAAATCGAACCTTCGGAATTCTCACCCTTGATACACCAACTTTTGCTCTTTTGACCATTTATTTCGAGTACATTTTTTTTTTCAAATTCAAGCTCAAATTCGAGCACTTGCTTCATGTACTACAATTTTCCGTGCAAATGATATCTCTTTTCAACTCCCTCAAACTTACTTTCAAACGATTTTTTGAATAGTACTGAGTCTAGTGTTTGGGACAATTTTAAAAGTAATGAAGAGAAAATTGATGGCTACATATTGCATAGGTCCAAATAAAATTAGGCCATATAGTCTCAAAATTGGGTTTCAAAGGATAATTTTATCAGGGTCGGCTTGAAAGGCTCAAACGGTCCAAACAATAGTTGCCTAAATCATTTTCAATATTCCATACTTCCTAGGATTTCGCCTCAAGAAATTACTAAGTCAATTCTAAAGACTTAAACTTTCATGCATGCCTAATTTTGTCGTAGGGAACTAAAAATTTTATGGTATGAATTTGCATGCTTTATTAAAAATACATTCATATCATTATTAAGCTAACATAATAACTTATTGAAAATAATAAAACTTTATTAATACTGAA
The DNA here is from genome assembly GCA_005393395.2 of Gossypium australe. Classification (NCBI taxonomy): domain Eukaryota; kingdom Viridiplantae; phylum Streptophyta; class Magnoliopsida; order Malvales; family Malvaceae; genus Gossypium; species Gossypium australe. The sequence goes on from CM016619.1 coordinate 122,655,848, forward strand.
GTTTAGCATACTTAACAGAATTTCAAATTATTGAACAAAATATATCCTAATCATAATTAAAAAAAATTTTATTCTGAGTGGAATTAATTCAAATTTTCGGTCCCCCGTACTTAAAGTGAACAATGTCCTCATTGTTTAAAGTGAATAGATGCTACACACCAGGTAGGATATTTAGAAAAGAGGAGGTGAGTCAAATTGACTGCTTAAGTACCAAGCTCTCTCTAAAATCCAACCCTAAACATGTATATATCTATTGCCACACTTTAGCTTTTGTGACTTGTTCAGATTTTATTCATGATTCCTATCTCTTGTTTTATTGTGCAAGAATAAAAATTCCTAATTAATCTAATCCTAAAATAACTTAAGAATAAAAATAAACTAAAGTTGAAGTCCTCCCCTTTTTTATTTGTTCGCTGATCCTTCCGAATTCGACTAATCTTTTGCTCCATCAGTATTGCCTTTGCATGAATCGCCTTGCTCCTTCTTTGATGATGGCGTCCATGGTTCAAATATGAAATCTAGAAACTCAGGCACAAAAATAAATGGGTCATTATAAATTTTCTTGAGGGCACTCCTCATCGAGTCATCTCTTATTTTTTAGTATCTCCAGTAGGCTTGTTGCTGCCATTGCATATGTTGCATTAAGTCCATCAGCTTTAACAGCTCATCACGAAGATCTGGGCTAGGCGGTGGAGCTCCAAACATTGAGGTTTCGATATCAGGTTCAGCTTCTGGTTCCATTGATTTTGCCTAATTAGGGACTTCAGTTGATTGCTCTGTCGGGATTTCTGTGGGATCATCTTCTGCCTTCGGGATCCTCGCTCTCTTCAACTCGTTGCTGTAGAACAGAATCTCCGGCTACTCGGTAGAGTTCCCAATCGGTGATTGTGCCTTGACTATACTCTGTCCCCTTCACGTCCGCAAGGAGTTTTGCTTTTAAGCATAGAATTGTTATTGTAAAAGGGAAATAGGCAGGGCCAGAACGTCTAACGGCACAATTTCGCATTTTTCTCAGGATGATTTTGCCCACATCAATGGTCTTTCCAGTTAAAATCGAGTATAATAAGACCATTCGCTCTAATGAGATTGTAGTCCCATGCGAACTAGGCATAAGGCTGAAATGAATGAAATAGAACCATACCTTCGCAAGTGGCGTCAAATACTCTCTTCGACACGTGTGGATTCCTTGCTTTGACACAGTCCACTTAGAACCTGGAACTGTAAGTTCCTCGAGAATCTCTTGCAAATTTTCAGGTTTAATGTCGCTCAACAGATAAGAATATTCATCGTTGTCGAGATCAGGTAATTCAAAGAATTCATTAATAGCGTTCGAATTTATTTGTACCTTGATTCCGTGGACTGGAACTTCAGTCAATTCGCTTGAGGTTAAGTTTGCGTAGAATTCACGAACTAATTCCTCATCCACACTTGGTCTCTTTTCACAAAACAATTCCCAATTGAGGGCTTCAGCAACTTGACGAATACGTGCCATAAAGTCTTTGTAGTTGCTTTCCTTCAATGTGAAGCCTTTCTCTGGATGTATTTGTTGATTTTTGAAGATACTTTCGTATCTTGCTTTGGCTTCTTCGCAGTGAAATTTGTTTTGTGCTTCGTCAATTTGGGCGGAGGCACGAGTTCTCTTGCGAGGCATGATTAACCTGAGCATAAGATGGAAAAAATTATTTTCTCAAAAATTTAATTAATAAAAATTACTAATATTTCAATAAATTGAAAAAATTAAATAATTGAATAAAAATTAAAACTTAAGGAAAATAAAATTATTCCTACCACCTTTCTTGTAAAAATTAAGAACTCTTAAAATAAAATATACTAATGAATAAAAGATGGAAAATTAAAAAGAAAGGTTGAAGGCGTTTGGCTTAGGTTGGGTGAAGGAAGAGTGCCGCCTGAGCACACAAGGCAGCAAGGCGTACGGCTGATGGAGCTGAAGCGAGTAGCAACGCGCGAAGGGGCTACAAGCAGGTGGCGCGCAAGGCCTTGCGGCAGGTAGGCCATGGGCTGGTCGGGTGTGTGAGGAGATGGTGCGCACAAGAAACCTGAGCTGGAGGCAGCAGGCGTGAGGCCAAAACCTGGGCAGCTACTGGAGTTGGGGCGTGCGGCGTGCGTTGGAGCTGCTGGCTGAATGCTTGTTATGGCTAGGGGCTTGCGGCACTTTGAGGGGTTGGTGTTTGGGGTTTTGGGTGATGAATGAATGGGGAGAACAAGGAGTGCAATTTATAGAGGGAGAAGTAGGAATTAGAGTAGAACTCTCAGAACAATTAAAGAATTAAAAATAAGAGTCCAATTCTAATTTTACTCAAGATTAACAACAATTAATAATTAAATATTCACATATAAAATTATCAATTGCTATTAAATTATTAAGATAAACATAAAATAAAATTAATCCTAAGCTAAGTTAAATTGATAAAAATTAATATATAAATTAAAATGAATATAATTATATATTAAAGTTTATCAATGATTTATAAATATGGTATTAAGTAAAAACATTTATTCTAGATGCCTTTTAAACATATTTACAAAAAGACGCACCTAATTTTTATTATTTACGAAAATAGCAACCAGATTTTAAAAATAATTCAATTTAGTCCTAGACTTAATGAAAATTTGAAATTGAGTTGCAATTTAAGACTTGGGTCAAAATTGACCTTTTTATTTGAAAAAACCAAAAATTTATTTTGTCATTTAGGGGCTAATTTCTTGGAAAATTATGTAGAAATCAATTCCCAGGAAAGATTGGAGGGGTCACAAGCGGTCCCGCTTAAGTTCCAATCTCCTAGACAGAATTTATTTAAACATAATAAACCCGAAAATATACCATAAATAATTTATTGAAAACAAGAAAATCTAAAGATCAGATAAACTGAACAAGGTTTGATCCCATTCAGGTCTTTCTCCGTAGTAATGTTTCAAACGCTGAGCATTGACTTGAAAATTATCTCCTTTACCTTGGAGTTCAACAACCCCGTATGGATAGACGCGATGAATCGTAAATGGACCGGACCAACGTGATTTTAACTTACCTGGGAAGAACTTCAATCTAGAATTAAATAACAAGACTTGCTGACCTGCTTCAAACTCTCGAACTCGAATATGCTTGTCATGCCATTTCTTGAGTCTTTCTTTAAGTAATTTGGTGTTTTCGTATGAGAACATTCGAAATTCCTCTAGCTCGTTGAGTTGGAGCATTTGTTTCTCTTTAGCCAGCTTGAGATCCAAATTGAGTTGTCGAAGAGCCCAGCTTGAGATCCAAATTGAGTTGTCAAAGAGCCCAGTAAGTTCTGTGCTCTGACTCCAGAGGTAGATGACAGGCTTTCCCAAAGACCAACCTATAGGGTGACATTCCAAAGGGTGTCTTGTATGTTGTTCTATAAACCCATAAAGCATCATCTAGTCTCTTGGACCAATCTCGTCGGTTCGGGCAAACTACCTTCTCAAGTATGCTTTTGATCTCCTTATTTGCTAGCTCAGCTTGCCCATTTGTTTGCGGATGGTAAGCTGTAGCAACCTTTTGTTTCACTCCATGTTTATCTAGTAACCATTTTAACCACTTGTTCACAAAATGGGACCCTTCATCGCTGATAATAGCTCTTGGGGTTCCGAACCTTGTGAACACATGTTTCTGCAAGAACTTCATCACAACTTTGGCATCGTTCGTCGGATAACCTTCAGCCTCGACCCACTTGGATACATAATCTACTGCTACCAATATGTACTTGTTGGAAAAAGACGGAGGGAAAGGACCAAGAACGTCAGTACCCCAAAAATCGAACAATTCTACCTCAATGATATTTGTTTGAGGCATCTTATTTCTGTTGGTGATGTTTCCAACCCTCTGGCATCGATCACAATTCTTTACATAAGCATATGCATCCTTGAATAGTGTTGGCCAAAAGAATCCGGCTTGCAATACTTTGGCCGTTGTACGAGTACCTCCGAAGTGTCCCCCACTCGGAGCTGAATGACAGTGGTATAAAATCTTCGGTATTTCATCTTCTGCCACACATCTCCTAATCATCTGATCTGCACACTTTTTAAACAAATATGGCTCTTCCCAAAAATAGTACTTCACATCGTGAAGAAATTTTTTTCTTTTTTGATATGTTTTATCAATCGGCATCAAACCACAAGCTAAATAGTTAGCAAAACCAGCAAATTAAGAAATATTATGGACATGATTTACCTTCAGTATATGTTCATCTGGAAATGTCTCCTGGATCGGTACAAGTGGGGAATTTCCCTCTTGCGGCTCCAATCTGGATAAGTGATCTGCTACTTGGTTTTCTACTCCCCTTCGATCTTGAATTTCTAGATTGAACTCTTGAAGTAGAAGCACCCACCGGATCAATCTCGGCTTAGCTTCTTTCTTGGCTAATAAGTACTTAATTACGGAGTGGTCCGTATAAACAATCACTTTGGTACCAACAAGATAAGATCGAAACTTGTCGAAAGCAAACAAGTAGCAAGTAGCTCTTTTTCTGTTACTGTATAGCTCAGTTGAGCTCCGGTTAAAGTTCTACTTGCGTAATAGATGGGATGAAAAACTTTGTTCCTCCGCTGGCCCAAGACAGCTCCAATGGCAAAGTCACTTGCGTACACATCAACACGAATGGCGAATCCCAGTCTGGTGTGACGATTATGGGTGCCGTGACTAATCGATTCTTCAAATCGTCAAAGGCTTTTAAGCATTCCTCATCAAACTTGAATCCTGAGTCTTTCTCCAATAGCTTGCATATGGGTTTAGCCACTTTAGAGAAGTCCTTGATAAATCTTCGATAAAAAACCGGCGTGACCCAAAAAGCTCTTAACACCTTTTACAGATGTTGGAGGTGAGAGTTTCTCAATAACGTCTACTTTTGCTTTGTCCACCTCGATCCCATGTCTCGTTATCCGATGCCCCAGAACAATTCCTTCTCGTACCATAAAATGGCATTTTTCCCAGTTGAGTACGAGATTCGTTTCTTCGCATCGCCTCAGTACCTTAGCTAGATTGGCTAAGCAATCCTCGTAAGTATCTCCGAATACTAAGAAATCATCCATGAAAACTTCCAAGTACTTCTCAACCATGCCAGTGAAAATAGACATCATACATCTTTGAAATGTAGCTGGTGCATTACATAAACCAAATGGCATGCGTCTGAATGCAAATATACCGTACGGACAGGTGAATGTCGTTTTGTGTTGATCTTTCGGTGCTACTGTAATCTGATTATACCCTGAGTATCCATCGAGAAAACAGTAGTAATCTCGTCCTGCGAGTCTATCCAGCATCTGGTCCAAAAACGGCAGAGGAAAGTGATCTTTCCTAGTTGCCTTGTTCAGCTTCTGATAATCGATGCAGATTTTCCGTCCCGTAACTGTTCTCGTTGGTATCAACTCATTGTTCTCGTTCTCCACGACTATGATACCTCCTTTCTTCTGCACGCACTAGATTGGACTCACCTATGAACTGTCTGAGATGGGGTAAACTATACCCGCATCCAACCACTTGATAATTTCCTTTTTCACTACATCTTTCATGATGGGGTTCAGTCTCCGTTGTCCATTAATCGTTCCTCTCTCGCCATATTCTAATATGATCTTGTGCATGCTTACAGATGGGCTAATACCGTGAATATCAGCTATGGTCCATCCGATAGCCTTCTTGAATTGTTTCAAAACTATGATAAGTTTCTCTTCTTGTTCAGTAGTTAATTCTGCTGAAACAATCACAGGCAGAGTAGAGGAGTTACCTAAATAAACATACTTTAAGTGTGAAGGTAATACCTTGAGTTTTAACTTAGGTGGCTCCTCGATTGATGCTTTTGGCTGGCTGTAATCTTTTTTCTCTATCCAAAGATTCAAAATGGGATAGCGGATTAAATCACTTTTGATTAGCTTCTAGTAAAGCTAAGTATTTATCCTCCTCTTCATCATTTGGAGGATCCGATGTCAAAATTCTTTCCAGTGGGTCCTCAACACAGTTAAGTTCATTCTCTACTATTAATTCCTTTAAATCGGCTAGTGCAGAACAATCATCCATTGTGTCAGGAAATCGCATTGACTTAAAAACATTAAACATTACCTGATCATCCTGAACACGCAAAGTCAGCTCGCCCTTTTGCACATCAATAAGGGTTCTTCCAGTTGCTAAGAATGGTCTTCTTAGGATAATTGGCACTTCTTTGTCTGCTTCAAAGTCTAGAATTACAAAGTCAGCAGGAAAGATAAATTTATCTATACGTACCAATAAGTCATCGATTTTTCCTTCTAGATGCGCTAAGGATCGATCTGCTAGTTGAAGTGTAATTGTAGTTGGTCTAACCTCTCCTATCCCCAACTTCCTAAATATTGACATAGGCATCAAGTTGATACTTGCACCTAAGTCACATATTGCCTTAATATGTTGCTCCGATGTTGCACGGTATGGTAAAACATCCAGGATCCTTCAATTTTGGGGGTAAGTTGTCCTGAAGATATGCACTGCATTCTTTCGTCAGAGCTACCGTCTCAAATTCTCCAAGTCTTTATTTCTTTGACAAGACATCTTTCATGAACTTGACGTAGTTCGGCATTTTCTCAAGTGCTTCGACCAACGGGATGTTGATGTGAAGTTGCTTGAGTACGTCAAGGAACTTCTTGAATTGAATCTCCTACTTCGGCTTCTGAAGTCTTTGAGGGTAGGGTGGTGGTGGTTTCATTACCGGAACTAGTTTTGGTTGATTCGCCTTTGGCGATAATTCTGCCTCTAACAAAGTTGTTGGTTAATCAGAATTGACTGGTCCTGAGGTTGCTTTATCGGGTTTTGTAGATTTCAGTTCGGGTGAAACTGGGGTTTCAACACTTGGTTGGACTTCTTCTGTATCTTGAGCATCAGCTGGCTCCTTTTCAACTTCGACAGTGTTGGGCTCTACGATCCTCAATGTCAACGCTTTGCATTGTTCCTTTCCTGGATTTCTCAGGTTTTCCGTATCACTGGGTAAAGCACCTTGTGGTCGTTTCCTGAGTTCAGTAGCAAGCTGGCCCACTTGGTTCTCCAAATTCTTCAATGTAGCTGCTTGGCTCTGGATTAAGGCATCATTCTTTGCCATGTATGTTTTTAGCAAACTCTCTAAGCTATTGGACGCTTCAGCTTGAACTGGTTTCTGAACTTGTTGTGGAAAATTAGGCAGCTGGGTTGGTCTGGGTTGGGTGTAAGTGGTACAGGTTCCAGCCCCTTGGTTACTCCAGGAGAAATTCAGGTGGTTTCTCCACGATGAGTTATAAAAGTTCGTTTACAGCCCTTGCCTTCCTCGGTTTTGGTTCTAATTACCCAAGTAGTATACAGATTCTGGGTTTGATGGACATTCTTCGAACAAATGCCCTTCCCCATAATAAACACAGGCTATATTCTCGAATTGATTAGGCAGCTGTGCTGCAAAATATTAGACCCATTAGTAGTAAGGTTTTTAAGCATTGAGGATATTGATGATACCTGTGATGCGAGTGAAGTAAGAGCATCTACTTCATGAATTCCAGCGACCCGTCTTCCTGACGCTGCACGACTGGTTGGCCAGTGATAATTGTTGCTGGCAATCCTCTCAATAATTTCATAAGCCTCGTTATAAGACCTAGAAAGGAGAGCACCATTAGCAGAGGCGTCCACTACCATCCTTGTGTGAGCGTTGAAACCATTAAAGAATGTCTCAAGTTGAATGCAATGAGGAATTCCATGATGAGGGCATTTTCGTAATAGTTCTTTAAATCTTTCCCACGCCTCATACAAGGATTCGTCATCCATTAGGTGGAAAGCAGTGATCTCACTCCTCAGCTTAGCATTCTTGCTTAGCGGAAAATACTTCATGAGGAATCTCTTTGCTCACTCTTGCCATGAAGAAATGGAGTTCGGTGGCAATGAATTCAACCAGGCACGAGCTCTGTCCTTTAACGAATATGGGAACAACTTCAATCGTAAGGCATCTTTGGAAACTCTGGCTAACTTGAAAGAATCGCTCACTTTTATAAATAGTCTTAAGTGAAGATGAGGATCTTCAATAGGCATTCCACTGAATTAGCCCACTGTCTGAAGCATCTGGAACATGACTGGCTTCAGCTTGAATTGTTGTGCCTCGATTTCGGGTCTCCTAATACCCGGATTAAGATCGTTAAATACTGGCACGGCATATTGTCTTAAGGCTTTATCCCTATCATCAACAATAAGGATAGGATTCTGAGCAGGGTTTGCTCCGTTTCCTTGGTTCATATTCTCAAAATTCATTCCTTCGGTCCTTCTCTAGTTTGCTTGTCTTCTTCGTTGTCGAAAGGTTCGTTCTATTTCAGGGTCCACAGGGAGTAAGTCAATAATCTGGTCAATACTCATAAACACCTGAAATATTCACAGAAAAAATTAATTAAGTAAAAAAAATTTCAATGCGAAAAATAAATAAACGAAAATGTAAAATAGATTCACAAATAATGGTTTTGAAAAAAACAGTCCCCGGCAACGGCGCCAAAAACTTGGAACGGTGGAAATGTGCAAGTGTACACAATCATAACAGGTAATAAAGTGACAAGTAAATGTCGAGTTATCGTACCCACAGGGACTGTAAAAGAATTGTTTATGAAAATGATTTTAAACACTTTGGTGAAAGAAAAATATTTGGATTTAAGAAATATTTAAAAACTAAAAAAAAACAAAGTAAAATAAAATAAAACAAAGTTCTAATGCACGATTTCAAAAGCTAATTTTAATCAAGATGATATAATTGTGTTGGATTAATTACATTTCTTAACTTATAATTATTAAACTCATGCTTATACTTGTTACGAAATAAATCATGGCAACTCGGTAATTTGCTAACTTATGAACATATTTACATGTTATTGCACATACATACCTATTAAATTAAACAATCTCTCGCATATTCCTATGTGATTCAACCGATTAATTCAACCTAATAAGCATATAAAAGATCATGTGAAGTAACAAAGTATCCTGACCTTGATTAATCACAAAAATCTTGCAAGTTATGCAAGGCATATGTATTGCCAAAAACAATGCTAATTTAATCTTCAGCTACCTTAGAAGAATTAAACATGCACAGATTAAGTATTGTGTCCATTAATTACAATTTCAATGCGTTTAAATAATTAATTCTTTAGTTATCTAAACAATTAAAATGCCAGAATAACTTAAGCATGATTTTACTTAATCAAACATTTTACCGAGGCCTATAACAACATAAACAGAATTTTAATGATTTAAGCGGACGAAATGCAATCAACCCAACACGAAATAAATTCAAGCTAAGCTGATTAAAATAACCATTTCAAAAGCATAAATATTCATAAACATGTTTGTCAAAACAACAACAAAATTAAAGAGATAAGGAACAAGAAGCAAATCCGGTGTTTCTCTGTGGCTTGACTGATTGCTCCGTTCTTCGTTCTCCGTTGTCCTCGGCGGTCAAGGTGGCTTATGAACACTCCACTTGCTGCTCCAAATGGTTGAGAAAACAACTCTTTTCCAAGAGGGGAAATCGGCACAAGAAGACTTGGTTTTGGTGGAGGAAAGGAGAGAAATCGAGAGAAGAGAGAAATCGAGAGTGAATGAGAAATGAAGGATTGAGGGATGGTTTGAATGATCAGCAAGGGGTGGTATTTATAGCTGATTGTGGCTGCTAAAAATAGCAAATAGTAGCAGCCAAAGAGACCTCCCTTGGCCGGCCTTCTATGTGGCAAAGTTGATGGTTTCAACTTTGCTAAATATGGCATGGGGCAAATCTACAAAGCCACTAACTTTGGAGGGGTTTGAATGCAACTTTGAAAAGTCTTCAAGGGCTTCTTTGCAAGCTTAATAATCAGCGAATAAGCTGATTTTGGCCAGCAATATGGACGGTTTGGGCTGCCCAACTCTTTGCTTGGTTCGGTTCAACCGGTTTGGTTCAACTGATGCGGTTCAACTAGGCCTTTTTCATAATTAATTAAGATTAATTTATTTAGCCCAAATTAAATTGGGAATAAATTAAAATTAATTATATTATGAGTAAATATTCATAATTGGACCGTCTTGGGCTGGAAATAAATTCGCCTTGATACTTCAAATTGCTCCTCGGGTTTATTCTTCAAGCAGTGTCTGCCGAGCCAATTTTCGTCCTTTGTGCGAATCTGTCAAAAATAGTCAAAATAAATCAAAGTTAACTATAAAATTAATTAGAATTCATCATGTTTATATTTTTAGCACAATTTAATTATTTTATAATATTTAACTATTTTCCGACAAGAATTTAATCGAAACTGCATAAATTTGAGTTAAAAAGGGCATGAAAAGTGTATAAATTTACGTGTTTCCACTTGCTATGGGTCTCAACCACATGGACTTACAAACTCCCATGTATCATGATCTGTCAATCCAGTCTTTCTCTTACTAAAGGCTACACCATTAGTGTCTTCATATCATAATAAGACGCCATGGGTCTCAACCTCATGGTCTTACTCTTGTTCTCATATTGTGACCTGCCAATCTGGTTAGCAACATAACTACCCTAGCAGAGGCAACACAAAGGGACATTTACTCGAAATTCTCTTACCCAGATCTGAACACATTTTGGCTAGTTCATACAATTCATATGTCATACCTTACCTGCATGCTTACCAATCATCATTCTTTTAAATAAAGCTTTATACATATCATCACAGTACACATCTCATCTTTATTATATTCATACTCTTACCAATTACTATAGACATCATCATCCCATATATCTATGTATCTATATGTTTCTACTTGAACATTTCACATAAAAGAGTCAAGATAGAGACTCACTTGATACTCACTTACAGTAGTTTGAAACTCTAGACTCAAACATCCCTCTCAATCAAGCAGCAACAGATGCTTAAATAACATAAATTCACCATTACAATTCTTACACATATAATTTACTTATCATCTCAATCACTGACAACCTCATGCAAATCCTTTTACTTAAAGTTTTACTATTTACATACCACATACAGACTTACTCTTTCAAAACACCCAACATGCAGAACTGTAATACTTACCTGAAGATAGAATGACCACTGATTAAACCAAGAACCTTAGCTTCTAGCTTAAGAAGGAAAAGAAGTTATTGGACTAAAGAAAAAGAATCAAATAGTAGCTTTTCAAGAGAGAAGAACCTTTTTACAAAACCCTTCCCACACATATAAATATGACCTCTCCTACTTAGTGGAACTTAACAAGTGTCACAAACTCTAGAATTTGTCCTTCTTAATGGCCTACAGTTTTCGAGAGAAACATAAATGAGAATCATGTATTATAGATATCACACTAGTCTATCTAATTGGTTCCTAACTACGTTACTTTACAACCTAACTAGCATAGTACTTCAGACAAACAAGTCGTACTATACCTTTGGTGTTAACTCGTGCCATAATTTCCATTTCACTTAACAAAATATTTATCACAAATAGAAGAATAATCTGAAATAATACATTCACTTACTTACACGACGATTACTATGCGCCCATACCTATGCGTCAAAAGAAACATATAGGCAGATTATACTTCATCAAACATATTATTTTACTAGAATACACTTGAATATCGGACTCGCTAGACTTGGGATGTGACACTAATAATTGAAAATTTAAAATATTTCACTATCATGCCAAATTTAAGTAAACACAATCAACCTATATACATGCTCATAACCAATCACTTGTATTTCTACAAGTTCAAGCACACTTTTGACAAGAAAAATTAAAATTAAAAGTAAAATAGACATAAAACATAAATTTCCTAATAATATAAAATATTAAATTTCTTTGTTACCTTCCACACTTTAGATAGCACATTGTCTCTAATGTGCAACCCATATAAGTATATAAGGAATGAAGTTACCCGATTGATTGTGATATTGTTGTAACCTTATGCTGGGTTCCTCACTCCTTGTTCGTTAAAACTCTTGATTCTAGTGCTTTCCTTATTTTGGGTCCCTACATAGAAAATTCATAACATAATATATATAGTGTTAGTCTACTCCTAATCTGAAACAAAAAAAGAATCCAAGTTAAATATTTTACAATCCCAAAAATTAAAAATGGTCTATAATAATCAAAATGTGGCAGTTGCCCCCACTCGATTGGAGCTTTCCCTTTTCTCGAGACATGGCCTCGAGAGGAACCTCCACCTGACGAATGTGCTTGTTAGGTTAGACTACGAATGACTGGCCCTTTCTGTGTAGATCATTGCGCCTGAAATGCCGCCTCATAGTTTTCATCGTCCTCTTCTAGATAGTCTCACTCCATGTCCTTATCTTCCTGATCGTCATCACTCACATCTTCTTCACTTCCTTGCTCCTTGGATCAGTGATGGTATTGCATTGGCCCTTATTTATTTGGTGGAAAATTTGGTATGCGCATACCATTTTGCCTTGCGATATACTGTCCAATCAAGCACATCTCTTGCATCTATCTTATCATCTAGTCTATGTCTGAGATGTCATTTCTCGTAGTTCCCTCCCAAGCTTTTAATGTCTTTTTCCTTTCCAAAGATGTTGAGACATTTATCTTATGTTTTCTACGTTGGTTTCAATCTTCTATTTGTTTTCTTTGGAGCTTGACGTATTGGGTGTATATTGAGTCTTCTATCAAGCTCTTTAATGGCCTCATGAATTGTTCATTTGCTGTCATTAGAACCTTGGCCTTTATCACATCTTGAAAGCCAAGTTAATAGAATTGGGTATTAAGTTATGGGCTCGAGAGGAAAATTAGGTTTAATTTAATAGAAATTAAAATAGGATAAAATAATTAATTAAATAATAATGGTAATAATAAAATATTAAAATAATTATTGGGTCTAAAATTAGGTGGTGAAAATTAGGATTAGGTGGTCGGATATTAAATAAGTTAAACGAGTTTGAAAATAATTGAGAAAAATATGTTTTAATTAAACAAAAGACTGATTTGAAAAACAAGGGAAAATAGGAAGTCTTTAAAATGCAATTTTCACTTAATTTAAAAAAAATGTTCCTTTTCCTTCCTTCTTTAAGAACCTGACATCCCTTCCTCCCATTTAGCTTCACATTCAAAATTTTCCCAAAGTTCAAATCTGATATTTTCTCTCAAAATTAAATCGTCCTTAGTGATTTTTGGCTATCCAAACACCTAAGAACCTTCAAATTTTAAAGAAAAATCACTAAATCATCATCAAATTTAACATTATTCTTCTCATGTTCAAGTTCGAATTAGCTCCACAACTTGTTTCTTTCAAATTGAGGTAATGTCTTGATTTATTATGATTAGATTAAGGTTGCTACTTTTCTAATTCAGAATTTAATTGAGTGTGTTGAGAGTTTTTAAGATTTAAAGCTTTTTAACCAAATTTTGGTTCAATAATGGTGAAATCTGAAATAATAAGTAAACCTACTATTTTTATTGATTTCTAATTTATTTTTAACTAAATAGAAGGTGTAACAACCCGTTTTTCAATTGTAACATCCTAAATTTGGGGCTATTTGTGATTGAATAATTATTTCGTGTGTTTGAGGTGCTATAGTATTAATTATAGGAATAATAGGGCTTAAATAAAGGCCTTGAGTTGGTTCGGAATAGTAGAAAATATTATTTATGGGCTTTAAAGGAAGGGAGCCTGAATAGTTAGGGGTCACAAGAATAAATAAAGGATTAATTAACACAAAATGGGCCTTGGCAAAGTGGCAAAAGTGAGGCCACTTAGGAGTTAGCATGTGACGCCATCAAGGGGAGAGGGAGAGCCTTGGTTCGAGTCACAAAATTCCCTCTTTTTGCACTATGTTTGGACGGCACAAGTGGGAGAGTCTTCCTCCCTTTAAACTCTTTTATTATTATTATTAAAGGATAATATGAGCACTTTAAATTGGTTTTAATTTGCTCAAATCTGGAGATAATACAGGATAAATAAGGATATTAATTGGATTATTAATTGATTATTATGGGGACAATTCAAATTATTTTGAATGAGTTTTAAACTAGTGGCAAGGAGAAGAGATAGGTGTTTGCCGAAATTGGAACTCCTCAAGTGGAGTGGACGGCAAGTAAAGGGAGTCTAGTGCCGAATTCCCCTTAGTTCTTCTCATAACTTTCGGCTAGCCTCATTAATCCCTATTTCACCTTTTATTTTTTTTCTCTCACACTTTAGGCCGAATCTCTTACACCACCTTCAACCTATTTTCTTTCTTTTCTCTTCCTTGAATCAAAACTCTTCTCTACTCTCTTCTTTGCCGAATCCCTCTTCCACTTTCACCATCTTTTCTTCTTTTTCCACACTAGCCGAACTCTTTTCTTTTCCTTTGTTAGACTTTAGCCGAATCTTAAGCAAAGGGAGATCTCCTTCAACTTCTTCTTCAATCGGTCCTGAGAGAAGGTAAGTGTGCCGAAACTTCATGGTTTTTCCCTCCCTGTCCTTAGCCGATTTCCATTAGGGGAAGGGGTAAGTGCCGATTTCGGCAATGGTTAATAGGGCTTCTAAACGTTCTTGTAAACGATCTCTCCTAGGTACCCCAGGATATTTGGAAACAGGCGATCTAAGCCCCAATCTCTAGCAATCTGTTTTGGAAGTAAAGTGGTAAGATTAATCTCTTCATTTTGACATTCGATTAAGCCGAAGGCTATTAGTCTTATTTACTAATCAGTGGTAATTGATTAAGCAGATTCGGGAAATTGAGTACTGTGGTTAGTAACCGAAAGAATAAAGGTAAAGATTCGGGTTCAAGCAATAACCCTAAAAGAATTATTTGGTTTGGTCGAATGGCCCATATCACTAACACTATTATGGCCGAATAAAGGGACAAGTAGATCTAGGGTGGCCGACTCTTCTTTTCGGGATTTAGAGCATCCAAGGGTGCCAGGTGTGTACATACACACGTATAACTTATTAAATGTGCTGAATATTGTGAATGCTAACTTGATTTATGTAGCATTGGATAATATACCATATCGGTATAGATGGTGATTCAGGTAAGTACCTGTTAAGATGAATCTGTTATTTGATGCTTTTGGGAAGCATGATGCATTGATACATGAGATTTATGCATATGATGGCATGTAACATATATACATACGACTGATGTGGGATTGATGAGTGGAGGGGGCAGTGATATTGTGCCGACGGGCACCAGTGTTTTGGTAACACACTGTGACTATGGTCACCAGAGGTTTGGTACCTCCAGAGGTCCGACACCTCATCGCGTCTCATCCCAGTGGCTTAGCACCACAGATGATAAAACGGGATTGACGCCAGTGATTTGGCATCACACGATGGGTTGGTGTAACACCCCAAACCCGGACAAGACACCACGTCCGAATCTGGTATGCTACGGGGAAATCGTTTTTGAAAAGTTAGATTTTCCGTTTAAAAGCTGAGTGAAAACACAGTGTATTTGAAACAAATTTGAGTAGACTTGTTTGAAAAACGGTTGATGTATTTGAAACCCGGAGATTTTGAAAACTTAGCCAGAATGTGTAGTTAAAACGAGTTTATACCATTTAAAACCTCATTAGTTTCTTAGTGATACATAAAACACTTTTAAACTTAGGAGAACTACAAGTTTGAATTGGAAACCATTTGTATTTGTTTATCATAAAGACTTAGTGTGATACCCGATGGTATAGTTTAAAAACACAGTGCGTTATAGTTTTGAAATCATTATCTTTCCAAGTTTTAGTAAAATTCATACCAACTTGTTTTGTTAAGGCATATTAAAATCTAATTAAAACATCAAACAACTTAAAGCATAAATTAAAGGCCTTTCACAAAACCAAATTAAAACCCAAATAAAAGTAAATAAGCTAAAGTACCCAAAATATAGAGTCTGAGTAAAAACTTTATTCAGCATGGCATAAGCACCTCGAGTCCATCCCGGCTCCAAGTCCGCATCTACGAGTCACCTGAAATGTCAAAGGAGAGGGTGAGTCGAGTGACTCAGTGTGTAAATCCCGCTCCCGAAGAAACAACATGCTAACACACATCATACAAAGCAACATAATTAATGCAACCCGACCCTAACCATCCATATCGCCTTTCCTACCCCGTGTGGTACCAAACCACTGGTGGTGCCAAACCACTGGTGACATATAGTCACAATGTGTTACCAAAACACTGGTGTCCCAAAGACACAATATCCGTCAATGTGGTACCAAACCACTGGTGTCCCAAAGACACGATTGTGCTACCAAAGCACTGGTGACCGAAGTCACAAATCCAATGATGATGGGGCCAACCCATCGTGTGATACCAAATCACTAGCAGACGATCCCATATCTCAAGTGGGGCCAACCCACGGTGGTCAAACCACAGGGACAAGTCGCAATGAGGTGCCAAACCTCTGGTGTCCCAAAGACACAATGTGCTACCAAAGCACTGGTGACCGTAGTCACAAATCTGGTGATGGGGCCAACCCATCGTGTGATACCAAATCACTGGCGTCAATCCCGTATCTCACAAGTGGGGCCAACCCACGGTGGTGTAAACCACAGGGACGAGACGCTGAGGTACCAAACCTCTAGAGGTGCCAAACCTCTGGTGACCCAAAGTCACAAAGTGTGTTACCAAAACACTGGTGCTCGTCAGCACAAAATATCACTGCTCCCTCCACTCGTATCACCCCTCAACATACCATACTCATGTAATCATGCATATCATGCTAATAAGTCAAATCTCATATCCCATGTCACACATGTATCCACAGTCATGGTAACATATAGATCATCATTAAACTCATAATAATAATACTGACTTACCCGAGTCCAGAATCATACCCATTAGGGTATCATATCAATCATCACTGTTTCATTAATCATCACACAGGTTATCAATCATATTACTAAACAGAGGTGTGTTAGTTTACACACCTGATAAATACGAGTCTAGAATCCCAACGAAAACGATCTAAGTCCCTCGATTGCTAACTCCTACAATCGGCCAAACATTAGGGGTTAGGCATCTATGACATTCGGCCAACAACTATTAACCAAGGGATCAACATTAAGCCATTACCTTACACTTGCGAATGGTTTGGTTTCCAACCAAACCCCGAACCAGTAGTGGTTCTCTTTGACAATCGGCCTCCACCTAGAAAAAGAACCATTAATCCCTAATTAACTTGGCTTAATGAGATAAAGGAATCAACTACTAGAACCGGCCCTTACCAATACTTACCCCACCTGGCTGATCAGAGAACGAAGGCTCCACTTGATCGCTTCAACTCCTGAATATCCCAACAAGAAATCGGTTTCAAAACTAATGATTAACTCTCAACAACAAGGCCACATTCGGCTCTTAACCAATCCAACCGATCAAGAACAGAAAAAGAAAGAAATGGCCATTCGGCCAAAAGCTTACCACCACCAACGATTAAGGCAAGGCTTCCAAACACCACTGATATTTGGCCAAGGGAGACTACTAGGGGGAAGGAAAATATTCGGCCAAAAAGATCACTAAAAGGGGGTGTATGGATTCGGCTAACACCTTGAATAAAAGAAGGAGAATTTGCTTTTTAGATGTTTAACACACCTGTGATCGGTTCTGAATGAAAGAAGAGAGAAAATAATTGTGATATGAGAGTAGAGTGGGGATGGAATTTCGGCAAGATGGTTTAAGAAAAAGAGAAAAAAAATCGGCAACAAATAGAAGAAAGGTTCGGCTTAAGATTTTGGGAAGAAAAGAAATGATGGAAATATTTTGGGAGGTGACTTTCGGTTTACACAAATGAAAAGAAGAAAGAAACTAGAAGAGCATTCAGCTAGCAACCCAAAATGTAGAAAGACCAATTACACAATTCGGCAAGTAGAGTTGCTTTTGGACCTACGGCTTCAAGGAGAAAAAAAAATGAAGGAATTAGCTTGAGAATTCGGCTTAGTATGAAAAAAAGAAAGAAAAGAAATTTGACTCCTAATGACCAAATGTGCACAAAAATGCCCAAAAAGAATTTCGGCTACCCCAATTACCACTTACCAACCGGCCAACCTCCTCCCCAAGCATCCAAGCCGTCACTTCCCCCCACTCCAAGCCCCAAATATTCGGCCATACCCCTCAATGCACTCACATCCACCCATTTCAAAAGTGTGGACCAAGTCTTTCTCCTCAAGTTGCTCTCCACCTTTCATTTGAAAGGTAAGACTTGGTCGAAGGTAGTGTTCTAGTTGCTCTCTACCTCTACCCCCATGCCGTCCAAAATGAAGCCAAAATAGAGGAATCCTGCTGCTCGAACACTGGACCTCCACTCCTTGAAGTTGACGCCATACCAAGCTCCCCCTTGCCACTCTGCCAGCTCTTCACTTGTGCAACAAATTACCAAAGAAAACCCTTATACCCCAGCTCCAACAGCTCCCCTGACTTAACACCCAAAAACCAAAATTTTTCATTCACTCAGGCATACACCTAGGCTACAATTAAGCCCCTAAAACACCGAAATAGCAACACAGCACACCAAACACATGCAATATCATGTAACAACAAAATAGCCCCTAACCCGGGATATTACAGTTCTACCCCCCTTAAAAATAATTTCAGCCTCGAAATTACCTGGTCAAAAGAGTTGCGGCTATTGCTGTCTCATCATATCCTCGGGTTCCCACGTCGCTTCTTCTACACCATGATTCCGCCAAAGTACCTTAACCAAAGGCACAGACTTCCTGCGCAGAACCTTCACATCCCGATCAAGAATCTGCACAGGTTCCTCTTCCATAGTCAAGTCTGGATTTACCTCAATCTCTTCCACTGCTACCACATGCGACGGATCTGAACGATATCTCCGAAGCATCGAAACGTGAAAAACGTCGTGAATCTGACTAAGCCCTGCTGGCAACTCAAGCTGATACGCCACTGGTCCAACTCGCCTCAGTACCTTATACGGCCCAATGAACCTCGGACTTAGCTTACCTTTCTTCCCGAACCTCAGGACCTTCTTCCAAGGCGAGACCTTCAGAAACACTCGATCCCCAACGGCAAACTCTATATCTCTTCGCTTAAGATCGGCATAAGACTTCTGCCGGTCCGAAGCTTCCTTCAATCGAGCCTGAATCAACTTAACCTTGTCCTCAGTCTCAGCAACCAGCTCGGGTCCCAACAACTGACGTTCACCTAACTCCGTCCAACACGTAGGTGAGCGACACTTCCTACCATACAATGCCTCATACGGAGCCATCTTAATACTTGCTTGATAACTGTTGTTGTAGGCAAACTCGGCTAACGGTAGAAACTCCTCCCAACTACCCCTGAAATCCAGGACACAACCTCTCAGCATATCTTCTAAGATCTGAATGACCCTTTATGATTGCCCGTCAGACTGCGGGTGAAAAGCCGTGCTGAAATCCAAACGAGTACCCAATGCTTGATGCAATGCTTTCCAGAACCTTGACGTGAACCTGGGATCCCTATCCGAGATTATCGAAACTGGCACACCGTGCAACCTCACTATCTCTGAAACATACAGCTTCGCTAGCTTCTGCAGTGAGAAGTCAACCCTCACCGGGATAAAGTGAGCTGATTTAGTCAGACGATCCACCACTACCCAAACTGAATCCTTCTTGCTTGGCGTAAGCGGTAACCCACTGACGAAATCCATGGTTATTCTTTCCCACTTCCACTGAGGAATCTTTACAGGCTGAAGCAAACCTGACGGCAACTGGTGCTCAGCCTTGACCTGCTGACAAGTCAGACATTTCCCAACAAACTCTGTCACCTCTTTCTTCAGACCAGGCCACCAAAACTGCTCCCTGAGATCCTTATACATCTTGCTACCTCCAAGATGCATAGCATGAGGACTGCTATGTGCGTCCTAAAGAATCTTCCGCCTTAGCTCAACATCCTTAGGCATACAAGCCTTACCCTGAAAACACAGAACCTCATCACCAGACAAGCCGTAACCCTCCAAACCACCATCCTGCACTTGCAACCTTCGCGCACTCAGAACCTCATCCTCTAACTGTTTCTCTCTGATCTGCTCAACCCAAGTAGGCTTAACCTGCAGCTCTGCCAGAATACTCCCGTCGTCATACAAGCTCAAATGGGCAAACAATGCTCTTAAGTCCGAAACAACCTTACGGCTCAACGCGTCTGCTACCACGTTAGCCTTGCCCGGGTGATACTCAATAGAACAGTCATAATCTTTCAGCAACTCAACCCATCTGCGCTGCCTCAAATTCAAATCCCTCTGAGTCAGTAAATACTTCAGACTCTTATGATCCGTGTAGACTATCGATCTCTCTCCGTACAAGTAGTGCCTCCAAATCTTTAAGGCAAAAACTACAGCTGCTAGCTCCAAATCATGCGTCGGATAGTTGACCTCGTGTGGCCTCAGCTGCCGAGAAGCGTAAGCCACAACCTTACCTTCTTGCATCAGCACACACCCCAATCCCGTATGTGATGCATCGCAGTACACGGTGTATTCCTTACCAGCCTCAGGTTGAATTAGAACCGGAGCCTCAGTCAAAATCTTCTTTAACTTATCGAAACTTTCCTGCTGTTTCTCAGTCCAAATAAACGGAACCTCTTTCCTTAACAACTTGGTCATCGGCGCTGCTATTAACGAGAAACCCTCAACAAACCTTCGGTAGTATCCGGCCAAACCCAGAAAACTACGAATCTCCGCCACTGACCTAGGTGGCTTCCAATCCAAAACTGCCTCAATCTTACGAGGATCTACACGAATCCCCTCAGCCGACACTACATGACCCAAGAACGTCACTTCTCTAAGCCAGAACTCGCACTTACTAAACTTAGCATAGAGTTGCTTTTCCCTCAGAATCTGCAGCACCACCCTCAAATGCGCATCATGCTCTTCCTCTGTCCTTGAGTACACCAAGATGTCGTCTATGAAAACCACCACGAACTGATCCAGATACTGCTGAAACACCCTATTCATCATATCCATAAATGCTGCTGGTGCGTTAGTCAACCCGAATGGCATTACCAGGAATTCGTAGTGCCCATACCGAGTCCGAAACGCTGTTTTATGGATATCAGCCTCCTTAACCTTCAACTGGTGATACCCAGACCTCAGATCAATCTTAGAGAAAACCGCTGCACCCTTCAGCTGATCAAACAAGTCATCTATCCGTGGCAACGGATACTTGTTTTTAATCGTCAGCTTGTTCAACTGGCGGTAGTCTATGCACATCCGCATTGTACCATCTTTCTTCTTGACAAAAAGAACCGGCGCACCCCACGGTGAAACACTTGGCCTGATAAAACCTCGATCCAATAACTCCTGGATCTGAGCCTTAAGCTCCACCAATTCCTTTGGTGCCATCCTATACGGAGCAATAGACACTGGCGCAGTCCCGGGTAACAGATCAATCCCGAACTCTACCTCTCGATCTGGCGGCAAACCCGGAAGTTCCTCAGGAAACACATCAGCAAATTCCTTAACAGTACGAACCTTCTCAACAGCAGACTCTTTAGCCTCCAAGGCATACACATGAACCACATACGCTTCGCAGCCCTTTTTGACCATCTTCTCCGCTTTCAAAGCAGATACCACATTTGATAAGTAATCTCTCCTATTACCTATCATAGCCACCTCATCACCATCAACCGTCTTAAGAACCATGCGCTTGGCCGCGCAATCCAACCTCGCCTGGTACTTAACCAACCAATCCATCCCAAGAATCAGATCGAACTCCCCAAACGGCAGTTCCATCAGATCAGCAGCAAATTCTACCCCTTGGAGTTCTAGAGGTACATCTCTAAACAGCTTATCTACTACTACAGAGTGACCTAAAGGACTAATCACAGTCATCTGCCTAGAAGATATCTCAGAGTCTAAGTCCATGGTCTCTACTATACTACTGGCAACATAAGAGTGCGTCGAACCCACATCAATTAAAGCAGTATAAGGAGTACCAAAAATCAAGAACATACCGGTTATGACGTCCGGTGCCTCGCCCTCCTCTCGGCGCCTCGCAGCATATACCAATCCAGGCTGTCTGGCATCAGAACTACCCGCACCTCTGCCCGGTGCTCCACGGCCCCGACCAGAACCATTACCACCTCTGCCATTACCACGGCCCCTCTGCGGTGGCGGTCCATTACCTCTGAACTGATTACGGCCCTGACTCTCAGACTGAATCCTGGCCATCCTACGTGGACAGTCCCTAATGCGATGCTCCAGAGAACCACACTCGAAGCAACCTTTACCTCTAGTCCAACAACCACCCCAATGAGATTTCCCACACTGATTACACTGCGGCGGTCCCTGCCTAGCAGCAACAAACCTAGCAGACTGATTCTGCCCACTCGGTCTAGCCCTCTTCTGCGGATTACCCGACGATCCAGAAGACCCAAAACTCCTCTTAAGCCTACTCCTGTCCATGCTCTGTCTTACCGACTCTTTAACACCCTCGGCTACCTTAGCCTTCTCAACTAAGACAGCAAACTCGCGCTCCTACTGTGGAGCAATCAGCAGCCTCAACTCGTCTCGCAGACCATCCTCGAAACGAACACACCTCTCATGCTCAGTGGCTACAATGCCCCTGGCATACCTACTCAGCTTCAGGAACTCAGCCTCATACTCAGAAACAGACTTACTCCCCTGAACAAGCCTCAGAAATGCCTTTCGCTGGGAGTCGATGTAACTAGCTCCGATGTATTTCTTTTGATATGCAGCTCTGAAATAATCCCATGTCAAATCCTCTGCGGCCACACTATCCCGAACCGTGAGCCACCACTGATATGACTCATCCCGAAGAAGCGATACGATGCCCTTCAGCTTCTCTTCAGCCGTCAAGTCCAGATCATCCATGATCCGCTCAGTTGCCTCCAGCCAATATTCAGCAGTGCTAGGAGCAACACCCGATACACCTCGGAAGAATTCGGCCCCATTAGCCCGGAGTCGCTCAGGAACAGATTTCCTAACTCCTGCACCACCACCTGCCCCAGCTGCCCTTTCCAACACTCGCAGCATCGCCTGTGACACCGCGTCGTCTCCAGTCTGATCTTGGAACTCACCACCTCCAGCTGGTGGCGGAACCGGTATCTCATTTTCTGAACCCTGCCCAGATCCTACGGGCTCAGACACTGTCATTCTACCCCTACCTCTACCACGAGTATTACGACCACGTCCGCCTCGAGTGCTCATGTCTAATCTTTCTACGTATCTGATTAAAGAATTTTATGCATCAGTACTTATTCCACTTGTTTTTAAAAGCAAGTCTTATGAATATTTAATGACGATTTGTTCTCGCGAGTTCACAGAATCCTATCAGTTTCAATCTCTAAAGTAGTATACTATTGCTAGTCATCAAATCATATCATATCCAATCAAATCACAAGTAATAGTACGGGGTACTTACCTGGGCGAACTGGTGCCGGAGACTCGGTGCCATGCCTTTCAAACCATACTTTCAAAACGAACACTTAAACAGACTTTTGAAACCATTTTGGGCCTCAGGCCCACAGCCGAGCCTTTGAACTTGGCTCTGATACCACAAATGTAACACCCCAAACCCGGACAAGACACCACGTCCGAATCTGGTATGCTACGGGGAAATCGTTTTTGAAAAGTTAGATTTTCCGTTTAAAAGCTGAGTGAAAACACAGTGTATTTGAAACAAATTTGAGTAGACTTGTTTGAAAAACGGTTGATGTATTTGAAACCCGGAGATTTTGAAAACTTAGCCAGAATGTGTAGTTAAAACGAGTTTATACCATTTAAAACCTCATTAGTTTCTTAGTGATACATAAAACACTTTTAAACTTAGGAGAACTACAAGTTTGAATTGGAAACCATTTGTATTTGTTTATCATAAAGACTTAGTGTGATACCCGATGGTATAGTTTAAAAACACAGTGCGTTATAGTTTTGAAATCATTATCTTTCCAAGTTTTAGTAAAATTCATACCAACTTGTTTTGTTAAGGCATATTAAAATCTAATTAAAACATCAAACAACTTAAAGCATAAATTAAAGGCCTTTTACAAAACCAAATTAAAACCCAAATAAAAGTAAATAAGCTAAAGTACCCAAAATATAGAGTCTGAGTAAAAACTTTATTCAGCATGGCATAAGCACCTCGAGTCCATCCCGGCTCCAAGTCCACATCTACGAGTCACCTGAAATGTCAAAGGAGAGGGTGAGTCGAGTGACTCAGTGTGTAAATCCCGCTCCCGAAGAAACAACATGCTAACACACATCATACAAAGCAACATAATTAATGCAACCCGACCCTAACCATCCATATCGCCTTTCCTACCCCGTGTGGTACCAAACCACTGGTGGTGCCAAACCACTGGTGACATATAGTCACAATGTGTTACCAAAACACTGGTGTCCCAAAGACACAATATCCGTCAATGTGGTACCAAACCACTGGTGTCCCAAAGACACGATTGTGCTACCAAAGCACTGGTGACCGAAGTCACAAATCCAATGATGATGGGGCCAACCCATCGTGTGATACCAAATCACTAGCAGACGATCCCATATCTCAAGTGGGGCCAACCCACGGTGGTCAAACCACAGGGACAAGTCGCAATGAGGTGCCAAACCTCTGGTGTCCCAAAGACACAATGTGCTACCAAAGCACTGGTGACCGTAGTCACAAATCTGGTGATGGGGCCAACCCATCGTGTGATACCAAATCACTGGCGTCAATCCCGTATCTCACAAGTGGGGCCAACCCACGGTGGTGTAAACCACAGGGACGAGACGCTGAGGTACCAAACCTCTGGAGGTGCCAAACCTCTGGTGACCCAAAGTCACAAAGTGTGTTACCAAAACACTGGTGCTCGTCAGCACAAAATATCACTGCTCCCTCCACTCGTATCACCCCTCAACATACCATACTCATGTAATCATGCATATCATGCTAATAAGTCAAATCTCATATCCCATGTCACACATGTATCCACAGTCATGGTAACATATAGATCATCATTAAACTCATAATAATAATACTGACTTACCCGAGTCCAGAATCATACCCATTAGGGTATCATATCAATCATCACTGTTTCATTAATCATCACACAGGTTATCAATCATATTACTAAACAGAGGTGTGTTAGTTTACACACCTGATAAATACGAGTCTAGAATCCCAACGAAAACGATCTAAGTCCCTCGATTGCTAACTCCTACAATCGGCCAAACATTAGGGGTTAGGCATCTATGACATTCGGCCAACAACTATTAACCAAGGGATCAACATTAAGCCATTACCTTACACTTGCGAATGGTTTGGTTTCCAACCAAACCCCGAACCAGTAGTGGTTCTCTTTGACAATCGGCCTCCACCTAGAAAAAGAACAATTAATCCCTAATTAACTTGGCTTAATGAGATAAAGGAATCAACTACTAGAACCGGCCCTTACCAATACTTACCCCACCTGGCTGATCAGAGAACGAAGGCTCCACTTGATCGCTTCAACTCCTGAATATCCCAACAAGAAATCGGTTTCAAAACTAATGATTAACTCTCAACAACAAGGCCACATTCGGCTCTTAACCAATCCAACCGATCAAGAACAGAAAAAGAAAGAAATGGCCATTCGGCCAAAAGCTTACCACCACCAACGATTAAGGCAAGGCTTCCAAACACCACTGATATTCGGCCAAGGGAGACTACTAGGGGGAAGGGAAATATTCGGCCAAAAAGATCACTAAAAGGGGGTGTATAGATTCGGCTAACACCTTGAATAAAAGAAGGAGAATTTGCTTTTTAGATGTTTAACACACCTGTGATCGGTTCTGAATGAAAGAAGAGAGAAAATAATTGTGATATGAGAGTAGAGTGGGGATGGAATTTCGGCAAGATGGTTTAAGAAAAAGAGAAAAAAAATCGGCAACAAATAGAAGAAAGGTTCGGCTTAAGATTTTGGGAAGAAAAGAAATGATGGAAATATTTTGGGAGGTGACTTTCGGTTTACACAAATGAAAAGAAGAAAGAAACTAGAAGAGCATTCGGCTAGCAACCCAAAATGTAGAAAGACCAATTACACAATTCGGCAAGTAGAGTTGCTTTTGGACCTACGGCTTCAAGGAGAAAAAAAATGAAGGAATTAGCTTGAGAATTCGGCTTAGTATGACAAAAAGAAAGAAAAGAAATTTGACTCCTAATGACCGAATGTGCACAAAAATGCCCAAAAAGAATTTCGGCTACCCCAATTACCACTTACCAACCGGCCAACCTCCTCCCCAAGCATCCAAGCCGTCACTTCCCCCCACTCCAAGCCCCAAATATTCGGCCATACCCCTCAATGCACTCACATCCACCCATTTCAAAAGTGTGGACCAAGTCTTTCTCCTCAAGTTGCTCTCCACCTTTCATTTGAAAGGTAAGACTTGGTCCAAGGTAGTGTTCTCGTTGCTCTCTACCTCTACCCCCATGCCGTCCAAAATGAAGCCAAAATAGAGGAATCCTGCTGCTCGAACACTGGACCTCCACTCCTTGAAGTTGACGCCATACCAAGCTCCCCCTTGCCACTCTGCCAGCTCTTCACTTGTGCAACAAATTACCAAAGAAAACCCTTATACCCTAGCTCCAACAGCTCCCCTGACTTAACACCCAAAAACCAAAATTTTTCCATTCACTCAGGCATACACCTAGGCTACAATTAAGCCCCTAAAACACCGAAATAGCAACACAGCACACCAAACACATGCAATATCATGCAACAACAAAATAGCCCCTAACCCGGGATATTACAGTTGGCCCCATCAATCGATTTGTGTCCACGGACACCAGTGTTTTGGTAACACATTGTGACTATATGTCACCAGTGGTTTGGCACCACCAGTGGTTTGGTACCACAACGGGGTAGACAGTGGCGTTTGGTTGGCTAGGTTGGGCCACATAATATTATGCATGTTAATTGTTATATGTTGTGTATGAAAATGTTTAAAATCGGGGGAAGGGTTACATACTGAGTCTTGGTGACTCACCTTCTCCTTTATTTTTCAGGTGATACATAGACCGCGGATATGGAGCCGGAGGGACTCGAGGTGGCCATGCAGTGGACTTGAATTAATTGAACTTTAAATTTAGTTATTTTATTTTATTAATGGTTTATTTTATTTTGGATGTAATAAGGCCTCCATATACTTTACTTTTGTTATTTTCTCATATGTTGGATATTTTGTTTAAAACTATATTATTAAAATTAAATTAAAATCACATGTTTTCCTAAATTAACACGAAAATGTTTTATCGTGCCATCGGGCACATTTGAAATTTGCATAAAAACTTGACTCAATTAAATTTCCAAACTAAATCCAAGTATGGTTTCGGCAGGATAACCAAAAACGAGAAGTTTTCAACAAAACTTAAATTGGTTTTTAAAACGGTTTTCAAAAAGTTTATCTCCGTAGCAAACCAAATTCGGTCATAATGTTTGGGCCGGGTTTGGGTTGTTACAAAGTTGGTATCAGAGCCCAGTTCAAAGCTCGGCTGTGGGGGGCCCAAGGCCCAAAAATGTTTTGGTAGGCCTTATGGAATGATTTTTGATTTTTGAACAGCATGGCCCGAGTCTCCGGCAACTATCCGCCCAGGTAAGTACATCTAAACCTCTTTGTGAATTATATTCTGTAGAAGGGTAGGAAGCATGGAACGTAGATAGACTTATAGAAACTTGAACCCTAGGATTAGAGTACTCAAACACACAAACCAAACATAAGACTTAAAGAACTAAGCCCACTTATGACTTAGTCACTGAGCTAGGGTGTGGTAACCCCTGTACGCATGTCTAGGAGTGGATCCAGAAGAGCCTGGTACTTAAGCAGTACGAGTGACTCACCTCCTCTTCGCAGGTATCCTACCTGGTGCGTAGCTTCGGTTCACCCTAACTCAGAGGGCTCAGTGGTGTGGCAACCTCTGTGCGTATGTCTAGAAAGGTTCGGTGGGAGCTTGGTACTTAAGCAGTCCGCGTGACTCAACTCCTCTCCACTCGAATCCTGCCTGGTGCGTAGCTTTGGTTCACCCTGACCAAGAAGGCTCGGTCATAGGCCAAACACAGTGACTAAAACCCGAAAGGGAACTAGCCATGTTTTGAAAGGAACGAAACAACAAGAACCCTAATGTTTTCGAAATTTTTGCAATAACTCTTTCAAATTTGAGAACATCATTTTTACAACGTTTCCTCGAAAAACTTTATTTGTGGAAAATTACAAAAATGCCCTTAGGGGTAAAATTTCCAAAATGCCCTCGGTTTATAAAATTTCAACTCAATGGTTTTGCCCAAAATTTCGATGATTTTACAAAATTTAAAAAAAAAACCTGCTTTGCAAATTACCAATAAAATATTTTGGTTTTGGAAAAATTACGAAGACGCCCTCAAATTGCAAAATTACCAAAATGACCTTGACTTTTGAACTTTTTGCAAACAGCAACATTTTAAGAAAGGAAAAAAAAACTTGTAAAAGGAACCCTCAGAGTTTTACAACTGTTAAAAATTCCAGGATTATAAAAAAAAATTGCAAAATTACCCCGATTGACAAAATTACCAAAATACCCCTGGTTTCCGAAATGATGCCATAACTTCAAATTTTACAAATTTCAGAACACTCTCTAGTTTTGGGAATTTCCAAAATGACATGTTTTATTAAAGTTTTACAATCTCTTTTATTACGAAAATACCCCTGTAGGAAAATGACGAAAATACCCCTGGGATAGAAATGGGCAGAAATGTCCGAAGAGCGAATAGGAATGGAAAGTATTAGGGAATGGATGTATGTACTCTTTTGTGTGAACTAGGCTAGAAGACTGAAACCTTGTTTGCTCAAAAGAATCTCTGATTAAACTTTATCCATAAAATTCCTTCGCGAATAAGAAAGTGGAACAAATTCTAACGCATAAAACTTTTCTTAATCAGATTAAAAGCGCAGTGGATAGAATGAGTTCTAGAGGACGTAGACGCCGTGGACGTGGTAGGGGTAGGATGACCGTGTCAGAACCTGTCGGGTCGGGACAGGGTTCTGAAAATGAAGTACCACCGCCACCACCACCTCCTACTTTTAGAGCTGAGGAGCAGGATCAGACCGGTGGTGAGGCAGTATCGCAAGCGGTATTGCGAGTTCTGGAGATTGTGGCTGGGGCTGGTGGAAATTTAGGAGCTCAGAAATCTGTTCCCGAGCGAATCCGGTCTAACGGAGCTGAGGTATTCCAGGGTGTGTCTGGAGTGGCACCCAGTGCAGCAGAATATTGGCTGGAATCTACTGAATAGATCATGGGTGATCTTGACTTGACTGGGGAGGAAAAGTTAAAAGGGGCAATGTCGCTCCTGAAGGATGAAGCGTACCAGTGGTGGGTCACGGTTCGGGATGGAGCCACGGCAGATGACCTCACGTGGGAATATTTCAAAACCGCTTTTCAGAAAAAGTATGTAGGCACTAGCTATACTGATGCTCAAAGGAAAACTTTTCTGGGACTAGTGCAAGGAACTAAGTCAGTGACGGAATATGAGGCGGAGTTTCTAAGACTGAGTATGTATGCTAGAGGCATTGTGAATACTGAACATGAGCGCTGTGTCCGCTTTGAGGCTGGACTTAGAGATGATTTGAGGCTACTGATTGCCCCACAGCAAGTTCGTGAGTTTTCATCCCTAGTGGAAAAGGCTAAGGTAGCCGAGGGGATCAAGGAGTCTGTAAGGCAAGGTTATGACAGGAATAGGCAGAAGAGAAACTTTGGGTCGTCTGGGTCTAGTAGTAATGGTCAGAAAAAGGCTAGACAGAGTGGGCCAAGTCATGCAGCGAGGCCCACGGACGCTAATCAAAGACCGGCTCAGTGTAACCGTTGTGGAAAAGCCCATTGGGGAGGTTGTTGGACTGGTGAGAGGGGTTGCTTTGAATGTGGGTCTTTGGATCACCGTGTGAGGGATTGTCCCCGGAAACGAGCTCAGAATCAGCCAGAGGGGTAGAACCGTACGCAGAACAGAAATGTGGGACCATAGACGGGTCGTGGTAATGGCAGAGGAAGCAACGGTCCTAATCGAGGTCGTGGAATTCAGGGCAGAGGTTCAGGCAGTACAGAGGCAAGGCAGCCTGGCTTAGTCTATGCGGCGAGGCGTCGCGAGGAGGGTGACGCACCGGATGTCATAACCGGTACGTTTTTAATTTTTGGTTTTCCTTATATTGCATTAATTGATGTGGGTTCGACGCACTCGTACATTGCTAGTAGTGTGGTAGAGACTATGGACCTAGACTCTGAAACTGCTTCTAGGAGGATGACTGTAGTTAGCCCTTTAGGTCACTCTGTAGTCGTAGACAAACTATATAGAGACGTACCCCTAGAACTCCAAGGGGTAGTATTCATGGCTGATCTGATGGAGCTGCCATTTGGGGAGTTCGATTTGATCCTCAGAATGGACTGGTTGGTTAAGTACCAAGCGAGGTTGGATTGCGCTGCAAAGCGCATGGTTCTTAAGATGGCTGAAGGGGACGAAGTGGTTATGTTTGGTAATAGAAGGAACTACCTGTCCAATGTGGTGTCTGCCTTAAAGGCTGAGAAGATGGTCAGGAAAGGTTGTGAAGTGTATTTAGTTCGAATTTGTGCCTTGGAGGCGAAGGAATCAGCAGTAGAAAAGGTCCGAACGGTAGGGGAATTTGCTGATGTGTTCCCAGAAGAACTTCCGGGTCTGCCCTCGGATCGAGAAGTTGAATTCGGTATAGATTTGCTACCCGGAACGGCACCTGTGTCTATAGCACCGTATCGAATGGCACCAAAGGAATTGGTGGAGCTGAAGGCCCAAGTTCAGGAGCTCTTGGATAGAGGGTTTATCCGACCTAGCATATCTCCATGGGGAGCACCCGTGTTATTTGTCAAGAAGAAGGACGGTTCTATGCGGATGTGCATCGACTACCGTCAGTTAAACAAGTTAACGATCAAAAACAAGTATCCGTTGCCTCGGATCGACGACTTGTTTGACCAGCTGAAGGGTGCGTCGGTATTTTCGAAGATAGACCTTAGGTCGGGTTACCATCAATTAAAGGTGAAGGAGGTTGATGTTCACAAGACGGCATTCCGAACTTGGTATGGGCATTACGAGTTCCTAGTGATGCCATTTGGGTTGACCAATGCACCGACGGCATTTATGGACTTGATGAATAGGGTATTTCAGCAGTACTTGGATCAATTCGTCGTGGTGTTCATAGACGACATGTTGGTTTATTCTAAGATGGAGAAGGAGCATGATGAGCATCTACGGATAGTTCTACAAGTATTGAGGCAGAAGCAGTTATATGCCAAATTCAGTAAGTGCGAATTTGGCTTAGGGAGGTGGCTTTCTTAGGTCATGTGGTATCAGCGGAAGGGATTAGAGTAGACCCCCGCAAGATTGAAGCGGTGTTGGATTGGAAACCGCCTAAGTCGGTGGCTGAAATACGAAGTTTTCTGGGTTTAGCAGGGTATTATCGGAGGTTTGTGGAAGGGTTCTCTCTGATCGCAGCGCCGTTGACTAAGTTACTAAGGAAAGGTGTCCCATTTGTATGGTCAGAGAAGCAGCAAGAAAGTTTTGATAAGCTGAGGAAGATTCTGATGGAAGCTCCGGTTTTGGTACAACCCGAGGCAGGGAGGTTATTCACAGTCTATTGTGATGCATCTCACACTGGTTTGGGATGTGTGTTGATGCAGGATGGAAAGGTAGTAGCCTATGCATCCCGTCAGTTAAGACCGCATGAGGTTAACTACCCGACGCACGACTTGGAATTAGCAGCAGTTGTCTTCGCTTTGAAGATATGGAGACATTACCTTTATGGGGAGAAGTCGATAGTCTACACGGAACACAAAAGTTTGAGGTATCTTCTGACTCAGAAGGATCTAAACCTGAGACAACGTCGGTGGATTGAACTATTAAAGGACTACGATTGTTCAATCGAGTACCATCCTGGTAAGGCTAACGTGGTAGCTGACGCGTTGAGCTGGAAGGTTGTGACGGACTTAAGAGCGATGTTCGCTCAGTTGAGTCTATATGATGATGGAAGTCTTTTGGCAGAACTTCAAGTTAAGCCAACGTGGATTGAGGAGATTAAGGAAAAGCAGTTTGTGGATGAAGGCTTGAACGCTAAAAGGGTACAAGTTTAGGATAGTGGTTTAGAACGGTACAGTTTGTCTAATGATGGGGTACTATGTTTTCAAGGGCGAGCCTGTATGCCGAAGGATACAGAATTGAGGCAAAGAATTCTCTACGATGCACATAGCAGCCCATACGCTATGCATCCGGGAGGAAGCAAGATGTATGGAGATCTACAGAAACAGTTCTAGTGGCCTGGGTTAAAACGTGAAGTAACGGAACTTATGGGAAGGTGTTTGACGTGTCAGCAGGTTAAGGCTGAACACCAGTTGCCATCAGGGCTACTTCAACCGGTAAAGATCCCTCAATGGAAATGGGAGAGGATCACTATGGATTTCGTCAGTGGGCTACCCCTTACACCCAGCAAAAAGGACGCAGTTTGGGTGATTGTGGATCGTCTGACTAAGTCAGCACACTTCATACCGGTAAGAATAGATTTTTCTCTTCAGAAGTTAGCTAAGTTGTATGTGTCAGAAATAGTGAGGTTGCATGGTGTGCCAGTATCGATTATCTCGGATAGGGATCCAAGGTTCACGTCGAGGTTTTGGAAAGCGTTGCATCAAGCTTTGGGGACACGGTTGGATTTTAGTACAGCTTTCCACCCACAGACGGACGGGCAGTCGGAAAGGGTCATACAGATTTTAGAAGATATGCTGAGGGGTTGTGTCTTGGAATTCCGAGGTAGTTGGGAGGAATTTCTACCATTAGTAGAGTTCGCCTACAACAATAGCTATCAGGCGAGTATTCAAATGGCTCCATACGAAGCCTTGTATGGACGGAAATGTCGTACTCCGACGTGTTGGACGGAGTTGGGTGAGCGGCAGGTTTTGGGTCCAGAATTGGTAACAGAAACTGAGGACAAAGTCAAGGTGACGATCTCGTCTTAAGGAAGCATCGGATAGACAGAAGTCCTATGCTGATTTAAAACGCAAAGAAATGGAGTATGCTGTGGGAGACAAGGTTTTCCTGAAGGTGTCACCCTGGAAAAAGGTGTTAAGATTTGGACGGAAAGGGAAGCTAAGCCCAAGGTTCATCGGGCCATATACCGTTGTAAAGCGAGTGGGACCGGTAGCTTATCAGCTTGAGTTACCGGCAGAACTGAATCAGATCCATGATGTGTTTCATGTATCGATGTTGAGACGGTATCGGTCAGATCCTTCGCACGTTGTGCCAGTAGCAGAGATTGAGGTGAACTCGGACGTTATCTTTTGAAGAGGAACCAGTTCAGATCTTAGATCGAGACGTTAAGGTTCTACGTAGGAAGTCAGTGCCCTTGGTGAAAGTGCTGTGGCGGAACCATGGTACAGAGGAAGCTACGTGGGAATCTGAGGATGTGATACGGCAGCAATACCCCCATCTGTTTTAACCAGGTAATTTCGAGGACGAAATTTATTTTTAAGGGGGGTAGAACTGTAACATCCTAAATTTGGGGCTATTTGTGATGGAATAATTATTTCGTGCGTTTGAGGTGTTATAGTATTAATTATAGGAATAATAGGGCTTAAATAAAGGCCTTGAGTTGGTTTGGAATAGTAGAAAATATTATTTATGGGCTTTAAAGGAAGGGAGCCTGAATAGTTAGGGGTTACAAGAATAAATAAAGGATTAATTGACACAAAATGGGCCTTGGCGAAGTGGCAAAAGTGAGGCCACTTAGGAGCTAGCATGTGACGCCATCAAGGGGAGAGAGAGAGCCTTGGTTCGAGTCACAAAATTCCCTCTTTTTGCACTATGTTTGGACGGCACAAGTGGGAGAGTCTTCCTCCCTTTAAACTCTTTTATTATTATTATTAAAGGATAATATGAGCACTTTAAATTGGTTTTAATTTGCTCAAATCTGGAGATAATACAGGATAAATAAGGATATTAATTGGATTATTAATTGATTATTATGGGGACAATTCAAATTATTTTGAATGAGTTTTAAACTAGTGGCAAGGAGAAGAGATAGGTGTTTGCCGAAATTGGAACTCCTCAAGTGGAGTGGACGGCAAGTAAAGGGAGTCTAGTGCCGAATTCCCCTTAGTTCTTCTCATAACTTTCGGCTAGCCTCATTAATCCCTATTTCACCTTTTATTTTTTTTTTCTCTCACACTTTAGGCCGAATCTCCTACACCACCTTCAACCTATTTTCTTTCTTTTCTCTTCCTTGAATCAAAACTCTTCTCTACTCTCTTCTTTGTCGAATCCCTCTTCCACTTTCACCATCTTGTCTTCTTTTTCCACACTAGCCGAACTCTTTTCTTTTCCTTTGTTAGACTTTAGCCGAATCTTAAGCAAAGGGAGATCTCCTTCAACTTCTTCTTCAATCGGTCCTGAGAGAAGGTAAGTGTGCCGAAACTTCATGGTTTTTCCCTCCCTGTCCTTAGCCGATTTCCATTAGGGGAAGGGGTAAGTGCCGATTTCGGCAATGGTTAATAGGGCTTCTAAACGTTCTTGTAAACGATCCCTCCTAGGTACCCCGGGATATTTGGAAACAGGCGATCTAAGCCCCAATCTCTAGCAATCGGTTTTGGAAGTAAAGTGGTAAGATTAATCTCTTCATTTTGACATTCGATTAAGCCGAAGGCTATTAGTCTTATTTACTAATCAGTGGTAATTGATTAAGCAGATTCGGGAAATTGAGTACTGTGGTTAGTAACCGAAAGAATAAAGGTAAAGATTCGGGTTCAAGCAATAACCCTAAAAGAATTATTTGGTTTGGCCGAATGGCCCATATCACTAACATTATTATGGCCGAATATAGGGACAAGTAGATCTAGGGTGGCCGACTCTTCTTTTCGGGATTTAGAGCATCCAAGGGTGCTAGGTGTGTACATACACACGTATAACTTATTAAATGTGCTGAATATTGTGAATGCTAACTTGATTTATGTAGCATTGGATAATATACCATATCGATATAGATGGTGATTCAGGTAAGTACCTGTTAAGATGAATCTGTTATTTGATGCTTTTGGGAAGCATGATGCATTGATACATGAGATTTATGCACATGATGGCATGTAACATATATACATACGACTGATGTGGGATTGATGAGTGGAGGGGGCAGTGATATTGTGCCGACGGGCACCAGTGTTTTGGTAACACACTGTGACTACGGTCACCAGAGGTTTGGTACCTCCAGAGGTTCGGCACCTCATCGCGTCTCATCCCAGTGGCTTAGCACCACAGTGGGTTGGCCCCACAGATGATAAAACGGGATTGACGCCAGTGATTTGGCATCACACGATGGGTTGGCCCCATCAATCGATTTTGGTAACACATTGTGACTATATGTCACCAATGGTTTGGCACCACCAGTGGTTTGGTACCACAACGGGGTAGACAGTGGCGTTTGGTTGGCTAGGTTGGGCCACATAATATTATGCATGTTAATTGTTATATGTTGTGTATGAAAATGTTTAAAATCGGGGGAAGGGTTACATACTGAGTCTTGGTGACTCACCTTCTCCTTTATTTTTCAGGTGATACATAGACTGCGGATATGGAGCCGGAGGGACTCGAGGTGGCCATGCAGTGGACTTGAATTAATTGAACTTTAAATTTAGTTATTTTATTTTATTATTGGTTTATTTTATTTTGGATGTAATAAGGCCTCCATATACTTTACTTTTGTTATTTTCTCATATGTTGGATATTTTGTTTAAAACTATATTATTAAAATTAAATTAAAATCACATGTTTTCCTAAATTAACACGAAAATGTTTTATCGTGCCATCGGGCACATTTGAAATTTGCATAAAAACTTGACTCAATTAAATTTCCAAACTAAATCCAAGTATGGTTTCGGCAGGATAACCAAAAACGAGAAGTTTTCAACAAAACTTAAATTGGTTTTTAAAACGGTTTTCAAAAAGTTTATCTCCGTAGCAAACCAAATTCGGTCATAATGTTTGGGCCGGGTTTGGGTTGTTACATCAATGGTGTCAAAACAGTGGTTTTAGGGCCACCAAATCAGACGAGTAAGTTCGTAAATATTATTATTTAAAATTTACAAGTCAAATATAGTTTTAAAAAGGTTTTTAATTTGATAATTTATGTTATATAAGCGAGTTGTTAAGTTCAAGTGGTATGACCCTAAGGTCAAGTGGTTTTAGAAAGTGAGGTACTGGGACCTCGTTTCTATAAACTGAGCCATAAATATTTTTATAAATATTTACGGAGTGTTATTAAGGTGGTATTAAAGTTTCATTAAAAAATTTTAACGTTTCGATAGTTAATTAATTAAAAAGGACTAAATCATAAAAGTTGAAAAAAGTCAATCGCTATTAGTTTAAAGGTGTTAAATTGATTAAAGAATTATAATTGGGTGGCCTAAATTACCAATTCTTTAGTTGGTGGGCCGTTAAAGCTTCATTTTCTTTTAATTTTATGTGTTTTATATGTTATTATATTATTATTAAATGATAAAAATAAAATAAAGGTTAATAAAATAAGAAAACATAATAGTTTTCTTCCCTAATTGGTTTTGTTCATCACCGAACCACCATGGGAGAGTTTGAAGTTTGGTCAACCATGTTTCCTTGCATGCAAGTCCCTGATGTTTTTGAGATTGTTCCACCTAGGTCAATCTAGCTCGTATCTTCGATTGTGAAACTGTTAAATGATTTTTTATGTTAAATGATGAATTGGAAATATTGATTGATAATTAAAAGTATTTTGTTAAGTGATTTTTGATGAATTTATTGATTAGGGATTTGATGTGAAATTAATACAAATGTGGGCTGTTGTGGGTGCCATGAACATTCGACAAGCTTAAATTTGGAAAAAAAAAAATGGTTAATTTGCATGTTTTAGGCTCAAAGACTAAATTGAATAAAAGTAAAACTTTTGGGGCAATTTTGTGAAAATGTCAAAATGACTAAAATGCATAAAATATATTGTTTTACTGTCTAAATTAATAAATTGAATAAAATTATTAATTTAGATCAAGATCGGGTGGAAAATCGAGGAGAATGAAAAATTACCAAAATGCCCCTGTACTTTGTCATTTCTGCAATTTAGCCAGGTAAGTTCGTATGAACTATAAACACTTAAATGTGAGATAAATTGACCGTTTAATGTGTCATTCTATTGTACGTAATTAATATATAGATGTTATTATGCAATTTATTATGTCATGAAACAATAGAAATTCAACGACGTACGACGACTACTGAGCCCCGTTTGAACCTTAAAAATTCATAGGATACAAATGACATGTCATTAGGGTTTACATGATTCGGGTGCTGGTCTTTAATGTCCTACTGATAGCTGAGGTCCGGCATGTGTTGCAGATACTCCACAACTCGTGTGAGCAGCATCGTGTAGCTACGTTCAGACCCACAGCTCGTGTGACCAGACCCATTTTAATTACTCATGTGAGTATACTTATTCATTGCTCGTGTGAGCATATATGTGTGAGACCCCTTACCCGTGTCCGGCGCTGGGACAGGATACAAGGCATTACCGTACTTAACCCTACTAGAACTTGCATTATTGGGCTATAAAGTTTCTTATCAA
Source organism: Gossypium australe (assembly GCA_005393395.2). Classification (NCBI taxonomy): domain Eukaryota; kingdom Viridiplantae; phylum Streptophyta; class Magnoliopsida; order Malvales; family Malvaceae; genus Gossypium; species Gossypium australe. The sequence goes on from CM016619.1 coordinate 122,693,380, forward strand.
CTTAAAACCATTCCTTCTTAATCATAACATGCACATTATGGGCCTACGAGGCCTTGAACTTACTTCCAGGAGGTTCCAGAGTTCAACCGGAAAATTTTACTCTCATAGAAAATTTTTGCCTAAACAAGGGTCACACGCCCGTGTGACATGGGACATGCCCGTGTGGGCAAGCCGTGTGGTCACACACGCCCATGTACCTAGCCCGTGTAGAAATAAATTTTCAATTCGAACCTACAGGGGTTTTCACACTGTTGGACACACGTCCATGTCTTTGGCCCGTGTCCTTGCCCGTGTGTGAAAACTAGGGGTATTATGTTTATGACATCAGCAACCCCTTAAGGAGCACACGGCTTAGGCACACGCCCGTATGCTGGCCCGTGCAACGATTCAAATTCCCATAACTAATTGCAGGGGACACACGGACTATCAACACACCCATTGGGGTTGACCGTGTGTCGCACACGGCCTAGACACACGCCCGTGTGGCTAACCGTGTGGACAGTTTGAGGCTATTTTCCAAGCCTTTTTGCCATCCTGAAACATAAAGTAATTCATTTCATCACAAATAGTACATTAAATAGCAATATTAAACTATTAAGAACCCTTAAGTTATCATTCATTCTACCCATATTATACTCAATAACTTGCATGAACATTCAATTCATTATACTCATCAACTTTATAACATGAACTTGGCAATAACGGCCAACTCACCATGGCCATTTACAAAATGAGTGTAAAACATTAATAGCCAACCCTTTGGCCTTCAAGCATGACATGACACAAAAATAATCAAGTTTCTATACATGCCATACTCAAAATGAAGTGACTTTACTATACCAAAAGAACGATTGATAGTGTGATCCGAGCTCCGACTTTTTACGATCCCCGAGCTAACTTGGCGAAACTACAAGGAAAAGGGAAAAGAGAGGGGTAAGCATATAGCTTAGTAAGTTTGCATGAAATTTTAAAGCAACATAATTGCTTAAACTAAATTCATCATTCTCATGAAACAATAGCAACATAAATCTCAAATGCTTACGCATACTTATTCATACTTACTCACTCTTATTCTTACCCATCTCATGTCACATTAAGATTTCTCAACTTGTACATATTCATAGTACCTGTATCACTCAATCACATACCTTAGCACATATGCTAACATGAACATAAACTCAAATTTTCATCATTCTTATCATGAATGAAACTCAAGGTCATCCATAAACGGATTTAGCTCTATACTATTTTACATACATAGCTCTTTTGACCATAACCAAACCAGATTATTGTGGAATATTCGAACTCATCATGCATAAATCTTGATGCCAACGCCATATCCCGGATATGGTCTTACATGGGTTCACCTCTTGACACCTTTACCATATCCCGAGTATGGTCTTACACGGAATCTTATAACTCGAGGTCGATGTCATGTCCCAGACATGGTCTTATCGAAATCGCACATGAATGTCGATGCCATGTCCCAGACATAGTCTTATACGAGATATTTTTTTGGTGACGAGGCCATATCCCAGACATGGTCTTACACGGGACCTTCATTGTTTAATGTTAATATATGGGTATCATCATTATTCTGAATCTTTATTCGAGATTTCACATTAGTCATTTTCACCATTTCCTCATCGAGGCTTCATCACTCGATTATTCATAGTAATAACATACATTGTCATAATATTAAGTAGTTTCAAACCTTCAAAATATTATAAAACTTTAACTTCATACAAACTTACCTCGATTCTCAAAATGTGTATCGATGCTCGATTTAGTCCTCGATTTTGTTCTTGCCTCGATTTCGATCCGGGCTTCGTGTTTCTTGATCTATAATAAAATTTTCACTTGTTAAATACACACATTGACTAAATCGTCTCATAATTCATATTTTGGAAAAATTACTATTTTGCCCCAAACTTTTACATAATTTCATTTTTGCCCTTGGGCTCGTGAAGTAATTTTCATTCAACTTTCTTGTATTTCAAGCCTAGCCGAATCATATTCTCAACTATAACAACCTTCAATTTCCACTATTTCACTCATGTATGACCATTTTCAAAACTTTTACAATTTGGTCCTTACATGCATTTTTCATGAAAATCACTTAGAAAAAGATGTTTATCATACATCAAACTTTCATATTCCTTCATAAAACATTAAAATAAATGCATGTCATACATGGGTAAATTTTTTAATATGAACCCTAGCTCAAAATATAGCTAGAAATAGCTAAATCGGGCTACGAGGATCTCAAAAATATAAAGATCATTAAAAACGGGGCTAGGGTGCACTTACTATCAAGCTTGAAAGTTGAAGAAACCCTAGCTATGTTTTCCTTGTGATTTTCGGCCAAGGGGGAAGAAGATGGACACCATTTTTTTTTACTTATTTTCCCTTTTAATTCTTTTATTAACCAAATGACAAAAATGCCCTTAATGATCCTTTCTTAAGATTTTTCCTTCCCATGTCCATTTTTGTCCATCTTAACATATAATGGTCTAATTGCTAAATAAGGACCTCTAGTAATTTCCATAATTCTATTTCATACTTAAATCTTCTAAAATCTCATATTTTCTAATCTTTGCAATTTAATCCTAATGGACAATTTATTTACTAATTAACAAAATTTCTTCATGAAATTTTCACACAATCATGCAAGCATCTCATAAGTTTTATAAAAATCATTAAAACATATATTTCTACTTCGGATCTGTGGTCTCGCACCACTATTCTGACTAGGCCTTAAATCGGGCTGTTACAATATGTACGTGAATTGACTGATTACAATTATATGAGTTAGCACACTTTGTGTGAGCTATCTCAGGTATCCAACGATATTCTATTTGGTTCAACGGGCATGAATTGGAAAGGAAACGGTGAATGTTCAATATGAGGAAATATAGGTATACATGAAATACATTGAAATAATGGGATACATGGAAAGCATGTTATGATATGAAGGATTTTATATCCAAATTGAATCATATTGAAGTATAGTGGTTATCCATGTTGAATTCATGTGAAATATGTTCAAGTATGCTAACATGTGCTGTTGTTTGATGCTTAGGCATGTGCCAAGTTGTTGGTTCGATTGTATAATGTTTACTTATAAGTTATGCATTGAAATGGTAAGTGCCCAAATGGAAATATACTTGTGTTCGTGAAAGAATAGTAAGTTTTAAATTATGTAATTTCTTATGAAATGGTTTATCATGTGGTTAATTCTAATAGAGCTAAATTTAAATGCACTAGCTTATTGTTATAGTTGATGATATACTTATGTCTTGTATGTTACGCATATGAAATGGGTGTGGAAAAGTAATGAAATAGTAAGTTCACACTTAAAGTGTGAATGATGAAAAAGGGAAAGATGTGTAACATTCTAAAAATTTGAGTATCATCTTGTTACTTATGTTAGTTCGGGTATGATTTTATTGTGTGCTTAATATAGTCTTGTGAAGGCTTGGAATTATTAACGAAGCTAGAATAATTTTTAGTATTGAGAATTTAGTGAAGTGGATCAGGTGACCCTGATACTTAAGTCAATTTAAATGTCTAAAATTAGCACAAGAGGAGCTAGTAGCATAGTGGAAGTGGCGCATGAGTAGTTGCTTGAGGGGAATGATTCGAATAACATGGAGTGCATTTTGGAGACTTTATTTTTCTGCACCTTTACATCAAGTGTCGGCCAAGCTCTATATTTGGTAAGTTGGACTTTAAATTTTTATGGCAAGATGACAAATAGTTTAGGTAAGCTTGAACTTGGGGAAAGGAATCATTTTGATTAAGGAATGATAAGGGGACATAAGGCTTAGATTAAGGATGAGGTTTTTGGAAACTTTTTAATGGCCAACTTGTCCACGTATGTGGACGGCATTATGGTCTAGGGGGTGACCGAATTTTGTTGAAGGTTTGGTAGGTTGGTAGCTAGTTGGTCAAATTCCTTAGCATTTTGTGCATCATTTTCTTTTCTCTCCAAAATCACTCTCCCTAGCCGAATGTGTTATTAACAATAGGTGAAATCTTGTTTTGGTTTTGGCTTTATTCTTTGTTTTGTGTCAAGCTGAAATCTCCCTTAGCATTGCCGATTTCTCCTTAGTGCTTTCGATTGAAGCAAACCCGAAACCCAAGTAGTATTTGTTGATTTACTCTCTTAGTCTTTGAGCCGAATTCCATTCGCTTTCTCTCTTTTTCTTCTTTGAAACCGAAACCTTACTCTCCCATCTCTCTTTTTTTTTCTTTTCCATTTTTGCTCAAAGCCGAAAGTATCCATCTTCTCCCCTTGCATCTTTATTTTCTTCCTTTTCTCAAATTCTTGTGCTGAAATTCCCTCCATCTTCCTTTGCCGAATTCCCTCTCTTCCATTTTACTTTATTTTTCTTTCTCTATTTTCCACTCTAGCCGAATCTCATCTATTTGTTTTCTATGAACCATAGCCGAAACTCCCTTCATCACTCAACCCTTTTGCCGAAATTTCCCATTCCCTTTTTGTTTTGTCTTGGTCGAATATCAACAAGGGTAGATCTTCTTTGGGTTCTCCTCTATTTGGTTTTGAGAAGGGTAAGTAGTGTTGGCCAAATTTCTTTATTCTTTTTCTCTTCTCTCTGTCGATTTTCATGTGAGCAAAAGCCGAATTTTGGGCATTTGTTATTAAGATTCTAACCATCCATAGGAATCAATTTCTCCTAGGTTCTTCGGGATTGTGGAAGCAGTAGATCTGAGTCAGTTGTTCTCCGTCAATCGATCTCATCAATTCTGTGGTAAGGATCCATGTTGATTCAATTACTCTCTTAGTTGTTTGAAAAGTCGAAGGCTATTGTGAATGAGTGCTTATGATGGCCGATTGTAGGAGGAAGATCAGTCTCGCGTATCGTGTGTTGTGATTAGCATTCGTAAGGAAGAAAGGTAAGGATGGTGTTAGTTATGCGTTAATTTATCCTTCGGGATTTATTGGTATGGCCGAATGGCCTTGTTAATGGTTTTGTGGTTTGGCCAAATGTAGGGCAGGAGATCTAGTGCGGTAGATCGGGTCTTCGGGATTTAGTGATTTCTCTAGTAACAGGTGTGTAACTTACATACTTCATAACTTAGTAAATATATTAATAACCTAAATATGTGAAACGCCGAAAACTGCGTAGATCCTGATATGATACCTTATGGGTATAAGCAAGGATACGGGTAAGTCCGTTTCAATATGATTTTGCTATATGATGCTTAATACCATGAACTATGATATATTTGCTATATGCTCATATTAAGGCATGATGGCATGAGTTGTACATGTGATGCATTGATGTGGGTGATTGAGAGGAGGGGAAGATTTGATATCCGTGTCTTTGGGACACCAGAGGTTTGGCACCTCCAGTGGTTTGGTACCACAGTTTATTTTGTGACTTTGGGTCACCAGAGGTTTGGCACCTCATAGCGACTCGTCCCAGTGGCTTAGCACCACAGTGGGTTGGCCCCACACTTGATATTACGGGATTGTCGCCAGTGATTTGGTATCACAACGTGGGTTGGCCCCACAATTGGATTATTCGTGACTTTGGGTCACCAGTGGTTTGGCACCACACTTTTATTTGGATATCGTGACTTTGGGTCACCAGTGGTTTGGCACCACCAGTGGTTTGGTACCACACGGGGTAGAAATGGAGTTATGGATGGTTAGGTTGGGGTGCATGATATATATTGCTTGCTTATGATTTGTGTAAGCTTGTGGCATTAACCGGGGGGAGGGATTATGCACTGAGTCTTGGTGACTCACCTTCTCCCTTATCTTTTCAGGTGATTCGTAGATCACGGATGAGGAGCCGGGTGGACTTGAGGTGGCCCATGCATTAAAACATTTGGTTTTACTTGGATTTTAAATTGGGTAATAATTTTATATTTTGCTTTTACTATTTGGGTTTGTAATAAGGCCTTTTAAATTATGTTTTGAATTATTTATATGTTTTGGATTTGATTTCGGACATGGTTAAGTGAATTACTTGATTAATTTAATAATGTGAGCGCAAGGTTTTCTAAACTACAAAACGTAATGGTTTTCAAAACCTTACCATCGGGTAATACAAATTACTTGATAATAAATGACAGCTCAAATGTTTTCGACAACTTAAACGGTTTTCAAACTTAGGTTTCCAAACTCAAATAGAAACGGTTTTCAAATTAATCATTTCGGTTTTCTTTTAAAAATGACAAAAAGGTTTTCTAAATCTATAAATCAACAACTAAGTTTTAAAGATTTATTCCCGGGATTTCAAAGTAAACTACTGGTTTTTAACTAATCATGCACCTGATTTCTACAAACATAGAGCAACAAAGAGTTTTCCACAAAATTTAACCTTAACTTGATTTTCTTCAAAACATTTTTCCTCTGTGACATGCCAGATTCGGTCGTGGTGGGTTGACCGGGTTTGGGGTGTTACAAGATGAGTTGAATTGATGTTGGTATTTAAGCTAAAGAAAGTAAATGCCGATGTTGGTATTTAAGCTAAAGAAAGTAAATGCAATGGAAAGTAATGAAATGTAAAAGAAAATAAGAAAATATGAAAGGGTTTAAGTTTTATAAAATCCTACTATGCTAGGAATGATATGTATATGCGATGTTGTGGATTTATTCACTTTGTGAGTTGTTGAATATGGTTTCATGAATCTTGCAGTATTGGTATAGGATTATTCTTGATATGTATAAATTTCATATTTGAAATTGATTGATATGACTACAGTTTATACGAGCTTACTAAGCATTTATTTCTTACATAGTCGTTTTTTCTTTACTTTTTAGAAGCTCGATCGGGTTGGAAGCTAGTTAGGGATCCATTGCACTATCCATCGATTTTATCGGTAAATTTTTATGCTTTGGTCGTGGTTATAATGGCATGTATAGGTGGACTATGTCTAATGTTTAATTGATGAGTTTGGTGTATATATATATATGTCATTTTGGTTGATGATTATAACATGAAATGTAACCTTGGATTTGAGGTATTTAAGGTACTACTGATAGCTTGTTGGTTGCGGTTAATATGTCAAATTGGTGTATGTTTTGAAATGACCAAAATTGGTATGGTTGTTATGTATCAATTATGTTATGTTTTGGCATGAAAACAAGTTAAGTGATAACTGGTTAAATATGTGCATGTATAGGTGATTTGGTTGATGTTATAGCCATAATGTTTTGGCTTGTAATTATGGTATATATATGTGACATTATGATGGTTGATTTTATAGTCTTTATGATGCTTAAATGATAGAAGTTGAAATGGTATTTAAAATGTGTGTAATGGAATATTCTTTGACATGGTTGAATATGGCCATTTTGGTATTTGGAGTGTAATGGACATATATGGCTAATGGTGCTAAATGTCAAATGGCCAATTTGGTATTTTTGGTGTCAATTTGATAGGTAATAAAGTGGTAAGTTTTGGCCTAAACTTAGTTATAAGATGATTGAACTTTTGGATAAACTATGCATATGGTTATACATGTTTAATTGTTGTGATTGAGGTGTCTTTTAGGCATATTGGTTGTATGCACATATACTTTATTGGTTTAGCTTATGGATGCATTATTTTGTGCATTTTGAATGCTTGTTTACATGTGGAGAATTGGTTGTAGGTGTGTGCTTGGTTGGGTGAGAAAAATGGCTTGGAAATGGCCTATTTTTCGTCCATACAGCTAGGGACACGAGCGTGTGTGACACACAACCATGCGACACGGTCGTGTGTCCCCTGTAGCTTTCAAAGGGTTGCAAGTCAGGTAGATACATGACCTAGCACATGGTCTGACACACGGGCGTGTGAGGCTATTCCGAAGGGTACACGGCTAGGCACATGGGTGTGTGAAGCTATTCCGAAGGGTACATGGCCTGGCACACGGGCATGTGGCTTGGCCGTGTTACCCAAGTCAGAGAGTTACACGGGCACAGACATGGGCTGGAAGATGGTCGTGTGTCCCTACTTCGAATGCCCACATGGCCTGAGACACAAGCGTGTGTCTCAGCTGTGTGACCCCTACAGTTTGAAAATTTTTCATCTTTTTCTTAAAATTTCTATATGTTTTTGATTTAGTCCTGACTTGTTTCTAATGTGTTTTTAGGGCCTCGAGGGCTCGTATAAGGGATAATATGTATGTCATTGATTGGTTTTACATTGATTGATGTTGTGAATTAAATGTTTCAAATTTTTAATAGTTTTGAAATGTAAACTCTAGTAATGCTCTGTAACCCTATTCCAAAAATGAATATGGGTTAGGGGTGTTACAGAAGGTATTTCAACTCAATTTGATAGAGCAGTATCCAATTTAAATGTATTTCGAGCTTCCTCGTTTTGTGTGTTCATACAAGCTTAATTTTTCGAAAATTTTAAATTCTTGAGATTAGATAAAGTTAATGGTTTATATTTTTAATAATAGGTTAAATATGACATTTAGAAACCGAATTAAGGTTTAGGAAAAACAATCGAGTGAGGAAACCTCATATTTCGGTAAAATGAGTTTATTTTTGGCATGAAAATGGTGGATCTCATATTTATTGTCTAATATTTGGTTTTAAAGGGATTTCTAACTCATTTTGATTTAATTAAAATGTATTTGATCTTAATTTAACAATTCCTTAATGAATTTGAGCAAATTGAATGTTTTCCCCTTTTAAACGATCACATAAGCTTGATTTTTCCAGAAAAATTAGATCGGTGTTGTAACACCCTATACCCTGCCCGATCGTCAAGCCTAAATATCAGGATGCCACACCACTGTCTCATGTTATACACAACAAATAAAAGGCTCATTCTTGTAAAACATTTTTCATATTAACATTCATATAGGTTTAAGACAATCATGCTATTTAATTATCATCATTGCACAATAAATTTGCATCAAATGGTCCTAAAATACTAATTAAGGATACATAGGGTCCATTAGCAAAATTTAAAAGTTAAACACGTAGGTATCGATACTGACCCAGGGTATCAATATTTTCTTTAAGTGGTTTCAATACCACCTAGAAAATTAATACAAAACTAGCATTCTATTTCTCGCAAAAAAAATCATACTGATGAAAATTATCAGTATCTGTCATAGAGTATCGATATATTTACCCCAAGTATCGATACTCGAGCAAAGGTATCAATACAAAATATTTATTCTGACTTCTGTACACATTTCAAAACACAGAGGTATCATTTTTAAAACCTGATTATCTATACCTCTGCCTCAGACCATAAAAACACATCATACAAAAGTACTTAGTCCAATCCAAATTAGTTCCTAAACATCATGCATAAAATACTTCGACAAACAATCATCCAAATGGCTAAATTTAATAGTTCAAAACGTCATAAACGTGTTCGAACAAGAAGCATCATGTCATCATCAATGTTCATAAGCCTAAGCATATTTATAACTCATAAACCTTATAAAAAAAAAGCAATAACCAACAAAATGTTCAGAACTAATATGGCTGTAAACAAGTCTACCAGATTACCTTATTCCCCAAAACATAAATAAACATTGAACACCTACGAAATATTAACAAGTTTTCCTCAGATCACTCCCTTAGAAAACTACACCACCCACACCAAAACGTCACTAATCTGTATATGTTGAATAGAATGGGTGAGCTTAAACAAGCTCAGTGAATGACTAGAACAACCACTACGCAAATATGTCATCATGCATCCACAAAACAATCATATATATACAACTAAAATATTCCTATGTCTAATGTCATATAATACCTATTCATGCATTATTTATTAGTTCATTTACATAGCATTTACATACTCATTCAAGCATATATCACATAACACATATTCCACTCATCATGTAGCACATTTCACACAGTCAAGTATAATGATAGATTAGCACTTGAGATATGAAACATAAATTGGGCACTATCACCACATATCGGATACATAGATCTCCAACCACACCAAATGACTCATAAAGTCGAACATATCCCATAAATGAAGCATATAGCTAACGCACTCCTTATTTCCCCTCACATGTCCCATTAAATGGAGCTTAGCTCACATTCTCTTCTCCCTCCAACATGTCCCAAGGCCTCAACACCCAAAATCATTGTAGATATAGGTGAGTACTCACAATCCTAAGGCATGTCAACTATATCCAATGGTTTCAAGATCACAAGGTGAAAATATCTTAAATCAAACACATATGACTTACCAATTATCCGTGCACTATCACTACATATTTTCATTTTTAGCAAAGCACTGTCACTAAAATTTAACATATACATAACATGTACACATTTGCACTTTCACAATAGTTATCACAATCACATATCACATGTTATAGCTCCTCATGCCAATTCACATATTCACATTTGCATAAGCACATATTCACTAGATAAACATAGGTATGAGAAAGATTACACTCAGAATTTAGATTAGGGATTTAGGCTACAGCTAAATTCCCAAATAACACATGACTCATGTCTACGAGCAAAGATTCCAAACACTCACCAATAAGCTTTCACTGAGAAGCCAAAAGCTCAACTAGACTTTCCTAACTCATAGATGGTTCTACCGAATCCGAAGCTTTAACACAATAAATTCACACAACAATACATTGAAAAATTAGCGACGGACTCCCCACAAGCAATCAAAAACATAAGCCTAAACTAAGTTCTCATGTAACCGAAACCTTTAACATATCAAGCTTTAAATTCGAATATTTTAGTATTTTCACCTAAAACCAATTCCATTCATCTTATAATTCACCTACGACTAATTTCCAACCTTTAAACTACAATAAAATACACAATTCATGATATCGACTTTTTCGACATGTTTTATGGTTATTTTTCAAAAAATCAATAATTCTTTAACGAAACTTCAAAGAAGTTTATAAACCTTCTAATTACATCAAAACTAATTAAAAAACACTTTGAAACCACGTCTTTACTCAAAATCCTAAAATTCACCATTAACAACCCAATTTTTGGCTTTTATTCAAAACATATGATTTAATGGCTAATAATTCAATTTTAAATATTAATTAACATTTAAAACTAATTAGAAGTTGAATAGTTACCTTGTAACAACCTAAAAATCCGAGTATCGATATATTGTATGTTTTGGTGTTTAACTTATGAATGAAAATTTTCTTTTCTTCTTTTTCGTGTTTATTATAGCCTTGAAAAGGGCATAGAATTATTTGGGTATAGAATAATTTTTAGTATTGAGAATTTAGTGAAGTGGATCAAGTGACCCTGATACTTAAGTTAATTTAAGTGTCTAAAATTAGCATAAGTTGAGCTATTGGCAAGGTGGTGTTGGCGCATGAGTAATTGCATGAGGGGAGATGTTCGGATCCCTTGGATAGCAATTAGATGACTTTTATTTTTGCACTTGTATGGCAAGTGTCGGTCAAGCAATACTTATGGTAAGGATGGAATTTTTCATTTATGGAAAGTAGACTAAGGGAATAAGGTAAGTACTAACTTAAGGTATGGAATCAATAAAGTTTGGTATGATAAGGGGACATAAGGCTTGGATTAAGGAATGAAGTCCTAAGCTTATGGTAAGTTAGGGGGACATAAGGCACTCTTTATGGGGTGTGTTTTGGAAAGTTTGGCATGGCCAACTTGTCCATGAACTTGGACGGCATTATGGTCTAGGGGGGTGGCCGAATTTTTGTGGTAGACTTTGGTAAGGATGAGTGGTTGGGTGTATTCCCATTTGGTCACTTTTGTACTTCCAAAACACCTTTTCTTTTGTAGCCGAAATGTCTTAAGGGGGTTTAGGTGCATTTCGGGTTTCTTTTCTTTTCCAAGTGTTGTGCCAAAAATAGTAGTCAGAATACTTTCAAAACCTATTTGCTTAAGCCGAATTTCAGAAGACCATTAAGGTCACATTCAGCCTCTTTTTCGTCTTCTCTTTGCTCTCCATAAGATCAAACCCATCACTTTTTATTCTTTTTTCTTTTAACTTATTCTAGCCGAAACCTCTCTCTCTCAAAGTACACCATTGCCGAATTCTTCTAGCCATCTCCTATACTACTTTTCTTCCTCTCAAACTCAATTCTATACCTATTCTTTTGGTAGCCGAACATTCCATCTCCATTTGGGAGTCTCAGCCGAATCTTATAGTCCCTCATTCTCTCTTCTTTTTCGTAAACTCCAAAAGCCGAAACATTTTACTGTCTAGCTGATTTCTTCATCTATTTCTCCTTCAAATTTAGCCACTTTTCTATAGTAGCCGAATCTCTTTGTGTTTCCAGGCAAGGGTGAAATCGATCTCAATGTTAAGGGTAAGGGTTAACTGTCATTCGATTTTCTTTCTTTTTCTTTTGGATTAGCCAAAATCTAGGGATCTAATCTCTATATATTTTTTCTTTAGCCGAAACCTTGAAGGAGGATTTCGGGATCCTTTTGTAGCCGATGATTAAGGGGAGATTATTCGGGATTTGAGTATCCAAGAACAAGTGATATTTTGGGATTTAGACAATCAAGGTAAGGGGTCTTAATATTCGGCCAAAGGCCATATTGTCTATTAAGGTTGGCCGATTCTGACTATAGTCTTATAAGGGGAGTCGACTGTGAAAAAGAAGAAGTGTCGGTATCGATAGTATCGTACTCACTATTATCAGGTGTGTAGCCCTACACTAAATTTCCGATAGATTGATAGTATTAATGTTAGTATGTGTTAATAAGAAAAACTGTAATATCCTTAAATTGGGGTTCTGCATTTTGTATGTGTTTACGTGTGGTGATATGTTTGCTGTGTTCTTTTGGCATGTTGTGGGGTCTAGGAATGACCTCGGGTTAGGCCTGAGGAATGGCAAAAATTTTTGTTTTTGTCCTTAGTGAAAGGGAGCTAAGAGAGTTAGGGGTTAAAAGAAATTATTGGGAGTTTTAGACACAAGAAATCAATTGGGAAAGTGGCAAGGAGGTGCCACTTAAGCATCATGGAGATGGCGCCACAAGCAGGATGGGAGTGCCTGTGTTCGAGCAGCAGGAGTTGCACTCCCTGCTATTTCTTTTTGACGCCAAAACTGGGGAAGTGGAGTACTCAGGTGGGACTCTTTTAATGGATGAAGGGGAGGAAAATTTGGGGGTTGACTCATTCAAATCTATTTGAATGAGTGGATGGGAGAGCGTTGAGGAGTTTGGCCGAATTTGAACTCTAGGGGGGAAGAAGAGTAATCGGTTTAGGAGCTTGGGGTGTGCTGAATTTCCTTAGTCTAAGGAGAGTGCATTTTTCGGCTAGCTTAGGGAGCTCTCTTCTTTTTTTGTTTTGTGCCAAAACCGATCCCCATTGGCATTTTCTTTTCTCTTTCGGCAAGCTTGGTACTTGGCCGAACCATCTTGCCTTTTTCTTAATAGTAAGCCGAAACTCCAATAACCCGTACCATCTCCTTCTCTTTTTCGGTTCACCCTTGTTAGCCTTCCTCTTTGCTGAAATCATTTTGTGCTTTTCTTCTTTTTGCTATTTGGTTCAAAGCCGAAACCAACCCCCCTTTCGTCTATCGATATCTTCCTTCTTTCAAAACCCTTTGTGCCGAAATCTCTTTCATTTACCTTGCTGAATCCTTCCTTCCCATTTCCTTTCTCTTCTATTCTTCTTTCAAGTCTCTTGGCCGAATCCCATTCTTTCCATTTTTTCTCTTTTTCATTTCTATCATCATCAAAGCCGAAAGTTTGGCTGCCTCTTTCGTGTTCATCAAGGGTCTTGGCCGATTACTTGATTCTTAGATCCCTCTCTCTTCTTGAGATTCTTCTTAACCAACTTAAGTGCCGAAATCAAGTTTGCTTTGTGGATCATAACCGAAACACTGGGAGCCGAAACCTTTAACATCGTTTAGGGGTGCCGAACATTGGTGGTTGATTAACCGAATCTGTCATTAAGGTAAGGGTTCAACATTAAGATCTATTTCTTAATTGATTAAAAGCCGAAGGCTAACCTTTGTGGGTGCTAGTGTTTGGCCGATTGACAGGGGGATCTATCACAAAGTTTCGGGATTTGGTTGGAAACCAAATCGACACTAAGGTAAAGGGGGGGCTTCATGCGACATCTTTTCGAGATTTCTAGTTAAGCCGAATAGGGCTTTTGATTACTAATTAAGCATTGGCGGATTGTAGGAGCAGTGAGGGCATACGTTTCGGGATCTCGTAGTATCGCGTAGCTTCGAAATTTCTCGTTAGATCTACGTATAGTCAGGTGTGTAAACGCTTACACACTTTATTAGTATAACCTGCTTATTATGTTACTGCTTTAACCATTGTACTCAGTGATTATGCCTTGTGGGCATGAGCTTGGAAACCGGGTAAGTCCCCTGTTATGTGATTTGTGGTATACACCATCATGATCTGTTAAATGTTATGTTATATGTCATCTGCATGATTATTCGATATTATGACACGTATGTGATGAACATGATGATGGGTTGATGAGAGGAGAGGGATGATTATTTGGACTGTCAGCAGTGGTTTTGACCACAAGATGGGTTGGCCCCATCATTTGAATTGTGGCTACGGTCACCAGTGGTTTTGACCACATTACTATTATGATTTGTGACTAGTCCCAGTGGTTTTGACCACCAGTGGTTTTGACCACACGATTGATATTTGTGACTACGGTCACCAGTGGTTTTGACCACACATGGATTAATTGTGACTCGTCCCAGTGGTTTGGTACCACAGTGGGTTGGCCCCACATGATATATTACGGGATTGTCATCAGTGGTTTTGACCACACGATGGGTTGGCCCCATCATATTGATTTGTGACTTCGGTCACCAGTGGTTTTGACCACCAGTGGTTTTGACCACACGGGGTAGATAAAGGAGATCGGATGGTTAGGTTATGGGGTTGCATGATTTGCATGTTTTGCTAATGATCTGTGTAAGTGGTTGAATTATCGGGCTGGGGTTTTGTACACTGAGTCTCGGTGACTCACCCCTTCCCTTATATTTTACAGATGAGGCATAGATCGCGGATATGGAGCCGAGGAGGACTCGAGGTGGCCATGCATCCTAGTTTGGTTTAAACTTTAATCTACCTTTTCGGTTTTCTTTATTTCCTTTAAATTTGGTTTGGGTTTGTAATAAGGCTGCTAAGTTAGTTATTTTGGGTTTTATAATTTGCTTTTATTTTGATTAAAATATACACATGTTGGATTTAGGGACTTGTTAAATTAACCGGTATGTTTTCAAAACTATATCTCTTCGGGTTTTTAAACGTTACCATCGGGTAACAAAGTTCACAAAATAATAAGGTAACTTAGATGTTTTTATAACTCAAATTTTCAAATCACTTTGAGGGCAAATGGGTCTAAACCTGATAGTACTCAACACACTCAATATCTTATAAGTATCAAATGTCTTTCTAAAATAGGTATTAACAAATATTTTCAAACATATGTTTCTTGCCAAGGTTTAGAACAGCTATAAATCAATCTTAAACATCACCTATTACTAAGTTTTCCAAACCTTAAAGCGACGTAAAGAAGTTTTCATGGAATTTAACCGGTATGTAACATCCCAAAATAGGGGTTATTTGTGATTGAATTATTTTCTTGTGTTTGAATTACTGTGATATTATTCGTGGTGTTATAAGACTTAATTAAGGGTCTTGAGTAAGCTCGGTTTAGTAGGATAATTCTTAGTATGGTTTATTTAATGAAGTGGATTATGTGAGCTTAGCACTTAAGTTAATTTAAGTATCAATAAGTGACACAAGATGAGTGCATGGCAAGGTGGTAAAGGCGCATGGATATTAGCTTGAGGGGAGTGGTTCGAATCCCTTAGTTAGCATTTAGAGAACTTTTATTTTTGTACTTGTATGGCAAGTGTCGGCCAAGGATAATTATGGTAAGGGTTGACCTTGTTATTTTTGGTTAGTAGACTATAGGATTAAGGAAAGTGTTAACTTATGGCATGGAATCAAGGACTTTTGGAAAGTTAAGGGGACATAAGGCTTGTAATAAGGAAAATGTTTTGGAAACAAATTCATGGCCTTTTTACCATGAATTTGGACGGCAATGTGGCTAAGGGGGGGGATGTGGCCGAATATGCTAGTTGTTGGTAAGGTTTAGGAGTTGTTTTGGTCATTTCTAGCAATTGGTGCAAAAGTTTGCAAAACACTCTCTCAACCTCTTTTCTTTTGGCCGAATTTTACCTTTTGATAAGCCTAAACTCTTTTGACCATTTAGTCATTTTGATCATCTTCTATTTTCCTTCTCATTCTCTCAAAACCGAATCTTGAGTATTGTCTTCAACCATAACCGAAATTTCTATTCCTTTTTGTCCATTATTTCTTTTCTTTCTTAGCCGAATCTACATTCTTAGTGTGCCGAAATTCCTTTCTTCTACTTTGGGTAGCCTTGGCCGAATATCAAAGCAAAGGTGATTTCTTTTCAAGTGTTTTTCCAATCAGTTTGGGTAGGTAAGTGTGTTAGCCGAATGGTTATTTCTTTTCCCTTTTGATTCCTTGTCGACTTGGATGAATGGATGAACCGAGATATGGCGTTCGTGATGGCTAACTATTTCTTCTCTTAAACCGATTCTATCTAGGTACTTCGGGTTTATAAGTGATCAATCCAAACTTCTCTCCTCTAGCAATCGGTTTTGGTAGGGTGGTAAGGATCTATAGTTTTTATTTATTTAGTATTTGATTAAGCCAAAGATTATTGATGAGAGCAATGTCAATGGCCGATTGTAGGGTGGTGAAACAAAGTTTTAAAGCGTGTACAAGGCGAGTAGGTAAGGATTCGAGTTCGTGAGATAATCTTTCTATTTATTTGGTTTGGCCGAATAGGCCATGTCATTAATGTCCATTTTTGGCCGAATATAGGGGCAAGGAAAACTTGTGTGGCCGATTTGTCTATTCGGGATTTAGGACTCTCGTTAGTATCAGGTGTGTGCATACACATCTTATAACCTTTTTAAATATGCTAAGTGTTATATTATGCCTAATCGGTTTGTGTAGACATGGATGTAATACCATCATGGTATTAACAAGGACTCGGGTAAGTCTTTATTGCTTTGAGATTATAATTTGATGCTTTTGGGAAGCATGACACATTTGGTATGTGCAATATTTGATTTATGGCAATGATAAATCTATGAATGTTGTTAAATAAACCTATTAGCATGATTTCAGTAAAAGTATATAATTGTTGATATGGGTTGATGAGTGGAGGGGGCAGTGATATTCGTGTCGACGGACACCAGTGTTTTGGTAACACATTGTGACTACGGTCACCAGAGGTTTGGTACCTCCAGAGGTTTGGCACCTCATAGCGACTTGTCCCTGTGGTTGATACCATCGTGGGTTGGCCCCACTTTGAGATATGGGATCGTCTGCCAGTGATTTGGTATCACACGATGGGTTGGCCCCATCATTCGATTTGTGTCTTCGGACACCAGAGATTTGGCATTTCCAGTGATTTGGCATCACATCTGTGACTATATGTCACCAGTGGTTTGGCACCACCAGTGGTTTGGTACCACACGGGGTAGAGAAAGGCGTTTGGATGGTTAGGTTGGGTGCATTTTAAACTTATGCATGTTAATTGGTTATGATTTGTGTATGTTATTGCACTAAATCGGGGAAGGGTTACACATTGAGTCTTGGTGACTCACCTTCTCCTTTAATTTTTTTCAGGTGACTCGTAGATCGCGGGTGAGGAGCCGGATGGACTTGAGGTGGCCATGCAGTGGAGATTTTTAATAAATGAATTTTGGATTTTATCTATTTTTCTTTTGGGTTTATGTTGCTTAATTGTAATAAGGCCTCCTAGGATGATTTTATTATTGCTGCATGCTTGAATGTTTGGTTTAAACTATTTGATGATGTTAATACGGTTGCACATGTTTTCTCAAATTAAACGAAAAATGTTTTTAAAGTACCATCGAGTACATTTGAAATTTTTAAACAACTCGACTCAACAAATATTTTTAAGTGTGGTTTTTAACAAAGAAAATTCAAATTGAAAGGCATTTCGACTACTTTTAAAATCGGTTTTAAAATGGTTTTCAAAATGTTTTCTCTGTAGCAAACCAAATTCGGTCATATTGTTTGGGCCGGGTTTGGGGTGTTACAAAATTGGTATCAGAGCCCAATTCAAAACTCGGCTGTGGGGGCCCAAGGCCCAAAAATGTTTTTGGTAGGCCTTTTTGAAATATTTGGTTTTGAATAAGCATGGCACCGAGTCTCCAGCACCGATCCGCCCAAGTAAGTACCTCTAACTTTTTGTATGAATTATTTACTGTAGAAGGGTAGGAAGCATGGGACGTAGATAGTGATAAGTATTTTAAACTTTAGGACTAGTTTACCCCAACAAAATTCATAAGACTTTAATGGCCTAATTAAAACCAACCCGTGACCAAGTCGCCGAGTTAGGGTGTGGAAATCTTGGTGCGCATGTCTAGGATTGGATCCAGAAGAGCTTGGTACTTAAGTAGTCCTCGTGACTCACCTCCTCTTCGCGGGATTCCTACCTGGTGCGTAGCTTCGGTTCACCCTAACCAAGAGGACTCGGTCATAGGCAAAACCCTAAATAAAACCCGAAAGGGACTAGCCATGTTTTAAGGAAAACTTTGGTTTTAAAATCACTAAATTATCTCTTTTTGATAATAGGACAAATTTATCTTCAAAAATTTTCAAATAATCCCGGTTTACCAAAATTACCAAAATGCCCCTAGTGGCAAAATTACGAAAATACCCTTGGTTTCTAAAATTACCATATTACCCCAATTTTTATCAAAATTTTATTTTACAAAAGTACTCAAAAATGTTGTATTTCAAAATAATACCTTGACTTTGGAAATTTACAAAATTACCCCTGATTGACAAAATTACCAAATACCCCTGGTTTTCAAAATATCTTCAAATTGGGAAACTCTCTCAAAAAAAAATAATACTCCTCAGTTTTAGAAATTTCAAAATATCTCGATTTATTAAAGTTTTCAAATTTCTTCGGTTTATTACAAAAATACCCTATAGGAAAATGACGAAAATACCCCTGGGTTAGAAACGGATAGTAATGCCCGAAGAGTGCATAGCTATGGAAGGTATTAAGGAATGGATGTATTTTTCTGTGTAACTAGGATAGAAGACTTAAAACCTTGTTTGATCGAAAGAATCTCTATTAAACTCTTTTCATAAAATTTCTTTGCGGATAATCAAGTGAAACATGTACTAATCCATAAAAATCTCCTAATCAGATTAAAGCGCGATAGTTAGAATGAGTTTTAGAGGACGTGGCCGTCGTGGACGTGGTCGAGGCAAAATGGCCGTATCGGAACCTGTTAGGTCAGGTCAGGAATCGGAGAATGAAGTACCACCGCCACCTCCACCCCCAACCTTTGGAGCTGGTGAGCAGGATCAGACGGGAGATGACACGGTGTCACAAGCGATGCTACGGGTTTTGGAAAGGGTAGCTGGAATTGGTGGAGGCGGAGGAGCTCGGAAGTCGGTACTTGAGAGACTTCGAGCTAACGGAGCTGAATTTTTCCGAGGTGTGTCTGGTGTAGCGCCCAATACAGCTGAGTATTGGCTAGAATCGACCGAGAGAATCATGGATGAGATAGATCTGACAAATGAGGAAAACTGAAAGGAGCGGTGTCGCTTCTCAAGGATGAGTCATATCGATGGTGGCTCACGGTTCGGGATGGTGCTACGGCGGATGACCTTACTTGGGAGTATTTCAAAATTTCTTATCAGAAGAAGTATGTTGGCTCAAACTACATTGATGCTCAGAGGAAAGCTTTTCTGGGGTTGGTACAAGGAAATAAGTCTGTATCGGAATATGAGGCGGAATTCTTGAGGTTGAGCCGCTATCTCAGGGAATTGTGTCAACGGAGCATGATCGTTGTGTTCGCTTTGAAGACGGACTTAGGGATGAGTTAAGGTTGCTGATTGCTCCACAGCAGGAGCGTGAGTTTGCTGTCTTGGTGGAGAAGGCCAAGGTAGCCGAAGGAGTCAAGGAGTCCGTCAGACAGAGTTATGATAGGAGCAAGCAGAAAAGAGGCTTTGGATCGTCTGGGTCAGGTGGTAATGTTCAGAAAAGGCTTAGGCAGAGTGGGCCAAATCAGGCAGGGAGGTCCACAGCTGCTAATCAGAGACCGGCCCAGTGTAATAGTTGTGGGAAGTTCCATTGGGGAGAATGTTGGACCGGAGGGAAAGGATGTTTCGAGTGTGGTTCGCTGGATCATCGTGTGAGAGACTGTCCACGTAAGCAAGCTAGGAATCAGTCTGAAGGTCAAGGTCGTGCTCAGTTCAGAAAGGAGGGACCAGCACCGCAGAGAGGTCGTGGTAATGGTAGAGGTGGCTATGGCTCTAGTGGAGGTCGCGGAGTAGCTCGCAGAGGTATTGGCAACATGGAGTCTAGACAGCCTGGTTTGGTATATGCTGCGAGACGTCGTGAGGAAGGAGACGCACCGGACGTCATAACCGGTACGTTTTTAATCTTTGGTGTTCCATATACTACTTTGATAGATGTGGGTTCGACGCATTCTTACGTTGCTAGTAGCATAGTTGAGACCATGAGTTTAGTTCCTAAGACTGCTTCTAGGAGGATGACCGTACTTAGTCCTTTAGGCTACTCTGTAGAAGTAGATAAGCTGTATAGAGATGTACTCCTAGAACTCCAAGGGGTAGTGTTTGTAGTCGATCTGATGGAACTGCCGTTTGAGGAGTTCGATCTGATTCTTGGGATGGATTGGTTGGTCAAGTACCAAGCAAGTTTGGATTGCGCTGCTAAGCGCATGGTTTTGAAGATGGTTGAAGGTGAAGAAGTGGTCATGATAGGTAATAGGAGAGATTATCTATCCAACGTGGTATCTGCGCTGAAAGCAGTGAAGATCGTCAGGAAGGGCTGTGAGGCGTTCGTAGTTCATGTGTGTGCTTTGGAGGCTAAGGAGTCGTCTGTGAGGAATGTTCAAACTGTAAAGGAATTTGCTGACGTATTTCCAGAAGAACTTCCGGGATTGCCTCCGGATTGTGAGGTCGAATTTGGTATAGATCTGTTACTCGGAACGGCGCCAGTGTCTATAGCTCTGTATAAGATGGCACCGAAGGAATTGATGGAATTGAAGGCTCAGATTCAAGAGTTGTTGGATCGAGGTTTCATTCGACCAAGTGTTTCACCTTGGGGAGCGCCGGTACTTTTTGTCAAGAAGAAGGATGGTGCGATGCGGATGTGTATAGACTACCGCCAGTTGAATAAGCTGACGATCAAAAACAAGTATCCTTTGCCGAGGATAGATGACTTGTTTGATCAGCTTAAAGGGGCTACGGTTTTCTCTAAGATTGATTTAAGGTCTGGATATCATCAGCTGAAGGTGAAAGAGGCTGATATCTATAAGACGGCATTTCGTACTCGGTATGGACATTACGAGTTTCTGGTGATGCCGTTTGGATTGACTAACGCACCGACGGCATTCATGGACATGATGAATAGGGTATTTCAGCAGTTTTTGGATCAGTTTGTTGTGGTCTTTATAGACGATATTTTGGTATACTCGAAGTCAGAGGAGGAGCATGATGCGCATTTGCGAGTAGTGTTACAGATTCTGAGGGAAAAGCAGCTGTATGCGAAATTTAGTAAGCGCGAATTCTGGCTTAAGGAGGTGACTTTCTTGGGTCACGTTGTATCAGTCGAGGGGATTAGAGTGGATCCTCGGAAGATTGAGGCAGTGTTGGATTGGAAGCCGCCTAAGTCTGTGGCTGAGTTTCGGAGTTTTCTAGGTCTGGCGGGGTATTACCGAAGATTTGTGGAAGGATTTTCTTTGATTGCTGCACCAATGACCAAGTTGTTGAGGAAAGGAATTCCATTTGTGTGGACCGAGGAGCAACAAGGAAGTTTCGACAAATTAAAGAGGATTCTGACTGAAGCTCCGGTTTTGATTCAACCTGAGGCAGGCAAGGAATTCACGGTTTATTGCGATGCATCACATATTGGTTTGGGATGTGTGCTGATGCAAGAAGGGAAGGTAGTGGCTTATGCATCTCGGCAGTTGAGACCACATGAGGCTAATTATCCGACTCATGACTTGGAGTTAGCGGCTGTAGTCTTCGCTTTGAAGATATGGAGGCACTATTTGTACGAAGAGAAGTCGATAGTTTACACGGATCACAAGAGTCTTAAGTATCTTTTGACTCAGAAGGATTTGAATTTGAGACAGCGTAGATAGATTGAGCTGTTGAAGGACTATGACTGTTCGATCGAGTATCATCCTGGTAAGGCTAACGTGGTGGCAGACGCGTTAAGCCGTAAGGTTGTATCGGATTTAAGATCGATGTTTGCTCGACTTAGTCTGTTCGACGATGGGAGTCTTTTGGCAGAATTGCAAGTCAAGCCGACTTGGTTAGATCAGATTAAGGAGAAGCAGTTAGAGGATGATGGTTTGAATGATCGGAGGTTGCAAGTTCAGAATGGTGGATTAGAGGATTTTAGTCTGTCCAGTGATGGAGTTTTGTGCTTTAAAGGGAGAGCTTGTATGCCGAAGGATGTGGAGTTGAGACAAAGGATTCTTCGGGACGCACATAGTAGCCCATATGCTATGCATCCCAGAGGTAGCAAGATGTATCGGGATTTGAGAGAGCAGTTTTGGTGGCCAGGTCTGAAGCGGGAAGTAACTGAGTTCGTGGGTAAGTGTCTGACGTGTCAACAAGTCAAGGCTGAACATCAGTTGCCATCTGGTTTACTGCAGCCGGTGAAGATTCCTCAGTGGAAGTGGAAGAGGATCACTATGGACTTTGTCAGTGGATTACCTCTTACGCCTAGCAAGAAGAATTCAGTTTGGGTGATTGTGGATCGACTAACTAAGTCAGCGCATTTCATACCTGTAAGGGTAGATTATTAGCTTCAGAAGCTAGCAAAGTTATATGTAGCCGAGATAGTGAAATTGCATGGTGTGCCAGTATCGATTATCTCGGATAGGGATCCGAGGTTTACATCAAGGTTTTGGAGAGCTTTGCATCAAGCCTTGGGAACGAGATTGGATTTCAGCACAACTTTTCACCCGCAGTCCGACGGACAATCGGAGAGAGTGATTCAGATCTTAGAAGATATGCTCAGAGGATGCGTTCTGGATTTCAGTGGCAGTTGGGAGGAGTATCTACCATTGGCAGAATTCGCTTATAACAATAGTTATCAAGCGAGTATCCAAATGGCACCATATGAAGCACTGTATGGACGGAAGTGCCGTACTCCTACGTGTTGGACGGAGTTGGGTGAACGTCAAGTTTTGGGTCCAGAATTGGTGACTGAAACGGAGGACAAAGTTAAGGTAATTCGGGCTCGTCTCAAGGAAGCGTCGGATAGGCAGAAGTCTTATGCCAATCTCATGCGCAAGGAAATGGAATACGAGGTAGGAGATAAAGTCTTTCTGAAGGTGTCGCCTTGGAAAAAGGTGTTGCGTTTTGGGCGAAAAGGGAAGTTAAGCCCAAGGTTCATCGGCCCGTATACTGTGTTGAAGCGAGTAGGACCGGTAGCTTATCAGCTCGAACTGCCGGCAGAGTTGAGTCAGATTCATGATGTCTTCCATGTGTCGATGCTTAGACGGTATCGGTCGGATCCATCGCACGTTGTACCAATGGCAGAGATTGAGGTTAACTCCGACTTATCTTTCGAGGAGGAGCCAGTTCAGATCTTAGATCGTGATGTTAAGGTTTTGCGTAAGAAAGCAGTACCCTTGGTGAAAGTGCAATGGCGAAACCATGGAACGGAGGAAGCGACGTGGGAACCCGAGGATGTGTTGAGGCAGCAATACCCCATCTTTTCTGATCAGGTAATTTCGAGGTCGAAATTATTTTTAAGGGGGGTAGAACTGTAACATCCCAAAATAGGGGTTATTTGTGATTGAATTATTTTCTTGTGTTTGACTTGCTGTGATATTATTCGTGGTGTTATAAGACTTAATTAAGGGTCTTGAGTAAGCTCGGTTTAGTAGGATAATTCTTAGTATGGTTTATTTAATGAAGTGGATTATGTGAGCTTAGCACTTAAGTTAATTTAAGTATCAATAAGTGACACAAGATGAGTGCATGGCAAGGTGGTAAAGGCGCATGGATATTAGCTTGAGGGGAGTGGTTCGAATCCCTTAGTTAGCATTTAGAGAACTTTTATTTTTGTACTTGTATGGCAAGTGTCGGCCAAGGATAATTATGGTAAGGGTTGACCTTGTTATTTTTGGTTAGTAGACTATAGGATTAAGGAAAGTGTTAACTTATGGCATGGAATCAAGGACTTTTGGAAAGTTAAGGGGACATAAGGCTTGTAATAAGGAAAATGTTTTGGAAACAAATTCATGGCCTTTTTACCATGAATTTGGACGGCAATGTGGCTAAGGGGGGGGATGTGGCCGAATATGCTAGTTGTTGGTAAGGTTTAGGAGTTGTTTTGGTCATTTCTAGCAATTGGTGCAAAAGTTTGCAAAACACTCTCTCAACCTCTTTTCTTTTGGCCGAATTTTACCTTTTGATAAGCCTAAACTCTTTTGACCATTTAGTCATTTTGATCATCTTCTATTTTCCTTCTCATTCTCTCAAAACAAAATCTTGAGTATTGTCTTCAACTATAACCAAAATTTCTATTCCTTTTTGTCCATTATTTCTTTTCTTTCTTAGCCGAATCTACATTCTTAGTGTGCCGAAATTCCTTTCTTCTACTTTGGGTAGCCTTGGCCGAATATCAAAGCAAAGGTGATTTCTTTTCAAGTGTTTTTCCAATCGGTTTGGGTAGGTAAGTGTGTTAGCCGAATGGTTATTTCTTTTCCCTTTTGATTCCTTGTCGACTTGGATGAATGGATGAACCGAGATATGGCGTTTGTGATGGCTAACTATTTCTTCTCTTAAACCGATTCTATCTAGGTACTTTGGGTTTATAAGTGATCAATCCAAACTTCTCTCCTCTAGCAATCGGTTTTGGTAAGGTGGTAAGGATCTATAGTTTTTATTTATTTAGTATTCGATTAAGCCAAAGATTATTGATGAGAGCAATGTCAATGACCGATTGTAGGGTGGTGAAACAAAGTTTTAAAGCGTGTACAAGGCGAGTAGGTAAGGATTCGGGTTCGTGAGATAATCTTTCTATTTATTTGGTTTGGCCGAATAGGCCATGTCATTAATGTCCATTTTTGGCTGAATATAGGGGCAAGGAAAACTTGTGTGGCCGATTTGTCTATTCGGGATTTAGGATTCTCGTTAGTATCAGGTGTGTGCATACACATCTTATAACCTTTTTAAAAATGCTAAGTGTTATATTATGCCTAATCGGTTTGTGTAGACATGGATGTAATACCATCATGGTATTAACAAGGACTCGGGTAAGTCTTTATTGCTTTGAGATTATAATTTGATGCTTTTGGGAAGCATGACACATTTGGTATGTGCAATATTTGATTTATGGCAATGATAAATCTATGAATGTTGTTAAATAAACCTATTAGCATGATTTCAGTAAAAGTATATAATTGTTGATATGGGCTAATGAGTGGAGGGGGCAGTGATATTCGTGTCGACGGACACCAGTGTTTTGGTAACACATTGTGACTACAGTCACCAGAGGTTTGGCACCTCATAGCGACTTGTCCCTGTGGTTGATACCACCGTGGGTTGGCCCCACTTTGAGATATGGGATCGTCTGCCAGTGATTTGGTATCACACGATGGGTTGGCCCCATCATTCAATTTGTGTCTTCGGACACCAGAGATTTGGCATCTCCAGTGATTTGGCATCACATCTGTGACTATATGTCACCAATGGTTTGGCACCACCAGTGGTTTGGTACCACACGGGGTAGAGAAAGGCGTTTGGATGGTTAGGTTGGGTGCATTTTAAACTTATGCATGTTAATTGGTTATGATTTGTGTATGTTATTGCACTAAATCGGGGAAGGGTTACACATTGAGTCTTGGTGACTCACCTTCTCCTTTAATTTTTTTCAGGTGACTCGTAGATCGCGGGTGAGGAGCCGGATGGACTCGAGGTGGCCATGCAGTGGAGATTTTTAATAAATGAATTTTGGATTTTATCCATTTTTCTTTTGGGTTTATGTTGCTTAATTGTAATAAGGCCTCCTAGGATGATTTTATTATTGTTGCATGCTTGAATGTTTGGTTTAAACTATTTGATGATGTTAATACGGTTGCACATGTTTTCTCAAATTAAACGAAAAATGTTTTTAAAGTACCATCGAGTACATTTGAAATTTTTAAACAACTCGACTCAACAAATATTTTTAAGTGTGGTTTTTAACAAAGAAAATTCAAATTGAAAGGCATTTCGACTACTTTTAAAATCGGTTTTAAAATGGTTTTTAAAATGTTTTCTCTGTAGCAAACCAAATTCGGTCATATTGTTTGGGCCGGGTTTGGGGTGTTACACGGTAACTCGTGTTTTCAAAATGTTTTCTCTCTCTAACATACCAGATTCGGTCGTGGTGTGTTGATCGGGTTTGGGGTGTTACAATTGTGGTATCAGAGCAGGTTCAACAGCTCGGCTGTGGGCCCGAGGCCCAAAAAAATGTTTTAAAAAGGATTTTGGAAGGCTTTAGTAGAAAAGTACAGTGGTGGAAGCATGGCACCGAGTCTCCGGCACCAATCTGCCCAGGTAAGTACCCGAACTATTGCTTGTGATGATATGATTATATGGATATGATTATGGCATGACTGAATAGTAGTAGGAACTACTTTAGAGACATGACCTATAGGATGATGTGTACTCGTGGAACAACCCCTTATTAAAACTTTTCATAAGACTGTGCTTTAATGGACAGTGGAATAAAAGTTTAACGCATAAAACTTTTAATCAGCTCGGGTATATCGGTAGATATGAGTGCACGTGGACGTGGGCGTAACACTCGTGGATGAGGTAGGGGTAGGATGACGGTCTCGGAACCGGCAAGGTCTGGACATGGATCAGAAAATGAGGTACCACCGCCGCCAACTGTGGGCACGGAATATCAGGATCAGACGGGTGGTAATGACGCAGTGCCGCAGGCCGTACTGCGGGTACTAGAAAGGGTTGCGAGTGTAGGCGTTGGAACTGGAGCTCGGAAATCTGTGACCGAGCGACTCAAGGCTAATGGTGCAGAGGTATTTAGAGGTGTATCTGGTGTGGCACCTAGTACGGCAGAGTATTGGTTGGAGGCGACGGAACGCTTTATGGATGACCTGAACTTTTCAGCTGAGGAAAAGCTAAAGGGCATAGTGTCTCTGCTGCGAGATGAGTCATATCAGTGGTGGCTCACGGTTAGGGACGGAGCGATGGCAGACGATCTCACTTGGGAATTCTTTAGAACACCCTATCAGAGGAAATACATAGGGGCTAGTTATGTTGATGCACAGCGCAGAGCTTTCTTGAACTTGGTCCAGGGCAATAAGACTGTAGCAGAATATGAGGCGGAATTCCTTTGGTTGAGTCGGTATGCACGGGGAATTGTGGGCACAGAGCATGAGCGCTGTGTCAGATTTGAGGATGGGCTGAGAGACGAGCTGCGGATGATAATTGCCCCACAGCAGGAACGAAAGTTTACCGTTCTAGTGGACAAATCTAAGGTTGCTGAAGGGGTAAAACAGTCTGTAAGGCGGAATCAGGATAGGGGCTGGAATAAAAGAAGTTCTGGATCATCTGGGTTTTCTGGGAATCAGCAGAAGAGGGTTAGATATAGTGGGCCGAATCAAGCTGCTAGGCCTGCTGCTACTAATACTCAGTGGTCGCCGCGGTGTGCTCGGTGTGGAAAAACTCACACGGGGGAATGTTGGACTGGCAACAGGGGATGTTTTGAGTGTGGATCGTTGGGGCATCGAGTTAAGGATTGTCCACAGAGGTCAGCTAGGCTGCAGTCTGAGGATCAAGGTCGTGCACAATTTAAGAGGGATAATCAGCAGCCACAAAGGGGCCGTGGTTCAGGCAGGGGAGGTAATGGCTCTGGTAGAGGTCGGGGAGCACCGGGCAGAGGCGCAGGTGGTACAGAGGCGAGACAGCCAGGGTTGGTCTACGCGGCGAGGCGTCGAGAGGAGGGCGACGCACCAGACATCATAACCGGTACGTTCTTAATTTTCGGAGTACCTTATAATGCTTTAATTGATGTTGGTTCGACGCACTCGTATGTTACTAGTAGTATAGTGGAAACTATGAACTTAGACTCTGAGATTACTTCTAGGAAGATGATAGTGATAAGCCCTCTAGGTCACTCTGTAGAAGTAAGTAAATTATATAGGGATGTACCCCTAAAACTTCAAGGGGCCGTGTTTTTGGCTGACTTGATGGAACTGCCGTTTGGGGAGTTCGATCTGATTCTCAGGATGGATTGGCTAGTAAAGTATCAGGCTAGCTTGGATTGTGCAGCTAAGCGCATGGTGTTAAAGACCATGGAAGGTGAGGAGGTGGTAATGATAGGTAATAGGAGAGATTACTTATCTAATGTTGTCTCTGCATTGAAGGTGGCGAAAATGGTTAGGAAGGGTTGTGAAGCATTTGTGGTACATGTCTGTGCTTTGGAAGCTAAGGATACAGCTGTAGGGAATGTCCGAACCGTAGGAGAATTTGCTGATGTATTTCCTGAGGAACTTCCGAGTCTACCTCCTGACCGCGAGGTTGAGTTCGGTATAGACTTGTTACCCGGAACCACGCCAGTATCTATTGCTCCATATAGGATGGCGCCGAAAGAATTGGTGGAGCTAAAGGCTCAGATTCAGGAGTTGTTGGATAGAGGTTTCATCCGACCGAGTGTATCACCTTGGGGAGCTCCAGTGCTTTTTGTTAAGAAGAAGGATGGTATGATGCGGATGTGCATAGACTACCGCCAGCTGAACAAGTTGACAATCAAAAACAAGTACCCGTTGCCTAAGATTGACGACTTGTTTGATCAACTCAAGGGGCATCGATTTTCTCTAAGATTGACCTTAGGTCGGGGTATCATCAGCTCAAAGTGAAGGAGGCTGATATTCATAAGACAGCATTCCGTACTCGGTATGGGCACTACGAGTTTCTGGTAATGCCTTTTGGTTTGACCAATGCATCGGCGGCATTCATGGACATGATGAATCGGGTGTTTCAGCCGTATTTGGATCGGTTCGTCGTAGTTTTTATAGACGACATTTTGGTGTACTCGAAATCTGAGGACGAACATGACGCACATCTTCGAGTGGTTCTACAGGTTCTGAGGGAGAAGCAGTTGTATGCCAAGTTTAGTAAGTGCGAGTTCTGGCTTAAGGAGGTAACTTTCTTGGGTCATGTTCTATCAGCTGAGGGAATTAGGGTGGATCCTCGTAAGATTGAGGCAGTATTGGATTGGAAACTACCCAAGTCGGTTGTAGAGATTCGGAGTTTTCTGGGTTTGGCAGGATACTACAGAAGGTTCGTAGAGGGTTTCTTAATCGCAGCGCCATTGACTAAGCTGTTGAGGAAAGGGGTTCCGTTTGTGTGGGCTGAGAAACAGCAAGAGAGTTTTGACAAGTTGAAAAAGATTCTGAATGAAGCTCCGGTTTTGATTCAGCCTGAGGCAGGGAAGGAATTCACAGTTTATTGCGATGCATCACATACTGGCTTAGGGTGTGTGCTGATGCAAGATGGAAAAGTGGTAGCGTATGCATCTCGGCAGTTGAGGCCTCATGAAGGTAACTACCCGACACATGATTTGGAGTTAGCTGCAGTGGTTTTTGCCTTGAAGATTTGGAGGCATTACTTGTATGGGGAAAAGTCGATAGTCTACACGAATCATAAGAGCTTGAAGTACCTCTTGACTCAGAAGGATTTAAATTTGAGGCAACGAAGGTGGGTCGAATTTTTGAAAGATTACGACTGTTCGATTGAGTACCATCCGGGTAAGGCTAACGTAGTAGCTGATGCGTTGCCGTAAGGTGGTAGCAGACCTGCGAGCGATGTTTGCTACCTAAGTCTTTATGATGATGGGAGTCTTTTGGCGGAATTGCAAGTAAAGCCATCTTGGATTGATCAGGTTAAGGAGAAACAGCTGACAGATGAGGTTTTAAGTGCTCGGAGGTTGCAAGCGCAGAATGGTGAGTCAGAAGGTTTCAGCTTGAGCAGTGATAGAGTACTGTGTTTTCAGGGGAAAGTATGCATGCCTAAGGATGTGGAATTGAGACAGAATATTCTTCAGGAAGCTCACAGCAGCCCATACGCTATGCATCCTGGAGGCAGTAAGATGTATCATGATTTAAGGGAACAGTTCTGGTGGCCAGGTCTTAAGCGGGAAGTAACAGAGTTTGTGGGCAAGTGTTTGACATGCCAGCAGGTCAAAGCTGAGCATCAGTTGCCATCAGGGCTGTTGCAGCCAGTAAAGATCCCATAGTGGAAGTGGGAAAGGATTACGATGGATTTCGTCAATGGGCTTCCTCTTACTCCTAGTAAGAAAGACTCAGTATGGGTAATAGTGGATCGTCTGACTAAATCAGCTCATTTCATACCGGTAAGGGTTGATTACTCACTGCAGAGGTTAGCCAAGTTATATGTGGCAGAGATAGTGCGGTTGCATGGTGTGCCAGTATCAATTATTTCGGATAGGGATCTCAGGTTCACGTCGAGGTTCTGGAAAGCTTTGCATCAGGCTTTGGGTACAAGGTTAGATTTTAGCACGGCTTTCCATCCGCAGTCTGATGGACAGTTTGAGAGGGTAATCCAGATTCTGGAAGATATGTTAAAGGGCTATGTTCTGGATTTTAGTGGTAGTTGGGAAGAGTACCTACCTTTGGCAGAGTCAGCTTATAACAATAGTTATCAAGCGAGTATTCAGATGGCACCATATGAGGCGCTATATGGACGGAAATGTCGTACTCCTACGTGTTGGACAGAACTAGGTGAACGACAGATGTTGGGTCCGGAGTTGGTGGCAGAAACAGAAGATAAGGTTAAGGTGATTCGGGCTCGTCTTAAGGAAGCGTCGGACAGGCAGAAATCTTACGCAAATCTTAAACGCAGGGATATTGAGTATGCAGTGGGTGATAAGGTTTTTCTGAAAGTATCACCCTGGAAGAAAGTGTTGAGATTTGGTCGGAAGGGCAAGTTAAGCCCCAGGTTCATCGGGCCATATACAGTGTTGAAGCGAGTGGGACCAGTAGCTTATCAGCTCGAGTTGCCAACAGAGTTGAGTCAGATTCATGACGTCTTTCATGTTTCAATGCTTAGGCCCTATCGATCAGATCCGTCACATGTTGTACCAGTTGAGGAGATAGAGGTGAGTCCTGATTTGTCTTTCGAGGAGGAACCAGTACGAATTTTGGATCGGGATGTCAAGATTCTACGACGGAAGTCAGTTCCCTTGGTGAAAGTATTATGGCGGAACTATGGCACGGAGGAGGCCACATGGGAACCAGAGGATGTGATGCGGCAGCAATACCCTCAACTCTTCTGATCAGGTAATTTCGAGGTCGAAATTATTTTTTAAGGGGGTAGAACTGTAATATCCTTAAATCGGGGTTCTGCATTTTGTATGTGTTTACGTGTGGTGATATGTTAGCTGTGTTCTTTTGGCAAGTTATGGGGTCTAGGAATGACCTCGGGTTAGGCCTGAGGAATGGCAAAAATTTTTGTTTTTGTCCTTAGTGAGAGGGAGCTAAGAGAGTTAGGGGTTCAAAGAAATTATTGGGAGTTTTAGACACAAGAAATCAATTGGGAAAGTGGCAAGGAGGCGTCACTTAAGCATCATGGAGATGACGCCACAAGCAGGATGGGAGTGCCTGTGTTCGAGCAGCAGGAATTGCACTCCCTACTATTTCTTTTTGACGCCAAAGCTGGGGAAGTGGAGTACTCAGGTGGGACTCTCTTAATGGATGAAGGGGAGGAAAATTTGGGGGTTGACTCATTCAAATAATGAGTGGATGGGAGAGCGTTGAGGAGTCTGGCCGAATTTGAACTCTAGGGGGGAGGAAGAGTAATCGGTTTAGGAGCTTGGGGTGTGCCGAATTTCCTTAGTCTTAGGAGAGTGCATTTTTCGGCTAGCTTAGGGAGCTCTCTTCTTTTTTTTGTTTTGTGCCAAAACCGATCCCCATTGGCATTTTCTTTTCTCTTTCGGCAAGCTTGGTACTTGGCCGAACCATCTTGCCTTTTTCTTAATAGTAAGCCGAAACTCCAATAACCCCTACCTTCTCCTTCTCTTTTTCGGTTCACCCTTGTTAGCCTTCCATCATTTTGTGCTTTTCTTCTTTTTGTTATTTGGTTCAAAGCCGAAACCAACCCCCCTTTCCTCTGTCGACATCTTCCTTCTTTCAAAACCCTTTGTGCCGAAATCCCTTTCATTTACCTTGCCGAATCCTTCCTTCCCATTTCCTTTCTCTTCTATTCTTCTTTCAAGTCTCTTGGCCGAATCCCATTCTTTCCATTTCTTTTTCTTTTTCATTTCTATCATCATCAAAGCCGAAAGTTTGGCTGCCTCTTTCGTGTTCATCAAGGGTCTTGGCCGATTACTTGATTCTTAGATCCCTCTCTCTTCTTGCGATTCTTCTTAACCAACTTAAGTGCCGAAATCAAGTTTGCTTTGTGGATCATAGCCGAAACTCTAGGAGCTGAAACCTTTAACATCGTTTAGGGGTGCCGAACATTGGTGGTTGATTAACCGAATCTGTCATTAAGGTAAGGGTTCAACATTAAGATCTATTTCTTAATTGAATAAAAGCCGAAGGCTAACCTTTGTAGGTGCTAGTGTTTGGCCGATTGCTAGGGGGATCTATCACAAAGTTTCGGGATTTGGTTGGAAACCAAATCGGCACTAAGGTAAAGAGGGGGCTTCATGCGACATCTTTTCATGATTTCTAGTTAAGCCGAATAGGGCTTTTGATTACTAATTAAGCATTGGCCCATTGTAGGAGCAGTGAGGGCATACGTTTCAGGATCTCGTAGTATCGCGTAGCTTCGGAATTTCTCGTTAGATCTACGTATAGTCAGGTGTGTAAACACTTACACACTTTATTAGTATAACCTGCTTATTATGTTACTGCTTTAACCATTGTACTCAGTGATTATGCCTTGTGGGCATGAGCTTGGAAACTGGGTAAGTCCCCTGTTATGTGATTTGTGGTATACACCATCATGATCTGTTAAATGTTATGTTATATGTCATCTGCATGATTATTCGATATTATGACACGTATGTGATGAACATGATGATGGGTTGATGAGAGAAGGGGGATGATTATTTGGATTGTCACCAGTGGTTTTGGCCACAAGATGGGTTGGCCCCATCATTTGAATTGTGGCTACGGTCACCAGTGGTTTTGACCATATTACTATTATGATTTGTGACTAGTCCCAGTGGTTTTGACCACCAGTGGTTTTGGCCACACGATTGATATTTGTGACTACGGTCACCAGTGGTTTTGACCACACATGGATTAATTGTGACTCGTCCCAGTGGTTTGGTACCACAGTGGGTTGGCCATACATGATATATTACGGGATTGTCATCAGTGGTTTTGACCACACGATGGGTTGGCCCCATCATATTGATTTGTGACTTCGGTCGCCAGTGGTTTTGACCACCAGTGGTTTTGACCACACGGGGTAGATAAAGGAGATCGGGTGGTTAGGTTATGGGGTTGCATGATTTGCATGTTTTGCTAATGATCTGTGTAAGTGGTTGAATTATCGGGCTGGGGATTTATACACTGAGTCTCGGTGATCTCACCCCTTCCCTTATATTTTGCAGATGAGGCATAGATCGCGGATATGAACCGAGGAGGACTCGAGGTGGCCATGCATCCTAGTTTGGTTTAAACTTTAAACTACCTTTTCGGTTTTCTTCATTTCCTTTAAATTTGGTTTGGGTTTGTAATAAGGCCGCTAAGTTAGTTATTTGGGTTTTATAATTTGCTTTTATTTTGATTAAAATATACACATGTTGGATTTAGGGACTTGTTAAATTAACCGATATGTTTTCAAAACTATATCTCTTCGGGTTTTTAAACGTTACCATCGGGTAACAAAGTTCACAAAATAATAAGGTAACTTAGATGTTTTTATAACTCAAATTTTCAAATCACTTTGAGGGCAAATGGGTCTAAACCTGATAGTACTCAACACACTCAATATCTTATAAGTATCAAATGTCTTTCTAAAATAGGTATTAACAAATATTTTCAAACATATGTTTCTTGCCAAGGTTTAGAACAGCTATAAATCAATCTTAAATATCCCCTATTACTAAGTTTTCCAAACCTTAAAGCGACGTAAAGAAGTTTTCATGGAATTTAACCGGTAACTCATGTTTTCAAAATGTTTTCACTCTGTAACATACCAGATTCGGTCGTGGTGTGTTGACCGGGTTTGGGGTGTTACAAATATGTATGATAATGGTCGCGGGTACCATTTAGTGGTACATGGTATTCAGGTATGTTAACCCCTAATACTTCGTTAATAATGCTATAAGCATGGATATGAAATGTGTATGACTCCGTTATGATTTTGGGGTATAATGCATAAAATCCGAATAATATGTATGTTGTATGGGCATATGGGTGATTTTGATAAAGGGGAAGTGTTCCAGTGGTTTTTACCACATTATTCTGTGACTTATGTCACAATATTATGTATCCGATGACTTCGGTCACATATTATGAATCCGGTGACTCTGTCATGATTATCTGGTGGCCATGCCACAATTTATAAGGGCGATGTGCAGTTGACTGCAGCGACTGCCTTCGATGGTGTGTAGCGGATGGAGGGTCGATTTAGTAATCCCCACAGTGTGATTGGCAGGTACGGGTGGTGTGTAGCGGGTGGATATCTAGGTGGGCTCGGGATTGCATGTCATTTCATATGTATATGTGATTTAATCTGTTGTTATTTGATTTTCTATGTTATAGGCTTTTGGTTAAATGTGATTAAAATGGGCTTTGCCAAAATGTTATCGTTAAAGCTATGATCGATTGGGCTTTTAGTGTACAGTTACACATTGAGTCTGTTGACTCACCCCTCGTGGGATATCTTTTACAGGTGTCACTTAGCGTGATGGACCGGGTTAGCGAGAACTAGGTGGTGGCTATGCTCAACTCAGTATTTTGGGTTTTCTTTAAATTAAACTTATTTTGTTTTTCGCTATTTATTTCGGGATTTATTTTGGGTTATGTTTATTGTAATAAGGCCACTATCAGTTGTTTTATTTATACGTTTTAAGTTTTTACTTTACTTCGATCAACTTCAATTAGACACTTAAATATTTTTTTTATAAACAACTTAAACTGTTTTGACATCTAAACACCTACGGTTTTCAAAATAATAGTAAGTTCTAAATTTGGTTTTCTTTTAACTTCTAAATTTTTCTAAAATCATAAATATAATGTTTTAATAAGATACAAACTTATTTAACAACACAATTTTCAACGCGACCACTAAGCAGATCTATTTTATACGAAACCATCATATTTTCTTACAAAAAAAAACGAGATTTAATTGAAGTTTTACTCGAGGAACATACCAGATCCGGTCAGGGCTTGTGGGCCGGGTTTGGGGTGTTTCGTACCTTAGATGACAAAAATCCAAGTATTTGATCAAAAACCCAAAAAACCTGATAGCTTGATAATGGAGAAAATTGTGGTTTTTTTTTTTGTATCTCTCTTAACTTCTATGGGGGTTTATGACTAGGAGGATGATAGAAATCAAAGGAATAGAGTTTGGGGGTCAAAACTTGAGTGAGAAGAGCTTGGGAAATCAAGTGACGTCAACCACAAAGGATGGGAAAAATCTAAGGTGGTTTTATAAAGATGAAAGGAAAAATATGTTAATTTTAAAACTTTGGTATTATTGCTTTATAACTACTCCTAATTTGAACAATTTTATAAACAATCCTTATTTTAGAATTGATAATATTTTAAACACCTTTTTCAAAAATTGACTTGATTTTTCTAAAAACCATAGACAAAAATATTTTCTAGTATCATGCTAACAGAATTCCTGAGCATTCTTGTAACAGCCCATTTTTAGTCGAATTGAAAGAGTGTTTTGTGTAACGCCCCGTTTTTCTTTAAATTCGGCTTTTAGTAATTTTTACATGAGTATCTGGTTTAGTGGATATGTGTTCTGGGTGTGTGTGGGAGGTCCCAAGTTCAAGTCTCAACTTGGGTAAATTTTGGTATTTTTGTGAATGAAGCCCAAACTCTGGTTAGTAGGCATATAAGTTAAAGTGTGTAAGTATTAACAGAATGGGCCTACTGGTCTGGTGGATAAGTGGAGTGTTGGTGAGATGGAGGTCATGAGTTCGATTCTCTGTGTTGGAAAGGGTTAGTATTTTTGCTGCATTATCTGGCTAGAGTTTGAGTTGTACTGAAAATCTGAATAGTGGGT
This sequence comes from Gossypium australe, assembly GCA_005393395.2. Taxonomy (NCBI): domain Eukaryota; kingdom Viridiplantae; phylum Streptophyta; class Magnoliopsida; order Malvales; family Malvaceae; genus Gossypium; species Gossypium australe. The sequence goes on from CM016619.1 coordinate 122,729,660, forward strand.
GGTTGAGATCGTGTAAGTAGTGGGATTTGGGTTGAATTAGTTTTCCCCAAATTTCTCTTTGAAACCAACGTCTCTCTGCCCTCCTCTGCCCACTTTTTCTTCTCTTTTTCCATTTTTGTGCTCTCTATAGCCGAATCCTGCTTTTCTCTGTCCCCTACGCTTTTCATTTTCTCTCTTCCAAATCGTTCCTTGGTGTGCAACTGTCATTCCGTTTGTTCGGTAAGTGGAATAAGGTGATTTTGGTTCTTGTTATTAACTTTTTATTAATGAAGAATCGAAGACTTGAGGTTAATAGTTGGAGACTGACTGTTGTGGAAGTTCAGTGGTTCGATTAAAGGTTTGGGATTCTCGCTCACTAAATAAGCAATCCGATTTAGGTTCGGTTTTAAGTTTGTTTTCAAGTGATTAATTTAGTGTCCGTTGGTCAACTATAGGCAGTAGAGTGTTCAAGATTACGATTGCAGTGAAATCAAATCATGTCTGAGGGTCGAGTGAGGCCCTGTGCAATACACGGGCTCGATTGATTGGGCCGTGTGGGCCACACGGGCGTGTGGGATTCTGGGCCAGGTCGTGTAATCCACACGACTAAGGCCAATTTAGGCCGTATGGGCCACACTCCCAGGCCACATAGGCGTGTGAGCCCATTTTTCTGAAAACTCTGTAAGGTCGCACGGGTCGACCAAGTCGACTGTGGACCTATCGTAGGGTCAGTAAGCAATACTTAGGCCCCTAAATGAATGATTTGTCTGTCTGATTTCTATACTAAGCATGTATGCTGATCTGAATATATATGTATGAGTTTAAATTGCATAATAGCATGTCATTCTTGTATGTTGCATTGCGTCAGGGTGGGTTGATTACGATTGGAGGAAGTATCTAAAAGGCTCTTAAGCCTGTTATCTGGCAGCTCAGCTGCAAATCTCTGATTATGTGCCACATTCGGAACAACATAGTGTGTAGGGCTGGGTGGGTTGATTTTATCCCCACACAGTGTGTAGGGTTGGACGGAGTTGGTGTGTAGTGTAACACCCCAAACCCAGCCCATGCGTTATGACCGGATCTAACATGTCACATGAGAAAAACATGTTAAATCCTTTTTGTTCGTACTAAAATAGGTATTATCAAGAAAACAAACTTGATTTGAAACATATGATAAAACACTACTAATCTCAAAGGTTGATTGATAAATCGATAATTTGAAATAGAGATCTTATAAACCGTGACTTTTGAAAACGACGTTGAAAATTCAAAAGAGAATCTGGGTCTTTTGAAAATTTCGTTGATATTTCGAAAGAAAATATCTGTGTTAAAAATATTTGTAAAAGTTTATTTTAAAATCCATTTGTTAATCAATTTTGGAAAACCTTTATTTAATTTTTTTTTAGAAAATTCCCATTTAAAACAATTTAAGCAAAATAATAAGTATATCAAACTTAAAGCAAATAATAAAAAACTCCAGAGGCCTTATTACAACATAAAAACCCAAAATAGTAAAGTGAACGAGGATAGAAATCTAAAGTTCCAAAATAAAAACATCATTTCTGAAGTATGGCCTCCACCGAATCATCCATGGCCCAAATCCACGTCCCTGAGCATTACCTACAAGGGTTAAGAGAAAAGGGGAAGGGTTAAGAGAAAAGGGGAGTGAGTAACAAGAACTTAGTGTGAAATCCCCTACCGTCATGCACTAGGCCTGAACCCACAAAGCAAAAACTTGGGCTTGAGCCCATAAAGCATAATCTTGGGCCGAAGCCCATTTACAAAATAATGTATAAATTTTATAATGTGAATGAAATGCAATTCCCAAGCCAATCCTAATAATCCATCCGCAACACACCACCCGTACCAACCAACACACCTGTAACATCCCGAATTTGGGCCTAGTAGGATTGTGCCGATTGGGCCATGGGCTTTTGAAAAAAAATTTTAGTATTATTTTGTGTTAGCTCGGGTATGAATGAGGATTCGGGTAAGTCTGTTTCGATATGTTGTTATTACATGTGGATTGAAAACATGATCTATGATTTATAGTATTTATTATATGATTCATATTAAAGTGTATTAACATGATTTGGTTATCTATTGCATTGGTATGGGCAATATGAGAGGAGGGGGAAGAGTGATATTCATGTCAACGGACACCAGTGTTTTGGTAACACATTGTGACTACGGTCACCAGAGGTTTGGTACCTCCAGAGGTTTGGCACCTCATAGCGACTTGTCCCTGTGGTTGATACCACCGTGGGTTGGCCCCACTTTGAGATATGGGATCGTCTGTCAGTGATTTGGTATCACACGATGGGTTGGCCCCATCACTTGATTTGTGACTTCGGTCACCAGTGTTTTGGTAACACAATTGTGTCTTCGGACACCAGAGATTTGGTATCTCCAGTGATTTGGTATCACATTTGTGACTATACGTCACCAGTGGTTTGGCACCACCAGTGGTTTGGTACCACACGGGGTAGAAAAAGGCGTTTGGATGGTTAGGTTGGGTGCATTTTAAACTTATGCATGTTAATTGGTTATGATTTGTGTATGTTATTGCACTAAACCGGGGAAGGGTTACACATTGAATCTTGGTGACTCACCTTCTCCTTTAATTTTTCAGGTGATTCATAGATCGCGGGTGGGGAGCCGGATGGACTCGAGGTGGCCATGCAGTGGAGATTTTTAATAAATGAATTTTGGATTTTATCTATCTTTCGTTTGGGTTTATGTTGTCTAATTGTAATAAGGCCTCCTAGGATGATTTTATTATTGCTGCATGTTTGAATGTTTGGTTTAAACTACTTGATGATGTTAAAACGGTTGCACATGTTTTCTCAAATTAAACGCAAAATGTTTTAAAGTACTATCGAGTACATTTGAAATTTTTAAAACAACTCGACTCAACAAATATTTTAAGTTTGGTTTTTAACAAAGAAAATTTAAATTGAAAGGCATTTCGACTAATTTCAAAATCGGTTTTAAATGGTTTTCAAAATGTTTTCTCTGTAGCAAACCAAATTCGGTCATATTGTTTGGGCCTGGTTTGGGGTGTTACAAATTGGTATCAGAGCCAGGTTCAAAGCTCGGCTGTGGGGGCCCAAGGCCCAAAAATGTTTTCGGTAGGCCTTTTTGAAAATATTTGGTTTTGAACAAGCATGGCACCGAGTCTCCGGCACCGATCCGCCCTGGTAAGTATCTCTAACTTTTTGTATGAATTATTTACTGTAGAAGGGTAGGAAGCATGGGACGTAGATAGTGATAAGTATTTTAAACTTTAGGACTAGTTTATCTCAAAAAAAAGACATAAGACTTTAATGGCCTAATTAAACAAACCTAGGACCAAGTCGCCGAGTTAGGGTGTGGTAACCTTGGTGCGCATGTCTAGGATTGGATCCGGAAGAGCTTGGTACTTAAGCAGTCCTCGTGACTCACCTCCTCTTCGCGGGATTCCTACCTGGTGCGTAGCTTCGGTTCACCCTAACCAAGAGGACTCGGTCATAGGCAAAACCCTAAATAAAACCCGAAAGGGACTAGCCATGTTTTAAGGAAAACTTCGGTTTTAAAATCACTAAATTATCTCTTTTAGATAGTAGGACAAATTTATCTTCGAAAATTTTCAAATAATCCCGGTTTACCAGAATTACCAAAATGCCCCTAGTGGCAAAATTACAAAAATACCCTTGGTTTCTAAAATTTCCATATTACCCCAATTTTGATCAAATTTTTATTTTACAAAAGTACTCAAAAATGTTGTATTTCAAAATAATACCTTGACTTTGGAAATTTACAAAATTACCCCTGATTGACAAAATTACCAAAATACCCCTGGTTTTCAAAATTTTGTTATATCTTCAAATTGAGAATTTCTCAAAAATACTCCTCAATTTTAGAAATTTCAAAATATCTCGATTTATTAGAGTTTTCAAATTTCTTCGGTTTATTACGAAAATACCCTGTAGGAAAATGACGAAAATACCCCTGGGATAGAAACGGACAGAAATGCCCGAAGAGTGAATAAGTATGAAAGGTATAGGGAATGGATATACTTTTCTGTGTAAACTAGGATAGAAGACCTAAAACCTTGTTTGATCGAAAGAATCTCTATTAAACTCTTTTCATAAAATTTCTTCGCGAATAATCAAGTGAAACATGTACTAATTCATAAAATTTCCTAATCAGATTAAAGCGCGATAGTTAGAATGAGCTTTAGAGGACGTGGCCGTGGTACCAAACCACTGGTGGTGCCAAACCACTGGTGACATATAGTCACAAATGTGATACCAAATCACTGGAGATACCAAATCTCTGGTGTCCGAAGACACAATTGTGTTACTAAAACACTGGTGACCGAAGTCACAAATCAAGTGATGGGGCCAACCCATCGTGTGATACCAAATCACTGGCAGACGATCCCATATCTCAAAGTGGGGCCAACCCACGGTGGAATTAACCACAGGGACAAGTCGCTATGAGGTGCCAAACCTCTGGAGGTACCAAACCTCTGGTGACCGTAGTCACGATGTGTTACCAAAACACTGGTGTCCGTCGACACGAATATCACTGCCCCCTCTTCTCATCAACCCATATCAATCATTCATATGCATATACAAAAATCATGTTGATAGATTTTATTTAACAACATCCAATCGATTATCATAAGCCATATATTATATACCACACATACCAAATGTGTCATGCTTCCCAAAAGCATCAAATAGTAATCTCATAGCAACAAAGGCTTACCCGAATCCTTGTTTATACCATGTTGGTATTATATCCAAATCTACACAAACCGATTAAGCATAAAATAATACTTAGCATATTAATAAGTTATAAGGTGTGTATGTACACACCTGATACTAACGTGAGTCCTAAATCCCGAATAAACAAATCGGCCACACAAGTATTCTTGCCCCTATATTCGGCCAAAAATGGACATTAGTGCCATGGCCTATTCGGCCAAACCAAAATAATTAAGAAGGGTTCCTTGTGAACCTAAAACCTTACCCAAAAGCCTTCGAACACTATCCAACACAATCCTAAAAGAATCGGCCTCACTTCCCTACAATCAACCATCATCATTAAGGTTTATTAGCCTTCGGATTAAACGAAACTTAAAAGAATGATCCTTTAAAATAAACCCTTACCACCTTACCAAAAACCGATTGCTAGAGGAGTCCCAAAGAAAACTATGTTGCCTTCAATATTCGGCCAAAGAGATTCAAGATAGAAGAAGAATATTTTCGGCACAACAAAGAGGTATATTCGGCTTTATGACAAAAAGAAAATAATGGGAAGAGAAATATAATTTCGGCAAAGAAGAGTGTATAGGAGGTTTTTGATGTTTAAGCAAAACGAATGGGAGAACAAAAGGTTAATGCAAGTTTTGGTTTTTGAGAGAATGAAAAGGAGAAATAGTTATTGAACAAATATGACCAAATGGTCAAAAAGTATTAGGCTTACCACAATGTAGAATTCGGCCAAAAAGAAAAGTGTTTGAGAGAAAATTGTTTTGCAACTTTTGCACCAAATGAACCAAATGACCAAAAAAATTCCTAAGCCTTACCAACACTAGCATATTCGGCCAAAAACCCCGCCCTTAGCCACAATGCCGTCCAAGTTCATGGCATAAAGGCCATGAATTTGTTTCCAAAACATTTCCCACAAACCAAGCCTTTGTCCCCTCAATTTACCAAAACTTCAAGATATCTTACCAAAACCTTAGGAATCTTATCCCTTATTCCATGCTTTCCTTAAACAACAATTCAACTTACCAAAAATTATTAGTCCACCTATCATAATTATGTTTGACAGTCCATTAAAGCTAACGTACAAAAATAAACTTTAAAAATGCTATACCTACTACTCGAACCATTAACCTCATGCAACTCTTCAAACTCCTTATCCACTATGCCACTAACTCCTCTTGTGCTTTAATATACACTTAAATTAACTTAAGTGCTAAGCTCATTTAATCCTCTTCATTAAATAAGCCATACTAAAAATTATTCTAACTTCCTAAATAAAATCAAGCCTTCACAAGACTATGCTAACACACAAAATTCATACCCGAGCCAACACAAATAATACTCAAAATTTTTGGATGTTACAATTCTACCCCCTTAAGAAAATTTCGTCCCCGAAATTACTTACTAATGATCAATCGTACAGTCTAACTCACCACACTACGCTCTTGCTGCGCACTCTGATCTTAATAACACTACTAATAATCAAAGCGGTATATAGAAATCCAATGATCAAGAACATACTGGTGAAGACGTCCGGTGCGTCACCCTCCTCATGACGCCTCGCAGCATACACCAAACCAGGCTGTCTAGACTCCGTGTTGCCAACACCTCTGCCAGCTACTTCGCGACCTCGACCAGAGCCATTACCACATCTACCATTATCATGACCCTTCTGCGGTGGCGGTCCCTCCTTTCTGAACTGAGCACGACCTTGACCTTCAGACTGATTCCTAGCTTGCTTACACGGACAGTCTCTCACACGATGATCCAATGAACCACACTCGAAACATCCTTTCCCTCCGGTCCAACATTCTCCCCAATAAAACTTTCCGCATCCGTTACACCGTGCTGGACCCTGATTAGCAGTAACAGGCCTTCCAGACTGATTCGGCCCATTTTGCCTAACCCTTTTTTTAAATATCTCGATTTATTAGAGTTTTCAAATTTCTTCAGTTTATTACGAAAATACCCTGTAGGAAAATGACGAAAATACCCCTGGGATAGAAACGGACAGAAATGCCCGAAGAGTGAATAAGTATGAAAGGTATAGGGAATGGATATACTTTTCTGTGTAAACTAGGATAGAAGACCTAAAACCTTGTTTGATCGAAAGAATCTCTATTAAACTCTTTTCATAAAATTTCTTCGCGAATAATCAAGTGAAACATGTACTAATTCATAAAATTTCCTAATCAGATTAAAGCGCGATAGTTAGAATGAGCTTTAGAGGACGTGGCCGTCGTGGACGCGGAAGGGGTAGGATGGCCGTATCGGAACCTGTCGGGTCGGGTCAAGGATCTGAAAACGAGATACCGCCACCACCACCCCCAACCTTTGGAGTTGAGGAGCAGGATCAGACGAGTGACGACGCTGTGTCACAAGCGATGCTACGGGTTCTGGAAAGGGTAGCTGGAATGGGTGGAGGTGGAGGAGCTCGGAAGTCGGTACCTGAGAGACTTAGAGCTAACGGAGCTGAATTTTTCTGAGGTGTGTCTAGTGTAGCGCCCAATACGGCTGAGTATTGGCTGGAATCGACCGAAAGAATCATGGATGAGATAGATTTGACAAATGAGGAGAAACTGAAAGGAGCGGTGTCGCTTCTCAAGGATGAGTCATATCGTTGGTGGCTCACGGTTCGAGATGGTGCTACGGCAGAGGATCTCACTTGGGAGTATTTCAAGAATTCTTATCAGAAGAAGTATGTTGGCTCAAGCTATATTGATGCTCAAAGGAAAGCTTTTCTGGGGTTAGTACAAGGAAATAAGTCTGTGCCGGAGTATGAAGCGGAATTCCTAAGGCTGAGTCGTTATGCTCAGGGAATAGTGGCAACGGCGCATGATCGTTGTGTTCGCTTTGAAGATGGACTTAGGGATGAGTTAAGGTTGCTGATTGCTCCACAGCAGGAGCGTGAGTTTGCTGTCTTGGTGGAGAAGGCCAAGGTAGTCGAAGGAGTCAAGGAGTCTGCGAGGCAAAGTTATGATAGGAATAAGCATAAGAGAGGTTTTGAATCATCTGGGTCGGACAAAGATTCTCAAAAAAGGGTTAGGCAGAATGGGCCGAATCAGTCTGGAAGGCCTGTTACTGCTAATCAGGGTCCAGCACGGTGTAACGGATGCGGAAAGTTTTATTGGGGCGAATGTTGGACCGGAGGGAAAGGATGTTTCGAGTGTGGTTCGTTGGATCATCGTGTGAGAGACTGTCCACGTAAACAAGCTAGGAATCAGTCTGAAGGTCAAGGTCGTGCTCAGTTTAGAAAGGAGGGACCGCCACCGCAGAAGGGTCGTGATAATGGTAGAGGCGGTAATGGCTCTGGTCGAGGTCGCGGAGCAGCTGGCAGAGGTGTTGGCAACACGGAGGCTAGACAGCCTGGTTTGGTGTACGCTGCGAGGCGTCGTGAGGAAGGAGACGCACCGGACGTCTTTACCAGTATGTTCTTGATCATTGGATTTCTATATACCGCTTTGATTATTAGTAGTGTTATTAAGATCAGAGTGCGCAGCAAGAGCGTAGTGTGGTGAGTTAGACTGTACGATTGATCGTTAGTAAGTAATTTCGGGGACGAAATTATTTTTAAGGAGGGTAGAACTGTAACATCCCGAATTTGGGCCTAGTAGGATTGTGCCGATTGGGCCATGGGCTTTTGAAAAAAAATTTTAGTATTATTTTGTGTTAGCTCGGGTATGAATGAGGATTCGGGTAAGTCTGTTTCGATATGTTGTTATTACATGTGGATTGAAAACATGATCTATGATTTATAGTATTTATTATATGATTCATATTAAAGTGTATTAACATGATTTGGTTATCTATTGCATTGGTATGGGCAATATGAGAGGAGGGGGAAGAGTGATATTCGTGTCGACGGACACCAGTGTTTTGGTAACACATTGTGACTACGGTCACCAGAGGTTTGGTACCTCCAGAGGTTTGGCACCTCATAGCGACTTGTCCCTGTGGTTGATACCACCATGAGTTGGCCCCACTTTGAGATATGGGATCGTCTGCCAGTGATTTGGTATCACACGATGGGTTGGCCCCATCACTTGATTTGTGACTTCGGTCATCAGTGTTTTGGTAACACAATTGTGTCTTCGGACACCAGAGATTTGGTATCTCCAGTGATTTGGTATCACATTTGTGACTATACGTCACCAGTGGTTTGGCACCACCAGTGGTTTGGTACCACACGGGGTAGAAAAAGGCGTTTGGATGGTTAGGTTGGGTGCATTTTAAACTTATGCATGTTAATTGGTTATGATTTGTGTATGTTATTGCACTAAACCGGGGAAGGGTTACACATTGAGTCTTGGTGACTCACCTTCTCCTTTAATTTTTCAGGTGATTCATAGATCGCGGGTGGGGAGCCTGATGGACTCGAGGTGGCCATGCAGTGGAGATCTTTAATAAATGAATTTTGGATTTTATCTATCTTTCGTTTGGGTTTATGTTGTCTAATTGTAATAAGGCCTCCTAGGATGATTTTATTATTGTTGCATGTTTGAATGTTTGGTTTAAACTACTTGATGATGTTAAAACGGTTGCACATGTTTTCTCAAATTAAACGCAAAATGTTTTAAAGTACTATCGAGTACATTTGAAATTTTAAAAACAACTCGACTCAACAAATATTTTAAGTTTGGTTTTTAACAAAGAAAATTTAAATTGAAAGGCATTTCGACTAATTTCAAAATCGGTTTTAAATGGTTTTCAAAATGTTTTCTCTGTAGCAAACCAAATTCGGTCATATTGTTTGGGCCGGGTTTGGGGTGTTACAACACCTGTGGGGATCAAGTCAACCCACCCCGCCAACACACCAATCGCAGGCATTAAGCCATTTATAACAAATATAATTGTGGACAAGCCACCAGAATAACAGAATTTACGTGGCATTGCCACTATACAGATTTGTGGCAGAGCCACCAAAATATGTGGCAGAGCCACCAGAACTTCTCTTTGATATTATCCCATCCCATGCAAAATCATGTATATAATGCATACCAATTCATGATTTTTACAATATAACAACAGTAATTTATTCGGATATTCATTACAAACGTACAGCCCATTATAACAATTTATCAAATTGGCTCATCTAGCCATAATATCAGATTGGCTCATTTATCAAAATATCAAATTGGCCCATCTAGCCATAATATCATATTGGCCCATTTATCAAAATATCAAATTGGCCTATCTAGCCATAATATCAGATCGGCCCATTTATCAAAATATCAAATGGGCCCATTAAGCAATATATCTCAATTCAGCCCATTGTAACAATTTATCAAATAGGCCCATTAAGGCAATATATATCAAATCGGCCATTAACACTTTTGCAAATCAGCCCATTAGGGGCATTTCCATAATTCGGCCCGTAAGGGCATTTTTGTAATTCGGTAATTTTGCAATCCAGACTTAACTACTAATTTTGGGCTTAAAAATTTAAAATGTTCATATGCGTTGTACTGACTAAATTGACTATAACTTGAGTTAGGAATCTCGAAATCTAAATCCATAAATTTTCCTTGAAACTAGACTCATATATATTCTTACTACAATTTTTCCAGGATTTTTGGCTTAACCATTTAGTATAGTTTATTGCTTAAACTTTCCCTTGTTTCACTGTCCAACGGTTCTGACCTCTCTTACCCAAAATTCAAATATCTCACTGTACAGGTTTCATACGTTTCTCCCACTTTTTTCTATTGAAACTAGGCTCACTAAGGAATCTATACATATAAATTATAACTCATAACTCACTTTGTACAATTTTATACGATTTTTCCAAGACAGATCAGGGAACCACAAAGTCATTCAAAACCAGTCTCACTAAAATTTACATATCTCAGAATATAAAATTCCTTTTCCTTCTCCGTTTCTTCCATATTAAAATAGAAACAGTAAGATTTAATTTGATATCTTATTCACTTTCTAATTCCCTTTCTCCTATTTTTCATGATTTTTCAAAAACATGCCCTTGCTTCTAATCGAAACTATTTTATTACAAAATACGATTACCACTACGATCATAAGCACGCCCGAGTGATCACGGATGCTGGTTTTTGGTTTTCTTCGGTATTTTGACCGATACCGAATATTTCATACAAACTTTCAGAGAAGTGTGAGATTACACACCATTTCAGATATGTATACGGAAGGTACGGGATTACAGACCTGATTTTGATTTCCTAAAGAACCATTCGTCGATGACCTAGAACAATACCAACCAAAAGTTAGCCTCGGATTTCCAAAAGATTTCGTATCACTTACACTTGAATCACTTACCACTATGTCCGAAGGTAGAATATATCGAGTGATTTGTCCCTAAAACATATAGTCGATTATTTCAAATTATTACTCCGTTAGCAACCAATCGAATATTGAATAATATCAATAATCCATAAGAACTCCTTACCTTATTAATATTGGATCCGATTTCTCCTTTTGACTTAAGGCTAGAATGATGTTCGGCTTCCCACTAGAATACTACAAAAGGGAGAGTGATCTTGTTTGAGAGAGTAGAATAAAATGATGGTCTCGGTCAATATGACCATCCCAAACCAAGGCATAATTTGGCATTAAGAGAAAGAAAATAAAATGTTAAAGAGAACCACTTATCGATTTATCGAGGAATGAGTGTTAATACGGATGAGAAGAAAAGATAAAGAAGAAATGAAGGGTTCGGCTATAAGGGAAAATGAACAATGATATTCGGCTATGGAGGATAATCAAACCAGAAAATGTGATTTTATGGTGGTGTCGATTTAGAGAAGAGGAAAGGTTGGAGGAATGGTTAAAAGAAAAGGATGAAAGGTTGAATGGATGCTAGGTGGTTCGGCTATCAAAGGGAAATGAACAAGAGGTGAATATTTTGACCAAACAAAAGAGAAGAAAAATGCACAATTGTGCTTGGAGGTTTCGGCAAAGAAGAAAGAAAAGAAGAAAACTAAACTCACCAAACAGTAGAAATTTGGAGAAAATGACACTATTGATGCTAAAGGTATTTTTGACCAAAACAAACACTAAGGCTTTACCAAAACACCAAGAAAAATTCGGCTACCTCCCTTTACCCCCAAAATCGTCTACATACATGACCATGATGGTCAAAAGTTGGCCAACCACACTTTCCATAACACTTCCCTTGAAAAAGGCCACATGTTCCCCTTACTTTCCCCTTTTCTTTGATTTCTTTCCTCACCTTCATCGTTTCCTATTTTCCTTAGCCCTCTTGCCAAAAATAAAAAGTCCAACTTGCCTTATTTACATGCTTGGCCAACACTTAGGGAAAGAATGCAAAAATAATAGTCAAAATTTGCACACAATGGGATTTGAACCTCTTCCCTCAAGGTACTTCATGTGGCGCCATAACCTCTTTACTAATTGCTCACTTATGCAAGCAAATTACCCACCTATTTCCATAAGCCTTGATGCCACTTACTATCTCTCTTTAATAGGCTTAAACACAAAATTTATACTAAGGCCCAACTTGAACCCGAAACTTCTTAGAAACCTCGTAACTTTCCAAAATCACCTTCCTAATTAGTCCAATCTTGAAATAATGCCATTCTCTTTTTCTCAAAATTTTAAACACTCCTAAGCCCAAGGCTCAATGGGCCCAATCCTACTAGGCCCAATTTCGGGATGTTACATGTAGAGGCTAGTGGGTAGGACTCTGTTTTCTGCATATTCTGTCTGGAAAGGGCCAAGGACCTATAATCCGTCTATTTCTGTATCTGAGTGGGCTAAAGTCTACATTGTTTCTGTAATGGGCTTAGACCCGAACTGTAAATGCATGAATGTTTTCTGATATGATATTGTGTGCATTTTTGCTGTGGGGATTACACACTAAGTTTGTGAAAAACCATCCTTTTTGTTTAATCTGCGCAGGTAATCCTCAGCAGTAGACGGATCGGTGCAGCGGAGGACTTGGCGGTGACCACGGTTCTGGACACTTATTTATAGTTTATTTTTAATAATGATTTGGTCATAATTGGGTAAATTTCATGTAATAAGGCCTTTATAGATTTTCACTTAAATTTGGGATTATTATTTTATGAACTGCTAGCAGTAGGACAAGACTCGAGTTTTCAAAGTAAACAAATGTTTTATCAAAAACATACGAATTCGCAAAGTACTTTTTAAAAAAAGCTTCTGCAACGTATAATGTTTTGAAAATGGTCAATAAATGATTAAACGACACGTTGTGACGAAAGCCTAAGATATTTACAAATGGTTTTAACGTAGTTAAGTTTTTCAAAGCACTATCATGTGACGCCGTCAGATTCGGCCATAACGTCTAGGCCGAGTTTGGAGTGTTACATTTTGAGACCAAAAATCTGAGATCGAAATAATTATTTTATTATTATTTTAATGTCTACAGCATTATAGTATGATTTTGTGAAAATTTTGCTAAGAAATTTTATTGTTTAAATGCTCAATTTGATAAAAAGGACTAAATCGCGTAAAGTGTAAAACTTGAGTTCTATTAGCTAAAGGTGTTTAATAGGTATGGAATCTTAAATTGGAGGTCCTTATGTGGTAATTAGACCATTATTAAGTTAGTGGATGATAATGGCTTGGTAATTTTGAAATTTGTGAAAATTTTTAAGGTTAATTTTGGTAATTGATAATTAATGAAATAAAATAAGGTATCATCTTTTTCTTCTCCATCTTCAACTAAAACTAAGGCTAGACGAGTCCATTTTAATCCCTTACATTTGGCCAAGCTTGTATGTGCAATTGGTGAGTGATTTTTGTCCCGTTTTTCATTATTTCTATGTTTTTGGAGTCGTTGTAACTTAATCTAGCTAGTTCAAGGACTATTTTGCAAAATTTTTAAAGGTTTAGGGTTTTTCCATTGATGAATATACATGCATTTTGATGTTTGATGATAGAAAAGGTATGCTTATTGTTAGATAAAAAAAACATTTGTTAAGTGATTTTTTGGTAAACTTATCAATTGGGGATTGATTTGAGAAATATGAAAATTTTATGGTAGAAATGTGAAATAAATTAAAAAATATGGGTTGCTAGGTAATAAGAGAAATTTGGCTAGCATGGGTAGGGATTTAATTGCATGAATTTGTATTTTTATGAGCTAAGGACTAAATTGTAAAGATATTGAACTATTAGGGGCAAAAGTGAAATTTTTCCATAATGTGATTTTTGGGCTAAATTGAATAGAACGATAGTTGAATAAGTTAAATTGATATTATATAGATCAAGAAAAAGGAGGTTTGGATCTAGATCGGGGGGAAAATAAAGTATTAGAATAGTCGATCCATTTCATCGTTTTTGAGATCGAGGTAAGTTCGTATGTTAATAAGCATTAATATATTTGTGTTTCAAATGCTTTATTATTGAATTAACTGTGAATATGACCTTATGGATATGTTCGACGAAGATTCGGCAATGTGAAATCCCGGTTGGACCTTAGGAATAGATTAGGATATGAATGACATGTCATTAGCGGTTATGTGATTTGGGTGTTGGTTTGTACGTCCTACTGGTGGCTGAGTTATTCGGCATGTGTTGCGGATTCTCATCAGCTTGTGTGAGCAGCACCGTGTAGCTACGTCATGACCGTCAGCTTGTGTGAGAAGACCCGTTGATAGCTCGAGAGTGAGCATTATAGGAGTTATGAAATTGAGATAGCTTCGGCTATGTATTGGCACTTAGGGTGTGAGATTCCCGAGTATCCGATATTATTCCAAATGGTTCAACAGGTATATTGAAGATATGAAATGGTGTGAGATAAATACGTATCAGTGCAGGTATGTACGGAAATCATATGAACATTGAATCTATGAAATTGTAAGTTCATGATCATTATGTGGACGAATACATGTTAACTTTGTGATTAAATGGTCTTGTAGTACATTATGTTTATATCACTTGAATCATGAATGAATGATAAGTTTTACTTATTAACTATACGAGCTTACTAAGCTTTATAGCTTACTCTGTTTACTTTTTCATGTTTTATAGTGAATATCAAAGCTTGCCCAGATTTGGGAGTAGTTGGAGATCTCATCACACTATCAAGCTATCACTTTGGTACTTTTGAACTTATGTATCTAGTTATATGGCATGTATAGGAGTTATGGTTATTTTGGGATATATGTTAGTAATGGACTTAGCCATTTGATTTGGCTTGTAATTGATGAATGGTTAGTTATGTGTATAGCCATGTGATTTGGCTTATTTTGGTATATTTGGTGATGCATATATATGTGCAAATGGCCTTTTGATATATTGTGTATAATTGCTATATAGATGCTTGATGTGAATTGGTGTTTGGAGTTCCAAATGGTTGAAAATTGAGATTGGTATGCTTGTGGCTTTAGGTAAAGTGATGCATACTTGAAAGTGACCATATAGGTGATTTGTGATTGTGAAATTGGTATGAAATTGTATGGATAATTGTGATATTCATGTGTCTTGTGGTTGATGGTATGGAATTAGCATGAATTAGGCTTGGTTGAGATTGGTTTGAATGTCTATTTATGCCATGTTATGTGCCATTGGGTTTGTATAGGTAAAAGCAAGTTTGTGAGAAAGATGGCTTGGTAAATAGCTTATTTTTTCCTCACGGGCAGAGACATGGGTGTGTGTTTCAACTGTGTGTGACACACGGTCAAGTGACACGGCCATGTGTCCCCTGGTGTTTAATTAGAAATCAAGTCAGTATACTCCACACTGCCCAGCACACGAGCTTGTGACTTGGTCGTGTGGCATAAATCAGTACCTGGCACACGGGCGTGTGTGGCCATTTCGAAGGGCACACGGACGTGTGTGTTGGCCGTGTGACCTAAGTTAGAGAGTTACACGGGGTCAGACATGGGCTGGGACACAGCCATGTGATCCCATTTTGAATGTCTACATGGCCTGTGACAGGGACGTGCCTTTGGCCATTTGAGACACACGATCGGGCCACACAGGTGTGTGTCCCCTGTATTTTGAAAAATTTTCTAAGTTTTTCCAAAAATTTCATGAGTTATCGGTTTTGTCCCGAACCACTTCTAATGCATGATTAGGGCCTCGTAGGCCCGTATTAGGGACAATGTGATTGATTGTGAATGACATTTATTTGGAATTGGAAAAAGTATGTGAAATGTATGTTTAATTGTGTAATAACTCCGGTAATGCTCCATAACCCTATTCCGACGATGAATACGGGTTAGGGGTGTTACAATTCTAAAGCTAAAATCCCTAAAATACCCCTAAAACTTTTAGGCCCTATTTTGGGGTGTTACATGTGTAAATGGATAAAATTGATGGTTTAGAACTTTAATTGGATGATATTTAGGATGTATAAAGTTGAAATCTAAGCTTAGAAATGAGATTTGAGTGGTTAAACACCTATTTCGACAAAACTAGTTAGGTTTTCGATATAGAAGTTAAGAGGCTATGATATGTGATTTTAGAATGATTTGATTGTGTATGTTGTTGTTAATAATGTCTTTGTATTGTGCTTGATTTGTATGCAAAGAGCCAAGTCATTTGGGAGCCTGTACAAGCATGAATAAAGGCAAATTAAACCTTACTTGAGAATGGTAGTTGAAGCAAGAACTAAGGTGAATGATCTGATATATTGCATTTAAACTCCAGTACGCAGGCTAAGGTAACACACGTGAATCCATATTCAATTAATATGCAAACTTGTTGTGTGTTGGTATGTGAACCCAACTTATGTGCGAACAACACCGTGTTAATTTGTGTTCCGTGTTATATTTGTGTCTTATGTTATATTGTTAATAATGTTAACTTAGCGAATTATATTATTATGGAGAACTGTGATAATTTTCCAAACTGTGTTTTGTGACATTTTGAGTTGTATTGTATGTAAGCCAAGTTATTACGTGCCCTATGCTAAATAAAATATGCAAACTATGATTGATGTGAGCTGGGAAATGAATGATATGTAAAGTGTGAATTATGTCTATAAGGTATGTTGGGAAATGTGTTCATATTGTAGTAAACATGTAATTGTTGGGAAATGTGCAATATGTGAAGTGTTAATTTCACATTTCACTATTATGACTTTTGTATTTATGTCTTTTATATCTTGCATGCATAGAAAAATTGTGACAAGCAATTGTTAGCTCATTGATTGTCTAAATTTCAAACTGAAGATAAGTGGCATTGTAAACAACGTTTACATTGCAAGAAAGACAACTTATTTGAGTAAATAATCTAATTGAGTCCATAATTCCATAAAAAAATCAAAGTGAGCATTTGACTCAAATATTGAGAATGATTATTATGTTGTTTACAATTCTAATTAAGGAGACGGCTAGTCCTGGCTATTGGAGTAGTTGACTCCACGAGTAAAGACATTGATGTATTCATTGGTATAATATACATTGGACTAGACCCACTATGAATTAATTCTAAATCTGTTTGTGAATTACTTCACTTGTGATGTTCATGGTGTGATTTACCTAAATCCTGATTTAGTCACTGACCATACGTATGCAACTTATGTGCTTTGATATAAGTGGAGGCTTATGCTCTTAAGATGATCGAGCCCATAGTCGGTATGTTGGGTACATGACTTTGGTATGGCATGGCTTTACTAGCAACAATGGAATTCATAGCTTAATTAATGATATCCTCCCATTGGCATTGTGTGGATTGATAAATATGGATCGTCGCCATAGGTTGGTTGTTCTCGAACGAGCAATTTATTACAGTCATTTGTTGACAATGATCATATTAATCATTAAGAAGAGACAATGGTGACAATGAGATAAAATAGGATTGTATTGAGTGAACGGATTTAACTCAAAGGAATCAGTGATATCATATGAGAGTAACACACACATGATGAGGTCATTGGACAAAGTAATTGGATGAATTGCTTTCGTAAAGAGTATACAATAAAGATTTTTCAATCATGGTACTTCTTGTGGACTGACTCCATGATTAAGTAATTGCAAGTTATTGGAACGATGCTTCTGACATAATTGCAATCACTAGAGCGTAATTGTATATGTTCGATTAGTCCCTCCGCTAGCTCAACAAAACCTCGATCAGACTATATTTGAATCAGAAGAAAATTCAATGTGGAATTAGATTAGGTGGTCGTGAGAATTGTTCAACTAGAGAGTTTGATTAAATAATTTTCTTGAAAAATTAAGTTGGAAAATCTAAATGATTTTTGGAAAAATTAAATTTCTTCAAGTAAAATTAAAGTAATCAAATCAATTAAAATTAATATGATATTTTTGAAAGTTAATTTCCAAGTTAGACAATTGGCCCAATAGGTAATTGAACTTGAAAATAAGACCCGAGACTAAGACCCAAAAACTAGTCACACTAGACCCGGTATGTGAAACCGGGCTGACGGTCCAACCGGTGGCTAGACCGGACCGACCAGGTCATCATTGACCCAGACTGAATCGAATCAGAGTGCCATTAGGGTGTCGCGCCTCCATCACTGGAAACGGCGATGCCGGTGGCTACGAAAGCAGCATCCTGATGGCCGGCGACAGTTAATCATCAGCGGTTGAGCAGTGGAAGAGTTACACTCCTACTAAGACTCTATTAGAGAATTTGATTTCAGATTAATTGTTCCAAAAATAATATTATTTTAATAGTATTTTATTAATTAATATTAAAGTGATTAAGTTTAATCATAGTTGAACTCTCTAAACTCTCCCTATATAAAGAGAGTCTTGGGTCAAATTCAAGAGAAAGTTGTAGAGAAAAAATTCTTTAAAGAGATTATTCCGGAAAATTTCTAGAGATATTTTTCTGATTTACAACTTGACCCAAAAGTGTAGATAAATTACAAAATTACCTCACTAGTAATTTTTGTGCAAAAATTTATGACTCAGAGCGAGCATCCTAGACAAATCAAAAAGGTACAATTTTGATTAAGTGTTTATTACTTTAGATATCACAACCAAGATCTTGTTTTGGAAAAAAATTTAAAACTCTAGTTTTTCCCTGAATTTATTTTCTACTACGTCTTCCAAACTCGTTTTTCCAACAGCTGGGACATGAATGATATGTGAAGTGTGAATTATGTGTACAAGCTGTGTTGCATGCAAACTATATCACTTACGAACCATGTTTTAAAGTGATCTGTATGAGATATAAGTAATGTGAACTGCGAATTGTGATATTATGAACTATGAATTGCATATTATGTAATAATGTGTGAGGTCTACTTAATTATGAGCCTATTATATTGAATATTGTGAAAGTGTTAAAAAGATATGTTGGCATTGTGACTTCATGGAACCATTGGATATAGTTGGCATTTTATAGGATTGTGAGTACTCACATTCCTTATTGCGATGGGCATTATGCCCAGAGATAGCGTTGGAGAGGTTAGAGAATGTTGAGCATAGCTCCATTCAATGGAGACAGCACAAGACTCTATGAGTTGCGGGTAAAGAGAGTGCTAGCATTCATGCTACACTTATATTGAAGACAACGCAGGGATCTTTTGAGTCAATAGTGAGGCGTTATATGGAGATATGTTTATCCAATGTGTGGTGATAGAGTCCACTTATAGGTGGTGAAAAAGTCCCCTATATGTTTCAAAATCACAAAATTCCAACTTATCATCATTTGAAATATATGAGTTATGATGTGGTATGAACTGTTATTTTACATGAACTATTATTTGGTAAGAACTGATCTTTTACGTGAACATTTTACCTTATGTAAATTGTTTAATCTATGTGCATTGCTTATTTATAAGAACTATTGTGTTGCGTAAGTCACTATTCTGTATGAACTCTAATATTATGTGAATTGGTATGATATGTCTACCCTAACTTGACTGATGTGTTTATTTGTTGTATGTTTGAGCACTCATTGAGCTTCAATAAGCTCACACTCCCTTTTAAAACATTACAACGATATAACGTGCAAGGAGGTGAGAAAGTGAGCTATCCAAATGATCCAAAACAAGGCTACACCTAGATATGTTGATGTGTTCCCAACCCAAATAAGGAAGGAATGTGGGACCAAATTGTGTGATTTAGAATTAGACTTTTTATAATCGCTCTGTTGTAATTGGACTTTGGACTCTTTAATTGGTTTGATTTGGAACTTTTATTACTGCTTCAAATAGATGTTTGAATGGTAGCTTATGAATGCTTGATGAATGTCTTGATTAATTGATTGACTAACTTGTAAGTGCAGGTGAAAAAGCTGTTGGTCGTCGAGGTAAGACCAAAATGTTTCATATAGGTTTTGTAAGCAAACATGTGTTGTAACAGCCTGTTTTTAGTCAAATCGAAGGAGTGGTTTCGGGACCACAAATCCAAAGTCGAACTAATTATTTTTTATTATTCTAATGTTTACAGTATGATAGAATGATTCTGTGAAAGTTTTGTTAAGAAATTTTATCGTTTGAGTGCTTAATTTGATAAAAAAAGGACTAAATCGAGTAAAGTGCAAAAGTGATGTTCTAATAGCTAAAGGTATTAAATAGCTATAGAACCTTAAAATAGAGGTTTTTATGTGGTAATTAGACCATTTTTAATATGAGTGGACATTATTGGACATATTTTAAGTGTTTTTAATGATAAAGTAATTTAGTAAATTAAATAAGTAAAATAACAAAACAACAAAAGCCATCATCTTTAATCTATCATCTTCCACCGAAATTGAAGAAGAAAAAAACAAGATATTAGGATTCTTCATTTGGCCATTTTAAATCCTTGCAATTAGG
Source organism: Gossypium australe (assembly GCA_005393395.2). Classification (NCBI taxonomy): domain Eukaryota; kingdom Viridiplantae; phylum Streptophyta; class Magnoliopsida; order Malvales; family Malvaceae; genus Gossypium; species Gossypium australe. The sequence continues at coordinate 122,750,093 of CM016619.1, forward strand.
TATGATTTTTGTCCCGTTTTTAATGATTTCTATGTTTTTGAGATCGTTGCAGTTTAGTCTAGCTAGCTCAGGGACTATTTTGCAAAACTGTTAAAGATTTAGGATGTTTCCATTGATGAATAAACATGTATTTTGATGATTGTTGATAGATTATGAATGTTTAATGATAGTTATACAAGTTTTGTTAAATGATTTTTAGTAAAATGCTCAATTAGGGATTAAATTGAGAAATGTTGAAAATTTTGGGTCAAAATGTGACATAAATGAAAATATGGGCTGCTAGGGACCTAATTGAAATTTGGCTAGCATGGGTTGTGGTTAAATTGCATGAATTTGTGATTTTATGAAATAAAGACTAAATTGTAAAAGAAGTGAAATACTTGGGGCAAAAGTGTAAATGTGCTTTAATGAGTGTTTTGGACTAAATTGAATAGAGAGATAATTAAATAAGTTAATTTTGATTATATTTAGATCAAGAAAGGCGAAATACGGACTTAGATTGGGAAAAAGAACAAGGTTTTGGAATAGTTGACTCATGTCATCGTTTTTACATTTGAGGTAAGTCTGTATGTAATAAATTACGTTATAAATGTATTTTAAATGCTTTGACATGGCATAAACTGTGAATACAGCACTATGGATATGTTCGACAATGATTTGGCATTAGAAATCCCAATTGAACCTTATGAATAGATTAGGATACGAATGACATGTCATTAGGGCTTATTATGATTATGTGATCTGATTGCTGGTCCTGTACGTCCTACCGGTGGCTGAGTATACCGACATGTATTGCGGTTACTTGACAGCTTCTATGAACAGCACCGTGTAGCTACATCTTGACCCGCATCTTGTGTAAGCAGGCCGGTTGATAGCTCGAGAAGAGCATATATGTGATTTGAGATTGAGATAGCATTGGCTATGTATGTGGCACTTCAATGCGAGTTTCCTCAGTATCCAATAGTATTCTGAATGGTTTAACAGGTAAATGAAAGACGTGGTTGAGTATGAGATCGATACAAGATGGTACAGGTATGTACATGAACTGTATAAGCTTTGAATCGAAGAAATTGTGAAGTTTGCGTATAATCTTATGATTTAAGGATGGAAAGGTTTGTTAGTTAATATGAGCTACATATTGATATATTCAATTTGTTAAATTGTGTATTTATAATTACATTGAGTTTATTTCATACGAGCTTACTAAGTTATAAAGCTTACTTTATTTATTTTACCGTGTTTTATAGTGATTTGAAAGCTAGCTCGGATTTTGGGATCGTCAGAGACTTCGTCACACTATCCTACTATCACTTGGTACTTTTGAACTTTGGTTTTTTGGTATATGGCAAGTATAGGGATTTGGTCATTTTGATACATATGTTGTTAATAACTTTGGTCATTTGAAATGGCTTGCAAATGTTAAGTGCTTGGTTTGTATATATAGCCATGAGAGTTGGCTTATTTTGGTTGTTTATGTATTTGTGCAAATGGCTCTTGTTAATATGCTTGATTATGGATATGTGATACTAGTTGGTATTTGGTAATTAGGGGTACTAAATAGATATAAATTAAGTTTGGTATGTTTGTGAGATTTGGCTAAATGATGCAATTTAAAATAGTCATATTGATGATTTGAAATTATGAATTTTTGGTGTAATTTGAATGGCACTTTGTGGTATTGATATGTTTGATACTGGTTAGTATTGAAATGGTATAAATGAAGCTTGGTTGAGGTTGATTTAAATGCCTATAAGTGTTATGTTTTGGTACCATTTGGTTTGATGTAGGTGTATACACATTTGGGTGGCAAATTGGCTTGGTAAATTCCCTATTTTTGTCCACATGGGCAGAGACACGGGCATGTGTCTCAGCCGTGTGTGACTGAAACACCCCAAACCCGGCCCACGAGCCTTGACCGGATCTGGTATGTTCCCTGGTGTAAACCGTTTCAAATTCTTTTGTGACTTAGGAAAAACTTGGGTGTTTTGAAAGAAAGTTTGTTTTGGGTTGGGCTTGAGTTGAAAACGAGTTTATTTGAGGTGACAAAATATTTAGAGTTTATTTGAAAATAAATTTCACTTGATCTTTAATTAATAAAAATTTGTACCGTAATGAATAAGGAAAAATAAAGTAGTTCAACTATGGCCTTATTACATCAAATAATTCCCAAAAATGAATTAAAGTACTTAAATAAAATAAAAGTCCAAATAATAAAATTTTCCTTACTGTGCATGGCCACCTTTAAGCTCCTGCCGACCCGGTCCATTACTGATCATCACCTGGAAGAAAAAGTTCCCCAACGGGGTGAGTCAAACAGACTCAATGTGTACACAAACACTAAGTCTTAACATTTCAGGCATGCATTATCATATCACATACATATTCAAATAACAGGTAAAAATAATGATGCAACCCAAACCCAAACCTAGATGCCATCCGCTACACATCCCCGTACCAACCTGCACACCGTGGGGACTACTAAGTCGGCCCTCCTTCCGCTACACTCCATCGAAGGCAGTCGCTGCAGTCGACGTGCTCATCGCCCTTATAAAATTCGTGGTCTTAGGTCACCACATTCAGATTTCGTGGTCTTAGGTCACCACATTCAGATATCGTGGTCTTAGGTCACCACATTCAGATATCACGGTCTTAGGTCACCGCATTCAGATTTCGTGGTCTTAGGTCACCACATTCACTTCCTTTTCAATAACCCATATGCCCAAATCATATTATGCATTAACATGCCAAAGTTCACATTCTTATCATTATTCTCATGTTACTTATAACATATTTCATAATCCTATTAGGAGTAGGAAACGTACCTGAGTACTTTGTACCATAGCATGGTACTTAGCCATATTTTCACATTCTTAATATTACATTTAATTTAAACATAGCCATGAACATATCAAGACTTAGGGTAGGGTACACACCTGATTTGCTTAGCGATTCACTTAAATTCCGAAAAACTTGATTTAATGCCTTAGATCTCAATTCCTACATTCGGCCAACCTTAATATATTAGCATAAAGCCTATTCGGCTATAAAACCAAATCCTAGTAGGATTTGTATACTTAAAACCTACCTTGTTGCCGATTTCCCTATTATTCAAATCCCGAATTGGATCCTTGCTTCTTTAATGCTTTTGAAATTCCTATAACCATATGTTAGATTTAATCTAACATTAAAACACTATAGAATGGCCTATGGCCGCATCTTATATTCGCTTACCTTGAATGTTGAAATCCCGGAGAACTCCTTTCTCTAATCGACACCACCTAATTCCCGAAATTCCCTTCCATAGTTTCGGCCAAAACACAATATGAGGGATTAGTCCCTGAATTTCGACAGGCTTAAAGAGGAAAGAAAGGAAACCGAATCTAAATCTTACCCTTATTTGGAGAAATCGATTGCACCTTTACTTCAACCTTCAGAGATTCAGCTATGGCTAAATGATGCTCTCACAACTTTCGGCTTTTAGAAGGATTAGAAAGAAAAGAGAAGGAAGAATAAAGATGGAGGATTCGGCTAGAACACAAGGTATTTTGGCTTGGCAAAAATAAAAGAAGAAGAGGATTTGGTGAAGAGAATTCGGCAGAGGCTTTCAAAGAACAGAAAATAATGCAGAATGGCCTCTCTTTTCCTTTTATAGCCGAATTTACTAGGCTGGAGTCCCTTACTTGGCCACCACTCTTCTATTTTGATAACTTTATCCCTTGATTTATCACTTTAATTATCAACAAAACTTAATCCAATATTTATCTCTTATCTCCAAATAAAAAAAATACTAATAATAATCATCTTTTATCTCTTCCTTATCTATCAAAATAAAAGAAATAATATCCACATTTATCACCCCTTTTAGCCGAATTTTAATAAGAATAAAACCTCATCTTAAACTCCTCCCAAAGACTCCCCAAGCCGTCCATCTCTTCCTCTTGTTGCTGCAAAAATAAAAGCTTTCTTCTGCTTCCTAAGTGATTCGAACCCAGGCCCAATTGCACATGTAGGTGGCGTCACATGCTAAGCCTTTAAGTGGCATTTCCAGGCCACTTTTTCAAGCCCAATTTCATGTCATACTTCCTCTATAAATTTTCTTAAGGCCACCTTGCCTTAATTTCCTCTTTTTAAACTTTAAAACTTATCATTTCCTTACATTTCCAAGTTTCCAAAAATGTTCGTTTGCCTCCTTTAAACTCAACATTTCTAAATCATTTCCTTACATTTCTAGGACATTCCTCACATTTCCTTACATCTCCAATACATTTCCCTACATTTCCAAGACAAGACATTTCCTTACATTTCCAACACATTTCCCTACATTTCCAAGATAGGACATTTCCTTACATTTCCAATACAAGACATTTCCAAAAATGTTCACTTTCCTCTTTTGAAACTTAACATTTCTAAATCATTTCCAATGCATTCCCTCATATCTTAAGGTTCCTAAAACTCCTCAGAACACATCCAACACACCCACTGAGCCCACTATCTCATGAATTACGCACGAACGCATAACTTCTAATCTAGGATGTTACAGTGACACACGGTCATATTACACGGCCGTGCGTCCCCTGGTGTTGAATTAATACCCAAGTCAGTATGCTCCACACAGCCTAACACACGGGCGTGCGATTGGCCGTGTGGCATAAGTCAGTATACCCTACAATTTTAACATGGACTAGCACACGGACGTGTGACTTGGCCATGTGGCATAAGTCAGTATACCCTACAGGTTTAGGGTTTAGGCATGTGTTGAACATGGCCTGTGACACGGGCATGTCTTTGGCTGTGTGTGACACACGGCCTGGCCACACGAGCATGTGACCCCTGTATTTTGGAAAAATTTTCTAAGTGTTTTAAAAGTTTCTTAATTTATCGGTTTAGTCCCAAACCACTCCTAAAGCATGATTTGGGCCTCGTAGACTCGTTTTAGGGACAATGTGAATGTTGTTGAATGATGATTCTATGAATTTAAAAATGTCTATGAAATAATTGTTTAAATGTGTGATATGTTTGGTAACGCTCCGTAACCCTTTTCTGACGTTGAATACGGGTGAAGGGTCTTACATGTGTTTTGTATGCATGATATGTAAAATTGGACTAATTAGGTAAATTGTTAGTTGCCTGCAAACTAATTAAATGACAAATTTTATGAAATTGTGCGTAATGTTTTAATTGATCTTCTGAAACAAGACTTATTCGTATAATCCTATAATACCATTTTCAAACCATTTGAAATCGAGTTTTTGCGATATTTTACTATATTACGATTTAAATCTAACCACATGTTTTTAATTAAAATGATTTCCAATATCTTTTCAAACATAGCCTGTAACACCCCAAACCCGGTCTATACGCCACGACCGAATTTGGTATGTCACTAAGGAAAATATTTTTGAAAGAATCGAATTAACAATTAAATTTTGTGAAAACTCTTTGAAATTCTTTATTTGTAGAAAATAAGTTAAAACTGAAATTTACTTTGAAATTACATAAAACTTTAAAATAAGAAAATAAATCATAAGTTAGAAAAGATTTATATCATTTTAAGAAAACTCGAATTATTACTTTGAAAACCATTTGCATTTGATTGTAGAAACTTAATTTTTGAAAATCATTTAAATTATCGAAAACACTTAAGTTGTTAAAATTATCAAATGATTTATGTTACCCGATGGTAACGTTTTAAAAACCATCGCGTTGGGTAGTTTAGAAAACTTTGTGCTCAATTTATTATAATAATCAAGAAATTTATAACCATATTTAAAACATGTTCAAAACATAAAAATAATCCAAACCATAATTAAACAGGCCTTATTACAAATCCATAAAATATGAAAACCAAATTAAAATAAAATACCCAAATGGAAGTTCATATAAAACCAACTTTTATTGCATGGCCTCCTCGAGTTCATCCGGCTCCATATCCGCGATCTCACGAATCACCTGAAATGATAAGGGAGAAGGTGAGTCACCAAGACTCAGTGCATATTCCCTCTCCCGGGTAATTACCACATACTTACATAGATTATAACAAAGCAATATATATGTATAATGCACCCAACCTAGCCATCCATAACTCCTTTTCTACCCCGTGTGGTACCAAACCACTGGTGGTGCCAAACCACTGGTGTCCAAAGACACAAATGTGATACCAAATCACTGGTGACCGAAGTCACGAATATTCCATCTGTGGGGCCAACCCACGTGTGATACCAAATCACTGGCAGACGATCCCATATCTCAAAGTGGGGCCAACCCACGGTGGTATTAACCACAGGGACGAGTCGCTATGAGGTGCCAAACCTCTGGTGTCCGAAGACACGAATGTGATACCAAATCACTGGTGGTGCCAAACCACTGGTGACCGAAGTCACAAATCATCAAGTTGTGGGGCCAACCCACGTGTGATACCAAATCACTGGCGTCAATCCCATATCTCAAAAGTGGGGCCAACCCACGGTGGTGTAAAACCACAGGGACGAGACGCTATGTGTAACAGACCAATTTTGACCCTAATCGAAACGGTGGTTTCGGGACCACGAATCGAGCCCGATTAATATTTTTAATATTATATCTTATGTCGATTACATGTGAATTGATGTCTGTGAAAGTCTCGTAGAAGAATTTAATCGTTTGAGTGTTTGATTGGCCAAAAGGATTAAATTGCTAAAGTGACTAATGTACTGAGCATGAAATAAAAAGGGCTAAGTGACTTGTTCATTAAACTTAGGGATTTGCATGTCAAATTCCCCATATTTAACATGGTGGACGGTAAGCATGCAATAAATATTCTATTGTCTTAGTTTATTATATTTAAAACATTATTATATTATAAGCATGCTATAATATATGTGGTAGTTAAATAAACAAAAGAAAAAGGAATTTATCTTCTCTTCCCTCAATCATCTTCTTCCCCGATTTTACCTTCAAAAATAAAAGAAGAGAAAACTTCATCTTCTCCATTCGGCCATTGCATGTGCTAGGCAAGGTAAGAGTTGAACTTTGATTTAATAATCTATCTTTGAAATGGGGTTGATTTCTTAGATTATCTTTGAAAACAAGTAGAAGTTGTTGATATTAGGCATGATGAGGTTCGGCCATGGGTGATGATTTATGACTTGATATGTTAATAAATTTAGATAAAATGAGAAGAAGTAGCTTGAGCTTGTAAGAAGATTATTTTAATTTAGGCATGAGGATGCCCTTATATTCGGCCGAATGTGAGATAGCCATTCATGAATTCTTTTCTCTTGTTTTGGTGTTCGGTTATACTTACATAGTATAATTAGCCATGGATGAATGGTTATACTCAGATATAGTTATTGGGTGAATTAAGTATGAAGAGTAAATTGCTTAAATTAATAGTGGAAGGGTTAAAATGATAAAAGGAAGAATTATAGAGAATCGTATGAATTTAGTGACCATTCGGCCATTGAGGAGAAATTTAAATTTGTTGCAATTTGTATTATGGTACATAATGGATTAAATTGAATAAGTTGAATGCTTAAACTTTTGTGTGAATATTGTTTCAAATGAGACAAATAAAGGAAGGAGGGAATTCGGTTCTTAGTTTTATAAATTAAATTATGTACATTTTTGAGTTGAGCAAATAGATAGAATGAATACGAACAAAACTCATTTGACATTTCATAGATCGTGAACAAAAAGAGAAAGAACTAGATCGAGGAAAGGCTAAGGTGACCGAATAGCTGAAAATTTCGAGCCTATCGACAATCGAGGTAAGTCCTTAAATTGAATTATATTAAATAAATTATGAACATATTATATGACAATGTTTGATAAATTTTAGTATATAAAAAGCCATAGCCGAATGTATATAGTGTATTGGATTAATTATATAGTTGATATCGTAATATGAATGAATGTTTCGTTGCGATTCGTGGAATTTGTATGATGACGTAATGATTTTAGCTACTAAGGTAAATAAGCTTAGCTGAATTGGATATGCAATACTGTTAAGAAGGGTGTGTGAAATAATTGACCAAATTGATTTGTTTCGGGCTATGAGCCTAGCAGGCCTCATGCCGGTGTTATTTAATACAGGCTTTAAGCCTAGCAGGCCTAGTGCCGGTGACTACTTTCGGGCCCTGAGCCTAGCAGGCCTTGTGCCGGTGTTATTTATCGGGCTTTATCGCCTAGCAGGCTGAATGCCGGTGATGTGTTTTATAAAGGAGAAACAAAATTTTATTCAAGGCAAACCATTATTAACGTATCTAGCTAACGGCTCAGGTAAGCATGTAAGGTATGTTATGTTTAGCATTACTTGAGTCGAGTTAATACTATGAGAATTGTGCTATATATGTTTGAGGCTAATATTGATGTGTATGAGTATTATATGACTAAATTCGAGTTTAAATGTACTATTATGGAAATTCGGTCTTCAAATAGGAATGCTAAAGGTAAAAGAAATTTTAATACCTTAGCATGGTTGACACAAATGCTTTACTTATACGATTTGGAGTATGGGATTCTTGTGATAGACTAATTTGAGCTTCAAAGCGATGTAGGTAGAAGGAAATGAAGTATAATTACTTAGGTTATTTGAACTATGGGTATTCGGCTTTGTATAAATATATATATATACGTAAATGCTTACGCGCAATGTTATAAGTTGGATGTTTAAAATTGTTTAAGTTTTTAATGTTATATTATTGAGAGCTTAGGACTTACTAAGCTAGTAAGCTTATTTGTGTGAATTGTTCTCCTTTGTCTTATAGATTTTGGTTACGTTACGAGCTCGTGAAGGATCTTCAAGAAAGTCGACCACACTATCGCCTTCTTTGGTATTTTAAATTTTGGCTACGATTTAGAAGGCATGTATAGGCTAGATGAAGTTTTTGAAACATACGATGTTTAATCTTGTACATGAACATAGCCATGCGAAAATGGCTATTTCCTTTGGTTATGTATAGTTTCTATGTTTGAAATTTTATAACTTGCTCGTATGTAAATGGATGTTTTAAATTTGATCATGGCCTAAATTACATATGGGATTTGTTTTTGGTATATATATATATGTATGGTTAAGGTATAGAGTTTAAATAAAATTGAGTAAGGAGGTTGTAAATTAGTTAATCATATTTTTGCAATGAAATAGTTTTTAGTTAGCAGCAGTGAGGTGATTTTGAAAAATCACCAAAAATAGGATAAATTGAATTAGAAAGTGAATAAGATATAGGATTAAAGCTTATTGTGTCTATTTTGATATGAAAGAAAAGAGTAGGCAAAGGAATTTCATATTATGAGATATTTAAATTTTAGTGAGACTTGTCCTGAATGAATTCGTGATTTCCTGTTCTGTCTTAGAAAAATTGTTAAAAATTGTACAAAATTAATTATGGAGCATAGCTTATATGTTTAGAATCCTTAATGAGTCTATTTTTGATTGGAATAAACAAGAACATTATTTAAATTTTTTACAATGAGATAACTGAGTTTTTGTAAAGATAGGTCAGAATTATCAAACAGTGAAATAGGGGTAACTTTGATGAATAAACTGTACTAATTGTCCACATGAAAAATTCTGGAAAAATTATGTTAAAAGGTTATATGAGTCTAGTTTCAAGGAAAATTTACGGATCTAAATTTCGAGTTTTGTAACTCGAGTTATGGTCAATTTAGTCAGCATGACGCAGTTGGACAGCTTTAAAATTTTATGCCCCAAATTAGTAGTCAAGTCTAGTAATGCCACATACTCGACTCCGACAAAGGTTTCGGGTAAGGGGTGTTACACTATGAGGTGCCAAACCTCTAGTGTCCGAAGACACGAATGTGATACCAAATCACTGGAGATACCAAATCTCTGGTGTCCGAAGACACAAATGTGATACCAAATCACTGGTGACCGAAGTCACAGTCTTCCCCCTCCTCTCATGTTGCCCATACCAATGCAATATATAAACAAATCATGTCAATATACTTTGATATGAATCATATAACAAAATCTCATAAATCATAGATCATGATTTCAATCCTCATGTATTAACAACATATCGAAACGGACTTACCCGAATCCTTATTCATACCATCACGGTATCATATCCAAATCTCATCGTTTTTCCCACTTTCATAATATGATTAGTTATAAAACACACATGAATACATATATAACCCAAGTTATAAAGTGTATAAGATACACACCTTTCACCAACGCAAGAATTAACTTCCAAAAATCCGATTTACCGTACTAGATCCTTGTCCTACAATCGTCCAAATCACAATATTTTAATGAAAACCATTCGGCCAACAACATATCTTAATCCAATAAAACCTTAGGCTTCCTCAACCAACTTTAAAAGTATAGAATCCTTACCACTTGACTTACCAACTTCGATTTGCTAAAGGAATGGCTTAAATCGATTGACAAAGAAACGAGGCTTAGATTGATTGCTTCCAACGTCCCGAGAAGCCTAAATGAAATCGATTCCTAGAATGATTAGAACCTTGCAAACCAATGCCCAAAGATTCGGCCTATGTCCACAAGAAAGTGATATAGAAAGGAGAAAGAAATAATAGAAAAATCGGCCAAGAATACTTACTCTTTTCCAAAATCGATTGAAGAAAACCAAAGAGAGTCTACCCTTGAATATTCGGTCAAAACAAAGACTAAAAGGAAGTAGGGAGTTTCGGCAATTTGGTTATGAGAGAAGAAAATATGTGAATAGAAAAGAGAATGAAAGAGAGAGAGAGAGAGTTCGATTTTAGTAACAATGGAGAAAAGAAAAGGGAGTTTGGAGAGGAGAGATTCGGCCAAAAGGGAGAAAAAGAATAAGAGAGAAAATGGGGTTAAGAGATTCGGCCAACTCCTTGTTTGCCAAAAAGAAAAGTGCACAAAAGTACAAATGTTGTTTCGGTTTCAAAAGGATAAAATGAAAGAAAGGAAATGGTATTTGGTTCAAACAAAATGAGGTTAAAATCAAAAGCAAAATTTGCACAAAAGCATAAGCTACATTCGGCCAAAAGAAAGAGTTTTTGGAGAGGAAAAACAAAATGCAAAAAGATGCACAAAAAGAAAAGTTGACCAACTATTCCCCCCCCCCAAACCACCTAACCACATTCGGCCACCCTCCTAGACACCCATGCCGTCCACATACAATCACTAAAGGCCTAAGAATACTTTCCAAAACATCATCCTAAAGTCTAGCCTTATGTCTCCCCAACCTTCCTTAACCTTAAGAATCTTATCCCCAATATCAAGCTTTCCTTAAACATATATTCAACTTACCAAAAGATGAAAGTCCAACCTACATTAAACATAAGTTGACCATCCATAAATGCTATGATGAAATAAAAATCCTCAAAATGCTTTCCTTGATACTCGAACCACTAACCTCAAGCAACCTTTCAAGAGCCTTATCCACTATGCCACTAACTCCTCATGTGCTTTAATTTAACACTTAAATTAACTTAAGTGTCAAGCTCACTTAATCCACTTCATTAAATAAACTATACTAGAATTTATTCTAACTTCCTAAATAAAAACAAGCCTTCACAAGACTATGCTAAGCACACAAACAATACTACCCGAGCTAACACAAGTAACTAGATGACACACAAATTTTTCCTAAAGCCATGGCCCAATCGGCCCAATCCTATTAGGCCCAATTTCGGGATGTTACATAGCCTTTCAAAATACCTTTTTGCATGCACATCTGTGTAACTGAAGCTTTTGAGGTATTTTGTTTGCTAGATATTAAGTTTAATCTTGTTGTTAATTGAATGATCAAAGTAGCGCAACAAAAGCATAATTATAGACTTCTTAAATATTCTTTGAATAATTATGTAGTGTGAATAGTTGGTTGGTGTCTAATGTGGTGGTCTAAATGGTGAGTCATTTTGATGGATAATGTGGCGTTCGAAATTCGGGTTGGATTGTCCCGGACGGGTTAGGACGCCACATTTAGTGGTATTAAAGCCAGGTTGCATAAAAATCGGGTGAAGACATAGGTTTTGTTAAACTGATATTTAAAAAATATAAATAATTTGATTTTAAAATTAAATTAGAAATATTTAAATTTTAAATGAAAATACCCTTGCATGGAGATTAATTGCTTGAGTTAGGGTAGGAATGGGAACATATTGCTTCCTCAAAAAAATTTCTTTACAAGTTATGCCTTAGATCACTCTTTACTTCTTACTCATCTGTAATGTTTATTAATTGTTTATAGTATGGCTGATATGCCTTCTAGTGAAGGTAGTGAGAGTGCACCCGGGCGAGGTATGTCGTCTATACCACTTATGCTTACTAAGGAGCAGGTTCCTTTAAAAGTTGGTTTTGAGCATGAAAAAAGGGTTTCCGATCAATCTAGTGTTATAGAATGACCGGGAAAAAGGCGTTGAGAGTTTTAGAGGTTTGATAGTAATATGCGATGTGAGTTTCAACTGAATCAATCTTGTTCGAAGAACGCGACAGTGGTTGGTACCGGAGGATCATCAAGAAACTTAAAGTGGCCATTATGTGGGATTTGTAATCGCAGACGCCCCAAATACTGTTGGAAGTAATCGGAAGTATGTCTTCATTGTGGACCGAAGGGGTATCAACTAAGGTATGCCCGAGGGGAGTTATGATTCCTCGGATTCAGAGAACTGTGTTTGCGAGAGGTAGAGGTCGAATACAAGGTGGTAATAGGTGGTCACTTTGTGAGCATTGTGGGCATAAGCATTAGAGTAAGTGTTGGAGTTTGACTGAGGCATATTTTCGATGTGGTTCAAAGGAGCATCAATTGAAAGTCTGTTTGAAAAGGATTAAGGTTGCTCGAATTCAAGATTCCGCATCTACTATACATCGAGACTCGACCGACGAGGTAGTAGGTATTTTTACATGCCATCAGTTCCTTCATTTTTTTCTAGTTGATTTAGGTTCTACGTATTTGAATATTTAGGGCGATTCTAATCAAGAATTTGATAGAGATTTTTAAAATAGGAAATAATGGCTATGAGTTTCAATGGACGAGAGAGTCGTAGTGAATAAAAGATATCGATCGTGATGTAGGCGTGAGGAAGTAAGATAATACGTAATGAGAAGTTTCTATTGGTTCAGGTTTTGTGGCGTAACCATAAAACTACAGAGGTTACTCAGGAAGTCGGGTGTGCATAGAGACGTCAATAACATTATCGGTTTAGGTTAGGTAATTTCAAGAACGAAATTATTTTTTTAGAGAAGGAGGTAGAATTGGGTATTAGGTTGTGGGCTTGAGAGAAAAATTGGGTTTAATATCATAGAAATTAAAATAGAATAAAATAATTAATTAAATACTAATGGTAATAATAAAATATTAAAATAATTATTGGGTCTAAAGTTAGGTGGTGAAAATTAAGTTTAGGTAGTCGGTTATTAAATAACTTCAAACGAATTTTAAAAGAAAAATCAGATTTGAAAATAATTGAGAAAAATGTGTTTTAATTAAACTAATGGTCGATTTTATTTACTTAACTTTTAACCTTATTTTACATATTTTCCAATTTAAAATACGCCTTAACCGTCCATAATATTTTACTATGGTCTAATTTCTATTTAAATCCCTGGAGAATTATTATTTAAGCCTTTTATCAACTAAAATTTAATAGTGATAAACTTTTATGTTTTTACTGTAACACCCCCAAACCCAGCCTAGAAGTTAGGCCCGAATTTGGCGTGTCACATTGAAGTGTTTTTCGAAAACCATGTTTTCATTGAAAACCCTTCTTGTTTAAAAGCTTAAGTAAAATCCCAGTTACGCTAGTTTTATTCCCAAAACATTTTTTTCAGTTGCGGAAGCTAATTTTGAAAGTAATTGATTTACGAAAAGATTAAGTCGTAAAACCATTTAAAAAAATGTTTCGAAAATGTAGTATTGTTTTAAAACAATTAACATTTCGGAAAACTGCGATTTACTTCTAACAGATATAAATTAAAATAAAACTAATCTAAAATTTAAAGTGCGAAAACTTTAAAAGCCCTTATTACAACCCAAATCAAAATATTTCAAAGTAGATAATCAAAACGGAAAACATAAGCAGTGTGTGGTCTTCTCCGAGTCCCTGGCAGCTTCGAACCGTCTAAGGCTGGGGATTACCTGCACAGTTAAAAACGGGGTGAGTTTATGAAAACTCAGTGTGTAATCCCCTTTCTAGAGTAACAGTCAATATACAGAAACAGAACCCGAAGTAGTCTGGGCCAAAGCCCTTTAACAGTAACAGTACAGTACAGATCAGAGCATACGTGGGCCAAGCCCACTGCAATATCATTTGGGTCACAACCCATAGCAGAATCAATTGGGCCTAGCCCAAACCAATAACAGATCTCACAACAGACATGCAATAGTATGAGGATGCATCCCATCCCAAATCCAACCCTGCACTCCATTTCCCTTCCAACCCTACACTCCTGTGGGGATATAAATATCAACCCACCCATCCCTACACTCCAAAGGTAGCACCAATAGCGGCACTACTCAAACGTTGCAGCAAGGCTACTAAGCATATATATACGATTCTAAGCCTTCAGTAGCGGTATTACAATTGGCACAAAGCCATCAGTAACAGTATTATGTTTGGCATATAGCCATCAGCGACAGTAATATAATCGGCACACAACCACGGGTAATTATGATCGACACAGAGTCATCAATATATATGTTAGGCACATAGCCACGAGTAAATATGGTTGGCACAAAGCCATAATCAAGATGGCATTGAGCCATATTTAGGTTGGCATAGAGCCATATTCAGATTACGCGGCTTTAAGCCGTCCGTTGGTCCACAGTCATCGTGCGACTCGTGCGACCTTAACAAATAAATACTGGATCCACAGTCATCATGCGACCCGTGCGACCCTATCAGAACTTCCTCTGTATCAATGTCCCAACCCCGTGCAATATGTCGTGTATGACATGCTCAATCATTACACGTGTATGCAAAATGGCCATGCTCAGTAACAGTCATTTCAACACATATTAATAGCATATCAGTCACACACCCACAGTCAAGTCAGTTAAAACACAGTCATACGATCACAGTCAAATCAGTCATTTACCCATAAGGGCAAAACAGTCATTTACCCTATAAGGGTATTTCGGTAATCTTACCCTTCATTGGTATTTCGGTAATTTCATAAACTGGGGGTATTTCAATAATTTTACAAATCGGGGGTATTTCAGTAATTTTGCAAACTGAGGGTATTTCATTAATTTCGCAACCTAGAGGTATTTCGATAATTCTACAAATTGAGGGTATTTTGATAATTTCACAAATCAGGGGTATTTCAGTAATTTCCCAAAATGAGGGTATTTTGGTAATTTCCCAAAATTGAGGGTATTTTAGTAATTTTTCAAATCAGGGGTATTTCGGTAATTTTACAATCCAGGGGTATTTTAGTAATTTCTCAAATCAGGGGAATTTCAGTAATTTTGCAAACTAAGGGTATTTTGATAATTTTGTAATCCGGGGGTATTTCAGTAATTTCGCAAATCAGGAGTATTTCGGTAATTTTGCAAACCAAGGATATTTGCAAACTGGGGTATTTCAATAATTTTGTCAACCCCTCAGAAGGTCTACAGTCGCCTCGAGCGACTCAAGTATTCTAAATAGAGATAATGATACGAGTGGGCCTAGGGCCCATTCTCGACCCAAATGGACCCACACGCTCGTGTGGCCCATTTAGCCCAAATCTAGCCATAGATATGAGATTCACATAAACCAGTTCAATATCTACTACACAATCATACACTTTATTCATATCGGCCCACGGGCCCATTGCCCCCAAATGGCCCAAACAGTCCAACCCACAATAACACTCATGATGGCCTCAACTATCGCGTCGAAGCCCCCACACGTGCGCTCGCACGCTCGTGTGGCCACCATTGCCGTGTGACCGACATTTCGACATTTGCCGCTCTACAGCTAGAGTAGGGCGAAGTACACACCTAATAGGAATCTGGAGTTGCTAATCCGCGCTTGAGCACTCCTATGCCCAAACGCCCACCAAGGTATCCTTACTCTCCTCGTAGATTGCTCTATTTAAAGGCAGCTTCTCACCTTCCCTCATGCTAGCTTTCCGATGTGGGATCCTATCTTCAGCAGAGTTTAATTTCATCTCAAACACTTGCCCCCCCAACTTAGCAAAATAAATATCCCCTTTTTGCTTGCAATGGGATTCGAACTCAGGCTCCCTTATAGCATAATCCACTCCGCTAGCCACTTTACAAACTAGCTCCTTGTTGTCTTAAAACATGCGCAACTGAATATAAGTATATAGCCAAAATCTAAGTTCCTTTAAAAAAAGAAATCAAAATGAAATGTAAGCGCCAAGACTTGAACCTTGGACCCCTTACTTCCTTGTGGCGTCATTCCCTTGTCTCTTATGTGGCGTCATTTGCCACTAGACCACAACCCCTTTTTGTGTCATTTTTCTCCATATCTTATTCTTAAAGCCTACTTACTAACCCCTAGGGTTTTACTCACCTAAAACTAAAATTTTCCTAAAGCCCAAATTTGATCCCGGGACTTCATAGAAGCCCCCTAACCTTCCAAAATCACTCACCTAATAGGTCCAACTTGCATTAGTGTCGTTCTCTCGTTCTCAAAAATTTTAAACACTCCTACGCCCAAGGCCCAATGGGCCCAATTCTACTAGGCCCAAATTCGGGGCGTTACATTTACGATTTAGTCTTTGCACCCCAATTGACCATTCAATCAACAAAAATTATCAAACCAAAATTTAATATATCACTATAATAGCCAAGTAAATATTAATAATTAATATTTACTGACTCGATCATCAAAAAATGGGGTTCTAAAACCACTGTTTCTGGCACAACTGAAACAAGCTATTACACACTCATTATCCCCTTGGAATTTAGTTACCAATAGATCTAATAATTTAAAAGCCTAATTTGAATTCGGACATTAATAAATATCAAAATACAAAGAGGAGAAGAGAAATTTGATCCTAAATGTTGATTATGCGCAAGAATTGAAATCTGTAACAAGTAGTAAGGGATCCACGACCCGAATCCGAAAGCACCCAAATAATTGAATAAAAACAGCAACTGGAATTAAAGTAAAAAATTTACAAAGAAAACTAACTCCAAAACTGATCGCTGTAAAATTAGAGTTTTAAAAATTTATAAAAGAATGATCAAACCTGGAGACTAACTCTGACAACGATATTAAGGCAAGTGTACCTATCGAACAGTAGTATAGCTTAGGCAAGACCGGTTATCGAACCCAAAGGAACTAAAAGTATTAATACTCACCTTCTTCTTATTATTTAGTCTTAAAGTTAGAGTGAAGTTTACTTTTTAAACTAAATCGACGACAGCTAAACTAAGGACACAAAGACAAGAAGACGAATTGGAAAATAACTTTGAGGGAAAACTCAGTTGATTACGACGATACCCTCAGGAGGAATCCACCTAGACTTCACTTATTAATTAACCCTAAATTATATGATTTCTTTTACTTAGCTTGATCCGTAAGACTCCCTAACCTATATTAAACCCTCTCTCGAGGCGAATAATGTCTAATCCTAGGTTAATTAGTGGAACTCTTGTTCGCTTATAATAACCCCCTAAGATAGCAGTAAATCGATCAATGGACTCCCATATTAGGCTTCACCCTAATCCGACAAAATCTCGCAACCCTATCTTTAGGCGTTCGATCAACTCCGCTTAATTATGTTAGATCTTCTCTTAGGCAAGGTCTATTCCTCCTCCATCTAAGCACATTAGATTTGGATTAAGCAACATAATTAAGAATAAACTAAGTAATTCATCATATAACTTAAAAATCAAATAATAAAATCCATCTAGGTTTCATCCTCTTCAAGTATCTGAGGGGTTTAGTTCATAATGAATAAACAAAACATCGCAAGAGAAAAAATAACACAAAACATAGAAAAAATCCTAAAACCCCCTGAAGGAATCGAAGGAGAATTCCGCCGTCTTGAGTATAATTCCGGCTTCTTGGGATGGATCAACTGGCTATCCTCGCGTTATTCTCTAACTCTGACCTTCTCGGCTTGGCTCCTTGGCCTCGCTTTCGCTCCCTTAAACAGGTTATACTTGGGACTTATTTGTAGGCTCTTGGAACGCGATTCTTTCTCCCTAAGTATCCTTTTTCGACTAAAATTGCTCTTTCCAGTGTCAGAGGCACGGCCATGTCACACGCCCATGTGAATCAAGACCTGACTGTGTTCGGATTTCTCTTGAGGCACAGCCATGTGTGACGGAGTGGAGGCCGTGCTCTAGGTGGTCGTCGAGGCACGGCCGTGTGTGCTTTAGGCCAGGCCGTGTCGGTTTTGTGTTAAGGCCCATTTACTCCATTTTAGGTCCGTTTTGTGTTCTTTTCATCCTCGGGTGCTTTCCTGGGTATAAGACATGAATAGAAAGGATTAAGAGCACCTTTTTATATAAAATAAGGGATAAATCATCCAAAAGCATACTAAATGTGGGTCTAAAATATGTTACTTTTACGGTTTATCAAATACCCCCACATTTAAGCTTTTGCTTGTCCTCAAGCAAAATTCTCAACTTACAATTAAAACGAACTTTCCATGATATATAATTCTTATCAACAATGTCTTATCCTAATTCATAGAGAATTCATACATGGATGAGTTGATTCAAAGCGTCCTAAAGATTCAAACGAGATAACTCATAATTTTGTACCTCGAAAACATAGGTGCCTTCCCTTTTTTAAATAAGTACCTTTTCAATTCAAAATTAACAAGGATTGATATCCTCACTTAGGATTCACTCAAATCACTCTAAAGTGTTTAAGGTTCAGAAGAAGATCGCTCATAAGTCGAACCTGAAAAGTTAATCCCATAGGCTTGCCTGAAAATCAAATCCCCACCACTGTAATACAAGATGACAAACAGATCAAAAGGTCTTTGACTGGGTTGTAACGGGGTTAGGGTACAAGGTGTGGTTACATGCTAAAATTAGAGGGTTAGAATCGAGATTGACTTGACAAGTACCTATTAAAATTTTTCCTAAACTTCATTAACTGAAAAGTAATAATTCTACTAATACGAGCTTTTCCCTTCAGAATTGGAATTTGAACATGCAAGCTCACTTAATTATAGAACTAATAATGAGTATAGTTTGTTTTTGTTTTTTTTTTTTTTTTGCAACAAACTAACATAATAATAAATTTTTACAACTGAAATATAGAACATAGTTAGGAAACTTGTTCAAAATCAAATCTCGACAAAAAGGGTAATAAAAAAAATGGTGATAACAAATACAAAGTGTTTTTTGGTTAAAGTTAGTGGATGAGTCAATAAAAAGGGTTGTTAGGCTCAACGGGGTTCACCAGGGGTTAATTATGGAGGTAGGCTTTTTAGTGGAATTAGTGGGTTAAAACCTAAGTGCCTTTATCATCTCGGTATTATCAAATCATAACTGTGGTCTCGACATGTATAATCAAGGCAAGTTCTAGAATAACAGTTCATAGTTGACACACTCATAATCAAAAAATGAGCACGAAAAAGAATGTATGCTCTATAAGGTTCAAATACTCACAAAAATTATGGGTGTTTTGACATCATCCTTATGAATTTTTAAATTTCAAGGTAGCATTCAAAATTGGATCAACAACCTAGCAAAAAATTTTAATTCCTGAAAAATAGACTTATCATGCTTGATTCTATAGTATTCTTTAAATTTAATCATCAATGTACAATTAACTATGACTTATTCTAAAAGATTTTAATAGTCATCACAAGTCATCAAAAATTTCATCCTAATTAGTAATATGACAACTTTGCATAAAAACAAGACTAAATCAGGGATTTGAGAATAATGAAAAAAAATTTGGCAATTTTTATTCCATTTTTAACCTCAGGGATTTGAGAATAATGAAAATGGTTAGGTCTTTTTACCCCCCCTCCACACACTTAAGATGTACATTGTCCACAATGTACAAAGATAGATAATGCATTTACATTCAAAATCAAAAGGGAGGGGATAGAATACTCCCTGAGGTCTGGACTGTTTCCTTGGAGGAGGGCAGGGGTCGTGGAGGTTATGGTGGAAGATGTGGCAAATACGTCGAAGGCGTCGGTATGGTGGTGGTGTTGGTTCCCAAGCTATGCGCTAGATGAAGAAATTGGGGAACTCGTGAAGGATTAGCCAGGGTTTATTAAGACATAATAAAAATAAACTAAATACAAAATTAAAGAAAAGCAAGCTAAAGTGAAGGAGACTAAGAAAAAAACTGAAAAGAAAAGAAAATCCTAATGGACTATGAAGTCCTTATTAAGGGATGGTTCGCAAGGTGGGAATCAATGCTAAGATTGGGGATGTGGTGGCGGTGGTGAGAGTGGTGAGGTTGTTGTGGTGATTGGCGTGATTCCCTAGCAGCCTGGCGAACCTGACATTAGAAAACTAAAAAAAAATTAAACGAAAATAGTAGTAGAGAAGCTTAGATGAGGAAAATAAAGGAGAAGAGCAGAAAGTTGAAGCAAGTGAGAAAGAAAACATGAAAACTAATTGGTCTCAAAGACCCTTGGCTTGGTGTTGAGGCGAAGCTGCCGGCATGAACTCATGTTGATCATTCTTTGTTAAGGAGTCTATGCATAGCTTCTTCCGCTTTTTTGGCATGGTGTTGATTTGCTCAAGAATCTAGAGTTCTGAGATGAAGAGTCTGAGATGAAGGAGAGAAAATAAAGAAGAAGTTAGATGGAGGGAAGGGGTAGGGGTTTAAATAGAATTTCAAATTTTATGCTCCCCCACGGCCGTGGTCATAGGGTGTGCCAATTTACACGGCCACCTCACACGGCCGTGTTATAGAGTTTGTTGTCACCCTATGCCCGTGCTTGTGAAATCTTTTCTTTTGGCACGGTTGTTCTCCGCGGGCGTGTCTCCTCCATGTTCGATAAGTCAGTGGCTTCACAGGGTTGCCAGCACGGGCGTGTTCTGTCCGTTGTATGCAAGTCAGTAGCTTCGCACGGTTTCGGGCACGGCCGTGCCCTATCTGTCGGTGCCCGTGGGAGGGTTTGGCGGATCCGTGACGTTGGGGAGGGTGGTTGGGCTGACAGCACGGCCTGTGCCCTGTCAGTGTGGTGGTTTAAGTGGTCCACGCGGCCACGGACGCGGCCGTGTGTAAGGCCGTGTAGACTGTAAAACCTGCATATTTTTGTTAGTTTGAAAAAGGAAAAAGGGAAGAAAAATGAGAGGATAGATAAAAACAAAGGAGAATTAAGGTTAGTGCTCGGGTTGCCTCTCGAGAAGTGCTCGTTTATAGTCTTAAGCTAGACTTCCTCGTGTTTTGAAAATTTTTAGGGAGGTTTAAAAGTTTTAATATCTTCCCTCGTACTTACTGTTTTATTCTTTTGGCAAGGTTGAAGTCGAGAAGTGTTTACTTTATAAGTGCCAAATTTTGGATTGCTTACCTCGACTGTTCCGTTTGGGAAGATATCATGTACCTTGAGAAGGATTTCTCCCTTTTCCTTCAGGTCTGTTGTGGGGATGTGAGACTCGGCTTTATCTAACAGATCCTGGTTTCCTATTTTAAAGTGATTTGATGTCTCCACGAGCTCTTCTAGTGGTTCCTCCGGTTCTTCCTCGTGTAATTCCACTTTGTCGATATGAGTTGGCTGAGGGTTTAGGCCTTGTGCTGTTTCCTATGATGAAGATTGAATAATCTGGTTATCTATTGAAGTGGCTTTCTTACCTTCATCGACTGTTGTCCTGGCCAAATCGAGGGCTTGGAGATTGATCGATCCATCTTCTACACGAAGTATGAGCTCACCTATAGCAACATCAATTTTAGTCCTGGCAGTTGCTAGGAATGGTCTTCCTAAAATTAAAGGGACTGAGTTATCCTTATCCATGTCTAAGACAACAAAGTCTACTGGGAAAACAAATTTGTCGATTTTGACGAGAACATCTTCGATAATTCCCCTAGGAATTCTAACAGTTTTATCAGCTAGTTGAATACTCATCCTAGTTTGTTTGGGCTTCCCTAGACCTAATCGTTTAAACAATGTATAAGGCATGACATTTATGCTTGCCCCTAAATCAGCTAACGCATTATCAATATTTAAACTACCAATTAAACATGGAATTGTAAAACACCCTGGATCTTTTAGTTTCTGTGCTAGTCTATTTTGTAACATTGCTGAGCACGTTGCGTTCAGTTCCACGTGATGCTCTTCATCTATTTTGCGTTTGTTGGTCAGAAGCTATCTTAAAAATTTTCTCGAGTCTGGCATCTGAAAAAGAGCTTCAAGAAGGGGTAAGTTAATATGCAATTTCTTTAAGAGTTTGAGAAACTTACCGAACTGTTCCTCTGAATCGTCTCTTTTTAAGGCTTCAGGATAAGGTATGCGGGGTTGATACTCCTTAGTTACCGGCTTTGGCTTCTCTTGTGATACCTCTTCGTCTACCTTCTTTTCTGGTATTGGATTCGGTTCAGTTAATCCGTTACTATCCTGAGTTGTGATTGCTTGAATTTACTCCTTAGGATTAACTTCAGTGTTACTTGGTAGACGTCCTTGCGGTCGTTCTGACATTAACATTGCGAGTTGTTCAACTGCATTACTAACTTCCTTGACTGAGTTAGCAATTTCATCGAGTCGTCTCTTGTTACTTTTGACTGCTCTATCAGTTTCTTGAAGATGTTCCTCGAAGGATGGTTTCTTTTCTTGTGGATAGGGCTGATTTTGGAAGTTTTGAAAAGGTTGTTGCCTTTGATTTCCTTGATTTCCTTGTCCTCCCCACGAAAAATTTGGGTGGTTCCTCCAACCTGGATTGTAAGTATTACTATAAGGATTATTATTAGATTGAAAATTATTACCTATATAGTTCATTTGTTCATCTTCTGCTCCTGGTTGGTATGGTGGGTACTCAGGATTCGCCACAGTTCTACTTCCATCGCACTGCATGACTGGATGTACCTGTGATGAATACAAATTATCAAGCTTTTTATTCATCATCTCTAGCTGTGTTGATAGTGTGGTCATGGCATCGATGTTGAAAACTCCTACTGATTTTATCGGTTTGGTCCTTGAAGCTTGCCAGTGGTAGTTGTTTAATGACATCTCCTCAATGAACTCGTAGGCTGCTTCTGGGGTTTTGTTGTTCAGTGTTCCACCAGCGGCTGAATCTATAAGTTGTCTCGTTGAGGGGTTTACACCGTTGTAAAAGGTTTGGACTTGTAGCCACAAGGGTAGGCCATGGTGTGGGCACTTTCTCAAGAGATCTTTGAATCTTTCCCATGCATCGTATAGCGTCTCTACATCCATCTACACAAAAGAAGAGATATCATTCCGTAATTTGGCCGTTTTGGCCGGTGGGAAATATTTCATCAAAAACTTTTCGGTCATCTGATCCCATGTAGTGATTGACCCTCGTTGTAACGAGTTTAACCATTGTTTAGCTTTATTTCTTAATGAAAAAGGGAATAACCGAAGACGTATGGCATCATCAGAAACGTCATTTATCTTGAAGGCATCACAGAACTCTAAAAAGTTAGCTATGTGCATGTTTGGATCTTCGTCCTGTAAACCATCAAATTGGACAAACTGTTGAATCATTTGTATTGTGTTAGGCTTTATTGTTAGCAGATATAGCAGGCCTAACAATACTAGATTCTGCTCCTGTTAAATGCGGTTTCGCATAATCGAACATTGTGCGTGGAGCATTGTTGTCACCCATATCGCGTGGTGGTAGGTTGGTTTCGTCCATCCCTTCAGTAGGATTGGATCTAGCTTCTTCCTCTCTCTCCGTGTAATCTAGGGCTCGCCTGGTTTCCCGACGATTCCTACGAGCAGTAGCTTCGATTTCATTGTCGAATACCAAAGGTCCCCTCGGGTTCCTTCTAGTCATAAACTAGAGGTACCTGTTTGAGAAGAAAGAGAGGAAATTTCAGTAAATAAAAAGAAAAACAAAAAAGAAGAATAAATTGCGAAAAATAAAAATTAGGACTAAAGTAATAAAAATAGGGTTTTCTTAATATTTTAGTTCCCCAGCAACGGCGCCAAAAACTTAATCGCTGTAAAATCAGAGTTTTAAAAATTTATAAAAGAATGATCAAACCTGGAGACTAACTCTGACAACGATATTAAGGCAAGTGTACCTATCGAACAGTAGTATAGCTTAGGCAAGACCGGTTATCGAACCCAAAGGAACTAAAAGTATTAATACTCACCTTCTTCTTATTATTTAGTCTTAAAGTTAGAGTGAAGTTTACTTTTTAAACTAAATCAACGACAGCTAAACTAAGGACACAAAGACAAGAAGACGAATAGGAAAATAACTTTGAGGGAAAACTCAGTTGATTACGACGATACCCTCAGGAGGAATCCACCTAGACTTCACTTATTAATTAACCCTAAATTATATGATTTCTTTTACTTAGCTTGATCCGTAAGACTCCCTAACCTATATTAAACCCTCTCTCGAGGCGAATAACGTCTAACCCTAGGTTAATTAGTGGAACTCTCGTTCGCTTATAATAACCCCCTAGGATAGCAGTAAATCGATCAATGGACTCCCATATTAGGTTTCACCCTAATCCGGCAAAATCTCGTAACCCTATCTCTAGGCGTTCGGTCAACTCTGCTTAATTATGTTAGATCTTCTCTTAGGCAGGGTCTATTCCTCCTCTACCTAAGCACATTAGATTTGGATTAAGCAACATAATTAAGAACAAACTAAGTAATTCATCATATAACTTAAAAATCAAATAATAAAATCCATCTAGGTTTCATCCCCTTCATCTGAGGGGTTTAGTTCATAATGAATAAACAAAACATCGCAAGAGAAAAAATAACACAAAACATAGAAAAAATCCTAAAACCCCCTGAAGGAATCGAAGGAGAATTCCATCGTCTTGAATATAATTCTGGCTTCTTGGGATGGATCAACTGGCTATCCTCGCGTTATTCTCTAACTCTGACCTTCTCGGCTTGGCTCCTTGGCCTCGCTTTCGCTCCCTTAAACAGGTTATACTTGGGACTTATTTATAGGCTCTTGGAACGCGATTCTTTCTCCCTAAGTATCCTTTTTCGACTAAAATTGCTCTTTCCAGCGTTAGAGGCACGGCCATGTCACACGCCCGTGTGAATCGAGACCTGATCGTGTTCAGATTTCTCTTGAGGCACGACCGTGTGTGAAGAGTTAAGGTCGTGCTCTAGGTGTTCGTCGAGGCACGGTCGTGTGTGCTTTGGGCCAGGCCGTGTCAATTTCGTGTTAAGGCCCATTTACTCCGTTTTAGGCCCATTTTGTGTTCTTTTCATCCTCGGGTGCTTTCCTGGGTATAAGACATGAATAGAAAGGATTAAGAACACCTTTTTATATAAAACAAGGGATAAATCATCCAAAAGCATACTAAATGTGGGTCTAAAATATGTTACTTTTACGGTTTATCAAAAACCCTAATCCAATGAAAACTAAATTAAGATGAAGGGGAGAAGTCCTCTTAGTGTTCTGAACAATCCTATTTATAAGAGTTCTATTTAAATTACTGTTTTAGGCTTCATACAGTAGACAAACCATGTTATAACGAAGCTGTGCAGAAGAAAACACCCTTCCCCATTTAAGTGGCTTCTACGTAACGGTGGCGCGACTCCCTAGGACTGGTGTCATGACATCAAAGGCAGTATGTCTTAGAGGCTTTTGGATTGGGTGTTGCGACATCCTCAAGTCAATGTCGCAACATCAAAGACAGTGTAACATCACGATTTTGGGCTTAGTCGAAATAGTGGTTTCGAGACCATAAATCTAAAGTAGAAATATTTGTTTTATGATTGTTTTGAGGTCCATGACATGTTTGCATGATTGTGTGAAAGTTTCATAAAGAAATTTTGTGAATAAGTGTCCAATTTGACTTTTATGACTAAATTGCAAAAGTTGCAAAATATGATATTCTAGAAGCTTTAAGTATGAAATAGCTTTGGATTATTAATTAGAGGTCCTTAAATAGAAATTTGCCCAATTTCTATTTTTTGGACAAAAATGGGCATAAGTAGGTAAAATTTGAAAGTTTAGTAAAAAGGGCATTTTGGTCATTTGGTTAATAAAAGAATTAAAAGGGAAAATAAGTCAAAAATCTTGTCCATCTTCATCTACCTTAGCCGAAATTCACAAGAACACCGTAGCTAGGGTTTCTTCAACTTTCAGGCTTGATTGTAAGTGCATCCTACCCCGTTTTTAATGTTCTTTATGTTTTTGAAGTTGTTATCAACCGATCTAGCTATTTCTACCATTTATTTGAGCTAGGGTTCATGTTTAAATATTTATCCATGTGTGACATGCATTTTTTTTTTTATGTTTCATGGTAGATTATGAAAGTTTGATGGGTAATAAATATCTTTTACTAAGTAATTATTGATGAAAACACCTAAAAAGGACCTTTTTGTAAAAGTTGTGAAAATGAGTAGTAGAAATGTGATTTAATGAAAAATGTGGGCTGGTATAAGCTTTATATAGGTTCGGCTAGGCTTGGGTAACAAAGAAAATGGACACATTTCATTTTACAAGCATAGGGACTAATTTGTAAATATATGAAAGTTTAAAGGCAAAACATAATTTTTCCAAAGTATGGTTTTTGGACTGATTTGAAGAATATAATAATTAAATGAGCTAAATTTGCTATTATAGATCAAGAAAAATGGAGCCCGGACCTAAACCGAGGACAGAACAAGGTTGTAGACTAAATCGAATAGTTAGCTATATTTTGGTACCGAGGTAAGTTCGTGTGTAAACAATGCAACATTACATTTTTAAGTATTTAATACTTTAATAGTGCATAAATTGTGTAATTGTCCTTGTGGACTTGATTAATGTTAACTCGAAGATGATTCGACGAAGATTTGATACCTCGAAATCCTGGTTGAACCTTAGGAATAGTTAGGATACAAATGTCATGACATTAGGGATTGAGTTTACGTGTAAGACCATATTTGGGATATGGCATCGTTATGAGATTTCGTGCAAGACCATGTCTGGGACATGGCATCGATATGAGAATCGTGTAAGACCATAACTGGGCTACAAGCATCGATATATGATCCCATGTAAGGCCATACCGAGGATACGACATTGGTATGATTCTATGTGTATGTGATTCTCGAGTATCCTTTAGTATTCCAAGTGGTTCAATGGGTAGTCCAAAGATTATGTCAACAAAATGACAAGGTATGAACATGTTGAAAGGGTACAGGTATGTCCACAAAGCTTATACATATTGAGATTATAAATCGATGAGATCTCAGTAAGAAGTGAATGAATAAATCATGATTATGGGTTTTATTATACATTATGTAAATGACATGATTTAAAATGTCTCTATGATACTTGATGACATTGTGATAAATTACATTATGTTATGTGTATAATAATGCATGGTTAAAGTTGTTAATTATTTACATGCAAACTTACTAAGCTTTATGCTTACTCCCCTTTCTTTTCCATTTTCTTATAGTATCGCCAAGCTAGCTCGGGGATCGAAGGACGTCAAAGACTCGATCACACTATCAATTGGAACTTTTGGGTATAGTTAGTCCCAACATTTTGAGTATGGCATGTATAGGGACTTGGTCTTTTTGTCATATGCCATATTGGTTTGGCCAAATGTGTTGCCTTTATGATGATATTTGATTCATTTTGTATAAGGCCATATGATGTGGCTCATAATGATTATTTGGTTGTAAACCTATTCATATATGCATGCATGTGCAAATGCCATTATGATATGGCCTATGGTTATTGATGGTTGAATGATAATGTGTTGCATGTGATTATGGATGTTTGATAATGGTGAAGCACTTAGTTATGCAATGTTAAGTGCCTTGAAGTCATACATACGTTTGGATTGGTGTGGTTTTGATGTTGTGTAGGTTGGTGCAAGTATGGGTGGTAAAAAGGCTTGGTAAATAGCCTTATTTTGTCCACACGGGTGCCATGTGTAACACACGGCTAGCCTCAAGGGTGTGTGTTTTGGCCGTGTGTCCCCTGCACATTAGGTTTGAGATAAGAATGCCCAGTAGTAAACACACGGGCACGAGACATGGCCGTGGTCTCAGCCGTGTGAGAGACACGGTTAAAGGACATTAGCATGTGCCCAGGCCGTGTGAAGTCTGCACTTGATTTTCGAAATTTAATTCGCCACACGACCTAAGGACACGGGCGTGTGCCTTGGCCGTGTGACCTTATTTTGATGATGACACCATAAACAGAATGTCCCCTATTTTGGACATGACCTGAAGCACGGGCGTGTGATATGTCACACGGGCGTGTCCCTTCACCCACACGGGCGTGTGGACCTTTCTCATAAATTTTTTTTTCTAAGTTTTCCAATGGTTTCCAAAGTTCTTGGTTTAGTCCCAAACCACTCCTAATGTATGTTTTGGGCCTCGTAGGCTTGTTTAAGGGACAATATGAATTTAAATGAAAAGATTTAAATTTGGACGGAAATTCATTTCTCGATTTTGTATGATTGTTTGAATTTATGTCCGGTAACGCCTCGGACCCTGTTCCAGCGTCGAATACAGGTATAAGGTGTTACATATAGTCCATTGACTCTCAAGCTCATTTTGTTGTCCTACACACTTAGTTAACACGTTAGTCTTCCTTTAGGCCTGAGTTAGCCCGAAAGGTCATAAAATATCGAAAATTGCTCATTTTATTCTCTAGGTACTAAAATGGAAAACTAAATAAAAATAATACATATTTGCTGTAACACCCCTAACCTGTATCCATCGCCGGAATAGGGTTACGGAGTATTACAAGAATTTACAGATTGATTAACAAACATTTCATATCATCTAGCATACATATTAGAAACCAATCAAAATCAATTATATTGTCCCTTATACGAGCCCTCGAGGCTCAAAATACACATTGGAAATAAGTCGGGACTAAATCGGTTACTCAAAGAATTTTTCAAAAAAAACATCAAAATTTTTAAAGGTGCAGAGGACATGCGCTCATGTGGTCAGGTCGTATGTCTCACACGATCAAGAGACACGCCCGTGTCTCAGGCCATGTGGGCATTCGAAATTGGGACACATGGTCGTGTCCCAACTCATGTCCAAACTTGTGAACTCTCTGGCTTGAGTCACACGGCCAAGCCACACGCCCGTGTGCTAGGCCATTTGAGCATTCTATTTTGTGCAAATTTAAGTTATAAGGGACACACGACCATGTCACCTGGCCATGTGCCACACACGGCTGAGACACACGTCCGTGTCTCTGCCCGTGTGGACAAAAATAGGCCACTTTCCTAGCCATATTTCTCACCCAATTTGTCATCAACCTGAATGAACATTTTTGGACATCAACAAGCCATAACAAGGCATTCAAACCAAGCCAAAATCAATACTTAAACATGTAATACTATCACATACCAACAATATGCCCTTAGGCTCTCTAAATGACAACATAACTCATATCAACCAAATAACCAATTTCACCTACATGACCAAATACATATATGCATAATTTACCAAATATACCAATTCAACCCAACCATCAATATACCTATAAGATTTCCATCATTCAACCGTTTCAAACATACATCAAACTTGATAAGACCACTTATATATACACATCAAAAATATATCTATCACAAGTTATTCAAATGGCTAAATCCAACAAAACATTTATATGTCATCAATGGCCAAATTAACCTATACATGCCATTATAACCAAAATCAATTTACTAATTATACTGAAAAGGCCGATAGATAGTGTAAAGTTGCTCTGACCAGATTCCAACTAAAATGAGCTTTAAAATTACTATAAAACATGAAAAATAACACAGAGTAAGCATTTAAACTTAGTAAGTTCTTAGAACAAGGAAATTAACTTACCATTTAATCACATTTAAAGTAAGCATGTTAACATAACCAAACCAATTTGGCCAAAAGCCTAAACACATATCCTCAACATGTTAGCCATGTAACACTTTCCATAACCAATAAACATGGATGTACATAATCACTAGGTAAGATTCACATACATGTATCATCCATCTCATATTAAAATATATCATGTAATATAATTTCCATGTAATTTAAGTATATATCCATAATTGTTCATTTCGAACTCATATTGTTTCATATCAAAACTTGGAATGTTGAACCATTTAAAATATCGTTGGATACACAGGTAGTACACACGAAGTGTACAAATCTGTAATCCGTCAATTCATGTACTTGTATGCTTATACAAGCATGTAAATGGGAAGCTCTTCCGAGCCATATAGCAGGAATCTTATGTGAGCTAAGTAATGGGAAGCTCATGACAGCCAAGTATTGGGAAGCTTAAGAGAGCTATGGTGTGTCCGCAACACATGCAGGATCACAACCATATCGGGAACCCTAATGACATGTCATTTGTATTCTTCGAATTTCTAAGGTTCAAACGGGACTCGATAATTATCGGATATGTGATCATAATTACACATGGAAATTTGTACAAATCACACACAACAATATTCAATTTAAAACATTTAAATATACAATTTAGTTACACGAACTTACCTCGACAAATGTTCATAGATACGTATGCTACTAATCCGATACTTTTTCTTTGCATCGATCTAACTTTGTATTATATCTATCCGGAGCTATACGAATAAATTTAACTCAATTTAGTATAATACATATTCAATTTAATCTAACACACATATTTAGAAAAATTACTATTTTGCCCCTATACTTTAATTAATTACAATTTAGTCCCTAAGCTCGAAAAATGAAATTCATACAATTTAATCCTTATTCAAGCCTAGCCGATTTTCATACATATCAATAGCAACCCATGTATTTCACAAAATTTATAATTTTTCCATAAATTTTTCATCTTTTCAATTTAGTCCCTAATTGATAATTTCATCAAAATTCTCTTTACAAAAGTTGTTTATTTCACAACAACCTTTCATTTTCTATCATAAAACTTCAAAAATCAACTATACTCATACATGGCAAAACCTTATTACTTACCTAAAAATCAACGATTTTGCAAATTAATCCCCGAGATAGTTAGATTAAGCTATTACGATCTCGAAAACATAAAAATCATTAAAAACGGAACAAAAATACTTACCTAAATGAGTAAAATAAGCTTGCTAAAACTCAAGCTTCCATGGCTAGGGTTTCCATGTTTTTTGATGAAATATGATGAAAATAGAGATAATAATTATTATTTATTTATTTATCATCATTATATTATTTATTTTCCAAAATTAACCTTAATGTTTTCTTAAATTTCCAATGATGAATAATCATACTTATCCATTAACCACTCTAACTATATAAGAACCTCTAATTTTAAATTCCATAGCTATTTGATACATTTAGCTACTAGAATTCAATTTTCACTCTTTATGCAATTTAGTCCTTTTTATCAAGTTAGGCATGTAAACGGTAACGAAATTTTTATACGATATTTCTATCATACTATAGACCATAAAATAATATTAAAATAAATTTTCTTCCGACCTCGAATTTGTGGTCCAAAACCACTATTTTGATTTTACTGAAAACGGGCTATTACATTTGCTAGAAAACAACATCCTTAAGTATTAAAAAGAGCCTAATTTGCCACAACAAATTGTGGCAGATCAATATTGTACATTCATGAGTGTTAACATGCTAACGATGGTTGCAAGTGGAAGGTGTGAGTTGCGTTTATAATGAGATCACATCTTTTGGAGATTAAAAAATACGAAGGGCCCCACACTTGTACTACTGCACGGATGTATCAAAACTATTGAAAGCTTGACGCAAAATTAATATGTAGATGTATCAAACCATTGGTTGAAGCAAAGGAAACCATTTCTGTCGTTACCTTGGTTGTCGAGTTGCAAACAAGATATAGTTACAATGTTTCATACGGTAAAGTATAGGATGGTAAACAACTAGCCATGAGAGAGTTATACAGTGACTGGGATGATTCATACAATAAGTTACAATTGTAGCTAGGGGACATAAAAGAGTGTGTTCCGAGTATGGTTATTAGCTTACAAACCTTTGAAGCTATTGACCAGGAGGGCCAAATCATTCTCGATAAACAAATATTCCACCGAGTGTTTTGGACTTTTTGTAACACCCCTAACCAGAATCCGTCACCGGAACAGGGTTATGGAGCATTTCCAGAGCTTTTAGAACATTTACGAATAATTCACATTAATTACTATTCATTTACCGAAATTATTGATAACGTCCCTTAAATGCAATCTCAGGGTCCAATATAAGTATTAGAATCAAATCGAAACTAAATCGAGAACTCATAGAATTTTTCGTGAAATTTCAAAAATTTTCCAAGATGCAGGGCACACACACCCGTGTGGTCAGGGCACACGTCTGTGTGATCATATGACACACCCGTGTCACAGGCCGTATCCAACCCCGTGTAACTCTCTGACTTACACCACACGGCCAGCCACACACCCGTGTACTAGGCCATGTGATTAATTAAATTTTTTTTTCAAAATTAGGTGCAGGTTTCACACGGCCAAGACACACTCCCGTGTACTAGGCCATGTGATTAATTAATTTTTTTTTCAAAATTAGGTGCAGGTTTCACACAGCCAAGACACACTCCCGTGTTCCAGGTCGTGTAGCACACACGGCTAAGACACACGCCCGTATCTCTGCCCATGTGCTCAATTCTAAGCATTCTGTTTCTCGAATTTAAAAAACAGGGGACACAAGGCCTAATCACACGCCTATGTACCAGGCCGTGTGCCACACCTGTGTGGACAAAAGAAAGCCATCTCTAGCTTCATTTCTCACCCAAAATTTTACCAATAACCTGCACCAAAACTTACATCCAAATACCAACCAAATTAAGCATTGATTTCAAGCAAATTCTAACATCTAATATGATATATCATTATATGCACACATATTTATATTCTTATCTTGGTTTAGTCTATATGTTACACATAATTTAATCAACCATACTTAACATATGTAGCTACTATAATATGACATTATAAGTATATCAAAACAAACCATTACTAGCCATTCCAATGGCTAGATTACAAACATCATTCTCAAGCCAACAATAGCCAAGTTAACCTATACATGCCATTATATCAAAATAAGTTTACTATTTATACCAATATAAGCTTGTGGATAGTGTGATGATGCTCCAACCGTTCACCAATCTTCGCGAGCTTCCGAGCACTATAAAACAAGAAAAGTAAACCTAGTAAGCATATTATGCTTAGTAAGTTGGTATAACTGGAATTAAACTTACCAATCTCATTTATTAAAATTAAACATATAATAACATGTTTCCATCAACTTGGTAAAATTGCCTAATCATATGTATTCAATCAAGTATGTTAATCACAAAATTCTCATATACATCAAGTAAACATAGATGAGCTCATCATGCTATATTATTTCAAGACATTATTCATTTCATCTCATAATTTTCATATCATGTCAAGTATTTTGTCCGTTGAATCATTGAAATTTCGATGGATACTCAAATAGTACACTCATGGTATACAATTTAATAGCCCGTCAATTCATATTCAGGAGTACCCATTAGGGCATTTAATCATAAAGCACACTCTCGAGCCACATATCATATAACAGCATTACTTGTCAAAGCTAGATCTTGTTTCCAACATATGCTCATAAGAACTTAATCAAGATTACCCGTCCGGGCTAAATCATATCTGTAACATATGCTCAAAAGGGCTTATATCAGGATTACCAGTCCAGGCTAAATCCTCTCTGTAATGAGGTCAATAGGATTACTCGTCCGAGCTAAATCCCGTCAACAACAAATGCAGGACCTCATTTAATTGGGAAATCATATTTGTCCATCGAAATCCAATATTCAAACAGAACTGAACCCTTTTCAAACAATATCAAGCATGTATTCAGTTCTTATATTATAACATCCAATTCAACATATTTACATACTCAATTAAGTTACACGAACTTACCTCGACACTTGTTCGCGTATATAAATCTACTAATCCGAAACTTTCTCCTTTCCTCGATCTAACTTTGAATTTAAGTTATCCAAATCTATATAAATGAATTTAATCATCAATTTCTCACATTTCATATTCATTTAAACTCAATTTACATCCTAGGTAAAATTACTATTTTGCCCCTAAACTTTCCATAAATTCCAATTTCGTCCCTAAGCTCGAAAAATGAAATTCATGAAATTTACTCCCTATTCCAAGCCTAATCGAAATTTCAATATACAATTTACAGCACATGTATTCCATAAGTTTTAGAATTTTCTTAAATTTTCATAACTTTACAAATTAGTCCCTAAATCATGTTTTCATGAAAAATCACTTTGTAAAAAATGTTTATCTATCAACAACCTTTCATTTTCCACCATAAATTTTAAATTTTCAGCATATTCATCAATGGTATAAATTCTATACTTTGATAACTTTTCAAATTAATTTCCCAAATAGATAGAGTAAACTATCCCGATCTCAAAAATATAAAAATTACTAAAAACGGGACAAGAAAACTTACCCAATTAAGCTTGATTAGTTTCTTCTCTCTTCCCTAGGGTTTCCATACAAATTTTGGGGAAGATGATATAAAATAAGATGCCATTTCTATTTAATTTAATTATCATATTTAATTTTATCACTTTCCAATTTAGTTCTTAGCCTTTTCTAATTTTTCCATAAATGAATCATCAAAAATATCTACTAACTTTTGATTAATGGTTTAATTACCATATAAGGACCTCAAGTTTTGAATTCCATAGCTATTTTATCCTTCTAGCTACTAGAATTCAACTTTTGTATTTTATGCGATTTGGTCCTTCTCGTAATTAAGCACTAAATCGATAAAATTTTCTTATCAGAATTTTCACATGATATTTCTATCTGAATGCAAATCATGCAAAAAAATGAAATATTTTTTCTTTTCGGTTTGGCTTTGTAGTCCCGAAATCACTGTTCCGATTTCACTAAAAATGGGCTGTTACACTTTTCCTCCTTGTGTGCAAGCATTTCCGCATTGCAAGTGGCTCATCAAAATAGATGGCACTTGACTTTATGGCAAGCACACCCAGATCATCCTCATTGCGGTTGTATAAGACAATAATAGAAATATTTTGCCCATCACTTTCACCACCTCTTCTTTAGGAACTTGTACATGCATGCTATTCCTAAGGCAATAAATGTTTAATTTTTGATAGATCCAAGGGGATTCGTGCTACAATCCTAACAATATACACAATCATAGTGTATGTATACATAGTTTGTTTTTTTAAGGTTAGTTTATAATAGTTTTTTATAGGGGTCTAGGGTTTAGTAAATTTATTTGTGTTAGTTTGGATTTTTAAATAGTTGGATTTAAAATTAAAATTGTTTAACATTTTTAGGTTTGGTCAATTAGAACAACATGATTTTCAAAGAAAAATCTAATTCAATGAGTAGTCTAATCCATGTCAGTGTGCCAGGCTAAGGGGAGGCCCAATTCAACACCATTGAATCGGATTTCTCCCCAAAATTAAGGCCCAAATTGATACCACTAATTTTGATTTGGGTCTTCATCAAACCCCTTTTTTTACTATAAAAAACATATCATTTCAGTAATTAATTTTTTATCTATATTATTTCAATAAATAATAATTTTATTTATATTATTTGAGTAATTTTCCTATTATATAAAATTGTCATCTAATTCAATTTCAAATGTAACCCAACCTAATTTGAGTGTTATGTAGTGGGAAGTCTAAGAAAAAAAGCTATTTTTAACAGCGAATTTGTTGTTATAATTAGGGTAAAAACATTGATAATATAGAGGAGAGATAGGGAGTAGTAGTGATAGGAAAGGAGTCGAAGTAATACAGTGGAAGTGGGATCCCATCCCACATGGGGGATTGTATGAAAAGAAATAATAATAATAATAAAGATTGAGGGTGACGAAAGAGGGCAAGTGGGTGAGGCTGAGCCCCAGATGTGCGCTACTTCATCTACTCTTCAAGATGTGACGCCACTTACTTTGCACTTATGGTCCCTTCCCTATCAATTTTCAGACAGTATTTAGGATTGGATTTTGTCAACTCTGCCTTTCTTTTTTCTTTTTCTTTTTTTTTTCCTACTATAAGTACTAAGACAATATTTCATTGCAAAGCCTCGTGCCCGAAGATAGCGCAGTTTACAATATGCATAGATAAAGACAACAAAAAAGGGACTGTATAAATTGGAAGATTTATGGCCAGACACTAGATAAATATCCAACCTTAACATCTAGTACTTGTAACATCCAAGTATTTATGGATCCAGAAAACAACATAAATATATTAAAATTTAAAATCAAACACTAATATTTTTTTTAAGTTACTTTTAACATCGTAATCATATGCAGAAGTGATAAAATAATATTAAGATGTTTGCAATGTCTGCTGAAAGTGGCACACCAACAAGAACAATAGAAGTAAAAACACACAAGATTATTTACGTAGTTCAATTTTTTTTACATCTATAAACTTTAACTATATGAGTAAATTTACTATTTTTCAATCCAATACAAGTAATTCAAGTTTCATCATATCTCCGTATAACAACTTCACTTTTATACCTAAAAATCTAAATCATTTGCTTCTATCTTCTACTGAAAACTTAGCAATAAGCGAAGCAATAAAAATCTTTTTACTCTCTTAAATGCACTCACAAAATATGTTTCTCAACCAACAGATAAATATTTTTAATACTTGATACAAAATTTATATAACCTCTTAAATATATAAATATTTCGAAATTTATTAACATTTTAAATCAATAACAAATCAATCCCTTTAACTTTATAAACAAAAATAACAAAATACAATGTAATAATAAAATCTTCCATCTAATTTAATCACTCACCGAATGTATCATAACTTCCCAAGTTAAAATTTTTATTAAGTAAAATATTTAAATAGTAAATAAATATTCTAATTATGTTCAACCGCTGATATTTTGTGTGTGCCCACAATGCTTGGTTTATATTGAAAAATAAGTAAATAAGATAATTGTAGGAATCTTAACTTTCTCAAAATCTCTTGCATTCTGTTTTTTGGTAAAAAAATTATAATGTATTTAAAAAAATTATACGTATGACAAATACAAACTTTTTTAAAACCCAAAATACGAAGAAGAAATATTATTGAATGGAGCAGGATAAGGTTAGGTCAGGACCACGACCACATTTATTCTTGACAAACTCTTACTATTAATAAAGAGGTGGCAGCCAACATGGATGTAAAACCAGTCAAATCCAAATCGTGGTCCACAAATTCCCTTCACGTGGAAATTTCTTTTTTTTTTAAAGTTAAATTTCACAATTATTTTCTTATTAGAGCTTCAAATTAGTTTTTAAATTTAGTGCTTGCTTAAAGTTAGTCAATGATATTTTTTAGAAAAAATTTAAATTTTTATGTAAAAATAATTGTTAAGTTTAAAAATTAATTTAGATAAGAAAACAATTTAACTCTTAATGCGAGAATAATTGTTAGGTTTAAACCCTAAATAATGCATTAATCATTTTTATTAAAAGAACTAAAATGTTATTTTTCATTAAAGTTTATATTTGAATTATTAAAAAAAAGTAATATATAATTTTTATAAATTATTATTAAGTATATTGATCATTGAATTTAAAACGTTTTTTTTATTAAAACCGACGAGGATATTTATGGTTATAAAAAAAAAAACTCTATTTTTTAATATAATTATAAGATACTTAATAGCTTCTTGATAATGTTTGTAGGGTTTTTTAAATTCCACTATTAATGTATGGAATCACTAACAATTTTTTTTATAAACTTACAGGTGAATATGATGGTGTCACATAATTTTTTAAGGGTTAGTTTAGTAAGAAAGGTATGACAGAAGTTTTTATAGGTGAAAGGTGCAGTAAAATAATAATAATAAATTCCAACGAGATATTTCAATTTTATTTGTGGAATTAAAGTTTTTTCAGTATTAGCCTATCAAACATTAACTCTAATTAAATATTTTTATTGTGATTAAAATGTATTTTTAAAAAGTTTGATTTAATAAAATGATGTGAAAAAAAAATGAGTTTTCTTAATTTAAAGTGTTTAATATTGTTTCCAAATGTTTCAAATTACGATAATTATATTATATTAAACTAAATTAATATTATAATTATAAATATATATTAAATAATTTTAAACAATTAATATAAATTATTTGTAAAATTTATTTTATTTTATAAACTATATATTAAAAGCGCATATATAACCATAAATCCTTACAAATTAAAATACATAATATCATATAATTGGAAATATTTTTTTTAAATAATTGTATATCTAATATCAATTTTTCAATTTTTTGCTAAATAAATGAATATTTTAAAAATACATATATTTAATGTTTGCATTTTTGTTGATATAAGTGTCAACAATGGAGGAGGCAAGGAGGGTGGTGGTACAAGGAAGGTCGGTTCACTTAAACAAGCAAAGAGCCGAAGAAAGGAGGTAGGTAAGGGGGAGGCTTGGATGACAAAGGAGGTTAAATGTTGAGGAGTTCTTAGGGTTGCTAAAAGGATTAAAGGATCAGTCCCCCCCTTCACCGTTCTACAAGGTATTCATAGGGAAGGAGGTCTTGTGCTCAGCGAGGCCATGCCACCAAAAAATTCAGGGCATGGTGATCATGTGGTTAGCCAAGTGGCAAGGCCGTTGTACATGGATTGTCCTCATGCATTGCACTGTTCTAACATTCTCTTGAATGAGGTAGTATGAGGTTGTTAAGCTTAGTTGTCCCTTGGTGGTTCCCTCTAGAGGTGAGTGCGTACTAACTAAAAGTGGCTGACCAAGAGGATGAGGTTCCCAGGTGGTTGGTCACTCAATGACCAGCTAAGTGATAAAGGATTGCCCGAGCACTTAGGTGGAGAATATGCCAAGTGTTGTAGAGTGGAAAGTAAGTGCAAAGTTGTCCATAGATGTCTCTCAAATATCCTCTCATAATACCACATATCATGTCAAACGAGGATATACTAATTTTAAAGTGAATTATTTAACTACAAAACATGTAAATTTAAAAAAAAAAAACCATCATAAATAAAAAAGAGTAATTTTCTAATTTCACATCAAAATTAACTTAGTCAAAAAGTTAAAAAGTAATTAAACCAAACATTATTTGGATTGAGTTAAAAAACCAAATAATTTATATTAAAGATTGAAAATTAAAAAAAAAAGATTTTTGAAAAAAAATAGAAAAAAGGAAAAATATTAGTAAAAACATAATAGAAAAATATATAAGCACAAACAAATAACAACAACATAAACATCAATTAAACATTAACATTAACATTTGTAAATCCTAATTGAATATTAACAGTATCTTTATATTATATCATCAACAAACAATATCCAACAACATTTATATGCTTTTTACAATTTTAAAAATTAAAATTCTATATCTTTTACATTTTCGTTTATATGACTAAGCACGTCTCTGAATTTTATTTCAATGAAACTAAATGTAAGATAAAAGATTATATTAGTATTCAAATATTTTATTTTCCGATAAGTAAATGTATGTCTTTGAAACGCTATAATTTTCGAATAAATTGGGATGATTTTGGGTTTGATAATTGATTTGTTGGACCAAAATTCGATTCAATTAATTTTAATTTTTAAATTAAAAAAATAATTCAAGAATCCTATTCTGAGTTCAACATAAACAAGCAAAGATGCGGATAAAGTGTTGTAAGGGTTTCCAAGAGTTGTCGCTGTCAGATTGATAGATATTATATCATTAAATATACAGCTTGCAGATCGTCCAGAAATTGGTAGCCCCACATAATAGGGCTCAGTGGGATGCAATTGAACAAACTGACAAATTTAAACAATGATGTGCATGTGCTTTGTATCCTTATTTCTTTTCTTAATTTTACAACTACAGTTATTAATGCATGCTATACAACAACACAATATTAACCAGCTCTGGTGAGATGATGATGATTGTAATCACTTTATTTCTTCCTCGCATCTTTATTGATGTTAAAATTTTTCTTTTATAGATTATACATTGCAATAGGATTGAAAACATCATATATATAATCATCTCATTTTTCATATATTTAATATTCTTTAACTATAAATAATCAAAATCAAATAAGTTAAATTGAAACAAGAAAAGTAAATTCATTCAATAATAATAATAAAACCCCTTAACATGCACATTATCACGTTAAACAACCACAAAAATAAAACACTTTCTTATCATTTTTATTTTTTATACCATGTTGAAATTAATTTAATTATAATAATTTATGAAAAGTAATTATAATTAATATACTCATAAATAAATTATTAAATTAAATATAATAATATTCTACTATTTCATTCTTAAGAAAAAAATAATTTTTTATTAGACTTAAATTTTTTTTTAAAAAAGGGATTAAATTAATTAAAATAATTAAAAAAAGTACCGAACTCTAACATTGCTAATAGAATAGGTGGTAATGAAATTACACATTATTTTATGACATCTTGACACTACTTGAGAATATGAGATTACGAGATGATTATAATGTTAGAATCGAAACAATGTAATCACATTCCAAACTGTAACATTACGAATCATAATGTAAGAATCGACCAACTAAACACACCTTTATAAATTTAAATTTTAAATATTTAAAAATAATAATAAAATAAAAACTCATTTAAAAGAAATAACTACTCCCTACTTTTTTCTCATGTACTTTTTTTTCATGATAATTATGTACATTTTTTTACTACCCTATCAATAATTATTATATTATTTTTATTTTATCACTAATGCGTTATAGGATTGGTTCAATTAAAAATTTTCATCATTCTTATCTCACGCTATATATTTAAAAAATTAAATTAAAAAAATAATTAAGTTCATTGAAGCTTAATTTAGTTAGCATTGCAATAATTAAGAATATGTGAGTTTGAGTGCACATACTATCATCAGTTTTAAGGGTTTGAAGAGGGTTATGGGTTATCCAGAATTGTATAAAAAACAACAATGATGAAATGGATTGAAGTTGGATGCACCATCTGCAAAAATTGAAATTGGCCCATGGCTAAAGTAACAACCAAGTTTGTATTAGGGCTAAGTGCGCAACAAATAAGAAGTATATTTGGGCTAGGTTCAGCACACAAAGGTCCATAATTTACAATACATTTTAATGGCCTGCTCTACTCATTATCCGAATGTTTAACATAAAAAGAAAGTATGCTCCACTCGATGGGATCCCAAACCCTTTTCCTGTAAGCAATGGAAACTGGTTAATAAATAAAATGGTGATTAAGAGATCTCAGTGAAAGCAAAAACAAGAAAAGAATGGTAAAAGTAGATGCAGTT
The DNA here is from genome assembly GCA_005393395.2 of Gossypium australe. Taxonomy (NCBI): domain Eukaryota; kingdom Viridiplantae; phylum Streptophyta; class Magnoliopsida; order Malvales; family Malvaceae; genus Gossypium; species Gossypium australe. The sequence continues at coordinate 122,791,412 of CM016619.1, forward strand.
GAGGGAGTAATATGAAGTGGGATCCAACTGAAAAAAATCATCATCGGCCCAGATTGAGATGGTGACTTTGCATGATTCTTAACGACGTACTTTCATAACTCATAGTACACTAGCTACTTTCTGAACCCTAAACCCTTCACTCCAATTGTGTAAAGATCCTAATGAACAAAAAAGAAAACAAAAATTTATGGAAAGATCCCAAGTATTTTCCGCACATAAGATTTAAACCATACTGAACTTACCCAATCCTTCTATCTTCTGCACTTGCACATGATGCTTTGCCTGTCGGTCTGCTGAAAAGATATATGAAATAAATTTGGGACTCTGCCTGTCTGATGACATTCATGTTAGGCCATATGATATCTCTGCATCTTCCCTTTAAGAGCTTTGTACCAACACGTCTTGTGTTAAACTAATATTGTGTATGGAGTATACACCATCCAAATCTAATTTACTACCACCTTACTTGCTTTTCATACGTTTTAAAGCTTTTATTTAATAGCCCCATAGCTTAAAGTTGTGGGTTTAAGCACTTAAATGTAATATGATTTAAGGTTTAGAATTGTGTATTTATTTATGTCCTTAAATTGATTTTAGAATCAATTGATGATGAATTTAGTTGGAAAATTATTAAAATATTTTTTTGTATGTACAAAATAAATTATATTATTACGGTGGTGTTTTTATCTATTTTAAATAATAAATATATTTAATTATAATAAAATTTGAATTTATGACACAATATATTTTAAACATTTAACTTTACTATTCAAATAAAAAATTTATTTAATTTTTTTACAAATATATTTATTACATAATTTTTTTTCTCACCCAATATATAACAAATTTAAACATTATTTAGTGAACCACATTTGTGATGCAATAAAGTTTACGATTGATAATCTTCTCACCCTGAATCAAAGTAGATTACATATATTTCTTTTTTGAAGATTCACATTCAACTTCTCTGCAAACGGGAAAACCAGGTTCATTAACTTTGCTTTCTTAAGTCTGCCGTTTGGCACGGTTTCTCTGTCTACCGCTTGGCATGTTCTTTTATTTTTCTAAGCTTTTTCTCAAATTTTTTCTTCTTTTTCTACGTTTGACGGTTATTACAATTCTGTTTTCCTATTCTAATTTGGGTACTGTTGGGTCTTTTTGAATCTTATGGAAAAAGATTTGGCGAATTTGAGTCTTTTATATGAAGAGGAGGAAGCTTTTCAGGAGGAAGCAGATGCGGTGGTAAGGTCATATCAATGCTGCTTAGTGGGACGATGTTTAACTGATAGTGTTGTTCACTTTCCTTCACTGTAAAATACCATGGCAGATCTCTGGCACCCCATTGGTGGTATTTGTATAATAGATTTAGGGGATAAAAAATGTACCTCTTTTAATTTTTTCATGAGGTGGATTTGAAGAGGGTTCTTGATGGCACACCGTGGTTTCTTAATAATCATTTGCTTACAATGCAAAGAATCCCTATTGGAGGAAATCCTTTAACGTTGCCATTGAACCAAACTGAGTTTTGGGTGCAAGTTCATGAACTACCCCCTAGGTTGATGACTGAGAACATGGCGAAACAATTCGGCAATTTCTGTGGAAAATTTATTGATTATGATATCTCCATCTTGTCTTCGGGATTCAAGAATTTTATGCGTATCCGTGTATGTCTCGATATTTCTACGCCTTTGAAACGTAAAAAGAAGATACAGATTGGATCCTCAATGACTATTTATGCTCATTTCAAGTATGAAAAGCTCAGTTTATTTTGCTTCATCTGTGGTAGATTGGGTCATGGGGGAAGCTATTGTCCGTGCCGACTAAGAATCGAATCTTTACAAATTATTTTCGGTTGGGATATTTCGTTGCGAGCGGAGCCCCGACGGCGGCGCATGGTGGAGAGTAGGTGGCTAAGGGAAGCGGATGGCACAAGGTGGGTAGGAGAAAATTTGGAAAAAATCAATCATAATGTTGCAATAAATGAGGGGGAAGATTCTAGGACAAATATGGGCGGAAATCGTGTCATTCAGATTTCTAATCCTAATTTAATGCCGATAGGATTTATTCACCAGATTACCGCTAATGAGCAAATTCTTGGGAGTAAATGGCGTAAAGAGGAATTGAGTATTGTGGGGGCAGAAAATGGGCCTATGGAGTTGGGCTTAGAAGATGAAAATGTTTCGGTTGAGATATTGGATGGTAAGAAATGGCAGAGGATTGTGGAAAGTTCATCCGCTACACTGGGTCCAAAGGCAGGGATCGGGTCGTTGATTTTATCGGCTAGCTCTGGTGATCAGAGCAGCCGGGGGCAATGAAAATCTTAAACTGGAACGTTCGTGGTTTGGGGAGACCACGAACCGTTAAAAGGCTCAGAAATAAGTTACGAGCCATCAATCCCCGTATTTTTTTTCTTATTTAGACAAAATTAAGTGCGAAGAAAATGGAGCTGGTTAGACTAAAATGTGGGTTTGAAAATGGTAGCGACATTGGTGCAATGAGCTCTAAAGGTGGTTTATCCTTGGGTTGGAAAGGAAATTCTTTGGTCAGTTTTAAAAGTTTCTCCTCATTCCATATTGATGTGGAGATCCAGGATAATGATTGTAGTGCAAAATGGCGGCTAACGAGGTTCTATGGGAATCTGATTGAACGGGATAGGAGAGAGTCTTGGAATCTCCTTAGACAATTAATTGGTGACCACAATATTCCATGGATTGTTTTGGGAGACTTTAATGAGATTACAAGTTCTTTTGAAAAGAGGGGTGGACGTCTTCGGTCTGAACGTCAGATGTTGGATTTTCGTATGGTATTAGAGGAATGCAACCTTATCGACCTTGGATTCATAGGGCGTTGGTTCACGTGGGAAAGAGGCCGAGTCAAGGTTACTAATATTAGAGAGAGATTGGACCATGGCGTAGTGACCCTCAATTGGATGGAGCTTTTTCCAAACTATCAAATCGAGTATTTGACTCACTCCTTTTCTGATCATTGCCCTCTTCTTTTAGATACCATGGGTGGGAGTCGAATTGATCAACAGCATAAAGAAAGAAAATTTCATTTTGAGGCCAAACGGTGCTTAGAAAGCTCCTTTGAGGGTTTGGTTCGTAGATGGTGGGAAGATACTTCTGAAAGCATTCCCAACAAGTTGGAGATTATGGGTCACAGTTTATTGAAATGGAGTAAACTCAGTAGTAGAGTAGAGAGGAGAAATCGGTTTCAGCTTGAACAGAGGTTGGGCGGTCTTTACTCTCAAGATATTTCGGATGACGTCTTAGCTGAGATAGTGGAGGTCCAGCTGGATCTCAATTTGGAGGCTGATAAGGAGGAATTATATTGGGAGCAAAGAGCCCGAGTTAATTGGCTAAAAAATGGTGACCGCAATATGAGTTTCTTTCACAAGATGGCTGGTCAACGTCATTTCCGTGGTAGAATTTTTGAGGTTGTGGATGAAAATGGTGTTCGGCATTCAGCGCCTGAGGATATGGTTAAAGTTGCGTCGGATTATTTTGTTGATTTATTTACCGCCTCTGAGATGGGATTGGATGAGCATCTATTTAGTCTAGTGGAAAAAAAGGTCACCAATTGCATGAATGAATCTTTATTAAAACATTTTACGAAAGAGGACATTTGGAATGCTGTAAAATTGATGCCGCCTTTAAAAGCCCCCGGAGTTGAAGGTTTTTCGGCAATTTTCTTCCAACGTTACTGGCACATAGTGGGTCCAGAGGTTTCTAGATACTGTGGACAGATGGAAATTGGTGATATCAACAAAACGAGAATTGTGTTAATTCCAAAGGTAAATAAGCTGAAATTGATGTCTTAATTTAGACCTATAAGCCTCAGTAATGTCGTCTACAAAATTATTGCAAAGGTGCTGGTTAATCGCATGAGTGATATTCTGGGAGAATGTATAAACGAAGCTCAAGGGGCTTTTATACCAGGGAGACTCATTTCAGACAATGTTCTGATTGTGTATGAGGTCCTTCACTCTCTGAAGATGAAGAAGAGTGGAAAGAAAGGGCACTTCGCTCTCAAATTGGACATTAGTAAGGCGTATGATCGAGTGGAATGGGATTTTCTGGCAAGAATGATGAAGGCTTTGGGGTTCCATGTTGATTGGATTGTGCTTATTATGAGGTGTGTAAGTTCAGTGTCTTATTCTATTTGTTTTAATGGTAGGGACAGTGAATGGTTTTCTCCATCACGAGGATTGAGACAAGGAGATCCCCTCAGCCCTTATCTGTTCTTAATTTGTGCTGAAGGCTTTTCTACTCTTTTGGAAGATGCAAAGCAGAGAGGTCGTATGGGAGGTGCCCCTATTGGCAGGGAAAAACTTTCTATTAATTATTTGTTTTTTGCAGATGACTGCATTCTTTTTGGCGATACTACACGAGAGGGGGCTAAAACGGTTCGAGACATCATTCAAGAGTATGAGATGTGCACAGGGCAGAAGGTGAATTATGACAAATCTTTAGTTTATTTTGGGGCCAATGTAAACAAAGAGGTGAAGGAGGACATTATAAATTTTTTAAGAGTTCGAGTGGCCTCAAGCCTTGAGAAGTATCTGGGACTGCCTATGATGGGGGGTCGAAGAAAAACATGGGCCTTTGCGAAATTCATTGACCGATTTAGAAAACGAGTTGCAGGATGGAGTCTTCGCTTTTTATCAATGGGGGGTAAAGAAGTTTTCATTAAATCTATTTTGCAGGCTACGCCCCTTTATGCCATGCAATGTTTTCTTTTTCCAAAAACGTTATGCCGTAAGTTGGAAAACATTATGAATAGGTTTTGGTGGGCAAACAATAAAACGGCAAAGGGTATAAATTGGATTGCTGGGATACGCTTTGTAAACCAAAGTCTTATGGTGGTCTTGGCTTTAAAAATTTATTTTTGTTTAATAAGGCTTTATTAGCAAAGCAAGTTTGGCGCATCTTAGTTCAACCTAAGTGTTTGTTAGCCAGAATTTTAAAAGCCCGTTATTTTCCGTTTTCTGATATTCTGTCAGCTAAGATAGGTTCTTACCCTTCTTTTACCTGGCGAAGCATTTGTAGTGCTCGAGATTTGATTGCGGACGAGATGTTGTGGCGGATTGGCAAGGGGGACTGTGTCAACATCTGGAATGATCCCTAGCTACCTGGAAAAGAGAATAACAGGGTTTCAGGCCATGAGATTATACCATCTTGGACACATGTTAGTCAGCTAATAGATGCGGATACTAATACCTGCAATAGGGAGTTGATATACAACATTGTTGATGAGATTATTGCTGATAGAATTCTTTCTATCCCGATTGCTAATAGTTGAACGCAGGATACACTGGTCTAGAAACATGAAGGATCTGGGGTCTATATAGTCAAAAGTGGGTACCGTGTCCTAGCTGCCTCTGTTGATCTGCCTAATACACTTTGCTCTAATGAGAAGGATTACAAAAATTTCTACAAATCATTATGGCCATTGAATATACCAAAAAAAAAAATACATGTTTGAAGATTGTTTAATAATCTGTTTCCCCATTCTAGCAATCTAGCAAAACGGATGTTAGCTGCGGAGTCTATTTGTCCACTGTGTAGGGTTGAGCTGGAAGACTCCAGTCATTTGATGTGGTCCTGTGGCATACTGAAATATGTGTGGTCACATCTGCAAGTGTAGATTCCGGCTCTTAAGGAGTCATGGTGTAGCAAGAAACGTTTAGCCCATACTCTTTCTACAGCAGATGAACAACAAAGATGCATTATTGCAATATCATTATGGAGCCTATGGTATCGAAGAAACAAACTTATTCATGAAGGAGTCCGTTTTAGTTTGCAAGAGGTTCTGGGTTTTATTCGGGGTTACATTCAAGAACTCCAAATGTTTCAAAGGACTTTTCAGCCGCATGCCAGACCCAGTTCGAAGGAATTATGGAGACCTCCGGATGAAGGAATAATAAAGCTTAACTTCGACGCGACTTACAAATTAGATGAAAAGCTAGCTACTACAGCAGTCATCGCCAGAGACTCTACTGGAATTATAAGAGGAGCAGAAACTTATCTTTTTGAAAATGTAGCAGATCCCTTTGTGGCGGAAGCTAGGGCGTGTGAACGGACGTTAACTTTCGGTTTGTCTATGGGTTTTAGGCGTTTGGTGGTGGAGGGTGATTCCCTGTCTGTCATCAAAAGTATAAAGAAGAAGGATAAAGATAGATCAGTACTGAGACCGATTACACAGAATATCTGGCAAATGGGCTTGAGATTTGATGAAATTTCTTACCTTCATGTGCGGCGTTCTGCCAACGGAGTGGCTCACACACTGGCACTGGAGGGGAGGCGGAAGAGGTTTTTCGGAAGATGGGTTTGTGGCTTACCAGTTTCGGTGCAGAGGCTTGCGTCGAAGGATCGATTGGAGGGGAATCTGGGTGCTTAAGTTTTGTTTTGGCCTTGTTCTTTGGAGTTGAATCGATTGATTTTCCAGGCGTTTTCTGCAGCGTTGAACAAGGGATTGTCCGGCTTTTCAAATGGGATCTCTGATGGTTGCGGGCGTTTCCAATGGCTGATATGGTTGTCTCGAGAAGATAAGGCGTCTGACTCACGTTTTTTGTTCTGTCTTTTCCTTTCCATAGTTTCATTTATTGTTTTGTTGCTGCCAGATGTTTTGTTTTGTTATTTTATTTTGTTGGATTTTCTGCTGTTTATTATTCTTGTATTGGACTTTGTCAGGCCTTTAATATCAGCCCATTTTGTTTCAAAAAAAAAAAGTTTACGATTGATAGACTAGAACATGAATTTTTTAAATTCAAACGGATTTATTTTGAATTATTATTTGTTTAATAATTGATATTATTACCAGTGCAGGAGAACGCGGGTTTGAGTGCATTGAAGCGCATTTCCTCCTATTTAAAGGTTGTGGAAGGACTATGGATAGTTTTAGGCATTGTATCAAAAAGAACAAATATGATAAGAACTTATAATTAATATTAAGAAAATTACTTTAAATAATTAAATATATATTTATATTTTTTAAAAAATAATTGTAGTAGATTTTGAGTGTTAGAGATTTGGGCAAAGCTTGGATTGGATGAGGGAGAAAAGAGGTGAGATCAGAGGCGAATTTAGATAGCTGGCAGATGTCCCGACTTCTCCTAATATAGAAAATTGTTATTTAGACTCTTTAAAAAATTAAAAATTAAATTAATAAAATTAAAATTACACTTTAACCAATCCTAAAATTATAAAAATTTAATTTAATACTTTAAAAATTATAAAAATATAAACTATAAAAAATTAAATTTTCATTCTTAAAACTTGTTCTACTTTCGCACCTCGGTGAGACTAGGAGTAAAAGATTAAAAGGCTGCAAAGCTTTTTAAATTAAAAAACAAAAGGGTTTTGGCAGTAAACAAATAAAGTAAAATGGTCTGAATAATTTCACTCCACCAATTGATGATGATAGTAATAAAAGCCAAAGTACTTGAGGATGCTTTATCAGGTGAAGGTGATTTGTCCATTTACCTGCTTGCAGGCTGGGACGGCGTCAAAAGGTTAGGCAGGGCCGTGCCCCCTTTAAATGGGTTTTTTTTTTTGAGTCCCTTATAAATTAATATAATAATAAATTTGCACTATGACTTTATCTAATCCTTCTAAAATTTCTGAAATAATAAGTTTGACTTTCAATTTAAGTTAACACATTTAAAATAAAATTACAAATCAACTCAGTTGATGAATAAATGTATAATTATACTAAAAATATTTATACCAGACTTTAAACATTTTAATTTATAGAATATAATGTGGTTAGTATACAAAAGGCTGGGGGTTGTTTAAAGTATCACAACACTTAATTGTTTTGTTTAATGGAGTAGTAGGTGAAATCATGTCATGTGCCCCCGTTTGAACTGTGGGTACATCAAATAGGCTGCTGGATTCTCTTTGTTAATACAAATACAAATACCTTTTCTTTTTTCTTTTTTTTTTCTATATTTCACGTGTAGGATAGTCTCATTTTTTAATCTGAAACTTGAATCTTCGCCCTACTTGTGAAACAATAATACTAATTGCTAATTGGTAGAGGAATTATGGTTAGAAACATTTGGGTTTAAGGCAAGCCAGATAATGGGGATAATAAGAAAGAGGATGGTAACAACACTGCACTCCTCTGTCAAATAAATAAGGACTTTTTTAACTTAAGGGCAAATACTATCTAACACCACCAACCACAGAGAGAGCGCCTTGTAGTTTTTGTGGTACTTCCATTTTCCAAAGTACACCGTATTTTGAGCAATCAAAGTCTGATTCCAATTCTTAATAATGTCCTTCCAGATTTTGGACATTTGGGGTTCCTTTTACTGCAGTTTTTTCGTGATTCAACATGTATGAATGTAAGAATCCTCCTCCACCTCAACTTAGATTCTTTAGCCAATCACCACCACTATTTTGCTAAAAGTGACACATTCTATTCCTCAACATTCACCACCTCTAAACCTCCTTTCTTTTTACCCCACTTATTCATCACCTTCCCAACGGATTTTACTTCTAATCATTTCAATATTTGCTAAGAATCCTTTACCAACGAAAAAACTGACATCTAGTAGATTGTTAATGCTTGCTTAACGCCCCGTTATCATGATCTCAACTCATCTCTTTTGGATCACATCATCATTGCAAGACTCGAAAAGCATAACACTTTAATATGTATATATATAGCAATGACTCCTTCATGACATGTACTTAGGTGTTCAATTATATTGTATATATTTTAGTTTTATTATTCGAGGGTTTTGATGTTGAATGCTATTAATGTTTTGTTTTGAGGATTAGCAAGTGGTTGGCCTTGCCATGGTTGAATGAATGCTTAACATTGAGATGCATACATGCACTATAACTACTTTGAATATATTTCCTTACTGTTTGAACATGATTATTTTTTGGATGAATATGTGGTCATTGTACGGTGCTTGAATGATCTCTCAGGGGACTTTAGAGCTTTAAAGTGATGTGCCATATGTTGGTAATGTATGAGTGTGTTTTAGAATGGTTGACAAGTGTTTTGGAGTACAATTTTTGGTTTCTTGCCCTCAAATCTTGAGATAAATAAGGGTGAAAGTTCAGTTTTTATTTTAAATATCTAAAATTTGAAGACGTGAATTTTATACCTCGAGACATAAAAATTCAAATATATATATATAGTGGATAAGGTTGTGTCTCGGGACATTAACCCTAAGTCTTGAGACATGGGGCCAATGTCTCGATACATACAAGTCTTGTTTCGAGACATGCCTTATTGCACTTATATAACATGTATTTTTTATTGACCAGAAGTTCATTGAATGCATTTACCATGTCCAAACACCTAAGTGATGATTCAAAATTATTCCAAAATGTGTTTAAAGCTTTGTAATTGTTGAATTTAAAGGATTATTCCAAAATAAAAATTTAATTTTCAAATAAATTTCAATAGAATGCCGACATTAATATCATGTGTTTTTAACCTAGCCTGTGTATAGGGAAAGAAAAAAAGAAAGAAACGCATAATTTCCTTTCCTATATTGGCATCCGTACTGTTTTTTTTTTTTTTATCATGTTGTAAATTTTGTTTTCTAAATGATGACCGAAATGTTTTGGTTTTACAGGGATATAACTCCTTTTTAAACTAGCTTTATATGCTAACTTTTAGGGAAAAGTTAATTTAAAGAAATCAGTATCATTGCTTATATTTTGTCAATATTCAATTGAATTATATATGCTCCAATGCATAAACGTAAACAGTATTGTTTTCGGCTTAAATCCACTAAAAAAATAAATGCAATTAAAAAGTACACTAGGTATGAAAGGAAAAGTATCAAATAATAAGGATCAAAACCCTAAATATACAGTAGTTACATTAAGACGTAATTATAAATTTCTTCCAATTACTTGCACCCAAACTAATCTTATTTATGACTTCCAATTAATTAAAGGCTAGTGAACCAATTTGAAATTCAAATTTCTTTTAAATGTTTATGTTCTATTTTTCCTATGCGTGAATTTGTTGTGTGCATAAAATAATTATAATCTTAACAACCATCCAAATCTATTAAAATTTGAATCTAATAATTAGTTAGTTAATAAGTAAATTTAAATAATTTAATGTATGCATATGATAATACTAATTATAATTATAAATTAACTCGTATTTTTAATTAATAATAGTGTAAAATAATATTTATACACGAGTTTATTGTATTTAATTTATAAGACACATTAATTTATAATATAATTTGGAATTAAAAAATAATAATTGACAAATAATTCGATAAAACAAGTAAAAATAAAAATATTAGAAGCATTGTTTTTTTCTTGATTTGACTTGATTATGATACCAAATGTGTGACCTCCACAAATTGTAATCAAGACTAAGTACAGGAATGGGAATCCTGACCTACCAAATTAAAAACCCTTTGATGCTGACACTCTTCTTCCTTTGCTTTGAAATCCAAACCACTACTCTTCAAACTTTGCAACTCTTTTGTTTTGTAGGTTCCCCCCACCACCCTCTAACCTCAATTCATAATTATCACCAATGGTGAAAGTCTAAATCATACAATCCAACTGTCATATGATCCGTTCTTCTTTTTTTTTTTTTGGCTATTTCTTCAGGTGTTCCCTCGTCCCCGGACGGTTTCCGGAAAGCCAATTTGAGTAAGATAGTAGGATATGCATCCAACCTTCCCTTAAGGTGATGGAATGTACCCCTGCAGGAGAGTGCCCGTATTTTTAACCTGTTTCCACCTCCATAATTCGATCGGTTACTTGATCGATGAACTTCTTGTTCCGGATGCTCTAATCTCAGACTTCCACATACTTCAACTGGTTGATGAATATTATTATAATTTCGAAGAGAGTGGGTAATACGGAAATGGTTTAAAACTTAATTGATGAAAATTGTTATAATGATTCGGATGTTGTTTTAATTATCGATTCAGTTGTAATTTATAATGATTTATTTTGATTATAATTATTTGAATTGGTATTATTTGTGCTGTAATTTCAGAGTTAATTGTAACAAATATCTTCAAACTCTGGCTTTTATTCTAAATTAGTCTTTAAGATTTCAAAATGTTTTAATTTCATTCAAATTATCGATATTATATCAATTAGGTCCTTCCATTATTTAAATTGTTAATTTAACAATTAAATGATACTCAAAATCTTATGCGACATAATTTAAAATGAAAGTTTCAAAGAAAATAAAATGTTACTTCATAACTTTTAAAATTAGAACTAAAAACAAAGTAAAAAAGAAAAAAGAAAGAAAGAAAGAAGAGTAAGCGGTATTTTCTTTAAAAGCTTCAAAAATCTTAAAACCAAGATTTTTACGATATCCATCTACAATATTAAATTTTTCTTTAAATTTTTTAATTTTTTTCATTTTTTATACAACATTAAGGGTAGGGGATGGGGTAACACGATTCGAACCTAACAAAAACAGAGAGTTGAAAGGAATGAGTTTCATTAATCTTGATGTGTAAGGTAAAGACTTCTCATACATATATATGAAGTTACAACAGATAACAAAGCTACCCTATAACTAAATTCATAACTACTTGTAACTAACATTAGTTACTCTAATATTCCTCCTCCACATTCTCGAACAAAATCATCAAGAGCTAGCACTGCAACACCCCTAACCTATATTTGTCGCTGGAATAGGGTTACGGAGCATTACCATAAAACCATAACATAAAAACATAAATTTCCAAACATTGATATAAACATATCATAATTCATTCATCAACATGCATATCATCCCTTAATCGAGCCCTCGAGACCTTAGAAACACTTTAGAAATGATTCTAGACTAAATCGAAAACATTTGGAACATTAAGGAAAAAGTTAGAAATTTTAAACTGCAGGGGTCATACGGCTGAGACACACACCTGTGTCTCAGGCTGTGTAACAATCGAAATAGGGATACACGGCCGTGTCTCAGCTCGTGTTCGTGCCCATGTAACTCACTGACTTGGGTCACACGGCCAAGCCACACGCTCATGTGTCAAGCCGAGTAACACTTGAAATAGCCTTACACGCCCATGTGCCAGGCTGTGTGCTAGGCCATGTAACTGCCTGTGTAACACCCCATACCCAGGTCCAAAACTGGGACTGGATACGAGACATTACCATACTTGAAACGTACATAAACGTGTACTTACGGGCTATAAAATTTCGTTTTGATTTAAAAACTTTTCTTTCTTAGTCATAACATGCATTACAAGGGCGCACGAGGCCTTAAACTCGCATCCGGAAACTTTTACGAACTTAGAAAACTTTTCATCAAAATAGGAATCACACGCCCATGTAAAATAGGACACGCCCGTAGGGTCAGGTCGTGTGGTCACACACGCCCATGTCCCTACCCCGTGTACAATAACTTGGATATTCTGTTTGTGTCCCACGGCCTAGGAACACGCCCGTGTTCCCTACCCATGGTGAACACTGACCATCTCACACGGCCTAGGCTCGCCCGCGTGGCTAGCCCGTGGACTAATCTGACTTAACAAACCCATGCGGGTTGACCGTGTGTCACACACGGCCTATTAACACACCCATGTGGGTTGACCGTATGTCATACACGGCCTAGACACACGCCCGTGTGTCTACCCATGTGGATACTTAGAGGCTATTTTCCAAGCCACTTGCCACCCTGAAACATGTACTCATCCGCATTTCCACAAATCAAACTTACAAAGCAATGTTATACTATGGTACATCATTCTATCCACAATAATACTCAATAACTTGCATGAACATTCCTTTCATTATACTCATTAACCTTAAGCATGAACTTGGCAATATTGGCCAATTCATTATGGTCAATTACAAAATGAGTGTATAAACATGAGTAGCAAACCTTTGGCCTTCAAACATGACATAAATCAAAATGATCAATTTCCTATACATGCCATACTCTAAATGGATTAACATTAATATACCAAAAGAACAGATGATAGTGTGACCCGAACTCTGACGTCCAATATCCCTCGAGCCAACTTGATGGAACTACAAGGAAAAGGAAAAGAGAGGGGTAAGCATATAGCTTAGTAAGTTTGCATGAAACTCTAGGATAACAATTTATTCTAACTATAATCATTCATACCATGAAACAATGGCAATATAGCTCCAATGAATAAAAGTACTTACTCGTACTTAGTTCACACTTATTTATACATACTCTTACCCATCTCATGTCGATATAATCTGGTAGCTTTTACTTACTCATAGTACCTGTGTCACCGATTCATGTAGTTTATTTCATTTACCAACATAACCATAGAACCACATCATTACCATTCATACCATGAACATCGCTCAAGGCCATTCACAAATAAACTTGGATCTAGGCCAACTCACATACTTGACTCTTTTGCTTATAAATAAATTAGATTATCATGACTTTTTCAAGCTTAACATACATGAGGCTTGATGCCATTGCCATATCCCAGATATGGTCTTACGTGGGATCATTACTTAGTGTCGACGCTGTATCTCAGATATGGTCTTATACGAGATCTCATAACTCGATGTCGATGCCATGTCTTAAACATGGTCTTATACGAGATTGTACTTAGATGTCGATGCCATATCCCAGATATGGTCTTACACGAGATCATTCTTTAATACTGACGCCATATCCCAAATATGGTCTTATACGGGACCTTTCCTTTCTCGTATACATACGTAGGTAATATACTTATTTCGGAACTATAACCGGAACTACAATTTAGCTTGTTCTCATCGTTTACTCATCGAGACTTTATAGTTCGATTTTGTTCACAATAACATGCATTAACATAATAATGAACGATTTCAAATATCGAACATTATGAAATACTAATTTCATACAAACTTACCTCGAATCTCAAAATGTGCCTCGATGCTCGATTTAGTCTTCAACTTTGTTCTTGCCTCGGTTTCGGTCTGGGCTTCGTGTTTCTTGATCTATAATAATAAATTTCTCTTGTTAAACACATGCATTGACTAAATCGACTCATAATTCATATTTTGGCAAAATTATGATTTTATACCTAAACTTTCACATAATTACATTTTCGCCCCTAGGCTCGTAAAATGATTTTCATTCAACTTTCTTGCATTTCAAGCCTAGCCGAATCATTTTCTCAACTAAAACAACCTTAAATTCCCACTATTTCACTCATGTATGACCATTTTTATAACTTTACAATTTGGCCATTTTCATGTATCCTTCATGAAAATCACTTAGAAAAAGATGTTTATCATACATCAAACTTTCATATTATTCCATAAAACATCAAAATACATGCATGTCATACATGGGTAAAGTTTTGAACATAAACCCTAGCTCAACATATGGCTAGAAATAGCTAATCCAAGCTACGAGGGTTTCAAAAATACGAATAACATTAAAAACGGGACTAGGACGCACTTACTTTAAGCTTGAAAATGAGCAAAACCCTAGCTATGGAGTCCTTACAAATTTCGGCACCATGGGGAAGAAGATGGACACAATTTGACTTCTTTTTCCCTTTTTAATCTTTTATTTACCAAATGACAAAAATGCCCTTAATGACCCTTTCTTGAGTTTTTTCCTTCCCATGTCCATTTTTGTCCATCATTCAATATAATGGTATAATTGCTAAATAAGGACCTCTAGGATTTTTCATAATTCTATTTCATACTTGAACCTTCTAGAATCTCACATTTTCTATTCTTTGCAATTTAGTCCTAATGGACAATTTATTCACTAATTAGTAAAATTTCTTCATGTGACCTTCACACAATCATGCAAATACCTCATAAGCCTTGTAAAATCATTTAAACACATATTTTCTACTTCAGATTTGTGGTATCGCACCACTATTCCAACTAGGCCCTAAATCGAGCTATTACACACTTGGAATTTTTGAAACCTACAAGGGACACACGGCCATGTTGCATGACTGTGTGTCATACACGGCTGAGACACACACGCGTGTCTTAGGCCATGTGGATAAGAAATTGGCCAAAATCAAGCCATTTCCTTCACCCACTTCAAGCATGTACCTAAACACAATTTGCACATATGACCAAGGCATCAAAACATACCCAAAACATACATAAAATGACTAAATCACTAAACTATTAATCTATACAACCAATATGCCAATAAGGCACCTTAATCACAAACCATTTAACACATCTAAACTTATGCATATTTGGCCATACACAACTAACTTATTTTCATCTCAAAACATGCCATTCTTGACCTAAACCATGTCAATATAAATTTGCCATTTGGACCATTACTTACATGCATCAAAATCATATAAATGAAACAAATCAACCATTTCCAAATGGTACCAAGCAACCAATATATATATATATACATACCAAAATCAACACTTAGCATTCAACCCAAACTTTAAACATAAGTCCACCTATACATGCCATTATAACCTTGGCCAAAACGTCAAGATCTACCGATATATTCATTGGATAGTGCGATAGGTCTCCATCGAGTTTCTAAATCGATCGAGCTTCCGTTAATCTATAAAACATAGGAAAGAAAACTACGTTAAAATGCTTAGTAAGTTCGTAAATCATGAATATAGCTTACCATTTCAATGCATGACCTTATAATTTAAACATAATTCAATCCAACCAATACTTTGGCACAAGCCTAAGCATCATCACAACAATTGTTAGTGCATTAACACATAATTCACTTGAATTATCACATGGTAAGGTAAATTCACATGAACAATATGCCATTGAATTCATACTTTCATAATAAATTCACATGAACAATATGCCATTGAATTCATACTTTCACAAACATAGATATACATTCATAGATCATTATCATTTCATACCTTTCCATAGGTTCATAACATAGCCTAGATCACATTTACCGTTCCTTCCCTCCTCATACCCGTTGAACCACTTAGAATAATATCCAATATGCGGGAAAGCTCACACAAAATGTGCTAAACATATGATCGAAACCATTTATTTTCCTTTTCCTTTACATCGTTACTCATTCGAGCCATAAAATGGGTCTGCTCACACAAGCTGACGATCGAAATGAAAGTTACACGATGCCGCTCATACAAGCTGATGAGTATCCACAACAAATGCCAGAACTCAGCCATCAGTAGGACATTCAGGACTGACACCTGAAACATGGTAACCCTAATGACCTGTCATTCGTATCCTATATATTCCTAAGGTTCAAATGGGGTTCGATAATAGTCAAAACGTCATTGGATTTCCATCTTTCGTTTACATGATAAATAGCACTATAACATATATATTAGAATAAAATTAAAACGTTATTTAAACATACAAACTTACCTCAATTATAAAGAAGTTGAAATAAGACAACTAATTCAAGGATTTAGCTTTTCCTCGATATAGATCCGTACAAGGTTTATCTTGATCTAGATAATCAAATTCAATCCATTTAATATTCATACTATTCAATTTAGTCTAAATTCATACTTTTACAAAATTACACATTTACCCATCATATTTTAACTTCTTTACAATTTAGTCCTTAAGCTTATAAATTGAAATTTATGCAATTTCATCCCCATTTCATGGTAGCCGAAATACCTAAGGACTCATATCAACCCATACAAATCATCATTTCACAAATTTATCATGGGATTTTACTTCTTTAGCAAATAAGTCTCTAAATGATAATTTTATCAAAAATCCCTTTACAAAACCTGTTTATTTAACAACAAGGACTCTTAACCTTTCATTAAATTTCAAGAATCATGCAAACATGCTAATGGAAATACCCTAAATCTTTAAAAATTTTGCAAATTAGTCCCTGGGGTAGATAGATTAAGCTACAACAACTTCAAAAACATAGAAATCATTAAAAATGAGATAAATTTTCACTCACATACAAGCTAAACAAGTGACCGAAGCTTTCAAACCCTAACCATGGCTTCTCCAATATCAATTTCGGTGGAAGATGGAAATTAGGAAGATGACACTTTTGTTTTTATTATTTTAATTTTAACTTATTAATTGAATTACTTAATTAACCTTATCTTTTAACATAAAAATCATCTAATTTATGTCCATAAATGTCCACTAATAATAATAATGGTCCAATTACCATCTAAGTCCTCTTACATTAAAGTTTCATGGTTGTTGGATACCTTCAACTACTAGAACTCCACTTTTACATATTTTATGATTTAGTCCTTTTCACTTAATTAAGCATGCAAACGTCAAAATTTATTAACGAAATTTTTACGACCTTACTAATACTCCATAGACACTAAAATAATAATAAAATAAAAATTTACTCGTCAGATTTGTGGTCTCAAAACCACTGTTTTGATTTCACTAAAAATAGGCTTTTACAAGCACATTCATCCTATCGCGACAACAAGAAAACATTCCTATAGTTAATGGCTTGGTAAGTACATTAGCTATTTGATCACTTCCAGATATATGATTAACTTGAAGCTGCCCACTAAGAACCTTAACATGCACAAAATGCAAATCAAGTTCAACATGCTTAACTCGAGCATGTAATCTGCTTCAAGATCCTTGCACACCACATCACCACCATTCGACGACGAACTTTCAACAGTCAATGCCAGCTCAGTGCACTAGAAGCAAACTGATAGAGCCCATTTACCTCATTGCCTTGAAGCAATATCCGACGAGTTGCTAGATCTTTTATAAAACAACAAGTGGGATAAAACTCAAAATACACATTATTATCTATGGCAAATTTCAACACAAATAAGAGATTTTTGTGAATGGTAGGTACGTACAATAAATCTTTAAGTAATAAAAAGTGAGATCCATAAGATAAAACAGACTCACCAACATGAGAAGTGGGTATGGAATGACCATTACCCACCTGTAACACCCCCAACCATATTCAATGCCGGAATAGGGTTACAGAGTATTACCAAACTTATAAAACAATTAAACATTCACTTAGCATACATTTTCACAATTCATGCATTCATCATTCAATCTCAATCAATTTGTCCCTAATAAGAGCTTGCGAGGCCTTAAACATACATTGGGAGTAGTTCGAAACTAAACTGATAACTTTGAAAATTCTTAGAACACTTAGAAAATTTTTGCATAAAACAGGGGACAGACGCCCGTGTAGCCTGGCTGTGTGAGACACATGGCCAACAGACAGGCCCGTGTCACAGACCGTGTGGACATTCAAAATCGGATCACATGGCTGTGTCCCAACCCATGTCCAACCCCGTATAACTCTCTGACTTGGGTCATACGGCCAACACACACGTCCGTGCTGCCAGCCTGTGTGCCCTACAAATGGCCATACACACCCGTGTGCCAGGCCGTGTGCTACGCCGTGCCAAACCTGTAAGGTATACTGACTTATGCAAGACGGCCAAGTCACACGCCCTTGTGTGAGGCTAGGTGGAGCATACTGACTTGATTTCAATTTCAACACCATGGGACACACGGCCGTGTAACATAACCGTATGTCATACACGGCTGAGAAACACGCCCGTGTCTCTGTTCGTGTGGACAAAAATAGGCTATTTACCAAGCCAATTTGCCACCCAAATTTGTACACACCTACATCAAACCAATTGGTACCAATACAAGGCATAAATAAGCATTCAATCAACTTCAACAAAGCATCATTTATTCCATTTCAATACCAACAAATACAAGACTCACCTTACCACAATATGCAATTCAAATACATACCAAATTTTACCTTTTTCATTCATTAATATGGTCATTTCCAAACATGCATCAATTTACCTAAACTCATAATCATACTAATTACCAATTCATCAACCATTTGATATTCACCATATCCATTTTCAACAAGCATCAAATACCATCATAACTAGCATTTTATAAGGCAATTACTAAACTCAAACAAAAGCCATTTGCACACTTTTATACATCATCGAATTCACCATTATAAGCCAACTCACATGGCTATGTATATATAAAACAAACCTCGTTCATCAGTCCATAAAAATTGTAGGAGCATTAGTTAATCTGAAAGGCATAACAAGGAATTCATAATGTTTGTATCTTGTTCTGAATGCAATTTTTGGCACATCTGAATCTTTCACTCGCAACTGATAATACCCAAATCTCAAATCAATCTTTGAAAACATGGTTGCCCCTTTCAACTGATCAAACAAATCATCTATTCTCGGCAACGGATAATTTTTCTTTATTGTAACCTTATTGAGTTGTCTATAGTCAATAAACATTTTCATTGATCCATATTTCTTTTTTACAAATAATACAAGTGCACCCTAGGGTGAAAAACTAGGTCGTGCAAAACCTCTATCTGTTAACTCTTTCAACTCTGTTAGAACCATTCTATACGGAGCAATAGATATCGATGGAGTTCCTGACACTAATTCAGTAGCAAATTCAACCTCTCTGATAGGTGGCAACCCCGATAATTCTTTAGGAAACACATCCAGATACTCACATACTATCGACACTGATTCAATCTTTGATTCAGACACTTTTGTATCTAAAACGTATGCAAGATAAACTTCACAACCATTTCTCACATATCACTGAGCTGACATAGACGATATCACAACTAGTAATCCACCGAACTCATCAGATTCAATCAAAAAATTTCATTATTCTGCCATTTCAATTCAATAATCTTTCGTCTACAGTTCACAACGGCATCATGCATAGTCAACCAATCTATACCCAAAATGACATCGAACTCATCAAATGGCAAAAGCATCAATTCAGCTGGAAAACAGTAACCCCGAGTCATCAAAGGGCAATCCTTGCAAACTTTGTCAATTAAAACATACTTGCCTAAGGGGTTCGATACTTTAATCACAAACTCAGTATCCTCAACAGACAACCTCTTACTAAACACTAAATTCATATAGATATACGAATGAGTCGATCTAGGATCAATCAATGCAATCACATTAGTATCATAAAGAGAGAATGTACCAGTCATAATATCGGGTGACGGCGCCTCTTCGTGAGCGCCAATAGCGTAAGCTTTAGCAGGTGCTCTGGCATCGGATCTCATAGTAGAGTCTTTTGTTGTACCTCCACTACTGGTCACATTTCCCGCATTTCTCGGTGGCCTCCCTCTAGTCGCTGTATTACCTGGTATTGAATTTTGGATTTGATCTTTCTTAGCTAACTCAGGCCAATCACGAATAAAATGATCTGGCGAACTACATTTGTAACAAGCTTTATTACTTTTATTCCAACATTCTCCAAAATGTCGTCTTCTACACTGTTGATACTCGAGTTTATTGTTTCTCACATTGCCAACACTCGGTATTGATGTAGCTTAAGTTTTAGAACTTGAGTGTTGTTTTCCACGATCTCTACTCGAATACCCAATTGAAACATTTGGATGATTGAACGAGGCTCTAGATTTCTTTGACAAAGACTGATATGGCTTATTCATTGGTCTCTTTCTCGAGTCTCTTGCCTCTAAATCTGCTTTTCTCTTTACTTTGCTGAGTTCCTCGACTTTGCAAGCTTTATCAACCAGGACAACAAATTCTTTCAATTCTAGGATTCCAACTAGAAGTTTATATCCTCGTTCAACCCATCAATGAGTCGTTTACACATGATTTATCCGGAAGAAACATACTCCCGAGCATACTTGCTCAACCGTACAAATTCTCTTTCATATTCAGTCACAGTCATACGACCCTGTTTCAGTTCTAAAAATTCTTTGTGCTTTTGATCGAGGAATCTCTGACTGATGTATTTCTTTCTGAACTCAACTTGAAAGAATTCCCAAGTAACTCTTTCTCTTGGTACCACAGATACTAATGTGTTCCACCACTGATACGTAGTGTCCCTGAATAACGATATGGCACATTTTAAGCATTCGGCTGATGTACACGACAACTTATCAAATACTTGAATAGTGTTTTAAAGCCAAAATTCAGCTCTCTCAGGATCGTCATCAACAGTAGCTCTGAACTCCTTGGCCCCGTACTTATGGATTTTATCAACTGGTGGTTTACTTACTCGTTGAAATTTCATAACTTGAGGGGCTACAGGGATCGGTTGGGGATTAGGTGGGGGTGGAGGTTGTTGAGCAGTCGAATTTATTCGAACATATTGTGTGAACCACTCATTCATCATTTGGAAGAAGGCTTCCTTAGCCTTTCCTCCATGGCTACCCGATACGGGTCTAGATTCAGACGGCGCTATCCCTTGAGCGGGAGCTGGCGCACTACTCTCAACATCGTTAGCCACAGCTCGATCGTGATCCATTTACTATACGAAAACACCGTATAAATTGTCAGGAGTCATCACACTATCACATGTTATATATGGCATGTATAGCTAGACTCTAACATATGCTATGTTAGTCTGAGAATCGACTAAACCGTAGTTCTAATACCTACAAATGTAACACCCCTCACCCGTATTCAACATCGGAATAGGGTTACAGAGTATTATCGGGCTTATAAAACAATTAAACATTCACAAGCATACATTTTCACAATTCATGCATTCATTATTCAATCTCAACTAATTTGTCCCTAATATGAGTCTACGAGGCCCTAAACATACATTGGGAGTAGTTCGGAACTAAACCGATAACTTTGAAAATTTTTAGAACATTAGAAAATTTTTGCATAAACCAGGGGACACATGCCCGAAAAATGGCCAACAAACACGCCCGTATCACAGGCCGTGTGGACATTCAAAATAGGATCACATGGGCGTGTCTCAGCCCGTGTAACAGCCCGATTTTGGGGCTAGTCAGAACAGTGGTTTCGAGGCCACTAAACTGAGGTTAGGGAAAATTATTTTGATGTCATTTTATGTGTTATGGCATTAAAATATGGCTATGTAAAAATTTTGGTGCTTTAATTTTAGTGATTTCATGCTTAATTGTGAAAAAGGACTAAATCGCATAGAGTGCAAAAGTTTTATTTTTCAAGGTAGAGTTTCCAAATAGCTATAGAATATTAAATTGGAGGTTCTTAAAGTGAAATTAGGCTATTTTGATATGCATTGACTGGCCATAGAGGATAGGGGACAAGGGCATTAAATTTTTTGTGAAAGTTGGTGACTAAGTGAATAAAATATGATAAAATAAAGTAAGGCTATCATCTTTTTCTCTCCTCTTCTTCATCCACCGATTTTTACATTGAAGGAAGGGTTTTGAAAGCTTTGAAATTTCAGCAACTTGTCTTCACCCAAGTAAGTTATTTTTGGTGGTGTTACTTGATAGTTTTTTGCATTTTTGGAGCCCTCAAAGCTTAAGCTAGCTATTGAGAGGACTAATTTGTGATATGGTTGAAAGTATAAGGACTTACCATGAGAGAGATTATGTTGTTAGTTGAGTTTTTATGGAAGAAAATGAATGTTAGGAAGATGAGAAACAACTTTTGTGAAAGGTGTTAGCATGAAAACACTTAAATAGGACTTAAATGTAAATAATGAATTTGTGTCATAAATGCATGAAATGGTTGGAATGGTGAGTAGTTATAAGAGAAATAAATGTTCAGCTAGGTTTGTTTATTGAGAAAATATGATGAAAAATAATTTACGAGCCTAGGGGCAAAATCGTAATTTTGCCATAGTGCAAGGGCAAAATGCTCATTATTACCTAAGTGTAGATTTTGATGCTATATAATCGTAAAATGATTATTGTTATAAATCAAGAAGAGTGCGACATTAACCTTGACCGGGGAAAAGGCAAGGTTACGGATTGAATCGCGAATTGAAACGTTTTGCACCGAGGTAAGTTTAAGTGTAAATAATGCATTTTATATATATATATACATTGTTGTTGCTAATCAGTGCATAACATAATTGAGGACATGTATGATTCAAGTGGATTGAATGTGGTAGTTATTGAATAACTCTAGTATGAATGTTGGAATGGATATGTTAGTGTGTTATATTAATACCTTACGGTGGGCTAAGTGCGATACCCACCTTGATACTTAATTACGATGGGCTATGTGCGATAGCATCGTCTATTTATCACTTGGTGGGCTATGTGTGATACCACCGCAACTAACATTTTTGGTGGGCTATGTACGATACCACCCTAATAAAGACTAACGGTGGGCTAAGTGCGAAATCACTGAGTAATTTGATTATGAGTAGTTGATTAAGAGATTGTGATGTGTTGTATTAAATGACGTTGTGGTGCTAAGTGCAGGGAAATATGCTAAAGAATGTATACATTAAGCTTGTGATATGGTTGGAATGTGGAAACGGAAAGAATGAGTAAGCATGATTATGATTGTGGATTGTTTCTTTCTTAGCATGAAATGCTATATAATTGTTTAGCACCTACTATAATGTTATATTGTTTACATTTAAACTTACTAAGCTTAAAGCTTACTCCCCTTTCTTTTCCCTTATTTTATAGAGTTTAAGAGCCGAGCCGGAATACGTCGATAACCAGGAGATCGCCCACACTATCAACTCATCTCGATATATCTAGACTTAGTGATTTTGTATATGGCATGTATGAGGGCTAGACTAGTTAGATTATTTTGTTATTTTGGCCAAAAGTGTGTTGGCCCTTTATTAACTTAACTATTTTGTATATTGGCATGGTTGATGGCTCACCTTATCATTTATGAAAATATGAAGTTATTCATGGAATTTCATATTGTAATTTATGAGTTGTTTATTGATCTGTTGTATGGATCCATGAGGTGTGAACTAGAGGGGTGTTAAGAGCTTGGCAAATAGCCTTGTTCTTATCCACATGGGTAGGCACACGGGTGTGTGTCTTGGCCGTGTGTGACATACGGCCAGTTCTTGGGAGTGTGCCCAGGCCGTGTGAAGTCTGCACCTTGAAACTGAAATTTGAATGACCGCACGGATGAAGCACACGGGCGTGCCTAGGCCGTGTGGATTAATCAGAGGTGACCACGGGCCAGCCATATGGGCGTGCGCCCAGGTCGTGTGATTCAAGTCAGTGTCAACCACGGGCGTCGAACACGGGCGTGTGAGATGATACACGGACGTGTCATCTACTCCACGGGCTTGTGGCCCTTGTTTAGGTAAAGTTTTTTTAAGTGCGTAAAAGTTTTCAAATCATCCCTGAACCCTTTTGGAAACGTGTTTAGGATATCGTAGGTCTATTGTAAGGACGATAGGCATATGAATGGAAAGGCTTTAGTCTGAAATAAGTCTGATAGCCCAAAGTTGTTAAATTGTGCAAGTTAAGTATGGTAACGCCTCGTACCCAGTTTCGGTGTAGACGACGGGCAAGGCGTGTTCATTTAGTGGTATCAGAGCTATGGTTTAGTCGGTTCTCAGATTACCGTAGCGTGTGTAAGAGTCTAGCTATACATGCCATAAGTGTATAATGATAGTGTGGTGGCTTCTAATGATTCTAAACTTTGTTTTTATGTAGAATATAGATCCCAATGAATCAGCTACTGATGACGCAGCTAGTAATGCACCGACTCCCGCGCAAGGGATCGTGCCTATGTAGAGTGGACTCGAGATTAGGGGTTAAGGAGAAAAGGCTCGGGAAGCCTTTCTCCAAATGATAAGTAACTGATACACGGAATATATACGAGCAAACCCCAATGCTCAACCTCCTCCGCCGCCTCCTATACCTCAGCCAGTTCCTATGGCTCCCCAATGTATAGACTTAGTGAGGACAACTAAGCCTTCGGTAGACAAAATCTAAAAGCAAGGGGCTGAGGACTTTCGAGCTAATATAGATGATGACCCTGAGAGGGCAGAGTTCTGGCTTGAGAAGTCGATGAGAGTATTTGATGAACTCTCCTGTACGTTTGAGGAGAGCTTAAAATGTGCCATGTCCTTGCTGAGGGACTCGGCATACCATTGGTGGAAAACATTGACGTTAGTGGTTCTGAATGAGAGAGTGATGCGGGACTTCTTTTTGGAAGAGTTTCGAAAAAGGTATATAAGTCAGAGGTTTGTGGACCAGAAACAGAAGGAATTCCTTGAGTTAAAGTAAGGAAAAATGACTATGGCGGAATATGAGCGCGAATTTGTTAGTCTCAGCAAGTACGCGCAAGAGTGCGTGTCTGCAGAAGCCATTTTATGCAAGAGATTTGAAGATGGGCTGAATAAGGATGTCAGACTTTTAGTCGGGATTTTAGAACTAAAAGAATTTATGGTATTGGTGGATAGGGCCAATAAGGCCGAAGAATTGAGTAAGGAAAAGAGGAAAGCGAAGAGTGAGGCCTGGGATGCCAGAAAAAGGTCGATGAGTAAATCCTACGAAGCTCAATCGAAGAGGTCCAAGAAAGTGAAGCCTCGGACGACTGCATCGGTCAACTATTCGTAAAGAGAGCGAGGCAACACGTACTCGGGTTTAAGAGTTCAGGTCACCTCGATGGCAAGTGTGGGCAATCCAAAGTCTAAACCGGAGTGCCCAAGTTGTGGCAGACATCACACTGGGAGTGTTGAGGAAACAATTGAAATTGTTATAAGTGTGGGTCCCCCGACCACTTCATCTGAAACTGCCCTGAAAGGGATGACAAGGAGAAGAAACAGGAAATAAGATCAAGCATTGTATCTTCTAGGGGTAGGCCACAAAAGAACCCAGGAAGTGGGGCTAGTAGTAGATGAGCATCACAAGACTTTATTGTGAGGACAGAGGG
This sequence comes from Gossypium australe, assembly GCA_005393395.2. Lineage (NCBI taxonomy): Eukaryota > Viridiplantae > Streptophyta > Magnoliopsida > Malvales > Malvaceae > Gossypium > Gossypium australe. Next base: position 122,816,994 of record CM016619.1, read on the forward strand.
ACGGGCACCTGCAAGGACTTATGCCATTCGCGCTTGCGAAGAGGCATCATTGCCAGATGTAATAACGGGTACTTTCTCTCTTCATAACACCTTTGTTGTTGCTTTGATTGATCCGGGGTCTACCCATTCTTATATTTGTATGAGATTGGCATCTAGTTTGAGTATGACTGTTGAGTCTACAAAATTTATAGTAAATGTGTCAAACCCGTTAGGAAAACATGTGTTAGTTGACAAGGTGTGTAGGAATTGTCCTTTGACAATTAGGGGTCATTGTTTTCCGGCAAACCTTATGTTGTTGCCGTTTGATGAAGTTGATTTGATTCTTGGTATGTATTGGTTGACTACCCATAATGTTTTAGTGAACTGTGGTAGTGAATTTATTGAATTGAAATGTGAAAATGGAGATTTTATTCGGGTTGAATCAGGTGGGTCAGATAGCTTACCGGTGATGATTTCTTCCATGGTGGTTGAGAAATATTTGAGAAAAGGATACGAGTCTTATCTCGTTTTCGTGTTAAATACTCAAGAGTCTAAAGTAAAGATTAAAACAGTGCCGGTTGTATGTGAGTATTCGGATGTATTCTCGGAAGAGTTACCCGAATTACCTCTAGTTAGAGAGGTCGAGTTTGGAACTGAGTTAGTTTCGGGAACGGCATCTATTTCGGTTGCTCTGTATAGAATGACCCCAATAGAGTTGAAAGAACTAAAGGTTCAGTTGGAAGAGTTAACAGATAAGGGTTTTGCAAGACCGAGCTATTCACCATGGGGTGCTCCGGTGCTTTTTGTAAAGAAGAAGGATGGGTCGATGAGATTGTGTATAGACTACAGACAGCTCAACAAAGTTACTGTGAAGAACAAGTATCCTTTACCAAGGATAGATGATCTATTTGATCAACTAAAGGGAGCTACGATGTTCTCCAAGATTGATCTAAGGTCCGGTTATTACCAGTTGAGGGTTAAGGAGTAAGATGTACCGAAAACAACATTTCGGACAAGGTATGGTCACTATGAGTTTTTGGTCATGCCATTCGGTTTAACGAATGCTCCTGCAGTTTTTATGGACTTAATGAACCGTGCCTTCCGACCGTATTTGGACAAGTTTTTGGTTGTCTTTCTTGATGACATATTGATTTATTCTCGTGATGAGAGTGAACATGCGAAACATCTGGGAATTGTCTTACAGACTTTAAGAGACAAGCAGTTATATGCCAAGTTTAGTAAGAGTGAGTTTTGGCTCAGAGAGGTCAGATTCCTAGGACACATTGTGTTAGGTGATGGTATTAGAGTTGATCCGAGAATGATCTCGGCTATTGTGGAGTGGAAACCGCCGAGGAACGTGTCAGAAGTCAGAAACTTTTTGGGTTTAGCGGGGTACTATAGATGGTTTGTGAAGGGATTCTCCATGATTGCTACCCCGATGACGAAATTGTTGCACAATGATGTTAAGTTTGAATGGACTGAGAAATGTGAATAGAGTTTTGAGAGATTGAAAATATTGTTAACTGAGGCGCCGGTTTTGGTGCAACCTGAGTCGGGGAAAGAGTTTGTGGTCTACAGTGACGCGTCGTTTAATGGCCTCGGTTGTATGTTGATGCAAGAGGGTAAGGTAGTTGCTTACGCCTCGAGGCAACTAAAACCGCATAAGAAGAATTATACGACTCATGGCTTGGAGTTGGCTACAATTGTTTTCGCGTTAAAAATTTGGCGACATTATTTATATGGTGAGAAGTGCCGAATCTTCACAGACCATAAGAGCTTGAAGTACTTGATGGATCAAAAGGATTTGAATTTGAGACAACGGCAGTGGCTTGAGTTATTGAAGGACTATGAGCTGGTAATCGATTATCATCCGGGGAAAACGAATGTGGTTGCGAATGCCTTGAGTAGGAAATTCTTGTATGCTTTGAAAACTATGAGCACGAGCTTAGCATTGTCTGATGATGATACTATATTGGCTGAGTTGAGGGCTAGGCCGCTATTTATCCAACAGATATGTGAAGATCAAAAGAATGACGATAAAAAGTTTGAATCGGGAAATGATTTTGAATTTCGGGTGAGTTTGGATGGTTGTTTAATGTTCCATGATAGAATTCGTGTACCTAAGGATGATGAGTTGATTTGAGAGATATTGAATGAAGCACATAGTAGTTATTTGTCATTGCATCCGGGTAGTACGAAAATGTACAATGATTTGAAGAAATTTTATTAGTGGCTGGGTATGAAAAGAGACATCTCGGAGTTTGTAACAAGATGTCTGATTTGTCAACAAGTGAAAGCTGAGCACCGAGTCCATTCAGGATTGGTTCAGCCAACGATGGTTCCCGAGTGGAAGTGAGATTGGATCACCATGGATTTTGTGACGGGGTTGCCTATGACCCTGAAAAAGAAAGATAATGTGTGGGTTGTCATTGATAGATTAACGAAGTCAGCTCATTTTATACTGGTGCGTGTTGATTATTCGTTGGATAAGTTGGCCGAGTTGTATATTGTGGAAGTGGTAAGATTACATGGAGTGCTTATATCCATTATCTCGGATAAAGATCCGAGATTTACTTCAAGATTTTGGAAGAAGTTGCAGAAGACCTTGGGTACAAGGTTAAATTTTAGTACTGCATTCCATCCGCAGACTGATGGTCAGTCAGCGAGAGTAATTCAAGTTTTAGAGGATATGCTCCGATGCTGTGTACTGGAGTTCGAAGGTAGTTGGGAAAGATACCTACCCTTGGTCGAATTTGCGTACAACAACAGTTATCAGTCGAGTATACGGATGGCACCGTATGAAGCCTTATATGGTCGTAAGTGTCAGACTCCTTTGTATTGGATCGAGCTTAGTGAAAAGGAGATTCATCGTGTCGATTTGGTTAAAAAGACTGAAGAAAAGGTGAAAGTGATTCGAGATAGTTTGAAAGCTGCTTCAGACCGACAAAAGTCGTATGCGAACTTGAAAAGGAAGGAAATCGAGTTCGATGTGAGTGACAAGGTATTTCTGAAAGTGTCCCCGTGGAAGAAGATATTGAGATTTGGCCGAAAACAGAAATTGAGTCCGCGATTCATAGGACCGTATGTGATTACTGATAGAATTGGGCCAGTAGCATATCGATTGCCTTTGCCGGTAGAGTTAGAGAAGATACACAATGTGTTCCATGTATTGATGTTAAGACGATATCGCTCCGATCCTTCGCATGTGATTCCCCCAACAGAAATTGAGATACGACCGGGTATGACTTACGAGGAGGAGCCGATTAAGATTTTGGCTCGAGAGGTGAAACAGTTGTGAAATAAGAACATAGCCTTAGTAAAAGTGTTATGGCAAAAGCACGGTGTAGAAGAAGCTACGTGGGAACCGGAAGAAGCTATGAGAGAACAAAATCCAAACCTCTTTACCGGTAAGATTTTCGAGGGCGAAAATCTCTAAAGGGGGCAGAGTTTTAACAGCCCGATTTTGGGGCTAATCGGAATAGTGGTTTCAAGACCACTAAACCGAGGTTAGGGAAAATTATTTTGATTTCATTTTATATGTTATGGCATTAAAATATGGCTATGTGAAAATTTTGGTGCTTTAATTTTAGTGATTTCATGCTTAATTGTGAAAAAGGACTAAATCGCATAGAGTGCAAAAGTTCTATTTTCAAGGTAGAGTTGCCAAATAGCTATAGAATATTATATTGGAGGTCTTTAAAGTGCAATTAGGCCATTTTGATATGTGTTGACCGACCATAGAGGATAGGGGACAAGGACATTAAATTTTTTTGTGAAAGTTGGTGACTAAGTGAATAAAATATGATAAAATAAAGTAAGGCTATCATCTTTTTCTCTCCTCTTCTTCATCCACCGATTTTTACATTGAAGGAATGGTTTTGAAAGCTTTGAAATTTCAGCAACTTGTCCTCACCCAAGTAAGTGATTTTTGGTGGTGTTACTTGATAGTTTTTGCATTTTTGGAGCCCTCAAAGCTTAAGTTAGCTATTGAGGGGACTAATTTGTGATACGGTTGAAAGTCTAAGGACTTATCATGAGAGATATTATGTTGTTAATTGAGTTTTTATGGAAGAAAATGAATGTTAGGAAGATGAGAAACAACTTTTGTGAAAGGTGTTAGCATGAAAACACCTAAATAGGACTTAAATGCAAATAATGAATTTGTGTCATAAATGCATGAAATGGTTGGAATGGTGAGTAGTTGTAAGAGAAATAAATGTTTAGCTAGGTTTGTTTATTGGGAAAATGTGATGAAAAATGATTTACGAGCCTAGGGAAAAAATTGTAATTTTGCCATAGTGCAAGGGCAAAATGGTCATTTTTGCCTAAGTGTAGATTTTGATGCTATATGACCTTAAAATGATTTAAATAAATGAATTTTATTGTTTTAGATCAAGAAGAGCGTGACATTAACCTTGGTCGGGGAAAAGGCAAGGTTACGGATTGAATCGCGAATTAAAATGTTTTGCACCGAGGTAAGTTTATGTGTAAATAATGCATTCTATATATATATATATATATATATATATATATATATATACACATTGTTGTTGCTGATCAGTGCATAACACAATTGAGGACATGTATGATTCAAGTGGATTAAATGTGGTAGTTATTGAATAACTCTAGTATGAATGATGGAATGGATATGTTAGTGTGTTATATTAATACCTTACGGTGGGCTATGTGCGATAGCATCGTCTATTTGTCACTTGGTGGGCTATGTGTGATACCACCACAACTAACATTTTCGGTGGGATATGTGCGATACCACCCTAATAAAGACTGAAAATGGGCTAAGTGCAAAACCACCGAGTAATTTGATTTTGAGTAGTTGATTAAGAGATTGTGATGTGTTGTATTAAATGACGTTGTGGTGCTAAGTGCAGGGAAGTATGCTAACGAATGTATACATTAAGCTTGTGATATGATTGGAATGTGGAAATGGAAAGAATGAGTAAGCATGATTATGATTGTGGATTGTTTCTTGCTTAGCATGAAATGCTATATAATTGTTTAGCACCTACTATAATGTTATATTGTTTACATTTAAACTTACTAAGCTAAAGTTTACTCCCCTTTCCTTTCTCTTGTTTTATAGAGTTTAAGAGTCGAGCTGGAATATGTCGATAACCAGAAGATCACCCACACTATCAGCTCATCTCGGTATATCTAGACTTAGTGATTTTGTATATAGCATGTATAGGGGCTAGACTAGTTAGATTATTTTGTTATTTTGGCCAAAAGTGTGTTGGCCCTTTATTAACTTAACTATTTTGTATATTGGCATGGTTGATGGCTCACCTTATCATTTATGAAAATATGAAGTTATTCATGGCAGTTCATGCTGCAATTTATGAGTTGTTTATTGATATGTTGTATGGATCCATGGGGTGTGAACTGGAGGGGTGTTAAGAGCTTGGAAAATAGCCTTGTTCTTATCCACATAGGTAGGCACACGGGCGTGTGTCTAGGCCATGTGTGACATACGGCCAGTCCTTGGGCGTGTACCCAGGCCGTGTGAAGTCTGCACCTTGAAATTGGAATTTGAATCGCCACACGGTTGAAGCACACGGGCGTGCCCAAGCCGTGTGGATTAATCAGAGGTGACCACGGGCCAGCCATATAGGCGTTCGCCCAGGTCGTATGATTCAAGTCAGTGTCGACCACGGGCGTCGAACACGGGCGTGTGAGATGATACACGGACGTGTCATCTACTCCACGGGCTTGTGGCCCTTGTTTAGGTAAAGTTTTTTTAAGTGCGTAAAAGTTTTCAAATCATCCCCGAACCCTTTTGGAAACGTGTTTAGGATATCGTAGGTCCATTGTAAGGACGATAGGCATATGAGTGGAAAGGTTTTAGTTTGAAATAAGTCTGATAGCCCGAAGCTGTTAAATCGTGCAAGTTAAGTATGGTAACGCCTCGTACCCGGTTCCGGTGTAGACGACGGGCAAGGGGTGTTACAGCCCGTGTACAACCCAGTGTAACATAACCGGGTAACATAAGCGTGTGTCACACACAGGTGAGACACATGCTCGTGTCTCTGTTCATGTGGACAAAAATAGGTTATTTACCAAGCCAATTTGCCACCCAAATTTGTACACAACTACATCAAACCAATTGGTACAAATACAAGGCATAAATTTGTCACCCAACTACATCAAATAGGTTATTTACCAAGCCAATTTGCCACCCAAATTTGTAAACAATGCATTCTATATATATATATATATATATATACATTGTTGTTGCTGATCAGTGCATAACACAATTGAGGACATGTATGATTCAAGTGGATTAAATGTGGTAGTTATTGAATAACTCTAGTATGAATGATGGAATGGATATGTTAGTGTGTTATATTAATACCTTACGGTGGGCTATGTGCGATAGCATCGTCTATTTATCACTTGGTGGGCTATGTGTGATACCACCGCAACTAACATTTTTGGTGGGCTATGTACGATACCACCCTAATAAAGACTAACGGTGGGCTAAGTGCGAAATCACTGAGTAATTTGATTATGAATAGTTGATTAAGAGATTGTGATGTGTTGTATTAAATGACGTTGTGGTGCTAAGTGCAGGGAAATATGCTAAAGAATGTATACATTAAGCTTGTGATATGGTTGGAATGTGGAAACGGAAAGAATGAGTAAGCATGATTATGATTGTGGATTGTTTCTTTCTTAGCATGAAATGCTATATAATTGTTTAGCACCTACTATAATGTTATATTGTTTACATTTAAACTTACTAAGCTTAAAGCTTACTCCCCTTTCTTTTCCCTTATTTTATAGAGTTTAAGAGCCGAGCCGGAATACGTCAATAACCAGGAGATCGCCCACACTATCAACTCATCTCGATATATCTAGACTTAGTGATTTTGTATATGGCATGTATGGGGGCTAGACTAGTTAGATTATTTTGTTATTTTGGCCAAAAGTGTGTTGGCCCTTTATTAACTTAACTATTTTGTATATTGCCATGGTTGATGGCTCACCTTATCATTTATGAAAATATGAAATTATTCATGGAAGTTCATATTGTAATTTATGAGTTGTTTATTGATCTGTTGTATGGATCCATGAGGTGTGAACTAGAGGGGTGTTAAGAGCTTGGCAAATAGCCTTGTTCTTATCCACATGGGTAGGCACACGGGTGTGTGTCTTGGCCATGTGTGACATACGGCCAGTTCTTGGGCGTGTGCCCAGGCCGTGTGAAGTCTGCACCTTGAAACTGAAATTTGAATCACCGCACGGATGAAGCACACGGGCGTGCCTAGGCCGTGTGAATTAATCAGAGGTGACCACGGGCCAGCCATATGGGCGTGCGCCCAGGTCGTGTGATTCAAGTCAGTGTCGACCACGGGCGTCGAACACAGGCGTGTGAGATGATACACGGACGTGTCATCTACTCCACGGGCTTGTGGCCCTTGTTTAGGTAAAGTTTTTTTAAGTGCGTAAAAGTTTTCAAATCATCCCCGAACCCTTTTGGAAACGTGTTTAGGATAACGTAGGTCCATTGTAAGGACGATAGGCATATGAATTGAAAGGTTTTAGTTTGAAATAAGTCTGATAGCCCGAAGTTGTTAAATCGTGCAAGTTAAGTATGGTAACGCCTCGTACCCGGTTCCGGTGTAGACGACGGGCAAGGGGTGTTACAGCCCGTGTACAACCCAGTGTAACATAACCGGGTAACATAAGCGTGTGTCACACACAGGTGAGACACATGCTCGTGTCTCTGTTCATGTGGACAAAAATAGGTTATTTACCAAGCCAATTTGCCACCCAAATTTGTACACAACTACATCAAACCAATTGGTACCAATACAAGGCATAAATAAGCATTCAATCAACTTCAACCAAGCATCATTTATTCCATTTCAATACCAACAAATACAAGACTCACCTTACCACAATATGCAATTCAAATACATACCAAATTTTATCCTTTTCATTCATTAATATGGTCATTTCTAAACATGCATCAATTTACATAAACTTATATGCGTACTAATTACCAATTCATCAACCATTTGATATTCACCATATACATTTTCAACAAGCATCAAATACCATCATAACTAGCATTTTATAAGGCAATTGCCAACTCACATGGCCAAAATACATATACCAAAAGACCAAGTCCCTATACATGCCATATACTTAAAATACCAAAGTTCATAGGTACCAAGTGATAGGTGGATAGTGTGAAGCGATCTCCGATGATCCCCGAATCCGAGCTAGCTTGATAACACAATAAAAACACGGGAAAACAAACAATGTAAGCTATAAAGCTTAGTAAGCTCGTATACAATAAACTTAATTTTATCTCAAGGTTATAAATCAACAATTTGAATACATCAATACTTAGCATATATTAGCTAACAAATCTTTCATATACACAATTATGATGTTAATCACATTCTTCACAAGTTTCTTCACATCAAAACTTATACATGTCACGTACATACCTGTACCATCTCATATTATTCTCATACTCAATCACCTCTTTCATTTACTCGTTGAACCATTCGGAATAGAAGTCGAATACTCAAGAGTCTAGCACACTAAGTACCTACACCATGGCCCAAAGCCAAATCAAGGTAGCTTATATCTGAAATACTGATATCATGGCCCGAAGCCAAATCAGTCGATATCCATGTCCTGAAGCCAAATCGGTATAACTCGCACCTGAAGTACTAATATCATGACTCGAAGCCAACTCAATGTATCCCCTAATGACATGTCACTAGTATCCGAAACTATTCCTAAGGTTCAACCGGGACTTCTAGTGCCTAATCTTCATCGAAAGTGTCCGTAAGAACGTAAATCACAATTTATGCAATATCAAAGCATTTAAACACAATTTTAATAAAGCTCATTGCATTAGAACTTACCTCGGGTTCAAAAACGATGAAATAAACTGATTAATCTGAAACTTTATTTTTCCCTCGATCTAGATCTGAACTTCCTTTTTTTTATCTAAATATAATCAAAATTACCTTATTTAATCATATCTCAATTCAATTTAATCCAAAATTCACATTTAAGCAAATTTACACTTTTGCCCCTAATATTTCACATTTTTCACAATTTAGTCCTTATTTCATAAAATCACAAATTAATGAAATTCAATATTAACCCATGCTAGCCGAATTACTATTATGCCCATAGCAGCCCATATTTTTCATTTATTTCACATTTTAACCACAAAGTTTCTACATTTCACAATTTAAGCCCTAATTTGCATTTTCACTAAAAATTACTTTATAAAACTTGTATAACTATCATCAAACATTCAAAATCTATCATCAAACATCAAAATACTCATGTATTCATCAATGGCAAAATTCAAAATCTTTAATAGTTTCACAAATTAGTCCTTGGGCTAGCTAGACATAGTTGCAACGATCTCAAAAACATAAAAAAACATTAAAAACGAGACAAAATTTACTCACCAATTGATCTAGGAAGCTTGGCCGTACTTCAACCATATCTATGGCTTTTTATTTCTTCAAATTTCGTTGGAAAGATGGTGTAAAGAACATGATAGGAATTTTTATTTTATTATTACTAACCTTTAATTATTAAATACCAAATTTAACCTTTTAATTAAATAACAAAAGTCACTTAAAAGATGTCCATAAATGTCCACTTAAACAAACTTTGAGGTTCTATAGCTATTTGACACCTTTAGATATTAGAACTCAAGTTTTACACTGTACGCAATTTAGTCCTTTTTATCAAATTAAACACTCAAACGATAAAATTTCTTACCGAAAAATTTCACACAATCATTGAATCATGCTGTAGACTTTAAAATAATAATAAAATAAATATTTTGACATCGAATTTTTGGTCTTGAAACCACTGTTCTGATTTGACTAAAAACGGGCTGTTACACCACCTTACTAGATCTATCATATACATGATAGTCAGTAAGCTTAACAAACTCATTTGCCATATGTGTTGTTGCCCTGTCTGGATAGCAAGCTGAGTCAGAAATAGTTGATGGAGTTACAGGCATTGATGCAACAAGGGATGTTTGCGTATTCGAAACCCCTGCAAAACCTACAGAACTTCTAGAACAATTATTATAGGCAAAACAAGACTGATGCCCAACAGTAGGAGAATGGGTATTAACAAAAGGCCATACTGCTTAAATCCAAACGACCCAGACACCTGAGATCCACACAACCCAACTAAAGGTGTAACGGGTAACTCATTGTCAGCTAGACACATATATGCAAAAACAGACCTGTGACTTGTTTGTGAAGTGGGCCGATGAAAAACATGACCCAATTGACTTGACCCATCTGACCCCAAATTAAGGTCAACATTCTCACCCTCATTTTCATCTTACGTCGTATCATATCTATGGTAGCAATGGCGAGCAACATGCCCAAACTTGTCACATATTTGACATTGCGATCATGTGCCTCCCCTAGATCGCCCATGAGAACCTTTGTAGCCACGACCAGACTGGAACACCTGAGGTGGCAGTGACCAGCGTACGTGGGAAGATCTGACGACAACGATTCATATGATTTGCTATCCACTGCAAGATTTGTCGAGAACGGCACAACTTGTGACAAATGAGCATACTAGCGAGCCTCTATATCTAGAAGAGCCATCAAGATTCCTTGTAAATAAAAATGAACTCTTATTGCTGTGACGCTAGAGACCACATGGTCATATGCCGATGGAAGCCTATTCAAAACGGCCGATTGATGCTCTTGCTGTAACAGCTCAATTTAAGGGCTAGTCGAAATAGTGATCTCGAGATCACTAATTCGAGATTTGAGAAATTTATTTCCATGTTATATTACGAGTTAGAGCATGATAATATATGTGCATAAGAATTTTGGTACTTTAATTTTAGCGATTTCTTGTTTAATCGCGAAAAATGGATTAAATCGCATAAAGTGTGAAAGTTCCATTCTACAAACTAAAGGTACCAAATAACCATAGATAGAAAATTGGGGGTCTTTAAAGGGCAAATAGACCCCCAAAATTGGCTTGGTCGGCCATAGATTTCAAAGGGGACAAGGATTGACCAAGTTGGTCAAAGTTGGTGGTGGTTGGTGGACTAAATTGTGAGTTTAATATTAGAATAAAGAAAATATGATGTCCATCTTTTTGCTCATCCTTCTCCACCAAAAATAACAAGCAAATAGGGGTTTTTGGAAGCTCAAAATTTCAGCAAGCTCTCATCCGTTCAAGTAAGTGATCTAGTGATCTTTTCTTGAAAATAATTGTACTTTTGAAACCCCTAAGGCTTAAGCTTTCAAATGAGGGGACTATTGTGCAATATGGTAAAAAGTTTAAAGTTTTTCCATGAGAGCTATCTTAGTTAATTGCTGCATTTTTATGGAAGAAATTGAGTCTTACTTGTTAGATGAACAACTTTTGCGAGAGGTGTTGTCTTGGAAACACCTAATTGGATCTTGATGAAAAGGTTACAATTTGTAGTAAATATGTGAAATGTTAAGTTTTAATGATAGCTATACGAGTATCAAATGTTAACCTAGGCTTGTAGAAAGTAGAAATATGATTAGAATTCATTTTCGAGCTTAGGGGCAAAATGGTCATTTTGCCAAAGTCTAGGGGCAAAATAGAAATTTTGCCTAAGCATGATTATTGAAATGCTTTCATTAATGTGGTGATTAAAATGAGCTAAATTGTTATTATAGAGCAAGAAGAACCGAGAATCTGCCTCGATCGGGGAAAGAATAAAGTCCTGGACTAAACCGACGAGTTAGCTCATTTTGAAACCGAGGTAAGTTTGTATGTAATATATTCAACATTTATTTAGCATGTTTGAGAATGCTTGGCATTATACTGATGCATATTGCTTTACTAAATTGAGAAATTAATGTTGAATGGGATGTTGTAGTCCTAGTGAACCATATTGAATATGATAATGCTATCTTCAAGATATGAAATAGATAAGGTCCCGTATAAAACCATGTCTGGGGCATGGCCTCGACACCAAGTTGAGATTCCATATAAGACCATATCCGGGATATGACTTCAGTAATGAATATGAAAATCGTATAAGACCATATCCGAGATATGGCATCGATACTTGATGTGAAACCCCATAAAAGACCATATCCAGGATATGGCATTGGCATTTAGAAGTGACTCCATGTAAAACCACTTCGGGGATGTGGCATTGGCTTCGTACCTACATGAATGACGATGTATATACGTCTTTGACTATCCCTAGTGATTAATGGGATAAGTAGATGAGTTCCCGAAATACTTGATGAATGCTTATTTTGGTTATGGCATGTATAGGGCTCAAGTACATTCAAACATCAGCCTATGCCTGATGAATGCTTAAAGTGTGCGGTATCTCTCCTGAGAGATTCAGCCTATCGATGGTGGAACACCCTGGTATCGGTGGTGCCTAGGGAGAGAGTTAGCTGGGAATTCTTCGAAGAAGAATTCCGGAAGAAGTATGTCAGCCAGAGGTTTATCGACCACAAGAGGAAGGAGTTCTTGGAACTAAAACAAGGCCGTATGTCAGTGACTGATTACGAATAGGAGTTCGTAAGGCTTAGTAAATATGCTCGGGAATGCGTGTCTACTGAGGTAGTCATGTGCAAGAGGTTCGAAGATGGTCTAAATGAGGACCTCTGTTTATATGTTGGAGTCCTCGAATTAAAAGAGTTTGTAGTGCTGGTAGATAGAGCCTGTAAAGCCGAAGAGTTGGCCAAAGAGAAGAGAAGAGCTGAGAATAAGTCACGTGACTCAAGGAAGAGGCAACTGACTAAGTCTCACCAGTCCTCATCTAAAAAGTCAAGGGATTTCTCTACTCAATCAGTCTCTTCAGCAGAGTTTTCAACCCGAAGTAAGGTAAACAATTTTCGGGGTCAAAAGGGCAGACCACATCAGTAGCTAGTGTGGGCAACGTCTGACCAAGTAGACCGGAATGCCCCTAGTGTGGCAGACGCCATTCTGGTGAGTGTCGAGCTAATGAGAAATCTTGTTTCAGATGTGGGTCCTTAGACCACTTTATCAGAGATTGCCCCGAGGTGGACGAGAAAGAAAAGCCCTAGAATACAAGGCCGGGAAGTATGCCAGGGGAAGACCACTGAGAAACCTGATAAATGAGATGGGTAGCTAAAACCCATCTAGAGAGCAGACTGCTAGAGTCGAGGGAAGAGCACCGGCAAGGACATATGCCATTCGTGCTCGAGAAGAGGCATCTTCCCCCGACGTAATCACGGGTACCTTTTCTCTCCATAATACTCGTGTTATAGCTTTAATTGATCCGGGATCTACCCACTCATACATATGCATGAAAGTAGCCTCTAGCATGAACATGCCCATAGAGTCTACTGAAATTGTAATAAGAGTGTCTAATCCCCTAGGCAAGTATGTGTTAGTTGATAGAGTTTGCAAGGGATGCCCTTTGTTGATTAAGGGTCATTGTTTCACGGTTGATCTTATGCTATTGCCATTTGATGAGTTCGATGTCATCCTTGGGATGGATTGGTTAATAACTCATAGGGTAATTGTAAATTGTGGGGAGAAGCATATTGAGTTGAGAGATAAATATGGTAATCTTATTCGTGTTGAATCAAATAACCAAGATAGATCACCAGTAGTGATATCAACCTTGTTGACTCAGAGATATTTGAGGAAGGGGTACGAGGCTTACCTTGCCTTTGTGTTGAACACTAAAGAGACAGAATTGAGAATCGAGTTGGTACCTATAGTATGCGAGTACCTAGATGTTTTCCCGGAAGAGTTGCCAGGGCTACCTCCAGTTAGAGAGATTGAATTTGGGGTTGAGTTAATTCCGGGTACTGCTCCTATTTTTATTGCTCCATATAGAATGGCCCCAACTGAACTGAAAGAGTTGAAAGCACAGTTGCAAGAATTAACGGATAAGGGTTTCGTGAGGCCGAGTTTTTCTCCGTGGGGTGCTCCCGTTTTGTTCGTGAAGAAGAAAGATGGTTCTATGATGTTATGTATAGATTACCAACAACTCAATAAAGTAACTGTGAAGAACAAGTACCTGTTACGGAGGATCCACGATCTATTCGATCAATTGAAGGGAGCCACGGTATTTTCTAAGATAGATTTAAGGTCAGGGTACTATCAGCTGAGAGTCAAGGACTCGGGTGTGCTGAAAACCGCATTTAGGACTAGGTATGGCCACTATGAATTTTCGGTCATGCCTTTTGGTCTAACTAATGCCCCTGCAATCTTCATAGATTTGATGAATCGCATTTTTCGGCTATACTTAGGTAAATTTTTCGTGTTCTTCATCGACGACATACTGATCTACTCTCGAGATAAGAATGAACATGCCGAACATTTGGGTATGGTTCTGCAAATTCTGAGAGAAAAACAATTGTATGCCAAATTCAGTAAGAGTGAATTTCGGCTCAAGGAAGTAGGATTTTTGGGGCACATTGTCTCAGGAGACGGGATTAGAGTAGACCCGAGTAAGATTTCAGCAATTGTTGAATGGAAACCGTCGAGGAGCATAACTGAAGTAAGGAGTTTTCTAGGCCTAGCTGGCTACTATAGACGTTTTGTCAAGGGGTTTTCCATGATAGCTACTCTGATGACGAAACTTTTGCAGAAAGATGTAAAGTTCGTTTGGACAGCGGAGTGTCAACAAAGTTTCGAGGAACTGAAGACATTGTTGACCGAAGCCCCTATTTTGGTGCAACCTGAATCGGGAAGAGAATTTGTAGCTTTCAGTGATGCATCCCTGAACGGATTGGGTTGTGTACTTATGCAAGAGGGTAAGGTGGTCGCTTATGCCTCTAGGCAGTTGAAGCCGTACGAGAAAAATTACCCGACTCATGATTTAGAGTTGGCTGCAATTATTTTTGCGTTAAAGATTTGGAGGCATCATTTGTATGGTGAAAGGTGTCTGATTTTCACCGACCATAAAAGCTTAAAATATTTGATGACTCAAAAATAATTAAATTTGAGGCAACGAAGGTGGATAGAGTGGATTAAGGATTATGAGTTGGTAATTGACTACCATCCGGGAAAGGCGAATGTAGTCGCCGATGTTTTGAGCAGAAAATCGTAATTCGCACTAAAAGCTATGAGTACTCAGATGACCTTGTTAGATGATGGTTCCGTTTTAGCCGAGTTGAGGGCTAAACCATTGTTTCTCCAAGAGATTCGTGAAGCTCAGAAGGATGATAACAGTTTGTAAGCCAAGAGAGTTTTATATGAGTCGAGCGTTGAGACAGACTTTCGAGTAAATCTTGATGGATGTCTAACATTTTGAGATCGAGTCTGTGTACCCAAGAATGACGAGCGTATTCGCAAAATCTTGCATGAAGCGCATAGCGGATGTTTGAATGTACACCCGGGCAGCACGAAGATGTACAATGATTTGAAGAAATGGTATTTGTGGTTTGGTATGAAGAAAGATATTTCCGAGTTTGTATCGAAATCCTGATTTGTTAGCAAGTGAAGGCTGAACATCAAGTTCCTTCAGGTTTACTTCAGCCTATTATGGTACCTGAGTGGAAGTGGGACCGTATTACCATAGACTTCGTGACGGGCTTACCGTTGACTCCAAAGAGGAAAGATAGATTATGGGTAGTAGTTGATAGACTCACTAAGTCAGCCTACTTTATACCAGTGCGAGTCGACTATTCGCTCGATAAATTGGCAGACTTGTACATGTCTGAGATAGTAAGACTTCATGGTGTACCGTTGTCGATCATTTCGGATAGAGATCTGAGATTCACGTCACGATTTTAGAAAAAGCTGCAAGAGACATTGGGCACGAAATTGAGTTTCAGTACAACCTTCCATCCACAAACTGACGGGCAATCAGAGAGGGTAATTCAGATACTAGAAGACATGCTTCGATGTTGTGTTTTGTAATTCCATGGTAGTTGGGATAAATACTTACCATTGGTGGAATTCGACTACAACAACAGCTTTCAGTCAAGTTTGAAGATGGCGTCTTATGAGGCATTGTATGGGCGTAAGTGTCGAACGCCCTTGTATTGGTCAGAACTCAGAGAGAAACAGATACACTGGGTTGATTTGGTTAAGGAAACTGAAGAGAAAGTAAAAGTGCTATGTGACTGTCTGAAAGTCGCCTCAGATAGACAGAAGTCCTATTCAGATTTAAAAAGGAAAGAGATAGAATTCAAAGTCGGTGATAAAGTGTTCTTGAAAGTATCACCTTGGATAAAAGTCCTCAGATTTGGCCAAAAGGGCAAATTAAGTCCGTGCTTTATTGGACCTTATGAAGTTACCGAGAGGATAGGACCGTTAGCTTATCGGTTGGCTTTGCCACTTGAGCTAGAAAAGATTCATGACGTCTTTCACATATCCATCTTACGCCGTTACCGTTCAGACCCTTCCCATATCATAGTGCCAACAAAAGTAAAGTTGCAACCGGACTTGACTTATGGTGAAGAGCCGGTTAGAATCTTGATGAGAGAGGTCAAGCAATTAAGGAATAAGAGCATAGCTTTAGTGAAAGTTCTATGGCAAAGGCATAGAATAGAAGAGGCTACATGGGAGCCCGAGGAAACGATGAGGAACCAGTATTCCAACTTTTTCACCGGTAAGATTTCCGGGGACGAAAATTCTTAAGGGGGCGAGAATTGTAATAGCCCAATTTAGGGGCTAGTCGGAATAGTGATCTCGGGATCACTAGTCCAAGATTTGAGAAATTTATTTCCATGTTATATTATGAGTTAGAGCATGATAGTATATGTGTATAAGAATTTTAGTACTTTAATTTTAGCGATTTCATGTTTAATCGCGAAAAAGGGACTAAATCGCATAAAGTGTGAAAGTTCCATTCTATAAGCTAAAGGTACCAAATAACCATAGATAGACAATTGGGGGTCTTTAAAGGGCAAATAGACCCTCCCCCCAAAATTGGCTTGGCCGGCCATAGATTTCAAAGGGGACAAGGATTGACCAAGTTGATCAAAGTTGGTGGTGATTGGTGGACTAAATTGTGAGTTTAATATTAGAATAAAGAAAAGATGATGTCCATATTTTTGCTCATCCTTCTCCACTGAAAATAGCAAGCAAATAGGGGTTTTTGGAAGCTTAAAATTTCAGCAAGCTCCCATCCATTCAAGTAAGTGATCTAGTGATCTTTTCTCGAAAATAATTGTACTTTTGAGACCCCTAAGGCTTAAGCTTTCAAATGAGGGGACTATTATGCAATATGTTAAAGAGTTTAAAGTTTTGTCATGAGAGCTATCTTAGTTAATTGCTGCATTTTTATGGAAGAAATTGAGTCTTAGTTGTTAGATGAACAACTTTTGCGAGAGGTGTTGTCTTGGAAACACCTAATTGGACCTTGATGAAAAGGTTACAATTTGTAGTAAATATGTGAAATGTTGAGTTTTAATGATAGCTATAAGAGTATTAAATGTTCACCTAGGCTTGTAGAAAGTAGAAATATGATTAGAATTCATTTCCGAGCCTAGGGGCAAAATGGTCATTTTGCCAAAATCTAGGGGCAAAATAGAAATTTTGCCTAAGCATGATTATTCAAATGCTTTCATTAATGTGGTGATTAAAATGAGATAAATTGTTATTATAGAGCAAGAAGAACCGAGAATCTGCCTCAATCGGGGAAAGAATAAAGTCCTGGACTAAACCGACGAGTTAGCTCATTTTGAAATCGAGGTAAGTTTGTATGTAATAGATTCAACATTTATGTTAGCATGTTTGAGAATGCTTGGCATTATATTGATGCATAATGATTTACTACATTGAGAGATTAATGTTGAATGGGATGTTGTAGTCCTAGTGGACCATATTGAATATGATAATGCTATCATCGAGATATGAAATAGATAAGGTCCCGTATAAGACCATGTCCGGCACATGGCCTCGGCACCAAGTTGAGATTCCGTATAAGACCATATCTGGGATATGGCTTCGGTAATGAATATGAAAATTGTATAAAACCATATCTGGGATATGGCATCGATACTTGATGTGAAAGTCCATATAAGACCATATCCGGGATATGACATTAGCATTTAGAAGTGACTCCATGTAAGACCACTTCGAGGATGTGGCATTGGCTTCGTACCTACATGAATGACGATGTATATACGTCTTTGACTATCCCTAGTGATTAATGGGATAAGTAGATGAGTTTAGAAGTAGAAATGAGAATTTTGCTAGAGTCATGTGAATGAGCGAGTACAGGTATTCGTGAATGAATCACTAAGAAAGGATTACGATGTGTGGCACGGTATGTGTTGAATAAGAGCAATTGTAAGTAAGTATGGCAAGAAGCTTATGACCTGTGTACGGTTAGTCAATGCCATGGATGAATTATATTATGAGTTTATTGTTGCTAATTATTACCATGCAAACTTACTAAGCTTTATGCTTACCCCTTTCATTGCCCTTTTTCCTTGTAGTATTGCCAAGATAACTCGAGGATTTTGGACGTAGGAGTTCGGACATCACACTATCGACATCACTTTGGTATAACAATTTAGACTTATTTTGATTATGGCATGTATAGGGCTCAAGTACTTTGTTAAGTTATAATTGTTAGTCAAAGTGTTAGCTATGTAAGTTCGTAAAAGTCATTTTGTAAATGGCCTTATGAGTTAGGCAAATACTTGGAAAATTCTTTTGCTTAATGAAGATGAAATTCATGAAGTATATGTTCTTTTAATTATCTTTTATGTTGGAAATGAGTTCTTAGACTTGCTTTCGGGATAGGAGATGTATTGTTTTGAATGGAAGTATGTATGTGTGTATCATAGGGTGGTAAGGGCTTAGTATATAGCCTGCTAATTGTCCACATGGGTAGACACACGGGCGTGTGTCTAGACTGTATGGGAGGCACGACTAGCAAATGGGTGTGTGCCCAGACCGTGTGAAGTCTGCACCTTGCACTTGGGTTTTAAATTACCACACGGCTGGAGTATACAGGTGTGTGTATAGGCCGTGTGGATAAGTCAGAATGCCAAGGTTTGGCACATGGGCTAGTGCCACGGGCGTGTCAAGGCCGTGTGACTTTAGTCAGAATCTACCACGGTTGGAAGACACGGGCATGTCTTAATGGCACACGGGCGTGTCCCTAGACCAACACGGGCATGTGGCCTCTGATTTATTGAAAAGTTTCTTGAGTTCATAAAAGTTCCCGGAATAGTTCCCAAACCTCTAAGAGGTATGTTTACTGCCCCTTCGACCGAGTACGTGCTACTGATGGGTTTAAATGAAATTTTATAACCCTAATCGAGGCGTTTAAGCAAGATTATTTAGGTAATACTTCAAACCTGATGTCAGCTCGAATACGGGTAAGAGGTGTTACACCTGCAAAGACACTGGTTGGCCACACCCCGCAAAGAATCACAAATGTGTTTAATCCCTGCCAGGTAAGCAGACATTGACATATCATTCTTCTAAAACTGTGAAGTAAATATCTATACAGCATGGCTTTGGTGGTGGACTGACTGCCAATGATCTGTGTTAGGGTTTCCCAAAGTTCAAACACTGAAGACGAACGACCAACTAATTGATTTTACAGTGAAGCACTAATAGAGGAAAGAAGCCAGGCACAGAGGACGGAGTCTTGTTGTTCATAGTGGACATAAGCTGGATTTTCAACTGGAACACCATCAGCCCCAACAATTTTTCTCTGCAACACGGTAATCGTTCCATCAATAAAAGATTGCAAGCGATGGGTTTTAAGAATCAGCAACACATGTTGTTTCTACGCCAATAAATTACTATCATCGGCTAAAATTGCTATCTTTTGTGATGCAAATGCAAATGGATTAAAAAAAATCTTCCATTTACAGAATCTCCCATACATGCAAAATCCATCAACGCAGCAAGCAACAATTACTAAACTCTAATACCCTAATAGAAACAAAGAGTTGAAAGGAATGAATTCCATTGATCTTTGATGTGTAAGCTAAAGACTTCTCATACAAATATTTGTAGTTACAACAGATAATAGAACTACCCTGTAACTAAATTCATAACTACTTGTAACTAATAGTAGTTACTCTAATAGAATCTATGTCAAACAAGTGTTTAATAAGAGTTTTAACTACCGTTTCATTCAAGTCAATTCTTATAATTTAAATTATATCATATAAGATTTGACATATCATTTAACGGTTAAATTAATAATTTTAATAATGAGAAAAATTCATTAATATAACATTAATATTAATAATTTAAGTATTTAATTAAAATGTTTAAAGTTTAACTACGTCAAAATATTCGATACAATTAACTCATAATTTTAACTTAAAATTGTTTTATCAATAATGAGAACACATACCCTCTCACTATGTACTCGACCACGCGATATAAATCTTAGTTTGTTATAGAAAAATTAATAAAACAATAAATAAAAGAGGATGAAAAATACGAGAGAATTTTATTATTTTATTTTCATTTACAAGGTGCTATTTATAGGCTCCTTTACAATCAATAAATGCATTTAATTAACTAAGTTTTCTTAATTACTCCATTTAATGGTCTCTTGATTATAAATAAACTAAAGAGTTTTATCTCATTACTTTAATATGCTTAAGGGGGTTATAGACATCCATTTAATTTACAACACTCCCCCCCTCATTAAAACCTTTATTAGGAAAAACCCTATGGGATAAAAACCTAATGAAGGAAAAAGAGTACACAATCTCCTATTACAAGTTGCCTCATTAAAAGCCTTTACCAGGAAAACCCAGTGGGACAAAACCTTGGTTAAAGGAAAATAGTACAATGTGTTTTAGACTCCCTCTAATGACGACATCACATTATGTCTTTGAGTCGACACATTCCAATCTTGTTTCGTAGTCTTTCAAATGTTGAAGTTGGCAATGCCTTGGTAAAAAGATCTGCTAAATTATCACTAGAACAAATTTGTTGAACTTCTATGTCACCTTTCTTCTCAAGATCATGAGTAAAGAATAATTTTGGTGAAATATGTTTCGTTCTGTCACCTTTGATATAACCACCCTTTAATTGAGCTATACATGCTGCATTATCTTCATATAAGACAGTTGGCATATTTTCTTGTAAAGGCAAATTACATATCTTCTGGATATGTTGGGTTAATAACCTTAGCCAAACACACTCTCGGCTTGCCTCATGCATTGCAATTATTTCAGCATGATTTGAAGAGGCAGCAGCTAATGTTTGCTTTGTCGAACGCCATGATATGGCAGTACCTCCACATGTAAATAAATATCCCGTTTGAGATCGACCTTTATGTGAATCCGATAAATATCCAGCATCAGCATAACCAACTAATAGGGATTTTGAATCATTTGAATAAAATAACCCTATATCAATGGTCCCTCTAAGATATCTAAATACATGTTTAATTCCATTCCAATGTCTACGTGTTGGAGAGGAACTAAATCTTGCTAACAAGTTTACAGCAAAAGCTATATTAGGTCTTGTGTTATTTGCAAGATACATCAATGCTCCTATGGCACTTAGATATTGTAATACCCCGAAAATTACTACAGTAAGAAGTAAGATATTATCCTTGATATCGTTAAGTAAGGAAATAAAGTGACAAAAAGGAAAATTTTGGATTATGTCAACATTGAGAAGTATATTATGATATATTACATTATTAATTCAAGAAAGGACTAAATTGTAAAAGTGAGAAAATTTTTGTTGCCCAAGAATAAATACTCAAAATTTGAGGGTTAAAGTGCAAATATGAAAAAGTTGAAGGACCAATAGTGTAAATATTTTAGGGGTGGAATAATCTAGAAACTAAGGAAAATGGATGAATTAGGACCAAATTGAATAGGTGAAGAATTATGAGGGACTAAATTACAATTTTTCCAAATTAAGTGATGATTCAATGATGGAATTTTTAAAGATCATGAAGGGTGAAATGGTCAGTTAGTAAGAGAGAGAATTCTAGAATGTAATGATTATGTTGATGATATTTTAAATTAATTAATTAGATAAATATTACTTTATTAATACTTTAATAAGATATTTATTATTATTTTATTATTTTATTTAGTATATATATATATGTGTGTGGGAAAAAAAAAGGGAGAAGAGAACACACCATCCATCTTTCCCATGCACCAACATGAGAAGAAGAGAGAAAGAAAGAAGTTTTGTTTTCTTTACAATTTGGTCCTTTTACTAAAAATCCACCATTTTCACTTAAAATTCAAAAGAATCTCCATAGCCATCAAGGGAGAAAGATGACAAGGAGACTATGGGGAGCAAGAATATCAAGTTAGATTCAAGAAATAGAAGCTAGAGGAGAGAGAAAATCAAGTTAGAGATTGAAATCAATAAAACAAGGTAAGAACATTAAGTTTTCAATATATTTTTAAGTTTGATATTGTGGAAAAAACATGCAAATGATGTAAATGTAGAGTTTTCTTATACAAGGTTTTATATTCTTGATATGTTAGTGAAGGAAAATAAGATAAAGTGATGGGAAATATTGTAGAGAAAGGAAATAAAGGTGTTATAAACTTGGTAATTAACATTTTGCACTAAAACAGTTTTGGACAGTAGCAGTAGTCTAACTTTAGAAAATCACCAAAACTTGTATAAATTGAATTAGAGGATGAATAAAATATGAAATTAAATGTTATTAAGTCTAGTTTATTACAGAAGAAAAGGTGTATGTAATGGAATTTTAAATCGTGAGATATAATAGGTTTTGTGAGGAAAGGTCAGAATGATTTCAGGTTCCCCTATTCTGACTTTGTAAAATCATCACAAATTGGATAAAAATGATTAGAGGCTTAAATTTATATTTTTAAAATTATTAATGAGTCTATTTTCAATAAAAACAAACAGAAACATCATCCGAATCCGTATGAGGAGATAATTAGTTTTTAGTGAAGAAAGGTCGGAATTGTCAGATAGCAGAATAGGGGTGAATTTAAAGAATAAATTGTACTTATTGGATAAACCAAAAATTTTTAAAATTTTATGGTAAGAAGATATATGAGTCTAGTTTCAGGGAAAATTAGCAGATCTTAAATTGGAATTCTGTAGCTCAAGATATAAATAATTTAGTGACTAAGACGCAAATGGACATCTTTGAATAAATTTATGAGTAAATAGTGAAATCATAGATAATGTTACTTGTAAGCATGTTATATAAATTAAGGATGTGGAATGGAGAGGAGGAGGAGGAAAATACATATGAATATTCAACTAGCATGGCTAATTTGCATGTTCTAAACTCAGGGACTAAATTGAATAAAAGTAAAACTTTATGGGTAATTTTGTAAAAATGTCAAGAAATGAACAAATTGCATGAAATGGATTATTTTATTATTTAAATTATAAAATTGAATGAAATTATTAATTTAGATCAAGATCGGGAGAAAATATGTTTTAGAGATTAAATTGAAAAGTGTTGAAATTATGGAAAATTTTGATATTTTATAGAATTCATGGGCTATTATCAATATATATGAGAATAATTAGGCTTGAAACAAGGATTATATTACAAGAATTTTATTTTTCTGAACCTAAGGATGAAATCATCATTAATTAAAAGCTTAGGGGTAAAATGATAATTTTGCCTAAAGCATTAATTAAATGTATCAGAATATGAAATGAATGAAAATGATGATCAGATTTATTTATAAAGATCTGGATAACTCAAATACGAGACTTGAATATGGAAAAGAAAAGTCATCGGATTAGTGAAACTATAAACATGAATAAGCAACGAGGTAAGTTCATGTAACTTGAATTATATTCTTAAATGCTTGAAATGTATGTCATTGATGTGAATATAATTTGAATGTTCATTGTATGAAAATTGATGAAACATTGATATATTTGGTAAAAAGGGGAAAAAATTCCGGTTGAATGAAAGGAAAATTCGATGGATCTCTGAAAAGGAATTGACGGTAAAAAGGATCTAGCCCGGACGGGTGATCCTATCTTGATATAGCCCTCCCGAAGAATATGTGGAAAATGGATTTAGCCCGGATGGATAATCCGAATTAGGGTCTGAATTTAGCCTGGACTGGTAATTCAGATCCAAGCTCATTAGAGTAATTGTCGTTGCAGGGGATTTCGCCTGGACTGGTAATCCCGACAATACTCTATGAGTTTATATTACAGGGGATTTAGCCTGGACTGGTAATCCCGCTGTAAAGATGAGGTTCGCAGGAGTGTGCTCTCTGAAATAGAAATGTGCGCACATGAATATGAATTGACGGACCCTGAATTGTACACTATAAGTGTACTACTGGAAAATCCATCGAAATTCCGAGAAATTCAACGGGATAAATACAGAAAATGGCAAGTACTTGAAATCATGAAATTAAACTTG
This sequence comes from Gossypium australe, assembly GCA_005393395.2. Taxonomy (NCBI): domain Eukaryota; kingdom Viridiplantae; phylum Streptophyta; class Magnoliopsida; order Malvales; family Malvaceae; genus Gossypium; species Gossypium australe. The sequence continues at coordinate 122,841,283 of CM016619.1, forward strand.
AAATACATAGAAATGATAAGTATTTGATATATTGAAATATGACATGGAAAATACATGTATGTGAAATTTGCCAGATAATTATGCATATTCAAGATTATGAACTACTACTAGAATAAATATATACTAAACTCATGAAAATGATAGTACATGAAATATTGTTATAATAAATTGAATAATTTATATTTATGAAGAAATAGAAAAAGAATGATATGTATCATGACATGTAAATATAGGACTATTTTTGATACGTTGATAAAAGAAAAATTATGTATATTAGGACAAGTAATAAATTCAAGAGAGACATGTCGAGAAAGTAAGTTTGTTAATATTAAAGTATGCGAACCAGTATAGGAAAATTTTAGGATTTTGCGAAAAATTCCCTATAATCCCGATTTAATCCCGGTTGGTTCCTAATGTATGTTTTGGGCTTTGAGGGCCCAATAGAGAGACGTTATGATTATTTTCAAAATATGAATAATAAATGACTCAGAATTATTCAAAAATATTCAGTAAACTCCGGTAATGCCTCGTACCCTATTCCGGCAACGGATACGGGTAGGGGGTGTTACAGATATAGTACTTCAGTACCAAGAAACTCTTCATCATTCTCACAAGGACGAAATTGATCTTTATTTACATCTAATGATCGTACTACCATTGGGGTACTTGATGGATGTGCTTATCCATATAAAATTTATTTAAGATCTTTTTCGTATAAGTTGACTAATGGACATGAATTCCATCTATTAAATGCTCGATCTGCAGACCAAGACAAATTTTTTTTTTTTCTGAGATCTTTCATCTCAAATTCTTTCTTTAAATAATTTACTACATTTTGAAGCTCTTCAGGAGTTCCAATAATATTTAGATCATCAACATAAATAGCAATTATCACAAAGTTTGATTCAAACCTTTTTATAAAAACACATAGGCAGATTGGATCATTTTTATAACCTTCTTTTAACAAATATTCACTAAGACGATTGTACCACATACGTCCAGATTGTTTTAATCCATATAAACTTTTCTTTAATCTGATTGAGCAATTTTCTCGGGAAACACTATATCCTTCAGGGATTTTAAATCCTTCTGGGATTTTCATATAAATTTCACTATCGAGTGTACCATACAAATAGGCTGTAACAACATCCATTAGACGCATGTCAAGTTTTTCACATACTGCCAGACTAATAATGTATCTAAACGTGATTGCATCCACCACAGGAGAATATGTCTCTTCATAATCAATGCCGGGTCTTTGCGAAAATCCTTGTGCTACAAGTCGTGATTTATATGTTACGACTTCATTTTTCTCATTTCGTTTTCTCACAAATATCCATTTATATCCTACCTGCTTTACATATTTAGGTGTTTGGACTATAGGTCCAAAAACCTCGCGTTTAGAAAGTGAATTTAATTCTGTTTGAATTGTGTCTTTCCATTTTGGCTAATCTTTTCTATTTTTACATTCCTCAATAGATTTAGGCTCTGGATCCTCATTTTCTTTTGCTATTTCAATAGAAACATTATAAGCAAAATTGTTGTCGGCAACTATATTTTTTCGATTCCATCTTTTTCCTAAAGTAACATAACTTATTGAGATTTCTCCGTTATCACCATTTTCAGGTACCTGAACCTCTTCTGGGGTTTTTTGATTAGTTATATCTTTGGCCTCTTCTGGGGCACTTGCCTCCACAATATTACCATCTTGAATAATTGATCCTTTCCTTTTACGAGGATTTTTATCTTTGGAACCGATTGGTCTTCCACACTTCAGGCGTGGATTACTTTCTTTTGCACTAACAATTTGCTTTATTGGGATATCAATTCGTATTGGAGCATTTTCAGTTGGTATGTGAGATTTTGTAATTCTCTTTAGGTCAGTAAATGAATCTGGCAGTTGATTTGCAATGTTTTGCAAATGTATAATCCTTTGAACTTCTTGTTCACATTGACTTGTACGAGGATCTAATTGAGATAATGATTATCCATTCCATGTAATTTCTTTTACCACTTGTATTTTCTCTCCCCCTAATGTTGGGAATGTTGTTTCATCAAAATGACAATCAATAAATCGTGCAATAAATAAATCTCCTGTTAATGGTTCAACATATTTAATTATAGAAGGAGATTCATAACCAATATATATTCCCAACCTCCTTTGAGGACCCATCTTTGTGCGTTGTGGTGGAGCAATTGGAACATATACTGCACATCCAAAAATTATAAGATGGAAAATATTTGGCTCCTGACCAAAAGCCAATTGTAATGGGGAGTACTTATTATAACTTGTTGGCCTTAAGCGCACAAGTGCTGCTGCATGCAAAATAGCATATCCCCAAGCTGTAACAGGGAGATTTGTTCTCATAAGCAATGGTCGAGCTATTAGTTGGAGGCGTTTGATAAATGATTCAGCTAAACCATTTTGTGTATGAACGTGAGCTACAGGATGTTCAACTTTTATCCCAATTGACATACAATAATCATTTAAAGCTTGGGATGTAAACTCATCAGCATTATCAAGACGAATAGTTTTGATTGCATAATCTGGAAATTGTGCTCTTAATGAATTATTTGAGCAAGTAGTCTCATAAACGCCAGGTTGCGAGTCGATAATAAGCACACATATGACCACCTACTAGATGCATCTATTAATACCATAAAATATCTGAATGGTCCACATGGTGGATGAATGGGCCCACACATATCACCTTGAATACGTTCCAAAAATGCTGGAGATTCAATCCCAACTTTAGCTGGTGATGGTCTAATAATCAATTTTCCTTGAGAACAAGCGACATAAGATAAATCCTTGAATTCAAGAATCTTTTGTTTCTTTAATGGGTGTCCAATTGAATTCTCGATGATTCTTCGCATCATAATAGATCCGGGATGGCCTAATCGATCATGCCAAATAGTAAAAGTATGTGGTTCTACAAACTTCTGGTTTGTAGTAACATGTGACTCAATTGCACTAATATGTGTATAATATAAACCTGATGAAAAAGCAGGTAACCTTTCCAAAATATATTTCTTTCCATATTCAACATTTGTAATATATATATATATTCAACATTTTTCTTATTCATAGTCTCAATATGATATCCATTAAGACGAATATCTTTAAAACTCAATAAATTTCTTTGAGACTTGGTGGAATATAAAGCATCATCAATGATAAATTTTGTACCTTTAGGTAATAATATAATAGCTCTTCCAGAGCCTTCAATAAGTTTTGAACTACCCGATATTGTATTAACATGGGCATTACTCATTGTCAAATGAGAAAAATATTTTTTATCTTTGAGTTTCGTATGTGTTGTAACACTATCTGCAAGACACATGTCTTCATTGATTTTGGGTCCATCGAAATTTTGTTGAATATTCATATTCTTCATAAAAACAAACAAAATATAATATGAGAAACATTGCAATTATTTATTAAATATATAAATTATTCTTTATGCAAGAAAATAAAATATACTTAAAACAACATAAAAATGTCAAAATAACATCAATTTTTCTAATGATTCTCAAAGAAATCTGCCACATCTAGGTGAGTTATATTATTAAGGTCATTAAATTTATCATCCTCGTAGGCATGGTTAGTTTTATTATTATAGTGAATATCTTCATCTTTTGCCTCCATTTCATCATTTTGGGATATAAAATTTGTCTCCATACGTTTTCCCTTCCTTTTAATGTATGCTTGATAAAGTTTCACTAAATGCTCAGACATATGGCAGGTACGTGACCAATGCCCCTTCATACCACATCGGTAGCATATATTCTCAACAATCTTTGAAGGATTATTTTGACCACTTCTTTCTTATCTTTCATTGTTATTCTTTTTCTGTTGGTTATAAGTATCATTATTATGACCACCATGATAACGATTACTAATACGTCCTCGACCACGTCCCCCACTACGTCCACGACCACGGCCGCGACTTCTATATTTTCTATTTTCATAATTATTGTGTACTCTACATTCACTTCAGGGAATGGTACAGAACCAGTGGGACGAATTCCATGATTTTTCATCAATAGCTCATTATTTTTTTCAGCCACCAAAAGGCATGAAATCAATTCAGATTACCTTTTAAAACCTTTTTCACGGTATTGCTGCTGCAGGAGCACATTAGTAGCGTGAAAGGTTGAAAATGTTTTCTCTAACAAGTCCTCATCAGTTATGTTTTCTCCACATAATTTTAGTTGAGAACTAATTTTGAAAAGTTCTGAATTGTATTCACTTACAGTATTAAAATCTTGTAACCGTAAGTGCATCCAATCATAACGAGCTTTAGGGAGTATCACAATTTTCTGATGGTCAAATCATTCTTTCAAATTTTTCCACAACTCAAGAGGGTCTTTCACAGTGAGATATTCCACTTTTAATCCTTCATGCAGATGATGACGGATGAAAATCATTGCTTTTGCCTTGTCTTGATTAGAGGCTTCTTTATCTGCTAATATAGTATTTCCTATACCTTTAGCATCTAGGTGAATTTCAGCATCTAACACCCATGACAAATAATTCTTGCCTGAGATGTCTAAGGCCGCAAATTCAAGTTTGGCAAGATTTGACATTATAATCACTTGAATCAAAATAAAAAAATATTAGTAAAATAATAAGTATTCTCAATCGTGAAATAATTCAATTATATATACCAAATTTGCTAAATAATAATATGTATATCAAATATTTGCATAAAGAGGAATAGTCATAATAATAACTTAACACAAATTAAATTAATTGAAATATCTTTTAATAAAAAAACCATGAATATATAATTATCATTATTAGATTTTAGTTGTAAAAATAAATGTGCAAATGTTACCCAAAGAAAATATTTTATCTAGAAAATAAAATAAAAGAATTATAAAAATACGTATATCGTACATAGTTTAACGGGAGTTATACGGGCAAATTATATAAAGTCGAAATGACGTGAACTTCACTATGAACTCGTAGAAGCTCGTGCTGATAACGTGTTATAGAAAAATTAATAAAACAATAAATACAAGAGGATGAAAAATACGAGAGAATTTCATTATTTTATTTTCATTTACAAGGTGCTATTTATAGGCTCTTTTACAATCAATAAATGCATTTAATTAACTAAGTTTTCTTAATTACTCCATTTAATAGTCTCTTGATTATAAATAAGCTAAAGAGTTTTATCTCATTACTTTAATATGCTTAAGGGGTTATATACATCCATTTAATTTACAACATAGTTATATATATCAAACGTCTGCCAGATCATTTTCAAATGACCATTAAATTAATTTCCATATAAAATCAACTTGGCTTTCTTTTTTATTTAATTTATGTTAAATTGAAAATGAAAAGCAGACTGAAAGTAATTAATTATTCATCTCAATTCGCAGCGGTGGCCCCAATGAATTTCCATATATGATGCGATCAGTATATATATTAAAAAATAAAAGAAAAAGACTTATACCCTACTTTGACCCTTAAACTTTACTTATTTTCCACTTTAGTACTTAAATATATTTTGCACAATTTTAATACACGAATTATCATTTTAATGTCATTTTATCTCATAAGTTATCAGTGTTCCATGAGGGTTAAATTGGTAAAATAATAATAATTTATGTATCAAATGGAGAAAAGAATTTTAAATAGCAAAGTGTGAAAGCAAATATAATATAAAAATAAATATTACTATGCTTTTCATTCCAAAAGGAGGAGAAAATGTGGCCCAATCATTAACCTTGTAGTAGAATTGTTTATGAAAAGTTGTTCACGATATTCACACTTAAATTAAATCTATTTGCAGTAATTATTGGCGTTGCCCAAAACCCTAATAAAAATAAAAAACAAAAGAAGATTTTTGATAGGGGTGCCAATAGCCATATTAATGTAGATTCCATTTTCTTTCTTTTAAGTGGCTTGATTAATTGTTTATGTGATCATTAATAATATTATTAAGAGTGTGTATGTCATGGCTTTTGTTTTTTTTCCCTTCCTTGATAATAATTTTTTCTTGTATATGTTTGTTGGGTTGTGTTAGTGAGTATCATTGGGACAAAACCCTAAGCTTAAAAAGTAAAAACTCATCACGTGATGCCTTCTGATTCTCATACCAAACCACCCCTTTCTTCCTTTTTATTGCTTTCCTCAAAAACTTTACAGTTATACCTTTGCCTTCACATCCTTGGTAAATATCTTATCATAAACCTACCCCACTTTCCACTATTTTTATGGTTTTTTCTTTAAAAATGTTTGATTGATTAAAAACAAATTGAGACTTAAAGCTCAATAACCACATGCCTTGCTACATCTAAATAGTAACAGTCGGGAGCTAAGTAGCGCCCCACTTTAAGGAACAAAGTAACTTTTAGTTCTCTGTATCTTTGTCTAAATAAGACTCACTTGATATAGATGGCAAAGGTTAACAACATGGTCATTGTTGATCCTTCGTGTAGAACGAAAGGATAAGCCAAACGGGCAACCCCACGTCTAACTACAAGCTTCTCTCTATCTTTACCATCATTCTGCTAAAACATCTACTTGTTTTCACCATTATAACACACTATTTGTACAAGAAAGACCATCTTGGAATGCCCCACGAGATTTAGCAACTCTAATCCAATGTACATTTCACATACAACCCAACTTGTTATTTGAATAAGCATCAACAATTGCACTAAATAAAATGTTTAAATATGTCAAATTTTAGTCTCTGTATTTTAATTTTGAGACATTAAAGACCTATATTTTTTTTTATTTAAAATTCTTGATCTCTTCTTCCAATTTTGCAATTGTAAAAAAAAAAAAAAAGTGGAATAACTTCTTTACCCTCAACATCTACATTTTTTTTTCAATTTAGTTTGTACTCTTTTTTTAATCTTTACAATATTAGGAGAAAGAGAGAAGGGGAATAACAAGGTTTGAACTCATGTCATCTAGGCGTTAGATAAGAGCTTTAACCACCGCTCTAAACAAGTCTTAGCAATACAGTCCTTACTCTTTAAAAAAATAAGTTTTATATTTTAATAAATGTCCTATAAAAAATTTTAAAATTATATTTTTTAAAGCCAAAAATTATGATTACTTGTAAAATGAAAATATTTAAAATTCAAAAGATAAAAATATATTTAATTTTTTTAAAAAAAAATTCATAAAGCTATCACAAATGTAAAAGGTTAGAAAAAAGGAAGGTATTATTTAGTTATTGAGTTGAAATAATTAAGGTGTCTCATTGTTCCAATACAGTGTATTCCAAACACAATACATATGCTCCAATAGAGGTTAAAATATTGTAGAAATTTTGAATCTAAACCTAGTCTAAATTAAGTGATACCGTACATGCATATAAATATGATATTCATTTCATTCCAACAAATTAATGATATACATAAAAGAAAAAGGATATAAATGCAATAAGCAATATTCCAAATGGGTATTATGTATGAATAGGGTTTGGGTAGCAATATCCAGTAGGCAAACAAGACATGGATTTGTACAGGAGAAAATAAAAGAGGGAGTATAGAATATTCAATCACGTGAGTCTGTGAAAGGGAATCGTTGTGTTTATGGACCACTATTGACTAGTTTTTAGAAAATCAACATAATTGTAAGTAAGAGTCGGATTTAAATATTTTGTATCCAGCATTTTTATTTACTTAAAGCAGTAAAGCATTATAGCTAGTATATGAAATAAATATAGTAATGCAGCATGGATGATTGGACGTGGACGGTCCAAGTTGAACCTCTTGCTGGGGACACTAGGAATTCTTTTTATTATCTTGAGATTTTAAGGAGATATAGTTGTAGTATTAGATCGTGACGGAGTGGTGTGGCACATGCCAAATTTTGTGTAATTAAAGCCTACCCCTGTGGGCGGCTTTGGCAACAAACTTTCCAACCCATGCATGAATCAAGAAAGTTAGATTTGACTTTCAACACTTGAAAACCTTAAAATTAATCAATACGCAATATCAACTTTTTAATATAATTAATATTTTTTTAAAATTTTTCCCATATTAATCTTATATAAAATAACGTGTATTGCATTTCTTAAAAATACATGTTTGAATTTTAAAAACGATATTGTTACCTGAGGCAGCCATAAGTCCCAAATATGAACTGTAAAATAAAAACAAAACATACTAAAAATATACAAATATTTTTTGATTATTACTATATAAAAATATTTGATTGAATTTATGTCACAAACTGAATCACATAATCATTTAATTTACCATAAAAAATCTTCTTTGAAACAATTATAGCCTTATTAAGAATCTAAGTTGTAGCGGGTATGCATTTACCCAAATATTAATTTGTGTTCGAATCATCATTGTACCAAAATAATTATAACCTTATAAAATATTACCTTTCTTTTTAAAAATTACCATTATCTTAAGGGTGTGATTGGTAAACCAAATGTAACATTACACCATGTAATCTCACATTATGGAATAAGATTACAATATTTGGATTTAATCTTACATTCTCAAATGATGTTAAGATGATGGAAGATAGGGTGTAATCTAAATACCACTCATTCCTTAGATTATCTTAGATTGCAAGTAAAATATTAAATTTTGGATCAATTTACCTTTTATTTTTATTATTTTAATTAATCCCATCCTTTTTTTCTCAAATAAAATTTAAGTCAAATTTAAAGCCAAAATATCTCTTTCCTTAAAATTATAATTATTATATTTACTGTAGAGTTTTATTTATTAGTATATTAATTTTATTTATAAATTTATTCTAACATCCTATATTTATTTATTAATCTATAGTATAATAAAAACAAATAATCTTACAAAAATTGAGGCTAAAAATATTAAAAGAATTAAAGTTGGTTAAAAAACAAATTTTATTAATAATAACAATTTAATAAAATGTGTTTTTAATTAATCATACATTCCGTCAATCAAATACCAGAACATTATGTCTTAACCAAATAAACTAAATAGAGTAATATAACATATATGACATTGTAACTCATAACCTTACATTCCCACAACTCTATTATTAGAGGTCCAAAAAGATTTATTTTCTTAAAAAGATTGATCATATCTATTATTTAATTCTTTTTTCACCCACGCAGTGGGTGTTACATAATGCTATAGTTAAGTTTTCGATTAAGCTGATGTCACAAATTAATTAGATACAAACTTAGTTAGAAAAAAAATACTAAAAATAAAAGTTAAAATTATTAAAAGAGTTATATAGACCTTTTAATAATTTTATATTCTTTTTAAAATTAAATAGCTTAAATTACAATTTTAAAATACATATCAAACTGAATGAAGTTATGTGAGTTGGACATTTGGTGCTCATACTTTATTTTATATGATTTTCTATGTCGCCCACAAGTGTGACGTAATCTAATATGTATGCTATCAGTGAACAATATTCGATCTAATAAATAATGAAGCTAAAAAAAAAATTATGCTAAAGTAGCTTAAATGAAACTATTTTTAAAGGGCGAAAGTATATTTTTTTCACATTTAATAAGGATTAAATTAAATTTTTATTATTATTATAAAAAAGTGCAATGCCTAGCGTGGATCTATTAAAGAAAACAAAGAAGTTGTGTGACATTACTAATTACAATATGGGAAAGAAAAGATAGAATTGGAGATCAAAATTTATAATTTTGAATTTTTATTTAATTTATTACTCTCGGTTCTAGTTTTGTACCTTTATTTCACAAGTCGATTATGATGTAATTTTGGTTTAATTTTAAAACCTGCTAACCTATAGTTTCTATCCACACAAAACCTTTACTTTTTTTTTTATATAAAAATATCAAAAAGCTGTTTCTTTAGTTAGAATTTTTTTTTTAAATAAAATATCGATTGGGCTGATATTAGAACAGAAACCAATTACAAAAACAAGAGTCCAATAAAAACCAACAAATAAAAAAAACGGCCCAAATGTAAAGAGGCCAAAATAAAGTAAAGAAAATCGAAAGAAAAATCTAGATATTTTGAAGACATCTACAGACTAATCTTGAAATACTAACTCTACCGAACACTAATGCCCAATCAGAAACGTTTGAAATCTGTCAAACCCCTGTCATCATAACTGCTCCCTTAATTGACGATTTCACTTCTATGGGACGCTATTTTCTCTCAAAAAAAACTTTTTCATTTCTTTAGCTTCCCTTTCCCAAGCCTTCTGCTGAAATCCTCCCTTTCAGTCTGGTTTGCGTACCCATTCCAGGAACCTCTGCTTCTGAGCGTATTCCGGGACTTTCTTTTCCAGGTAAAACTCTTCTTTCCTCTTTAAAGTTTCTGTTGCAATTTTATGGGCAATGGCGTTTGCGATTCTCGGAATATGCTTGAACACAAAGTGCTTAGTTCCATTTATCGTCTTTCTATTTACCATCTGTTGAATATCTGAGATGTAAGCTCCTATCATTGATTTATCCTGATCTTTACTGTTACATTTTTTGATCACCACGAGGGAGTCACCTTCAACAATAACTTCCGGCCATGTATTTTCCAGTCCCATTCTGACCGCTTTTTGGCATGCAAGTGCTTCGACTGCAAAGGCTGAAGTGACCTCCTTATGGGTTTCAGAGCATGATAAAAGAATACATCCTTCGTCATTTCTTGCTACGATTCCTGAGGCTGAAATATTGTTTTGTCTGCCGAAAGCTCCATCAAAGTTTATCTTAACAGATTCTCGAGGTGGGCACCTCCAACTCCTTGTTTCTTTTATTTTTGCTGATTTCCTACTTTCGAGACCATCAAGTTATGCAATATAGTTGTTTATGAAATTTCCTATTTCCTTGCTTGTACTGACCTTTTTATTATGTATTCTTGAGTTTCTGTCTCCCCATATTGCCTAAAGTGCACATCTAAAAATGCGGCATTTATGAGGATTGAGCTGTTCAAAACCCCAGGTAAGACACTGTTCAAAATCCCTATTAACAACTATAAGCACATTTTGGAGTAGTAATGTTGACCACACTTCCACTGTAACAAGACACTCCCGAAAAAAATGGTCAATCGTTTCAGCTCGTTCTCCACACCGAGGGCAACTTGTATCAGTCACTAGCTTTCTGTGCTGCATGTTTACTTTCGTAGGCAAATAATTCCATGAAATTCTCCATATTGTAATCTTTATTTTTGTTGGTAGATTCAAGAGCCATAGTTTTTTTTATAGAATTTCCTATAGATGGTTTGTAAAGCATAAGCTCTAGGATTTTCATCAGCAATTTGTAATAGTTTATAGGCTCTTCGAATCGAGAATTCTCCCGAAGCTTCACCTCCCTATGCCAAGAAGTCATCGTGTGGTACGTCTACCAAGGGGATTCGGAGGATTCGTTCAGCATCTTCCTCTGCAAAGGTATACTTGATCAACTCCGTTCTCCATTTTCTTTCATTGTTATCTATCAACGTATGAACTTTAAGATCTCACATAGAATCAACCTCTGATGATAACATGAAATTAATTGTATCTGGGATCCATGCATCACTATTAATAGAAATATTAGTGCCTGTTCCAACTCGCCAAAATAAGCCTTTACTCAAAACATCTTTTGCTGCCCATATGCTTTTCCAAGTATAAGAACTCGAATTTCCCAAACTAGAGTTTAAAAATTGATTATTTGGAAAATATTTAGCTTTAAGGACTTGTGTGACAAGAGAATCCTTATTATTGATAATCCTCCATCCTTGCTTCACTAGAAGAGAGATATTAAATTGAGACATATTTCTAAATCCCATACCCCCTTCTTCTTTAGAACGACACATAAATTTCCGTTGGCACCAGTGTATCCCTTTCTTCTTCTTTCCATACTGCGATTAAAATTTCACAAAAATGTTTTCTAATTTCTCGCATAGAGACTTTGGTAGAAGAAAACATGTCATAGCATAATTTGGTATTGCTTGAAGTACTGACTTTATAAAAATCTCCTTCCCCCCTTGTGATAGAAGCCTTGTACTCCACTGTCCAATTCTTTGATTGACCTTGTCCTTTATATTCTGAAAGGACTCTCTCTTCCTTTTTCCCACCACATTAGGAAATCCTAAGTATTTTTCCAAATTTGTTGAACATCTCACACCCAATACGCCCGATATTTCTTCTTTCACCCCCTCAAATGTGTTAGAGCTAAAAAAATTTGTCGACTTGTTAAAATTCACGCATTGACCGAAGCATTGTTCATATTCTTTCAAAATGCCTTTTAAAAAAGCTGCTCATTCCTTTGTGGCTTCTCCAAACAAGATACAATCGTCTGCAAACAAAAGGTGTGATATCGTCTGTCCCCTTTTGCTCGCCTTGACTCCTTTTAGAACCCCTTCCCTAACTGCCAATCAAATTAGAGTTGAAAGTTCCTCATTACAAATCAAAAAAAGATAGGGGCTAAGCGGATCTCCTTATCGTAACCATCTAGTAGGTTGAAAAATCTTGCCTCTATTTCCATTAATATTCACTGCATAGGAGACTATTGAGATGCATTTCATGACTAATGTAACTCATTCCTCTGCAAATCCCATTCGAAGCATTACATCCCTTAAAAAATCTCATTCAACTCTATCATAGGCTTTACTCATATCTAGCTTAACCGCCATAAACCCTTTTTTCCCAGTACGCTTTTACGCAATGTATGAAGAATTTCATAAGCAATCAGCACATTATCCGAAATTAATCTTCCTGGAACAAAAGCACTTTGAGCACTGTCAATGCATCTTCCGATATAGTTCTGAAGTCTATTTGCTATTGTTTTTGTCACTATTTTGTATAGAACTGTACATAAGCTAATGGGTCTAAAATTAACAAGGTTTGTAGGGTTTGGAGTTTTTGGAATAAGCATTATATCTATACTGTTAGTAGATTCGAAATCCTTACCCTCATTTAAAATTCCAAGACAAAAAATTCAACATCTTTACCCACAATGTGCCAATATTTTTTGGAAAAATAAAGCTGGAAAGCCGTCACAACCTGGAGCTTTAGTGGGCCCCATCCATTGTAGCGCTTGATAAACTTCTTCCACCGTATATGTTGATAGCAAAGCTGTATTAATTTTAGAGGAAATATTAGTACCAATACACGTTAGTAAGTATGATAAACACACCATTAGATGAAAATAAGTTTTGAAAGTAGTTTGAGGCTGTTTCGTTAATTCCTAGATCATCAGTAATTTCCCGCCCTTCCACTGATTCCAGCCTATTGATTGTGTTGATCCTTCTACAAGTTGAGGCATATTTATGGAAAAAAAGCTGAGTTTTTGTCCCCTAATTGAAGCTAGTTGGCCCTTGCTCTCTGCTCCCAATACATTTCGTCTTTATCGATCTCCATATTTAATCTAATTCTGGTATCAATTAGCTTTGCCATTGTATCATCATTCCTCTCGCCTTCCAATAGAGTTTTCAGTTCTTGTGTGAGCTTCCTTTTCAAAACATCTCTACCTTTTTTAATTAAATTTGCCTACCTTGCCAAGCAAGTTTGTAGACTTTCCAACTTTTCAGAAATCGACCCGTTTGATGATTACCATAACTTTTTAAGCTCTTGCTCAAATGAATCTTCTAAGGTCCACCGTGCCTCAAATTTAAAACGTGGGCTTCGTTTAAAACTTTTTTCACTGTCTATGTGAATAAGGAGAGGACAATGATCCGATATCGAATGAATTAAATGACGAACATTGCCCTTTGGGAAGAGATGCATCCATTTTTCATTAGCCGCACCCCTATCTAGTCTTTTTTTTATATTCATTTCCAGTAAATTTCCCCTCTCTCATGTAAACCATGTTCCCTGAAATCCTATATCCAGTAATTGACATTCATCTAAAACTTCGCGAAAGGCTGCTATTTTCCTCTCCACCCTCGGTTGGCCTCCACTTTTTTCAAATAAGTACATAATTTCATTGAAATCTCCACTAACCAACCATGGGTAGCGCTGTTCTTGCCCCAACGTCCTTAACAAATTCCACGAAGAGTTCTGATCACTAGCATAAGGCGACCCATAAAATCCTGTAAATCTTCATTCTCCATTCACATTGCTTTCTTCGATCAGCACATCAATATGATTTTTCGAGAAGGTTTTGAGACTGACCTTAATTTCTTCTCTCCATGCTAGACAAAGTCCACCTCTCGAGCCCTCTGCTCCTACATCAATTCCATTCACAAAACCACATCTTCTTCTGATCCTTTCCATACGCTTATCATTAATTTTGGTCTCTATAAAGAAAACCATATTGGGGTTATGTTACTTCAGCAAGAACCAAATCCTTCGTACTGCCCGTGGGTTCCCCAAACCATGGACATTCAAACAAATGATTTTCATTGCGTCCGGTCGGCTTGCCATCTGGCAGCCGCCGATCTACTTTGGTTGGGAGAATCATCTTTTTCCAATTTTTCTTCTAACAATTCTAAACCCTCATTACTTTTTGAATCTTGGACATCATACTTCATTCTTTCGACTATATCTTCAAAGATTCTTTCCTCCTCACGATCCCCAACATCGAACTCTATCAATTTCCTCTTACACGCTATACTTTCTTCATTATACGGACCCATCCCTCTCACAGAATTAAATCTTTTCCAGCTAGTTTTCCTGGCTGATTTCAAAGTTCCTTCCTGTTCACCGCTTCATTCATGATCTTCCTCATCTACAACCATCCCTTCTTCTTGAAATTTCAGCACTTTCTCCACTCCTAATAGTTGTAGATCATCTATTTGTCTCATATCGGAAATATCCCCTCCTTGTAGCCTCATCTCTCGACTTTTCTCTAACAGAACTGCTTACGAACATTGATTCTTTTTCTTTTTTGAGAAGGCATTTAACTTTAAACTTTCTCTTCCAAATAAACTGATTTTTGCTTTTAATGCTAATGAAAAAGGTGGATCATCTCTAATTTTGTCTCTTTCTGCAAGTTTTATCGCCTCACAGCTTGGAAGAGCGTGCCTCATTCTGCCACATCCAAAACAGAAAGTTGGTAACTTTTCGTATTTAAAAGAAATCCAAAATTTTCCTTGATCATCTGTGGATACAAATATACCCCTGTGGAGAGGTTTCTGCACATCTAACTTCACTCTAATTCGACAAAATTCACTGTTTATTTCAGATCTAATAATTCCTCAAAAAGTTGCCCCAATAGCATGCATCATGTCTTTCTTATCAAATTCTGGTAAACAAGGCCCAATTTTAACCCAGAACAGGGACGAAACAAGCTTAATTCTACTCCTTTCTGTCGATCTAAGCAATTTGTCAAAAATAACTATATGCTTTCTGAATAGCCATGGCTGACCTTCTAGGGTTGTCTCTAGATCTTCTTCAAACTTGAAATTGATCATGAAAAGATTCTGACCTGCTAATTGGACCTCGAATTTTCCCTTTGTTGTCCAGATACTCTTCATCTGTGCCCTGAAACTATCCGGGTTATAAGACTTCTCTGTCCATACAGTGCATATCAACGTAGGCTTTTCGCTTAGTGTCACTACTGAACTCTTCACCGATAGGTGAATGAGCTCTTCTGCCAAAAGGGAAACCTCTTCATCCCTCAACCCTTCATTGCCACCACTTTCCTCCATCCCAAGCCGCAGTAGAGGCTGGTTTCGCTAAGATACTAAGCAAAGCACTCTTGGCTCCTAGGGTTTTTTACTTTTCTTTTTTAGTTAGAATTTTAAAAAAGAAAAAGCATATTAATTATTATTTAGTAATATTAAAAGATGGGATATTTTAATTAGTTAAAAGGAACTCCTTAACCCAATTGTTAAATTCATTCAAATTAGAGTAACTTCATTAATTTAAACAATATAATTGAGGTATGTTAGAATTTAACTCACTCACAATGCGAATAAAAAAAACTATAATTTTGATAAAATAAATAAAATATAGACAAAAATAGATAGGTTATAATTTTATAGGTATTATATAAAGTGAGTTTCTTTTTCAAGGTAAATAAATTTTAGATAAAATGAATAGTTGAAAAAACAATTATATGATGTTTTAATGTTGCATTTGGTTATTAGTGTAATAACATGAGTAAAAAGGTTATTTAATACATATGTTTTAAAATAGTTAGAGATAAAATAAAGAATAATTAATACAAATTTAAACATACAATTAGAAAGATAAATAAAAATTCTTGTAAAAATAAATTTTCAAAATAATACTCCAACCTAATGTAGCATAAATAATTCATATATATTTTAATTTTGTAATTATATTTTTCTCTTTTTATAATTTCTCCAGTTGAAAAGATTTGAAAGAGCGGAGAATTGAAAATTACTCTCCATGCAAGCAAGGGCATCCATACACATATTCTTCTCTCTAAAGTTATGCTTGAGTGTCACGGCTTCCAAGTTAGAGATGAGAGTCCTACAATTGAAAACAAATGTTGAAAGCAACATGTTAGCACTAGAGGCATTATGATCAATCTTATAATAGCAATTTCAATTTCAAGCTTCCACATGTTAAATCTCTTAGCAAGCTCTAAACATCCCTAAGCCCTCATAGTTTCACTTCTAAGCTCTTCACATATGGAATGTGCCATTATGATCCAATAAGCCATCTATCGCTCTCATCTCAAATGAGTGCTTTCGCACATACCCTACTTGGAGTTGCCAAAATTGATCCGTCAGAATTAAATTTAGTCCACTCTTTATTCGGCTCTTCCCATCTCATTTCCACACTGGTAGGCATGAGGCATTTACTTTTCTTTGTAGTAATTGCAAAAAACTCATTAGCGTGTTCCGAAGTCTGTTGAACCACATTTAAATTTAACAAGGCATACTAGAAGATGATATTGCTACATGTAATCTAGATTTCCCATAAGAAAAAACAAAGACCAAGTTCCAAGGGATCAGTGGTCGATGATACCAAGCTTTTGAGTGAAGATTTTCAAGAAGCCATGACTTACAATCTCTATAATTGGAAATATGAACATTCTATGTACTACATACCTTGTTCCATCAGTGTTCCCTGATGAACACTGCTGGTGCACTTTTTAAGGAGGTGAAAGTGCATATCGAACATTGTGTCCATATCCAAGCCTTGGTTATTGAGGGACTTTGTAAGAAGGATGTTTAAGATACATTTCCACAAAACTATTTTAAGTTTAGGAGGTAAATTACTCTTCTATAAAGTAGTTCATAGTTGGTGATCCCTATCACTACTTTGCAAGCTTCTCTTACCTGCTAGGTCATGAGCATTGAAAAGTGTAAAAGAACACTTTTAAATCAAGACCATTACGCCAAATTATGGTCTTGAGTATGAGACAACCTAAGGGTACTTAAAAATATATTAAAGATATTACTAGAAGTTTAACTAGCAATGTTGTTTGCCTTAATCTTTTTCCTTCTTAACCTACTAGTAGGCCTTCTTTTCCTTTCCTATCATAAGAAAAACTTGTGAAAAATTGTCTAGATGCTCATAAACCTATCCATTTATCTGTCCAGAAACATATAGAGTTGCTATCTATTGGAAAAATTCCAGCTTGAAAATGATTTTCTTCCACAGCGAAAAATTAAAATTTTGAAAATCGACTCGGTTTGTGATATTTATAGCAATAAACCTTAGACCAAAATTGTACCTGTGTTTTCGGATAAGCATATCCTTGATGTTTTCTAACTTTCAATCAAACTATCTTCTTCGCTATTCTCATACCATGAACTGCTTCGAGTGTGGGTTCAAACCAATAAAATTGAAACACAGAACTAGAAAAACTTCTCTCTCCTTTTAGTGTGAAAACGAAAAATTCTCTCTTCTTTAATAGAAATCAATAGAATTGTGATTCTGGAAATATATATATGTAACAGTTGAGAATAAATTCTTTCTATTTTTCAACATAATAATAATCTCTAAAAAGTTTTATTCATAGTTCTATCGATGCCATCTATTTATAGGAAGAGAAGATAGAACCCTTCATGTTATATGAGGGGTTTTGGACCTCTCTCACATCGAGTTCAATTACGAGTACTTCTTGGGCCTTTTTGACCCAATATGCTGTAATGTGATCCAACTCGATTCAGTTTTTCTATTTCTCAAAATAAAATATAATATTTACATATTAAATAATTTTCTCATCCCAATTTTACTTCAGTAAATTTTGATGATTTTACCCCCGATAAAATTTCAAAAAAATTTTTTCAATATGCCACAACTCAACATGTTCACTATGACCGAATGATTTATTTTTATTTTCGGGCTTCAAAATAGTCCAAAAACATAAACTCATTCTTCCATCAATTTTTAAGTAATCCTATATAGGATTGCAAGTTTCCATTTTCATTTTCATTTCCATTTTTGAAAACCTACATTCATTTCCAAATGATGCCATTTCTCCATCTATGAAAAAACCATAATCATTCTCGAATGTTTCTCATTTCTCTTTTTCTATTCATTACTGGTTTCAACGAGCTAGCAGAGGGACCGATTGGACATATGTAGTTAAGATTCAAATGATTTATAATTAAGTTCTAGCTTTTTGCCTATTAATTATAAACTCATTTAGTTACAAAGTTATTCCACTTTAGTATTGTGACTAAGCTCTCCTCAACGACAAACCATTACAAAAGCAATTACTCAATACTCGTTTAATGACATTGTCATAAGTGTGTTACCCTTATAAGATATCTTTGATCTCTTTGAAATGATATTCATTCTCCCAATACAATCATATTTTATCTAATGGTAACCATTACATCTTCCTTCATTAAAAGTCAATCACTATTAAATAGTGATTAAGTCATCCATCATAAAGGCGGATGACCCGTTGTTACGTTTACTTTTCATCAACCATGTAATGCTAATGAGATGATACCTTTTACCCATGTTTTGGGCTACGAATTCCATTGTTTTGAATGACGCTACATACTGCAGAAGTCATACACCCAATGCACCAGCTCGGTTCCTTATCTATTTGAACTCATGTTTTTACTTACATCAAAGTGTATAAGTCATGCATATATAGTCTGTCATCCACTCAGGATTTAGGTATGTCACACTATGAACGTCACAAGTAAATAAACCCATAAATGTATTTAGGATCTATTCTGATTAGGTCTAGTCCAATGTACTGTCAATCCAGTCAGTCACATCTATGTCTCTATCTTTTGAGAGTCATCCGCTCCGATGCCCAAAATAAGGCATCTCCCAATTGGACTTGATAGATGACATATTGGTCTTTCAACCAGTTTGCTCATTTTTTATTAGACTAAGGACATGTTTAGATTCGTCTACTAATACAAGTTATCTTTCCGTACTATGATCCAACCATGTAATACTACTTAATATTAGTTAAACATTTTTACAACCAATAAGCAACATTTGCTTCCATTTTGCTTTGCGTGCAAAAAACCATATGAGGAAAATTATATAAAGTATATTAATGTAATAAATGAATTTATTTTATTAACCAATCTGTTCAAAAAATTACAAATGTATATTGAATAAAATACTACACTAAGGGTACTAAATCCAACACTATCTTGCACCACCCTATCTCTAGCTCCTTGAAACAAAAGATTGAAAAACCTTAGGTAGAAAATACACTGCTAGAGCAATCCTTGTTAGTTCTACCCTGAAGGTATTTTGTAATGAAAGTTTGTGCGCAGATTTATTTTGTAATAAATGATTAGTAGTTTTTTTCTCAACCTAAACATACTTTATAACTTTGGTCCTGCCATGTTTTCTCTTTTAGTCAAATGCAATTTCCTTGATGTTTTCGATTCTCCTCATAGGAGGTTCCTATTAGGATTTGTGCATTTAGTGTAGTGATTTTGTCATTCCACTTGAATAAATTAATAATATAATTAATTTATTATATGATTGTATAATTGTCCTCAATGGTTTTTGCAAGAATAACAAAATGAATAAGCAAAAAATTTACTCTTTGATTACCTAATATGGCTTTACTAATATTAAGTTGAATCATATGAAATAATTATGATGCGAGAAGGCAACTAATAGTAGTAAGTAATATAAATTGTTTGTAATCAATGGGAATAAAAATGAGCAACTAATTAATGGTGATGTTTATAAGTCAAAATAGGAAGATACCTTGTCTTGGGTATCAGACCTGTCAACTCCTAAAAATAGAGACATAGGTGTTATTGTCTAGATTTACAATACATTGTACTGTACCCAAGTAGAATTTATCCCAGATCAATTTATCGATTTATTCAATTGTGGCATTCATGGTTTGACTTACCTTAATCTTGAGTAAGCGACTAATCATGTGTACATAACTCATGTGCTTTGATATATTGAAAGCATGTCCTCACTTGGTATTAAAGTTGAAAGTTGGTATAATGAGTACATGACTTAGATATGACATGGCTTCATTTACAATAGTGGAATTCATAGCATTGCACGAATTATGAACAGGGAACATGATCGCAGGTTATCCCTTATTGTAAATGCAATGGTGACCATTTTAAATAAAATATGACAAAATTGGATGAATGAATTTACCCAAAGGGATCAATGATATCCTATAAGGGTAATAGACAAACGACAATGTCCTTGGACAAAAACATAAAATGTAAGTTGTTTTCGTAATGGTATATAATGGGGAGATCAGTTATAGTACTTTTAATGGAATGACTCCATAATTATATATTTTGTGATTAATATACGTAAAGTTGAAACTTCATTACAAATTATTCGATCTGTATTTATATATGTTTAACTTGTTCTTCTACTAGCTCAACATAACACTGTATGGATTGCATGATAAGATCTGCTCTATTGAATGGATGAAACAAATATATGAGAAATAAATTAATGCATTAATTACTATCCACAATAAATGCATTTTATTGAAGTAACAAGAGATAACTTAGAATTTAATTTAATTTATTTATATTATTATATTATTTAATTGAATGCAATTAAATAAGGGAGTCTAAAGTGAAATTTTAAATTACTTATTCATCACAATTTTATTAAATATGACAATTAAATATACTTACTCACAAATTCTAATATAGTAAAGCCGTTAGGACTTTGACAAAATTAGAATTAGGTTGAGAAAATAAATAAATAAAATTAATTAATTGATATTTTAAGAATAGAAAACTGAAGTCACGACATCAAGCTTTTGCCTTCAATGCCACGACATAACTCTCTCAATGTCGTGACATCAACACAGTAAATTTGAAATTTTATATTTTAGTCATTCGTTAACATCAATTCATCATAAGAGCTTACGTAAGCTCATTTAATTCCCAAAATTTATTGAATAAATGTTGTGGTTAAGAATTAAATCTAATAGCTTGCCTAAATTGTTTATTTTGATATGTAAAAAAAAGTTGTAGATACCTAAATGACTGAACCAATCCATGTAATTTGGAGATGTTGCCAACTCCGTTGTGAGAAATGGTTCACGCGTTGGCAAGTAATCATACCTACACTACCACATCTCGATATACTTCTTGTGGAATTCAAATGGGAATTCTAGGAAGTAAGACATCGCAGAAATGGTTAGCTAATGGCACGTTAGAATGAAATCGTGATGACGATTATCGACTAGTCCTTCGGGATGGCACTGTGATGATGATTTATAAGTTCCATAGAGAAATATTGTAACGGCGGTCTACAAGATTTATGGAGCGAGATTGTGATGATGGGTATTTAGGTCTTACAGAGTGACACCTCAAAAGAGTTTATAAGGTATAAGACCATAGCTCAGCTATGGTAACCGGTGAAATCCGTCAGGACGTTAAACATGGGGATTAAGGTATAAAACCATAGCTCGACTATGGCCACATGAGTAGTCCACCAAGACGTAAAACATGGGGTTACACATGTGAAGTCTGTAGATCCGTATACCAGGAGACCTTCCAAGGTATAAAGTAGAAGTTACGATGTGACATGTTAAATAGGCCCTCAATCGGCCCTTAATCAGGCCTTAAAATTTTTTATAAAGGCCTACACAGGTTTGTGTCCCATACGACCCAAAAAGCTAGCCTATGTGTTTCACACAGCTGCAAAATCTCACACAGCCTACCAACACGGGTTGCAAAAACA
Organism: Gossypium australe; assembly: GCA_005393395.2. Classification (NCBI taxonomy): domain Eukaryota; kingdom Viridiplantae; phylum Streptophyta; class Magnoliopsida; order Malvales; family Malvaceae; genus Gossypium; species Gossypium australe. The sequence continues at coordinate 122,863,256 of CM016619.1, forward strand.
CACACAAAAGCACACAATCAATAACACGACTTGCACACACAACCACGTGATGCTAGGCAGTTTCGAAAATATCCATCTTTCACGATTTTATCGAGTTTCGATTGAGTTTTTAGGTTGATTTCACACACCTGATGGCGAAATCGGTCGACCACACCACCAGGAACTCACGATACCTACATTCGTTCAATAAATCACACTAATTAATTGAGGAAAAACTCATCTAAAACACATCCTTAGCCCGAAATTTCAGACCCTAACAACATTCAAGTACTTCTCCAAAACAGCGTCCAAATCAAATATTACTCCGCTGGAGGAGTTTGATTTGCGCACCCTTCGCCAATTCAAAGCACAAGAAAATTTGTCACTATCAAAAACAAGAACGAACTCTAACATAATCCTTACATTGAACGAAGAATGGTTAACCAAAATAACAAAAGAATAAACAATGTTTATTTACACTTATCTTGATTATAATCGCAAAATAAGAGTCAACAGATAGCCTCACAATGATTTATTGGCAACAAAAAAAAATAACAACACAAGAAAGAAGAAAGAAACAAAAGAAAGGGAAAAAGAACGTCGCTAAAGGAGATAGGAGTAGACGATTTGAGAAAGAGGAAAATTAGAGATTTGGTAGGATTAAATTAAAATAAAATAAATAAAAAGGTTTAACTTAATACAAATCCCACATACCAGATTTTTGTAAAATGCAAACAATACTCTAATACCTAACAAAAGCCAAAGCAAAAATATTCCATACTTGCACACCACGGGATTCAGACACAAGACCAAAAGGTAAGCTAAACATTTACCATTGGACCACTAGGTTCATCATTGTCACAACTCAGTGAGAAATAAAATATAAGCCGTAAGGCTCAAGCTTAACACAATGTCATAATTGATACGAAAAACTCAAAACAAGGGAATCGAACTTAGGACCTAAAGCAGACTTTCAAGGCACATAACCAACATACCAAATCAAATTGTTTGACAAACATACACACATAGAAATCTAAGAATTTGGGCAATTACGAAATCCATAAATGGATTCAACGTCTATTCTTCTTGGGTCTAGTCTAATGTACTATCAATCACATCTATGTCTTTATCTTCTGAGAGTCATCTACTTCGATGCCTAGGAAAAAAAATCTCCCCAGTTAGACTTGATAGATAACATATTTTCTTTCAATCGGTTTGCTCATTTCTTATTAGACTAAAGACATGTTCAGGTTCATCTACTAATATAAGTTGTCTTTCAATATCACAATCCAACCATGTGAAATTGCTTAGTATTAATTTAAACATTAGACAACCAATGAGCAACATTGGCTTCTATTTTTCTTTCCGTGAAAAAACCATTTGAGAACAATCATACAAAGTAAATTTATGTAATCATTGAATTTGTTTTAATAATCAATTTGTTCAAAAAAATTACAAGTTTACAAACAAATATACTACATTCAGGGTATCAAATCCAACAATAAGAAGGGTCCACTCAGGGCCGTAAAAATGATAGTCATTACCATGCCCATGGTTGAAAAAGAAGCATACACCAGTTGATTAACTTTTTCTGGTTTTGTCACTCGACATATTTCTCGATATAAAATTACCAACACCGCAGTCCCCAACTAAGTCGTCCCGCTTCTTTCAAGTCAACTAGTAGTAGTAGCCACTTTAAATGTACCAGATTTTGAGATTTATCTGGCATAAGCAGACCCTCGATCAACTTCAAGATGAATGTACACACGAATTGTTCTTTTTCAACATCACTCGAGAAAGCATCGATATGTTTGAAGTTGTCCTCCAACCATCCCATCTCGATCTAACTAGCCATAAACTTGTTCGACACCTTCTTTAGTAGTTGCTCGCATGTTGCACTTCAATCGACACTCGCCAATGGCCTCGTAACTACTTCCCCAATTAACCTGTAGACTGAGTTGTAAACCAACATGCTCGAGTGTAATTGTACACTCACCGTAGGAAAGATGAAATGTGCATGCCTTCAGTCTCCATCTTTCCACCAAAGCACTAATAAGTGGGAGATCCAATTTAGTCCTCTCGAGCATGCATGCCACGTATAAGAATCCCGGATCTCGCAAGTGTCCATGAATGACAACCAATGCACTCACATTTAAATTGTGTATGTACGTCTTCAAAATCTGATCTTCGACCTAAGTATAAACATAAAAAATTAATAATGTTCACAACATAATAATTAACTAATTAAAATTTATTAATTTAATAATATTTTCTCACTATTTGTAATTGAATGTCGGATATGTACTTGTCATCCAAACGAATAAGTTGACTTGTCATTTTACGAATTATAAGGAATAAAATAAAATCGAAGAGAATAAGATTCAGAGAATCATTTAAAATTAAATTATCGAGAGAATTAAGAAGGCATAATTGTAAAAAAATACCCTTAACATTTATGGATTTTGGGGTTTGAGCTTTAACCTTTCTTTTTTTTGGATTGACACCCTCAACATTATTACTTTTCCAAAAGTCAACCCAATTTTAATAGGATATGTGAGTTGATCGTCAATCAACAGTAGATAGATGCATGCTTGACCAATTTCAAATCTGCCAACCCCTTCTCTCATTTTTTTTTCTTTCTTTCTTTCCCTTTGCTCTCGCAATCTGCCCATCTCCAACTCTAATAAGCTCTCTCCATTTCACTTTCTCCCTAAACGTCCCAACCCCAGCCACTGTCGCCTTCCCTCTCACTCCTCACTATCCCAACCCTCACCACTGCTCATTTCCCTTTCACTCCTCACCGTTGATCTCACCATAAACATCCCAAAATCTCAGGCATCATCATCGTTGTCATTCTTTATCTCCATCTCCATCCTCATCCTTCTCCTCCCCACCATCATCAACGTCCAATCCATCTCTCTTAGCCCTCATTAGGCTTGCCGCAACCAGAGGCTTAAATGAATACAAAGATTGACCGCGAGCATTGTGCCCGGGATCAGATTTCATGATCACGATCCCAAAATCTCCAACATCGTCATCGTTGTCAAAGTTTGTAGGAAAAAGCAAAAAGAGGACTCACTATTGTAACCCATTGTCGAGTATAGCTTACTCTTCTATGGTCCAATCCATGGAAATACCGAAGCCAAATCAAACTCAGATAACATTAATCCACTAATCAGCCTTCTTTAGCTCTTCCAAAACGTAACTAAAACCTCCAACAAAGAGAAAACAATGCTCAAAAAAGTCTCCTCTTTGTCGTTTTGCCTTCTCGAGAAAACCCAAAACAAAAACAAAAGAAAATCAACTTAGATTTTTCTAGATCTAGCAGAAAAAAGAGGAAAAAAAAGATTAAAAATATATGGCTCTGATTTTTCTCTTTCAAACATTATGATAAATAATTCGATGAAAATCTAATCGATCAATGGTTGAACACAACAACGACAACAGCTATAGGGGAAGAAAGAAAGAGGAGAAGAATAAAGAAGATGGAAATAAAATGAAAAAAATGAATTTTTTTTAAACAATTTTATTTTTATAAATGACACCATCTATAACCTTTTGCTTATGTGGCACGCCACATAGGCTACTTCATTAACTTGCTATTTGATTGACGGTCAACTCACGTTTTGTAACACCCCTTACCCGTATTCGTTGCCGGAATAGGGTACGAGGCATTACCAGAGTTTACTGAACATTTTTAAATAATTTCGAGTCATTTATTATTCATAAACGTCCCTTTATTGGGCCCTTGAAGCCCAAAACATACATTAGGAACCAACCGGGATTAAATTGGGATCATAGGGAATTTTTTGCAAAATCTTAAAATTTTTCTCAACTACAAAGGTCGCACGCATATGTGGTTTGGGGACACGCCTGTGTGGTCAAGCCGTGTGGCCAACACGCCCCATGTGACTTACCTCGCTCCAGGCCATGTGGCTTCACACGCCCGTGTCCCTAGACCGTGTAGTTAATTTTTATTTTCGAATTAGGTGCAGGATTCATACGGCCGTATCACATAACAAATCATTTCGTAAGAAATTACATAATTGAAACCTTTCCACTCTTTCATAAGCTCAATTATATTTTCATTTAAGCACTTACCATTTCAATGCACCTTATAATTAAACATATTACCATTCAACCAGTAATTTGGCACTTGCCTAAACTTCAAGCAACAACATTGGTTAGCGTACTTTAATATTGACAAACTTATTTTCTCGACATGTCTTACTTGAATTTATTACTCATCTTAATATATATAATTTTCTTTGTATCAATGTATCAAAGATAGTCTCATATTTACATGTCATTATACATATCATTCTCTTGTTGTTTCTTCATAAATATAAATTATTCAATTCATTATGACAATATTTCATGTACCATCATTTTCATGAGTTTAGTGTATATTTATTCCAGTAGCAGTTCATAATCTTGAATATGCATAATTATCAGGCAAGTTTCACATACATGTATTTTCCATGTCATATTTCAATATATCAAATAATTATCATTTCTATATATTTCAAATTTAATTTCATGATTTCAAGTACTTACCATTTTCTATATTTATCCTGTTGAATTTCTTGGAATTTCAATGGATTTCCAGTAGTACACTTATAGTGTACTGTGTCATTAATCGCCAATTCGTACATATATATACATAAGTCCTTTTCAGAGAGCACACTCCCGCGAACCTCATTTCTGACAGCGGGATTACCAGTCCAGATTAAATCCCCTGCAATGACAAATATTCTATAGAGCTTTGTTTGGATTACCAATCCAAGCTAAATCCAGACTTACATTTACTTCGGATTATCAGTCCGGGTTAAATCCTTTTCACACATATTCTTCGGGAGGGCTTATATCATGATCACCCGTCCAGGCTAGATTCTTTTCACATATATTCTTCGGGAGGCCTAATACTAGGATCACCCGTCTGGGCTAGATCCTTTTTACTGTCAAATCCTTTTCAGTGATCCATCGAATTCCATTCCATCCAGCCGAGATTTATTTCTCTTTTTATCAAGTATTATCAACATTTCATCTATTATCATACATTAAACATTCAATTCACATTCATGTCACATAAATATACAATTCAAGCATTCAAGAATTCAACTCAAGTTGCACGAACTTACCTCATTGCTTGTTCGTGTTTATAATTTCACTAATCCGATGTCTTTTCTTTTCCACGTTCAAGTCTCGTATTTGAGTCATCCAGATCTTTATAAATAAATTTGATCATCATTTTCATTCATTTCATATTCTGATACATTCAATTAATACTCTAGGCAAAATTACCAGTTTGCCCTAAGCTTTTAATTAATGACGATTTCATCCTTAGGCTCAGAAAAATAAAATTCTTGCAATTTAATCCTTGTTTCAAGCCTAATTATTCTCATATATATTGATAACAGCCCATGAATTCTATGAAATATCAGAATTTTCCATAATTTCAACAATTTTCAATTTAATCCCTAAAACATATTTTCACCCGATCTTGATCTAAATTAATAATTTCATTCAATTTTGTAATTTAAATAATAAAATAATCCATTTCATACAATTTGGTCATTTACGATATTTTTACAAAATTGCCCATAAAGTTTTACTTTTATTCAATTTAGTCCTTGAGCCTAAAACATGCAAATTAGACATGCTAGCTGAATATTCATATATATTTTCCTCCTTCTCTCCATTCCACATCCTTAATTTATATAACATGCTTATAAGTAACATTATCTATGATTTCACTATTTAGTTATAAATTTATTCAAAGTTGTCCATTTGAGTCATAGTCACTAAATTATTTATATCTTGAGCTACAGAATTCCAATTTAAGATCCGCTTGATGTTTTAGAAACTAGAATAAAATATTTTCTACCATAAAAATTTCAGAATTTATAGTTTAGTCAATAAGTACAGTAAAATCTTCAAATTTGACTCTATTCTGCTATTTGACAGCTTCTACCTTTCTTTACTAAAAATTAATTATCTCTTAGTACGGGATTTGGATGATGTTCCCGTTTGTTTCTATTAAAAATAGACTCGTTAAGAATTTAAAAATATAAATTTAAACCCCCAAGAATTTTTATACAATTTTTAATGATTTTCCAAATTCAAAACAGGGGAACCCGAACTCATTCTGACCTTGTCTCACAAAATTTATTATAACTCATAATTTACAAGTCCATTGCTTACACCACTTATTTTATGAAAAACTAGACTAAAAAATATTTAATTTTGTATTTTATTCATCCTCTAATTCAATTTCCACAATTTTTGGTGATTTTTCAAAGTTAGACTACTGCTGCTATCCAAAACTGTTTTAGTGCAAAATGTTAATTACCAAGTTTGTAACACATTTATTTCCTTTCTCTACAATATTTCCCATCACTTTCTTTTGTTTTCCTTCACTAACATATCAAGAACATAAAACCTTATATAAGAAAAATTTACAATTCCATGCTTTTTCAACAATATCAAACTTAAAAATATATTGAAATCTTGATGTTCTTCTATTGTCTTATTGACTCCAATCTTTAAATTTATTTTCTCTCTCCTCCAGCTTCTATTCCTTGAATCTAACTTGATATTCTTGCTCCCCATAGTCTCCTTGTCATCTTTCTCTCTTGATGGCTAAGGAAATTTTTTTGAATTCTAAGTGAAAATGGTGGATTTTTGGTGAAAGGACCAAATTGTAAAGAAAGCAAAACTTTCTTTCTTTCTCTTTTCTTCTCACGTTGGTGCATGGGAAAGATGATAGAAATTCTTCATCTTTCCTTCCTTATATACTAAATAAATAATAATAAAATATCTCATTAAAATATTAATAAAATAATATTTATCTAATTAAATAATTATAAAATATTATCAATATCATCATTACTTTCTAGATTTCTCTATTTTCCAATTGACCATTTTGCCCTTTATGATCTATTAAAATCCCATCCTTGAATCATCACATAATTTGGTAAATTTACAATTTAGTCCCTTATAATTCTTTAACTATTCAATTTGGTCCTAATTCATCCATTTTCTTTAGCTTCTAGATCATTCTACCCTTAAAATATTTGCACTATTGGTCCTTCAACTTTTCATATTTACACTTTAACCCCTCAAGTTTTGAATATTTACTCTTAGTCAACAAAACTTTTCGCACTTTTACCATTTAGTTCTTTCTTGAATTAATATATCATAATATACTTCCCAATGTTGTCATAACTTCAAAATTTCCCTTTTTGTCGCTTTATTTTCTTATTTTACTATATCAATGATAATATCTTACTGAAAAATTTTCGAGGTATTACACGTTTACCATTAAAATTGAGTTGATTTCTGAAAAAATCATAACGTTGAGGGTGTCAATTCAAAAAAAAGGTTAAGGGCTCAAACTCAAAAACCCATACACGTTGAGGGTTTTTTTTTTTTTTACAACTATGCCAATTAAGAATTGAAAGAATAAAAATAAGTTTGAATTGAACAGAATGAAGTTTGGAGGAGTTTATATACGAAAAAAAATTATGGTTGTTGGGGTGTAACCGTTGGAATTGTGATCGTTGGGGGAAAGTTATTGTTGCCCTAAATGCGCGTCTTATAAGGCTCGTGTTTTCATGTCTCTCTCAAAAAATAGCATATCCCATAAATATAAAAAAACAACCTATTTACTTAAATATTAAAAAATTCAGCATATTTCATTAATTTACTCACAATTACATTCTCAAAGGCAACTATGTTACACCTATGTTATGTCTTATGGGAATATTATATTTTCAGCAAAATGAATGAAAGCTTTTTTTATTTTATTTTGAACTTGTGTTTTTACAAAGTTTTACTTATCCTTTTAATTTTAAATTTAAATTTATATTAATTATTTGTCATGTTATGATAAATTATTTTAAGACATATAAATAAATTTTTACCTTATATAGTTCCACTAATAACCAAATAAAGCTATAATATTTAAAAAAAGAAAGAAAGAACGAAACTAAGATGGGGGATTTTTATAAAATAAATTGTCACTTTAGAATTACCTTAACAGACTGATTTGCATCACGAATCCATTCCCAATATGTTCGATGGTAGTTAAAATACTAATACTAAATAAATTAATACGAATTTGAAAACGTGGCCCCCTTTCCTCACATGTACAGCAAAAACCTCTCCCATTTGCTATATTTTTTTGAACATTAAACGTGACCACAGTCGTCAGCCCCGACAATCCGAAAGACAGCTATAAATTATCCTCCCCAGAACAACGGAGAGGTATCGAAATAATCATTAACCAAAAAAAAAAAAAAAGAAGTGTGAAAAAAAAAAAATGGGAAGGAGTCCTTGTTGTTCTAAGGAAGGCCTTAACAGAGGAGCTTGGACTGCTCTTGAAGACAAAATTCTTACAGATCATATCAAAGTACATGGTGAAGGTCGTTGGAGAAATCTCCCCAAAAGAGCTGGTTTGTATATTTTTAACACCAATTTTTATGTCTTCTTATTTCTGTCCAAAAACAAACATTACCCAAACATGTCTTTTATAGGTCTTAAGAGATGTGGGAAAAGTTGTAGGCTTCGGTGGTTGAATTATTTGAGACCTGATATTAAAAGAGGTAACATATCTGCTGACGAGGAAGAGCTTATCATCAAACTCCACAAACTCTTGGGAAACAGGTCTGTTTTTATATCTTGAGATTGATATCGATTGAATGCTTGTTAGTGTTTATAACTGTGTTCCCTGTTAATGCAGATGGTCTTTGATAGCTGGGAGGCTTCCAGGGCGAACAGACAATGAAATAAAGAATTACTGGAACACCAACTTAAGTAAAAGAGTTTCCGATCGTCAAAAGTCACCCGCCGCTCCTTCGAAAAAACCCGAGGCGGCTCGACGGGGAACTGCTGGTAATGGCAATGCTAATGGTAATGGTAGTGGTAGTTCCTCGACACACGTGGTGCGCACAAGAGCGACAAGGTGCTCCAAGGTTTTCATAAACCCTCATCACTACACACAAAACAGAGACCCAAAGCCTTCTTCAACTTGTTCAAATCATGGGGATCACCAGGAATCTAAAACAATGAATGAGTTGTTATTACCGATAATGTCTGAATCCGAGAATGAAGGGACGACCGATCATATATCATCGGATTTTACATTTGACTTCAACATGGGAGAGTTTTGTTTGTCGGATCTTTTGAATTCCGATTTCTGCGATGTAAACGAGCTTAATTACAGCAATGGTTTTGATTCGTCACCCTCACCGGATCAGCCTCCTGTGGATTTCTCCGACGAAATGCTAAAAGAGTGGACGACCGCCGCCTGCTCTCACCAAAGTGCGGCTTCCAATCTCCAGTCCTTGCCTCCATTTATTGAAAATGGAATTGAATGAGGTTGAAAAAATAAAAGATGAAAAATATTTTCTCATGTAAACTAAAAAAATCCGTCTTCCATCAATAATTCTGCTCTTCTTCTTCTTCTTCTTCTTTGTGTGTGTGGGGTTCAAGTCTCTGAAAGGACTGTTTTGTCGACGAATTTTCCACGTGTGAATGTTGGCTTGTTTCTTCCGTATCAACTTAGATAATATTTTTCTATTACGAAATTACAACATAAATTCTTTTATCATTGTCTTTTTATGTGTTATTTTTGTTACTTATATATATTTTTAATAAATTATATTAATTTTTAGATACGTCACATAAGAAAACTTTTTAAAATATAAAAAAAAAATCTTATTATACCCTCCTCTATATATTTTCTTTAACTTAATTAAATTATTTAATTTTTTTTTTCAAGCGAAACTTTTAATTAAATTGAAGATGAGATTATATCTCTTTAAAAATGGGTGATATAATATTATTCAATATATTTTAAAAATCTAAAATTGAAATTGAAATTCTCTCTCAATATTTAATGAACCATATAAACAAGTTGATAAACTAAAATAAATAGGTTTTACTCTGAGCCTCAAACCTTAAACTAGGTTTCATATTAATAAATTATTTTACTTTTGAAGTTGTTTTTAAATATAATTTTAGGCATAATAAAATTAAAATATTTTCAGCACAAAATTCCTAATCTTCCATACTATTGCTTATGGGTCATTTTATTATTTAAAGCCTATTAAAATACATCTTTTAAATTTGGTTTAATTTGGCACAACAAAATATCTAGGAAAGTGGTTTTACTTTTCCAAACCTGTGGATTTTGTAAAGGAAACTATGATTAATGATTTAAGCGTTAATTATAAACTTTGTAGGTAGTGGTAATTATTACCTGCTCCATTGAAATTTATTTGTAGAGCCTCATCTCCATCCTTTTCAAGTTGATTAGTTGCCCCATTTTCCTTTCTTTTTATATTTGCCTAGGAATATTATTAATTTTTTTGTTCAAAAAGTTTCTTCATAATTTTTTAATGCAACACAGATCTGCTTCACTTCTCTTCACCCACTAATCTAACTTATTTTCAATTATTATAACTATTTTTTTAATCCAACAACATCTGTTTTTTTCCATCTAACAACCTTCTTCATCTTACCTTATATAATATTAGATGTTCAGTTCATTTCAGCCAATTATTGATTAGTGCTGTCATACCTAAACATAATTCAAATACTCGAATTTAAATGATTTTTTTTTAAAAAAAATCTAAAATTAAATATATGTTGGAACCATTATTTGCAATATTGTTTTAGTGCTAGAAGTTTTGTTGTGAGCAGTACTAATTGCTTTAGGCACTGGTAAAGAATAAAGATGAACACAAAATAATTGTTTATACAGTTCGATTTTTCTACATTTGCATGGCCTTACCTTGACAGATAGTCCACTATCTTAACACCTCATACAATAAGTGGTTACAAGTTCTACCACTCACCATGTTAGCAACATCACTTGCACCTAAAATCAAGACCACTCTCCCCTCAGTTTTTCCCTTAAAAACTTCATTTGTGAACCAAGTGATTCACTTGGTTTTCTTACAAAATGCATTTTGAAAAACAAGTTCTAAATTACAAAATAAGTGCTAAAATTCTCAAACGTTTTACCTACACAAGCCTTTCAATATATAAGAGTTTAAGGTTGGTTAAGATAAAGTTTTACAATCAATCTTCTCACCAAACAACAAGAAAATCAACACAAAGAATATATCTAATAAGTCCAGGATAAGTCTTCAAATATTCAGGATATGTTACCAAGTTTCTTGATCCAATCCAATCACCTCAAAATAGGGAAGATGATTTGCTTAATCCAATCCAAACCAATCTTCAAGCAATGCCAAAAGCAGTGGGCACTGTTTCTGCCACTTTTTGCTTTCGCATTTGATCTTTCAACATTTTGAAGCACTTAGGTCTAATATGAATAAGAGCTCCACAATAATGACAAATAACTTAATGAATAAAGATTACCTTCTTTTTGACATGTATCAAAACAATCTTTTTGGAGTATTCATCGTAATCATCACTATTGGTAGTTTTGACAAAAATTGTTAGACTTTTCATGACATATTTTCCCTTCATCTCAACATAGCCAATGCCACTATTTCCTAAACTCCCTTTTCCAGTAGTAAGATTTTCTTCAAGTTTACCACTACTAGTATTGAACTTTTCTAGTATGGGCTATGTAGCCGCAAAATCCTTCTTATCAGTCTCTAAACTAACAACCTTTTTAGCAAGCATAGTATCCTTCAACTCAATCTATTTGACCAACTTCCAATCTTCTTCCTTAAGCTTGGAGTTCTCTTCTACCTACTTTACATTCACATCACACAATTCTATTTTTCTAGCATCGTTTTGTAGGTTTGTAGGAACTCGACATTAGACTCTCCATCTAAATCACTATCAAAGTCAGAGTTAGTTGCAACACTTCCAATTTTAACAATAAAAGCAATTTGCTCTTCATCCTCTTGGTTGATCATTACGCTTTTATTTTTGTTTCTAGGAAAGCTTTTGGCAATATCAGAGTTTTTCTTTCTTATAGACATCTCTTTGACATCTTTGTTGAAGTTTTGAGTAAGCAAAGTCATCTGCTCTTAGAATTCTTCAATAGTAATATTACTAACAGTTACCATTGGTATTATAACCGGTAGTATTATGCTCTTCTCATATTTTAATTCATTCTTCTTTGACTCATCAAGATTCATCTTGATTTTTTGTAAAGATCCAATGAGCTCATCAATCTTTATTGCATCAGTATCCTTGGCCTCCTCAATTGCAATCACTTTTATGGCAAAATGTTCAAGCAAAAATTTAGGGAATTCCCTCACCATCTTCGAGTTTGAATATTCATCACCAAGTGTGGAAGCTTAATTTGACAAATTGCATATCTTAGCATAAAACTCACCAAGAGTCACTTTAATGCATTTTAAGTGTCTCAAATATGATGGTCAACCTTTGTAGCTTTGATTGCTTTACATTGTTGGTCCTTTCGAGGGTTGTTTCAAGAATGGTCCAAGCTTCATGAGCAAAAATAAACTTAGAGATGTGCTTGAATTCTTGAGGATCTACACCGTCGAAGATAGCATATAAGGCCTCTAAGTAAAAATTAGATGCATTGTCTTCATTACAGTCCAGGTGGCTTTAGGTTTGATGGTTTGAACACTATCTATTTCTTTCTGTTGGAAAAAATTTGACTTGAAAATGGGTTTTCTTGCATAGAAGAAAATATTTTTTTTGAAAACCGAGCTGGTTTGTCATATTTATAGCAATAAACCCGAAATTGCACCTGTATCTTCGACTAGACGGATCCTTTTCATTATTGGCTTTCAACCAAACGACCTTCTCCGCTATTCTCGTACCACAAATTGCTTCAAGTATGGGCTCGAATGATTTGAATCAAATACAGAACTAGAAATAATTTTCTTTTCTTTTTGTGTGAAAACAAAAATCTCGTCTCAATAGAAATCGACAAAATTGTTATTCCGAAAAATAGATTTAATAATTGAGAATAAACTCTCACTACTATTGGGCAGAGTAACAATATCCTAAAGTTGTATATTTAGCCCTACCGGTGCCATCTTGTAATAGCCCGATTTTAGGGCTACTCGAAGCAGTGGTTTCGAGACCACTAGCCCGAGGTTGAGGAAAATTATTTTCATATTATTTCATGTGTTTTAGCATGATTATATGGATGCATGAAAATTTTGGTGCTTTAATTTTAACAATTGTATGTGTAATTGTGAAAAATGACTAAATCGCATAAAGTGCAAAAGTTCTATTTTACAAGGTAGAGGTACCTAATAGCTATAGAATGTTAAAATGGAGATCTTTAAAGTGAAATTAGGCCAATAGAGGAGTGTTGGCCGGCCATATGGTATAGGGAGACAAGAGCATTTAATTTTTGGTTAAAATTGGGTGAATTAGGCGAGAAAAGATGAATAAAATATGGTAAAAAGAAAAACTATCATCTTTCACTATTCACTCTTCATCTCCACCGAAAATTTCATGCTTAGAGGGGTTTTGAAAGCTTGAAAATTTCAGCAACTCATCTTCTCTACAAGTAAGTGATTTTGGTGGTGCTATTTGATAATTTTTGTACTTTTGGAGTCCTCAAAGCTTAATCTAGCTAATGAGATGACTAATTTGTGATATGATTGAAAGTCTAGGGACTTTCCATGAGAATGGTTATGTTGTTAGCTGAGTTTTTATGGAAGAAAATGAACGTTAGGGAGATGAGAAACAACTTTTGTAAAAGGTGTTAGCATGAAAACACCTAATTAGGACTTGAATGCAAAGAATGAATTTGTGTCATAAATGCATGAAATCGATGGAATTGTGAGTAGTTGTAAGAGAAATAAATGTTCAGCTAGGCTTGTCTAATGAGTAAAATATGTTGAAAAATGATTTACGAGCCTAGAGGCAAAATCCTAATTTTGCCATAATACAAGGGCAAAATGGTCATTTTTGCCTAAGTGTAGATTTTGATGCATTATGATCATAAAATGATCTAAATGAGTGAATTATTTATTGTTATAGATCGAGAAGAGTGCTGAATTAACCTTGACCGAGAAAAAAGCAAGGTTACGGATTAATCCGCAAATTGAGACGTTTTGCACCGAGGTAGGTTTATGTGTAAACAATGCATTTTATATATACATTATTGCTGCTAATTAGTGCATGGCACAATTAAGAACATGTATGATTTAAGTGGATTGAATGTGGTAGTTATTGAATAGTTTTCTTATGAATGATGAAATAGATATGTAAATGTGTAATATCAATACTTGACGGTGGGCTAAGTGCGATACCACCTTAATACTTAATTACAATGGGCTGTGTGCGATACCATCATCTATTTATCATTTGGTGGGCTATGTGCGATACCAGCGTAACTATCCTTTTGGTGGGCTATGTGCGATACCACTCTAATAAAGACTAATGGTGGGCTAAGTGCAAAACCACCGAGTGATTGAATTATGAATGGTTGATTAAGAAATTGTGGTGTGTTGTAATATGTGAAATTGTGGTGCTAAGTTCAGGGAAGCATCTTAATGAATGTAAGCATTAAGCTTGTGATATGGTTGGAAGATGGTAAGGGAAGAAATGAGTAAGCATGATTATGAATGTGGATTGTTCTTGTTTAGTATATAATGCTATATATTGTTTAGCACATACTATAATGTTATTTGTTTACATGTAAACTTACTAAGCTTAAAGCTTACTCCCCTTTCATTTTCCCTTGTCTTATAGAGTTAAAGAGTCGAGTAGGGATACGAAGATAATTGGAAGATCGCCCACACTATCAGCTCAACTCAATATATCTAGACTTAGTACATTTGAGTATGGCTTGTATAGGGACTAGACTAGGTATATTGTTTTGTTATTTTGGCCAAGAGTGTGTTGGCCCCTTTGTTGAGAAACTCTTGTGTATATAGCCATAGTTGTTGGCTCTTTGTTATATATATGAAAATATGAGTTGTTTAGTGATATGTTGAATGGATTCATGTTGTGTGAGCTAGAGGGATGAAAGGAGCTTGGCAAATAGCCTTGTTCTTGTCCACACGGGTAGGCACAAGGGCGTGTGTCTAGGCCGTGTATAACACACGGTCAGTCCCATGGGTGTGTGATTTGGCCGTGTGTCCCCTGCATGTTGGTGTTAAAAGTCAATGTCGACCACAGGCTAGCCACAAGGGCGTCTGCCTAGGCTGTGTGACCTTTATAAGGTTGCTGATGTCACAAATAGAATACCTAAGTTTTTACACACTGGCAAGGACACGGGCGTGTCTAGACCGTGTGGAGCACAGGGCCAAGCACACGGGCGTGTGTACAGTCGTGTGAAAACCCCTGTAGGTTCGAAATGAAAATAAATCCAACACCGGGGTAAGGACATGGGCGTGTGTGACCACACGGCCTGCCCACACGGGCGTGTCCCATTTCACAAGGGCGTGTGGCCCCTGTTTAAGTGAAAAAATTTTAAGATCGCAAAAGTTTTCGGTTGGGTTCTGAAACCCCTCGTAAGTATGTTTAAGGCTTCGTAGGTCCTTAATGAGGTTGTTGTGATGACGATAGAGATATGCCAAGTTGGAACTGAAAGTTTATAGACTAAAGTTGTTGATTAAGTACGGTAATGCCTCGTGCCCGGTTTCGGCATAGGATATGGGTAAGGGGTGTTACACATTTATTTATATGGAGAAGAAGTAGAAGTTTATTTCAACTAGAAAAACGAACTCCCTAGTCTAACTAGAAGTATAGGGGGCGACAACCCTAGTTAATAATACTAGGGTTTTCTGTCCCTCCCTTTAACATGAGGGGCTTTTGGACCTCTCCCATATCGAGTCCAATTACAAGTACATTCTCGACTTTTAACCTAGTACTTGTTAATTTGATCCAACCTGATATTTTTTTTTCCATTTTCCAAAATAAACATCTCAAATTAATAAATTAATTTCCAATTAAATAATCTTCTCAACTCAACTCTACTTCTATTAAAAATGATGACGACTTTACCATAAAAGAATTTATAAGAAAATATATTTAATATTTCTACATTTAGTGGGCTTACTATGACCAAATGATTTATTTCCATTTTCGAACTTCATTTAATTCAAAAATTATAAATTTATTTCTAGGTCATTTTCATTTCGGAGAAAACAACATTCATTTTCAAATGTTTCTCATTTCTCCATTTTCACCATTTCTATCCAATTCTGTTCATTTGATTCAACATGCAAGTTATTTATGGTTTCAACGAGCTAGCGGAGGGATCTATTGAACATATGCGATTAGGGCTCAAATTATTTATAATTAAGTTCCGTCTTTTTGCCTACTAATTATATATTCATTTAGTTACAAAGGCATTCCACTATAATATCGTGATTGAGCTCTCCCCAACGGCATACCATTACGAAAGCAACTCGATCAGTGCTCATCCAATGACCTTATCATAAGTGTGTTACCCTTATAGGATATCATTAATCTCTTTGGGATAAATTTGTTCTCCCAATATGATCCTATTTTATCTCATGATAATCATTACAGCTTCCTTAATGAAAAGTCAATTACTATCAAATAGTAATTAAGTCATTCATCTCAAAGACATTTACTTTTCATCAACCATGTAATGTCAATGAGAGGATATCATTTACCCATGTCTTGGATTATGAATTCCACTATTGTGATTGCGGCTACCAACTTTCTGTTCCTTATCTATCTGAACTCAGGCTTTTACTTACATCAAAGTATACGAGTCACACATGCATAGTATGTCATCCACTCAGGATTTAGGTATGCCACACTATGAACATCACAAGTGAATAAATACATAAACAGATTCAGGATCTATTCTTCTTGGTTCCAGTCCAATGTACTGCCAGTCCAATCAGTCACATCTATGTCTATATCTTTTAGAGTTTTCTACTTCGATGCCCAATACAAGACATTTCCCCAATTGGACTTGATAAATGACATATTAGTCTTTCAATTTGTTTGCTCATTTCCAATTAGAATAAGTACATGTTTAGGTTCATCTACTAATATAAGTTGTCTTTCCATATTACGATTCGACCACGTAAAATACCCCTTAGTATCAGTTTAAACATTATACAACAAATAAGCCAATATTTGTTTCTATTTTGGTTTGCATGCAAAAACCACATGAAGACCTTATACAAATATTAATGTATTCCTTGAATTATTTTATTAACCAGTTTGTTCGAAAAAATTACAAGTGTATATAGGCAAAAATACTACACTTAGGGCACCAGATCCAACACTTTCATGCGTTGCTCCCAATCTGATAAAATAACCTTCCAAGCCTTCATCAATTAATTTTATAAAGTCTCTCATACCGGAATGGAAATGTGCAAGTGTACACAATTGCAACAAGTAATAAAGTGACAAGTAAATGTCAAGTTATCGTACCCACGGGGACTACAAAAAGAATTATTTATAAATGCAATTAAAAACACTTTGGTGAAGAAAAATATTTTGATTTTGAGGAAGTGATTAAAAACTAAGTTTAACTAAATAAAATAAAAATAAAAGTTCCAATGCACGATTTCAAAATATGATTTTAATCAAGATGATAGAACTGTATTAGATTAATTACATTTCTTAACTTAGAATTACTAAACTGATATTCATGTTGTTACAAATAAATTCACGACAACTCCGTAATTTGCTAACTACTGCTCATACATACTAATTAAATTAACTAATCTCTTGAACATTTTCCAATACCAATTCAAACAATTAATCAATCTTCATAAGCACATAAAAGATTAAGTGAGGTTACAATGTATTCCTACCTTGAAACAATTTAATCACAATAATCTTGCAAGTTATGCAAGGTTAATGTACCGTCTAATACCGTCGTTAATTTAACCCTCAGCTATCTTAGAAGATTAAACATGCACTAATTAAGTATTGTATTAATTAATTACAATTTCAACACGATTAAATAATTAATTCATTAGTTACCTTACAATTATAATGCAAGAATAACTTAATCATGATTTTACTTAATCAAACAACTTACCAAGGCCTATAACAATACAAACACAATTTTAATAACTTAAGTGGACGAAATGCAATCAACCTAACACGAATTAAATTTAAGCCATATTAATTAAATTAAATATCAACATCACAAGTATTCATAGACATGTTCATAACAATAATAAAAATTAAAGGATGGGGAACTAGAATCAAATCTAGTGTTTCTCCGAAACTTGACTAATTTGCTCCGCTCCTCCTTCTCCGCTTGTTCTTGTTGAACCAAGGCTTCTATGAGCACTTGAATGCTGCTTCCAATGATGGTTGAAAGGCTCTTTTCCAAGAGGGAAAATCGACAAGGGAATGGAAGGGAAAAAGAAGAATAAAGGAAGGGGTTTTGAATAGAGAAAGTGAGAGAGAATTGAAGAATGAGAAGATGAGAGGTGTGTTGAAATGAGCAGACAATAAGGTATTTATAGGTTGGAGAGGCTACTAAAAATAACAAAAATCAACAGCCATAGACTCTCCCCCCCATGGCCGGCCACACATATGGCAAGTTTGAAGCTTTCAAACTTGCTAAATTTAACTAAAGGCAAATTTGCAAAGGCTTGAATAGTGGATGGGTTTGAATGCAATTTTAAGGAAGCTTCAAGAGCTGTTTTGCAAGCAAAATAATCAGCTAAATAAGCTAATTGGTCAGCATGTGGGACGATTTTGGGCAGCCTATTGCTCGGTTGGATCGATCTTCTCAGTTTAGCATTACTGGGCCTCCTTTCATAATTAATTAATAATTATTATTTAACCCAACATAAATTGGATTAAAATTAAAATTAATTACATTATGATTTAATATTCATAATTTGGACCGTCTTAGGCTGAAAAATTAATTCGCCTTGATGCTTCAAAATCGCTTCTCGATTTTGTGCTTCCAGCAATAACTGCAGAGCCAATTTTCGCCCTTTGTTTGAATCTGTCGAAAATAAGTCAAAATTAATTAAAATTCAATATGTTAATAATTTAAGTAAAATTTAATTATTTTATAATTATATTATATTTTTCGACAAGAATTATACCAAAACTGCATGAATTTGAGTTAAAAAGGGTATGAAAAAGTCTATATATTTTCGTGTTTCCACATACGTGTCTTCCAATAGGCATAATTCGATCCATTGAACATAGGGGGACATAAAACTAAAGAACCCTCACTTACAAGCAAATATTGACTCTAGGAAACACTACTAGTTACATTAAGTGGGAGGCTTTAATACCAATGTTTGAGCAATGCCAAAAGCAAAGCCAACTTTTTCAGGCACTGATGAAGAATAAAGATGAATAAAAAGCAATTGTTTACACAGTTCAGTTTCCATAGATCTACAAAACCTTGCCTAGAGAGATAATCAACTATCTTAACATCTCGTAGAATAAGTGATTACAAGTTCTAACACTTACCATATTAACAACCTCACTTTTGCACCTAAGGTCAAGATCACTCCCCCTAAGTCCTCCCTAAAAACTTAGTTTGTAAATCAAGTGACTCACTTGATTACTTACAAAATACACTCTAAAAATCAAGTTCTAAATAATAAAATAAGTGCTAAAATTCTCCTTACACTTTTTACCTACACAAACCTTTCAATATATAAGAGTTTAAGTCTTGTTAAGATATAGATAAATTATTGCTAATGTGAAAGTAGTTGCTAAAGAACAAGTTATGTAGAAGTAGTGATTGGGAAGTTGGCACTTCTTCAAGCACTATGAAACAATGCACAAAAATAGGGGACACAAAGATTGTTTACGCAATTCAATTTCCCTAGTCTATGAGCCTAGTTCAGTGAGAAATATTCACTATCTTCGACACTTACTAGTGAACCTAAATCTATCACACCTCATTGACAAATTCCTCACTTTTGTACTCGAAGATTGATACTATCACCACTAAATTTGCCCCTATGAACTTGTAAAACAACAACACACATGTTTTACAATCAAATACACTCTCAGAAATAATGTTCTTTACTTGAATAGATGAAGTGCTCTCATAATTAGTACATAACCTATACAAGTTTCTTAATTATATAATGTTTTTTGAGATTTGCTAACACAATAAAGATCTATATCAATCCCTATTAAACAACAACTAAACTAGCTGAATACAATAGAATAATAATAAAATAAAGCAAACAAGGACTCTTAGTAGTTATGACATCAATGTTCCAATTCAATCCAATATCCTCGATCCAAAGGATTACATAGGCATGATGTGATGCGATCCGTTTCTCCAAATATTTTCCCAAAGTGATACGATCTTCATTTATGGGCTAGATATATTCCACAATATTAACATAGCCCAAAAATTCAGTTCAATAAATTAACAATCTCACAAATATGGAAACAAGCCAATCTATCGTGGTGCTTCAAATGGTGGGCACTTCCTCAGGCACATCTCAAATTATTCCATATTTTTCAACAATTACAATCAATCTTCCCATTAAAGCAACAAGATAATCAGCATAGCGAATATCTTTAATAAGTCCAAGATAAGTCTTCAAATATGTAGGATATGTTACCAAGTTATCCAATCCAATCACCTCAAAACAAGGAAGATGATTTGCTTAATCCAATCCAAACAAATCTTTAAAATACGTTACCACAGTAAATTTGGATATCACATATGGGCATATACATGTCCAAAGTATCAGTAAAGATCACAAGCCAATAGTTTTGTTACCAAAATTGCCCACTCAATATATGATAGGTTTATGAGTTTGAGCAATACTTATCATCAATGGCACTACTTTTTGACATAGCTCATAAACTGCCTCAACAATATCAAATGATTATATGTGTTAGTTACTTGCTATAGATTAGTATTTTTTTTTTGTGTGTGCAAATAAGATTATAGGAAACAAATTAATGAAATATTTTTAATACAAATTTTCATAATTGTTGTAATTAAATGATAAAAAAAGTTGAAGACAATTTTATAATGGCTTTTAAACATTAGGAATTAAAACTAAACCATATATATAACTTAGTTATCAAAAAGAGGAAAAATGTAAAACATTATTAAAGTGCTTTACTAGAAAAACAAAAAAGGAACTCATTAACAAGAAGAAAACAATAATTTTAAACATTAATCACGTGTCTAATTACTTTTTGAGTGAACCCGTAATTGTTCATCTACTATGCAAGAGGGAATTCACAAATTCTTTTGACAAAATTCAATTACAATTTTTTCATAAATTAAAATATAAATTTATTATGTTTTAATTTATAATTTCATCATTTTTAAAGGATTAAATAAAAATTATTTCATTTTTATAGGGGTTAAAGTGCGATTGAAAAGTTTATAAGAAGACTGCATTGAAAAGTTTTCTATCTTAAAGGACAAAGTACAAGTTCACTATATATTAATTTATAATTTAGACCAAATTAAAAAAATTACATTTTTAGGGGAGAAAAAAAATAAAGATAAAGATAATAATTATTGATAAAGAAGTAAAAATAAAATGAAGAAAAAAACAGGAGAGTGGGTTTTAGTTATATTTTTATAATCTGAAATGATTTATATAACCCCACGACTAATTATGTTATTTCCCTAACAAACAGAGTCGGTGTTGTTTTAAAATTTCAAATTATTACTGAAAACCAATGGAAACATATACAGTTGTCGATTCAGACAATCCATCCCTGTTGGAGGAAAATCCTTGTCCTTTAAGGATGAATATATACACATATATATATATATATATATATATATGTTTGATGGCAAAGGAATAGTGATTTTGATTTCACTTTGTTAACAACAAAAACGTGACACATATAGCCAAAACCTATGCTACACGTTAATGTTTGTATTAGAATTTCTTGGGATATGCCTCTCTACTATACTCTTTTCTTCTCTTCTGCAAGTATCTATCTATGTATACCAAACCTACTCTTTTCTTCTTTATTCCTCCTATCTATCTATATATACAATACCTATTATTTACTCTCGGATTCTTATCAAGTTTGAATTCTGAAGCCGACGTTATCAAAAAAGTTTTATTTGAGTATTATTTCTGGCTTGAACATGACTATGCTCAAACCATAAAATGAGTATACCAAATAATAATAATAATAATAATAATAATAATAATAATAATAATAATAATAATACGTGCTATTCAATTTCAAGTTGTACCTTTTTTATTCGAAATTAGGGTATTCATAACCTATAACAACGTTTGATTCTCTCGTTGTAGGAGTTCTCTAAAAAGATAAACAATTAATTAGGGATGAGCAATACTCTATTCAATTTGAAAAAAAAAAAATCATATTTCAAGTTGTTTGATTTTTTTCGAGTTAACTCGAATAAGTAATTCGAGTTTCGAATTCGAGTCGAGTTGAATACAATTCGAATAACTCGAATAATAGGTTTGTGTAAATACTCCTTTAGTCCCTGTCAATTTTGAAACTGAGCAAATTGGTCTCTCACTCAATAAAAATTTTAAAAAGAAGTTCAAATAATTATAAAAAATTCAAAAAAATATATTTTTTAAAAAAAATTTAAAAATCTAAAGAATATATAAAGAAAGTTAAAAATTGTGAAATAATAATTTTGGAACCTAAATAAATTAATTAATTATTCAAATTTATCATACTAAAGTATAATTTTTCTTATTTTGCTTTGAATTTTTTTTTCAAATTTATGTGCTCTAATATGGAATTAGTTATACTATAATAAGATTTTAATTTGATAAGTTTAATTTTTAAATTTAACTTGGACAATTTTACTTGATTCGAATTTCATTTTAGTTATTTCGATTCAAAAAAAAAATTAAATTGAATTAGGATGATAAAATAGTAGTCGTCAACTCGATTAACTCAAAAAAAAATTGCTCTATTCAATCGAACACGAAAGAAATCGTAGGCAACCCAAGTATATTGTAGTTGAAAATAATGAATTAGGATTAATGAAGTAATCTAGAATTTGTTGGTCTTGAATAAAAGTGGAGGCTACACATGTTGGTGTGATACAAATAATTTCAATTTTCCCACTTCACCAATATGATTTTTGTTTCAAAATCATCCATCTCTTTTATGTAAAAGTGGGAGTTTTGAGGTTTTGGCTACTTACCTCAACCCATATGGTAAGCAAAACTTGGATCAGAGTTTGGAGAAATGAAATTGTCATTTTCTTGATTGTATTCACACTTGTTAATAATAAATAGATGTTTGTAGTTTGGAGTGTCTGTAGGAATTAGGACAAACTTCTTTCCGTTTTTGGATCATGTCTTAATGGCATAACTGTACAATAAATAGAAAAAAGAAGGTGAACCCCCAGGCCCCTCACTTCATTCACGGTTCACATTTCACATTACTTTCCTACTCCATTGTTTAAAAACTGAATCAAGCAAACATTATAATTTCCGACAAAACCGAGATTTCATTACCTCACATAATGGATTGCAGTATAAGTATTATGTGATGTAATTTTGAGAAGGAGAAATAATGTTGATAAAAGAAAATAAATTTAGCAAGAAGCACTCAAGGAACTAACTGGTACAGGTATCATGATGTTTGGCTGTGAAAAGTGGGGTGGCAATGGGGTAGGTTGCCCTAATTCCAAATGCAAGCTATTGGAGCAACTCTATGTGGGGGCACGTATGGAATGGAACACCCCAAACCTCATTTCTCCCTTTTCCTCAATTCCTCTTCATTTACCATCTTCGCGTACCCCGCCAATCCAGTTCCAGTTTTTCATCAATGCCTTTTTTTCTTTTTTCTTTTTACATTTTAAATGAAACACACTATCTTTAAAACTTTAAATTAACCAATGCTCCATTTAATTTAAATATAACCTTTTTATATGTTTCATTTTTATTTCACTACATAATATATTTTTTTAAATAAATTAAGTAATCTAATTTTATTTCTTAAAATTAATGTTAAGTAATATTATTCAACACAAATAAAATAAAAAAAATATTACATATTTTTAGAGTAAATATATTAATTATTTTGATAATTAAAATACATAACAATAAAAATTTCAAACCATAATTATAGTCTAAAAGTAAATAACAATAATTTTTTTTTGTGATTATTAAACTAATAATTGAATATTTATACATCTGGTAAGTCTTACTTTTTATATTATTAGAATACCAATAAAACAGTAACTCAAATTTCATTTTTTATCAAACGCAAAATTGAAATCATTTAAATCATAATAAATATGAAATTTAACAAAGTTTAATTAATTTCAATTTTAATAATTAAATAATTAAAAATAAAAATATTTTCATCAATTGAAAAAAGTTATTCACAGTGAAAAAGTAAAACTTAAAATAAGAAATAAAGCTTAGGGAAGAAAAAGTTAGATGTGGGAGATGTGAGTAAAGAGGAAATTATGATAATGTGAGTGTGAGTATTTTTATAATTAAATTTGCATAACCTAAATTAGCATGATTGAGTCACAAAAGTAACCCCACATATCTACATTTAAGTTTAGCAATAAATTCTGGTCATTTCATACACTGTGGACCATGAATGCTTCAATTTTTTCTTCTCACTTCCATTTCCTGACATGCATTTTTAATGTTTGTATAGAAAGAAAATTAAAAATAACACTTCTCACTGCAATAATGTGGATATTTAAGGGAACTTTCTGCTCATAAAAAGAAAGTTTTATGGGTCCATTGCTGCTAAGTAATTGGACATATTTATGGGGGCTTCAAATACACAACGGTAGTTGTTGAAATAAATGCATTGCTTGCCAGATAATTAGTAAAAAATCAATATTTTCTTAGGCTGTTCTTAGTAAATTTATAACCAAAACACAACACATTGCATGTTCTAGCGGGGAAAACCTTTATATAGAATAAGCTGAAAACTGTTGTGGGACTTCCTTTTCTCCCACTTTTCTTGTAGGACTAAAGTCTCAAATTTTGTTTTGAGAGTCGAGTAAGAAGAGCAACGCTAATATTACAATCCATCCCCATTATCGGATCTTAAAAGTTTTGTTAAAAATGTTCAATAATCAAGTGGATATTTTACTAAGTCATAATACGTTACTTGTAGGTGTACTATGAGACGTTAAGTTAATCGATTTGGGTAATGTTTATGTTTTACTAGAAACCTCTAAACGTCACTGGAGCTTTATTTGATAACAGTCCGAGCTCAATATCGATTAATCCTATTGGGTCACACCTAATGCAATGTGAATATCATTTTGTGTGTGAAATTTTTTAAGACTAATTATTGTGTACAATTAGTCTGGCTGGACTAGATAATATGTATGTATCTAATTAAAAGAGTTTAATTAGACTAAGTGTATGGTGTATTAAAAGGGATGTATATAAATGTTATGTAACACCCCTTAGTAATGCTCATTAGTGGTGTTTATGAGGGTTAATCATAGCTGAAATTTCAGTCAAATATACATAAGATATGGGCAGAATTTTTAGTTATTTAAGTGTTATTATTGGGGTTATTATGGGAGATTTGTAACTCCCTCAATAATGGGTCATTATACCCACTAATGCTCTAGCATTGATTGCTTAGTATAACTGAAAAGTTTAAAAAAAAAACATTGCTTTTCTTCTGTTACTTTTGCTAGCAGACGTTTTAAAAAGAGAATATGGGAGCAAGTGTTTGGGTGTGTGCTCACATATTTCATTCACGCAAGTATTACACATACACTTAGATCAAAACACAAAGAGTTGTGACACAAGATAGTTTTAGGAATCGTTCCTACAACTGCGAACTAGTACTCAGGACGTTCGTAAATCGTTGCAGGGTGGATTTTCAATAGAGGGACTTCGCTTGCGGTCCTCCGTCTTAAAGTGTACCTTTGGGAATTGGATTCACGTGACAAAGGTATAATTTCTAACTATTTCTTGTTATATTCATTACATGTCAAATAATGGATCTTGGGCATGGGTTTCAGTTTTCCGCATGATTAATAGTTAATCATACTAATTCCTAACAGTGGTATCAGTCCTAAATTATTTGGCATGTTTTGGACATAATTTAGTTAGTTTGCATACCAATATGTAAGAGTGTAATTCCATGTCTTATTTTTAATTTGCTAACAAAGTTAAGAACTTTGGGGAGCGGTTATTAAAATTGATTTTAATCACAAAGTTTTGAACTTTGTAATTTAGAATTGTTTTAGTAATTTCCTAGATATTGTCTAAATAATATGGTTAATTAAATTTCTAAGAATTTTGGTTAACAGTTAACCAAATTTTAGGAATTTTATTTAATTAGCAAATTGTTAGAATTTGATATTATTTAGCTTTTCGATACTTAAATGACAACAAGATCAAGTCTCTTAATGTTGATTTTGTTGTTGTACTCATGCGTGTGATGGCAAGAGTCAAATGGTTAGTTGCTTGTGTCAAATGGTTGGCATGTCACAGTGAGTTAAGGAAAAGAATGTCTTTTCTGTTGATTTACAGTATTCTTTTGTTAGAAAGGAGTTTCTATGCAAGCAAAAGGAAGGCCAAAAGTTGGACTTTGTTGTCTTTGCGTGAGATAGTTCAAGAGAAAAGATGGTTCTCTTAATTTCAATTGGATTTTGATTCAATTTTTTTTTTAAATGCAAATTAAAAATATAAAAATTAGATTATTATTCATGGTAATTAATTTATATATTGTTTATGTAAATTTTATATTTTAAATTGTTTAAATTGTATGGGCCACTTGAAGATATCAAGTGGGTGGATGTATAACTGTTATGCAATTTTTTTTTGAGGTAACTAGTATGGCCCATGGTTTACAGTTTGCATACCGTCATTTTGAATGTAATAATTAAATAAATTTAGTTATTTAGTTTATTTTATTTCAAAATGTAAAATATTGTAATCCATGGAGATGGTGATCAAGCATCAAATGTGATGGTCAAACATGGAGATGGTGGCCAAGAATGGAGATTCAAGTCAAGCCAAGAAATGTAATGACTCAAGATTTTATGTAATAGATGTGATCTATTAGGTGTAAGGGCCATACTAGGAACCAAACTCTTTAATTTGCTTTCATTTAAATTTTTGCATTGGATGGATGTTTATTTGAATGATTGCATGTTTATGTTGTTAGTTTATGACTCAAACTCACATAGTTCACATAATGGTTAGAGTTTATAAAAACAATCTAGGTCTCTAAATAATATTGAGTATTTTGCCTTTCCACTTAGTAACACTACGAAGCTTAAGATCATTAGTTGGGTAGGTTTCGCTAAAGCGAGGTGCCCACTTTTTATCCTAAAATAAGTAGTAGGTGAAAAAATGGTTAAACTCAACTAAGTAGGTCAAGGGTTGGCACTTTAAGGAAAGTGACTTTTAGATAAAGGGTTATCTAGTTAGTCAAACCAAGGATAATTCAATTATTAAGAAAGAGTTCTTTGCACACAAACACTAGTTTTAGGTGTCAAGCCAAAGCTTGCTTAAAATTAGTGGGAGTGGGTCTTGGTGTAACTAGATTAATAAGGGATATTTTATATTAATTTAGTGGAATAAATTGGATTTATTCAAGATAATCATATAAATATAATCTCACATGCTTTTATTACTTCTTTTGTAGATGGCAAACAACTCTTCAAACAATGTTTCTAGTTTCGGCATTAGGTCTATACTAGAAAATGACAAATTAAATGGATTGAACTTTATCGACTGGTCACGAAACCTAAGAATAGTTCTTAGGCATGAGCACAAGCTAGAGGTGCTTGATATTCATGTTCCCGAAAAGCCCGCCCTTACCGAGTCTGATCAAGCAAAAGCGGATAATGAATCCGCACTAGAGAAATCTAATGATGTCACATGTTTGATGTTGGCATCCATGGTCCCCGATTTGCAAAAACAATTCGAGGACAAGGATGCTTTTGACATTATGGCTCAACTCCAAGCCATGTTTGGGAAACATGCTAGAGTTGAGCGCTTTGAAGAACTCAAAGCCACTCTGGCCAGCCAACTCAAGAAAGGCGATCCAGTTGGACCGCACGTTCTCAAAATGAAGAGTCATATTGAGAACTTGCAACACTTTGGGGTTGAGATTGGTGAAGAGTTAGCCGTTGACTTGATTCTTCAATCACTCCATGATGGTTTTGGTAATTTTATTCAAAATTACCATATGAACTCTTTTAATAAGAGCATGGGTGAACTTCATGGATTACTCCAGACTGCAGAACGGACTCATCCTCCCTAGCCTAAGAATGATGTTCTTATGGTGAGGAAGGCGAATGGTGCCTTCAAGAAGAAGGCCAAGGCAAAGAAGCCTTCTACTAGTCAAGGCAAGGGCAAGGTTGTTACCAAGGCCAAGACTAAGCCTGGAGCCACTCCGGACCAAGAATGCTTCTATCGCAAGAAAAAGGGGCATTGGAAAAGGAATTGTCCTAACTACTTAAAGGACAAGAAGGAAGGAAATGTCGCAACTACCTCAGGTATCTATGTGATAGAAATTAACTTTGCTTCCTCTAATTCATGGGTATTGGATACCGGATGTGGTTCTCACATTTGTTCAAATGTACAAGGACTACAGAATATGAGGGACCTTGCGAAGGGCGAAGTGGACCTACGCGTTGGAAATGGAGCTAAAGTAGCTGCACTAGCCGTAGGAAATTATGTTTTGTCTTTACCTTCTGGATTGTATTTGGAACTCAATAGTTGTTATCATGTTCCTTCAATTAATAGAAATTTAATTTCCATTTATTGTCTTGATTCTGAAGGTTTTACTTTTTTAATAAAGAATGGTTCTTTTTCTATTTACAAAAGTGACATTTGTTATGGAGTTGCCCATTGCATGAATGGTCTTTACTTACTTAACTTAGACAAAACAAACTATCATGTAGACAATGCGAAACGACTAAAATCAAAAGATTCAAACAAAACATACCTTTGGCATTGTCGTTTAGGACACATAAACGAGAAACGCATTCTAAAACTCCACAAGGATGGATTATTAGACTCATTTGACTTTGAGTCATATGAGACTTGCGAATCTTGTTTAAATGGCAAAATGACTAAGTCACCATTTACTGGAACTGGTGAAAGGGCTAAAGATTTGTTGGGAATCATACATTCTGATGTATGTGGCCCAATGAATATCTTGGCTTGGGGAGGGTATGCGTACTTCATTACTTTTACTGATGATTTAAGTAGATATGGTTATGTCTACTTAATGAAACATAAGTCTGAAGCTTTTGAAAAGTTCAAAGAGTTTCAATATGAAGTACAGAATCAGCTTGGCAAGACGATTAAGGCACTAAGATCTGATCGAGGCGGCGAATATCTGAGTCAAGAATTTATTGATCATCTTAGGAATTGTGGAATAGTTTCACAATGGTCTTCTCCAGAAACGCCTCAGCTGAATGGCGTGTCCAAAAGGAGGAACCGAACTTTATTAGATATGGTTCGGTCTATGATGAGTTTAGTCGATCTTCCAGTTTCCTTCTAGGGTTTTGCACTTCTTACCGCTGCTCATGTTCTTAACCGTACTCCATCTAAAGCTGTTGAGAAGACTCCATATGAGTTATGGATAGGAAAGGTTCCTAAGTTGTCTTTTCTTAGGGTTTGGGGTTGTCAAGCTTATGTAAAACGTTTACAACCGAACAAGCTTGAACCCAGATTCGATAAGGTCTTCTTTGTGGGTTACCCAAAGGAGACTAAAGGGTATTACTTCTACAACCCTAGCGAGCAGAAAGTGTTTGTGGCTCGCGAATGTGTCTTTTTAGAAAGAGAGTGTCTTTCTGAAAAGTCAAGTGGGAGAAATACTCATCTTGAAGAAGTTGTTCCTCAAGATGAGCAACTACAAAACACTTCTACAGTAGGAGTGGGAGTAGAGATCGCTTCTTTAATGGGAGCTGAGGAAGAGGTAACTCCTCCAGTTGTGGATGTCCCTATTCGTAGGAGTAGTAAGGCAAGTAAACCTCTTAGGAGAGATCCTTTAGAGGGTTACTTAGTTCATGAAGGTCATGAAATCCTCTTATTAGATAAAAAGGAACCTACTACCTACAAGGCAGCTATGGAGAGTTCAGACTCCGACAAATGGCTTGGAGCCATGAAATTCGAAATGGAATCCATGTACGACAATCAAGTTTGGAACTTGATTGACTTGCCCAAAGGTGCTAGACCTATCGAGTGCAAGTGGATTTATAAGATAAAGACTGACATGGAAGGCAAAGCAGTTGTCTACAAGGCTAGACTGGTTGCAAAAGGTTTTAGGCAAGTTCATGGTATTGACTATGACGAAACCTTCTCGCCAGTAGCCATGCTTAAATCTATTCAGATTATTCTAGCAATAGCCTCATATTACAACTACGAGATTTGGCAAATGGATGTCAAAACCGCATTTCTAAATAGGTATTTAGAAGATGAGGTGTGTATGACACAACCTGAGGGTTTTGTGGATCCTAGTTGCCCTAGGAAGGTATGCAGGCTTCTTAAATCCATTTATAGACTGAAGCAAGCATCCCGCAGTTGGAATATTCGTTTTGATGATGCAATCAAACAGTTTGGTTTCATCAGGAACCCCGAGGAGTCTTGTGTATACAAGAAAGTTAGTGGGAGTTCCATTTGTTTTCTAGTATTGTATGTAGATGACATTCTAATCGTAGGAAACAATGTGCCGATGCTCGAGTCTGTAAAGGCTTGGCTAAGCAGTTGTTTTTCTATGAAAGACCTTGGAGAGGCACAGTACATTTTGGGCATCCGTATCTATAGGGATAGATCAAAACGGATGATTGGACTGAGTCAGAGAACTTATATTGATAAGGTTCTTGAAAGGTTCAACATGGTAAACTCTAAGAGAGGTTACCTACCCATGTCACATGGCACTTATCTTAGCAAGAAGCAGAGTCCCTCGACTCCTGATGAGCTAGAAAAGATGAGTAGAGTTCCATATGCTTCAGCTATAGGCTCTATCATGTATGCCATGATTTGTACTAGGCCAGATGTCTCATGTGCTTTGAGTATGACGAGCAGATTCCAGTCCTATCCTGGTATTGACCATTGGAAGGCCGTCAAGAACATCCTGAAGTATCTTAACAGAACTAAGTATAAGTCCTTGGTTTTTAGAGGGATGCTTGAGCTATGTGTAAAGAGTTACACAGATGCCAGTTTTCAGACAGATAAAGATGACTTTCGATCTCAGTCGGGTTACATCTTTACTCTGAATGTAGGTGCTGTTAGTTGGAAGAGTTTCAAGCAAAGCACGATTGCAGATTCTACAGTAGTAAAGGAAGCAGTTTGGATAAGGAACTTCATTTCTGAGCTTGGTGTGGTCCCCAGTGTTGCTGGACCAATTCAGTTATTATGTGATAATGACGGCGCAATTGTCCAAGCAAAGGAGCCTAGGGCGCATCAGAAATCCAAACATGTGCTCCGGAAGTTTCACTTGATACGAGAGATCATAGGCAGGGGCGACGTGAAAGTATGTGAGATTGACACGGATTATAATGTAGCAGATCCGTTGACTAAACCATTGTCTCAGCACAGGCATTAGTTGCACGTAGCAGAGATGGGAGTTAGACTTATTGCTGAATAAGTTGTATGTTTTAGTATATTGGATACTTGTATATTTATTTTTGTTGGAATGTAATATACATTTTATGATTATCTATAAAAGTTGAGAACTTTATTATTACTTGATTGTGGTTTAGAGTCAAGTAATGTGCAAAATGTATTCTAGAATTTCTATATAAGTTATTAGATTTGATCTAGTAATTGAACCCTATAATGTGAACTAGATAACTTAGATTACATTTTTTGTCCCTAACCAGGTAATTGAGAATGACGCTAATTACCCTTAATGGTTAGAATGTTGATTAGTTGATGATCTCGTTCATAGATCATAGGGACATTGGATGTCTAGTTAATCACGTTGATAGGAATAAGAGTATTTCTATTTGGACATGACCCGTTTTAAGTATTCTTTAAGAACATGTTGTCATAAGAATAACTCAAAATGACTAGTAAATAGAATCATTTGACCTGAGTTTCTCACTGATTCTGTATGTGAGAAGTAATATTCCTTGACATAGTCAAACGTCATGCCGTAAAAGGGGACTATAAAGGCTATGCTCGGGAGTGTTATGAATTACATGACAGATAGAGGAGGGACAAGATGGGATTGTCAAACCTTCTTTAGGGTTTATATCTCAGGCCACTCGTAGAGTCGGAACTGTAAATGCATGGCCATGCTCAAATGGATTATGGGGATAACCATTTGTCTTTCCAGTTCGTCTTAGAATCCGAGAAATGTTTAGACTATATAAGGATGACAGAATTTCTTACCTTATGTCTAAATGAGATAGTAATTGACAAGGATTTTAGATTCACAACTTGTTGAAACAAGTTGAGCTAGTGGGAGGCGTCCTATAGCACTATTATACTTGTTTTTTGAATAAGTGGGAGATTGTTAAAAATGTTCAATAATCAAGTGGATATTTTACTAAGTCATAATACGTTACTTGTAGGTGTACTATGAGACGTTAAGTTAATCAATTTGGGTAATGTTTATATTTTACTAGAAACCTCTAAACGTCACCGGAGCGTTATTTGATAACGGTCCGAGCTCAATATCGATTAATCCTATTGGGTCACACCTAATGCAATATGAATATCATTTTGTGTGTGAAATTTTTTAAGACTAATTATTGTGTACAATTAGTCTGGCTGGACTAGATAATATGTATGTATCTAATTAAAAGAGTTTAATTAGACTAAGTGTATGGTGTATTAAAAGGGATGTATATAAATGTTATGTAACACCCCTTAGTAATGCTCATTAGTGGTGTTTATGAGGCTTAATCATAGCTGAAATTTCAGTCAAATATACATAAGATATGGGCAGAATTTTCAGTTATTTAAGTGTTATTATTGGGGTTATTATGGGAGATTTGTAACTCCCTCAATAATGGGTCATTATACCCACTAATGCTCTAGCATTGATTGCTTAGTATAACTGAAAAGTTAAAAAAAAAAAACATTGCTTTTCTTCTGTTATTTTTGCTGGCAGACGTTTTAAAAAGAGAATATGGGAGCAAGTGTTTGGGTGTGTGCTCATATATTTCATTCACGCAAGTATTACACATACACTTAGATCAAAACACAAAGAGTTGTGCACACAAGATAGTTTTAAGAATCGTTCCTACAACTACGAGCTAGTACTCGGGACGTTCGTGAATCGTTGCAGGGTGGACTTTCAATAGAGGGACTTCGCTTGCGGTTCTCCGTCTTAAAGTGTACCTTTGGGAATTGGATTCACGTGACAAAGGTATAATTTCTAACTATTTCTTGTTATATTCATTACATGTCAAATAATGGATCTTGGGCATGGGTTTTAGTTTTCCGCATGATTAATAGTTAATCATACTAATTCCTAACAATTTTATTATTGGTTTAATTTGAATATTCAATTTCAATAATTTTTGTTTTTAGTTTGTGAAATATTTTATTTGTTTATAATAAAAATATCTTAGATGAATTAGATGTTGAAATAACACAATCTTATATTTAAAAAATACAAGGTTGTGCACTGCTTGTACTACTATAAATAGAGGTGCTTTCTCCATCTTTAAATTTTCCCAGAATTAGTCATTTCCTTCCTAAGGTAATTTTTCCCCTCTTTCTATTTGTAATTCTTCACTTATATCTTTTGCAGTGAAATATATTTGGTAGTGCCAAACGATGTAGGCATAATTTTTCGAACCTCGTTAAAATTCTGCTGTTCTTTATTGTTTTTCTTTCAATATTTATAGGGTATATTTGTAGTGATATAGTGTGCTATTAAATTACATTGGAGGGAGATTCTATTTAAGAGATTGAGTTTTAAGTGGGATCCCTTATGACCCCTCCAATCTTTCTTGGAAATTGAACCTTACAGAAAAAGTATTGTTTTTAAATATTATTTTAAAATACCAATAGTATATAAGAATAGTATAATACTTTCAATTTAAAAGAAAAAAACATTAATTTATAATTAATTTAGAAGAAGTAAAATAAGTAATATCTAATTTGTAATAAATATATTAATAGAATAAAAATAATACTAATAAAATAACTAATTTGAATATATCCCGTTGATTAATTAAAAATGTAAAAGAATTAAGATAAAAGTAAAAAACAATGTATAATTAAAATTGTTATCAGATTTATTGCACTAAATTTATTAAGAATATAATTTTTTTGAGAGGTGAAATATATTTAAAATTTTTTAAACAATAGAATAACATTTTTTTTGGTGAAATAAAAAGTAGAATAATTTAAAAGCCTTAAAAACTAATATGCAATTTTTTACAAAAAAAAAATCCCATAATTTAAAAGAAAATTAAGGCGGGGTTGGGGGGTAATTTACCTAAAAATACCCAAAATTTTGAAAAATTACGAAAATAGGCCAGTTTGTAGAAAATTTACGAGAAAGGGCCATTTCCCCCAAAAACGCATCCACGTCAGCGCGTTTTTCGGGGATAAGGGGCTAAAGCGCGCCCTGTAGGACGCGCTTTTGCCACCTAAGCAAAAACGCGTCCACGTAGGCGCGCTTTCACTGAGGTGGCAAAAGCGCATCCTACAGGGCGCGCTTTAGCCCCAACGGTCAAATTTTTTTGACCGTTGGGAGGCCAACGGTCAGGAAAAAAAAAAGTAAAAAACCCCCCACCCTTTATTTTTTTCACATTTCAATACTTTCTCAATATTCTCTCAATTTTCTCTCAATTTTCTCTCAAATTTCTCTCAAGGTCCTTGAAATTTACGCTCAAATTTCAAAATAGTCCTTTACTATTTACGAAAAAGCCCTTTATAATTTTTTTAATATATATTTTTTTTTGAAAATTTTTAAATCGGATTGCAATGGCCGGGGAATTACGTCGCCTAGACAACAAACACATCTCCGTCGAGCAAATGAAAATGGTAAGTTTTAAATTTAATTATTCAATATTATTTAATTTTTTTTTCAATTATGCAATTTTAATTAATTGTTAATTTTATAATTTTTTAAACAGTCTGTAGATCGGGTGTTGGAATGTTATATTTGCAACATGCATGGTCCCCCATCGCCCTTGATCGAGAATTACCTGTGGGAAGCGGGTTTTTGGCACGTAGCCACAATAGGCCGGGGGTTCAAGTTGGAGCCGTATTTGATTAGCGCGTTGATAGAGAGGTGGAGACCCGAGACCCATACTTTCCATCTACCATGCGGAGAGTGTACCATCACTCTAGAAGATGTGCAATTGCAGTTGGGATTACCGGTGGACGGGTCGGTAGTCACCGGGTCCGTAACATCTACCGATTGGATGGTCGTATGCTACGAGCTTCTGGGTGCCATTCCGGATAGAATTCAAGGAGCTCGGATCGATATGGCGTGGTTACGAGACACATTCCCGGAGTCGAATGAGGGTTCGATCGAAGTAGAAAGAATACGGTATGCTCGGGCATACATTCTTCAGATAATTAGAGGCTATCTGATGCCGGACCTCTCTAGAAACCTCGTCCACCTGAGATGGCTCCTGAAACTTGTTGATTTCAGAGCAGCCAGTGAATTGAGTTGAGGGTCTGCCGTGCTATCGAGGTTGTACCGGGAGATGTGCGGGGCGACGCGGCCGAGTAAAGCAAAAATCAGAGGTTGTCTATCACTACTGCAGTCATGGGCATGGTTTCGATTTCCATTTTTACGCCCTCAACTCGACCACCCGTATTCATTCCCACTGATAACAAGGTAAATTTAATATTATATTTTACAATTATTTCGTAGATTTATAGTATAATTGCATGCTAAAAGTTTATTTAATTAGGTGGAACCATTCGGCGAGTCATGTTGGAATACCTAACTCGCTTGAGGATATACGGCTCCTATTGGAGCAAAGGTCGGAATCACAAGTAAGTTTCGAATTTTGTTATTATAATTTAGTATTTCGTATGTAGTGTCTAGTATTATGTATATAACTAATATTTTTGTAATGTTAATATAGTTTCAATGGACACCGTACGAGGATCCAGAAATTCGGGCAGTAATTCCGGAGGAGTTCTTCCAAAATCCAAACAGTTGGCACGTTAAGGTCCCATTGATCACCTACGCAACCGTGGAGATGCACCAGGCAGATCGGGTTCTGCGGCAATTTGCATTCCGGCAACCGATTCCCGTGCCACCTGAGGTGCTCGATGATGAGCACAAAGTGGACTTACGGCAGCCGCACACGGATTGGCCAAGATTTTGGTCAGGTCATATCGAGACGTGGGAGAACCGTTATGACTTTTTACCTATTCGGGAATCGATCATCGTTCCTGAGTTAGCGTGCGTGCCGGAGTACATGCCATGGTTTAGGATCCATGGCAAGCCGTATCTGTTGTCGGAAGAAGAGAGGCAACGGCAACTTCGCGAGCGAAGGGAACGTCGGGCCCTTTAAATCCAAGGAGAAGGGGTGATGAGGCGGAGCCATCATCAGCACCGATACAGTCACCGGGCCCATCAGTTCAGTGGACAACACCGACATCACAGTGTCTACCGTTTATGCCAGGTGCGTACCCTTCCCTTTATATGTATCCTCTAACCCATATATGTTTCAGTTTCCCAGTCCTAACCCAGGTTGGAGTGCATGGCCGGGTTCGAGTCCGTTCCCGACTACTCCCGCTAGCCAGCCGATGGTGAGGCCGACGTCGCATGTAGGTTCGGAGGAGGCGCCGTCGGGGAGCACTTCTTTCTACCAGGCTCCTTCTTCGTTCGGGATGCAGTCACCCCCGCCGTGGTTTATGCAAACACCTCCGGGGTCATTATTTTATCAGGGTGGGTCATCATCGCAACATCCAGAACCAGACCCACTGCCGGAGGAACCCGATTCCCCGCCCGAGGTTCCACGACCCCCGCCGAAAGCCAGAAGAAGGAGGAATCCAGCGCGTAACCGTCGACCGCCCCCGTGTGGCACTGGTTCCCACCGGCATCAGCCCTAAACCCTAAACCCCCTAATTTTTTTTATTGTAATTTAATTTTTAATTTGAGTTTAATTTTTTTTGTAATTAAGGTTTAATTTTTTTTTTGATAATAAGTATTAATATATGTTATAAAATATGAGTTTAATTTTTTTTGTAATTTAATTTTTTTAGTTTATTGAATTTTAATACTGTTGATAAAATAGAAATAGTTTAATTTTTTTTTTGTAATTATGTATTAATACATTTAATAAAATTTGAGTTTAATTTTTTTTCCTTGTAATTTAATTTTTTTTAGTTTATTTAATTTTAATACCTTTGATAAAATAGAAATGGTTTAATTTTTTTTGTAATTAAGTTTTAATATATTTAATAAAATTTGATTTTACTTTTTTTTAATTTATTTAATTTTAATACCTTTGATAAAATAGAAATGGTTTAATTTTTTTGTAATCAAGTTTTAATATATTTAATAAAATTTGATTTTACTTTTTTTTAATTTATTTAATTTTAATACCTTTGATAAAATAGAAATGGTTTAATTTTTTTTTTGTAATTAAGTTTTAATAAATTTAATAAAATTTGATTTTAATTTTTTTCCTTGTAATTTAATTTTTTTAATTTATTTAAATTTTTTTAATAAAATAAAAGTTATTGTACAAAAGTTCACCGTTTTCCTCCAAAAAAATAGATATTACATAACCGCCATGAGACAAAAGACCTAAGAACACGGTCAACTATTCCGATTTGGACACGAGCGAGATGTATGGCCCGGGTTCCTACACCATCCGCACAGCCGACTTTGGTTGCTCGTTTCTCGGATATCCATATTGTTGCGTATTCTAGTCGAGCAAGGTCGACCTTTTGGTTTGCGCCTCAATTGTCTATCCGGCAACAGCTTATACGGTGCAAGCGATACCGACGGCCACTTACGTTCATCTGGGACTGGTGGGAATACGTGTCTCCACACGTTGTACATGTTTTCTAATTTATACATTTCGTCGACATATCTCATTGGATCAAGACGGAGATTCTGACAAGCCGCAAGTACATGGGCGCATGGGTAATGAAGTGCATCAAATATCCCACAGTCACAGGTCCTATTTGTCAAGTGTACACGATAATGGCCGCCAACAATACCTTGGTTCGGTCTGTCAAACTCTGTGACACGAAACCATAGGCTGTCGCAATCGTGACACACTGTGTGCATGGTATTGGCCCTTGCCTTCCCACGGTTTATTTCTTGCAAGACCTTCGGGTTCCATACATGGCCTCCTTGCATCTGCCCTCTATAACTCGCTGCTCTCTTCGGAAATAGTGTCGCTAATCGAAAATATGTCTCTCGCACAACCGATGTAATCGGCAGATGACGGGTTCCTTTCATAACAGAATTTATGCATTCGGCCAGGTTTGTGGTCATATGAACATATCGTAGGCCGCCGTCATATGCTTGTGTCCACTGTTCAAAAGGAATATTGCACAGATAGCTTGCGCCTTCGGCGTTATCTGAGCGCAAACTGGCCAACATATCGTGAAAACGGTCTTTATTAATCTCATACCCTGCCAATATACGTTAATAGCGAATATTACATACTACTCTTCAATTGAGAATAAATTGAATATTACAAACGAAATTATATTAATAGACATTTCATACCCATATCGGTCACTTGCTGTTTCTGTCTTTTAGATCGATGTTACCCATAGTAGTTGGATGAAACATGCCTCAGGCAATATCGATGGTGTGTGCGATGCCACATGGTTCCCTGGCGTTCTATTGCCGCAAGTATTCCAGGGCCCCGATCCGATATAACGCATATGTCAGGTTGGGGGCAAACATGCCTCCTTAACCTAGATAAGAAGAAGTCCCAGTCATCAGCTGACTCCCCCGGTGTTATTGCGAATGCAATCGGAAGGATTCTCCCACAGCCGTCTTGTGCCACAGCTAGCAATAGCCGATGTGTATATCTACCATAAATAAAGGTACCGTCAGTTTGTACCAATGGCTTGCAGTATATAAAGGCATCTCGGCATTGCTTAAATGTCCAGAACAGACGCTTGAACACTGCGCATCCACGGAGTAGACGATCGTTGTAGTACGCAGGTTCCATTTCAAGGTCTGTCGTGCTGCCTGTGACATATCTCTCCAGCACCTGACACCACTGCCACACTTCATTATATGAAGTGTCCCACCCACCGTGTAACTTTTCTAACGCCTTCTGTTTGGCTATCCAAGCCTTTCTGTAAGAGGGCGTGTACCCCAATTGGCTACGAATACTGCCAATTAAGGCCGGCACCGTAGTCTTGGGATCGGCCTTCATCGTCGGGATTATTAGGTCAGCCAACATGTCTGAATCCATCTTCGGATGATCTTGTGTTACACCTGTCAATGAAGTACGTTAAACAATGCAACATTACATATTATTAGTGTTATTCGAAATCATTGAACACATAGTGGTACTATACCCGCAAGACATGTATGTCGACCTTTGTACTTTTTTATCTCCCACAACCCTGTCCTTTTCCTCAACGACGCCATGATTTTCCATGAACATGTGCCGTCTTGCACTGCACACTTCGTCTCAAACTTATCGAGCTTGGATTTAACCACATTGTAGTTAACCCCGTTCTTAATGTTGTATTGTTTCAATGCAGCAAGAAAAGTATTCTTGTTGGAAAACTGGTTACCAACTTCTAATTGGTCCGAATCCAACGAAGAATCTGTACGGTCACGCGTCCGGTGTGGTAGTTCAGGAAACTCCAATGCATCATCTTGAGATAGATCGACATTATGCATGTGGGCTGGAGGCGAGTACGCCCTGAATAGCGGATCTTCTTCTTCTTCGTCTGAACCGCCCTCAACGTCTTCAGGTACAATTGGAACGGGCTCCGGTTCAGAAAATAATCCAACTTCTGCACTGTCGGTCCCTGGCTCCCGAGGTGGATCCACATCAAATTCATTGTCCGACCCTCCATAACCTGCAACAAATGAGGGCCCCTCGCCGGTGGATGTCGTCGGGAGTACATCATCCCTCCTTAAACATCTTTCGTAAAGATTCTAATCGTATGTGGATTGCCAACCACTAGAAGTTGACGACGTCCCCCAATACGTATTTCTATCATCGGACGTTGAATGACAGATATGCATGTCCCATCCACCAACCGAGTGTCGTGCAGGGGTTATGTTTTCCATACTACCACCGCACACGGGCACTTCTGTGTTTTGCCTCCCACTTACAGAGTGTCGGCTTGGGGTCGTGTATTCCCCTCGAACGGCAGTAGATGTCAAGGTCGCAGAAAGATCATTTGGAGATGAAAATTCTACATATACCTCGATATAGGGTGATCCACTAGCAAGATGAGTCTCCACCATTGCCTCAAAGCCCCGAGCACCTTTGATGTCGAACGACTCATATCTCACCGGATCAACCGAGGCGCAAAATCTATACTTAATACACTGAACTTTCATTGGCGTTGTTCCGAATATTTTACGCCTAATTCTTTTGCGAAGTTCTGCCAAATCGATATTCCGATTAAAACTCAGTCGCGCTGTGTTCTCCTATAAGAAAACAACGCCATTTTCGGTGTCACGAACTTCACCGTCGTAGTAAATAACAGCATTAATACGTTCACTCATTTTCAGTTTTTTTTCCTTTTGCCTCAATTCCCCTTATGCAACCTGAGAATGAAATTCGGCTTATTTATAGCCTAATTTTGCTGGAGACTACTGTAGCAAAAGCGCGTCCACGTGGGAGCACTTTTCAGTACTCCTGCTGACAGTGCACCCTGTTGGAAGCGTTTTTGGCCAATGTTTGTTCAGAAACGTCTCCTCAAATTAATTTTGCCGGAGACTACTGTAGCAAAAGCGCGTCCACGTGGGAGCACTTTTCAGTATGGATGCTGATAGTGCACCCTGCTGGAAGCGTTTTTGGCCACTGTTTGTTCAGAAACGTCTTCTCAAATTAATTTTGCCGGAGACTATTGGGCCAAAAATTCAATAAATTTTTCATAGCAAAAAGGCGTCCACGTCAGCGCGTTTTTGGGGGAAACTGACTAAAAACGCGCCCTTGGGGAGGCGTTTTTGTCCACCTCAGCAAAATCGCGCCTACGTGGACGCGTTTTTGCTGAGGTGGACAAAAACGCCTCCAAAGGGGCGCGCTTTTAGTCAGTTTCCCCCAAAAACGCGCTGACGTGGACGCATTTTTCGGGGAAATGGCCCTTTCCCGTAAATTTTCTACGAACTGGCCCATTTCCGTAAATAATCAGATTTTTTGGTATATTTTGGATATTTGCCCGGGGTTGGGTGTGTCTCCCCCAGCTATTCTCCTAATGTCAAGGTGGAGTTTTAGATAAGGAATAAAATTCTGCTAACACTAATTTACGTAATCACAAGATTCAAACTGGATTGATAAGTTGCTAGATTCATCAAATAGAATACTGGGATATTAGCAATCCATCAATTTAAGGTAACAATTGAAGCAAGAAAAGTAAAAATAGGTAGCTATGAACTATGATATACATTCCCATATCTTAACCTACTTATGATGGAAGTTACTATGCCATACAATTTAGAAAGAATAAAATTTTCCTTCATAATTTCTCTCAATAAATAACTGGGGAAAACACTACTCTATATAAATTTATTTAAGTAATAAGTATACACCATTTATGGCTCTAACTCTAGCCTTAATTTCACCCTAACAAGTTCACCGCTCAACCAAAATTCCCTGCATGTTTTGTCATGAACCTTTTATTCTCCACTAACAACTTACGGGTTTGGGTTTAACAATATTTAAGATTTTATTTCTTTTTATTCTCAAATTCGGTTGGTACAAGAAATTGTAAATTTGAACGCAATATAATGTATTTAACCTGTTATTTAAAATTAAAGAGGAATATGAGTAATTCTAACTTAAACTGTACACGTCAACTTTTGTTTTCACTATACACTTGCTAATTTTAAAAGCATTTATTAGTTTTTTTTTTTTTTATAATCCACTATTAAAATATTAGTACACACTCGGCTTAAAATTAAAATTATTTCAGATTGGATTTCTAAAATTCAAAATCATAACTATTTTCCAATTCTGTATCACTTTTCCAACTTTAGTAATTATTCGAAAATGTCAGTCTTTACTTTGTTAAATGCACAATTTTTTCCCTGCCTCTCTCACATAAATTCGTAACCTAACCTTTAATCCCCTTTTACTACTTTTTTTTTTTTTCATTTCTGTCTTCATTAAGCTTTTAGGGTGCCATAATTTGGGTTGTTTTCAGAACTTTCATAGAGCCCTGATGCAGGATAGCCATTTGTTTTCATCCACAAACAAGCCCATAGGAGTCTCCATTTGTTCAAAGCTGGTTTATCATCACAAGTACTTTCTTTTGCAACTTGGATTACTTTGGACCCAATAAATTACCTTGGACCAAAGCATTAAATATTTCTCTTCTTTGGACTGAATCTGGATCAGCACAACCCATGTATTGACCTACTCCCCCTCCTAATGCTAATATTACACTTTTCAAATTCACTTTTTAACTGTAACATCAGTAAAGAATTAGCACTAATATGTTTTGGATTCAAATTTTATAATATACTTATTTTTCTTTTAAAAAAAAAAGAATTTTTGACATTTTAGTTGAGACTCAATTGATTTGTTATAACAATTTAATCAGACCATTAAATAATAATATATATACAAATACAATGATGAAAAGAAATATTTTAAAATTGAAATTAATCCACTCAAAAAAAATATACGAGTAAAAGTTAATTTTGTGTGAGTTTTAAGTCTGTTGGCATCACATCCAAGTGTTTAATTCTATTAAATCTTTTCTCTCACCTTAATGTAATTTTTTTTTGAAGTTATACCAATTTCAATATAATCAATTATGATAAGTACTAAATTAAATAACTAGCTCAACTCCAATTAATTAATTAACCTAGAGTTGAAATCATAAAATTTCTAGGATTTCAATCTTATCATTGAGCCGAGACTTTATTTGCCACCTTGATATAAAATTTACATGTTCATTTTGATGTAAAAAATTATTAGAGAAATTAGGCAAATATGTCAATTTAAAATGAAATTTAGGGAATTGGACCGATTTTTAAAAAAATTAGGAAATAGGTTGATTTGGGGGTGTTAATGTAAAGGTGGTGAAAGCGTGCCCTATTGAACATGTCTTCATTAATGTGGCAAGCCTACAAGGCAAAAACTCACCCTATAGGCCTGCCATGTCAGCAACTGTCAGGCAGGTAAAATTAGGTTTAAATTAAGGATGTTGGATAAAAAAATAAGGAAATAATATGGTCGTCAGGTCGAATTTTGAAAAAATCGAGAAAACTGTAATGATTTTTCATCTTAAGAATCTCGAAATAACTTGTTAGTTTGAACTTTTTCTTAAATTCGTCTCGTCTTTTCCATCAGATGGAAGAGTCTGTGTAAAATGGATGCAGAATCTCGGGCTGAATTTTTCAAAATCATGGCTATAACAAAAGAACGTTTTTCTTATTTGTGTAGTCATGTCCAATCTTTTTCAACATTCTGAAAAATGTTTCATACCTAATAGTAGAGTTTTCCTATAAAATGAAGATGATATGAAGAGGGTTTCCAAGTTAAATTTTGAACTGAAGATTTGCATGCAGAGAAGAAGATTGTTGATGTCAAAAATTTGAAGTTGTTTTATACGTTTGCTCAAACAAAGTTCGTAGTTGTTGTAACAATGGTTGGAATATTGGCCCAACAAACTAATTTAGTTCAAGTAATTACTTCTTGTTGTTCCCTTGTTTAAATTTGGTTAGTAAGTATTTATTTTTTGTATAATATTATCGTATTTATTTTTTTATTAAACCTATGAAATAGGTTTTTTTTGGCGACGATGAGTAAAAAAATTAGAGCTATTATTTATTATGATGGTCAAATTTGTGACATTAACATCGTGGTCCTTTTTGTATCTACCAAATTTATAGATTTGGCTTCCAGCAAGAGCAACAAACTGATCGAGCTTCTGTCAAGAGGTAGAAGAAAAGTCTCAGATTCAAGCCAGATGAGAATTTAGATATTGAAATATAGATACCTAACGTCAATGAACCCTATAAAATATGATACATTTGAGCTAAATGGCAATGCGGATGTTAAGTTAATGCTTAATGCGCATTGCTCAACTAGGAATGTTGTAGTAGAGTTATATGCCCGGTTTGTCGATGTAGAGGAAGGTGGTCCGAGTCTATCAACAGTTCTAATTAATATGTTTTAGAGTTTTGGCTAGGAACAGGAAGCAAAAAATTCAATGATGCGGTCGTGCGATAGTTTCACGACGTTGTAGCAAAGCTCATATAATTAACACATTCGGATTAATGATTTTAAAACACAATTACCTAATTGGATTAATTAATACCTTTCGGCCTATAATTTTACCCAATTTGTAATTTAGACCAACTTATCTTTCAATCTACTTAAACTAAAAGGGACAATTGAATTTCTACACAATAAGGTCTCATTTGCTCTTCATTATCTAAATTTTTATCTAGCGTTGTCTGTGAAATCCCAGTTTCGTCCGGGTCCAACCTAACAGAAACCAAACCAAAATAAAAATAAATAAATAAACAAATATGGTCCAGAGTCTATATCAGACCCAAATTACATCAAGCCCAAATAAAAAAAAAACCCTAAGACCCAACAGCCTAAACTAAGTTTTCAGAAAACTAAAAACCCTAGCCTCCAGCGCCGCACTCCCCTTTTCACGTGCACGCCGCCCGAGATGCCTCGTCCTTAGGCCTGACGCACCCTTGCTACCACCGTTTCACCAAAATGGCAAAAGGTCTGCCTTCTCCCCTCCGTTGACCTTGCCAACGCCTGCAAAAATGACAGAAAAGAAAGCAGAAACAACGCAAGAAACGAAAAATAAGTGAAGACAAACAGTAGCAGTAGCAGAAAGCAAACACATGTATCTATGGCTATAAAATCCCTCACCAAATTGTAATCTTTTCAAGAAGAAATACACAGAGAAAATCGAATACAAAAAATTGTAATCAAACATAGATTCAAAAAAAGAAAGGTGATTTTTTTACTTTCATTTTTCATCTTTTATTTTTGAAAAATATAAAACAAAAATAAAAAAAAAGTCTTACCTTTATTGTCGTTGCCTTTCCCTCAGTTTTGGAAGATCGATGGACCCTTGGG
This sequence comes from Gossypium australe, assembly GCA_005393395.2. NCBI lineage: Eukaryota > Viridiplantae > Streptophyta > Magnoliopsida > Malvales > Malvaceae > Gossypium > Gossypium australe. The sequence continues at coordinate 122,908,233 of CM016619.1, forward strand.
GGTTCGCCGAATGGTCGCGACAGAGAGGGCAGAATCGAAAGGTTCTTTCATTTCTTTTGAATTTTGGGGGTTTTTTTGGGGCATTTTAACCTTAGATTTGGGTTTTATTTAAGAAAAAACAAAAAAAAAAGCGATTTGTTCTTATATCCGGCCATTGTGGATGGCAACGCCGTCGCCGGTGACCTGCGGCCGATGAGGCGGCGATTCGCCAGAGCTATGGCTGGCCTGAGATGGCTTTGAGAGAAAAAAGGAAGGAAGTTTTGGTTTCTTTTAAAAGAAGGCTGAAATGAAATTTTTGAAAAATTTTTTACTTAAGTAGGGGGTTATAAAACGACGTCGTTCTGGATTTTAATTTCATACGCCAAAACGGCTTCGTTTTGACATGAACCGCGTCTGACCCGACCCGAGAGCTTGGATCCACGTGTTTTTGGACTAAGGGTCTATTTACCCTTTCAATCCTTCCATTTTTGGACTCTCTTTCAATCTGGTCCTTATTTTAGCTTTTTTTTCTTTTTTAAATTTACCCAATTGATTTTGTTATTTTTTATTTTCGTCCTCCGACCATTTAGTCTCGAGGGAACGCTGCGTTTAAGGGATAAAGGGATTATTGCCTAATTGATCCTTGTCTTTCCTTCGCACATTTGATTTTAATCTCTTACCTTATTTTATTATGTAATTTGTTTATTTTATTATGATTTTTACTTTAAATTTTGTTTAGATCCTGATTTAGTCCCTTACTTTCGATTTTTTATATTTTATTTTCCTTTGTATTTATTTATTTATATATTTATACATTTGTCTATTTATTTCTTTTTTTATTTTTGTGTTTTTTTCCTTTTTTTTCCTCACTATTATTATTATTATTTTATCTATTATTATTATTATTATCATTATCTATTTTATTACAAATTGCACCCTTAATTTCATTTACATTTTAATTTGGTCCTTTATTTTCAATATTTTATAAACTCTTTTCCTCTATATTTATTTATGTATTTATTTATTTATTTCCTTTCTTTATTATATTAAAATTGGTATTATATTTTTTTATGTGCATATTTGTCACTATTATTATTATTATTATTATTATTATTATTATTATTATTATTATTATTATTATTATTATTATTATTATTATCATAATCATTGTTATTATTTATTTTATTTTATTTTTCCTTAGATTGTTCATATTAGTATTAAAGTGGTATATATTATGTGATTATTTGCATTTTATGTATTATGAATTGTTTTATTAGTATATTCATATTATTGTCATTTATTAGAACGACATTTTATTTGTATATCATCGTTCCATTTTCTACATTACTATTTTATCTTATTTCATTAAAATCACATCATGACTCACGTTTAAGCATATTTACCCATAGTTGTTTTTATACTATACCCCCAAATAAGATAAATACTCATCGTTTTAAATTGTACTTATGTTATCATAAAAAAAATGGGGGGAAACTTTAAAAATAGGCAATGTTCTGTATTTGGAGATTTGAGAAGTCATACCCTAACTTACAGGATTTCAATTTTCTCGTTGAACCTAGATGATCGAATGTCCTTTAAAATTAAAATACATGAGATTTGATTAAATAATAAAATAAAGGGAAAGCTTATTTTCGAGGATTTGAGATGACGTATCCTAACTTATGGGATATGGCCTTTTTGTTACTTCGAGATAAGATGTTCTTTTACACGTTTTGATTTATTCAAGTGAGTTTAATAAAAAAAATAACATTATTAAAAAATGGGATCATGTTTTTAAATTCTTTTCAAATTTTCAATTCTCGATACTAAGATATCAAGTAATCAACTAGGTACCAATTTTGGGCGTCGCGAGGGTGCTAATTCTTCCCCGTGCTTAACTAACTCCCGAACCAATTTCTTGTATTTTGTAGACCAAAAATCATTGTTTTAGTAAATCAAACCTTTCATTAAAACGATCAAATTACGAGGTGATCCGATCACACCTCATAAAAAAGGATTGGTGGCGACTCCTATCTTCGTTTTCAAAATAAAAAGTCAATTTTCAAAAAAAGATTTCGACAGTTTGGCGACTCCACTGGGGACAAAATAAGAGAGTCAAGCCGTGATTTGATTACTTTTGGTCTTTTTGTCAAGAATTGATAATTTGGTTTAAATTTACGATCCATTTGTTGTATTTCGTCCTTCATCTTTTGATATTTCGGGTTGTATAGAGATCTAGTTTATTGGTTCAAAAGTCTTTTTGTGTGTTTGTGGTATATTGTATTGCATAACTGTTCGATTTTGCCCTTCTTAAGTGGGAGTGAGAAACTATTCCTTCGTGAGGTCTTCACCTCATTATACGATAGTGGATCACTTTTGGGATACATCCGTACCTATGTCTTTGTGAGATCTTCATCCCCATATAGCCATAGGGAAATGTATTCCCCTGAATTAAACTCGGTCTGTATGAGCCTATAATAGGTGAGGATCGAGAAATCTGCCGGTTCAGATACCCTTACTTTAGAACCAAACCGCATATAATGAGCCCTAAGAACTCACCTTAGGTAGAACCACTCCCAAACCCCTAGTGGTCACCCGAATAGGTGCTTTATTTATTATTTCTTGCTTGCTTTAAATTCTAGCTTTGTATGAAATGTATTGACTGGTTTCTTTTTGTTTTGACTGTGATTGCATTGCATTTTCATCTTTAAAAAAAGGTGTTGATTCATGTTCTATTGCTAAATAGAAAGCTTGTCATGTAAAAAGGGTTTCTTGATAAAGTGGAAGACAACATGTCCGAGCGAATATGGTCCGAGAAAAGGCAACTAGAGAAAGGTGACAACCTGTGAGATGGCCAAGTCAAAAATATGGACCACGTTATGAGCGAAGCTTTGGTCAGAGTACAAGAAATGGCTGACCACTTATAGACCCCAGCCGTTCAAAGCCTAAAATATGAATCGGATTCAGATCAGGACCGGGAATTAGCTTTGTTTTTTGGGAAAGTTAAAGTTTTGAGTGTAAAGGCAAGGTCGTTTATGTATCCGTTTTATGTAAAGAAACTTGTTTTTTAGTAAAGTTGTTCTAATGGAATTGAACTAGAATCAACGTCTTTTTGCATGCATCTTTTCTATTCATTAACATTACATTTTATTGCATGCAATAAGTTTCATGAAATCCAAAAGTGCGTCGAGTTCAGAACTCTAGTACAGAGCCAGATGGATAACAAAAAGTTGGAATTTTTAAAAAATATCGAGGATTTGGAAAAAGAACTAAAAAAAAACCTATCAAGAATTTGTCCCTTCATCCCTAGGAGTGTTCTAAACAATTGGACTATAGAGGAGATCCCTATAGTTTTTAGGACCATTTCAGAGTAATATTCAAAACACACTTATTGCTCTAGGCCTGGGAGAAATGAGAATCCTTTTTGTGAAAAAAAGGCATATGTCTATTTTTTTTATTTCAATAAAATGCATCTTTGTGTCTCATTTTGGCAAATATTCTTTTACTTTTTCTATTTCATTCATACCCATACCATACAGATAACTATTCTTAGATTTACTTGTTCTTTGGGTCTTCCTCCGTTCCTATAATAGGTCTCTGGATATCAATGATATGAGTTACGCTGCTAGTGACTCAGAATATACTTTTGAGCAAGATATGTGTTTAAAGGAACCTCAGGACTTTAAAGGTGATCGAAGATTGTAACCTATCTCCTGATTTGTTAAGGGGAAACAGATTCTACCTCACAAAGAGTTAGTAGAAATTGTGAGCTTAGGAGATGAACGAAAGAAAAAAGAGGTAAAGATCAGAGCTTGCATCACCGCAGAGACAAAGCGAGACCTCATTGAGTTACTCCAAGCATTCAAAGATGTCTTCGCATGGTCATATCAAGACATGCTTGGTCTAAGTACTAATATCGTGGTAAACCGGTTTCCCATAAGGGAGGAATGCAATCCAGTTCAACAAAAACTCCGAAGGATGAGGCTCGATGTCTTGCTGAAAATAAAAGAAAATGTCAAGAAGCAATTTGAAACTAGTTTCTTACAAGTGGTTAAATACTCGGAGTGGGTAGCTAATATAGTCCCCGTCCCTAAGAAAGATTGAAAATGCGCATATGTGTAGACCACAGGGATTTAAACAAAGCCAGCCCAAAGGACAATTTTCCGTTGCATCACATCGACACCTTAGTGGAAAACACGACAGGTTATTCAATGTTCTCCTTCATGGATGGCTTTTCTGGATACAACCAGATTAAGATGCATCTTGAAGATATGAAAAAGACCACATTCATAACCGTGTAAGGAACATTTTTCTATAAAGTGACGACCATTCGGATTGAAAAATGGGGGAGCGACGTATCAAAGAGCCATGGTAACTTTGTTTCATGATATGATGCACAAAGAAATCGAAGTTTATTTTGACGATATGATTGCAAAATCTCGAACAGAAAAAGAGCACGTACAAGTCTTAAGGAAATTGTTCTTGAGGTTAAGAAAATTCCAGCTAAAGCTCAATCCAGCAAAATTTCCCTTTGGGGCTAGATCAGAATAATTGCTAGGATTTGTAGTCAGTGAAAAGGGGATCGAGATTGACCTAGATAAAGTTAAGGCTATACAGGAGTTGCCTCTATCGCGCAATCAAAAAGAAGTTTGAGGTTTCCTAGGAAGACTAAATTACATCGCTCGGTTCATTTCACAACTAACTGAGAAATGCGACCCCATATTTTGTCTCCTTAAGAAACACAATTCAGGCATTTGGGATGAGGAGTGCTAGAAGACTTTCGACAAGGTCAAACATTACTTGTCCAATGCCCTTGTAATACCCAATTTCTGCCCGGCCCAATACCCACATAAAGAACCGAAATAAACGTCCAAATGAAAGTCCGTTACAGAGCAAATTTGGAACCACATTAAAGACCAGGTCAAACCGAGCCCAATTGCAAAACCAAAATTGGAATAAAGCAAAATACCATTAAACAGACCAAAAAATGACAATCCAATTTAAAGCCCATTTACAACTCACCAAACCCAAACCCAGGCCCATTAGACAAAACAAAACCAGATTGAAAAAACCAAATGTTACAAAGGTCCATTAAAATAAAAATAGTCTTTATAAATGTCCATTTACAAAAATTCAGGACCCAATTCCAGTCAACCCAAACCCAAACAGCCCAATACACAAAACCAAAACCAATAAAATTTTAAATGTTCAATGTCCATTACAAACCCAATTAGCCTTAACCCAGAGCCCAATACAATCAGCCCACCTAACCAAACCCCAATCCAAATTAGCAGAGGCCCAATGGCCCAAAGTTAAATTTTTTTCTCAGCAACCCTAGCCAGCGCCGTCAACAGCCTCCTCGTCTGCCCCGCGCGTCTAACACACGTGCGCTTCACCTCGTGTTGACCACCACGCGCGTCGGTTCTTGTACCCACGACATCTCGGCCACCACGCGCCTTGGCTCCAGTGCCCACGCCCTGACGGATGAAGCCCGTGGCCCTAGGTGCGCACCAACCTCGTCGCACGCCTCGGACGCCCCTTCCCGAGACCTCGACCGGACACTCGTGCACGCCCCAAGCCACCCATCACCTGCAAAAGAAGACGCACAACAGAGAGGAAACGAAAAAACAGAGTAGCATGGAGCAAATGATAGAATAAGAAAATGGTTGCAACTTTCCGGCTATAAAGCCGTTCAAAACAAATGTAAAAGGGTCGGCTCCCCTTCTCGAAAAAAGCCGAGAAACAATCTCGAATCAAAAACTCAAAAAAAAACAGTGTACAAAGGGGGGGATTTGCAGGTTTTAGAGACTGTAAACCGAAAGCAAAAATCAAAAAGAAATCTTGTAATCCCTTTCGACGATTATCAGAAATCAAAGAAACAAATCGACTAGAATTTTCTTTTTCTGAACTACGAATTATTAGCAATCAGAACAGAAAATATTGAAGGTGGATTCCCTTTTCATTTTATATGTATTATTTACAGTTCTTTTTTTACTATTTCGAATCTTAGCAGACAAAACAAAATAAAAAAAGGTAGGGATCTTACCCGAATGAGGATGCGTCGTCAGAAACCTTATTCTGTCGCTGCGTCCAGTACGGGGAAGAAGGTCAAGGTCCCTGGGTTTTGATATTTCCTTGGAGCGTCCTAAAGCCCGATTCTACGGGGCTCGAAACGGAGGGTTAAAGACCTCTTTTGCGCACCATCCACCACCGTATGCGGTGGTGATGCGACGGGCCAAAGGCTATCTTGGCGGTCTCCTTTCTGAACTGGAAAAGAGAAAGAAAGGGAGTCCAAAAGACCCCTTCTAGACCTCTAAAAAACTGAAAGAGGGAGGGAGAGGCCGCTGGAGTGTTTGGGTTTTTGAAATGAAGATCTGAAAATGAAAAGATGAATGGATACTAGGTCTAAATGTTGCCATCAAAACGGCGCCGTTTGGGTCCAAACGGGAGCTACTAATATCCTTTAAAAGGGGATATTTGCGCGAGAAATCATTTCCCCATTGACTTCGTTCAATCGCCTCTCCTTCCATTTCGTATTTTCACAAAATTTGCCCGTATGTTTCGCCTGGTCTTCCATTAGGCCCCGAACCATGAATGCACATTAGGAAGGCTGGGATTATTTCCCATCTGGTCTTTCCCCATCATTGCGCGTTGCACAGGGGACCCGATTATTACTATTTTAAATTTAGGCCTTTAACTTTACTTTTTTCCTAATTTGGTCTTCTTGTTGTTTCCTTACGTTATCATTGCTATTTTATTCTTACTATCATCATTATTATTATTATCCTTATTATTATTATTGTTATCATTATTATTATCATTAGTACTTTTAATACTTTTATTATATTATTTCTATGTATATATACGTATAATATTAATTGTTTATTACTTGCCATTATTATTACTAATTTTATTTTATTTTATTACATAAAGTACCGTATAATTCGCCAATCAATATTTTTAGATTTGTGTTTTTTTACGATTAATGCTTATGCTTCTTATCCTTTTATTGTATTTCAAATTTCAACATTTTCCAACTTGTTTCCGACTATTTGGGTCACGTTGATATCGAGTAATTTTTAAAATTGCATTCAAAAAAGTTCTTTCAAAAAACGAGAAAGGGTAAGGCAATGTTTGCTTGTTTGGACGTTTGAAAGATCGCACCCTAACGTGTTGAGTGTTGATTTGTTTGTTCGACTAAATAATCAAATATCCTTCTTATACGCTTTGAAAACCAAAGATGGTCTCGGCATCGAAGTATAAATATGTTACGTCCTAACGCGCTGGACGTGACATTTTATTCCTTCGAAACGGGTTAAATCTTGGAATTCAATTCTACTCGAAATAACCCTTTTAAGAGTTTTTTTCCTTACCCTAAGTATTCTCAAGTTTTCAGCATTGGGACATTAATCAATCAATTCGGTACCGATTTTGGGCGTTGCAAGGGTGCTAATCCTTCCTTGCACGTAACCGGCTCCCGAATCCGTTTTTCTCAAACTTCGTAGATCAAAATGCCGTTTTAGTAAACCAAAACTTTTTTATTAAAACAAAGGTGACCCGATCACACCAAAATGATCGGTGGCGACTCCTTACTTTTTAGTCGATTCCCGTTTTGAAAAAATGGTTACGACAGCCCTAGTACTGATGCCACCTAGCTTAGGTAAGCAGCTGATACTGTACTTGGCAGTATTTGGAAATTCCATAGGATGCATGCTTGACCAACATGATGAGTTAGGGAGAAAAGAAAGAGCAATATACTACCTTAGCAAGAAGTTCACTGAATGTGAAACAAGATACTTGCCGATTGAAAAGTTGTGTTGTGCTTTAATTTGGACGGCCCGAAGATTGAGACAATACATGCTGTACCATACAACTTGGCTAATATAAAAAATGAACCCTCTAAAGTACATGATAGAGTTGACTGCTCTGAATGGAAGGATGGCCCAATGGCAAATTCTGTTTTCCGAGTTTGATATAGTCTATGTAAACCAAAAGCAGTAAAAGGGAGCGTAATAGTAGATTTTTTGGCCAGTAGAGCTCTAGATGATTAAGAGCCTTTGAACTTTGATTTCCTGAATAAAGATCTAATGTACGTTGCAACCACTGAAGAAGATGCTCAAGAAGGACATCCTTGGAAATTAAATTTTGACGGAGCATCAAACGCTATGGGTAACGGAATCGGGGTAGTTCTTGTATCCCCAAACGGAAATCATTATCCTTTTACTAGTAAATTGGATTTTGATTGCACGAACAATATAGCAGAATACGAAGCATGCATAATGGGTATCTGTGCTGCCATAGAATGTAAGATAAAAGTGCTAAAGGTATATGGGGATTCCGCATTAGTGTTTTATCAACTCAAAGGTGAATGGAAGACAAGAGATCCCAATTTGATCAATTATCGAAGGCTGGTTCTTGAATTAATTAAAGAGTTTGATGACATCACCTTCTGTTACCTTCCACGAGACGAAAATTAGATAGTTGATGCCCTAGCTACCTTAGCTTCCATAGTCAAAATGAACAAACAAGAGGATGTAAAACCTATCCAGATGAGTATTTATGAGACTCTGGCTCATTGTTACAACATCGAAGAATAAGAAAAGGATGATCACCCTTAGTACCACAATATACTGCGATATGTGAAGAATCGTGAATACCTTGACCAAGCAACCGAGAATGATAAAAGGACGTCGAAAAGATTGGCCAGTGACTATGTCTTAGATGGGGAGATCCTATACAAAAGAAGAAAGGATCAGGTGCTACGAAGATGTGTGGACGCTGTTGAGGCTAAGAAAATCTTGGAAGAAGTCCATGAAGGTGTTTGCGGAACACATGCTAATGGTTTTACAATGGCCAGACAAATCATGAGATTTGGGTATTATTGGTCCACCATGGAAGGGGATTGTATTAATTACACCAAGAGATGTCATAAGCGCCAAATTTATGGAGACAAAACTCATGTGTCTTCTTCACCTCTTTATGACATGACTCCTCTATGGCCTTTCTCTATATGGGGCATGGATGTCATTGGGCCGATATTGCCAAAAACTTTCTAATGGGTATCGATTCATCTTCGTAGTCATCGATTACTTCATCAAGTGGGTAGAAGCCATTTCATATGCTAATGTCACAAAGTTGACAGTCATCAAATTCTTAAAGAAAGAGATCATATGTCGGTATGGAATGCCAGAAAGGATCATATCTGACAATGCATTAAACTTGAACAATAGTACGATAGCGAAGGTCTGTAGTTAATTCAAGATCAAACACCACAACTCGTCACCATATCACCCAAAAATGAATGGTACGGTGGAGGCAGCCAATAAGAATATCAAGAAGATTGTTGGGAAAATGACTGAGACTTATAAATATTGGCATGAGTTACCATCTACCCTCTATACTCATCGGACGTTTGTCAAGACCTTCACCGGGGCAACGCCTTTCTTATTGGTTTATAGAATTGAGGTAGCTTTGCTCATTGAAGTCGAGATTCCTTCCCTCCGAGTTTTGTCAGAGTTGAAGTTAGATAAAGCAGAATAGATCCAATATCGATATGATCAGTTGAACTTGATTGAAGAAAAGAGGTTGAAAGCTATCCGTCATGGTCTAATGTGCCAAAAACGAATGATGCGAGCTTATGACAAAAATGTTCACCCCAGAGAATTCCATGAGGGGGACCTAGTATTGAAAAAGATCATTCACATACAAAAAAACTTTAGAGGAAAGTGGATGCCAAACTGGGAAGGACCTTATATGGTAAAGAAGGCATTTTCTAAATATTACGAGGACTTGAAATAAAACCACTAGTTATAACTAGCCAAATTGTAGAGTTGGAAACATTTGGGAAAGAATAGCCCAAATTGCGATTATTTCTGCAGGTTTCCTATCAAAGATACCAGCTAAGCAAGAAGGCAGGGTAATGCGTCAGTGATAGAACCTTGATAAGCAACGAGCAATGTCAACCTATACATTAAAAGGGGATCATTCTCGAAAAAAAAAAGACATTCTGCATTCATGCAAATATCATTCAGTTAGGAGCTTTTGACTCATTTTGATCATTACATCCTAATCACTTGGCATAAATAGGCCATGAAATGGATTCTACAGGTCATGTTCCCTATAGAATGGTGTAACAAGACCAGAGAAACCATAAATCCTATACCCCTGAAGTTGCAGTAGGATGGATTGAAATCATTATGGCGAATCTTATCTCCTTAAAGTTGCAGTGGAGCAAATTGAAGCCACTAATATTATCTCTCCAAAATTGTAGTAGAGCAAATTAAAACTACAAATCCTATACCCCTGAAGTTGTAGTGGGATGGATTGAAGTCATCGTGGTGAATCATATCTCCCTGAAGTTACAGTGGAGTAAATTAAAGCTACAAGTTACAAATCTTATTTCCTTGAAGTTGTAGTGGAGCAGTTTGAAGAATACCGAATCTTATTTCCCTGAAGTTGTAGTAGAACAGATTAAAGTTACAAATTACAAATCTTATCTCCCTGAAGTTACAGTGGAGCAGATTGAAACAATAAGTCCTATACCTCTGAAGTTGCAGTAGGTTAGATTAAATCTATCATAGCAAGTCTTATCTCCTTGAAGTTGCATTGGAATAGACTAAAGCTACAAGCTACAAATCTTATCTCCCTGAAGTCGTGGTGGAGCAGAATGAAGATAGCAAATCTTATCTCCCTGAAGTTGCAGTGGAGCAGATTGAAGATAGCAAATATTATCTCCTTGAAGTTGCAGTGGAGCAGATTGAAGATAGCAAATCTTATCTCTCTGAAGTTGTAGTTGAGTAGATTGAAGATAGCGAATCTTATTTCCCTAAAGTTGCAGTGGAATAGATTAAAGCTACAAGTTACAAATCTTATCTTCCTGATGTTGCAGTGGAGCAGATTGAAGATAGCGAATCTTATTTCCCTGAAGTTGCAGTGAAACAGATTAAAGCTAAAAGTTATAAACCTTATTTCCCTGAAGTTGCAGTGGAGTAGATTGAAGATAGCAAATCTTATTCCCTTGAAGTTGCAGCGGAACAGATTAAAGCTACAAATTACAAATCTTCTCTCTCTGATGTTGCATTGGAGTAGATTGAAGAGAGCAAATCTTATTTCCCTGAAGTTGCAGTGAAATAGATTACAGCTACGAGTTACAAATCTTATCTCCCTAAAGTTGCAGTCGAGCATATTGAAACGACAAGTCTTATACATTTGAAGTTGCAGTAGGCCGGATTAAATCTACCATAGCAAGTCTTATCTCCATAAAGTTGCAATGGAATAGACTAAAGCTACAAGTTACAAATCGTATCTCCCTGAAGCTGCAGCGGAATAGGTTGAAGATACGAATATCTCCCTGAAGTTGCAGTGGAGCAGATTGAAAATAGTGAATCTTATCTCCATGAAGTTGTAGTGGAGCAGATTGAAGATAGCAAATTTTATTTCCCTGAAGTTGCAGTGGAACAGATTAAAGCTACAAATTACAAATCTTATCTCCCTAAAGTTGCAGTGGAACAGATTGAAGTTACAGATCTTATCTCCCTGAAGTTGCAGTGGAGTAATCAAAGTTGCAAATCTTATCTCTCTGAAGTTGCAGTAGAGTAGATTAAAGCCACAAATCTTATCTCCCTAAAATTGCAGTGAAGCAGATTGAAGTTACAGATCTTATCTCCTTAAAGTTACAGTGAAGTAGATCAAAGTTGCAAATCTTATCTCTTTGAAGTTGCAGTAGATCAGATTAAAACCACAAATCTTATCTCCCTGAAGTTGCAATGAAGTAAATTGAAGCTACTAATCTTATCTCCCTGAAGTTGCAGTGGAGTAGATTGAAGCTACTAATATTATCTCCCTGAAGTTGTAGTGTAGTAGATTGAAGCAACAATTCCTATACCCCTAAAGTTGCAGTGGGTTGGACTGAAGCTACGTAAAAAAAAGGAGCACCAAAGAGGTCGAGATTCGGCGAGACCAGACGAGATTGGTCCTTCTTAAAAATCTTTGCTCCATTCTCGTTACATTACAACGAGCAACGAGGGGCAGCTGTGAAAGTCCAATTTCGTCCAGGCCCAACCAAACAGAAACCAAACCAAAATAAAAATAAAAAAATAAACAAATATGGTTCAGAGTCCATATCAGACCCAAATTACATCAAGCCCAAATAAAAAAAACCCTAAGGCCCAACAGCCTAAGCTAAGTTTTCAAAAAACTGAAAACCCTAGCCTTCAGCGTTGCATTCCCCTTTTCACGAGCACGCCGCCCGAGACGCCTCGTCCCGAGGCCTGACGCACCCTTACTGCCGCCGTTTCACCAAAGTGGCAAAAGGTCTACCTTCTCCCCTCTGTTGACCTTGCCAACGCCTGCAAAAATGACAAAAAAGAAAGCAGAAACAACACAAGAAACTGAAAAGAAGCGAAGACAAACAGTAGCAGTAGTAGAAAGCAAACACATGTATCTATGGCTATAAAATCCCTCACTAAATTGTAATTTTTTCAAGAAGAAATACATAGAGAAAATCAAATACAAAAATTTGTAATCAAACATAGATTCAAAAAATAAAATGTGATTTATTTACTTTCGTTTTTCATCTTTTATTTTCGAAAAATATAAAATAAAAATAAAAACAAAATCTTAACTTTATCGTCGTTGCCTCTCCCTCCATTTTGGAAGATCAATAGACCCTTGGAGGTTCGCCTAAGGGTCGCGACGAAGGAGGGCAGAATCGAAAGGTTCTTTCATTTCTTTTTTAATTTTGGGGTTTTTTTTGGGCATTTTAGCCTTAGATCTGGGTTTTATTTAAAAAAAAACAAAAAGAAAAGGTGGTTTGTTCTTTTCTCTGGCCACCATGGACGACAACGCTTTTCTCCGGTGACCGGCGGCCGATGCGGCAATGATTCGCCAGAGCTATAGCCGGCCTGAGATGGCTTTGAGAGAAAAAAAGGAAGGAAGTTTCGGGGTTTTTTTTAATGAAGGCTGAAATGAAATTTTTTTGGAAAAATTTTGACTTAAGTAGGGGTTGTAAAACGGCGTCGTTTTGGATTTTACTTTCAGACGCCAAAACGGTGTCATTTTGACGCGACCCGCGTCTGACTCGACCCGAGAGCTAGGATCCGCGTGTTTTTGGACTAAGGGTCTATTTACCCTTTCAGTCCTTTCGCTTTTGGACTCTCTTTCAATTTGGTCCTTATTTTAGCTTTTTTTTCTTTTTTAAATTTACCCAATTGATTTTGTTATTTTTTATTTTCATCCTCCTACTATTTAGTCTCCAGGGAACGCTGCGTTTAAGGGACAAAAGGATTATTGCCTAATTGATCCTTGTCTTTCCTTCACACATTTGATTTTAATCCCTTACCTTATTTTATTATTTAATTTGTTTATTTTATTATGATTTTTACTTTAAAGTTTGTTTAGATCCTGATTTAGTCCCTTATTTTCAATCTTTTATATTTTATTTTCCTTTGTATTTATTTATATATTTATGAATTTATCTATTTATTTCTTTTTTCATTTTTGTGTTTTTTCCTTTTTTCCTCACTATTATTATTATTTTATCTATTATTATTATTATCATTATCTATTTTATTACAAATTGCACCCTTAATTTCATTTACATGTTAATTTGGTCCTTTATTTTCAATTTATAAACTATTTTCCTCTATATTTATTTCTGTATTTATTTATTTATTTCCTTGTCCTTATTATATTAAAATTGGTATTATATTTTTTTATGTGCATATTATTATTATTATTGTTATTATTATTATTATTATTATTATTTATTTATTTTTTTCCTTTGATTGTTCATATTAGTATTAAAGTGGTATATATTATGTGATTATCGCCATTATATGTATTATGAATTGTTTTATTAGTATATTCATATTATTGTCATTTATTAGCACGACATTTTATTCGTATATCATCGTTCCATTTTCTACATTACCATTTTATCTTATTTCATTAAAATCACATATTTAAACATATTTATCCATAGTTGTTTTTATACTATACACCCCAAATAAGATAAATACCCATCGTTTTAAATAGTACATATGTTATTATAAAAAAGGGGGGGACTTTAAAAATAGGCAATGTTCTGTATTTGGAGATTTGAGAAGTCATACTCTAACTTACGGTGTTTCGATTTTCTCGTTGAACCTAGATGATCGAATATCCTTTAAAATTAAAATACATGAGATTTGGTTAAATAATAAAATAAAAGGAATGCTTATTTTCGAGGATTTGAGATGTCGTATCCTAACTTACGGGATATGGCATTTTTGTTACTTCGAGATAAGATGTCCTTTTCGAATTTTCAATTCTCGACACTAAGACATCAAGTAATCAACTAGGTACCAATTTTGGGCGTCGCGAAGGTGCTAATCCTTCCTCGTGCGTAATCGACTCCCGAACCAATTTCTTAGATTTTGTAGACCAAAAATCATTGTTTTAGTAAATCAAGCCTTTCATTAAAACGATCAAATTATGAGGTGATCCGATCACACCTCATAAAAAAGGATTGGTGGCGACTCCTATCTTCGTTTTCAAAATAAAAAGTCAATTTTCAAAAAAAAGGTTTCGGCATTGTCAATTCCAGATTTTGATTTCTATTCAATTTAGTCCAATTATTCGGTTTAATCCCTAAACCTTAAGTTAATTGCTTAAACACTTCAATTAACCAATTTTCCAAGAATATTAGTTCCTATTCATCATAATTAAACAAAGCTCACTCAATTTCTAATTCATTTAAACAATTAAATAAACAAAAATTAAAAAGGTTTAAAAATTCTAAGTTTAGATCTGTGAAGTCCTTGTTTTGTTGATTGTGACATAGGGAACAAAAGATCATTTGTTGGTTGATCTGATTGCAACTTTTAATGAAGAAAAAGCTAATTTGATAGCCATCCAACACTTCTTCCTTTTCTTAATTCGCATAGAATGAATAATTTCTTGAGCTATAAGGATGTTGTTTGTTATATTTCGTCCAGATATAAAACTGACTTGATTAGACACAATCAACTTCGAAAAGATAGGTTTGAATCGATTGGCGATTAATTTTATCACCAACTTTTAAAGAACATTACAAAGGCTGATCGGATGAAACTAATTAATAGTTTTCGAACTTTGGCTTTTGGAGATCAAAACCAAAAATGTCTTGCTAATGTTGCGATCCATGGGTCGACCTGAAAAGATACGTCTCATCCATTTGCAAACCAAATGCTCAACCACATGCCATTGATTTTGGAAAAAAAAAATAGCATGTAAGCCATCCGATCTCAAAGCTTTCTATGGTACCATATCAAAAAAAGCTTTTTTGGATTTCTCGTTAGAAACTTCCATAACAAGAGAATCAAGAATATAAGAAATCCAATTTAGAAAATTTACCTATCAAAGGAAAAGTACTCCGTATGTAACACCCCTTACCCGTATTCAACGCCGGAACTGGGTACGAGGCATTACCGGACTTATCTTGCTTGAACGTACATCTTTGAGATATAAAATTTATTTTCCAACTTAAACTTCTCATTCACATTCATAATATCCTTATTATAGGCCTACGAGGCCTTAAACATACAAACGGAGGATCTCGAAATCAAATCAAAAACTTTTGTATACTTAGAAAAATTTTGCCTTAACAGGGTCACACGCCCGTATGAAATGGAACAAACCCATGTGGGCAGACCGTGTGGTCACACACGCCCATGTCCCTAGACCGTGTGGAATTTATTTTCTTTTCGAACCTATAGGGGTTTTCACACGGCCGGACAGACGCCCGTGTCCTTGGCCCGTGTCCTCCACACGGCCTAGACACGCCCGTGTCCTCACCCGTGTGTGAAAACCTTGGTATTCTATTTATAACGTCAACAACCATAAAAAGGGCACACGGCCTAGGCACACGCCCGTGTGTCTAGCCTGTGGTCGACACTGACTTGCAAATCTAACATGCAAGGGAGACAAGGCCCAGTCACACACCCATGGGCTTGACCGTGTGTCACACACGACCTAGACACACGCCCGTATGCCTATCCGTACGGACAAGAACAAGGCTATTTGCCAAGCTCTTTTATCACCCTAATTTATACAACATAAATCACATTCAACCATTAACCAAGCAACTCAATTATGCATCCTACACATTCATGAATAACCTCATCTTTCCATATATTAATAATAAGGAACCATTAAATATGGTCATTTACAAAAGAGTTCATCTATAAAGGAGCCAACACACTTGGCCAAAAACAACAAGACATTTCACTAAGTCTAGCCCCTATACATGCCATACTCAAAATGCTAAATCTAAATATACCGAGACGAGCTGATAGTGTGGATAATCTTTCGATTATCTTTGTATCCCGAGCCGGCTCTTTGACACCATAAAACAAGGAAAAAAAGAAAGGGAGTAAGCTTTAAGCTTAGTAAGTTTACGTGTAAATAATAAGTATCTTAACATATGGTAATCAACCAATAACATTCCATACTAAGGAAGATCAATTCACATTTCCTTAATCATGCTTACTCATCTCATTTCTTACCACATTCCAACCACGTGACAAATATAATACTCATATTTACTTGCACACATCCCCTGCACTCATCACCACAAAGCCACATGAAACATTCACTTAAACAATTTCTCAATGAACCCGTCAAAATAATACTAAGTACCCGGTGGTTTCGCACACAACCCACCATTAATCAATAATAGGGTGGTATCACACATAGCCCACCAAAAGGTAATATAAACGATGGTATCGCACACAACCCATCGTGAATAAGTAATAAGGTGGTATTGCACACAGCCTACCAAAAAGGGATAATTACGGTGGTATCGCACACAGCCCACCAAATAATTATTACGGACATTTTTCCGCACTTTCATATCTATTCTGAGGTTAATACGAGAATTACTCACTATCGATCAATTTCAATCAATCTCAATCATAATTGATATCATTCATACAATGCACCAATAAGTAACAACATATGTATTAAATATGTATCGTTTACACATAAACTTACCTCAATGCAAAATGTATTAATCGATGTTTTAGTCCGTAACCTTGCCCTTTCCTCGGTCAAGGTTGTTTTCGTGCTCTTTTTGATCTATAATAATAAAATTCATTCAATCAATCACTTTATAATTTACTATATATCAAAATTTCTACTTAGGCAAAAATGACCATTTTCCCCTTATACTTTGGCAAAATTACGATTTTGCCCCTAGGCTTGTAAATCATTTTTCATCACATTTCCTCATTAAACAAGCCTAGTTGAAAATTTATTTCTCTGAAAACAACTCACAAGACCAATTATTTCATGCATTTATTACACAATTTCAACCTTTACAAATAAGTCCTATGTAGGTGTTTTCATGATAACACCTTTCACAAAAGTTGTTCCATAACTCACTAACATTCATTTTCTTCCATAAAAACTAAGCAAACAACATAAACACTCTCATGGAAAGTCCCTAATCTTTCAACCATTTTGCAATTTAGTCCCCTCATTAGCTAACTTAAGCTTTGGGGGTTCCAAAAGTACAAAAATTATCAAGAAAGACCTCTAAAATCACTTACTTGCAAGAGATTTGTTTTGCTGAAAGTTTGAACTCCAAGAACTCTAATTTCCCTTAAATTTTCGGTGGTAGAAGAAAAATGATGATATCTCTTTTATTCATCTTATTTTATTTATTTTTTTATCACCTAATTTCACCAAATCTTGACCAAAATTTAATGCTCTTGTCTCCTTGTCTCTATGGCCAGCCAACACAACCTTAATGACCTAATTGCACTTTAAGGACCTCCAATTTAATATTCTATGGCTATTAGACATCTCTACCTTGCATATTAGAACTTTCGCACTTTATGCGATTTAGTCCTTTTTCACAATTAAGCATACAATTGCTAAAATTAAAGCACCAAACTTTTCATACATCCTTATAAACATTCTATAACACATAAAATAATTTCAAAATAATTTTCTTCAACCTCGGATTAGTGGTCCCGAAACCACTGTTCCGACTAGCCCCAAAATCGGATTGTTACACCGTATCCACGTATCAGAAGAATATAGGTCTTAAAAAAAGTAAGAGTCACATCTTATAAGCGGTACTCATCATAACACTAAGACCCATCATCGATTTTAAGAGTCAAAATACGATTCATCTTACTTTTCAACAAAGTTTTACTATGAAAGTATTTTGTGTTCCTATCTTCATGGGATAACCAATCCCCTCTAGTTTTTTGCCTCCACAAAAGGTCCTCATCATCTAAAATGCACTCAAGTTCAACCCAGAGGTCTAGTTCAAGATCAAAAGGAGAATTTGACCATTTTTTATCAAGAGCATTTTGGACACCTTTAAGTCTTCGAGAGATGATGCGCTTCCTTGTATGAGTACTATCATAAAGCTCCTTATTCCATCTCTTTAAGTCTGAAGTGAGTGAATTAATGGAGTCCGTAATAGGAAGAGTGGGATCTCAGCTCCTTTTGATAAAAGAATTAAAAAGCAGGATGTTTAGTCCATATTGTTAAAAAGCGAAATGGTTGAGATACCTTCTTTTTAACAACGTCGCCTAGATAGATGAAAAAAGGTATATGATCAAACTTTAGTTTGAGGAGATGGTAAACCAAAGCTTTTGGAAAATTTTGTTCCCACTCCATATTTCCAATTGTCGTGTCAATTCTTTAAAAAATTCTCACCCTTTGCCACGTAAATATAGGCCCTTTAAACTCGAATCCGTTAATTTGTTATTAGCCAAAAAATCCATAAAGAGTGAACATCCATAGGTAACTGGTCGTCGTCCTCTCTTCTCATCAAATGAGATGTAGGAATTAAATCTCCCACTAAAATCCAAGGTAAACGAGTTTGAGCAACTACATGAGTTAAACCTTACCTTAGAAACCTTCGTTTACTGCTATTAGGATTATCGTAAATAAAAGAAGCAACAAAACTTTTATAAACACCCTACCTATCAATCCAACAATGAATAATTTGGGGATAATTGAGACTAATGTCTAACTTCACAAAATTCTTCCAACAAAGCCATATTCCTCCAAAAAAAACCCATAGATTCAATTCTGTAAGAGTAATGAAATCCCATTTTCAAAATAATTCCATCAGCTTTTAACCTATTAACTCTAGTTTCCAAAAATGCAGCAACCTCAACCTCATAATCCTAAAAATAATCTCTAACCATATGAACAAAACTAGGGCTAATACAACCTTAACAATTCCAGACAAACATATTTAGAAAAATCGTAAAAGATAGTTACAAGAGAGTACCGAGAAAGGCTTATAAATCAGCAGAGGTAGCTTCAATACCCATCACTTCAATTGACTCCATAAGATCCTCAACAATCAAATTTGACTTTAAACTATCAACATTACAATTCATAGACTCAGAAATAGGAACTTTAGAAATCCCACGAACCTTGAACTTAATGCCCTTGTTCTTCATAATATTAGGTGGCTTGTTCAGTCTTCAATTAACACTTCCCATCTACCCATGTCTTTGTAAATCAAATTTCATGTCAATATCCAAGTTTCTTTCAGCCAAAGCCACATCTTCTGCAATGTTTGGATCACTATTTTCGCAGAAAGAAACAACAAAATGATGCTTGGTGTAACAACCCATTTTTCAGTGGTGTTGGAAACAGTGGTTTCAAGACCACAATTCTGACGAGTGAGTTCATAAATATTATTATTTAATATTTACGAGTCAAGTATATTGATTTAGTGAACTTTGATTTGATAATTTTTATTAAATGGATAATTAGTTAAATACAAGTGGTTCGATCCTAAAGTCAAGTGGTTTTGAAAAATGAGGTATTATGACTTCGTTTCTATAAATTGAGCCTATGAATATTTTTATTAAATATTTACGGAGCTTTTATATTGGTGAATTGAAGTTTGGTCCAAAAATTTTAATGATTGGATGGTTAATTTATGTGCAAAGACTAAATCGTAAAAATCGTATAAATTAATCGTTATTATATCATATTATTTAAATGGGGCAAATGGTAAAATTTAATGGATTTATATAGCAATTATACCATATTTAATTATGGTGAATGGTTTGATAGATGTTTTAGTTAACATGTGTTAAAATAAATTAAAATTATATTATATTATGTTAAAAACATTAAAACATAGTGGTCATCTTCACCATTTCTTTGTTTCCACCGTTTGAAGAGAAATAATAATAGGAAGTCATGGCTGAACCTTTCCAACCTTTCCAACCGTGCAAGTAAGTGATTTTCAAACCCATTTTTCATAAATTTTATATTTTTGAAATTGTTGTAGTTTTATCTAGCTAGCCCGAGTACTAAATAGTAAAACTTTCAAAGTTTTGAAAAGTTACCGTTGTTGAATTTTGAGGTTTTTTTTATATTAAATTGTTGAGTTTGAAGCTTTGATAGAAAATATGACTATTTTATAAAGTGATTTTTGTTAGTTTTGAACATAAGGATTAAATTGTTAATATCTTGAAATTTGTATATAATTTCTGTAATTTTTTATAGTACAAAGCTGTAATTGAATATATTTGAAAGTTTGGAGTCCAAATGTGGAAGGTATGATAAGTTTGATTTTATGAACTAAAATGAATAAAACGTAAAACTTAAAGAAATAATCGAAAGATGAAATTGAGCTTACATATATTTGTAACATGTTGTTATATGATATTTGAGTGATTAAATTGAAATATATTTCTATTATAGATCAAGATTTGAACAAGACGAAGTAAAATCAAGAAAAAAAATAAAAATTACAGAATAGCCCATGTCGTTGTGTTTATTGTTGTTTTGCCAAGTAAGTTCATACAGTATAGGTAAGTTTGATTTGTTGTTGAATTATGTTTTAAATGTGTGCACTTGCATTATTGGAAGTTTGGAGTAGTTATGAAATAGTATACAAGTTGGTATTAGATTTGATTGAAGTGAAATAATATTGAATGGAAATATTGAGATAATCCCAATAAACTTAGTAAAAGTCTCATATCTGAGGTTACGGGTAGATGCCCGATGGTACCAAGCTCCAGCATTTGTTGCGGACTCGAAGATAGATGTGACACAAATTTAGCCTGGTCTGGTAATCTGTTGTCGTTTTAAAGGTTTAGCTTGGACTAGTAACCTTACATGTGTGTATATATAAAGCCCTAGCCAGGTTATTTGTTGTGTAGGTTTAACCTGGATGGGTAACTGGGAACTAGTGTTTATGATTAGCTCGGACAAGCATTTGACATTATTTTCACCTGTGTACTGAATTCTTTTACGATGTTTCATTGGGTAAAAATAAAAGATGGAGAAATGTGGAAATATGAAATTGATATTGGCGAAAGATACATATGAGATGTGGAAATATGAAATTGATATTGGCGAAAGATACATATGAGATATGGAAATATGAAATTGATATTGGCAAAAGATACATATGAGATGTGGAAAATATGATATGAATATGAGCACAATGATGTTTATAAATTGATTCAGAAAACATTATGAAGTGAATTGTGTACTTTTTTATTTGGATATATATATATATATATATATATATGGTTATGATCCAAATCCTATTTGGTTGATGTTGTTGTGAATGCCATGATAGGTGAAATTATAGCATATCGATTCATGAAATTGTTAAATGATTAATGTAAGCTATTTGTTTATATTGTATGAGCTTACTAAGTATTTTATAATACTTACTCATTGTTATTACTTTCTTTGTAGATTTTGAATGTTCAGAGCGTGTCGATTGGATCAGCGAGAAGCACACACCTACCTTATCTCAAATTTGGTAGACTTTTGAATGTTTCAATCTTGGTTATTTGTGGCATGTACATAAGTTGATCAAACACATGTAAAGGCACTTATTTATGTTTTGCTTTGGATGGTCCTTGCAAATAAGTACATATTCTATATGGCAACTTGTTGAATGATGTTTTGGTTAATGCAGAGTTTGATATTTAAACTTGTGAAAGTGAGTGGCATAGTTTAGGATTTGATATGTTTATGATCTAGTTACTATAAGAATTGATATTTGCTTATAACTTTGATTGTGATGGTGCCAAATATGGCATATTGGTTGTATGTTTAGTTAGTTATTGAAGTTGAAGTTTCGGCATTGAAATGTACATGTTTTTGGGCAGGTTAAATTGGTTATGGAATGCCTTAAAGGTTATTTTGGAAGGGTTGATTGTATTGTGCAACATGTGGTCTATTTGTTGTACACGGTCTAACACACGGTTGTATGTCACACACAGGCTAGTGTCACGGCCATGTGCTTATTGAAAGCTATGAGACATTTGCACACACGATCTCAGTCAGTTACACAGTTTAGTCACACGGCCGTGTAACTTCTTGTCACACAGGTTCAGCCTGGCCACACAACTGTGTAACCCTGTTTACAGATTTTTTTCCTTACTTTTTGCTAAGTTTTCAATTAAGTCCTAATTTTTTCTCAGGTTGGTTTAAGAGCTTCCATAAGCTCGATTGGGATTCAGATTAGTTTGTAAGTCATGTTTTGTATGAATTATAAAATGATTAATTGATTTTAAGTCTGATTGTATGTATTTGGTTGTGAATCATGCTAAACTTGACTTATGAATTGTTTTGTTGATTTATTGAATATTAAAGTCAGAAATGTGTGTGAATTGTTCTGTTAATTGTTGTAGCATCCTGTAGCTCGGGTCCAGTGACTGGACCTGGTAAGGGGTGTTACACTCGAGGCCAAGAGAAATTTTCATCTTCCTTTCTACTAAATTTTTGGACTTCGAGATAGACTGTCGACACTTTGGAAATGACCATATTAATCTAAGGCTCATTGTTTAATTCATTACGCTCCAAAGTGAGGACTGGGATTTTGGGCCATTTATCTTCTTGGCTCAAATTTAAAACAGTGGAAAAATCCTTGTTGGACGAGCCCATCGGTGTAGATGCCATACGATGTCTTTTTTGCTCATTTTTGGCCAAGGATTTGAGCCCAATAGAATTGTTAACCAATTGGCCTACCTTGACCAAATCTGATTTGGATGGTGTAAAAGTTACCATATTACTCAATGAAACCTGACTTTGGTTTTTAACTTGGACAACTTCCATTTTTTTTCTTCCCTTTAACAAATTCAATCTATTTAGAAAGAGATTCCTTTTCAACAAGAGGATTGTCATAAATAACAATCCCATTTTGTTTACCACTACCTAAATTTGTGGGATTTGGAATATGATTTTCCAAGATTTTAGCTTCATCATCCCATAAACCATGCAATACATTGAACTTAGACACATGTTGGTTTGTCGGTTGTCGCCCTCCCTTCATTGTTTCAAAATTTTGGCCATCTCTCCGTTTTCTACGCTCAACAAGCATCCACAGTCCATATTTCTCTTGAGTTGCCTGATAATCTCGATTAGGATGAAAAGGAGTTGGTATAAAGACATTATCAAAATTCTCTTGTCGATCAATTGCAACCTTCATGACATGACATGATTTTTATTATGCCCATTGAAAACAAAGGAAAAACTAACATTAGGAAGAGACTTGTATTCAATTCGTTGAACTTTATCCTCAATTTTGATCTTAGAAATAAAAGGTTTATTGAGCTCTAAAAACACTACCATCCTGGCAAACCAACCCCGAAAACTATTATATGTACTATCATTTAGTCGAACAACTGGACCAATCCTATCACCAATGGTTTTAACCAATTTCTTCTTATACATATATCCTGGGAGACCCAGAAGGCGTATCCAAGCAACAACACTATGTGGATATGGTTGTATTGTTGAAAAATTTTGTGTCCATGGTTGTATCGTCAGATACTATCCAAAGATCACCCATGGACCCTCAGTCAGAGCTTTATTATAATCTTCTATTGATCGAAACTTCACTAAGAAATAATCATTCTCTAAATCCGTCAATTTCAGAGGTTGAGAAGGTTTCCATAGGGAAAAAAGTTTGCTAGAAAGCATATTAAACCATGTCTTCCTTCCCAATAACTTGACGATAATAGATAAAGCCATGCTTTTCCTCATGATATGATGAATACGATCAGAAAATTGAATCGATGGCATACCATCCTCCTCACCTGTGATGATATCTCCATCAAGCAGTTCAAAGTCATCATCATCTTGGGGGGTGCTCGAATCTTTGTTTTGTCCTCCTTTACCAACCAATGTATCATTGAACTATTCTCTATTCCTATCTAGTACAACTGTAGGGGAATCAACGATCATCACCTCATCTCCATCCACGCTATCTTTTATAAAATGAACTTTCTTGGTGGCTTGTCCACTGCTGATTAAATTGAAAATTTTGAAGAATCGACCATCACAGTAACTCCTCTTTAATTTTTATGTATAAGCAAAAAAGACTATTTAAGAGAGACAAAAGGGCCCCAAATCTATTTTTTCAAGTCTAATACTTTTTCTCTAACACTTTTTAATTTTTGACGGATAACCCTAATTGAACCATTTAAGTTCAAATTACCACAATTATTAAATCTAATAATTTATTAATCTATTATAATTATAACTGTGCAGATGGTATTTGTAACACCCCTAACCCGTATTTGTCGTTGAAATAGGGTTTCGAAACATTACCGAGTAATTATAATCTAACCATTCATTTCAAACATTTCAAAAATCATAAAATGATTCATCATTAACATGCATAGAGCCCCTTATTAAACCTTTGAGAGTTTGAAAACACTTTAGAAACGATTTGAGACTAAATTGGGAACATTTGAAAATTTTTGGAAAAAGTTAGAAAAATTTTAACTGCAGGGTTCACACGCCCGTTTGTTTGGCCGTGTGGGCATTCGAAGTAGGGACACACGGCCGTGCCCCAGCCCATGTCTATGCCCTTGTAACTTTCTGACTTGGGTCACATGGCTAAGCCACACACCCGTGTGCCAGGCCGTGTACCCTTTGAAATGGCCTCGCACGCCCGTGTGCTAGCCGTGTGTCTCACACAGCCAAGTCACACGCCCGTGTGTCCGGCCGTGTGGACCTAAAATGTGCCTTAAAAACCAAATTTACCATTTCCTACATGCTTGGACATTAAACAATTCAAAAACCATTCGTTTAACCTATTCAAAACACGAGCAAACACATTTAAAAAGGCCAAAATAATCATCCTATATGCCTAACCAATGTACCCTCATTAGTACAACATTTATATCATCAAAGCATTACTCAAATCCAAATTATAAACATACCAAACCAACCTTACACTTATAACCTCATTTACACTACATCCACAAAATAACTATCAATTATTCATACTAGGTACATGCCGACACAAAAGAAAAACATCACCACATTTGAGTTCGGGATCGTTGTTGGATGCTGAATCAGCGATAAAAAGAGAAGTACCTAATCTGCGCACGGAAAAAAAACCATACGCTGAGTAAAACCCAGTGGTATTTCTATAATCCGAATATTTAAAAAAAGATAATATAATATGTACAATTAAATTTTAAGCACATATTAATGTCCAGTATCATGACTATCATATGCTATCATATTTCATTTGTTAAACAATGTCCCAATTCACACAACTACTATATGAATAGTTATTCACATATCAAACCACATTTATTTGTACAATGGCATTAGCCATTCAATACTCAACTCATGAATATATCATTTCATACCATACTCAATTCTCATCACTTGTTATATAATAGCTTTTCACAATTTGATCCACATATCATTTAAAAAATAACATTATCCATTCCATATCCAATTCATGAGTATATAACTCATGTATCTCATTTTCATGTTTCAAATCACTATCCCATTTTCAATTCACATACAATATCATCCAATATCAATCATAGTATCGTTTTATTTAATTACCCTATTAACACTACTCGGACTCGGACGAATACATGGATCCAACCAACACACTAGTTTGGCACCCAGTGCCTTATCGATAAATCCGAAGTAATATCTGCGTCCAGCGCTATATAAATTTGACACCAAGTGTCTCATCGGTTAAACCAAAGTAAATTGGCACTTAGTGCCTCATCAACTCAAAGTCGAAGAAATCTCTAAACTCTTCTTATCTTATGGCATGCTATCTATATCCGACTCAGCTCAATACAGTTAATAGGATTTAATTTCACATTTCAGATATAACAAATATCCAATACTAATTTTTCATATAATCACATATATACACATGAATTAAATTTAATCTATAATAATCAATATCCAACTTTCACATTAACACATATATTCATTTCAATTCAATAATCAATACACTCAATATGTATCTACCAATTCAATCCATTTCAATCAATTATCAAATGTCAAATACTCACCTCAGCACTTGCCATATGCATTAAATTGAATTATAACAATTAACAACTACGTTCGGATTATAGAAATACAAACCGTGAATTCCGAGCTATTCGACGTCGATTTTATCCTTCCCTTTTTTAGTCGAGGATTCCAGTACGACGTTAGCTACAGAATTAAAAGAATTAAAATTCATCAATATAACACAATTCAATTTCATATTGAATATTTGAAATTTTTACTTAATTTTGCCTAAATTTCAATTTACTCCCTAAACCGAGACTAATTTTTATTCTTCATATTTAATCTTATATTTTTATACTAATTTCACTTTAAGCTAAATTTAGCTCCCTATTTTCAATTAAACCCCTAAATTTTATTTTTTTCACAATTTAGTCTCTATTACTCAAAATTTACAATTTGTTCTACAATTTAATCCTTTTCCATTTTTAACTTAAAAATCTATCAATTTCATCTCTAATACTAAAATTATTCAACATTAAGAACACTTAAAAACTTAATAATTGCTAAAATTTTGACATGGGTCGAGTTGCCTTAGATACCAAAATTCTAAAAACATAAAAATTACTACATTGACTAACCAATTAAACTTTGAACCCTAAAAATCCCTAAGGTCGTGCGTCTTTCTCCTTTCTTCTTTCTCTTTTTCTTTCTTTTTTTTTCTTTCTAATTTGTATGTCTTTTTCTTTCTTTCTTTTTTAATACTAATTTTGTTTTATTATACTTTAATTATTATATAATATATACACATTTAATTATTTATTAAGATAACATATTTTTATAACATAGGTATTTATAAAGATAACATATTTTTATAACATAGGTATAATTACTACATTGGCCCTTTAGTTTATTTTTAATCTATAATTTAATTTTTACCCAATATACAATTTAGTCATTATACTTAATTACTTTTAATTCAAGTAAATTCACTCAACTGGAACCAAATTAACTACACAATTAACTTTATAAATATTTACAAAGTCCGATTTACAAAAACGGAGTTTTAAGAATGCACTTTCCGACATCCGTAATTATCGGATTGTTACAATATTAATTACTTATAATCGTGATATTAACAGAATTAATGAATTGCAAAATTGTTGTTTCACCCAGCCTTTTTTTGTCAAGGTTCAAACTAGTGGGAACACTCACAATTGTAACTGAGCATTGAATTCAGAATCAGAATCAACATACACACCGTTTTGAGTTTTGCCTCGTACTTCTTTTGCAAGAGAGAAAGAAACACATCAGTAATTCTACAACTATTAGTTGCCAGAGTTTTTTTTTTTTTTTCCAAAGCAACAACCAGTCGGCAACAGTGATTGCCGGCGGGAACATATTTGCATCAAGAATCGCCATTGTTTAAATCAGCACATGAAACCCATGCCATAAATAGCAGCCACCGACTCCTCCGTCCATCTATCTCCAATCAAAACCCCCACGCAGCTCATCAAATCAAAAATAAGGATTAAATTTTCAGCTATAAAATACTCCCGCAACCCCCGCCCTATACCGTCCAATTTTATGCCACATGCTTATATTCTCTCACCCTAAATTTCTTTATATAATTAAGTAAATCATTCTACTAACTGTTGGTTTTCCTTACTTTTTCAACTGGAGTGTGTACTGCGGATAAGTTTTTTCATCATCAGATCAAGTTCGTAGGAAGGTAACAATGGCGGAAACTCAATCTCAAGGGACCCCAACGCTCTTCTCTCCTTACAAGATGGGCAAATTCAACCTTTCTCACAGGTCTGTGTTTCAGTTTGTCCCGTTTTTTTTTTTTTTTTTTTTTGCATCAGATTCCTTGATTTTGGAGGGGCTTAGATCCTTGTCTTGAGGGAACTTTGGTTGTCAGACATGTTCTACCAAAGATTTCCTGGGGTCTATTGAGTTTGGTTTGTATGTGATGGCAGGGTGGTGCTGGCGCCGATGACTAGATGCAGGGCGTTGAATGGAATCCCAAGGCCGGCGCTCGCTGAATATTACACGCAGAGGTCGACTCCCGGCGGCTTTCTCATCACCGAAGGGACACTGGTGTCCGACACTGCAGCTGGGTAATTTCGTAATTTAACCAAAGCCTGATACGACTATTCCACCAATTAATTATGCCACTTTCTAGTCTTTTCCATCAAACAGATAGCATTTGCCCAATGTTGTGTCGTTTTGCATGTTGGAAGAGTTTTTATTTTTAAATTAAATTGAATATGAGAAAATAGGGTTGGGAGATGCAATGCTTCACTTCAAATATAATCATTTTATATATGATATAATGGTACCCTTGTTAGTCTTTTTATCCCTTCCCTGTTACAAAATGATTGTTCCAATAATATCAGATTTTCATAATATTGAGTTATCCAGATTCCTGGCATATCCTAAATTGCGTAATGGTGCAATGTTGAAGCAGGTTCCCACATGTTCCTGGGATCTACAATGACCAACAGGTGGAGGCATGGAAGAAGATTGTGGATGCTGTTCATGCAAAAGGAAGCATCATTTTTTGCCAACTCTGGCACGTTGGCCGTGCTTCACATTCTGGTAACTTCCATCACCCTATGCATTTCCCCTTTCTTTCACCATTTATTGAAATATTTTATTTGCTTATTTTGACTAATGATATAGTGTATCAACCTGGTGGGGCGGCACCCATATCGTCAACAAGCAAGCCTCTCTCCAACAGGTGGAGAATTTTGATGCCAGATGGGAGCTATAGCATATATCCTAAACCTAGAGTTCTACAAATCTCGGAAATACCAGAGGTTGTCCAACACTACCGCACGGCAGCTTTGAATGCCATTCGAGCCGGTTTTGATGGAATCGAGATTCATGGAGCACATGGATATCTCATCGACCAATTTTTAAAAGAAGGGATCAATGATCGCAGAGACGAGTACGGTGGATCACTGGCAAACCGATGTAAATTCTTAATGCAAATAGTTGGATCCGTAGCCGAAGCTGTAGGTGCAGATAGAATCGCAGTCCGAATTTCACCTGCAATCGATCACCTTGACGCCACTGACTCTAATCCGCTCAACCTCGGCTTAGCCGTGATCGAGAGGCTTAATGAGCTTCAGCTGAAATTGGGGTCGAAACTCGCTTACCTTCATGTGACTCAGCCTCGTTATCATGCCTATGGGCAAACCGAATCAGGCAGGCACGGTAGTGAAGATGAGGAAGCTCATTTAATGAGGACTTTGAAAAGGAGTTACGAGGGAACTTTCATGTGCAGTGGCGGATTCACAAGGGAGCTCGGAATGCAAGCAGTGTCTGAGGGTGATGCCGATCTGGTATCGTATGGCCGTCTTTTTATATCGAATCCAGACCTGGTTTTTAGGTTGAGGATCAATGCGCCATTAAATCGATACATTAGGAAGACATTTTATACGCAAGACCCTGTTGTGGGGTACACGGACTACCCCTTCCTGGTAGTACAATCACGACTTTGATGTGCAATGGCTGTGCTGTTGAATATATGTTAAAATTATGTGTGAAATAGGAGAGTCTAATTTGATATCAAACCTGTGTGTCTTGGTTTTTGTACACAATTCTGGGACTACCCTAAGCTCACCTGCTCAGATGTAACCAAACAAAATTATTATAAAATCCATGGAATGTAGTGGAAGAAATAGTAAGTAGTCCGAGCTGGGACTTATCTGTAGATTGGTTTGTTGCAGAAAGAATCAGAGCAAAGATAGCAAAAACACAAATCCAAAATGATTGCTGCATCCAATCCTATCATTGCTTCTCTTTCGAATTTCTTCCTTCTTTTAAACAAATACCTACAGATTTTTTTCTTTTTTTTAATAATAATAATAAGAGAGAACTACTACTTTGGGTCAAGGGTAGAAAATCATTTGAATAATATAATTTGGACCATTAATTAATTTTGTATTTTATTATTGCAGGCTTAAAACATTGAAATGGTCCAATCAAAATCCCAATTCAGCCCCAAACGTTGAAATCCAAATCCAAAATCCAGCTACGACGACCCCGCACCCTCATTCATTTCTTTCATATTTTCCCAACTAAATTCTATCATTTTTTGCTAAATTTAATCATATATTTTCTTCTACTCTCATCCATAAAATTCAATTATAATAATATAAATATGTGCAACAAGTTGTTTAACTGTACATGCCACTGTCATTATATGTTTAAAAAATGAAAACAACCTAATTAATTAATGAAAAAATTTCATATTTTCAAACTATATTCTGGGAGGGACTTTGTATAGAATTAGACCAAAAAGAAGCTTGAAATAAGTGGAATAGAATGGCAGGTAAGCAAAGGCCAAAGGGGGACGGGGACTGTGTCTGCTCCTCCCCCTGGCTATGCTCTGTTCTCTCATATGTTCTGTTCTTTAACTGAGACAGAGTTTCGCTGTCTTTGCCAGTCTGTCATTTATCTTCATTCCTTTTTTCCCCTATATATACTAATTTAATAATGCTTTCCTTATTTTAATTACCAAAAACCTTTCTCTTCTCTCCATTTATATATATATAACCATATACGGCTTTCTTGTTTTCTTTATCCTCTGTTTCCAGCAGTTTTATTATACAAACACAAAGAGGTTTTAGCACCGTTAACAAAACGTCAACGTTTTGTCATTTTCCATGAGTCTCTTCGGCCTCGGTAGCAGGTTCGCACCCATTCAATTACCCAAACCTTGTTTCTGTGTCTTTTTCAATATGGCGGTGATCTCTGTTTTTTTTCTTCTTTTCATTATGTGTTTTTGTGGTGATGATATATGTGATTTCATACATGGAGTTTTCGAGAAACAATTATAGAAAAAATCCATTCGAATAGTGATGATATATATGACTTCATGTAATCCATTCCAACTTCATGATTGAAGTTGTTTACTGGTTCTACTTTAGATGATTGATACTAAGCAAAGGATTTCGATACTTGGAATCCTTGAAACTTGAAACCCTTTCTCCTCATAAGGATTGGCTGATCCTTTGTTTTTTGCATTATGCAGAAACCAGAAGACATTTAGGCCTAAGAAGAATGCTCCATCAGGAAGCAAGGTTGGAGTGCTGGTTCCCTTTCTCTTTTTCTTGTTTTGAGTTTTAGCATTTATTAAACGTGTGTTTGGGGTCATTGGGTGCTTTCAATAATATTATATGAAGTGGATGAGCAGCAATTTTTCAATGAAAATGGAATTGCAGGGTGCTAAGCTTCAAAAGCACATTGATGCAACCTTGGGTAGCGGGAACTTGAGAGAAGCTGTTAGGCTACCACCTGGTGAAGATATCAATGAGTGGCTTGCTGTAAATAGTAAGAATCTGAGTTTAAAAAAACTTCTTTGCTAGATATTCTTAATGAACTCGCTATCATTGGAACTAATTTTCTCTCCATTTTTATTTTCATGCAGCGGTGGATTTCTTCAATCAGGTGAATATCCTGTATGGTACACTGACTGAGTTCTGCACAGCAAACAACTGCCCAACTATGTCAGCAGGAACAAAGTATGATATTACTTAGTATAGTTTGCTTTTTTAGGTGAAAGTATTGTTGATGTGCCTCTGGCAAGGGTCCCTATGGTTTACAGGCCGAGGGGTAAACCAATGAGTCTGGTATTGTTCAACAGGTATACATAAAGATTGAAATTGGTTGGTTTAATTGGTTGGCAGATATGAGTATAGATGGGCTGATGGGGTTACTATTAAGAAGCCTATAGAGGTATCAGCTCCCAAGTATGTTGAGTATCTGATGGACTGGATTGAAGCTCAGCTAGACGATGAAGCAATTTTCCCACAAAAACTGGGTTAGTATTGTAATATATCATGTGATGAACCAAATAAAATGGAAGCTGTTGTCATTGTTCATGAGATTGCTTTTGTTTTTGATGGAGTACAGGGGCACCATTTCCACCGAATTTCCGAGATGTTGTGAAGACGATATTTAAAAGATTGTTCAGAGTATACGCCCACATTTACCACTCGCATTTTCAGAAGATTGTGAGTTTGAAAGAAGAAGCTCATTTGAATACTTGCTTTAAACATTTTGTTCTGTTTACTTGGGTAAGTTTCTCCTTTTCTCAAAATCCTATGTGCTTTTCATTTTCATTGCTCAAATGATGATATGATTATGGGGGCCTCCATATCTGTAACATTGTCATGTTATGCAGGAATTCCGGTTGATTGACAAAGGAGAACTTGCACCTCTGTCTGATCTTGTGGACTCCATTTTGCAGTTGTAGCCTCAAGGATTCACCCTTTTCTTTGAATATTTTGGATACACTTTTTTGCGAGCTTCTATTTGCTCATCTAGTCTTTATTTAGTTTTTCTTTTCCTTTGTCTCCCAATGGTGTGTCTTTTCTTAATTAGAAATGAAGACAAGTTTGACATTATTTATGATATTATTTGGATCACAGTTGATATTTGAGGAACAAAGAAAGTAATCAAGCAAGCATTGGATCATAGTTTTAGTTAATATTTGAGAGACAAAGAAAGTAATCAAGCAAGTAGTTTAAGAGTTTTGACATAAGAACGACTTGTTACAGAGGTCATATATGTAGGAACATATTTATAAGATATTATCAAAAAGTAGAATTTAACACCAAAATCATATTTTTCGTTTTATTAATTAAACATCCAGGTGTAATACAATTCAATCAGTATCGTCCTATAGTATTTTTCATATGTTATTCAAAACTGTTTTTAACTTTGATCAGCCACCTCATTTATCCCATCACCACCCAACTTTCTTTACAGCCATTACCTTAAACCAGTTCTAGTATAAAAATAAATGTTCTCTAGTAAAAGAAAAAGGAAGTAAAAGAGGAAAAAGTAACATTTTCTTTCTCTAAGGGTAGTTTGGTGTATAGGATGTTTATCTTTACCGGTGTCTCTTGAGATTTCTATGACTGAGCTATCTGTTGTGGCTTTGCTAATACCTCCATTGATGGATGATGCTGAATCAATATTTTAGTTTACAAATGACCCACCGGTTTTTCCCTTCGACTAGGCATTTTGCAACCAATGAATTGAGTCATCCTTTCCGGTCGAGCTTTTACTTTCTGTAGCATTGAGACAAAATTACAGAAGCTGTGTTTTAGCTTTTCTATACTTCTGTTCATTCACAGATGCATCCAGGAAGCGGATTTGCATAGAAACTCTCCTCCAGTTTTGGAAACTCCCCAGACTCTCTATAATAGGGAGATCCATCTCGATCTTTGTGAAGCTTTTTCACTTTGGAACTGAATTTCTTCCAAGAAATATTTCCCTCGTCATAATCATCCACAAGTTTTACAAAATTCATCCTGCACCAACAGATTGATGTTTATTTATTCACATTTTGCTCCAGAAATGGCAATGATTAGATGGCTGTAAGAGCATGCATTCAATAAAACAATGGAAACAACCTGATGAAGAAGGTTAAGAATTGTTGAAAGCCAACAGGTAGAAAATTACCTGTCTGGGTTGATAGTCTTCTTGAAGTTCTCAAATCGCCTATGTCCTTGAACTGCCTTTGCCATATTTCCATCATATGTATAAACAAATACATCACTCTTAAGGGCAACAATGTAGTCTAAACCAGCCAACATATTCTGGTGATTCTTAAAAGGTTCCAACTCCTCAACAGTAGAGAGGGAGGAATGCGAGAAAATGTTAGGAAAATCCTCCTTAAGAGAATCCATACTTCCATTTCCGTAAGCTTCACCAGCGACCAAGTAAATTCGAGTGCTTGACGGAAAACCCAATGCTCTGAGCAAGAGGGAAGTCTCCCTGGGGGTCAGTGGACAGCCACCAAGTAATCTTTTTTCTGTTCCATTAATCTCCTTTTCCTTCCAATGGCCAACTTCATAACGCATCCTACGTAGCTCATCATCTTCTTCTGCAGTCAAGCTATGACTGCAGCCAGTGAATGCCAGCATATCCTTCTCATATCTACAAAGTAAACAAATAAAAGCAAGAACATACATCAGCCTTGACTTATTCACAATAATGTGAACTTCATCGATATTATAGTTTATCATGAATGTAAAGATGATACCATACACATCCATTTTCATGAAAACAGATGCTTACTCATGCCAAACCAAACAAGAAGAGTATGGAGTAAAGGGAAAGAAGTATTTATATACATAATAAATAAATTTCTTTTACTCGCCTCAAATGGAGAGCAAGATAAGGGCCACCATTCTCGCGCATTCTAGAAATCAAAGTGTCTCCAAGTTTTTCAATTGGAGCTGAATATTTCAATGCCACATAATTTACCCGGCACCTTAGCCTTTGAATAGATCTTGGGATATCATTATTAGCAAGCCGAGAATCTGTGTGAGTAAAATAGATTACTTTATGCTGCTTCAACAACGGAAGGACTTCTGCCTTGTAATATGTAACCTAAATAAAAAAATGTATGTAAGATAGTTACTCTAGTCTCATAAGGAACCAGTAAAGTACATACATGTATGACAGGTTTGACTGAAGCAAAGCCACTAGAACAGTCGTATGAATGAACTGCTCAACTTATTGCCACATCAGGCAGAAAACAGAACCAGTCATCCTCTACAATAGGTGCATTCTGTAGTTTCTGAATAGACAATTGGAAATGACAAAGATAAGTTTATACTAGCCTTAGACCAAGATATCGGTGTTTTGTTAAAAGGTTCAATTCCAGCATACTCAGGCGGTATTGTCTCAACTATATGGACATCGTCCTTCAGGGTCTCACTGAAATGCTGCCAGTCAAACAGATCTTTAAAGCCACTGCAAATATATCAGACAATGTGTTATATGATATACAGATAACTATGATGCATACCATGCAACAGTCTTCTGTGACTAAAGTACCCAAACATCAGATGTCAAAAATGTCAATTGGAATAACTATAAGTTAGCCATTCGTTAATAGCAAGAGAAGTAGGAGATATTCATATCCAGATCATGTAGATGAAGGTTATTAGCTTATGCATTCAACAGAACCAGTAAGGAACTGATGTACTGATAGGTGCAAAACAGGCAATCCAAAACATTAGCACAGCACACAAAGAAACTAACCTTTCATCAGCCCAGTATGAGGTGTGATCAAGTGAAGGCAGGACAAGTGTTGCTTTCATAACCTTAGCAATAGCAACCATATCACAGATCTGCATTCTAAAATTATTGATACATCAGAAGATAGAAATAATAAAAGGTTAGGCTATAAAGCCAATGAGAAACACACAACAGACAGACCCCAAATCTCATCTGATTCAAACCGCCATTAGCATTTACAAGAATGTAGCCATTTGTCTTTGCATCTAGCTCTGCCAAGAAAGCAACAATTAGAAGTTTAGAACAAATGAAAACATAGAAGTTGATAGCAAGTTCCCAATACACAAAAACATCAATATATCTGTGAACACACACATAAAAGTAAACAGGGAGTGTTAACAAAAATGAAAGACTTCCATACTTTTCTGATTCTTTGAGTGGTCAAAACACTGAGTGAAATTCTCGCTATTTGGTTGAGACCAAATACCTGAATGCTGGAAAAGAAATGGAAAATATCTGAAAATTGTTTATTGGTAAACAGAATAATCAACTCTAAGTTTCTTTGCATACAAGCATACGTGAGGCAATAAATTTAAGATGCAGATTTTAAACTTACATCAGTTATGTCTGATGTCAATGTCATCAGATTTTGATCTGAATCACTTCCTCGGTACCCATAGTCATGATAGCCTTGATCCATTAGCCTTAGTCTATTGGTGGAGGACTCAGATAAACCCTAATCACAATAGCACATTAGCAAGGAAAAAATCTAAACCACGCTATACAGTTTATCTGCCGGTAGAACATACCTTGCGCTCTGAGAAAAGAACAAAATACATGGAGTAACATAAAATTAAAAACTTGACATTCAAGATTCTTTTTCAGTGATATAAAAAGCATGCTTGTTAGTCCTCAACTATAAACCAGTTGAAAATTCAATTTCAGTATATGAAAAGGGAATAATCTGGCTATAAAAATCTAGAATCAGATACATGCTTTGATCCAAATATACGGGGTAGGGGTTATCCAGGAATCGAACCGGGATTGGTATCAACTTATCCAAATTTCGAAGAAACTTTAAATTGTCTCGGATTGCAAATATATTACTTCAGCAATTAATATGCATACTCCCTAGTTTCTGCTTTGTACCCATAAATATGGCAATAAGTACACAAGACGATCACCCATTAATTTCCCAAGCATGAGAATTAAAAGAATCTAACACTCCGAAGATAAACAACAATTTTCACATTGATCTATCAACATTGAATACAAGTGCAAGTCAATTCATAAACAGCTATCACAAAAAGCTACGTAATATTCATGAAAGTACCTGATTTGATGTAGCGGTTTCGATAGCAGATCTAAACCAACCAGTAGCACAAATCTTGAAAACACCCAAAAACAAACAAGCCCCACAGAAAACCAAGAACATCCAATGCCCGAACTTCTTCCTCTCCTTCAACCCAAATTCCAGAACCATAGATCCAACGCTCGGCTTCCTTAACAACACTTTTCTTTGGCTCAACCCATCAATTGAAACCGAACCCACAGCCACAACTCCAACCTCCGATCTGGGTGAGGTTAACGGTAGATCAATCTCATGATGCACGCTCAAGTTATTGTTGTTACTTCCGTTATTGTTGGAAGAACCGACGGAGTTATTGTTGCGCTTGAAGGAGTGAGCTCGGCGAGTCATTGGACCCGAGAAACGCGGGCTGTTAACTCTCTGTGAAACGCCATCGCTTGTGTTGTGGTGGTGGTGATGGTGGTGAGCCATATATAACTTTGGTGTACCTCTACAATTTCACTCACTACACTTGGTATTTATTGGTCTATGTAGTAATCGAAAGCTATGTTTTCAATTAAACCTCCATTAACAAGAAAAAACACACTGGGATTTTGGGGTCTGAAATCAGAGACTTAGGCTCAGGTCGGATGGGCGGGTTTAACTCCGGGTAATTTAAAAGTATTGGTCGCGGTGATATTAGTTACTCTGGCTATAAGATTAGAAACAATTATGGGCTGAGAATATTAAAAATAGTATATGAGAAATGACAATTTATTTATGTTACTTATATTATTTAATATAAAACATAAATTAAAATTATTATTTTTATAAAATAATAATTAAAATATTAAAATTATATAC
The DNA here is from genome assembly GCA_005393395.2 of Gossypium australe. Classification (NCBI taxonomy): domain Eukaryota; kingdom Viridiplantae; phylum Streptophyta; class Magnoliopsida; order Malvales; family Malvaceae; genus Gossypium; species Gossypium australe. Next base: position 122,945,659 of record CM016619.1, read on the forward strand.
AATAAAATCTAAATATTTTTAAATTATATTCATAATAAAATATTAAAATATTTTATAAATTATATTTAAATCAAATAATAAAATATAAATTAAATTGTATTTATATTAAATTTATAAATAAAAATTATAAATTTATTAAAAATTAAATCATATTAAATAATGACATATTAAACTTATGTTATGTGTATTAAATAAAATAAATAATAAAGGAATAGTTGGAGGGGTAAAATAATAATTACTTTTGTTTTTGGACTTCCAAATCAGTTCACTGAAGCTTTTAACTTCAGCTAATATTTTGGGTTCCAGTGAAGTGAGAACACTGGTGTGCTTGCCAAACACTACAATTGGAGCTGCATTTCAGTTTAAATTTTACAACTGGAGCTGCATTTCAGATCAATTTTTTTTTACTCTTTAAGTCTCACCACACTGGAGCTTATCGGTGATCCAAAAGGGTTCTTAAAAATTTAAAAATCAGAGCGTGTGTTAGGACATGACATGAGTGGGGTGTTGGCCCTTGCATTTATAGTATTGTGCTAAAAATAGTAGGAAGCCCCTCAACTTAGGCGGATTGTATTTCGGCCACTTTACTGAAAAAATAATAAATTAATTTTTATATATTTTAAAACATGCAAATTAGTCCATATGTTAAAATTTTCTATTAAATAATAACGTAGAAAATGATGAAAAAAATTTTTATGGGTAAACTATAAAAATATCACCCAATTATACCTTTCATTTTATTTTGGTCACCTAATTATTAAATTTTTACGATTTAGTCATTACATTTTTCAAAATTAAATATCTTAATCACTCTGAGCTGATGTGGGCTTTTTTTTATTGGTCTAGTAGTAAAATTAGCTCTCTAGTGTTTATATCAATTTGATCTTAAATATAAAAAAATTCAACAAATTTAGCTCTTAATTTTTACAAAAAATTTTATATTACTTTTAATTCTAAAGAGTTGAAAAAATTTGGCTCTCAATATTTACAAATCTATGAATTTGGTCCTAATTTTAAAAATTAAAAAAAAACATTTTTAAAATAAATTCATTTTTAGCCTTTTATAACCCACTGGCTAACTAGTGATGGCAACAAGGGGGGCGGGGCCTTTTTTGCTTGCCTTGCCCCAATGCTCTACCGTTATGCTCAGGCCCTAGCTTGACCCCGACTTTAAAAAATTATTTCATTTTAATTTCTAGAGTTAGAACTAAATTGATAAGTTTTGTAAATGTTAAGGTCCAAATTTATTAATTTTTTAGAATTAGAACTAAATATTAATAATTAAAAATTTAAATTTTTTATATTTAAAATAAATTTGATATAATGTGTAAGGATAAGAAGGGAATTTTGTTTGGGAAATAACAAAATGAAGTGATAGCAGGAAGTCAAAGCCACCAAAATTGACTTAGTGAAAGTACCCATGTAATTTAATTAAATCAGTGCGTGCATGTGAGGATTTAAAATGATTAATGTAACAACCTCCAAAAAGAAACCTTAATTACAACTATGAAAACATTAATTAGGTTTAATTTAATACTTGTTATTAAAAGGAGACCACCAGATTCTACGCGAGTAAATTATAATTTGAATTGTGGGGTCCACACCCACTAATATGCGCTCGCCCTTTCAGCCAATTACAATAATACCTCTTTTCTCCTCTTTTACCTTTCCTTTTTTTTTTTTTTTTATATATTTTAGGCTTAAACCCCCAAAAAAAAACATTTAAAACAAATCATTGAGATATTTTGGATTTTTGGAAAAATAACAAAGAAATATAGTAATAACCTCAGTAAAAATAAGACGACGACATTCTTCTCTTCTCTTTTTCAACCTAGGGTTTAGGTTTTTGCATCATCATACCAAAACCTTTAGAGGTAATTGCAATAAATTAATATTTATATTTGAGTATCGTAATGAGTGAAAAAAATTGTAAAAATAATTTTGTGTCCAAACAAATTTATTACTTAAGGGTAAAATGATTATTTTTTTTACTAATAATGAAACCTTCTCAAATGCTACATGGTAGGCAATGATTGGTTTAACAATTTTTTTTAAACAATTGGTAACCGAGGGCCTGTTATGGTAATGAAAAATAAGTTTAGGTACCTAAAATAAACAAAAAAAAAAAAATTAAGCACCTAATTGGGAAAAAAATATTATAATTTAGGTTTTTTTTGTTCAAGCCCATATTTTGTTTTTAAAGTATGTATGCTAACTATGTTCCTTAAATTTAAAGGAAAATAGTATGATTCTCTCCCTTCACATTAGGTCGATTATTTGTTTATATCAAATTATGGAGTATAAATTTGAAGGTTAAAATATACTTTAATCCTACTTAGAAAAAATAAATATAATAACATAGTATTTTAATTGATAATTTAATGGTATTAATTATTTGGACTAATTAATAGCATTATAAAAAATACAATGACCAAATTACATTATAAATTAAAGTGTAATGGTTAAATCTCAAATTTAGGCATAATAGAGAGATCAAATTTGAAATTTAATCATTTTTTCTAAAATTGCAACAACAAAAAAAAGTAAGATCAGTGCAAACCTAAAAGAGATAAGAAACACATGTCAGTATGTAAGATTTTTAGGGCGATATTAATTATTAGGACTAATTAATAACATTATAAAAATACAGAGACCAATTTATATTAAAAGTAAATTACAAAAATTAAATCTTAAATTTAAACCAATCAAAGGAACTAAAACTTTGGTAAAATGCAAAAAAAAAAAAAAGAGAGAGAGAGAAATATAACCAAAAAAAGAGGGAACAAAATTACAATTTAACCATTCTTAATCTAATGTAAAAAAAAAAGAAAGAAAAAAAAAAACATGAATGACTAGACATGAGTCAAAGAAGGAAGGTCCAGAAGGACCTTTCATTTGTTATAGGTATATAGATTTTAATAAATTAATAAATTTTCAATATTAAATAGCTGTTATAAATTTATTTGAAATATCAAATAAGTTAAAATATTAAAAAAGAAAATATATTGCATTTAATTTTTCTCTTTACCACGTTTGAGATTCATAGTTCTTGAATAGTCTTGGTGGATCAAATTTACATGAATTAGTACTTAAAAATCTTTCCCTAGAAGATGAAAGCATACAAAAATTGATTCAATCGATTTATAAGATTTGAATCCAATTACTTGCATCCTCTATCTTGGTCTCATTCATCAAGGATTTTTTTGAGATAAATCCTTTCATTACAATTATCAGATAAGGTTTTTAAGTCCAAGTAAAACAGTCAGCTTGATTTCTAAGGCTTAATTTGGATAAGCGGTGTGTTTACTTCCGGTGAGATTAAAAACAGCGATGGCGGTGAGATTAGTCACTGTAGCGGTGAGATTGGATACTGTAGCAGTGAGATTAGAAACAATGATGGAGTGTGTGTTTGGATTCAAACGCAGCTGTAGCGGTGAGGTGAGAATATAAAATAACTATTAAGTACATTATATTAGAATTGATATATAAACTTTTATAAAATTATTAAAAATATGTTAATTTATAAATTCATTTAATAAAATATTAAAATGTATCTTATGATATTTTATTATAAATATTTTAATTAATTATATAATTAATTTTAGGTTTATATTTAACTACTTATAATTATTTACTTTTATATTATAAATTTTATTATGATTTCTTTGTTTTATTTTAAATTGCTTTATAGGCTCATAAAGTCATATATTTCTTTCTATTTTCTTCATCCTTTCTTTCGGTTTGGCCTTTGAATCTCAAACTCACACTTCTCTGTAATGGGCAGCAAAAACAAGGATGTAATTCACTAGAGTGTGAAGCCATCATTCCCATTCTCATGCCCAAGCTCATCATGACTTTGGCCAACCTTATTGGTATGCTTCCCATTTCTCCACTTCCTTTCTTTACTTGAGTCTTTACTGTTTTCATGTGTTGCAGAACATAGTTCTGATCGGGTTGAGTTTCTAAAGCTCTGCAAGAGAGTTGAGTACACAATACGATCTTGGTATCTTCTCCAGTTTGAAGATTTAGGATTTATTAGGAAGGACAAAAAAGGAAAAAAGGCTACAAACGCAACTTTAAAATTTTAACTGGGTAAAAATAGACCAGTGGGATTTTTACGGTGTGGTGTGATTACACCTCTTCCACTGCACTGCAAGCTTGTCATCCAAAGGCAATATTAGGTTGCAATTGCACAATTTTTCATATAAATCTCATTGCACTGAGGCTGAACGTCGATCCAAAGGCAGGCTAAGTAAAATGACGATGATAAGGATAAAGATAAGCTTTTGAAATAAGACAAGTTGATTCATCTTTTCTTCTTTAACGAAATTATAATATAATATACACATCATAATTTAATCATAATGTCCCTTTATTGAACCCTCGAGGCCCAAATCGTATATTAGAAACAAATCGGGACTTAACTGGAAGTCTAGTAATTTTTTCATGAAATTTTAAAATTTTTCCAAAGTACAGGGCTCACACACCCGTGTGGCCCAAGGACACGCCCGTGTGACCTTAAACACGACCGTGCTTCAGGCAGTGTCCGACCATTGTAACTCTCTGACTTACTCACACGGCCAAGTCACAAGCCCCTGTGCTAGGTCGTGTTCCTTACACGGCTGAGACACACGCTCGTGTCTCTGCCTGTGTGGTAATACCTAAGCATTTTGTTTTGAAATTTTTAAATTGCAGGGGACACACATCCTAACCATGTCCGTGTGTAAGCCGTGTGTCTTACACGGTCTGGTCACACACCCGTGTGCCAGGCCGTGTGGACTCAAAATGAGCCTTACACATCAAGTATACCAACCCTGCAAACCTTGAACACCAAGCAATTCAAAAACCAATCGTTCAACCAATCCAAAACACATTCAAATACATCTAAAACTAGTCAAAATAGACATCCTAAATGACTAATCAATAAATCATCATAATACCTTGCTCATAATTATCAAAACAATCCAAACATTCATCAACCAAACTAATTTCTAATTCTTACCAATTTAACTCAAACTTTGGTCTATTACATACTCATTAATACATTGTTTTAACTATACCATATATAGCTTTAACATGTTATACATATTTTCATGTATATAAGGTAACTAATATCATCTTATAACATTATTACAATAATTACTCAAAATGACACACATATGACATCCTAGGTACATGTCATTACCAAAAAGAAACATACTTCACCACTTTGAGGTCGGGATCGGCTTTGGATCCTGATTCTGCAATTCAACTTTAACCTATCCTACGCACAAAAACAAACCGTAAGTTGAGTATAAACTCAATGGTATTTCTATAATCCAAATGTTTATATATAAAATGATAAAACATAAACATTTTAATCATTTTAAATCCTTAATCATTCAATTAATCAATTCATAGATAAATCATTTATCATGTATTCAATCTTCATCAATAACTATCTTAATAGCTTTTCTCAACTTAATTCTCACAATCATCTATGAATATCAATAATCTTTCCATAAATCCATGATTCATGTTTTTCTATTTCAACAATTCAATTCAATCTATTCCAATTTCATAATCGATATCATTCAATATCATTCATATTGCCAATTTATTCATTCACCCCCATTAACAAGACTCGGACTTTGGCAGATACACGGATCCAACCAAACACACCAGTATGGCACCCAGTGCCTCATCGAATATTTCGAAGTAATAAATTGACACCTAGTGTCTCATCGGCCATGCCGAAGTAAGTTGGTACCCAATACCTTATCGAATTTATCCGAAGTAATAGTTTGACACCCAGTGTCTCATTGACTCGTGGTCGAAGTATCCCTGAACATTTCCAATCCTATGGCATGCCAACTATGTCCGACTCAGCCCGATACAGTTAATAGGGTTTTTAAATAACTTTACAATTTCCAATCAATACACATTTCAAATAATCACATATACTCATAATTCAATTCAATTCAATTCAATACCAATAATCACCTCAATTCCACTTACCATATATTAAATAATAAATACAAAAATTGATAATTAGCTTCGGATTATAGAAATACAAACTGTAATTCTCGAGCTATTCCTCGTTAATCTTGTCTTTTCCTTTTCTAGCCGAGGTCTCCAGCTCAATGTTAGCTACGGAAATTGAAACAATTAAAACTTATCAATACACTACAATTTAAAATTGAATATTTCAATTTATACACAACTTTTGCCTAAATTTCAATTTAGTCCTTAAATCAAACTACCATTTTTTTTCTTCCAAAACTAATTCCATATCTTATTCAATTTCCTCTTTAAGCTAATTTCAATTCTTTAATTTCACCATAAAACCCTAATTTCAAAATTTTACAATTTAGTCCCTATTACTTCAAACTTCAAAACTTATAATTTGTTTTACAATTCAATCCCTTTTTCCATTTCTAACTTAAAATTCTATCAATTTAGTCCCAAACACTTAAATTATTCAACATGAACATCATCTAAAAATCTAATAATTTCTAAAATTTCAACACAAATCAAGTAGTATTTTGTTTTAGGATTTTAAAAAATAAAATTACAAGAAAATGAGCTAAATTGACTTACCAATTTAAGTTTGAACCTTTAAAACCTTAATTTCTTTCTTTTCTTTCTCTCTTTTTCTTTCTTTTTCTTTTCTCTCTGTTCCGTCCCTCTCCCTTATTCTTTTTGTTTATTTTGTTTCATTTATTTTATGTATTTTAATATAATATAATAATATATATAATAATTACTAATATATGTATATAATTATTCCACATGTCACTAATATTGCCATACATTTGTCATCTTTTGGCCTAATTACTTATTTAGTCTCTTGACTTTTATCTATTCTAGAATTAAGCTTTCAGACTTTATTCAATTTAATCCCTCTACCTAATTACCCTCAATTCAAACTAATTCACCTAACTAATACCTTATTAACCACACAACTAACTTCGTAAATATTTAGAATCCATTTTACAAAAACGGAGACTCAAAAATACACTTTCCAATTACCCGTGACTATCAGGTCGTTACATTTCTCCCCCGTTAATAAATTTCGTCCTCAAAATTTACCTAAAAAGAGGTGGGGGTACTGAGATCTTATAGTTTCTTCCAGTTCCCAAGTTGCTTCTTCAATACTATGACTATGCCACAACACTTTCACTAATGGAACCCACTTATTACGTAACTCTTTCACCTCTCGAGCTAAAATTTCAACTGGCTCTTCTTCATATGACAAATCAGGTCAGATTTCAGTATCTTCCGTCGAAATAACATGAGAAGTATCCGATCTATATCTTCTGAGCACTGAGACATGAAAAACATCATGAATCTTCTGTAATTCCAGAGGCAAAGCTAAACAGTAGGCAACTAGCCCAACTCTTTCCAAAATCTCATATGACCCAATAAAACGAGGACTCAAGTTTCCCTTTCAACCAAATCTCAAAATTTTCTTCCAAGGCGAGACTTTAAGAAATACCTTATCTCTGACAGAATACTCAATATCCCGACATTTCAAATCTGTATACGATTTCTGCCTGTCAAAAGCTACATTCAGTCTATCTCGAATCTTCTTAACAGTGTCCTCTGTTTCTTGGATTAACTCCGGCCCAATCATTTTTCTTTCATTCAATTCCATCCAACACACATGTGACTGACATCTTCGACCATATAAAGCTTCATACAGAGCCATTTGAATACTTGATTGGAAACTATTATTATATACAAATTCAGCCAACGGTAAATAAGGGTTTGTTTGCAAAAAAAAAAAAACCTTGAAATCACGTTGAAACGTATTCTAAACGTGTTTAAAGCGTTCGAATTGTTCGAAGCGTCAGACTTTTCTATTAGGGAAACAAGAATTTATTAAAGAAAGCTCACCTTGTTGCGGGGCTTTCCTGCTGACATGGTAGGAAAGCCCCCCCAGTTGGGCAAACTTTCTCTAACAAATTTCTCATCTTTTAAGGGTAAAAGAACATTTTCAAGCACATTATGCAGTGTAAAATCTCGATAAAATTATATGACTTTTGAGCGTGTGATGAAAATTATTTGCACCATACAATATGCAACGAATGTGTGCATCTTAAATGAAATTCATAGCACGTATTCTCTTTCTCCCTACATAATTATCTTATAAAATGAGTGTAATTTTCATAACATAGACATGCATCTAGTTAATATAAAACAAAAGAACCTTGCATCATGGGTGAGAGTTGTGTGCACTTTTTTAGACAACTCTCTACTCTCTCTCTTTTTTACGTTTATTTATCCAAATCGTGACCGATATTGAAATGAGTCGACGAGTGAAATCCATTATATACTACGAAGGTCAAATCTGTAATACAAAGTTCAGGGTGATGTTTGTAGAAGCAAAGTCTGTGGAATTTTCGTTCAATAGTATTATTCAAATGTGTGAGCTACGGACCAGAATCAGGAGGAAAGTCTGAGGATTGACCCGGGGAAGAATTACGAGGTTGCAATGCAGATTTCTTGCATCCGTTGACCCTTATAAGTATTAAATATTTGATGTTATTAGAAAAATACATTTCGAGATAATTATATCATTGCACATCTCAAGCGGAAATATTGTTATTGAGTTATATGTCGAATTTGCCGATGTTGATGGATCTGACCTATCTTTGACCACTGTCGTGACGAATACGGGTACCAAAGTTGAAGTAAAAAGTCATATTACATGGTTGTGCGATGGGTTCCTAGCCTCTTTCAAAGCAGTTACTACGATGTTCCTAAGACATCTATGGGCAGATACTCATCGGTCTCCGACATCGATTTAAATTTCAAGGGTCAGTACTAGTCGGGGTATTGTTATAACCTAAATCTAGACACTCGAGCTCGACATTCAATCAGTGCATTTGATTTTAACTTTGACATTGGGTCCATGTTATGGGGCAGAAACAGTTATATCGGAGAATCATCGATGTATATCGGTCATCAACCCCGTTGAATATTTTGGCGGACACATGAGTTACAAAAGAATCGATAAACTACTCCTTTCGACAGGGGCTAGCATGTACGTCCAACACTATGCTTGAAAGTGACAATGAAGGCATAGACAAGGAAGGAGCTGTAAACAAGGAAGAAAGGGTTGTGGATGCAAACGAGGGGGAGGAGCTAGGACTTGAGCCAATCTGGTAGTGCGGGTCAAATGGTTCAAAAGTGGCACTATTTTTCAAACCGAATCTGGTTACCATAGAGACAAAACTTTGCAAGTATGACGATGACGTTTCAAATCCAGATGCGCGATTCAGGGCGTATGAATCTCTACCCCACATGACGAACACTAACCTATCAACTGAAGGTGGTTTAGAGTTTTTGCGACTTTTGTATAGAATACCTGGACATGCAAGCACATATTGTGATGTACGAGTACTGGAAATTGGAATGGAATACCCCAACAAAGATGTTTTTCTTGCTGCACTGAAATGGTACAACTTCAAGAATGACGTGAACTACTACGTTACGAAGTCGCGTTCTGAGAAATTTGAATAAAAGCGCGTAATGTAGGACAAGAGGTGTAAGTGGAAAATCATAACATCTTATCAAAAGAAAATCGAAATGTGGACGATAAATAAGTATCTTAGTCCCCATACCCATGTTGCGACGGGTGCAAGTCAGGACCATCCGATGCTAGACTTGGACATGATTGTTGACATTATTCTACCAATGGTGAATGTTAGTCCTCAAATTCAAATACCGGTGTTGATTGTGGACATATATAGCTAGTACCAATACACTCCAGCATATTACAAACTGTAAGTTGAAAAATAAAAGGCTATGGAGAAGTTACATCACAGATGAGAGGGTTCGTATAACTATATATGGCAATGGTGTCAGGTATTGGATTGGTACGTATCAGGTTTCGTAATCGATCTCGAAACGTGTCCAGGGTATTGAGGCAATTAGTTGGTCATTGGGAAAAAAATATTTCACTTGTTCTTTGGGACATTTGAGCAATGCAGAGAGGCATTTCAACACTATAAGCCTATGGCCCAAATTGACGACACTTGGTTGTACGGAAGATATCAGCAGCGTATATTGTTTGCTATTGCTAATGATAGTAATCGGAAGATTCTGCCTATAACGTTCGTAATAACTTTTAGAGAAATGATAGATGATTAAGATTTCTTTTTGAGCCGATTAGGTCCCCGCATTTACCCGCAACCTGGCATATGTGCCATATCAGACAACGGACTAGAAATACTCTTGGCGATTGGTCATCACAGATTTTTTTGGGATCGCACTCATCATCGGTACTGCATACGACATGTGGGATCTAACTACCATAAAAAATATCATTAGACAATTGAGTGAGATCTAGTCATCAACATGGGTTTGTAGTTTGAACTATGTATTCACTGCACATCGAATATTCATACCGGGTTATTTCATTACACTAACCAGTAGCTATTTCTTGACAGGTTACAAGCTTGTCCAACATCGATTCCATCACATGTTGAACAATTTAAGCACCATCAACGTCTACGGTGTGACGCATGTATCGAACATACCGTTTGAATAATGGAATCAGTCGTACAACAGAGGTCTACGACATGGGCACATGATGTCAAACTTGGCCGAGTGCATCAATTTCGTACTGAAGGGACACATCATTTGCTAGTAACATCTGTTGTTAAAGAAATATACATTCAACTGGTTTCCTAAGAGGGAGTTGGCATATGCTAGACAGATAGTAGGCGAAGGTACATTCTGTGATGAAAAAGATTTGGCTAAGTACAGCCAGAGCGAACACCATGTATGTAGTGTGCCATTTACATCGAAACCTCAATTTTTGATTCACGGAGCACATTAGGCCTGAGCAGAAAATGTCAGGTGCATCCTATCATGTGAACCTAACGAAAGAGACATGCGATTATAGGAGATTCTAAGCACTTTGGTTCCCATGCGCACATGCAATTGCCACATATGGGAACATACGAATTGAGTACGCACCTTACATCAACGACGTCTACCAACTACAACGCATTCACAGTGTGCAAAGTCCTGAATTCCCACCTGTCCCAGATGACAGTATGTGGCTGCCTATGTCCAGCGTACTGTTCGAGTTGGTGCCAAACAAGGACCTACGTTGCGTCCCAAAAGGTTGCCCAAATTCCACCCAGATAAAGAACAATGTGGATATTCGAGAGAGAGACAATCAACAAAAATTATGCGGGCATTGTAGAAACCCAGTGAATACAAAACCACATTTCCTATATAGGGATACGTTGGGGCCTCAACATCGATAACATTAATTTTTACTAAATTTCATATTCATTAGTGTGTTTCGCATATTCTCATTGATTCAATTTGTTAGTTATTATTAACTTACACAGAACTTATGGTAGATAATAATAAAGACAAATGTATTGTTTGAATGAATAAGCTCAGCTTTTTATTTATGAAGTATCTATATTTAAATCACAATATTTATAAGAAAAAAATACACCCAACCGTGTCATCGAGGAGAATGTGTGCAATATGGTGGTGGACGACGGTTGTATGGAAGATTTTTGCGTACAACCAACAGTACAACAAGAGGTTCAATCGGAGTGTAATCGGAGGTGTAGGCCTGTAGACTTCTCATCATCATCATCATCGCCTGAATATGTACTTAGCATGACCCCTTAGACAATTGTCTCTTCGAGATCGGTAGCGTAATCATCTTCCTCTGTAGTCGATTGCTGCATCATCCTCGCTTTCCATCGTGTATCCACCACTCTCGTGTCTGGTGGTTGCGACAATGAGCCACCCCCCGTAAAATAGTGATGTGTGCAGTGTTTGGGTCACTATAGGTGTGTAATCATAAGGTGCCTTAAATTTCGGGTACGTTAGAAAGGTATCGAGCATCGATATCTTCATTGACTGCTACATGAGCATCTGTATCAATATTTTTATCGGTGGTGATGCATACATCGGCGACTACACCAACATGGGGTTCGGCATCAACATGGGGTAGGGGATGTCGATGCCACGGAATATGTACCCGTGGGAACAGAGAAATTGGCCACGCGCAACGGTGGTCTGTAGTGTGATGGTGCATGTGGAAAAAACATAGGGTTACTTAATTGAACGGGAATAAGTGGAGCGAACTGACCTGTATATTGTGTAGCCACAAGCCACACATCTTCTACAGGAGCGGATGACGAACCCATCGTGCGATCGAGTCCCCTCCTACGCTACTATGGCTGTCGATGTTGCCTCTTCGCCCAAATTTACCTACTCCTTACCTACAGTGGTAACAGATACAGCTTGCCGATGGCTTTGAACTATGCCAAGTAATCATCAACTTTCACCATGTCCACTACAAAAAATGGTTCGCAAATGGGTTAAGATTACCTTACGGTCCTACGCCTCGATGTGCTCATCGTGCTGCGCCACCTAGTCGTTGTTGTCCTTCCCCCGTATGTCCACATTATACAACTTCTTCAAGTCTCATAGTGGCAGTAAAATTCGTTGCCTCCACCCGAACTATCACAACACCCAATTCGATTCGTGCATTTCCATCGCCGTATACCCTACCAACAACACCTTGGGCATCCCACATCTGCCGATTGTCCAAAACTTTCGGCAAGATGCACGATATGACATTGGTGTTGGTGTACAACATCCATTCAAATAGAAAAGTAAAGTTGTAAATATAGTTATGTATGAATTTTTTTACGAATCATTATGTAATTAATATAGGTTCGAAAGAATAAGTAACTAACCTTGGTTTTCAAATGTTGGTCTAACAACAATCTAATACCTTCTAGCTCCTCGAGCAGTCCCATATAGCTCAACCCATGGTTCCACCTATATAAATGATATGTTAATTGAAACGTATACGTTTTTGTTAATAAATGATGTTTACCTCGTCACCAACAGGAACATGTATAGGTCGGTCACATTTGGACGTAGAAATAGTAGTAGCCACTAGGCCCACGGTTGCAACAGGAGCAGACAGCCATCAATCGATGTCGCACTTGGTATCATGGCCCAACACATCTCCCAATATAACGTAGACACTATGATAGATCCCCAACTTAGTTTTTCGCACTTATTGAAGTCCACTAGATGTGGTAGCCACCTTACGTGCACCAAATTTTGAGATTTGTCGAGCGTTAAAATGCCCCGAATTAACCTCATGATGTATGCTTGAGTGTACTGTTCTATGACCTCCTTCGTTCGGTATTCAAGGAGCTCGTCGAAATTATCATTCAACTAGTTCATCGATATTTGACCACTTTCGAACTTGTCCGGGACCTTCCCCAACAGTAATGTGCAGAGGTCCACTTTACCCGGAACGATCGTTGATCCCGTGATGTCTGGTGCATCAATTGGCAGACCGAGTTATAGTGCTAACGTCTTTGAGTGTGATTGTACACTCACTGCATGGAAAGTGGAAAGTGTGTGTTTCGGGCCTCCATCTTTCCACCAATGCGCTGATTAGTGCCAAATCGAGTTTGTAGCCCCTAAACATACAAGACACATGTAAGAATCCAGCCACTTGTAATTGGCCACGAATTTTAGGGATCGCAGGCTTTCCCACATTATGAATAAAGCCCTCCAAAACACGATTATCTGCCTATTTACACAATAAAAATAATTTCAAAATAAAAAAATAAATAAATTTAACCTTATTGAAATTAATGAAATTTAAATTTCCGTCTTACCATTACTACTTGGGCGGTGGAAATGTTCTTGTCGTTGAAGCGGATTAGAGAGGCAGCTATTCGTAAAAAATAAATTTTGAACAAATACAATATGAGGTAATTAATAAAAATATTATTTTTAAATGAAAATATCGAACACGATCAAAACAAGAGACTTGAGAGAGTTGAGAGAAGAATTTGAATGAAAACAAAATGAAATTTGGGGGTATTCATAGGGTAAAAAAAACTTATCGTTGGAATTTTTTTTTTCCGTTGGCGCGGCACCGTTCAAAATGCCATTGCTTTTTGACCTTTTTGAACATTGAAGGAAAGCGCATCCGACTGGACGAGCTTTCCAGAAATCGCGCCTAACTATGCGCGCTTTCCTGATAGTTATGCAAAAAACTTGTCCAGTTAAACTCGCTTTTCATTTAAATCAACTTATTTCCTTAATTAATTTTAAAATCGACCTAAAGACCTAATTAACAATATATGATATATGTGATTAGATTAGATATGTCATGATTCGCTTCTAATATAAGAAAATAAAAATTTGATACGAGAATTAAGATAGTATTTTTTTAATGTTGATTTGAATTAAGTAAGTTTAACTTTTGATCTTAATATATAATGCTCAACCTTATATATGGTAAGTTGAGTTGAAGTGTATACTATTTAATTAGTTAGTTATGTTTAAGGTCTAAAATAATAGGTTGCAAGTGTTTGCTTAAAAGAAACAAATTAATAAAGTTAAAATTCATCAAATTATATAGTTTTTTTTAAGGAAAGAGATTTGATTAGATTAATATATTTTAAATGTTCATTATAAATTTAAACTTACAATTAATTTAATTTAATATTAATACTCTTAAAACTTAATTAAAATATTTTAAAATCCTATATAAATTTAAAATTTAAATCATGTTGAGTGTTATCAATATTTTATTATTAAACGGATATAAATTAACAAAAATAACATTATAAAAATTTCGATTAATCAATAAAAATACATTCTCTGACCGTTTTATTTCTTCTTCCCATCTCTTTGGGCCAAAAACAAAAACAGAAAAAAGCCAGCTGGCTGATCATTCAGATTCAGGCCCGCAATATTGAGGACATTTTATGTGGCGGGAAAATTAATATGGAAAAGCGTACGCGAGAAGCTTCTCTTTCAGAATAACCCTAAATTTGTTAAAGAAACAAAAGGCCGCCCTTTTTTCTTAATACGGCTCCTCCCTATTATTCTTTTGTTGAGTGTTCATACTGGTTCGTTTTCACTTCCCGCCATTCTCTTTCAGCAGCGATGCCGGTCCTAAGATCCCGCGAAATCCTTCCGGTCCAACCCCAGCCCCGAAAAGCTTGGGCCAACATCGACCCGCCCGCCACTCCCACTCAAGGCCGCGAACAACCCGCCACTCGTTCATCGCCGCCTTCACTCACTCTCTCCCCTAAAACTCTTGGTTCAGTTTCCGGTTCCGCACCCTTACTTCGGCGGAGCCTTCGTCTTTCTACGAAAGCTTCGTCCAATGCCGGCCAGGATGGTGTTTTGGAAGCGGAGGAACGTATCGAACGACGAAACGGGGACGTTTCGAGAAAGAGAAAGTTGAGTGTGGATAACGATGTCGGTTTTGAGAGCGGCGAGGATGAAGGGGTATTGAGTTTGCGGTCGGGGAAGAGGATTAGTAAGAAGGGTCCATTTGGCGACGGCAACGGCAGCGGAGGCGATGTAGAGGTTGAAATTGACAGGAAAGGTAAAAGCATGTTAGTGGAAGAGAGTGAAGATACTGAGAAACCGGAAAGAAGCAAGGATAGAATGAATGTGAAGGGAAAAAGGAGATATAGTAGAGAAGAGAAAGGGAAGGGGAAACTGCTTGTAGAAAGTGCTTTGGAATCTAAAGATGAGAGTTTAGTTGACGGTTCAGTTTCCGACGTTGAACTTCTAGCACAGGAAGTGAATTTGTCCGATGAAAAGCCAAGTAAGAAGAATAATAGGAGAACAAGTCAGGGGAGAATGGAGCGGTTTCGAGATACGGCTAGGCAAAATGCTTCTCGATTTGCCCATTTCAACACCCAGGAAGAAGATGATAACATTTTATCAATGGAGGCTGAAAGCGAATTTCCGTCCGAAGAACCTGAAGAAAAGGGTGTTGAAGATTGGCCGGGTCCTTTCTCTACTGCTATGAAGATTATAAGGGATAGAGCAGCGAATTTGAACGTAAGACAGGGGAGTTCTTCCTCGGACAAGGTACAGTCCTTACAAATTAAGTGGGTTCCTCAAAAGGGTAAAAGAAAAGACTGGTCAAAGCGGCTACCTCCATCATTGCTTGATTTGAGCTCGAGGGTTCTTGTCGATAATGCACATGCGATTGCTTCGCTTGCTCATGTGCCTGATGCTCTGAGACACAAGCTCTGTCATATGCTCTGTGACTCGAGGCGAATGAATAGTAACTTTTTTGATCTCCTTCTTAATGGATCCCCTACTGAAATTCGCCTCAAAGATTGTTCATGGTTAACTGAGGAACAGTTCACTCAATGTTTTGAAAAGTGTGACACTACCAACTTGACGGTACGCTGTATATTCACCTACACGTCGTATTGAGTTATTGCTATTTGTCCATTTCCTGATATTCTTTTTGCGACTAGTCTAACGTTTATTGTTTTTGGAATTCAGATTCTCCAACTTGATTACTGTGGCCACTGCTTAGCGGATTATAATTTACCTTCTACCTTAACTCGGTCACCGAACAGCTTGCCTGCACTCACTACTTTGTCATTGACTGGTGCATATCGTCTTTCAGATGCCGGGCTTAGTGCTCTTGTTTCTTCTGCCCCTGCATTACGATCTGTAAATCTCAGCCAGTGTTCATTTCTTACCCACAGCGCTATTGACATTTTAGCTACCTCCTTGGCATCGGTTCTATTGGAACTATTTATCGATGATTGCCAAAGTATTGATGCAATGCTGGTTCTGCCATCATTGAAGAAGCTGGAGCATTTGGAAGTGTTGTCAGTAGCAGGGTTGGAGTCTGTAACTGATAGTTTTATCAAGGAATTTCTTATTGCAAGAGGCGATGGTATCAAGGAACTGATTTTGATGGATTGTTGGTATGCTTACTTATCACTTGTTTTATCTAAAATCTTTTTCAGTTCCCTGGTTTTGAGTTTCTTTTGATCCTTAAATATGTTTGATACTGTAATTTCCTGCAGGAAATTAACTGATTCTTCCTTGAAAATCATTGCGGAAACCTGTTCAAATTTACGAGCACTTGACATTGGTAACATATCCAAACTGACAGACACTTCTTTTGGCTACCTGGCCAGTGGTTGTCGGTCATTGCAGTCATTGAAACTCTGCCGCAATGCATTCAGGTATTTACCGTGTCTTCTGGGAGGGGTTACTTTTACTTACTATGTCATATAATCTTATGCCGTGGTCTCGTCTATTGTGTTTTGCTAGTTGATTCCTTGTAGTTGACATTGTGTGATAGTTGAGTTTGGCACATGGGTGTTTTTTACTATTTATTCCAACGGGGCACAAGGCATTCGTTGTATAAATAAGTATTCCCCCTATGTCTTATTGAGTAATAATGTAAGAGTGGAGTGCCGTTATGTGTGTCTAATCAATGAGGTAGCCATATGGTTGGTTTGGAACAGTTGTCTTTCTCAATTCTACCCAATATGCTGAAAGTTTGTTGGAGTTCGTTTCATTCTTATATTTCGAATATGATTTCTGTTATATTAGCTGTAGAATTCACTCTTTCTTTTTTTTCCCTTGCTTGCAATAGTGATGATGCTATAGCTGCATTTCTTGAAATGTCTGGGGAGGTTTTGAAAGAGCTAGCACTGAACAATGTTGGGAAGGTACTTGATTAATGCTTCTCCTCTTTTCTCTCACACATATGCGTAGACATGCACACAGAATAACTCCCCGCCTACACACAGGGAAAAAAAGTAAAGAAAGAAAACCATTTGTTAAGGCTTCTTGCTTGTTTTTGTATGGTATTATTCTAATTTCTTATAAATGGATGAACCTTTTTAGGTTGGTCTTAATACAGCCTTATCACTTGCGAGGCGTTCAAGAAATTTGGTTAGTCTGGATCTATCTTGGTGCCGAAATCTGACTGATGAAGCTATGGGCTTGATTGTAGATAGCTGTTTATCGCTGAGGGTGCTTAAACTTTTTGGATGCTCTCAGGTACTTTTGCCTGATCAGATTCGCCTTTTAGCAACGAAACCTTATCTCAATACCAATTAATAGCCCCCCTTTTGTATGAAACGCAATATCATGCAGCTTGAGTAACCTGCTGACCGTAACTATTTGCTTGACATCAGTTGTTTTATGTTGTCTTGGTGCTATGTTTGCAGATTACAGACGTCTTTTTGTATGGCCATTCTAATGCCAGGGTAGAAATCATTGGTCTGAAGTTGTCTCCATTTCTGTAACATATCAAAACACCAGCTCAGGGTCCATTGCAGTACTCTTCAGTATCAGTTGGGTGTCAGTGACCAGCCATAGCCATGTGATGTATACCGGAAACGTGTAGGTGGCAACTAATTTTACTAGTGAAGTGCTAACAGTTTGATGTCTAAAGAAACAAGGACATTTGTTTGTCGTTCTGTGATGCTCTCTTTTGTTGAATGCCTGTCTAATGAGTCGCATCATAAATGGCCTTTTCATGAATGAAATTCATGTTTTGAGAAATAACAAAGCCAATTCTTGTACTCCACAAAATTTAACTTTACGGTTTCTCATGAAGTTTTTAGTTTCGCTCAAAACACTTGTGCTTTTGAGTTCTGATTTAGTACAAGGGTTCTTCACTGTGCTTGCCGAAATTCCATGGCCATAAGTAGAATGAATAGAACATATAGACAAGTTGTGGAAAGTGCAAATTAACAAACAAGGTTACCAATAGACAGGCTGATGCAGCCACAGATAGAGCGTGGAGCTGAAGGCAATCATCATGGTAGTAATGGAAATGAGAAGGGCGAGGAGCCCCATAATCAGCCTCTTGGGGAGGGCTTGGAGAAAGTCGTCTTGTGCATAATGAGCAGTGAGGATGGACAAGAACATGAGAATGGCAGCGGTGGATGAGAAGAGACAGTGCATCCGACACCGCGAATATAACAAATGCCTTTTCACTTTTAAAGACTGGGAATCCGCTGTCAGCATTGGTGCCACCTGGTACTGTGATGGCTGCAGCAAACACGACCGTGGCTATAAGTGCCGCTACCAACGAGCATGAATTTGCAGTATCCTTCATCCTTCTCTCTCCTTCCTAAACTAATTCCTTTTGTTCTTCAGTGAAGACCATTCTGGGAGTCGGTCTTTCAATGTTCCTAACATCTTGATAGATATTCGGTACAACCTTTTCCGCCTTCTGTAGGGAGATGTTAATTCAGATATATCACCTGAATCGTGGACAACTCCGTTGAATGCTAAACCTTGTCGTCAGATTATGGATATGGAGCAATGGTTGTTTTATAGACTGAAATTTGACATAATGTAGCAATCTATGTTAATGCCGAATTTGCATCATATTAAATTTGACTGAAATTTCCAACACACTTTGGAATACCCGCCAACAACAGAAGAAACCATCAAAACCATATTTTTGGGAAGTTTCGTTGTTTTTCAATTTATAGCAATTATTAACCTGTTAACTCCTTTACCTCTTTAAATATATCAGCCTTCAAATTCCCTTAACTTTTATACACGAACACTAATAATTTATGAAGAATATCCAAAAGAACCCCATTGTTTGATTCAATACTAATGGCAAAGGACTTTTGGCAAACCGCTTTTGTTGAATTGTGACTCAGTTTACCTTTTTTACATTTGTGTTCAAGTCTTCACTTCACATCAGTTTTGAGTTTAATTTTTGAATAGTCTTGTGTCTATCCAAAAATGTTATGTTGTTGAAATCAGATCGGACTGGTTAGATTAAGAATCGGCCAATACATTGCTTTAGGGTAAGGAAAAGAGTTGGTTGATCTATGAACTAGTACAAATCAGTTGAACTGAGATTAAAAACCAGTTGAATTGGTGGTTGAATTGAGTTTTGTACTTTTTAATAATTTTTATGATTTTTTAATAATTTATTTAATTAAAACTGGACCAATGATTAGATTGATAATCGATAGCCTGATTGGTTTGATCACCGATCTGATTCCAAAAACCATGAAAACATGTTCATTGAACTAATTGATACGATCAAATAACTATATATATTTTTCATCACATAACATGAAATTTATCTCTTAACATTTACCCATTTTTTTCACTTTGGCTCCCTTTTGTTTATCACATCGATTCTCAACCTTTAAAGTTTAGTGAAATTGCTTTTATATATAAGATATATAAAAAAAATGAATTTGGAGAAAAATTTTAACTGACCAATATAACTTTTGTTTTTCATTATATTCCTGAATTTTTCATATAAATATTTTTTAATTATTTATAAGTTTTATCACATTTATAAATAAGAATTTTAATTTTACTAAAATATTTGATTAAATGTTTATAATATTTATAAATAAGAATTCTGATTCAATTCAAATAATTTTATTAAATGAATTTATATAATAAAAAAGTAAATTTTAAATTTAATTAATTTATATTTAAATTATTATGTTTGATTGACTTAAAAATATGCAAAAATTGCATTACTTTAGTTTTAAATAATAAATTTTAATTATTTATATAATAAGCAACTTTATATTATATATAATTTTATAAATAATAAATTCTGTATAATCTAACCTAATATATTATAATTGTATTATTTATATATTATGTATGAATTATTATGGTCAATTCATTCGCTATTGAGAAACACAAAAAATTTGAATAGTGATGGAACATCTTATACTTGATTGGATCGTCGGGTTTGAGTTACAGGATACTACATTCTTTGCCAAAGCAATTACGATCTCAATTCCATATAATTCAACAATTTATACATGCTATTGTGCTATTCACATATATTCAAATTTAATATTTCATATGTATTACTCTAGTTGACACTTCCCATTCATGGTACAAATATGACACATACAATTCAAGGCCATTACAACTTTAGGTACATGCCACTTTAGATAACAAAATGAGATTATACAAACTTTGTTGAGTTGATAATTGCGTTTGGATGTTGTTCAATCCTCGAGTCTTTGAGATCTACTAATACCTGCAAATGGAATAAACAAATTGTACGCTGAGCGATAAAACTCAATGATACTTTTATGATTCAAGTCGTATAAACGAAAATATTAACATGATAAAAATATAATTAATGCATGTTCAAGTTTCAATCATTTCAGTTTCACCTATTCATGTTATATATATACCATTTAATACACTATTTCAACTCATACCATTTAATTATA
Organism: Gossypium australe; assembly: GCA_005393395.2. Classification (NCBI taxonomy): domain Eukaryota; kingdom Viridiplantae; phylum Streptophyta; class Magnoliopsida; order Malvales; family Malvaceae; genus Gossypium; species Gossypium australe. The sequence continues at coordinate 122,966,691 of CM016619.1, forward strand.
TCATTATCTCATTTCCATATCGAATCTATTGATTCTTTTTGTTTCCATATTAGCTCTTTGGGCTCGTATAAACCGGTTCGTATGGTCTTCCACATACTGTCTTTAATCATCTTTCACGTATATAATCATTTTAATTCAAATATCATTTATCATGTTCGTATTTTATAATCCCTATTAACCGGGCATAGACATAGGATGGATACACGGATCATTCGACCATCACACCAATTCGACATCTAGTGCCTCATCAGAATGTCCAAAGTATGGTTTGTGCGCAACGCTCATTGGTATAACCAAAGTAAAATGTGCGCCTAGCGCTCATTGGTATATAATTAAAGTATAACTCGTACAAAATCTAATCCTATGACATGCCATTTATATCCGACTCTGCCTGAGACAGTTAATAGGGTAATCAACAATTCAATCCATATATGTTCAATATCATAGTTCATATAATTTTCATCATCATTTCGTATCACTAATCATTTAACAGGTTCATATTATTCTCGTTTATGTTAAGCACATCTCAATTCAATTCTAGACATATTGTCATCAAATACGAATCAATTCATATGATAAGTTTAAGCTTACCTCAACAATTAACATGCAACAAACATGTATATATGTATAATGAACTCAAATAATAAAAGTATGAACTGAGTTTTTGTCACTCGTTTACGACTCTCGTTTTTTCCATTCTCTCGTGACGGCTTGACGTTGTCTTTAGCTATGTTCAATAATGTAATTATAAAACAATGTCAGTTTACATCCCAATCATATTACAATATAGCCAACATACTTTTCATTTTATTCAGTTTAGTCCCTATACTCAGGATACACATATATTTCGATATCTAACATCGTATTAAAATTTGATTTCACATTTTTTCATTAGGGATCTTATACTTTCTATCTGTAGTATGATTTCATAACAAATTTCAATTTATTTAATTTAGCCCCTAATGTTACAAAGCTATCTAACAAGTTTAACTTAATTTCTACTTTAGTACTTATCACAATCTAAGCTTATTAACTATCAATTTCTTCAATTCAAGCTCAAAATCATCAATCTCATTTTAATGGAAACTTGCTAAATATAAACTAATTAAACAAATTAACACATGAACTAGCTAAATCAAACTCCCATGATCATGAATCTATAAAGTTGGTTAGAGTGTTTAAATTTTATCAACACTAAGGTAACAACCAATAAGGCAATCAATGTGTACTTCAATAAAAAAATAAAAAAATTGGTAAAAGTTATATCTGTAACTCCCCAAACCCGATCTAGGCGCTATGGCCGAATCTCAGGAATTATATTAACAACATTCAAAAATCATTTACTTGTTAAAGACAACTATGTTTCGGTTGTTTTTATGAAAACTTTAAAATTTAAATACTGAGTGGTTTTATTGTTGAAAAAAATTCTTATCAAAACATGATTGTTTGAAAAAGATGATATTTATCATAATGTCATTTTTAAGTTATTTAAAACAAGGAATTTTCAATTTAATTATTTCTTAAAATGGTTTTGGGTAAAAATCTTTCGCAGCGGACTTTCAAAAATACTTCGAAAAAGCATGAGTTATAATTTTGTTTAAAATCAAGTAAAATCATAAATAATTTGGATAAACCCGATAATGTAAAATATCAGAAATCTCATCAATTTGCATGCATGCATGGAGGTTTTAAAGTTGTAAAATAAAGTAACACCCAAATAAAATGTCCAATGTCCAAAGTCAAGTATGAACTTGAAAGTAAAATAAATGATATGCAAGCTAATATAAAAGATTTTGAGAAAAAGAATTTTGACTTCCATAATTTGCTTTTTAAAGTTCATGATAATCATCAAAAGCATCTTGAGTTCTTAAGAGTGAAAAAACTCACTCTAACAAAATTTTTGAAAAAGGAGAAAATTCAAAACAAAATTTTGTTAAAAATAACTTTAATTTCTATAAACATAGAAGTCCCAAAAACTTTTATAAAAGAAAAATTATTAAAAGTGTATGAGTCCCTAAAGGACTCATAACTTCTCAAGATAAGAACTTGATTTCTAAATGGATATCTAAAGTGACCAAAGTTATAGGAACTAATGCTTATAGACCCAAAAGAATTTTGGTACCAAAAATCAAAGCTTAATTCTATATTTGTAGGAAAAAGAGCATTACTTCAAGGTGGAGAATTCGCTCAAAAACTCTTGGTACCTTGATAGTACATGCTCAAAGCACATGACTGGTGACAAGAGCCATTTTGTCAATTTGAAGCCTAAAAATGGATGAGTAGTTACATTTGGTGACAACTTTAAAGGACAAGCAGAAGGAATAGGCTTTATTGGTAAATACTCTTCAACTCTTATTGAAAATGTGCTTTATGTCAATGGTCTTAAGCATAATCTACTTAGTATTAGTCAATTGTGTGACAATGGTCTGAATGTCATTTTTGAATCTAATGGTTGTAAAATAGTTGACATTGTGTCTAATAAGATTATGCTTGTAGGACATAGTATAAGAAATGTTTATATGGTGCATTTTGAAGATTTGCATGATTCACTCATATGCCTTGCTACTAAAAATGAAAATAATTCTTTATTATGGCATAGAAAACTAGGACATGCTAGCATGAGCATATTGCATAAACTAGTTAAAAATGACTTAGTGAGAAGATTGCCTAAAATTGAGTTTGAATTAGATAAAATTTGTAATGCATGTGTTAAGGGTAAACATAAAAGAGTTTCCTTTAAACCTACTAATGACGTATCAACTAGTAGAGCTCTTCAACTAATTCACATAGACTTGTTTGGTCCAATTAGGACAACTAGCATGGGTGGAAAACAATATGCTTTTGTGCTTGTTGATGACTATTCTAGGTTTACTTGGGGTTCTTTTCTTAAGTACTAAAGATGAAGCTTTAGAAAAAATTCATCACATTTTCAAAAAATGAATCAAAATGGCAAAGGTTACTCTATCACTAGTGTTAGAAGTGACCATGGAACCGAATTTCAAAATCTTGGGTTTGAAAATTTTTGCAACTCAAATAGAATTAGCCATAATTTTTCTGCACCTAAAACCCCTCAACAAAATGGAGTTGTTGAGAGGAAAAATAGAACTTTAGAAGAAATGGTTAGAACCATATAATTTACTAAAATATTTTTAGGCAGAAGCCACAAACACCGCTTGCTATGTTGTTAATAGGGTAAAGATTAGACCTATTTTAAAGAAAACTCCATATGAACTTTTCAAAAATAAAAAAAAACCTAACATTAGTTATTTTCATCCATTTGGATGCAAGTGTTTTGTTTTAAATAATGACAAAGATAATATTGGTAAATTTGATGCAAAGAGTGATGAATGAATTTTTCTTAGTTATTCTTTAAATTCTAAAGCTTTTCGAGTGTTTAACAAAAGAACTTTAGTAGTAGAAGAGTTTATACATGTTTTTGATTACTCTAACCCTCCTCCTAGAAAGGATTCCTGTGTTGATAATGTTGATGCATAAATTTGTAATAATAATTGTAACAGTCCGGTTTAGACTCTAGTCAGAATAGTGGTTTCGAGACCAAAAATCCGAGTCATAAAAATATTTTAATATTATTTTCTGTGTCTGCAGTATATGATTTAGCATGTGTGAAAGTTTCGTAAATTAATTTGCCCGTTTGTGTGTTTAATTTGAGAAAATGATTAAATCGCAAGTGACATACTATATGTTAATGTGCTTAATTGAGTTGGCTTTTAAATGTAGTGGCCTTATGAGGCAATTAAGCCATTATTTAGTTAGTGGATGGTTAATGGACAAAAATGGCCTTAACGTATAAAAGTTTATTAAGTATATTAAAAGGCTAAATAAGTAATTTGAAAAATAAAAGATTATTAAACAAAAACAAAAGCCAAATTTCATCATCTTTTATGCTTCATCACCGAAAGTAGGAAAGAAAAACAAATTTGGAGTTCTTCAAACATTCGGCCATTGATGTCTTTGGTTTAAGGTTAGTTTTTGATCCGTTTTTGATAATTTCTACGTTTTTGTAATCGTTACTTAGTGTTCTTCAAAAGCCATGCCATAATTTTGTAAATTGAAGATGAATGTGAAATGTGCCATTGATGATTTTGCAAGCTTTGTGATGTTTATGGATGAAATATGAAAGATAGGAGATAGATTAACATAGTTTGTCTTTGAATTTTTGATGAATTTGAGTAATTTGGACTTAAATGAGAAAATAATATTTTGAGGGACTAAATTGTGAAATAAATGAAATGTATGGATTTGTATGATTATAGTAAACATTCGGCCAAGCATGGGTATAAGCAAATTATGTGTATTTTGTGATTTGGTGAAATAGGGACTAAAATGTCAAAATGTGAAAATGTGAAAATGTGAGGGCAAATTTGTAAATTGCCATAAATATGTCTTTGGATTGAATTGAACGACTTAGTGAATAAATGAATTAAATTTGAATATGTATAGATCGAGAACCGAAGAAAATGGATTTAGATCGCGGAAAGTCGAAAGTGATTGAATAGCCGAATCTGTTTGTTTACTCAAATCCGAGGTAAGTCTATATACAAATAAATGTATTTGCATTGATATTTGAATGTTCATATGAAAATTTATCATAATGAATGTATATGAGATGATGAGTTCATGAAATCTGAAGAAGAATCGATGGTATAACAAAGTCCGAGAAGTCCCGTACGAACCTAGGAATAGATAGTATTACATATGTCATGACATAGGTTTCCGATATGTGAGATCATGTAAGACCACGTCTGGGATGTTGGCGTTGATTTGAGATTTCGTGTAAGACCATGTTTGGGACGTTGGCATCGATATGAGATTTATGTGTAAGACCATGTCTGGGACATTGGCATCGTATTGATTCGTGTAAGACCCTGTCTGGGACAGTGGCATTGATATTTGGTTACATGTAATACCACGTCTGGGACATTGACATTGTACGACTATTCCGAGCATTCTGAGTATCCTATTAAATTCCGAGCAGTTCAACGGGCAAGTCTGAGAAATGAATGACTATGTGAGTTGTATATCCGTTTCAGGTACGTTTGATGTATATGCTTTGAATAAGCATGAAAGGTGAGTAAATACGTACATAGATGCAATGAGCTAAAATACGATATATGAATGAATGTGATAAGAGCAAATAAGATAGATGGAGATATGATGATTGATAAACAATGGCTAAATAATGAGCCAATGAAGGATTATGAACTTGATATTGAAATATGTTAATGATTCATGTATTGATATGATAATGTGAATTATATGATAAGTTTATTTGTATATGGCTTACTAAGCTTTTGGAAAGCTTACTTTGTGTGTGTTTACTCTGTTTTACAGATCGTTAAAGTTACAAAAGGCTCAGGAATCGTCGAGGACTGTCATCACACTACTCAAATCACATTTTGGTACCTTTTGAAAATGTATAAATATTAAAGTATGGCATGTATAGGCTAGTTGTTTTGGAGTATGTTTGAGATATGTATATAGCCATGTGATATGGCTAGATAAATGGTTAAGTTATGAATGTGTAGCCATGTCATATGATGCTTAGTTTTGGTATGTTTTGGTGGATAATAAAATGGTCATAATAATGGTAAACTTATGGATGCATAGTTAGCATATTATTGATGGTAAGTTGTGGATGAGATATGTTTAGAAATGTTTGTGAATAAGTTGAGCTAAATGGCTTATAAGATGGTGTGATTGTTGAGCTCATATGTTGTTAGAAATGATGAACATTTTGGTATGTTTTGATTGCCTATGATGCTTGGATTGGATTGGTATGTTGTTTGTAGGGATAACCCAATGTGTGGGTGGCATTTTGGCCTTGAAAATGGCCTATATTTGCCCACACGGTTGAGCACACGGGCGTGTGGCTCGATCGTGTCCCTCGTGGTTGAAATTCAAAACAAGTCAGAATCGACCACAAGCTGGACACACGGGCTGGACACACGGGCGTGTGACTGGCCGTGTGGTGCAAGTCAGTAGCGACCACGGGTGAGGCACACGGGCGTGTCCACGGCTGTGTGGACAAGTCAGTATGTATGCCCTGTTTTGACACGACTTAGACACATGGGAGTGTCTGAGGCCGTGGGAGGCACACGGCCTGCCCACACGGGTGTGTGACCTCTGTAACTTTGAAAAATTTTTAAATTTTTGAGAATTTTCATATGTGTTCGATTTAGTCCCGGCCCTATTCTAAAGCATGTTTAAGGTCTCGTAGACCTACTTAAGGGACACTTTGATGTGATTTGTCGAATTATGTTTTGAAATGTCCGTAAAAGTTTCTGATTGTCCGGTAATGCCTCTTAACCCTAGACCGGCGACAGTTACGGGTTAGGGGTGTTACAATAATGATAAAGATGGTCAATTATCAAGTGAGAAGGTTCAAGAAAAAACACAAGATGCTCTAGAATAGCTTACAATAGAGGAAAGGGAAGTCACTCATCCAAGAGAATTCAACTATGTGAAGGATGGTAAGTTATTGAGAGATCCATCGAAATGGGTAACTACTAGATCTTCTCTTAGAAATACTTGGAATTTTGTTGCATTTATCTCATGCATTGAGCCTAAAAATAAAAATAGCATTAAATGATGAATATTGGATATTGGTTATGTAAGAAGAGTTAAATCAATTTGAGAGAAGTGAAGTATGGACCCTAGTTGAAAGACCTCATGATAAATCTACTATAAGTACTAAATGAGTTTTTAGGAACAAGCTAGGCGAGAGTGGTAACATAGTGAGGAACAAGGCTAGACTTGTTGCTAAAGGTTACACTCAAGATGAACGAATATAGTATGATGAAACTTATGCTCCCATAGTTAGGATGGAGGCTATTAGAATGCTTTTAGCTTTTGCATGCTTTAATGATTTTAAATTATATCAAATGGATGTAAAAAGTGCTTTTCTAAATGGTTTTATAAATGAAGAAGTGTATGTTGAACAACCACTCGATTTTGAAGATCCAAAATTTTCAAATCATGTTTTTACAGTTTCAAAAGTTTTATATGGTTTGAAACAAGCTCCTAGAGCTTGGTATGAAATGTTATCAAATTTTCTTATTAAAAAGGGTTTTAGTAAATAGAAGGCTGGCATAACACTTTTTATTAAAAGCAAAGACAAAGATTTATTAGCAGTTCAAATTTATATTGATGATATTATTTTTAGTTCTACTAATGATTTTATTTGTTAAGAATTTTCTAAGTTAATGCAAGGTGAATTTGAGATAAGCATGATGGGAGAACTAATTTTCTTTTTGGGACTCCAAATCAAGCAAAAAAAGGATGACATCTTCATCAATCAAGCTAAGTACACAAAGGAAATGCTCAAGAAGTTTGGGATGGACACTTTTAAACAACAAGCTATTCCTATGAGCCCTTTTACAAAACTCGATAAAGATGTGGAATGTAAATGTGTTGATTTAAAATTATATAGGTCAATGATTGGTTCTTTGCTTTATTTTACCGCAAGTAAACCTAGCATTATGTTTAGTATATGCTTGTGTGCTAGATATCAATCTTGTCCTAAGGAATCCCATTTACAAGTCCTTAACAGAATCTTTAGATACCTTAAAGACATTCCAAATTTAGGCCTTTGGTATTCTAGAGACTCATCTTTTAGTTTGCATGCATTTTTGGATGCTGATTTTGGAGGATGCAAATTAGATAGGAAAAGCACCTTTGGTACTTGTCAATTCCTAGGCAACATGCTATTATCATGGTTTTCTAAGAAACAAAATAGTGTTGCACTGTCCACCACCGAAGCGGAATATATTTCTGCCGATAGTTGTTGTGCTCAAGTTTTATAGATGAAACAACAACTTAAAGACTATGGAATTGATATAGATATCATTCCTATCAAGTGTGACAATACTAGTGCTATTTGTCTCACTAAAAATCTCATCCAACATTCTCAGACTAAACACATTGAAATAATACATCATTTCATTAAAGATCATGTCCAAAAAGGAGAAATAGTTCTAGAGCTTGTTGACACCTTAAATCAATTAGGAAGTATTTTTACAAAACCTTTAAACAAAGAAAGATTTTGGACAGGTAGGAGAGAATTAGATATTACTACCTTACCTTAACTTTTGTGTTCAAATTAATTTTTGCACTTTGTATTTTTTTAAATGCTTTATGACTTAACAATGATTGCAAAAGTGTCTATGCATGACTTCTATGGGCCTTTTATGCAAAAAGATAGGGGGAGTTTTATGTGGTTATTTGATCTATTCTGAATTTATGTGTCTAGCATGTTTACTCTTTTTATGCTCTTAAACTTGTTAGAATAAATTAAATCTTGTTAATTTAGTCATTTTTTTGTCTAATTTGGCTTTCATGAATCATATGCATCATGCTTACATTGTACATTTTTATGCATATGAAACTATTAGGAATGGTCTTAGAGTCATTTTAGGACCCTTAGAAAACTTTATGACCTAAAATTCTCGTTTTTGTAATTTTTCTACATTTGGAAAATGGAACTACAATTTGGTACCAATTTACAGATATCAATACTTTTATAAAAATATTGATACTCATGAGAAATTATGGACACGTCGAGGTTTTTAAAGGCACTTGCAGCTGCTTCTAAAACAAATTTTCAAAAACCCTAAAAAAAATTTCTTCCCTTCACCAAAAATCTCTTATTTCTTTTACGAAGTTTTTTCAAATTTCCTAAATTTTTCGTCAAATCTTGCCTTTGCAACAATTCCAAACACTCTTTTGTCAAGATTTGTTCAACATTTCTCGGAGATTTTGCCTATTTTAACACTTTTTAAGGTAAATCCTAATTTTCTCAATCTTTTGATTTTATAAAATATAGGTTGAAATAGTGCTTCTTGAAGGTGTATTGGGTTGATTTGGATTATATCTATTGTATTTTGTTGCACATGTTTCCATTTACTAGCTATTTTCTTTGTTTTTTTTTTTTACCTTAAACCCTTGCACACCAAGTGATTGACAAAATTCTCAAACAAATTTTTTAGTTTTTTTTAGTCAAACTTTAGTGGTTATTTCTCTAGTTATGGTTCCTAAGAAAAGGCCTAGAACCCATGCATCTTCTTCTTAACAACCTAGTGGCCCTATATCATCTTTTAACAAATGTTTTCATAATGATGCCTTTCGTGACCATTTTGCTAGAAAGCATGCATCTAAGAGAGTTTGGGAGTCTAGGAAAATGGATATAGCAATGTTAGAGTGTATTAATTTTATCTATCTCTCTATTTTGCGAGGTTGGATGGATTTTCTAAATATTTCTTTGCTGACTTACTATAATCTTGTTTGAGCATTTTTCTTAATGCCAAACTCGAACATGAGTCCGATGACACCGTTATAGCCATCACCTCTTTTTTAATGAAAACCCCTATACGTCTTACCTTATAAGAGTTTGGCGATTATCTTCATTTGCCTCCCGGAGGTAACTCTGATGAAAAAGGTCATCTTAATCCCGCATTTTTTATTCAGTCCGAATCGACATCCGAACTTAACCTTTATGATCATGTCCTCCACATGATCATAACCTAGAACCTTCACCCTATTAAAAAATATGCTAAGATTCGAAACACTGATTATTGGTGGCTTGATTATTTTAAATCCAATAGGCGTCTCGACCTTGCCCTCATCATGTTTAATGACATTACTAAGGCTATCAGGAGGGGGATGAATTCAAATATCACCCTTCCTCATGGCACGCATTTGTCATATCTTTTTAGGTGATTAGGCATTAGCACTCATGGAGACACCCCTGTTACTTCTAACCAACCTATTAGTTATGGGGCCTTTCATCATGCGGGATATCATTATGATGCCACCACTGGTACGTGGATTAAGAACGACCATTTGGCGAAAAATGAAGAAGACGACATCAACGTCACTTTTGAAGACTTTTTGACACCCGAACATGTTCCTCTTCCGGCTTCGTCCTCTCAAGCATCTCAGCCTTTGTCTGAGATCAATAGTGTCATCCTCGATGCTATCCATTCATTGAGCAATGATGTTTGAGGTACTAGAGATGAGGTTCGGTCTCATAGGGAAGATGTTAATTCTTGGCTATCTACATTAGAGATGCAAATGACGTCTTTCCTTGATTGTTTTCCTTCGAATCCTCCATTTTCTCCTCCTCATGATGATTAGCACTTTTTATTTACATTTACATATCATTACTCATAACATTTGCACCTAGATTTTTTTAATGCCTATGTCTATGTTTTCTTGCACATTATTGCTTTATTGGTATTTTGAGATACACTATTGTTTTAGTTCATTGCCATTCATTCTTATCTATCTATTATGTTGAACTGACAACTTCTCTCCTTAAGTTTTATTTGTCATTTGATATAACAAAAAGGGGGATAAGGAAAGGTAAATTAAGGTAAATTGATTGATTACTTTTATGCTAACCATATGCAAATTATGTGACCATTTTCCTTAAAGTAAAAATGAATGCCAATTTGTATGTCAATTTTTATTTTGGCCTTAAATTCAAAATGACTTTTATTAAGGGGAAACAATTATTCAAAAACAAAATTTACCAAATGTTTTGTTATATCAAAAAGGGGGAAGATTGTTAAACCAAGCTTTATTTGATAAAATGTTTAGATATAACAAATTAAAGTGTTTTTGAATAAAAATTAAAATTGAACAAAATTAACAAAATGATTTTTTCAATTTGAAGTCTAAGAGATAAAATTTTGAATATCTATTTTGAACTCTTAGAAAATTTTTATAACAAATTTGAAATCAAGTTAAAATGATTTTAACTATGTAAGAATGTCCTTTATTATTTTATCAAGTCAAAATACCTTTCAAACAAGTCAGAATTACTCTAGGCCAAAAAAATATCGATACTTGCAATACCTTTTTGGCTAAGTATCGATATTTTTAAAATATCGACACCCCTTGAAAAATCGGTACCAAAATGACATTTTGTTTTTTACAAAACCTACAAAGTATCAATACGGTATCGATACCTTTTAATAAAGTATTGGAAAAAAATGTTTTGGAATCGATAGTTAAACTCCAACGGTCATTGAATTTAGAATTTATTGTAAAAATTATCGGTACCTTTTTATCTGGTATTAATACTTGCAATTGTAGGTGTATTAAATGCTCTGGTTTTCGCATCCCCAATGGCTCTATTAACTACTACAACAACCTCAACAGTTGGAAATCAATTATGGGTATAAATATCAGCTTCTAAAGTTCCTACAACAACAAGAAAGCATATTCAAGCAAAATCATCAATCAAACAACCTTTGTACTCAATACTTCCAAAATTCTCTTGTACACACTTGTGGGCTCTTATTGTCTTTCTTTAGCTCAAGTGTATTCTTACCTATTTGTGCTTAATTTGCAAATGTTCTAATCTTGTTAGGATTATTTCTTAGTTTGCTTCTTTGTAATTCTTTGAGAGGGTTTATCTTAAGATTTGGGGTAGAAGTCTTGAGCGAGTTGTAAGGTTAAACCTTGTCCTCAAAGGTTGAACAAATTAGTGATTTGGGAAAATCCTTAGTTGTGGAAAGCTAAGGTAGTGGAGTAGGCAATTGGGGTCGAACCACTCTAATTCTTAGTGTTCATTGTTTCATTTTCTCTCTTTACTTCCACCAATTTTTTAAAAGGCCAATTACCCCCTCTTGGCAATTTCAATTTGATTAATCGAGCTAACATATACAAATAATTATATTTATCCAATATAAAAATAAATTGATATATAGTCAACCCTCTCTATAACAGTCTCATTTGTCTGCCAAGATTTTGCATGTTACAGAAAGGAGGTTGTTATACAATGTTGTTATAAATAGATAATCGTTGTAAGTTTGTCATAAAATTCACTATCGTGAATTTCCATCAAATAAAAAAGTGAGAATTATGTTAGAAAGAGAACGAAAGTGAGAACTAAATTAACAAAATTAAAAGACGTATAGCAAGTGCATGTATTATTGCTTTGATGTACCTTTTATTTTACATTATTTCACATGATTAATTATAAAGCTCATAAATATAAGAAGCTCAATTAATCAATATGAGTTATAAAATTAAATTAATTAATTTTATGAGTTACTAAATTCAAGTAATCAATTTATAAATTTATGATATTTCAAATTTATAGTAGAATATTTAATTAGGGGACTTAATAATTTCTTGAATTGATATTTTAATTTCACTCATTGAATATTATTTTCATTTAATAAAATATGATTAATAGATTTCTTCACGTGAAGTTTAATCATTTTATTGAAGTAATATTGTAATTAAAATCATTGATAATTAATAGGCTTGCTTATAAGAAATAAGTATAGTTTTGCTTTAAAATGCAGACCATATGTTGTTATAGAAAATTATTTTAATAAAGATCATACTTCATAATTATGAATGTTGCTATTATAAGTGAAAACTTGTTATAGAGGGTTAAAATATAACATAAAAAATCAATTCTTTTAGAAACTTGGTTGTTAATTGTTACAATGAGTGGTTGTTATAGAAATGGTTGACTTTTTTTCTTTGAAAGGGATTGTATTTATTTAAATGTATATAATTGGATCAAAAATAAAATTTCATGTATATATTTAAATCACAATAAAAGTTTCATTTGTTTAATTATACCAAATCAAAGTTCATATATCAAATTGTATATTTAATCAAATTTATGTCCCTTTTAAAAATAATTAAAACAAAAAATGATAAAAGGGTTAGAAGGGAAGAAAATTTGAGATATGGTTTATTATTTTATTATTATTATTATTAACTTTTATTTTAAAATTTAATATTGTGTGATGTGTAGTGTAGTGTTTTTAGGATGGTATGTTAAAAAGTAATGTCAAAGATGGTAAAGAGAAAATAATGTATAAAATTGTGATACCACGTCATCCTTTATCTTTTTCTAACAAGAGAATGAGAAATCAAATTTTTCCTCTTGATTTTTAATTTTTTTTCTCCTAAAAAATTGGGAAAAAGTTTGATTTATAATTATCCTATTGAAGAGAGATAGAGATGACCTGGAATATGTAACAACCTAATTTCGGTGAAATCGGAACAGTGGTCTCGGGACCACAAATTCAAGCCGAAAAATAAAATTTATTTTTATTTATTATATGATCCATATTATACTAGAAATGTCGTGTGAAAATTTTGAAAAGAAAATTTTACCGATTATGTGCTTAAGTATGAGAAGGACCAAATCGCATAAAATGCAAAAGTTAGATTCTAGTAGCTAGAAGGATCAAATAGCAATGGAATTCAAAAATTAAGGTCCTTATATGGTAATTAGACCATTAAGATAAGTATGTAGATTTTTCTTGGTGACTCATCCATGGAAACATAGAAAAAGGGTAAGGACTAAATTGGAAAGTGAGAATTTTAATTAATTAAAAAGATGAAAAGAAAATAAAAATCATATTTTGTCATCTTCTTCCCCAAAATAAACATGGAAACCTTAGGAGAGAGAGAAGAGACTTTCATGGCCAAATTGGGTAAGTTTCCTTGTCCCATTTTTAGTAATTTTGATATTTTTAATTCAAGATAGCTTAATCTCTCTGTTTGGGGGATTAATTTGAAAATTTATCAAAGTATGAAAATGGGTCATGGATGTATATGTTGGAAATTAGAAATTTATGGTTGAAAATAAAAGATTATTGATAGATAAACAACTTTTACAAAGTGATTTTTGATGAAAACATGATTTAGGGACTAAAATCAAAAGCTGTAAAATTTGATGAAAAGTTCTGAAATTTTATGGATACATGTGCTGAAAAATTTGAAACAGGGATTTGGTTAGGCTTGGAATAGGGAGTAATTTGCACAAGTTTCATTTTCCGAGCCTAGGGACGAAAATGGAATTGATGGAAAAGTTAGGGACAAAATTGTAATTTTTTCTAGGATAAAAATTTAGTCCACATGAATGTAAAATATGATAAATTGATGCTAAATTTACTTGTATAGATCCAGATAGACCAAATTCAGAGTTAGAACAAGGAATGAGGAAAATGTCGGATTAGTAGATTTTTCCGTACACGAACTGTAACACCCCTAACCTGAAACCGTCGCCGGAATAGGCTTAAGAGGCATTACCGAACAATCAGACAATTTCACACCCATTTCATGACACAGAGTCAATCGTCAATCAAACGTATTCAAACACGAGCATATAGTCCCTTATTGAGGTCTACGAGACCTTAATCACATGCTAGAAAGGGGTCGGGACTAAACCAAACACTTACAAAAATTTTCAGAAATTTAAAACTTTTTCAAAGTTGTCTAGGTCACACGCCCGTGCAGTCAGGCCGTGTACCTCACATGGCTACCAGACACTTTCATGTGTCCAGGCCGTGCTAAAACAGAGCATACATACTGACTTATCCCCACGGCCACTAGACACGCCCCTGTGTCATGGCCGTGTGCAACTAAGCTAGCTACTGACTTGGTCACACGGCCACCATGCACACCCATGGACCTCGGCCGTGTACACTGTCCAGGCACACCTAGAAGTGATCTTTAAACCACACGGTAGATACACACGCCCGTGTCTCTTGGCCATGTATGCAAAATAGGCCATTTGCAAGGCCAATTTGCCATTCATACAAGGGTCAATCAACAAGCTTCAAAACAAAGCCAATTCATACTTTCAAATGCATTCAAACATACCATTTCATGCACCAAATAATCATCAACATTACCATCTACTTCCATGCCTAATATCATCACAAAAAGTCCATTCAAAGTAATAATTGTGTATTTCAATATATATATATATATATATATATCAAGCATTATGTAATTCATGCCATAATTCATCTTCAACCTACATCTTTCATAATCCACAAAGTCATGAAATATACCACATTCATAACTCATGCATAAATTCTACATCATTCAACTTCCAAGCCAAATCACATGGCAAGGATTAAATATTTCAAGACATATCATAACTTCTAACCTATACATGCCATATTTCAACTATATACATCTTTCCAAAAGTACCAAAATAGATTGCCGATAGTGTGATTGTAACACCCCCAAACCCGGCCCATTCACTACGACCGAATCTGGTTATGTCACTGCGGAAAACGGTGGAAAATTCTTTTTGACCTAAAATAAAACAGTAAATTTATTAACCTTTGAAAACCCATGTTTATTTGATATTGTATGAGAAAAACTTTGATATCATATAAATATTATAAAATGCCAAAAAGTAAACTTTAGCGAATATATAAGACTAATTTTAAATAAATAAGTTGTCATAATAAATTCGTTTCCACTTAGTAACTTAATATAATCCAATCATAATTTAAAATAATAATAAAATAATTCCCAAAGTAAATAAAAATCAAAAGGCTCTTATTACATCAATATTTAAAACCAATTACTTAATATAAACAAGCTTTAAAATATTTAAATTCCTCTTTCTGCATGGGCCACCATGTGTCCTCTCCGATCCCGGTCCAATTCTACGCATCACCTGAAATAGTTAGGAAAATAGAGTGAGTCCACTGACTCAGTGCATAATCACAACACAAATTTCCACACGTATGGGCTTGGCCCATACCCACACAGCCATCGAAACAAATCATGCAAGAATGCATTTCAGCCCAACCTACTATCCAACCGTGACACCAACCTTAGCAGACTCCCTGCCTAAGGCCGTGGCTAATCCGCCACTGATCACATCGTGATCCATAAACCTTACCTTGGCAACTCGCTGCTCAAGGCCGTGGCTGAGCCACCGATCAGCCAAAGTGATCCCAAAATTGTAAACCGTCTACGGTGATGCACATAGCCATCAACCGCCGAGATGGGCACCGAGCCAACACCTCCCTTGAGGTAGCACACAGCTAACCCTCAAGCGCTAATGTAGCCTGGGCTAACATTAGACCACGTACACCATGTGTACACTTCTTCCTTCATTGAATCAAGCCCAAATCCCATGCAACTATATAAGTGCTACATGTTAAGTCATCATATAACATGAGTATATATATATATCATATCATTACCACATCATATCTTATCACATTAACATAATATCCAAGGTTTATTTACCTGATATCCGATTACCCAAACATGGTATTTACCACTTAAGCCATTATGATTGGCTACCACACATCATGCATATGTAAACACATTAGCAAGCAAATAACTGTGAAATAGTGCGATGATTACGCACCTCAACACTTGCAGTTCTACGCTTTCGATTCCTAAGCTATCGCTCAAAGAAACAACAGCTATCTGCCTATAGCTATCTCCTGCTGCTGGCCCACACCCCGGTGGCCAATCCTGAACCGCCGAGACAGCCCTCTTCTAGAACTTCGGGATAGGGACCCTCCCTTGCCCACTCTGACTGGTCGTTGCCTCCATCAACACACTTAATCAGGTAAACGGGTTAACCTTCCAAAACACAACCTAAATATTTAATCTTAATAAATATATCTTACCAACTCAACTTGAATCCCGAATGCTACCTAATGCCACTGCAATTGCTGACTAAACGACTCCCGAGAAAGGTCTCCTGCGTTAAGCTCTTCTCCCCTTCAATCGGCCTTGCTAACCACTCCCTATTGCTCAACCTAGAATCTGTCACCACAAGAAAGTATGGTTCGGCTTCAGGGACTTATAACCAACGTAGAGAAAATAGGAGAATAAAAGATTCGGCAAGGCTCCTTAGATGGTGCTGAGATATTCGGCAATGGCAGTCTTTTAAGGGTGATTTCGGTTTGAAGCAAAGTTTAAGAAAAGGTGTGAAGGGAGAGGGATATGGGAAGGTTATGCCCTCTTCCAATTTCGGCTTCAAAGAAATAAGATGGAAAAAGGGATTTGCTCAGACTCACTTTCGGCAATGGACTAGGGAATGAATAAATGAAGACAAAAGGGAAGAACTTTCGGCAAGGGAGAAAACAAAATGGTGAATGAAAATGAGCACCTCCCCCCTATTTATAATATTCGGCCAAGCTCCAACCTCCCACAAAAAAAATCCTCAAATCTCTCCTAAAACACCTCCCTTCCATCCATTGAAAATAATTTGAATGAGTCAAACCTACCTAGCCGAATTTAAAAAAACAAGGACCAAGTCTTTCTCCATCTTTTTAGCATCCAAAAGCTGCCCAACTCCTTACCTCACTGACGTCAAAAACAAAGGCCAAAGTGCTGCCTTCGCAGCTCGAACACTGGCCCCCTTCCCTTGTACCTGAGGCGTCACTTTCCATGCCTTATGTGGCGCCTCCTTGCCACTCTGCCAAGCCACTCTTAGTGCCAAAACTCCACCAAAAATTCTCTTAAGGCCCCCTCTATCCAAGCTCCCCTTTTAACCCCTAAAACTAAAAATTTTCCAAATCATTCCACCACTACCTAGGGTTCTCAGGACCCCTAAAACTAACCCAACCACACATTAAAGTGTGCCAACACCTGAGCTAAGCACCAAAAATCTAACCCCTAAAACCAGGGTGTTACAATTCTACCCTCCTTAAAATAATTTCGTCCCCGAAATTACTTGTCTAGACTAACAGTCCAATTCCTCCCACTACGCTATGGCTGCGCACTCTGATCTTAAAGAGCTAACATACTACTAGGCATAGTATCTACCATACTCAAGGTTCCACATACTGACATCCTGCCTCTACCACGTCCACGAGTACTGCGACCACGCCCCCTAGAACTCATATCTAGCGCCTCGATTTAGTCTGTTTAAAAAGTTTTATGCATTAGAAATTCTTGTTTCACTGTTTACCCACGAGCAATTTTATGAAAGGAGTTTCCGAGAGTAGTTCTTTCGAGCAATAAAAGTTTCCTTCCCTACCCAGGGGTAATTTCGTCATTTTTCCTAAAGGGGTATTTCGGTAATAACTCAGGGTCAATTTTGAAAATAGTTTTTCCAACTTAAAGATATTTCAAAATTTACAAAATCTCGGGGTCATCTTGAAAATTTTATTTCATCCCGGATGTGTTGCAAAATTTTCAGAAGTCAGGGTTATTTCAGTAATTTTGGAAATCATGGGCATTCTCGTAATTTCTCCAAATTGGAATATCACAACATTTCACAAAATATAATTTTCTGATATTTAGTAAAATAGGAATATTTTAGTAAAAGATCGAGAGAAATCTGAAGATTTAGAAACCAATGGCATTTTGGTAATTTCATCAACCGGGGGTATTTTCGTAAATTTTCACAAACCAGGGTATCTTAATATTTTGAAAACTCGAGATTCTGATATTTTGTAAAGTAAAAATCATTTTATCAAGAGTTGAGGGTAGTACGGTAATTTTGCAATACAGGGGCATTTTTGTAATTTTGCCACTAAAGGCATTTTGGGAAATTTTGTAAATCGACGAACGTTTTTCAAAATCAGATTTAGGGCTTCACAAATCAAGGGGTAAATTTAAAACAGAAGGGTTTTAAAAAAAACAGCAAGGCTAATTTCCTTTCGGGTTTTAATAACCGGTTTAGCCTATGAACAAGTCCTCTTGGTTAAGGTGAACCGTAGCTACGCACCAGGTAGGATTCAAGTAAAGAGGAGGTGAGTCGCTAGGACTGCTTAAATACCAAGCTCTTACTGAACGCCACTCCTAGACATGCGTACAGTGGTTACCACACCTTAACTCGGCGACTTACTTCACAGGTTTGTTTAAGAGATTTAAGTTTTATGTATATGTTTGAGTAAACTAACCTTAGGGTCCAATAGTCCTAATATTCTAATCTACGAGCCCAAACTAAGCCCATAATAGATCACACAAACAAAACACTTCAAGAGCTAGAAGTACTTACCTGGTGGACTTCGGGTCGGAGGTACAAGTGCCATGCCAGAATAACCTGAAACTTCTTATAAAAGCCCATTTTTTAAAAAGCCCATTTTGAAAACGTTTTTGGGCCCAAAACCCTCAAAGCCGAGTTTTGAACCGGGCTCTGATACCAATCTGTACACCCCCAAACCCGGCCCATTCACTACGACCGAATCTGGTTATGTCACTGCGGAAAACGGTGGAAAATTCTTTTTGACTTAAAATAAAACAGTAAATTTATTAACCTTTGAAAACCCATGTTTATTTGATATTGTATGAGAAAAACTTTGATATCATATAAATATTATAAAATGCCAAAAAGTAAACTTTAGCGAATATATAAGACTAATTTTGAATAAATAAGTTGTCATAATAAATTCGTTTCCACTTAGTAACTTAATATAATCCAATCATAATTTAAAATAATAATAAAATAATTCCCAAAGTAAATAAAAATCAAAAGGCCCTTATTACATCAATATTTAAAACCAATTACTTAATATAAACAAGCTTTAAAATATTTAAATTCCTCTTTCTGCATGGGCCACCATATGTCCTCTCCGATCCCGGTCCAATTCTACGCATCACTTGAAATAGTTAGGAAAATAGAGTGAGTCCACTGACTCAGTGCATAATCACAACACAGATTTCCACACGTATGGGCTTGGCCCATACCCACACAGCCATCGAAACAAATCATGCAAGAATGCATTTCAGCCCAACCTACTATCCAACCGTGACACCAACCTTAGCAGACTCCCTGCCTAAGGCCGTGGCTAATCCACCACTGATCACATCGTGATCCATAAACCTTACCTTGGCAACTCGCTGCTCAAGGCCGTGGCTGAGCCACCGATCAGCCAAAGTGATCCCAAAATCGTAAACCGTCTACGGTGATGCACATAGCCATCAACCGCCGAGATGGGCACCGAGCCAACACCTCCCTTGAGGTAGCACACAGCTAACCCTCAAGCGCTAATGTAGCCTGGGCTAACATTAGACCACGTACACCATGTGTACACTTCTTCCTTTATTGAATCAAGCCCAAATCCCATGCAACTATATAAGTGCCAATCCCGAACCGCCGAGACAGCCCTCTTCTAGAACTTCGGGATAGGGACCCTCCCTTGCCCACTCTGACTGGTCGTTGCCTCCATCAACACACTTAATCAGGTAAACGGGTTAACCTTCCAAAACACAACCTAAATATTTAATCTTAATAAATATATCTTACCAACTCAACTTGAATCCCGAACGCTACCTAATGCCACTGCAACTGCTGACTAAACGACTCCCGAGAAAGGTCTCCTGCGTTAAGCTCTTCTCCCCTTCAATCGGCCTTGCTAACCACTCCCTATTGCTCAACCTAGAATCGGTCACCACAAGAAAGTATGGTTCGGCTTCAGGGACTTATAACCAACGTAGAGAAAATAGGAGAACAAAAGATTCGGCAAGGCTCCTTAGATGGTGCTGAGATATTCGGCAATGGCAGTCTTTTAAGGGTGATTTCGGTTTGAAGCAAAGTTTAAGAAAATGTGTAAAGGGAGAGGGATATGGGAAGGTTATGCCCTCTTCCAATTTCGGCTTCAAAGAAATAAGATGGAAAAAGGGATTTGCTCAGACTCACTTTCGGCAATGGACTAGGGAATGAATAAATGAAGACAAAGGGAAGAATTTTCGGCAAGGGAGAAAACAAAATGGTAAATGAAAATGAGCACCTCCCCCCCTATTTATAATATTCGGCCAAGCTCCAACCTCCCACAAAAAAAAATCCTCAAATCTCTCCTAAAACACCTCCCTTCCATCCATTCAAAATAATTTGAATGAGTCAAACCTACCTAGCCGAATTTAAAAAAACAAGGACCAAGTCTTTCTCCATCTTTTTAGCATCCAAAAGCTGCCCAACTCCTTACCTCACTGACGTCAAAAACAAAAGCCAAAGTGCTGCCTTCGCAGCTCGAACACTGGCCCCCTTCCCTTGTACCTGAGGCGTCACTTTCCATGCCTTATGTGGCGCCTCCTTGCCACTCTGCCAAGCCACTCTTAGTGCCAAAACTCCACCAAAAATTCTCTTAAGGCCCCCTCTATCCAAGCTCCCCTTTTAACCCCTAAAACTAAAAATTTTCCAAATCATTCCACCACTACCTAGGGTTCTCAGGACCCCTAAAACTAACCCAACCACACATTAAAGTGTGCCAACACCTGAGCTAAGCACCAAAAATCTAACCCCTAAAACCAGGGTGTTACAGTGATAGATATGCTGACGATTCTCGGATCTGAGCTAGCTTTACTGGCACTGTAATACAGAGAAACAATCACACAATAAGCTTTCAAAAGCTTAGTAAGTTCGTAACATAATACATTATACTAAAACAAACCATCACATAGATTATTTCACAATTACATATATCATACCATCCAAAACTAATATGTTCAATCAACCTTCCTTAACTCATTCATAGGTTCATCAACCACATAGGTTCCGAACGTACCTTAGTCAACACTAAGTTGTCGATTACATTTGTTACTCAATACTCACTATTTCATTTCGATCAACTTTCGTCCCTTCTTCGATTCAATCGCACATTTTGTGCCCAAATAGTTAGCCGAAGCTTAATTAGCATCGCACACATAGTGCATCCATATCAAACCGATCTTAAATCGGTATCGCACACACAGTGCTAATCATCTTAATCACATTTCCGAATACGCACACTTAGTGCCACATAAATCAAGCCCTCACATAGCATTCACATTTCAATATTATCATACCATTCATTTCACAACCTTAAACATGGCTAAATATACGTATTATGTCTGAACTTACCTCGGACGTCGAAATACCGAAACGGTCAATTAATCGAGCACTTTGTCTTTGCCTCGATCTCGATCCGAACCTCTCCTCTCTTGGTCTATACACATTCAAATTCAATCCATTCAATCACCAAATAATTCATTTTAGTCCAAACAAACATATTTAGGGTATTTTGCAAAATAGCCCTCTCATTTTCACATTTCGACACTTTAGTCCCTATTTCACAAAATCATCAAATTCACATAGTTTCTTTTCACATAAGCCTAGCCGAATTTTTTTATTGTGTTCATACAAGCCCACACATTTCATTTATTTCACATCTTAGTCCCTCAATTTACACTTTTCATAATTTAGCCCAAAATACACAATTTCACCAAAAATTCAAATACAAACTATGTTAACCCCAACATCAAGCTTTCATATTTCACCAACTAACACCACAAAGCTCACATGTTCTTCAATGGCATATCTCATAAACATCATCAATTCTTTAAATTACAACATGGGCTTGATAGTAGACTAAGCAACAATATCAAAAACATAAAAATCATCAAAAACTAAAGTCAAAACATACCTTAATTAAGCAATTCAATGGCCGAACCCTAAATTTTATTTTATTTTATTTTCCTTTCTTCAATTTCGGCACTCAAAGGATGATAATAATCATCTATCATGTTTGTTTTATCATAACATATATTATTATTAATCCAATTACCATATTAGCCTTTAATAATAACATATTATATTACATTTTAGTTGGTTAATATGTCCATCCACCGCCCACTATCAATAAAATAGGCTAATTGCCTTTTAAAGGCTTCACATTATAAAGACATCAACAATTTGATACTTAACAATTAGCACTCAGCATTTTACACTTTACGCGATTAAGTCCTTTATCATAATTCGGCACACAGTCGATAAAATTACCACACAAAATTTTCACACAGGCTATTTCACATATATCAACACCAAAAATAACATTAAAATATTATTCTGACCTCAGATTTGTGGTCTCGAAACCACTATTCCGACTAGGGTCGTAAATCGGGCTGTTACACGAACCTTTGTCGAGGTAAGTTCGTGGAACTAAATTGTATATGGTTTTATGCTTGATTTAAATTTTGTGTTTGTGAATTTTATCAATGTCATAAATATGTGAAATGATCACCTACTCGATATAGCGCGATAAATGAAAATGCCCGATAAAATGGTCAATGAATAAAATGTTACTTGTATGCTAGACATGAATGTGGAATGTGTTTTACTTGAATTACATAAATGTTATGGAGGTATAAAATAATAAAATTCCAAATAATGTTTGAAAAATGTTTAAATCTCATTTGAATAAATGAATATCGATGGATAAATGTAATTGCCGAAATGAATGAGGTCCTGCATTTGTTGCAGAAATAGATTAGCCTCGAACGAGCAATCCTAATGACTTTATTACAGAAAGGATTTAGCCCGGACGGGTAATCCTGATGTGAGTCCTCTCGAGCATATATTATGAATTGGATTTATCCCGGACGGGTAATCTAGATTGGGCTCTATAAGGAATTCTTTGTCATATAAAGCATTTAGCTTGGACTGGTAATCCGACAAAGCCCTTAGAGTATATGTTATAGCTAGAATTTAGCCTGGACTGGTAATTCTGCTGTATGATACGTGGCTCGAGAGTGTACCTACAAGGTGCTACTGAGTATGAAGTGACGGAATATGGAACTGTACACCTCGAGTGTACTACCTGAATAACCATCGATATTTCATATAAATTCAACAGGTAGGAATCTGGATATGAGAAGATATGTATAAGAAATGAATTATTATACATATCCGTTTGAATTACAAGAAAATGATGTTACATGACAAATGATATATGCAAACATGAGATGATGTCATTTGCACATGGACTTTATTCGATGAATATATGTGCATTCTTGATTATAGACTTGTACACCTTGAGTGAACTAATCGTGATCTTGATATTCCAAGTAATATGAGTAAAGTTCTGATGTGAAATGATCTGAACTCGAAGTGAACTAGTATGAAATTATACTTGTAATAATGAGATGAATTATACATGTTAAATGAATACACGATGTGGAAAGCATATGTGCATGGAAACTTGATTGTTGTTGAGCCCATATATGTTTAGATGTTATTATTGGAATAAATTACTAACAAGGGCAATGAGGATGTGTGTAGGGCTTGAGGTCAAATTGAATGAATATGCCTTACTTAGTTACCTCAAATAGGATGAATGGTAAGTTAAGTACCATGTTATACGAACTTACTAAGTATTTTATGCTTACCCCGTTTTGTTTTCCCCTGTTTTAGAGTAAATCGGAAGCTCGTTGGATTGGAAGCTTGGCGGAGATCACTCACACTATCCATTGACCCATGTTGGTATGGTATGGTAATTCAATTGTGGTTGTAATGGCATGTATAGGATATGTTGGCCATATTAGCACGTAAACATAAATCATGCTTGTAATCTAGCCATTGGAATGGCTAGTAATAATTGTTTTAATATGCTTGTAATGTCATATTATGTTAGCCACATATATGTTAAGTAGTTGATCAAATTATGTCTAACATGAGGTCATAACCAAGGTAAGATTGTAAACATGTATGTAGGAAATGATATGCCATGATGATGGATGGAACATGCTTGATTAGAATGCTTGAAATGGTTAGTAATTGTATGTGATGATATATCATGTTAAATGATAGAATTAACTTGAATAAAATGCTTGGATTTGTTGGGTTATGAATGCAAGATGTGGTGTAGGATTATGGCAAAGATTGGGGTAAATGAAGTTAGGAATGGCTTTATTTTGTACACATGGGCAAACACACGGGCGTGTGTCTAGACCGTGTGTGACACACGGCCTGATAACACGGGCATCTGGTTAGGCTGTGTGTCCCCTGCACCTTAATTTTGAGAAACAGAATGCTTAGAATTGAGCATAGGGGCAGAGACACGGGCGTGTGTCTCAGCCGTGTGTGCCACACGGCCTAGAACACGGGCGTGTGTCTTGGCCGTGTGAAACCTGTACCTAATTCGAATTGAATTAATTAACCACACGGCTTAGCACACAGGCGTGTGGCATGACTGTGTGGCACAAGTCAGAGATCTACCTAGTTTGGAACATGGCCTGTAGCACGGGCATGTTCCAGGGTCGCATGGGCGTGTGAGCCCTGCACCTTATAAAATTTTAGAATTTCGCGAAAAATTTATTAAGTTCTTGATTTAGTCCCGACTTGATTCTAATGCTTGTATTGG
Organism: Gossypium australe; assembly: GCA_005393395.2. Taxonomy (NCBI): domain Eukaryota; kingdom Viridiplantae; phylum Streptophyta; class Magnoliopsida; order Malvales; family Malvaceae; genus Gossypium; species Gossypium australe. The sequence goes on from CM016619.1 coordinate 122,991,578, forward strand.
GCCTCGAGGGTCCATTTAAGGGACATTATGAATGACCTCGGTGAATGAGTAGTAACTTGCTTGAATTAATCGATAAATGTTCTGAATGTTCCCGGTAATGGTCCAAAACCCTGTTTCAGCGACGGATATGGATTAGGGGCATTACAGAATAATAATTTCATATATAAATAGATTAGAGGAAGCATTTTCTTTCAAAAGTGATCCATATCTTATCGCTTAATAGAAATGTTTCACTTCTTATATGATTTTCTTCTCAATTAATGTGAATGTTTTAATTAAATATGTTTAAATAATTTATAAAAAACTTAATATCATGATGAAGTGGAAGCTTGTATAAATCACATTAATTATTGGTTTTAATTAAACCATAAATTACATCAACTTGCATTCCTATCCTTCAAATATTCTTTATGTAATTGAGTGTCGTGTATGGAAAGTTGTTTGTCAAGCTAATTTTGCCAACTATGGACATTCTTAGTTGTCTGCACTTTCTTCTCCATCAATATGAAACTCCATGAGATTTGACACTCACCTAAGAGCCTTACAATAAACGTCTGGGGAGGTTTTGAAAGAGCTGCCACTGAATAATGCCTCTCCTCCTCTCTCACACACACAATAACTCTCCGTTTATTTTTGAATTCTAATTTAATACAAGGGTTTTTCACTGCGCTTGCCGAAAATTCCATGGCCATAAGTAGAGTAGAACATATCCACGAGTAGCGAAAATTACAGATAAATAAACTAAGGTTACCAATACACGGGTTGATTCAGCCACACATACTAGAATCCATGTCTTATGCCTCTCCAAACACAAGATAGAGCGTGGAACTAAAGGCAATCATCATGGTGGTAATGGAGATGAAAAGGGTGAGGAACCCCATAATCAGCCTCTTGGGGAGGGCTTGGAGAAAGTCGTCTTCAACATAACGAGCAGTGAGCATGGACAAGAACATGAGAATGGCGGTGGTGGATGAGAAGAGAAACAGTGCATCTGACATTGCAAAGATAACAAATGCCTTTTCACTTTTAAATACTAGGAATTCCCTGTTACCATTGGTGCCACCTAGTAATGTGATGGCTGTTGCAAACACAACTGTGGCAATAAGGGCAGCCACCACCGAGCATGAATTTGCTGCACCTTTCATCCATCTCTCTCCTTCTTTAACTAATTCCTTGTGTTCTTTAGTGAACACCATTCTAGGAGTCCTTATCTCAATGTTCCTAGCATATTGATAGATATTTGGTACCACCTTTTCCACTTCCTGTACGAAAATTTTAATACAGCTATGTATGTACATATAAATACAAGACCTCCACATTAACCCATGACTAACTTTATGTAAGATATTCACCTCATGGTAAAGGGAGAAGACAAATTTTGATATCTTAAACCCATTGTAGCTCACGTTGCATTTGCAAAGCTGCACCATAAACACGATTAAGCTGGTCCGGCGGTGCTAAATTTTTGACCAGATGCAACATGTTATTACTAAAATTATCCATATTATCGGTTACAATTAGTTTTTGCTCATGGCTGATTCTAGATATGAGGCTGAAAACCTTGTGGTGACGAAATAAAACTGCCCGTTGGAATAAGTTACACCCCTCGTTGTCATAGAACCGAGCTGCAACCAGAAATGACTATATGATCTTTTCAACAATATCAGGAATCCCATGTGTTGCTGCCACAACAACAGGGTTCTTCAATTTATTGACAACTCTTGAGGGATCCAAATCTACATCATGCATGCATAATAGTTCCACAAGTTTGAGGGCTTCACCATGATGAAATATGTATATATTTTAAATTTATTTAAGTAGATAAATCTTATTTAGGTAGATAAGTTTTATCCATATTATAGGAATATTTTTTATCTTTTAGTAGTTTATTAGAATAAGGAAACTATTTTCCCTTATGTTTTAGTAGTTTATTAGAATAAGGGAATTATTTTCCAAATTAGGATTAAGACTCTTTTCTCTATTTAAGTTCAGTTCTTTAGTTAATAATAAAAAAACAGTTTTATTAAAAGCTCTCTTGAAAACTTTCATGGCATCTGAGCTATGTTAAATCTCTAGTAACATCATGGTTAAAACAACCTTCACTAGAGATAGGAGATCCATCAATCAAACAGAGGAAGAAAGTTCTACCGTTGAAACAACTACCGAAAGTACAATGACTCAAGGGACAGAGGCATCTCACCTTTCTTTTCAGCTGACATCTCACAAGCTGAATGGCAAGAATTATCTGGAATGGTCCCAGCCCGTAAAATTAGCAATTGATAGGCGCGGCAAGCTAGGTCATTTAAATGGAGAAGTCAAGCAACCACAAGTGGGCGATCCAAAGATGAGCAAGTGGAGGTCAGAGAATTCTATGATAATTGCATGGCTTATTAATTTCATGGAAGCATCCGTAGGTAAACCTTTTCTTTTTCTCCCAACTGTTAAAGATGTTTTGGGACGCTGTGAAAGACACCTATTCAGATTTAGAAAACGCTTCACAGATCTTTGAGTTAAAAATAAAACTTTGGAAAGCTAGGCAAGGGGAAAAAGAAGTTACTTTTTATTATAACAAGATGATGTCTCTTTGGCAAGAACTGAATCAGTGTTATAATGATGAATGGGAGTGTCCCGGAGATGGAGTAAAAGCTATGAGAAAAGAAGAGAATGAAAGAGCTTATTTGTTTCTGGCTGGTTTAAATAAAGAATTTGATGAAGTGAGATCTCAGATCTTAGGGAAAAACCGCTTCCAAAACTTCTTGAGCTTTTTTCTGAGGTTAGAAGAGATGAAACAATGAGAAAAGTAATGTTAAGGCCAGGATTTGAAGCTAATGAAGATAATTATGCACTTGTAACTATTAAAAATAATGATGATAGTGAAAAAAGGAAAAAACCTTGGTACGATCACTGCAAAAAATATTGGCACACTCAAGAAACGTATTGAAAGCTCCATGGGAAACTGAAAAATGGAAGGAAAAAGAGTGGCAATGGTCGTGGTTCACAATCAAGGGATAGCAGAGCTTTCCAAACAACTAATGGATATTATGAGGGTCAAAGTTCTCTGGAAGGGTCTCCATTCACTAAGGAACAATTAGAGCATCTACACAAGGTTTTTCAATCACCACAATTTCGGATGAATTCTTCTATTCCTAACTCATCCAATAATCCTTCTTCCTCTTTTGCCCAATCAGGTACTGCTTTTTCTATTTTTTTAGTGTCAAGCCTTGTAAAACAAACACGTGGATCGTTGATTCTGGAGCTAGTGATCACATGTGTAACACCCCTTGCCCATATCTTACGCTGGAACCGGGCACGAGGCATTACCGGACTTAACTCACTTGGTCATACAACTTAAAATATCTCTTTCACCATCCAAAACATTCTCATTAAGGACCTACGAGGCCTTAAACATGCATACGAAGGGTTTCATAACTCAACCGGAAACTTTAGTACACTTAAAATTTTCACCTAAACAGGGGCCACACGCCCGTGTGAAACGGGACACACCCGTGTGGGCAGGCCGTGTGGTCACACACGCCCATGTCCCTTACCCGTGGTTGACACTGACTTATTTCACACGGCCAGACACACGCCCGTGTCCCTCACACGGCCTCGACACGCCTGCGTCTTAGCCCGTATGCCAAAACCTTGGCATTCTATTTATGACATCATCATCTCACTAAGGTCACATGGCCAAGGCACACGCCCGTGTCCTTATACCGTATGTTGAATTAAATTCCAATTTCAAGGTGCAGACTTCACACGGCCTGGGCACACACCCATGTTCATGGCCGTGCCTACCACACGGCTGAGACACACGGTCGTGTCTCTGCCCGTGTGTTTACTACAAAGCTTACTGACTTGTAAAACTAACATGCAATGGACACATGGCCTGGTCACACACCCATGGGACTGACCGTGTGTCACACACGGCCTAGACACAAGCCCGTGTGCCTACCCGTGTGGACAAGAACAAGGCTATTTGCCAAGCTCTTTTCACCACCCTAGCTCACACATCATAAATCCATTCAACAAATCACTAAACAACTCCGATTTGCAATATACACTTTCATGAATAACTTCATCTTTTCATAAATAATAATGAGCCATCAACTATGGCTATTTACAAAAGAGTTCATCTTTAAAGGGGCCAACACACTCTTGGCCAAAATAACAAAACAATTCACCTAGTCTTGCCTCTATACATGCCATACCCAAAACACTAAGTCTAGATATACCGAGATGAGCTGATAGTGTGGATGATCTTTCAATTATCTTGGTATCCCGACCTGGCTCTTTAATACTATAAAACAAGGGGAAAAAAAGGGGAGTAAGCTTTAAGCTTAGTAAGTTTACATATAAACAAATGGCATCATAACATATGCTACTCAACATTTAGTAAGAGCAAATCACATTTCATAATCATGCTTACTCGTTTCACCTCTTACCATGTTCCAACCATGTCACGAGCCTAATGCTCACATTCATTAACATACAACCCTGCACTTATCACCATACGATCACATGAAACAACACATCATTATAATACCAATCATTCGGTGGTTTTGCACTTAGCCCACCATCAATGTTTAACGGGGGGTATCGCACATAGCCCACCAACAAGGATAATTACGGTGGTATCGCACATAGCCCACCAAATGATATTATAGACGATGGTATCGCACACAGCCCATCGTAATGAAGTGATAAGGTGGTATCGCACATAGCCCACCAACAAGTATAATTAAGGTGGTATCGCACACAACCCACCATTAATTACTACGGACATTATTTCACATTTACATGTCTATTTCAACATTCATACAAGAATTCTTCATTATCTACCGTATTCAATCCACTTGAATCATAATTGTTCTCAATCATACAATACACCAATAAGTAACAATGATGGAGCTCGAAACTAACTATTATTTCGACAAAGGCAAGCGCACCTATCGAACAATAGTATAGCTGTGGTGAGTCCGGAATATCGTATCCTCAAGGACCAAGAGTACTAGTACTAACTATCTTTTTATTATCTAGCTTAATAATTAAGGGGATTTATTTTTAGTCTAAAATTAACTAACTAATTTAACTAACTATGAATGCGACAAAGAGTAAATTGGGAAAATACTTTTGGATAACTTATATGAGATAGGCAATACCTAAGGGAGAATCCACCTAGACTTCACTTATTACTTTTGATTCATGATATTTATTCACTTGGCTTAATCTGTAGAAATCCTTAAATTATATTAATACCTCTTTCAAGGCTACTAACAACATACTTTAGGTTGATTAATTGAAATCTATTTCTAATTAAAACCCCTATTGTCGCATTAACTCGATCTATGGATTCCCTTATTAGGTTTGACCCTAATTCAGCAGATTTTCGTTGCCCTATTTCTAGGGTTGCAATCAACTCCACTTAATTTTGTTGATCTACTCTTAAACAGGGACTTTTGCTCCACTGAATAAGCACATTCGACTTGAATCAATAACCTGAATTATCAAAACAAGAATAAGAACTCACAATTAAGAATAAGCACAAGTATTTATCTCATAAATAAAATAATAATAAGATCTGTCTTATGTTTCATCCCCTCAGGTATTTGAGGGATTTAGTTCATACTAATGAAGGGAAACATCATAAAAGAGGAAAAACAACAAAACATAAGAAAAACCCAAAAACTTCTAAAGAACTTGATAGGAGATCCTCAGTCTTGATAGAGATCCTTCTCCTAAGCTGTTCCCAGCAGCTGTCTTTTCTCCTTCTACTTGGCGTCTATTCGACGTCCTGTCGAACTCTCTTTTTAGGTTGCCCTCTAGGGTGTTTATATAGGCTTCGAGATGCCTTTTTTGGCTCATAAGTATTTTATTCCGAATAGAATTCATCTTTATTTAGGTAAGGACACGCCCGTGGTCGATAGCCTAGGTCGTGTTCGATCTAGCTTGCCACACACGGCTGCGCGGTCCGCCCGTATGCAGTGGTCCAGGCTGTGTAGGCCCATTTCGTCCCTTTTTGTCCCGTTTCTCGTCCTTTTCGACTCCCTATTCTCTCCTGAGTATAAAACATGAAATTAAGAGATTAGGAGCATCGAATTCATCAAATTCAATGGAAAATCATCCAAAATTAAGCCAAGCATGGGGTTAAAATATGTGTAAATTATGGTTTATCAAATATCCCCACACTTAAGCCTTTGCTTGTCCTCAAGCAAAATCCTCAACTCACAATTAAAATTAACTTCTTTAATTCATAATTCTTATCAATAATGTTTCATCATAATTCATAGATAATTCATACATTGATAATTTGAACTAAAAGAGTCATAAAGATTCAAACAATGTAAGTCATAAATTTTTATAGCACGAAAATATAGGTGTTTCCCCTTACCTAAATAATTACCTCTAATTCAAAATCGACAAGAATTGACATCCTCACTAAAGATTCACTCAAATCACTCAAGGTGTTTAAGGTTCAAATTAAGCACTCAAAAGTCAAACATGAAGAGTTAATCCTATAGGCTTGCATGAAAATCAAATCTCCACCACTATAAAATGAGATGATACACAAATCAAAAGGTCTTTAAAGGGTTGTAATGGGCTTTGCTTAAAGGTGTGGTGATAAACCGTAATATATACATATTTTAATCCCACATTTGGCATACTTTTGGATGATTTATCCCCTGAATTGTGGAATTTGATGCTCCTAATCCTTTAATTTCATGTTTTATACTTAGGAGAGCACCAGATGATGAAAAGAACAAGAAACGGGCCAAAAACAGAGAAAATGGGCCAAAGTACAAAATTCACACGGCCTGGAGAAATCCACATAGTCGTGCCTCTTTAAGCAGATCCAAACACGGCCTGGGCTCGATTCACACGGGCGTGCCACATGGGCTTGTCTCGAACGTGACCTGTTTTAATTCTAATCAAAAAAGGATACTTAGAGGCAAAGAAAGACATTCCAAAAGCCTATATAAACACCCTAGAGGGCAACCTAAAGGGGGACGTTCAGGTAAGCCGAGGAGCCAAGCCAAAGAGGCCGAATTGTGGGATTTACTCGAAGACAGCCAGTTGATTCATCTCAAGAAGCTGGAATCATACTCAAGACAGAAGATCTTTCCTTCAATTTCCTTCAGGGGGTTTTAGGGTTTTTCTTATGTTTTGTTTTATACTTTCTTCTGAGATGTATTCTTTTATAAATATGAACTAAACTCCTCAAATACCTGAGGGGGGTGAAACCTAAGATAGATCTTGTTATTGTTTTCTGAACTGTATAATAAATACTTGATTTGTTCTTAATTATGTATTCTTAATTCTTGCTTTGATATTTCAGGATATTGATTCAAGTATTGATGTGCTTAGGTAGTGGAGGAAAATTCCCTGTTTAAGAGTAGATCTAGCATAATTAAGCGGAGTTGATCGCAACCCTAGAGATAGGATGATGAAAATCTGCCGGATTAGGGTCAAACCTAATATGGGAGTCCATAGATCAAGTTAAAGCAATTCTAGGGGTTTTAATTAGAAAGAGATTTCAATTAATCAACCTAGGGTTAGACGTTAGTAGCCTCGAGAGAGGTATTAATATAAACTAGGGAATCCTACGGATCAAGTCAAGTGAATAAATCGTTTGGTTCAGAGTTAAATAACAAGTGAAGTCTAGGTAGATTCTTCCTCGGGTATTGTCTTAAATGGTTTTCTGAAAAGTATTCTCTCCAATTCATTCGCTGTGTCTTAGCATCTTCAGCTTAGTAATTAGTTAGTTTTAGATTAAACAACAATTTCCTTAATTCTTAGGCTAAATAATAAAAAGATAGTAATTACTAGTACTCTTGGTCCTTGAGGATACGATACTTCCGGCCTTGCCATAGCTATACTACCAAACGATAGGTGCGCTTGCCTCAATCGTTGTCATAGTTAATTTCTAGGCTCGATCATTCATTATATAAATATTAAGACTTTCTGACACGATCATGTGGATAAAGGCTGAATTAGAGGGTTAGTATCGAGATTGATTTGACAATTTACCTAACTAGAAAAATTGAATTAATACTAGATAATTACATTGATTGAAAACTTATCACTAATAACATGAGCTTCTTCTAAAGATGTGTTACATTAATCGTTCAAGCTTAAACTAATAATGAATAAATTTCCAATATATATATATTTTGAATCAGAACATACAATGATAAGAAAGAACTTTAACAACGGAAATAGAGAAAACAATTAGGCAACTGCTCAAATCAAATCTCGACAAAAGGGACGTCAAAAGATTAGGGGGAGTAAAAATTTGGTTTTGGGTTAATATTAATGGGTGAGTTAAGAAACAGTTTATTAGGATAAAAAAGGGTTCACTAGGGGTTAATTATCGAAGTAGGACTTTTGTGGAGTAAGTGGGTTAAATCCTAGGTGTCTTTATCATCTCAGTGTATCAAATAAAAAATGTGGTCTCGATATGTATAATCGAAGCAAGTTCTAGAATAACAAATCAATGTTGACACACTCATAATCAATAAAATGAGCAAGAAAAATATATGCTCTTAAAAGGCTCAAAATCTCATAGAAATTATGGTTTTTAATGTCAACCTTGTAAATTTCAAACTTCAAAATAATATTTAGGGTTAGGGAAACGACCTTTTTAATTCTGAAAATAGACTTATCCTGCTTGATTCTCGAATATCTTAAAGTTTAAACCATTAATGCACAATTACCTATGACTTAATCCGAAACATATCAATGAAAATCATAAACCAATAGAAGTTTCATTCTAATAGTAAATATGAGAACATTACTTTAAGAACAAGACATAATTCAGGGTTTTTCTGGTAATGAAATCAATAACCTCCCCTCACTTAAGATGTACATTGTCCTCAATGTACAAAGATGGATAATAACAATATAGTAAGAAATCATAAGAAAGGGAGAGAGGTGAAACTTCCTCAATTATGGATGAAATCCTTAGAAAGATAGGCACGATGGACTAGGTAGAAGTGCACAGTGGATACTAGGGTCGTGGTGTGGTGATTCCCTAACAGCTTTTTGAACCTAAATTAAAGAAATCAAAATATAATAATATAAATTAAAGACAAGAAAGATAAATTGAAGGAAAATAAATGAGAAGAGAAAAGAAAAGAAAAAGAAAAAAATAAATGGACTCAAAGGTCCTTGTCCTGTCGAGTTAATGAAGCGGCCGGCATGAACTTATATAGATTGGTCTCACACGGGGAGACTGTGCTAGGCTCCTTTCGCTTCTTCGACATGGTGATGGTGGTGTAGAGAAAGAGTGAGGAAAAGGGAATAAGGAAAATGAAAGGGGAAAGATGAAAGAAAGAGGAAGGGGTGTGGTGGTTAAGGTTTGGGAGAGGAATAATTTGGAAAGAAAGTGAGAAGAAAGGGGGTTTTAAATAGGAAACAGAAACATGGTTACTTCCCACGCCCGTGTGCAATGGGCGTGTTAGGTCACACGGCCGTATCGCATGGTCGTGTGGTGTATCGTTCGTTTCTCCTACACCCGTGTAGAGGTCGCCACGCCCATGTTGATAAATCTGTGTTGACCACGACCGTATCGCACGGTCGTGACATTTTATCACCGCCCATGGTTTTGGGGATTTTTCGTCCTTGGTTCGTATGATCTCTGCCACGCTGGTGTGCAAATCCATGGTGTCCACACGGCCACGGCCACTCTCGTGTACAAGGCCGTGTGGTAGGGAAAACTGCGCTTCATTAATTTGGTTAGTTATTAGTTAGATGCTAAAATAAAAAATATGGATGTTAGTGAGATTAATGCTTAGGTTGCCTCCCGAGAAATGCTCGTTTAAAGTCTTAAGCTAGACTTACCTCTCATTCGCATATTCATGGTGGTTTGAGGAGTTGAAACTCCTCTCCCCTGCTACCAGTTCTATGATCACTATATAGTCCAAATCAAGTAGTGTTTACCTTAAAAGTGTCGAACTTAGGATTAGTTACCTCGACTGTTCCGTATGGGAAGATATTCAGTACCGTGAAAGAGATCTTTTCGTTTGTATCAAGGTCTGAAGTGGCGATACAATACCTGATTCCCGATCTGAAACTGGTTTGTCCCATCTTTAAGTTTGTTATGGAGTTTCCTCGTTTTTGCTTCGTGTATTTTTAGTTTCTCATTGAAATGTGTCTTCCACTCGTCTATTCCGAATAGAATTAATCCTTATTTCGGCAGGGACACGCCCATGGTTGATAACCCAGGCTGTGTTCGATCCGACTTATCACACAGTGGTCCAGGTCGTGTAGGCCCATTTCATCCCTTTTTGGCCCGTTTCTCGTCCTTTTCGACTCCCTATGCTCTCCTGAGTATAAAACATGAAATTAAGAGATTAGGACCATCGAATTCATCAAATTCAATGGAAAATCATCCAAAATTAAGCCAAGCATTGTGTTAAAATATGTGTAAATTATGGTTTACCAAACAACATGTGTATTTAAGATGCATTGTTTACACATAAACTTACCTCGGTGCAAAATGCGTAAATCAACGGTCTATTCCGTAACCTTGCCTTTTCCCCGGTCAAGGTTGATTCCACGCTCTTCTTGGTCTATAATAAGAAAATTCACTCATTCAATTATCTGATATATCATAATACATCACAATCTATACTTAGGCAAAAATGACCATTTTGCCCTTACACTTTGGCAAAATTATGATTTTGCCCCTAGGCTCGTAAATCATTTTTCAACACATTTTCTCGTTAGAAAAGCCTAGCTGAACATTTATTCCTCTTACAACTACTCACAAATCTAGCTATTTCATGCATTTATTACACATTTTTAATCTTCGCATTCAAGTCCTATTTAGGTGTTTTCATGCTAACACCTTTCACAAAAGTTGTTTCTTATCTCACTAACATTCATTTTCTTCCATAAAAACTCAGCTAACAATATAAACTCTCTCATGGCAACTCTCTAAACTTTCAACCATATTGCAGTTTAGTCCCCTCATTAGCTAGCTTAAGCTTTGGGGGTTCCAAAAATACAAAAATCATTAAGAAAGACCTCTAAAATCACTTACTTGTTAGAGAATATGTTGGCTGAAAGTTTGAGCTTCAAAACCCTTGTTTCTTGCTGTAAATTTCGGTAGGAGAGGGAGAGAAATGAAAAAGATGATAGCTTTCCCTTTACTAATCTTATTTTATTCATTTTTATCACCTAATATCACCAAATTTGACCAAAATTTAATGCTCTTGTCTCCCTAGTCTCTATGGCCGGCCAACACACCCCAATTGGCCTAATTACACTTTAAGGACCTCCAATTTAATATTCTATGGCTATTAGACACCTCTACCTTGAAAAATAGAACTTTAGCACTTAATGCGATTTAGTCCTTTTTCATAATTAAGCATACCATCATTAAAATTAAAGCACCAAAATTTGCATACAGCCATATATTCATGCCATAACACACAATAATATCAAAATAATTTTCCTCAATCTCAAATTAGCAGTCTCGAAACCACTGTTCCGACTAGCCCTGAAATCGGGCTGTTACAATATGACTAGTAGTCATTTTCTTTTTTCAACTTACACACCTTGCAGAGGAAACAAAAAGATAAAAGTAGGAGATGGGTCCTTCTGGGCAATAGCCGGGAAAGGCACTGTTAAAATTTCGTCTTCCTTGGTTTTACACATGTGCCAAATCTAGCTTGTAATTTCATATCGGTCAGTAAATTATCCCAGTCCTCGAATTGTCATGTTATATTTGACTCCTCTCTGTGTAATTTTCAGGACATGGTCTCTGGGAGGATGATTGGCAATGTTAAAGAATTTGGTGGAATTTACTTTCTTGAAGACGACCATCTAAGTCAACCAACAACTACTTTATGTTTAAATTCTGTTTCTGATTTTGATAAGGCTATGATTTGGCATTATAGGCTTGGACATCCTAATTTTTACTATTTAAGATATTTGTTACCTAATCTATTTAAAAATAAAAGTCCTCCATATCATTGTGAATTTTGTAAATTGGCTAAACATCATCGGTCATTCTTTCCACCTCAAAAATATAAAGCCTCCAAACCTTTTTTGTTAATTCATAGTGATGTTTGGGGACCTTCAAGAGTCTCAACTTTTTCAAGAAAACGTTAGTTTGTCACATTTATTGATGATCATACTCGTATTTGTTGGGTGTTTTTATTAAAAGATACGTCTGAAGTTAAAAATGTGTTTCAGTCTTTTTATGCTATGGTGAAAACACAATTTGGTGTGAAAATAGAAGTATTTCGGAATGACAATGGTGGGGAATTTTTTAGTGACCAATTAGGTGTTTTCTTAACCAAACATGGAATAGTCCACTAAAGTTCTTGTACAAATACACCACAACAAAATGGGATTGCAAAAAGAAAAAAACTGACATCTTTTGGAAGTAACTAGAGCCTTGATGTTCACTAGTTAGGTACCACGTTATCTTTGGGAGAAAGCCTTGTTACCAGCTACATATCTTATTAATAGAATGCCCAGTAAGGCTCTAAACTATAGAACTCCTTTTCGTCTCTTTAAAGATAATTTTCCTAGCTCTAAATTGATCACAGATTTATCCCTCTGAGTTTTTGGGTGTAGTGTTTTTGTTCATCTTCGTAACCAAGGTAAACTAGATCCTGGAGCAAAAAAATGTGTCTTTATTGGCTATGCTTTTAATAAAAAGGGTTACGATGTTATGATCCAATTGATAGGAAGATTATTGTTACCATGGATGTCACATTTGTTGAAACACAATCTTATTTTGATTCTAATCTTCAGGGAGGGAATTACAGTAAGGAAGATTCTATAATTGATCAAGAAAAGACTATGTAACAGCCCAATTTCAATGAAGTCGGAGTAGTGGTTTCGTAACCACAAATTCAAGCCGGAAAGATAAAATATTTTAATATTATGAAATGATTATTAATGTGATAAGAAGATTGCCTGAGAATTTTGATAAGAAAATTTTATCAATTAGATGCTTAATTGTAGAAAGGACTAAATTGCATAAAATGTCAAATTTGAATTCTAGTAGCTATAAGGATTAAATAGCAATGGAATTCAAAAGTTGAGGTCTTTAAATGGTAATTAGACCATTGATGAAAAATATGTAGATATTTTTGGTGAATCATCCATGGAAAAATTAAAAAAAGGCTAAGGACTAAATTGGAAATGAGAAAAATTAAAAGATGATAATTAATTAAATAGAATATCATCTTATTTTCATATCATCTTTCCCAAATATTTCCATGGAAACCCTAGGAAATAGAAAACAAGCTTTCAAGGCATAAATTGGTAAGTTCCTATGTCCTGTTTTTAGTAATTTTTATAATTTTGAGATCGAGAAAGCTTAATTTCTCTATTTGAGGGGTTAATTTGAATAGATATCAAAATATAGAAAATTTTACATGGATGAACATGCTGAAATTTAAAATTTTATGGTAGAAAATGAAAAGTTGTTGATAGATAAACAACTTTTACAAAGGGAAATTTGATGGAAACTTGATTTAGGGACTAAATTGAAAATTGGTAAAACCCATGGAAAATTCTAAAATTTTTAGAATACATGTGCTGTAAAAGTTATATTAGAATTTTGATTAGGCTTGGAATAAGGATTAAATTGCATGAATTTCAATTTCCGAGCCTAGGGACGAAATTGGAATTAATTAAAAAGTATAGGTCTAAAATGGTACTTTTGCCTAGATTGTAATTTGAGTTGAATAGAATATGAAATGGATTGAATTGATGATTAAATTCATTTATATAGACCCGGAAGTACCAAACAAAGAGCTATATCGAGGAAAGGAAAATATTTCGGATTAGTAGATTTTAGTTACGAACAAATATCAAGGTAAGTTCATATAACCTAAATAAGCATAATAATGTGTTGTTTTGAATGCTATATTACATTGAATATGTTGCATGAAATTGTATGTATGACGTGTATGAAAATTTTAATGGATGGAGTGGTTTATGATGGAAAATTTATTGATAAAGGGTAAAATTCTGAATGAATATTGAATTTTGATGGATAAATGTAATTTCCCTGATAAAACTGCATTTGTTGCAGAATGGATTTAGCCGGGACGGGTAATTCGAAATGAGCGTCTCGAGTATATGATTCAATTAGGATTTATCCTGGACTGGTAATCCTAATTGACTGGATTTAGCCTGGACTGGTAATCCGACAAAGCCCTTAGAGTATATGTTATAGCTAGAATTTAGCCTGGACTGGTAATTCTGCTGTGTAATATGTGGCTTGAGAGTGTACCAATAAGGTACTACTGGACATGAATTGACGGGTAATGGAATTGTACACCTCGAGTGTACTACTTGAAATATCGATCGGAAACTCAATGATTCAACGGATAAAATACGCATATGGCATGATGAGCTCATCTATGCATTTTGGTATATTTGTGATAACGTGTTGGTTGAATGTATGTGAGTAGGCAAATTGCCAAATTGATGAAAAGCATGTAATGTATGATTAATATATTGAATATAATGGGTAAGTTTAATTTCTGTTATACGAGCTTACTAAGCATAATATGCTTATTAGGTCATGAAGGTTGGAGTTTGGTCGAAGCAAATCATCACACTATCAAACTGTCGTTTTGGTATAAATGAAAATCTTATTTTGTTAATGGCATGTATAGGCAAAATAAATCAAACGATGATATGTAAATGATGAATGAAACTTAGCCATTGGAATGGCTAATATACTTATGTTTGGATATATGTTATGGTAGAGTCATTACATTAACTAAAATGATAAGTGTGAAAATCTAATTTTGCATATTATGTAAGTTACATAAAGGTAAGCCATTAAACACAAATATATGATGAAATGTATCAGTTTGGAGGATAGGAATTGGCCTGAATTATACTTGTAATTGGTTGGATTATACTTGTAAGTGTTGGTGCAGGAAGATGGAAAATTTGGGTGAGAAATGAGGCTAGGAAATGGCCTTATTTTGTCCACACGGGCGTGTGTCTAGGCCATGTGTGACATGGGCATGTTGTCTAGCCATGTGTCCCCTGCACTTTAATTTTGAGAAACAGAATGCTCAAAATTGAGCACATGGGCAGAAACACGGGCTTGTGTCATGGCCGTGTGAAACCTGCACCTAATTCGAATTAAATTAATTAACCACACGGCCTAGCACACGGGCGTGTGGCATAGCCGTGTGTCGCAGGTTAGAGAGCAACCTAAATTGGACACAGCCTGAGGCACGGGCGTGCGTGTCTAAGGGTCACACGGGCTTGTTCCTTGGACCACACGGGTGTGTGAGCCCTGCACCTTGGAAAATTTTTGAAATGTCACAAAAAATTCTTAGAGTTTCCAATTAGGTCCCGACTCGATCCTAATGTTCGTATTGGGCCTCGACGGTCCATTTAAGGGACATCCTGAACAATCTCAATTAATGAATAGTGACTTACATGATTTATCTAAAAATGTTCTGAAAAATACCGATAACGCTCTGTAACCCTGTTCCGGTGACGGATACGGGTTAAGGGTGTTACAGACTAGGAATATACAACATAGGGATTCTAATAACGGGGAAGGCGAATTTATGATTAGCACAGAAATTAATCATGTTAATGTTAATGAAAAGGAGTATGAAGGTGTAGAGTCTAATCATTAGAATAAAGAACAAACAAAGGAGTTAATTGTTTACTTAAGAAGAAATCGAAATCCAAAAAGTGGAATCCACCAGATTCATCACCAAGAATCCGACCCGCAATATCCTGTCAAAAGTCTAGGTAAAGCTCATAATCCAGCCAATGAATTTTCTGATTTAGATATTCTAATTGCCAAAAGAAAAGGTGTTAGAAATATTGTCAAATATCCCATGTCTAACTTTGTATCCTATAAAGCCTTGTCTTTGACATTCTCAACCTTTGTTTCGTGTCTCGATACTGTAAAAATACCCAAAAATGTGAAAGATGCTTTATAGGTTCCTGAGTGGAAGGAGGCTATTTTAGAGGAGATGCGCGCTCTTGAAAAAATAGGTACATGGGAAATAATAGAATTACCTGTAGGGAAAAAACAGTGGGCTGTAAATTGATGTTCATAACCAAATTCAAACCAGTTGGATCTTTAGATAGATACAAAGCCCGATTGGTGGCTAAAGGGTACACTCAAACATACGGGATAGATTATCTTGAATCTAGTAGCCAAATTAAATTTCGTTAGAGTTCTTTTATCAATTGCTGTTAATCTTGATTGGTCTTTACAACAGCTAGATGTGAAGAATACTTTCCTAAATGGGAAACTTGAAGAAGAATTTTACATGGATCCTCCTCCAAGTTTTGAAGAAAAATTTGGAACTTGAATATGTAAACCCAAGAAATCTTTGTATGGTCTAAAGCAGTCTCCTCGAGCTTGGTTTGAACGGTTCACTCAAGTTGTTAAAAAACAAGGTTGCTCACAAGGGCAAGCTGATCACACAATGTTCTATCGACATTCACAAAAAGGTTTGAATAGCAGTTATTATAGTTTATGTCAATGATATCATTCTTACAGAAGATGACGTGGATGAAATAAGGTGTCTCAAGGAGCATCTAGCATTGGAGTTTGAGATCAAAGACTTGGGTCCTTTGAAATACTTTCTTGGAATGAAAGTTGCTTGATCAAGGAAGGGTCTTGTGGTATCTCAGAAAAAATATGTGATTGATCTTTTAAAAGAGGCTGGGATGAGTGGTTGCCGCCCAGCTGACACACCAATTGATCCAAATATAAAATTCAGAAATAAAGAAGGTCGATTAGTTGATAAAGGGAAGTACCAAAGATTAGTTGGTAAGTTAATTTACTTATCACATATAAGGCCAGGCATAGCTTTTGCAGTGAGCTTAGTGAGTCAATTTATGCACTCCCCAATAGAGGAACATGAAGAAGCAGTGTTTCGAATTTTAAGATACTTGAAGAGTTCACTTGGAAATGGCTTGTTCTTCAAGAAATCCGAACAAAAAGGAATTGAAGCTTAGTCAGATGCAGATTGGGCAGGCTCAATAACAAATAGAAGATCTACATCAAGATATTGTACATTTGTTT
This sequence comes from Gossypium australe, assembly GCA_005393395.2. Taxonomy (NCBI): domain Eukaryota; kingdom Viridiplantae; phylum Streptophyta; class Magnoliopsida; order Malvales; family Malvaceae; genus Gossypium; species Gossypium australe. The sequence continues at coordinate 123,008,625 of CM016619.1, forward strand.
GGGGAAACCTTGTGACTTGGCGAAGCAAAAAACAAAGTGTTGTAGCAAGAAGTAGTGTAGAGGCTGAGTTTAGATCAATGGCTCAAGGAATTTGTGAAATGATGTGGTTAAAAAGAATTATGGAAGACCTGAGGAAACCAATAACTTCACCAATGAATTTGTACTGTGATAGCAAAGCTTCCATTAGTATTGCTCACAACCTAGTCCAGCATGACAGAACTAAACATGTTGAGATTGATAGACACTTTATCAAGGAGAAGATTGAAGAAGGCCAAGTGTGCATGCCGTTTGTTCCTTCAAAACAACTGATTACCTGACATACTCACCAAAGGGCTCTCTAAGACAAGCTTTGATTTTCTTGTAAGCAAGTTGGGCATGATTGATATATATGCACCAACTTGAGGGAGGGTGTTGAAATATGTATATATTTTAAATTTATTTAGGTAGATAAATCTTATTTAGGTAGATAAGTTTTGTTCATATTCTAGGAATATTTTATTTTATCTTTTAGTAGTTTATTAGAATAAGAGAACTATTTTACCTTTTGTTTTAGTAGTTTATTAGAATAAGGAAATTATTTTCCCAATTAGGATGATGACTCTTTTCTCTATTTAAGTTCAGTTATTTAGTTAATAATAAAAGAACAGTTTTATTAAAAGCTCTTTTGACAACTTTCACACCATGCATTAATTTCATTTCATGGATCTGCTTAACTCGTGGTACTGCAAAAACAAATCAAATATTTAACCAGAAATTCAGCTTTTTTGTTGACCCTTAGAAGCATGAAGTTAGATTAGGGAATTGTTCGACGTGGGTATTACCAAACCTTCAATTATTTTCCAGAGTACTGTAATCAGTTTTTGCCTCACTGCACCATAACATGTTTAGTTTAGTGTTAAAGTTATTCACTATGACTATGACCTATACGAAATATATAAGATTAATGAAAGGATTTGGACAAACCACAACTAAAATTGATTCAGGATTTGGACAAACCAGAACTAAAATTGATTCTTGTGAAATGTAGAAACCAGCTACATATTGATGCTTGGGACTTGTTAGCTGGATTCTCAATGTCTCCTCTGTTGGAATTGTTGGCGACATTCTCCAAGCTTAAAGTTGAAGGGACACCTATCAGATGGCAGAAACCATCACAAATCGAAACTCTCATTGTTATGATTTTTACAATGAACTCACTTTATTTGCTTCCTTTTAACTTTTTAATCTTTATAATCACAGTCAAATAGTAGAATGACTAACAGGAGTCAATAAGGCGGTCCCGTAGAGTCAATTCACTGCTACTAAAAAAAGCTGAATGCATTACTGCAATGGAACACAAATGAGACTCGAGCCCAAAGTCCTTCTTCTTAGCCAACTTTAGGTACTGCTCAACCATATTTGCTTCCAAATCTGCAAGGTTTCAAATGAAATCTGCAAATTAGATATAGTCATTAAGGCTCTAAAGGCTTATATATATAATGCATAGTGATAGTGCTATACTAGATATATGATGAATTGTAGAGCTGAGAAATCACCGTAAAATCTTGCCAAAATTAGTTGACATAGAAGAAAAACACTAGAAGCTTCTCATATGAGCTAGGCTGCACCTCAGCCTTTGTTACTTGGAGTAAGTACAGAAATGTTTCCCTGTGGCCAAATTAAGCTGCCCTATGGATCAGAAATCCCCCATCCATGCCCCGAATATTAGGTAACTCAGGGTTCTTACGAACTAGCAACTTGATGCAATTAGTGTTTTTGATAGCAGCTGCTATCGAAAAAGTCGTTTCCCCGCTTCCATTGACCATTGCCACCTCCTCAAGCGACATCCTCTCTACCAGCTTCTCTACAAACTCATTAGCTTTCCTAGTCCCTACCGCAACATGAAGCGCGTACATGGACTCCATGATCATAGCCATAGCTGCCTTGGGGTTTTGCTCGAAGACTCGAGTGGCGCTCTCCCAATCACCTTTAAGCGCAGCTTTGTGTAGAGTCAGGTGTAAGGTGGGATGAAGGTAATTGTTATTTCCTGTTGTGTACCACCATGAAATTAAGAAACGACATATAGAGTTCCCATTATAACCTATTAGCCATGCATGGATGGATGGATGGATCATTTCCTCTAGGGTCGCCATTGCTACTTAGGTTGACGACAGTGGTTGCTTCTAAAAGAAATACTAAAAGAAGGTAAAAACTGTAGAGAACAAATCTGAAATTTAAAGAAACAATTTTCTATTGAATTTTATGATTCATTCACATTTTCCTGATTTTACGCTAAAACTACATACTTATACTAATACATCAATCCTCAATTGTTGTTAACAGAAACTCTAACAACTAAACAAACTAATTGTACAAACTAACTATCTGCTGCCTAACTTTTTAGCTTAGTTATACTTTAACATTCACTGATCTTCCCTAACTTCGAGAACACGAAGAAAACTGCGAAACCGAGCAAACAAGGATGCAGACAATGACTTTGTGAGAATATCAGCAACCTGATCACAAGCCGGAACCTCCCTAACAAGAAGAGAACCAGGAGCCACCTTTTCACAAAAAAATAGATCAAGTTCAACATGTTTGAATTTAGAGTGTAACACCGGATTAGCAGCTGCAACAGCAGCACCAAGTTATCACACCAAATAGTAGGAACATCCACGGAACAAAAATGTAGTTCATGTAACAACGAGATTATCCGCGTGACATCGGATGCTGCGGCAACCAACCCTCAGTACTCTGTTTCAGCAGTGGAACGAGACACCGATTGTTTCTTCTAGCACCAAGAAATAGGATTGTCACCAAAATAAATATAATATCCGATGGTGGATCGTCGATCATCAAAATCCAAGCCCCAGTTAGCATCAGTATAGCCAAACAAGGACAGATGGGTAGAAGGACGAAACATCAACCCATGACCAACAGTCCCACAAAAATAGTGTAAAATACGATTTAAGGTAACCATATGAGTGTCTGTCGGGGCATGCATGAATTGACAAATGCGATTAACATCATAAGCAATATCTGGTCGAGTGAAAACTACATACTGCAATGCACCAGCAAGACTCCTATACTCAGTCGGATTAGTAAGTAGACGACCATCATGTTTAGACAAGGTTGAAGAGCTAACCATAGGAGTATGTATGGCTTTTGCATTAGTTAGAGAGCACCGATCAAGAAGGTCAAGGACATACTTACGCTGACAGAAATGAAGATTCTCTGTAGCAGAACAAGTAACCTCAATCCCCAAAAAATAATGTAGATCTCCCATGTCCTTAAGGGAGAACTTAGTGTGAAGTTGACGTACAAACGTGTTGATATCCTCAGATGAGCCTCTCGTAACGATAATATCATCAACATAGACTAATACATACATAGTTGTCTTGCTAGTAACATGGATGAACAGAGAGGCATCGGATTTTGAAAGAACAAACCCTAACAAGAGAAGGAACTTCTTCAACTTTTCAAACCAGGCTCATGGAGCTTGCAGCAACCCATACAAAGCCTTCTTTAATCGACACACAAGAGGTTTTCCATTAGCATCATTTTTGACATAACCCAGAGGTTGTTGCATATACACCTCTTCAATAAGGTCGCCATTGAGAAAAGCATTGTTAACATCCACTTGTCGAAGTTGCCAGTTTTTGGATATTGCAATAGACAGAATAGTCCAAGTAGTGGCTGGTTTGACAACCGGACTAAACATTTCTCTAAAATCACACCCCGGGGCCTGAGAACACCCTTTAGCAACTAAACGACCCTTACGTCGAGCCACAATACCATCAGGATTCTTTTTCACCTTAAACAACCATTTACAACCAATCGTCTTTCATCCAGGTGATAGAGGTACCAACTCCCAAGTGTGATTCTGAATCAATGCGTCATATTCCGATTGAATCGCTGCCTTCCATTCTTCTTGAGCAAAAGCTTCATCCATTATGCGCGACTCATACTCAGAAATTTCAACAGCTCATACTTTAGGTTTAAAAATGTCGACTTTGGAGTGCGTGACCATTTGATGAGTATTTCCAAGTGGCGGAGGTATGGGTACAACAGTAGGAGTGACTGAATCGAGTCAGGCACTATTTAAGATAGACGGACTCCTATGAGAAAGTAAATCGTCTGTCAAAGGAGTGAGATCTAAATCAGCACCAGCAGATGAATCACGGGAGAAAACCACATCACGGAAAGAATCCTCAAGATAGTCGGTTGTGTATGAGAACATAGGTCGCACATTGGGAATATTCGAAAAAACATGCTCACTTGATGTAGTAGTAGATACAGGCTGCACAATGGGAATACGTGTATAAACATGCACACTAGAAGTATTAGTAGACGGTGGTTGTTCAACATATAAAAACTGATGTTCATCAAAAACAACATTCGGGAAATAATAAGTTTACCATCTGGCGTAAGACATTGATACCCTTTCTGTTGAGAACTGTACCCTAAAAACGTGCACGATTGAGACCGAAACTCCAATTTATGATTTTGAAAAGGACAAAGATAAGGAAAACAACAACACCCAAACACTCGCAAATGATCATAAGATGGTTCCTTACCATAAAGAACATGTATGGAGAATTACCTTTCAAGATAGGGGTGGGAAGCCTGTGTATTAAATGTATTGCACATGTGAAGGCGTATCCCTAGAATTTCAACGGAAGATTAGATTGAGCAAGGAGTGTAAGATCGACTTCAACAGCATGACGATGTTTCCGCTCCACCACTTCATTCTGCTCAGACGCATGAGGATAAAAGACTCGGTGAATAATGCCATGTTGAGCAAGCACAGATGCGAATGCGCGATACTCGCCACCCCAATCACTTTGAAATTGCTTGATATCCTTTCCAAACTGAGTTTTTACCATCTTCGGAAACTGAAGAAAACACTCAAGAGCTTGCGATTTTTTTCGAATAAGGAGCAGCCAAGTAAAATGACTAAACATGTCAATAAACGATATATAGTACCAACTATTGTCACATTCAACAGAAGCAGGCCCCCATGAATCTGACACCACTAACTTAAAAGAGCAAGAATACTGAGTAGTAGACGGAGAAAATGGCAGTTTGTGTGATTTGCCCTGTTGATAGGCAGTACATATAGAATCAAGAAAATCTTTATTAAAAACAACATGACATTTATTTAAAACAAACTGAACAATACGGTCAGAGGGATAACCAAGTCGCCTATGCCAAAGTTTAATATTGCTGTCCATAGAACCTGAACCCGATCGAATGCCAGTATGATGCACAGAAGGATAGGCACAACTACTATTAGGAGACACCGGGGAGAATTGATACAACCCATCACGAGTGTGGCCCAGCAGTAAGATGTCCTGAGTCTGTATGTCCTTTATTACACAATGAAAAGGGTGAAATTCGAAAAACACATTATTTTCATGAGCAAATTGAGAGACAGACAATAAATTCTTGCGGATAGTTGGTACAAGTAAAACATTAGACAAATGAAGTAACCTATCTTTCGTAGCCAAAGTAGAAGACCTAATGCTTTTAATAGGAACACGAGTCCCGTCACCCATTAAAATAGGAGCAGTACCTGAATAGTGTGTGGATGCATTCAGAGCAGAATCGTCATTGCAAACATGATGCATAGCCCCCGAGTCAGGATACCACGACGTATTACCCAACATATTATCAGAATTAGACCCATATTAGGCCGTATTAGGATTTGACCCAGTTCCACTCGAGAAATCTGACCCGGGTACATTAGGAACCCAGGGAAGCCCAACACACAATAGAGTGTCTAAAACGTCATTCGGCTTATAACGAACACGGGCATGCGATTTTGTGAGTCATGGCGCAACCCATCATGTGGCCCAACAGATGGACTACTATTGTCTACAAGATTGGCACTTGGGCCAAAATCAAATTCATGCCTCCATTTGGAGCATTCGGCCCACTAAAATAACCATCACCATTTGGAGCATTTGGTCCACTAAAATAAGCATTAGCACCAAATTGCTTAGTAGATCCCAAACTACTTCCATGGGGCCCAACACCACCAATTGGCCCAACACCCACATAAGTATTTGAATTAGGGTAAACATTAAAATTTTTAGGATCACTAGCCGCATACCATCTTTCTTCAACACCCCGTCCTCTGCTTGATGATAACCACGACAGAAGCGGCGCCGAAAGAGCCCCACCATACTGCCCATCATGCCGCGAGTGGGAAAAGAAACCACCACGCGCCGCACCATCGCGCGCAGACAGGCTGCCATAGTCATCGATAGAGCGCGAACCAGCCCACTCTTGAAAAGTTCGAGCCATCGGTGCTGAAGGGCCATCATATTGCCGATTAAAACTGTAGTAACGCAGCTGCACTAGGTACCCAAATCAACCACAAATTTGGCACTGAACACGACCCTTAAAGCTTCTTCCGTAGCTACCGGTCAATGGACGACCACCACGCACAGGCTCGAACGAAACCGGATATGAAGAAGCATTATTCTCAGTTAGATGCACCTAGTACGAGGATTCCAACACCAGTCGTTGTTGACGACTTTCAAACTTAAGTAAAATATCCCTAAGTTTACGCATCGGCAGAGACTCAAAAGAAAAAGACGCCAATGTGACAACCGCATCATATTCCGATGACAGACCTGCAAAAATGACCTCAACTTTCTCGGAGTCCGAGATCTGGTGACCTGAGGCCGCAATCAACGCACAGGTATTTTGGATTTTTGACAAGTACTCTTTAATAGTCAACATACCTTTCTTGATTGAGTGTAGCTCGTGTTTTAGACGAGACAACTTTGCTCCAATCATCTGCAAACAATCGATTTATAGTGGTCCACACATCGCAAGCCGTTTTGGCATCTATGAAGCAAGAAAGAAGAGAAGATTAATGGTGGACAATAGCCACGAGGCAAAAAGCTTGTGCTGTTGATGATACAAGGACGCCTCAGGATTCAACATCAATTGACCCTCCGAGTTTGGCACAAACCAAGGAGCAGGTAAAGTGCCATCAAGATAACCAGTGAGTTCGTAGCCTTCAACAATTAGCTTGGTATGTTGTTGCCATAGAATAAAATTTCCCTCATCAAGTTTCACAGTGTCATGTCTAAGAAAGCATTGTATTAATCGATTCTTACCCGATTCAGAATTGACAGGAACTGGCAGAGGATTACTATTATTGGTAGAAGCAGATTCGGTGGATATGGCCATAAATGCACAACAAGAGCAAGACTACAGGATCTAAATCATGAAAGAAATACTAAAAGCAGGTAAAAAATGTAGAGAACAAATCTGAAATTTGAAGAAACAATTTTCTATTGAATTTTATAAACCATTCACATCTTTTTGATTTTATGCTAAAACTATATACTTGTACTAATACATCAATCCTCAACTGCTGTTAACAGAAACTCTAACAACTAAACAAACTAATTGTACAAGCTAACTGCTTAACTCTCTTCTGCCTAACTTTTCAGCTTAGTTATACTTTAACAGCTTGTAATGAAGAGGAGGCCATTTTAATTATCCTTGTAATCTTGTCAAATTATACTGAAATTAGCCATAATATAACAAGCTATGTTATTGGCCAAAGTTAACATTATCATTTCCATTATATTAAATTTTGTTTCAAATTTCCAACGCACATTGTGCACTTTGGATTACCCAATGTTGGCGATTTAGAGGAGGAAAGAAAGAAAAACAGGACACAGAACAAGGCAGCAAGATGCAAAAAATATTTTTACTTGCTCACAAATGTGCAGTAAGGGAGTTTATCGCTTTTAGCTCACTCATTCAATAAGAAAACAATACATTTATAGTCAAATACATCACCAAATACTACATACTACCACTAAGTAGCCTAGTAACTTAATAAACATTACTTATACACACAAACAAGCCCCCAAAAACTAGTCATTCAACACCTAAACATTTCAAATTGTCATCAACTTGTTCCTTTTCAACTAAGTTTAATTACAATATAATTAAACAAAAACATTGTTGTTGAAGCAAGCATATGTGCTACAACATGTTTACAAGTTGTATGCATTTCAACCAAAAACATCACAGCAGCATGATTGACCAATTTTCAGCACTCCTCCTTGGTTTTCACACTGCGAATACCAATTTTCAACAATTTTTAAACTTGGCAGTCACAAGATACTTTATTTCAAGCTAGTCTTGCTCAAGCACTTCATTTTCAACCTTGGCAAATGGAGTCTTCTCCTCCTTAACAGTCTTGGTTGGCAACTTGCCTTCAAACACATCTTGTCTTATTCTGTTGTTTATTACAGTCCTGTTTCTTCTTGCACATACAGTTCCCAAGTATAGTTCGCTTGCCTTCAGTCTGCCATTTTGGCTTGCACCCACTCGGGCTTGCATTTAGACTATCGGCCACTTCAGGTTGCATCCAGACAGGCTTGTATTTAGACAATTCGCCATCTCAGCTTGCAATTCGACAGGCTCACATTCTATTGAGCTCTTCGACAGGCTCGCATTTTGCTGCTCACGCAAGGCCGAGCTTGCACCTTTGACAGGCTCGCATTTTTTCTTACTATCTTCAATAAGGTCTCATTTTGACAGGCTCACACCTTGGCTTATTGTCATCAACAAGCTCACAAATTTACAGGGCTCGTATTTTTACTGAGCTCTCACTTTGATGGCTCACAACTTTACAGCTAGCTCTTTTTTACTGAGCTTGTACTTTGTAGAGCTCGCACTTTTGCTTTCAAGCTCACGAATTGCACTTTGAATAGCTCACGTAGTTTCCTTGAAACTCCTCCTTCACAACCTATCCCAAGCTTGTTTGGGAGTCTCATAGGGTTTAGCACTACAGCAAAATAGGTTTTTAGGGGCATTTTTTTTGCCCTATAAGCGTTGCTAAAACAATTTGTGGCGTTTTGATAAGCGCCGCTATAGATAACGCTGCTAAATTTTGCGGCGTTTATATAGGAAAACACCGCTAGAGAGGCATGACCTTTAGCGGCCTTTCTCATAAAAACGCCGCTAAAGAACATGACCTTTAACGGCGTTTGTGGGAAAAGCGAGCTAAAGATCATGTTCTTTAACAACGTTTTTAGTAAAAGCGTCACTAAATGTCATGTTCTTTAGCGGCATTTGTGGGAAAACATCACCAACTTTAGCAGATTTTACCAAACCATTTTAATTCATATAAAACCCGAATTTTCAATATAATTTCCTGTAACATCAAATCCAACCAAAAACTTCAAATCTAAATGATACTATCACGAAAGAAATATATATATGATATAAATTAATAAATAAAATCACAAAATATATTATATTCAAAAGTTATATTGTTAAGATATTCTCACAATAAGAGAACAAAAGTCTAAGATGGCAGGTTCTGCGGCTGCTAAAACATCTTCATCATATTCTAAAGCTATAGTTGGAGTTCGTCATATTTTCTTGTTGCCTCTGCTTCCCTCGCTGCTGCCTCTGCTTTAAGTTGTACCTGGAGTTTATCGTATTTTCTTTGAGCCTCTACTTCTTTCCGTGATGTTCCCATTTTAAGTTGAGCAATTTACTTAATTGTGCTCGCTTGCATCTGAGCCATCTGGTCTCTTAACCTCTGAACTTTAACTTGAGTCTGATTCGCCGAAAGCATGTATTGCTGCGAGCTGGATCTAAAATATTGGATTGGGTTAACAAAAGATCCTTAAAATCGAACCCGACCATACCTTTCAAGACCCAAAACTTCAGTAATAATTCGGTTATCAATGTCGTCCAGATTAATAGAACTATCACTTGAAGCGACCGCTTCACACTCCGCCCTTTTATCATTTAGTTTTCCTAATAAACCAATTAAGGAGTTAGAAACAAAATATATAATCAAACAAATGCAACATAACTTGAGATTATTTGCATTACAAACAACGAATTAAACCAAATTAAACATGATAAATATTTAAAATAATTCAATTTTTATTAAGTAAATATACCATAATTTCTGCAGCTTCAGTAGTCACAGGAGATCCATCTTTCTTTCTATGTGTAATGTCAAAAAGCTGAAGGCGTCCAACTTTTTGACCAGACGACAATTCCTACAATATAGTAGGAAAAATATTATTTAGTAAAAAGTAATTAATATTTGACACAATAAATAAATTCAAAATACCTCGTCATCAGCTACATAAGCAAAACTTTTCAACCCAGTTGTGTGCGTAAATTTTTGTTTTTGCCTACTTGTAGTTCCAACTCATTCACGATCCTACATTATGAAATTATTATTACGTATATAGTAAATACTATAAACCGAAATAATTATAAGAGTTTAGAAGTATGTAATACCTATCCTTTCTTTAAATTCCAAAATCTAACTGCATCTTCCCATTGGCACCTTAGCATTCCCGTTGGGACATTTCACAATTTCTCTTCTAGACTTATATTTTTCTTAAAATATTCCTTCTTTAAAGTACTTTTATAGTGTCTCTATTTCTTTCCTAATGCCTTCTTTACATAATTATCCGAGACCTTTAAAGCAAATCTCTTCTGCAAATAACACAAGTTTAGAAAGTAAATATAAATTAAACTTAAACCAAAGTATTATATAAATTACATTTATGTTATTACCTTAATATTATCGAGAGCTTGAATTTTGTTACTATCAGGCATATGATGCCATGACTTGTAGTTGATTGGCAATAGATTGACATTTCGTGCTGTAAAGCCTAAGTATCCTGCTAAAAGTTGAGCTTCTGATCTAATAGGCTGACCATGACTGTTTCTAGCCACTTTGACACGCTCGACAGAATTTAGATCGTATAAATCTTTTAATAGCGTACGTCCTTGAGTTTTGCGCCTCCCACCACTTTCAGCTAAAAAAATGGTATACGATAATATAAGAATTTGAAATAAAAATCAATAATAAAAGTCAACATGCATGTAAATTAAAGTTAACATTACTTTGAATTTCTGCAGGTTCGTCAGTTGTATTCAGAACATTCGAAGATCCAATAGCAGTCTATTGTTCACTATTTGTTTTTTCCAAATTTGGAAGATTCTGAATAATACTTAGATATCGTAATCTAGGCATAGTATCTACAATACACATAAAATAGTTGAAATATTAGTAACTAATTACACCAATAATAGTACATAAAAAATAGTTAAAATATTTAACAAGATCAATATTTAAATTATAATATTACATATAATTAAAAAATCGTAAAATCTTACTACATCATGATTCGTAAATATCTTCATCCACATCTTAGCGAACCCATTGAAATTGTGCACTAGTACTAGGGATAGTTTCATTTAAGTTTTGTTTTTGAAAAGACAAAGTTTCTGATCTTTCATCGATGTCATCTCTACTTCCATTACCCATGTCAACAAGTCTCTAGGGGTGTTATGGAGTACAATGTACCAACCCTCATCAGTTGGATCTTTCGAGTAAAAAACTTGTTTGACCTGAAAAGTTAATACATACGGCTTGTCTATCAATTGTTGTTCAGTGTGAATTAATCGAGAGAAGTTCATCATTATAAAACCAAATTGATCTTTTTTAATTTCGCGAGCAGTATTAACATTAGCCCAATCACATCAAAATAATACAACCTTCCGTTTGCCATAGTAATCCAACTCAATAATGTCCATAAGAAGTCGTAATACTTCACATTTCCCTCAATAGGATTACTGTCCCTAGCACTAGCATAACTTGTAATTGAAAATTTAACAACTATGCCATAATTTTGAGTCCTCCTCAATCTTTCGCAAGATTTTATATGAAACCTGAATCCAATAATGAGGAAGGCATTATATCTTTTTACTACTCTATTCGGACCTTGGGAAAATCATTTAACTTCGTCATCGACGTCCTTTCCACTCCAAACCTATTGAATTGAAAGCAAATTGATTAATTATAAATGTAATACGAAAACATTATTATTTGTCAATGAAAGCTTTAGTTGCATACCGTTTGCCCTAACCATTCATGAAAAGATTCTGTAAATAACTTATGAATCTCTTGATGTTGTAATCTTCGGGATCGTGAACGAGAACTCAAAACTTATTTGTACTCACTATGTTAAAAAGTGGATTACTTGATTAGAAGATAAACAAATTAAAAAGATGAATATTTATCAAATTATAAAACTTACTTGTGTAATGGTTTAATTGAATAGTGCTGAAAAAGAACATATCGATGTGCTTGTACCCAAGATCTATCATCTAAGTGTGCAATTTCAACTTTACCGATTGGTTGTTCATAACTTTGATAGATAAGTTTCGGCTAAGTTATGATTAGTAAGCCTAACATTTCTACTTGGTCTATTCAGTCTTGTTTCAACATCTTCTAAATATCTAGAGCAGAAAGTCATACACTCCTCTGCCAAGTAACCTTCAGCAATTGATCCTTATGGATAACGCTTATTACGACAATAAGACTTCAATTTGCATAGGAACCTAAACACGATATACAACATTATCAAAAGTTGTAATTAAAGGTATATTCATGAATGAATGAAAACTTTGCATATAAATTAGCACCTTTCTATAGGATACATCCACCGATAGAAAACCGGTCTACCAAGTTTTGCTTCATGAGGGAGATGAATTAGCAAGCGCACCATAATAGTAAAGAAAGAAGGTGGAAAGATCTTCCCCAAGTTGCATAAAGTTAAGGCGGCTCGATCTTATACTTTCTCAAGCTCTTTAACAATCAAAACTTTGCCACAAATAGCTTTCATTATATTGGATAGTTCAATTATACAAGACGTCACCTTTTTTAACATACAACACCGTAAAGTAACTGGTAGTAAATCTTGTATCAAAATGTGATTTTAGGGAATATAGTCTTCGATATTTAAGACTCACACATTGAGATATATTTGATGCATACACATCTGGGACCTTTATATCCTTCAACACCTTGCAGAACATTCTTTTTCTTTCTTCACCATTGTAAAAATAGAAGGCGACAACTCATATTTTCCATTCGAAAGTAATTGGGGATAAAGATCACATCAAATTCCCATGTCTACTAGATCAAGTCGACTTTGAAGATTATCTTTCGATTTTCTATTGGCATTCAAAATTATCTCGATGATATTCTAGCAAACATTCTTTTCAACATGCATGACATCAAGATTGTGTCGCAAAATGTGATGCTCCCAATATTAAAAAAAATACTTCTTTTTTTTCCACAAGTCCGCCTCATTAGGATCCTCTTCATCAGATTCATCATCACTCTGCTGGTCAACATCGCCAACATAAGCCTCTCGGTCTTCTTTTTGTTTGCGTGTTGGGTGGTTGATTCATTTTCCCATTACTGAAATTGATATCTTTTAACATGAATAAGATTTCAGATCCAATGATCTACTCAGGAGCTTCTTTGAATTCTTCAGTACCATCAAATAGAGTTCTCTGAAATCTAAATCTATGATTTTCATCTCACCACCGACGATGCCTCATGTAAGAGAACTTCTTCCCATTATATAACCACTTCGAATATGTTTGCGCCGCACAACAAGGACAAGCATAATGTCCTTTGGTACTCTAACCAGATAAATTGGCTTAAGTCGGGAAATCATTAATAGTCCACAACAAAGCTGCACGTAAATAAAAGTTCTCCTTTTTTCAAGACATCATATGTTTCAACACCCACCATAATTGTTTCAACTCTTCAATAAGTGGCTGCATATTAATTTCAATATCATTCTCGGGACCTTTCTCTTCAGGGATAATCATAGATAAGAAAGAAAATCGCTTCATGCAAATCCGCGGAGGCAAATTATAAGGAACAAGTACTATAGGCCAAGTACTGTACGAAGTACTCATGATTTTAAAAGGTTAAATCCATCAGATGCTAGCCCAAGCCTCACATTCCGAGGATCGCTTGCAAAGCTTGAAAATTTACTATCAAATGATTCCCAAGCTAAAGAATTCACAGGATGCCTTAATAATCTATCATCAGTTCGTTGATCATGATGCCACCTCATAGACTTGGCTGTCTTTGACAACATGAAAAGCCTTTGAAGCCTTGATATTAGTGGAAAATATCACAAAATATTTACTAGCTTCTTTCTTGACTATGCCTCACCTTTATCCTCATTCACATCTTCTGCATTCTTATTCATCCAACGAGATTTACCGCAAACATGACAAGACTGTTGGTTTTTTCGATCACCCCAATACAACATGCAATCATTTGGGCAACTATGAATTTTGCCGTACCCAAGGCCTAAATCATTTATCGGTTTCTTCATATCTTTGCATGAATGAGAGATTTTTACAAACGAAAACATATCTATCAAAAGCTCTAATAGCAGTGTAAAAGAGTTTCCGGTCCACCCTCCCAAACATTTTAAGTGAAAAAGACGAATACAGAAGGACAATTTTGAAAATTCTGGTCCCTCATAAAGTTCTTCAATCATTTCATTAAGTAACTTATAAAACTCCGTTGCTTCTCCATTTGACTCTTCTTCAAGTGCATTTCTCCCCGTTTCGGTAAAAGCATTTCCACCAATATCACAATCATCGGATGCAATAATTTCAGGAGGAAACGATTACAAACCATGACTGTGCATATTAAATGCATCCTGCAACATACCTTCCATGTCATCTTCTTTATGAGGACAAGCCAGATTAATCGTTGAAGAGGTTTTACGAGGTATACACTCTCCATGGAAAATCCATTTTTTATACCCTTGAATAAAGCCATCAACAATTAGATGTTCATAGACAACTTCACGAATATGTCAATTGATGTTGCCACACTTCTTACACGAGCAAAGAATCATATTCTCTTGGCTTGCATTTTGAAATGCAAAATTTAGAAAAGCTTGTGCTCCATTTCGATAATCGTTGCTTACACTTGACAAATCCATCCAACTATTTATCCATTTCGTAGTTCTTGAAGTTTACAGTTGACAATAAATTATGGTTACTCAAGTGTTCTAAATAGATTTAAGTCAAATTTCAATTCTAATTCTAATTTTAATTATATAATTAATACTAATATTGTTTATGTGTTTCTTTTATTTATTTATAATCTGTTTATTACTATTTATGTTTGTTTATTTATATCTTCAAAAAATAAGAAAAGTGTCACTTATATAATTAAATGAACACATTTAACCTAAAATAGTAATATCACAATGAGATATGTAAGATATTATGCCTTAATTCAAATCACTAACATGAATTTATCTCAAAAAAATGTTGTATTAAATTAAAACATGTAAGTAATACGAGTTACTTACAAATGCAATTAAGGAGAGCTTAAAATGGAGTTGTTTGATTAGGCAATTCAAATGATCCTATCGAATACTTCTTTTGTAGGGATCCAATTCACTATTTCAATAAAAAAACATAATAAATAAATGATATGATAAATTGACATTAATATATATTAATTCATGTTATTTAAATTCATTGAATCCCAAGCACTTAGATGCATATGCAAATTGGCGAATGCATAGTGAAATTAAGTCTTTTATTTTACACCTACAATTTAGATTAAATTATATATTTTTTTTAAAATTAATAAAATCAATAATTGATCTAACACATTTTTATATATAATTAAAAGATTATTTTGATTTTCAACCAATTAATTTAATGAGTCAGATTATGAAAATTTTAAATAAGACGCATATTATAAGGATTTAATTTAATTTAAAAATATAATAAAAAATTGTTCTCTTTTAAAGAAAAGGTCCCACCAATATAGTCAAAATTAATCAACACAATTATTTAATTTGGTACTATTTTATCAATAAAAGTTATTTTACTATAGGTCTAGTTAATTCATCTCACAATTTTATTTTATTTTTTAAAATTTGAGTAGTCATTTTTCAAATATTTGGGCAAACATGTTTTTACCATAAATCTATAATTTACTTACATTTTTGTTATAAAATTTAATATATTTTAAAAATTTCTCAATTATTGTGCTAACTTAAATATGGGCATCTGAAATAGATTCAAGACATAGTAAAAATTTAAAAATAGGTAAAATGTGTAAGAGAAATTCACTATTTAAAAGGCATTGGAAATATCTAATATTCAGTAAATAAGTTTTTTCATTTTAATTTTATAAATATGATATAAAGTTAGATGCTATATTTGAAGAGAAACACCTAACAATCTACTCAATATTGTTTCAATTGTTGACAAATGTGAAATTAAACCATAGCTAATTGAAACTTACATATCTATAAATCTCATTAAATGGATTCACATAACATGGAAAAAGCAACAATTAATTATATACAATCTAAAAAAAATATATTGTTAAAACTAGTCATTTATTTCAGTCAAAAATCTAATTAAAGATTCATTATTTGATGCATTCTCAGTAAACAAAATATATAATTTGTATTATTTTTCAGAACATACTTAAAAAAAATAAAATGGAAAATATGAATGAAGGCAGATTTTGCTGCCTTGGCTGTCCATTAAAAATGAAAGCAGTCTGTTGATTAAAAATGAAGACAAACCCTATTTCAGAATGGTCAGCAATCAGAGAAGGCATCAAAATTCAATGGAAACAGTTACAGCATTAGAAGTAAGAAATGAAGATTGGGCAAACATTCAAATAGCTCCAGCAACCATCAGTCAACACTTGTGCCAACTTTATGAAGCTCCAAATGGAAAAAGAAAAAAAGAAAAAAAAAACAAACAAACAAATTGAACAGAGAAAGATGGAAAGAAAAAGCTTCAATTTTCATTCTTCGAAAAGAACTGTGGTGCATGGAACACCAGCTGAAAAACAAAAGGCACCAGAGAGCAAGAAAGAGAGATGTATACAGAATGAAATATTGTCTACACCTGCTCAACTTCAACCATTTTTTTCTTTTTACACTAATTCATGTTGTATATGTATATATAATCTTTCTCTTTTTAAAAGGCAAACCTTTAATAGTACATGAATGGTTCTAAACTTCAACACTTTTCTGTCAAAAACATGTCTTAGATAATTGAAAAACCCAGCATGATTATTTATCACAAAGGAGTACTTATTTTTTAGCTCTTATTTTTTGACTTACTATTTTAACCTTCAAGTTTTACCTACTATCCCAGATTCAGGCTCTAACACCTTTGCCATGTTGTATATGTATATCAGCTATACAGATAATTTCAGCTTGAGAAAGTCTGGTTTTTATACAATTTTGACAGTAGCTTTCATTTTAACCATATGGATTAAACTATTGATGAAAACTCTTCCTCTTATTTGAAAACTAAAGACACTTGAATTATGACACAGAAGTTGGCACTTGGCAGAAAACAACCTATCATCTATTTTCTTGCTTAGATTCTTGCCATCTTTCATAAATAATATTTAATTTGTATTCTTCAGTACTAATTGGCCAACCAAGAAAACCACAAGATAATTAAGAACAAATTTAGCTAGCTTCCATTTCCAAGAGTTAAAATGTTCATATATCATATGCAAAATATTGTCCCTCTACCATTCGACCATACAAGTAGACCAATATATATATGTAGTAAGACAACAAAGACACCTCTTATGGAGTGCTAAATATGATAACCACAAAGGAAGCAAACAGTTGAATATTCAAAAGAAACTGCAATAAATACCAAAAGTCAGCTGAATCCTTGTCCTGCCAAAATCTGAGGCGATGTCATTGCAAATTTTTCAGCAATAAGTGTACAAGATGAGCACTCCTACATACATGATTGCTGTTAAACAAAACCCCCTGACTATTTTATAACAGAGTAGATTTAAAAGCATATATTAAAAAGAGGGGAGAGCTTCACAAGAAACACACATGGCAAATAACAAAAGCCAACTTATTTTAACATATAAGTTACATGGTGTGAGGATATATAAAAATATAATTCACACAATAATTTACTTGTATTTTTAAGGTGTTTAAGTATGTAATATATTATGTTTCTGTGTCTTTGCCTTTTTCTTTGTCAAATTCATTTGGATATCCCGTGAGTTAAGCCTCTGTTGATTATTTTTATAAATTGCTTGTCAGTTGTGTCTCCCTTGATCAATATTCATGAAGACCCCTGGACTACTTGTGAACTTACTAGGACTGGGATGCTTATGATCATTAGAAATAGGAGTAAGACAACTTCTATAAAACCATCGACCATATGAAAGTCCTTTTGGTTCAAGTGAGTCCTAGATTAGACACAACAACTTGTTGCTATGGTCTATACTTAATAAAAAAATGATTAATTGAAAACTGGATGCAAAAACTAAACTCAGGTTCAACTATTAAGCTGCGTTTGTAATGCATAATGTTAAATGAAAAAAGGATAAAGGAAATAAAGACCGCATTGTGTCTAAGACATAGTAAGATAGGAGAAGTTTTTTCATTTAACCATTTGTATGTGTTACAATCTGGTAAGAATAAGGGTATTAAGACTGCAGTTTACGGTAATAATACAATGTTCTGTAGAAATAGGGAAACTCATAGTTGCTAACCAAACCAAAAAACATGAAAAACCTTACAGACTTGCTAACCAGTTATATAAAATTGACATCAGCAGCAACCCATAGTTAGGAAAGCATGCAAATTCATAATCTAAATCCAAAATCCGAATTCCATGTCAGTTAATGAATAAAGCACATATGAACTACCCAAATTAAAATGTAATAGAAGACTCACGGAGGCTGGCGAGTGAGTTTGCTGCTGGGTAAAGTGGCTAGGCGTCGGTTGCTCAGTTACAGCCTCTGAGAAAAGGGGGCACAGTAGATTTTAGGGTTTCGAGAAATTAAATAATGTGGATGGTATATCTGTAGAGCAGAACTGAGAGGCGTCGGCAGTCCAGGAAGTTAAAGGAAAAACATGAGAAAGAAAGCAAAGAAAAATCATGAGAAAGAAAAATGACAGGATTTTGCGGTATAATTTCGGACTGAGAAAGAAAGCAGGTAAATCGGGGGAGATGCTATCGAAGAAGAAAAGGGATCATTGATTTCTTTGTGAAAACGGTGCCTTTGCAATAAAAATTAAATAAATTAGCGGCTTTTATGAAAAAAATAAAAGCCGCTATTGCTTTACCGTTATTGCTTTACCTTTTGTGGCCTTTATATGAAAAATGCTACTAATGGCATATATTTACGGCGTTTTTGGTCGCCACTAAAAGCTTAATTTGCTGTAGTTGAACTATTGATGTCTTCTCTACAAGCAATCTTTAATGACATGCTCTAGCAACTTCTTTCTTTTTAACAAGCAGTGGAATCAAAAAATTAATACAAAAAACATACCATTTGTTGGGCCTGGCTTTTCCAAGAAAACAAGCCTTCAAAGATCATAAAAGCTTTAATACTAATTGTTGGCAATTTGGAAGAGCAAAGAAAGAAAAACAGGACACAGAACAAGGCAGCAAGATGCAAAAATATTCTTACTTGCTCACAAATGTGTAGCAATGGAGCATATGGATTTTAGCTCATTTTGCTCACTCATTCAATAAGAAAACAATACATTTATAGTCAAATACATCACCAAATACTACCTACTACCACTAAGTAGCCTAATAACTTGATAAACATTACTTGTACACACAAACAAGACACCTAAAATTAGTCATTCAACACCTAAACATATCAAGCTGTCATCAGTTTGTTCATTTTCAACTAAGTTTAATTACAATGTAATTAAACAAAAACCTTGTTGCATGTTTACAAGCTACATGCACTTCAACCAAAAATATCACAGCAGCATGATTTACCAATTTTAAACACCCACCAACAACAAAAGAAATTATCAAACCATATTTTTGGAATGTTTGGTAGTATTTTAGTTTATAAGTGTCTTATGATTGTTTGATGAAGCCATGATATAATAGTAAAAGCTTTCAAGTTTAAATGAAATCTTAATTTACATGGGATTTTAGGGTATTCATTGCCACGACAATCATTAATTCCTTTGTTTTAGGTGCTTTTTAAATAAGTAAACAGTTAACTATGAAATGTATTTCATTTCCATAAGTGAAGGTCGAACTCCCAACTACAGACATCAATTCATAATTGAACTAGATTGAATCATAAATATAATCTAGAGATAATCCTTATATGTCCACTTATATAAAAAATCTTTTTCATTGTGATAATGTTTTTATTGAAGGGAAAGAATGATATACTTATTTAATATTTTGATTTAAGCTTATATTCTTCTAAAAAAGGAAAGAGTTGACTTGATACTTAATTTCATAATCAATAATTTCTAGGGAAAGAGAAGAGACTAAATTGACTTCATTAACATTATCCTAGGGTGGGTTTGGGTGGGCAGTACGTTTACCTATGATTAGTATCAAAATAACGGTGATGGTGAGATTAGATACTGTAATAAATCTGTAGCGTGAGACAAAAGTAAGTTAAACGCACCGTAATGCATCCCACCACCCATCCAAACCCACCCTTAATATATTAAATAAACAAATAAAAAGTTGACTTCTGTATAGAAAAGAAATCTTGAATTTTCTTTTAACACATTTCCTCCCATTAATCCAGAATTGATGTTAATAGCTGGGTGTGAGCAAAATAAGGCTGGCATTGGATGAAATACAATAGAACATTAAATAATTTCAAAAAACAAAATGTCATGATCAAGGAAGCTCATATAGTTGTCAAATTTATATAAATATACACAAATTAATATGTTGAACCAATTCAGCGCCCTTACAAGCAGAAAATACAGAGTCATTACTCAAACTAATCATCAACTTGCTATTCCTATCGTTCAAACCCATTTTTGAGTTAATAGACAAATGGAAGTTGCTGGCACACGAAACAAAGTTAGGAATTGATGTGGGTAGGTTAGGTCAACATAGATTATTAGTCGTGCAACAAGAAATCTTGGAGATAAAAACATTTGAGAAAACATTAATTCAAACAATTATGTCACCTTACCGTATATTAATTTCATTCAAATCATATCACATTATCATAAAATAATAATAATTATGTATTAGTTTAATCATTAATGAATAACTAAATTACTTTTTTACTCTCGTCGTATATATATTTCATACCATTTTAGTTTACAATATTTGGATAGAAGAAAACAGAAAAAGATTTATCATGTTGATCACATTTAGCAAGAAATCAACAACCCAAATTTGATTATATTTTACCATATTCTTTATATTTTTTTTTTGTAAAATCACAAATATTTTTATCATGTTTTACATTTTAAATTTAATCATATTCAAACTCAGAATAATATTCAAGTAAAACACTCTCACCTAACTTGATAGTCAAATTTCACTACATAGATGATAAGACAAGATACACGCTCCAAACACGTTCCTTAACATATTTTAGTCAAGTCTTCATGAACATCACATGGTACATATGACAGGGAACAATGACTTAATGTATATACTATTTTAGTATTTACCTTAGTGAAAAGGACAAGAGCAAGAAACAAAAGAACAGGCTATCAGACGTGTATCAGATAAACAGGCTGAGGCCGGCCAGAAAGGGGCTACCCTATTCCAAGTGTTACCATCTCTGCTTATCAACAACTGTCATCAGGACAATACCTAAGTCCAGAAAGACTTCAGGCGCTGTTCAGTCATCAAATCCCACTGTTTCTCACAACCTTCCTGGCTTTAGCTATGTAACCTTTGTGAATGTATGATTTTCTTTTTTTTTTTGTTCCTTTTAATTGTTGCAACTTCAATATACAAAATAAATTTTAAGTCTTTATGTGGACGAGTGTGGAATGAATCTGAATCAGAACTAGAATCATATCCATGTTGCCAAAAATGAATGATGTATTTCCTGGTAATTTATAACCATACATAATTTCACTGTATTTTCAACATCAAATAATAAGCACGAAAAATAATCCCATAGCATTTACAATTTTCGATTTGGAAATCAACACACATAAAGTCCCCTTTGAAGGAGGAGATTACATTTTTGGGGCCTAATCCTTCCCCATTCTCAATCATTCATAATCCTCTTAAAGATTACAAAAGCTGTAAGGGTTTCCTTTTTTCATTCAAAAAAAGAAAAAGAAGGAACCCCTTGGTTTGTGTTTCAACAGGAATTTTACGTCTTATAACAAAGCAAGTACATCTGCTGTTTTAACAACTGAGAGCTTGCCATTTCAACCATCTGACGATGAATTCAAAAAAGTACATATCAGCCCCATGTGGAAACTGACAGGAGCACAAAATGTAATAAAAGAGTAAAAAGAGTGGATAAAATGGTATTACCTCAAAACCAATCTTTTGGTACAGTTCAAGAGCAGGTTCATTGTCTCTATGAACATGCACATAAACCAGTTCCACACCTGCAACCAAATGACCAACTTAGAAGGGGAGTTTTCCCACTGATTTGGATCAGATTATGTGATTCTAAAGGACAAGCTTGTGATTTTACCTTCTGATCTCGCTGATTCAATAACAAAATACAACATATTGCTAGCAATGCTTTTTCGACGGGCTGATTTTGCTACACATAGGTTGGAAACATAAATATATCTATTCAGGTTAGTTCTGCTGATGCTGCAGAACAGATGCTTTTCACGTTCCTGCAAGAGGTTAGGTTCACAATAACACATAACCTATTTATATAGATCAATGAAGGAATAGTAAATATAAAAAGAATGTGCACTGTACCCCGGGAAAAGACTCTCCATGCAACAAATGCCGAATGCTGAAATCAAGGGTTCCGACCACACTTTTCAGCACCGTGCGCTTGACATATCTCTCCTCCTTCCTAACCTGATAATTTGATTTCAAAGCATTGTTAGGACTCTTCATCTAAAGAAAACAACACAGGAACTGTATGTAATATCCCAGTAATGAAGACAAACAGAGATGCTGAAGCTATAAATTAATGTAATTCCCCACCCAAAAGAGATAACAAACACATGAAAAGGAATAAGAATCTGGGAAAAGAGATGTGCTGTAAAAACATCATACCGTGACAACACATGTATATGTCTGCCCATGTTGCCCACTGTATCGCCTTTTAATGGCATTAAACTCCTACAAAGTAAGCAAACTTTCTAAGCATATATTTAACCAATTTCCATATGTATGATTTATGAGCAACTACGAGAAGCAGAGTCATTCTCTCCTACCTGCTCAGCAAATTTCCTTTTGAAGTTATCAACGTATCTGTACAATTAGGAATAGCAAAATCAGGTGTATCCACTACCCATATCGCCATATCCACTCATACACATTAGCAGGAAAGAAAAAGCATCAATTCATGAATGCTGCATTCACTAAGAGGAGTGGGAATTGAATCCAAAGTCCATTGTCAACATCTTAATAGAATTATCTTCTTTCAATCCTGATAGACCTCCAACAGTAAACCTTTGAAACAATTCAATTCACCAATTACATATTTCTATAATTAGGTCAATTTTTTTTTTTTTTTTTGCATAAACGAGTCACATCCTCTGCATCTGTATCTCTCTATTCCATAAATAGGTACTAAATAAGGCCTCAATGTCAATGATTCATTTCTTTAGATAAGTCAAAAAAACAAAAAAACAAATGGGTGTCTCGTTTACTTCAAAACACTAAAAGAAGAATAATTTAAAAAATTCCAATCTCTACCTTTCACCTGGTCGATCCTCCCAGTGAGTTTCAGCTCTAAGCCATGCCGCTGTCTATCACAAAATGAGAACGAAATCATCAGCACCAAAAGGGTCCATTTGATAAAATAAAAAAAAAAAAAGGGGAAGAAAAAGAATACAGGGTTAGGATTTAGGAAAGGCGTGTATGTATACCCATAATTCTTCATCAAGAACGGCCTCTCTTGCAACGAATTTTCCAAATTCTAATCTGCTATCTTGGTTCAGCTCCTGATCCGACGGTTGCAGACGGTCAAACCTTAGATTAGACGGCCTCGGGTTTTCAAGCTGAGGAATTGAAGACGTTTGCAGCTTTATAGAAGATTCTTCCTTTGGAACCTTTTCGGTTGATTTAGAATCCATTTTCCTAATCAATTATCCAAAACAAGTCATTAAATTTATAAAAAGGTACGATACCGAAACATAAGAAAAATTGAAGACCCTAAATTTGTTCTGTTAATTATAAAAGAAAAAAAGCAAATAAAACCGGCTTCAAAAGCTAAATGTTTCCTGGAGAATAAGGAGAAAAAAACTCACATAAATGGAGAAAGGGAAAGTCTTTGAAATTTGTGGCGGGGTCTGGATCCATTGGTAGAGAAAGTCAAGAATTCTGTTCTGTAAATCGAAATGGTTGACATGGTCGCTGGATTCGTTTTCCCGGAAAATTTCTATTTTCTTCTTTACTTGAGAGAGGAGAAAATCCCAACTGAAATGGAAGACTTACTTTGGAGTATATATATTTGAAGTACGGATAACGTAATGGAATAAGAAGTTTAAAAATCAAAGTAGGAAAATTGAAGTGAAAAGGAATCACAACCTATTATATTATAAATATAATTATACAGGAATCACTTTAAAAAATGTGTTGAAGGAGGAACAGAAAGTGGCGACGCGTTGAGTGTGCAGCGGTGGGCCACTGCCAAGGAGCGGATAAGACGAAATTATGTGAAACAATAATTGTGGGTCGAGATTTTGACACGTGGAAGTGGCTTGATGTGGCATTAAGTTAAAGGCTCCAATTGCCTGGCAGGTCAATTGTTTTTTTTTAGAAGAGAGAGTGGAAATTTTGAAATACACAGTCGCATTTCAACTATCATAAGCAAATAGACTGAGCAAAGCACACCGTTTTATGGCAAAATTATAAATAAGGGCATTTTATCCAAAAACGCTTTATTTTAACGTCATTTATGGAAATGGACCGCCTTTTTAATTATTTATAGGAAAAGGCCAAATTCTTCAAAAACGCGTCCACTTCAGCTCGATGTTAGGTGATGTGTTAGCAAAACGCTCTCTCAGGAACGCGTTTTGCCCGTTTTTAACCCCCCAACGACTATTTTTTTGGTCGTTTGGGCTCAACGGTAAAAAAAAAATCTATAAAAGGCCCCCCTTTCATTTTTTTTTCACACAAAAGTTTTTTTTTCACACAAAAGTCCTCTCAAATTTCACAAAAGTCTTTTAATTTTTGCAAAAAAGCTCTATTTAAATTTTTTTGAATTAGTTTTTTTAAAATTAAAAAATATTCGATCGTGTTAGCAATGGCCGGGGTATTAATTCATCTTGATAATAAACACATCTCCGTCGATCAAATGACAATGGTAAGTGATAATTTTAATTTTTCAATACTATTTAATATTTTTTTCATTTATACAATTTTAATTAATTTTTATTTTATAATTTTTTATAATAGTCTGTAGATCGGGTGTTGCAATGATGTTATATTCGTAATATGTCTGGTCTGCCATCGCCGTTGATAGAGAATTACCTGCGGGAAGCGGCTTTTTGGCACGTGGCCACGATAGGCCGGGGGTGCAAGTTGGACCCGAAACTAATCAGTGCGTTGATAGAGAGGTGGAGACCCGAGAAGCACACTTTCCATCTTCCATACGGAGAGTGTACTATCACTCTGGAAAATGTGCAGTTGCAATTGGGATTGCCGGTGGATGGGTACACAGTCACCAGGTCCGCCCAATCTGCTGATTTGGGAACCGTATGCTACCAGCTTTGGGGTGCTATTCCGGATAATATTAACGCAGGTCGGATCGAGATGAGCTGGTTACAATACACATTCCCGGAGCCGGATAATGATTCGACTGAACTACAAAGAATACGATATGCTCGGGCATACATTCTTGAGATGATTGAAGGTTATCTGATACCGGACTTGTCACGAAACCTCGTACATCTGAGATGGCTGTTGAAACTCGTTGATTTTAGAGCAGCTGGCGAATTTAGTTGGAGGTCTGCCGTGTTAGCAAAATTGTACCGGGAGATGTGCGGGGCGACGCGACCGAATAAAGCCAAAATCGGAGGTTGCCTATCACTATTGCAATCTTGGGCACGGTTTCACTTTCCATTTTTACGTCCTCGAGTGTACCACCCATATACATTCCCACTCATAACGAGGTAAATTATATTAGATTTTACAATTATTACGTAGATTGAAAATATAATTGTATGCTAAAAATTTATTTAATTAGGTGGAACCATTCGGTGAGTTATGTTGGAATACCTATCTCTCTTAAAGATATACGGCTTCTATTAGACCAACGGTCGGAAGCACAAGTAAGTATTAAAAAATATATATATATATATATATAATAAAATAGTCGTTTTGTATTTAGTATTTAGTATTTAGTATTTAGTATTATGTATATAACTAATATTGTTATCATATTCATATAGTTTCAATGGACATCATACGAGGATCCAGCAATTCGGGCAGTAATTCCAGATGAATTCTTTCAAAATCCAAATATTTGGCATGTGAAGGTCCCATTAGTCAACTATGTCACCGTGGAGATGCACCAGACAAGTAGAGTATTGCGACAATTTGGATTTCGACAACTGATTCTCGTGGCACCTGAAGTGTTTGATGATGAGCACAAAGTCGACTTACGGCAGTTGCATACGGATTGGCCGAGATTCTGGTCAGCATATATCGAAATGTGGGAAATCGGTATGATTATATACCTACTCGGGAATCGATCATCGTTCCTGAGTTAGCGTGCGTGCCGAAATACATGCCATGGTTTAGGATACATGGCAAGCCATATTTACTGTCGGAAAAGGAGAGGCGACGACAAATTCGTGTCCAAAGGGAACGACGGGGCCCTTTAAATCCAAGAAAAATGGATGACAATGCGAGCCCATCAATAGCGTCCACGCAATCATCGGGCCCATCAACACTGCCCACACAATCACCGGGTCCATCAACAACGCCCACACAATCACCGGGCCCAACACTTCAACCCCGACGATACCCATATCACAACCTTTTCAGATTATGTCAGGTGTGTATCCTAGCCCTTATATGTTTCCTTTTTCCCAGTCCTATGGTAGGTTGGAATGCATGGCCTGGTTCATCTCTGTTCTCGATTACTCCGAGTCAACCGCTGATCTATAGGCCGTCGTTGCATGAGGGATCGTACGAGTCACCGTCGGGGAGCTCTTCTTTTTACCAATTCCCATCACCTTATGGGATTCAAACACCTCCGCCATGGGTGATGCAAACACCTCCGCAGTCATTATTCTATTATGGTGGGTCATCCTCCCAACACCCACAACCAGATCCACTACCGGAGGAACCACAATCCCCACCGGAGCAACCACACCCCCGCCGGAAGCTGAACCAATAAGGAATCCAGCACGTAACCGTCGACGACCCCCATGTGGCACTGATTCCGACCAGCACCAACATTGATTTTTGTTAATATGTTTGTACAAACTTTTTTATATTGTTTAATTTAATAAAATAAAAGTTGTTTTTAATATTTTAATTGTAATTTACTTTTTATATTTTTAATAAAATAAAAGTTCTTTTGAATAGGCAATATTTTTAATAAAATATAAATAATACAACATAATTTTATTACAACAACTATCAACTATTCCGGTTTGGACATGATCAAGTTGTATGGCCTGAGTTCCTACACCATCCGCAAAAGTTCTGTTGGTTGGCAGTTTCTCGGATATCCATATTGTTACGTATTCTAGTCGAGCAAGGTCGACCCTTTGGTTTGCGACGCAGTTCTCTATTCGGTAACAGCTTAAACAGAGCAAGCGATACAAACGGCCACTTACGATTATTTGGGACTGGTGAAAATACGTGTCTCCACACGTTGTACATGTATTCTATTTTGTACATTTCGTCGACATAGCTCATGGGATCAAGACGGAAATTCTGACAAGCTGCAATAACATGAGCGCATGGATAACGAAGTGTGTCAAACGTCCCACAGTCGCAGGTTCTATTTCTCAAGTGTACACGATATTGCAGGCCAATAATACCTTGGTTCGGTCTGTCAAACTCCGTCACACGAAACCATAGGTTGCTACGATCGTGACATACTGTGTGCATGGTGTTTGCCCGTGCCTTCGCCTTGTTAATTTCTCGCAATACGTTCGCGCACCATACATGGCCTCCTTGCATTTGGCCTTTATAACTCTCTGTTCATTTTGGAAATAGTGCCGCTAAACGAAAATATGTTTCTCGCACAACCGATGTTATCGGCAAATGACGCGTTCCTTTTAGAATAGAATTTATGCATTCAGCTAGGTTTGAGGTCATATGACCATATCGTAGGCCGCGGACGTATTCTTGTGTCCACTGTTCGAAAGCTATGTTACAGAGGTAGTTTAGCCTTCTTCGTAGTTGAACACAAAACGGCCAACATCTCATGAAAATGGTCCTTACTTATTTCATACCCTGCCAATATAAGTTGATAGTGAATATTACATACCACTCTTCTATTAAGAATAAATTGAATATTACAAACGAAATTATATTAATAGAGATTAAGTACCCATGTTGGTCACTTACTGTCATTCACATGTAGATTGATGTTGACCGTAGCAGTTTGACGCAACATACCTTAGGCAATACCGATGGTGTGTGCGATGCCATAAGCTTCCCTGTCGCTCAATTACAACTAGTATTCCAAGGCCCCGATCTGATATAACACAGATATCAGGTTGGGGGCAGACATGCCTCCTTAACCTAGAAAGAAAGAAATCCCAATTATTAGCTGGCTCTCCCGATGTTATTGCAATTGGAAAGATTCTTCCACTGCAATCCTGTGCCATAGCTAGCAATAGCCGATGGGTATATCTACTATACATAAAGGTACCGTCAATTTGTACCAATGGCTTGCAGTATAGAAATGCATCTCGGCATTGCTTAAAGCTCTAGAACAGACACTTGAACACTTGGCATCCACGGAGGAATCGGTCGTTGTAGTACGCAGGTGCCGTTTCAAGGTCTGTTATGCAACCTGGTACATATCTCTCCAGCACCTAACACCACTGTCACACTTCATTATATGAAACGTCCCACCTACCATGCAACTTTTCCAACGTCTTCTGCTTAGCTATCCAAGCCTTGCGGTAAGAGGGCGTGTACCTCAATTAGCTACGAATATTGGCAATTAAGACCGGCACTGAAGTCTTGGGATCCACCTTCATCGTCGGTAGTATTAAGCTAGGTAATATATCTGAATCCATCTTGAGATGATCTTATGAAACACCTGTCAATGAAGTACGTTAAATAATGCAACATTACATAGTAATAGTATTATTCAAAAACCCTAAACACCTAGTGATATTATACCGACAACACATGTATGTGGACCTTTGTACTTTTTTATCTTCCACAAGTCTGTCCTTTTTCTCAACGAGGCCATGATTTTCCATGAACATGTACCGTCTTGCACTGCACACTTGGCCTTATACTTATCGGATTTGGATTTAACCATGTTGTATTTAACCCCTTTCATAATGCTATACTGTTTCAATGCACCAAGAAAACAATCCTTATTGGAAAACTCCTTACCAACTTCCAATTCACCTAAATCCAACGACGAGCTTGTACGGTCACGCCTTCTGTGTGGTAGATCTAGAAACTTCAACGCATCATCTTAAGATAGATCGACATTATGCATGTGAGTTAGAGGCGAGTACGCCCTGAATCGTGGAGCTTCTTCTTCTTCATCTGAACCCCCTTTAACATCTTCAGGTATGGTTGGAACAGGCTCCGGTTTAGAAAATAATGCAACTTCTGCATAATCGAGGCCGAGCTCTCGAGGTGATCCACATCGGACTCATCATCCGACCCACCATCATCTGCAATGAACGAGGTCCCCTCGCGGGTGGACGTCGTAGGGAGTACATCATCCCTTCTTGTGGACGTTTTGTAACATCCCCAATCATATGTGGATTGCCAACCACTAGAAGTTGATGTCGTTCCCCAATACGTATTTCTAGCATCGAACATCGACCCACCGATGTGCATGTCTCATCCACTAACCAAGTGTCGTGCAGGGGTTGTGTTTTCCATTGCCCACCAAACACGAGCGCTTTCGTATTCTGCCTTCCACTAACAGAGTGTCGGCTAGAGGTCGTGTATTCCTCTCAAACAACAGTAGATGTTGAAGTCGTAAATGCATCATTTGGCGACGAAAATTGTATATATACCTCAAGATAGGGTTATCCACTAGCAAGATGAGTCTGCGCCATTACCTCCAAGCTATGAGGACCTTTAATGTCGAATGAGTCATATCTTACGGGATCAACTGAAGCAAAAAATCTATACTTAATAGACAAAACTTTCATTGGTGTCGTTCCAAAGATTTTATGCCTAATTCTTTTACGAAATTCTGTCAAATCTATGTTTTGGTTAAAAACCAATCACGTTGTGTTCTCCGATAAAAAAAAACACCATTCTCGGTGTCACAGACCTCATCATCATAGTAAATAACAGCACTAATACGTTCACCCATCTTCAGTTTCTATTCTACTTTAGCCTCAATTTCTCTTGTTGTAACTTATGCAACTTGAGAATGAAATTTGGCTCATTTATAGTCTAAGGCCAAATAAAAAACTACTGTAGAAAAAGAGCGTACACGTGGGAGCATTTTTCAGTAATCTTGCTAACAATGCATCCTACTTGAAGCGTTTTGGACACATTTGTTCAGAAACGTCTTCTCAAAATTATTTTTTCAGATACTACTGTAGAAAAAGAGCGTCCACGTAGGAGCTTTTTTTTAGTAATCTTGCTGACAGTGCATCCTGCTTGAAGCGTTTTGGGCACTATTTATTCAGAAATGTCTTCTCAAAATTATTTTTTCAGATACTACTGTAGAAAAAAAAAAAATTTATATTGCTAATATATTTTTTCCACAACCTAAACACAAAATTATTTTAAAAAACCCTAAACATAATTTAATTAATTACCCTTAAAACCATAAACCCTAATTTAATTAATTAATCCTAAACCCTAATTTCATTAATTTTTCCCTTAAAAATCCTAACCCTAACCCTAACCAGGCAGAAAACTCTAACCCTAAAAAAAGGGGGGCAAAACGCTCCCCTAGGGACGCGTTTTACAGACACATCACCTGACATCGCGCTGACGTGGACGCGTTTTCGGGGAATTTAGCCATTTCTTGTAAATAATTAAAAAGTCAGTTCATTTCCGTAAATAACGTTAAAATAGGGCGTTTTTAGGTAAAATGACCTATAAATAAAGCCTGAATTTCTTTAAAACAGGAAATCTTTTTTAAAATATTAGATTAACCATTTTTTTCGAAAAATAATGGGATTAAGTCAAAATAACAAAAACACTTCCAATTAAAAGCGTTTTCAGTTGATTTACGGGAAAACGCATTTGGCTGGTAGCATTTTCCTTTTGGTCATTTTTCTTAGGGTTAGAGTTTTGTAGATTTTAAGGTTTAGGGTTTTATAGGTGTTCTTTATATTTTTTAAGTTTTTATATATTCCTTTTTGTATATATTTTTTTAGATGTATAGTTAATAATGATTTAGTTCAATATTTAGAAGTATTGTATTTACACCAATCGTATATTCGAATTATTTGAATTATAAAATTTAATTTGATTCATAATCAAAACTCGAACTACTCGGTTTGATTAAATCTTAGTTTTTTATGCAGTCATAAACCAACTAAAAATCTAAGGCAAGTGCACATACCAATTAATAATATAGCTACGATGAGTAAATATATCATTCCCACGAAGACTAAAAGTACTAGTATTTACCTTCTTTCTATTATTTAACCAATAAATTCGAATAATTGATTTAAAACTAAAATTAACTAAACTAATTAACTACGAACGCGACAAAGAACAAATTAGGAAACTAAATAAATAATAACCAAAAAGCGAAACAATACGCAAGAAATAATTCACATAGATTTCATTTGTCATTATCAATCTAAATTACGCAATTTCTTCACTTAGTAACTTGATCTGTAATCCCTAAATTATGTCAATATCTCTCTTCATGAATAAGAGCAACTGACTCTAGGCTGATTAATTGAAATTTCTTTCTAATTAAAATCCCTATTATTACATCAACTCGATCTATGGATTCCCGTATTAGATTTGACTCTAATCTAGTAGATTTGTGTTGTCCTATTTCTAGGATTGCATGCAACTCCACTCAATTACGCTAGATCTATTCTTAAATAGGGTTTATTCCTCCTCTGATTTAAACACATCAAATATGGATCAATAATCTAGAAATATCAAATCAAGAATTAAGCACACATAATTGAGAACAATATCTAAGTATTTATTGCGTAAAATAAAAATTGAAAGACAAAATCCATCATAAGGTTCATCTCCCTAGGTATTTAGAAAATTAGTTCATGCTAGCAAATAAAAACATCCAAAATACAATATATCTGAAAGAAATAAAGAAACTCATTATAATCTCCTAATAAATCAATTGAGAGTCTTCAATCTTTTTCAATGGTGTCTCTCGAGTTGTTTTCTTGACTATTCTCTGACGACTCTCCATTGTCTTCTTATTTTTGTCATATATAGGTCTTAGAATGCCCGAAAAACCTAAAAATCATGTTTTTTTCACTGTTCTAAGTGCAATTCATGAAATCGACACTACTTGACACATGGCCATGTGGAATGGTCCATCTCGTGTGGCCATTGTACCTTGCTTCAATTTTTCGATTTTTGTTTGTTTTTTCGCTCCTTTTATTCCCAAATGTTCTCCTAAGTATAAAATATGAATTTAAAGAATTAGGAACATAAAATTCACCATTAATATCGAATAATTACCCAAAAACACATTAAGAATTAGACTATGATAAGCTATAAAAGTAACATATTTTAATCACATTCTTAATGCGTTTTTGGATGATTAATTGCAAATTAGTGAATTTGATGCTCCTAATCTTTAAATTCATGTTTCTATACTTAGGAGAGCATTTGGGAGCGAAAGAAGCGAAAAACGAGCCAAAATTGGACAAATAAAGTTGTTTTTAAGAGCCACACGGCCTGGGCATTTCCACAAGGGCTGAGAACACGCCTGTGTGCCAGCCTATGTTGATTTCGCACCCTGCTTCCCAAATAAGCAGAAAAATCCAATTTTTAAGCTTTTTGAGCATTCTAAAGTCTATAAATACCAATTAGAAGAAGACATAAGGGGGCAAGCAAAGAAGATTAAAGAAAACACTCGAAGAACGCCATTGGAACAAAACACTCGAAGAACGCCATTGGAACTAACTCGGAAATGGGTCTCCATTAAGATTGAAGATCTCCCTTTAATCTCTTTCGAAGTTTTATTGAATTTCTTTATATCTTGTGGTTATTTTGACTTTGAGATGTTTCTATTGAAGATTATGAACTAATTTCCAGATACCTAGGGAGGATGAAACCTATGATGAATCCTTTTATTCAGTGTATGTTTTACGAGATAAATACTTGATTCTTGTTCTCAATTATGTGTTTAATTTCTTGTGTTAATATTTTTGGGATATTAATTCATGTTTAATGTGCTTAATTCAGTGGAGCAAAAGGCCCTATTTAAAAGTAGATCTAGCATAATTGAGTGGAGTTGCATGCAGTCCTAGAAATAAGACAACATAAATCTACCGGATTAGAGTCAAATCTAATAAGGGAATCCATAGATAGAGTTAATGCGACAATAGGGGTTTTAATTAGAAAGAGATTTCAATTAATCAACCTAGAGTTAGTTGTTATTACTCTCGAAAGAGATATTAACATAATTTAGGGATTTCTACGGATCAAGAAACATGTGAATAAATTATTTAATTCAGATTCATAATAATAGGTGAAGTCTAGGTGGATTCTTTCCTGTGTATTGTCTGTAACGACCCGATAGTCACGGGTAGTCGGAAAGTGTGTTTTCAGGTCTCCGTTTTTGTAAAACGGATGGTTAATTAGGTTTTGATTAGGTGAATTTATTTAAATTAAGAGTAATTAGGTATATGGATTAAGTTGAATAAAGGATGAAAGTTTAATTATAGATTAAAGAAAAAATAAAGGGACTAAATAAGCAATTAAACCTTAATTGACAAGTGGATGGTGTAGATGAAAACATGTGTCAAAATAAAATTCATATATTAAATTATATTATATATTTACTTATTATTTAAGTAAATATTATTATATTATTATAATATTATATTATATTAGTATAATATAATACTTAAAGTAAAATAAATAAATAAAATAGAAAAATAATATAAATGAAATGAAATAGAAAAGAACAAAAGCAAGAAACGAAATAGAGGGAAAAAAGGAGAAAAGAAAAAAGAAAGAAAGGAGAAAAAAATTTAGCGTTTTAAGGTTCAAAGCTCAATTGGTTCAAAGCTCAATTGGTAAGTCAATTTAGTCCCTTTTCTTGTAATTTTTAAGTTTTTTAAAATCCTAGTATTAAATACTACGTAACCTATGTTGAAATTTTAGAAAATATTGAATTTTTAGATGTTGTTCATGTTGAATAATTTAAGTATTTGGGACCAAATTGATAGAATTTTAAGTTAGAAATGAAAAAGGGATTGAATTGTAAAATAAATTATAAGTTTTGAGTAATAGGACTAAATCGAGAAAATTTTGAATTTTAGGGATTTAAGTGAAATTAGAGAGTTGAATTTAGTCTAAAGTGGAAATTGAATGAAAATATGGAATTAGTTGTGAAGAAATAGAATTAGTCTCGGTTTAAGGACTAATTTGGAATTTAGGCAAAAGTTGAATAAAAATTGAAATATTCAATGTGAAATTGTATTGTATTGATGAATTTCAATTGTTTCAATTTCGTAGCTAACGTTGTGCCGAAAGCCTCAGCTAAGAAAGGAAAAGATAAAGTTGACGAGGAGTAGCTTGGAAATTTTGGTTTGTATTTCTATAATCTGAATCTAAATATTAATTGTTGTGTTTTTGATTTAATGTTTATGGTGAGTGAATGAGGTGAGTAATTAACATTTTGATATTGAATTGAATGTATGTGAATTTGTGATTAATGTGATATTTGAATATTGGATGATTGTGGCATTTGAAAAATGAATTGAAACCCTATTAACTGTATCAGACTAAGTCGGATATAGATGGCATGCTATAGGGTTGGAAGAGTTCAGGTATTTCTTCGACTTCGAGTCGATGAGACACTGGGTGTCAAATTATTACTTCGGATAAATTTGATGAGGTACTGGGTATCAACTTATTACTTCGAATTATCCGATGAAACACTGGGTGCCAAACTGGCGTGTTTTGGTTGGATCCATGTATCCGTCCAAGTCCAAGTCATGTTAATAGGGGTAACTGAATAAGCAATGTTATGATTGATATTGAATGTTGAATTGAAATATGGTTAGAGACACATGAATTGTGTATTTATGAATTAGATATGAATGAACAATATTGTTGTTCAAAAGATTTGTGTACATATTGTGAAAAGCTATCTAGGATAGCAAATGATAAGAATTGAATGTGTTATAAATGCATATATATGAATTGATTAATTGTACAACTATGGTTAATGTATGATTTAATGTGTATGTTATATTAATTTACCTTTAAGCATTGGGTGTAACACCCCAAACCCGGCCTGGACGTTATGGACGAATCTGGCGGCGTCACATGATAGTGCTTTAGAAAACATAACTACGTTAAAACCAGATTTAGGTATCTTAGGCTATCGTCAAAACGTGTCGTTTATTTATTTATTATCCAGTTTCAAAACCTTATACATTCGCGGAAGCTTTTTAAAAAATAATTTGCAAATTCGTATGAATTTTAATAAAACCTTTGTTTACTTTGAAAACTTGAGTTTTCCTATTTCTAACCGCAGTACCACTGCGTCATAAATTCCAAATTTAAAACAAAATACGTAAAGGCCTTATTACATAAAACTTACCCAGATTTAATCAAACCATAATTGACAAATAAAAACATAATTAAAAGGTCCAAAACCATGGTCACCGTCGAGTCCTCCACCGCACCGATCCATCTACTGCTGGAGATTACCTGAACAGATTAAACAGAGAATGGGTGAATTTTCGCAAACTCAATGTGTTATCCCCACAGAAAACATACACACACAGAAATATCAGATAACATACATCAATTCACAATTCGAGTCTGAGCCTCTTACAGAAACAGTGTGGACCTTAGTTCACTCAGATACAGATTTAGACATATTATTGAGCCTTGGCCCATTTCAGACAGAATATGTAGATAACAGAGTCCTAACCACCAGCCTCTACACACCAATTCCTTCCAACCCTACACACCATGTGGGGATAAAATCAACTCACCCAGCCCTATACACCATGTTGTACCGAATGCGGCACAAAATCAGAAATTTACAGCTGAGCTACCAGATAACAGGCTTAAAAGCCTTTCAGATACTTCCTCCGAATATCATCAATCCCACCCCGATGCAATGCAACATACATAGGATGTCATGCTATTATGCAAACACAGTTCATACATTCAGATATCAGAATTCATGCTCGGTGCAAAAATCAAAAAGTCAAGTCACATAATTAGGGGTTTAGGTAAAGCTTACCGACCCTACATTAGGCCCACAGTCGACTAGGGCGACCCGTGCAACCTTACAGAACATTACAGAAAAATGGGCTCACACGCCCATGTGGCTTGCCCGTGTTGCCCACATGGCCCAAATTGGTCTTGGCCGTGTGGATTACATGGCTTTGTTCGGCCCTCACACGTCCAGGCTCACCGATCACACGGCCTAGCCCAGAATCCCACACGTCTGTGTGGCCCATATGGCCCAATTGGTCGAGCTCGTGTGTCACACACGGCCTCGCCCAGCCGTTACACAGCCGTGTCGCTCGCGCACGGCCTGGTTCATCAATCACTCACCAGTGTGGCGTCGACAGAATGGTTTTCGGCTTTCGCCGAAACCTCATTTTCTGTATTTTTAGGTACACACCTGGTTCCAATTGAAGCTATAACGATTCCCAAGCACTCCAGCACCTATATTCGATCATTGAAACACCATTTTAGTCACTTAAAGCTATACTCAATCGAAAACGCATGAGATGATCGAACGCTAACTCACAAAAACGTTACCTTCAATCGAACAATCGGGGTTTCGTGCACTTAGCTTATCAATTAACGATCTTCAGCCCTCTGGTTATCTCCTAATCATCAATCAAAACCCCCATAAGCAGAGATCCATTAATCCAAACAAAACTAAAGTACTGTACTTACCAAGACACAAAGAACCGAAGCGGAGGATCGCGGATACTAAAAGAAAACGGTTGGGATCAAGTGCAAAGGGGAAATATTAGGCAGCAAAGGTGGGGATTTGGGGAAAGAAAATGGTAGCAAAAATTGGGAACAAAAGTGAAAAGCCGAATTTTTGAGAAAGCAATCAGATTGGCAAAATTCTGATAACTTTCCCCCAAAAGTCTCCTAAAGAATCTCACCACAATCCCATTACTCAGAGTCTTGGCAAAACACAAACTCTAGCCGACCATAATAGCAAAAATATTAATCCTTACCAACACAGAGGATCGGACTCCAGACCTCCAACAACCTCTACACTCCACTTAACCACTAGACCAGCAGGCCCATTCTATTAATTACTTACACACTTATACTTATAAGTCTACTAACCAGATATTGGGCTTTATTCATAAAAATACCAAATTTTACTCAAGTGGAGATTTGAACTTGGGACCTCACAGACACACCCAAATCACTCAACCACTAAAGCAGATAGGTATTTATGTATTGAAATTACAAAAGCCAAAATTAAACAAAAACCAGGGCGTTACATCAGATTATAGAAATACCACTGAGTTCATACTCAGCGTACGGTTTGTTGTCCATGCGCAGGTTAGGTTAAAGTCAGACTGCCGATTCAACATCCATCAATGATCCCGAACTCAAAACATGGTGATGTATACTTCTTTTTGTGTCGGTATGTACCTAGGTTGTCTAATGCTTATCATTTTGTGGAGTGACTGTAAATGATATTATATTTTGATATTGATTGGTTTTTTATATACATAAATATATGTGTTATGTTAAGGTTTAATATGAAATGTTTAAGTTGATGCATAAGTGAGTATGTTATAGGCAAATTTGGGTTGAAATTGACATGATTTTAGAATTGGCTTGAATGAAGTTTTATTGGATTGTTTTGATAATATATGTGAAGTATCTATAAGGATACATTGGTTAGGTCATTATGTTGATTATTTAGACATGTTTTAAAGGTATTTGATCGTGTTTTTAAGTGTTTGAACAATTGGTTTTTGAGTTGCTTGATGTTCAAGGTTGCAAGGAAAGGTAAACTTGATGTTTAAGGTTCATTTTGAGTCTACACGGCCAAACACATGGACGTGTGATTGGATCGTGTGAGACACACGGCTAACACATGGGCGTGTGATTTGGCCGTGTGTCCCCTGCAACTTAAAATTTTCAAAACAGAATGCCCAAGAATTTTCACACGGGCAAAGACACAGCCGTGTGTCTTAGCCGTGTGAGACACACGGTCTAGCACACGGGCATGTGCCTTGGTCATGTGAAACCTGCATCAAATTTTTGAAAAATAACTTGACCACACAGGCGCGTGGCTGGCCGTGTGACCTAAGTCAGAGAGTTACACGGGGTTTGATACGGTCTGAGGCACTGACATGTCCAATGACCACACGGGTGTGTCTCTTGACCACACGGGTGTGTCCCTTGGCCACACGGGCGTGTGTCTCCTGCAACTAGGAAAACTTTTTGAAATTTCGCGAAAACTCCCGAAGTACCGATTTAGTCCTGATTTGTTTCTAACACATATTTTGGGCTTCAAGGGCTCAAAAGAGGGACAATATGATTAAGTTATGATGTGTATGCTAGATGATTATGATATGTTCGTATTTGATCTGAAAAGTCCGATAATGCTTTGTAACCCTGTTCCGACGACGGATAAGGTTTAGGGGGTGTTACATTGTCTATCTCATTGGTTATCTTCGATTATTTTCCTATTTCATTCTCTGTTGCGTTCTTAGATAAATTAGTTTAGTAATTTTAGATTAAAACGCAATCACTCTAATTTGTTGGCTAAATAATAAGAAGATGGTAATTACTAGTACTTTTAGTCCTCGTAGATACGATATTCTCTACTCAGCATAGCTATACCATTATTCGATAGGTGCGCTTGCCTTTGTTGTATTTATGTTAGTCTAGTGGCTATCAGACTAAAACATGTTACTTTTAGCACCTATCAATTTTTATTTTTTTTTCAATTTTTTTATTGCAACTAAATTTTGATCATTATTTATAGTACATTTTTTTAACATTCATATAGGTTCAAAAAATATATCCTGGGATATCTGATGGGTGAGTGGGAAAAAGTCTAGAGTTGAAATTGCCCACGTAGGACGAGTTTTCAGTGCACTATAAAAAAAACATTGAAAGCGTGTCCAGCTGGACGAGTTTTCAGCTGACATGACAGGAAAACGCATCTAGTTGGATGCGCTTTCAGTGCTTTTTTCTAACAATGCATTGAAAATGCATCCAACGTGGAGCGTTTTCTCTCTGGAAATCTCAACTCCCCATTAGCCCAGAATTTTTTTTTTGAATCAATTGCCACTCACCCCCTAGTCTATAAAAGTAATCTATTTCAACATTGAGTGGCATAAGGCATTTACGAGCAAAGAAAATTGTAAGAAGATAGAAGAAGAGAAATTCACACATAAAGCATAATTTGAAACTACCACGTAATTTGCATAAAGCAAGGATCGATTTTTGTTGTTCATATTTAATTACAACATTATTTTTCTGCATAATGTTTTTGTTTCAAACATGTGGAATAGATTATTTCATTGAAAATGAATGGACAAATTAATGCTATTGTTTATTACGACAGTGAAGTGCGTGACACCAAGAATGAGGTCGTTTTTTTATCAAAGAACACAATGCGGTTGGCTTTTAACCTGAACATACAATTGCCAAAATTGCATGGAAGAATTAGGTGAAAAATCATTGAATTCAACTAGATAAGAGTATCGTCACTTAAATATCAATTTTTTGCTTTAGTCGACCCCGTCAGATATGACATTTTTGATACCAGAGGTGTGAAGGGGTTGGAAGTGATGGTGCAAACGCATATTGATAGTGGATCACCATTTCTTGAGTTATATGTGGAGTTTGCAAGGATAGATGAAGGCCCTCGGAGGTCGACATACGTTTCAGTTCGAGAGGCTAGAAGGGAAGAACAAGCCAAAAGTCCAACGACACAGTTGTATGGTGGAATCACCACTTTGTTAGAAAGTTCTCATCTTATTTACCTTCGTCCGTAGTTTATTGTGATCGGTTGCTCATTGGTTGTCATCATATATCCTTTGATCTAAGAATAGGTGGTTGCGAATATAGTCTACCTTGGTAGAACAATGATCTCGGAGGTGTTTGCAACACCATCAGCATAGAGGTATAACTATATTGTGTCCCATACACCGACGACATAACGATTGGACTCCCAGTCGGTGCCCTAAACATAGATGACCTATACATCATCGTCGGTGTCATCCCCATTTGAAATGTTGATGGCATCAGCGTGTAATATGCCAGGAATGAAGGTCCAAAAACAAAACTTGGCATTGAAGTAGAAGTAAAAAAATGTGGTAGAATAATGATGCTTGTGTAAAAATGACGGGGTTAGTATGAGCACCAAAATAAGTCAAGTCATACTGATCGGGGGTGGTGCGGCCATTGGTGTCGGTTCTTACGTAGGTGTAGACGATGGACCCGGCTCGCTAGACCTTGGATGTCTAAGTGCCCATCTCCTTGTATGTTGTTGTTGACTTCTC
This sequence comes from Gossypium australe, assembly GCA_005393395.2. Classification (NCBI taxonomy): domain Eukaryota; kingdom Viridiplantae; phylum Streptophyta; class Magnoliopsida; order Malvales; family Malvaceae; genus Gossypium; species Gossypium australe. The sequence continues at coordinate 123,049,247 of CM016619.1, forward strand.
ATCTCTTTCGCTTGTAGGTATAGCTTGCCATGGACCCTAAAACATGGCATGTACCTCGGATTGCAGGCTAACTCTGGAGTGACAATGGCCTCGCGAGTAGGTAAAAACGTTGTACCTATTTCTCCAAATGTTGATATATTGCGCATGGAATGTAGGCCAATACTTATTCGTTCTCCCCCACAAGTCAATATGATGTAGATATTCAGTGTCTTGAGGTGTCGGTGGAATCGATTGCCTAAGCCCAAATTGCTACAACACTCTATCCGACTCATGGATCTCCACAATAGCGTGCACTACCAATAACACATTCACGTCCTAAATTTTGGGATTCACCAAAAATTCAGACCGAATGTATGGCATCCATTCAAACTATATTTAAATAATAAAATTTTAGTTATATATATACTACTAATTTTTAAATCAACTATGTTAATATTATATAATTTAAATTTAAAAAATACATACCTCCGCTTCCGATTATTGGTCTAACAGAAGTCGTATATCTTGAAACTCATTCAGTAGTCCCGCATAACTTGGCCTATGGTTCCACTTATTGAAATAATTTGTTAGCACAATAATTTAAATTTTAAATAATTTTATTATGGTAAATATATTATCTAATGAATTTTTCCTTGTTACGAGTGGGAATGTATAAGGATAGTTTGCTTGACGACGTAAAAATGGCAGTCGGTACCATGCCCATGATTGCAGTAGTAGCATGCAACCGCCAATCTTAATTTTTTATGGTTTTGTCTCCTGACATATCTCCCGGTACAATGTTGCCAACGCGGTTACCCCCAACTGAGTTTGCCCGCTTCTCTAAAGTTGATGAGTTTTAGCAACCACCTTAGATGGACAAGATTTCGTGACTTATCGGGCATTAGGAAACCCCCGATGATCATAAGGATGTACGCTCGAGCGTGTTGTTCTCTTTGGACTTCAGTTGAATCCTTATTAAGCACACCAAAATTTTTTCTTAACCAATTCAAATCTATTCGAGATCTATAAATCATTTCAAGAACTCTCCTCAAAAGTTCCTCCCATACATCTCTCCAATTGGCTGTGTAAACTGAACTAGTCACTACCAACCCATCCACTAGTAACCCCAGCTGTAATTGCACATCTTCTAGAGTGATAGTACACTCGCTGCATGGAAGATAGAATATGTGCATTTCGGGTCGCCACCTTTCCACCAACGCGCTTACAAGTGTCGGGTCCAATTTACCCCATTACCTATAAGGGCCTGTAACAGCCCAATTTTGACCCTAATCAGAATAGTGGTTTCGGGACCACAAATCTGAGTCTGAAAAATATTTTAAAATTAATTTCAGTATTTATTATGTGTGAATTTGCTTGTGTTAAATTTTCGTGTTTTAATTTTGTCATTTGAGTGTATAATTTAATAAAAGGACTTAATCGCGTAAAACGAAAACTTGATGGTTAGTTGTGAAAGTACCTAATTATTATTGTCTTTTTAATATGGAGGATTTGCATTGTAATTAGTCCCTTTTATATATAGTGGACGGCATGTGTGATTATAAATGACTTTATTATATGTATTTATATATTATAAAAGTTATAATTATTAATTATTAATTATATTAATATATAATAATACATAAAATAAAAGAGAAAGTCATTCATTCTTTTATGTTTTGTGACCGAAACAAAGAAAATAAGAAAGAAAGAAAACCATATTAGGTTCGGCCTTGATGTTCTTTGATTAAGGTAAGAGTTTTGTTCGGTTTTTGATAATTTTTACGTTTTTGATATCGTTGCTTTGAGTACTTTCCGACCCATGTCTTAATTTTTTATTTTGATGATGATTTTGTGTTTTTCCATTGATGATAACTTGTGGTTTTTGTTGTTTGATGATGAAATAAGAAATATAAATGTTTGATTAACAAGTTTTGTCTTTGAATTTTTGATGAATTTGAATAATTTGGACTAAATTGCAAAAATAAATTTTGGAGGGACTAAAATGTGAAATAAATGAAATGTATGGATTTTTATGAACATAGGTAATATTCGGCCAAGCATGGGTAATGTGAAATTTTCTGTATTTTGTATTTTGTGCAAAAAGGACTAAATTGTAAAAAGTGTGAAATTTAGGGGCAAAATCATAATTTTTCCATTTATGTGTTTTTAGACTAAATTGAATGGAATGGTGTTTAAATAAGCTTAATTTGAATATGTTTAGATCAAGAACCAAATAAATCAGATCTGGACCGGGAAAAACGAAAGTAGTCGATTAGTTAATTTTACCGACCGATGACGTCCGAGGTAAGTCCTTAAGCAATAAAACATTGTAAATTCTGTACGTAACTTAGTATATGCTGATTTGGTAATTTTGTAACTATAATGTTGAGTAGCCAAATGTGATTATACCTAGAATTTGATATGATCAAGTTTAGTTCAGTTGAGATATGATGTTTGGAAGTTCATACAAGAATTATGAAATGCATATAAGTTCGATATATAAATGTGTGTGAGACAACTTTATAGTACCGTTATTCAGGCCGTGGGCCTAGCAAGCCTTGTGCTAGTGAACTTAATCGGGCTTCGTGCCTAGCAGGCCTATTGCCGGTGAATAAATATCAGACCGTGGGTCTAGCAGGCTTTATGCCGGTGGATAATGTCAGGCTTTATGCCTAGCAGGCTTTATGCCGGTGATTTATTATAAGTGTATGCTTCAATAGATTTTTAACGGTGTGGAATTTATATAAGGCAAATAAGCTCAACATTCAGGTATGTGTAAATCTAATGGTTGTGAGAGATAAGGTAAATTAGTAAATTGCTATTTGATACTAGTTATATGTGATACAATTGAGGAATATATGTAAATTTTAGTAAGTGTATTCGGCCTTATAAATGAATAGTATGACATTATGGAATTGATTTTAGATATTAGCATAGATGAGTCTTTTATATTCGGCCAAATCGGTAAATGCATATGTGATGTATATTGAACAAGAAAGTTGACAAAATGCTCTTGTATGTGTGAAAATACGGTAAGTCAGTTATTGAATTGATTATATAAATGCTAAAGTTACAAATGTGGAAAATGTGAATGTATATGTGATTATGTATATGTGGCCAAATGGGGTATATGTGATTTTAATAGTGAGATTTATATAATTTCATGTGTATTTGTATAATTAGCCATATGATACGCGATTGAAAGATTTAAATGATAACCTTGTATTTGAGAACATGTATATTCGGTTTTGTTAACTTTGTGTTAATATATAATAGTTGGTATATATATTTTTGCTTATGACTTACTAAGCTTAAATAGCTTACTCTGTGTGTATTCTTGTTTACTTTTGTTCATAGGTTTGGATATACGTTATGAGCTCGGGGATCTTCAGCAAGACTACTCACACTATCGACAGTTTCTTCGGTATTTTACTAAGTGATTTTGGTTTATGGCATGTATAGCATAGATGAAGTATTTGAGTTTGATTTTTGGGACTTGTATATATGTATAGCCATGCGAAAATGGCTTAATCATTATGATTAGATTTGGTTAAATGAGTTCATGTTTAAGTGTTTAATGTATTTGGTTTTTTCATTTCGACCATGGCTTATTTATATGCGGTATATGGTTGCTATGTTTAGTTAAATATTGCGGTATATATATATATATATATATAATATGTATGGTATGTTTGGATTTGGTATTTAAGTGAGTTTGGTTAGGTCTTATAAAATGAACTATGTATATAAAGGTTAGAAGATATTTATATGTCCGAATGTGTATGGATTGGATGATTATAAATCCGAACGTGTATAGGTTATATTGATTAGGTTTGAATTGGCAATGTATGTATATATATCATGCTTGAATGATTGGCTAAATAGGTACTGTTGGTAATAGATAAATAATGAATATGCCATATGATTGTTTTGGTTAATAAGTAAAGTGAATATGCTAATAAGGCTAAGGATATAACACATATTAATTATCCGATTGTAGATTAACTTAGTTTGTGGTATGAATGAAAAATTTTGGTACAATTTAATATATATAAATTGACATGCGAATAATATGTGATTTTAGCTGTTATTTGTGTTCAAATTGGATTATGTTAACAAGGTCATATGCACATGTATTGAATTAACATGATTGGAAATCAGCTCATGTAAAAAAAAAAATTGTTTTGATTTATGTACGATATATGTCATATAATGATATATGTTGGGATATGTTTTAAATGTATAAATGCCGTGAGATTCTAAGAATATTATTAATGGAATGAGTGACTAAACATGTAGTTTATTTGATTAATGATATGTATTAAAATGATTAAGTATAAGATGAGTTTGATATTTGTTAATAAATGAAATTGAAATAATGAATGTCCTATTGTTTGGTAAGTATAAGATGATAGATATGTTTGAATTTATAAAGATTAGTATGGTTTGATTTAAATAGAAAATGTGCAATCTCATTCTGTTTGGATGATTTAATACATAAACGCTAGCTTTAATTTGAATGTTAAGTATGTGTCTTTGATCTGAATGTAAAGTATGTGAATATAATATGTTATGTATTGATTATTTTTACTCTTGAATGTACATGATATGTTTATAAAAAAAAAATGCCTGTTCTGAGTGATGTCTTATTCGGTAATGCCTCGTAACCCTAATCCAGCGACGAATACGGGCTAGGGGTGTTACAGGGCCACATGTAAAAACCCGACATCTCTCAAGTAGGGTTCGATTAAGGGTGATGAAGGAGTAGGTAGATTATGAATATACATCTCTAAAATTCGATCTTCCGCCTATTTATAAAAAATAAAAAATATTAAATTCCAATATAACAAGAAAATATTTAAATTAAACTACATTAAATATAATAAAAAATTCTTACCATTTGCAATTGATCGACGAAAATGTACTTGTCATCAAAACGAATTAAAGTTTCCACTGCTAGTTTCAAAAAACACGAAATAAATTGGAATAGAAAAAATAATTTACAAAAATCTTAAGACAATTGAATAAAAAAATAGAGTTGAGAGAGAAATAAAATTTGAGTGAGAAATTAAGAAAGAATTGAGAGAAATTTGTGAGAGATTTGAGAATGTGAGAGAGAGTTGAGATTGAATTGAAAAAAAAAATGAAATGGGGGGTTTATATAGAAAATAAAATAACCGTTGGTGATGGGGGGAGTCGCTGGTCCCAACGACTAATTAAATAGCCGTTGGAGGAAATAGTTTTTGTTATTTCGGTCTAATCCCGTAAATTTTCAAAAAAAATGGCCTAATCTGGCAATTTAAAAAACACGGTATTTTTATGTAATTCAGTCCACGATTAATGGAAAAAAATGTGGAATGAAAAAAAAAACTCTATTTTGGTTCACAAAACCAACAGACGAACAAAAGTGCCTTCCCAACCTCCTAACTTCTTCTAAATTATGTCTTATCAAAAAAAATTATTCTCGAAAATTGAAATAGAATAAATCAGGAAGGTAATCTATCGAATAGGTTTCGATTCAATTAAGCTTAATTGAATAAGATCGAGATTTCATTATATGCCTCTAATAGTTATTTGAGATCGAAAAATAAAAGTGATTAAATGAAAAATTGTGCGTTTAGATTCTTAGGTATAAATTCATCACTAGAGAGAGAGAGAGAATCAATCACTACTTGTTGCTATTAATAATTTTATCAATTGAAACTTTTAGTGTTAAAATTGTTAGTATTATTGCTCTGCTAAAGAAGCCCAAGGCATTTCCATCTTGGCAGGTTTAGTTCTCAGAAGTTGATGAAAAAAAATATTAGATGCCGAGGGTGATGACCTTCTCGTAGTCTCTGTTACTATCACCTCGTTCCAAATGGAAAGGATTCTCATATATACGGGGAGTTCAATAGACATCTTTACAACCAAGGCCTTCCACTAAGTGGACTTTTAATGATTCAACTTTGAAAAAGGCAATCAACAAACCGCAGCCAAGGCCTTGATCACCCTTTCGATAACCTTAGGTGATGATAAGCATACCGTTACGGAGATGGTCGAGTTCCTCATTGTAGACCATCCAACCGCATACAACATCATCTTTGACAAGTCTATCATGAGAATGGCCAGGATTTGTATGACTGTCAAGTTCCTTACCCTCTTCAAAGAAAGGTATATAAAGTCTGACTAGCAAATGGCTAGGCAATGCCATATTGTCTCACTACAGTTGATGGAAGAAAATCGTGCACTCCCTCTTCCGCCACCATGTTATAGTGGTTCTCAGTCTGAGACTGTAACACCCCTTATTGGATTCGGTAATAGATCCGGATAAAGAATATTACATTAAAATTTTTTAAAATTTTCCATAATATTCATACACTTAATTTATTATCATTGAACTCAATCTCAACCTTTAAAATTCAATTTTGACTTTGACATCAAAATTTATACATATGGTCGTCATCCAAGCTTATTTCGTAGCCTTAAGATTTAATTTAGATTATTGTTATTAATTCATTACAAATTCGTATACACAACTCAAACAAGTATTCCAAATCACATACAAATCATAACCATTCTTAACTTACCAATTTCAAATTTCTATTATTTAATTTCATGCATATTTATTTATCAAATACTACATGGAATCAAGTATATAGTTATTATGTTCATATTTATACTTAAATGTTTCAAAATTTACCAAATAGTCCCTATACTTAAGATTTTATAGTTTTTTTTTTACAAAACAGTTCCTAAAATTCAAATTTTACAATTTTTATTATTTAGTCCCTAAAATCCCAAATTTACACAATTTTACAATTCAACCCCTAAAAATAAGAAAATCTTATTTTACAGTTTATTTCTCAAACTCAAGTTTTGAAATATTTACAATTTTGTCCTTATTTTTGTTTTTTTTTTCAAAATTAAACACTTTATTCATTGATTTTTTTTTAATTCTATACATATACCAATCATTTCTAATCTATTTAATATAATTAATCAAACTTCAAATCATCCTTTACTTGATTTACTAAATATTCTATTTAAATTGATCCATTATTATTTCTCACTTTCCTTAAGTCCCAATTTTCCTTATTGCAAATAATCATCATATATTCTTTTTCATACAATAAAATTTCTCCATCCTTCTAACACATGAATAACATAATCATTCATCAATGTAAATTCACAACTTTAATTTCTCATATACTTAATAAATTTACCATATCCATCATAAATTCATCCATCATTCTTTCCATACTTTTAACACAATATTTCCATTAAATCCACATATTTAATCTTTATAAATATGCATCAAATTATAAATTTCAACTGTTACATAATAATAATTTAAACAATTAACTTTAATTTCTCCGTTAATTTATGCACTTACCATGCTCTTTTCCACTTCCAACATCCATTTTAAGCTTCCACAATTGATTTCCAATGATAAATGGTTCTCAAATTATTTTTGGATTTGAAATTTCACTTTGTTTTCAAAGAAAACCTTAAATAATTATTAGACTAGAAAATATTCTTAAATAAAAAAAGGGCCAAATTGAATAAAATGAAAACTTTTATATTTTTTTTCTCTCTCTCACTTCTACGCACCCCATGTTGGGTTTATATAAAGAAGAGAATGATTTTTCTTCTATCTTCTAAATGTTTCTTCAATTTTATTTATTTCATTTATTTATCATTTAATTAATTAAACTAATGGTTAATATTTAAACTCCAATTCAATTACTCATATTTCTCCGATCAAAGTATCTCTTTTATTTTAATTAAATGCTCAAAAACAATATTTGATGGTAAAAAGACAAAAAATGCACTTTTAACTATTTTAAATTTTAGTCAATTGAGTTTTAACTCGATTGGTATAGGTATTGTTGCCAATGCAGGAGGACGTGGGTTCGAGTGCGCTGATGCACATTATCCTCCTATTTATGGGTTAGGGAGGGGTTATGGATAGTTCTAGGCATGGTCTTAAAATGAATAGATATGATCAGAACCTATAATGAGATTATTAAAAAAAAAACTATTTTAAATTTTAAATATAAAGGTAATTTGATCATTTCACCATTTTTTACAAAAAAAAAAAAATCATTCACTTGCTGTCGTTTAGCCTTCCTCCCTTGTAGAATAATCTACATTTTTCTTTTCCTTTTTTTCAGTTTCATCCATTTATTTTATTTATTAATCAAAATTCAATAAATTTCACTTGTTGTTGTTCATCTTTCCTCCCTTGGAATTTACAGGCTTGATCTTCTTAGTCAATTTGTTAACTGAGAGACCAAGTTTACCCACGGCTCCAATATGAATAAATTAAATGCCCCCATCAAGAAGAGCATTCCTCCTTCGGCCTGCAATGTCGATGTCCACAAACATTAACCATTTTTGCTTGTGATCATTATTCGCTATAGTGGAATTGAGTATCATTGACCCAAGCTTTAATAGTCTACCCTCCTCAAGCTCTGCTTCTTCTTCTTTGTTGATTGTGGTGAACTTGGATCATTGTGGGCAGTCTCGCACCTTATACGGACCACAACATAAGAAGCATTGTTCTTTTCCTTCGATTTATTATTAGGTTTCCCTTTCCCATTTGTGGTTTCCCATTGCCACCATTATCGTTGTTATTCTCATCCTGTCCTTCTTCATCTCTCCTACCATTGCCCTTCTTTTTGGGCTTGGAAGACTCGAAGTTGTCTTTCCTTGGAATAAGCTCAATTAAGGATGTTGCCACGATCATGGCTTTGGATAGTTCTTGGGCCCCTTGACGTTCCAATTCTTGTTTAATCTACAACTTCAACCCATCCATCAAAAAGAAGAATGCCTCTTTCTTACTCAAATCTGTAATTTGGAGCTCCGTTTCACTAAACTCCTTCACATACTCCTTAATTGTCCCTTGTTGTGAGAACCGACACAACTTAGCTTGGGTCTCCTTCTTAGCATATTGGGGGTAAAATTGCTCCTTGAACTCTTTTTAGAACTCCTCTCAAGTCCTAATTCTAGTCCCACCTCGCTTTTCATTTATGGACCTATGACGCCACCATAAAAAAAACATCATTAGTAAAATACATAAAATCTGTATTTACCTTAGCATCGTCATTTTTTATACCTACAATAAGTTGTCCACATCCCTCGCAGACCTTGCTCCCTTAAACTTTTTGGGTTTGGAGACATCAATCTTATGGCTGGGTGTTGCACCCAACACCTTTTTACGCATAAGAATTCGGTACACCGTGAGCACTCCCTCGAGCTCCTCAATTCTCATTTTCAAAGTCGTCACTGTGGCTTTGTTTTCTTCCTTCATAGCTATCATCCCAGGTTCAAGAGTATCATTCTTTCCCGTTAGCTTACCCACAGTGGTATTGAAGAGCGCTTGCAATGTATCCATATTGGAACTAAGGGCCTCCACAATATATTCTTTTAGTTGCTTTTTGATCAAGTCTAGCTTATCGGTGTTTCCTTCACATCACCCATGGATTCCTCGAGATTGACTACTCGACTTTCCAAAGCAGACAACATATCCCTCGATCTGCTACTTTTCTTGCATTTTCCATGGGTCTCTATAGGCTCAATCTGCTTGTCTACTCCTTTTGTTATCACAATCGACGCCTTCGAACTTTAGCTCCGATATCAATTATCACAGGGCTAGAACTTTAGTCTTGCAAATCGCACGGCCTTAAGCAACTCTTTAGCCTTAAAACCACCAAGTCTATCTTACTCTTAGAAGTGAGAATTCACAAAAAAAATTCTTTAAGGCATCAAAATAAAGAGGAAACAAATTCAAAGCGAAGAAACAACAAAAGAACTGAAAAAGGCACAAAAAACAATGCACACAATGTGTTTGAGTAAACGCTCTATATTCAATAACTATGAACGAAATTATTACAAATGAGGGGAAATACCTTTATTTATAGTTGAGCTCCCCTAGATCTAACGGTACAATTTAAAATACATTGACGATCAATATTAAAGCCTATCTACAAAATGAGAGTCCTAAGGAATTTAAACTCTATATAATATTATCCCTTAGGATTTACAATATTCACCATGGTAACTCTAGTTTTACTGGAGTGTTCCACTGGGCCACCAAGGCTTCAAGTAGATGTGTTTCTCCACATGTTCCACGAATGGGGCCAGTTCAAGTGGTCAAATGAGCCTCATTTAATTAGTTAATCTCCATAGGGCATTCTGTGTGCATTCATCATGGGCTTTAATCCGTGGCCTGTGATGTTAGTAGCAAGAGCTTGATAGCATCTTGAGGGAGGCCACCGTATAACCCTCTCTCAACTAGGGATCAATTGTTATACCTCAACTGTTTGGACCGAGTAGTGAACTTATGATCAGTTTGAGCGAACCCCTCAAGAGCACCTCTCAGAAGATACACTTGGAACCATAACTCGAAAGAACCCTTTATGTTAATAGTCAAAAGGGCTCCACTCATTAACCGCCACATTAGACTCCAACTACTATGTCTCATCCGAAGTGTTTGAAAGCATATCATAACACCACTCTACCCAGACCTATAATAGCAAACCACTTGGCCACTTGCTTCTGACCTTCCTATAAGGTTTTAACATGTGGCACATCGGGACTAACACTAAGAGCATACAAGGCCCTAAGCTTGAGACCAACACTTAGACTCTTCTTCCTCTCATTCCACCTACACCAACTCCTACCCTGGCATTCTTCCATTTCCTACCATCTCCGACAACCTTTTACAACAGCTTTCTGCCTTGTACTAAACGAGGAAAACCTGACAAGAATAGGGTAATCTTTTTCATAAACTTCAAGAGTATACATAATATTTGGGAAAGAATTGTATGAAACAGTGACGCCACGTCATCTGTATCCCTTTCCAATAGTTTTATTCCACATCAGCATTTTCATCCTGAATTTCAGCATTTTTATCTTGAAAAAAATCAAATCCAAATTAAAATCCTGAAATTCAGGATGAAAATGCTGATATGGCATAAAACTATTGGAAAAGGATACAGATGACGTGGCGTCACTGTTTCATGCAATTCTTTCTCCATAATATTTATAGGAAAGATATATAATAATTCCTAAATATATGAAAAGATATAATATATTCTTAAATATATACCAAAAAATATATAATATATTTAAATATTCCTAAAAGATATCCCATAATAAAAGATATTTTTGTGCTTTTACTTATTTTTTATAAATATATTTATTAGCTAGTTTTTATAAGAAAATCCAAAATTTTCATTTGGTATTTCAATTTTCAAATTTAATTAAATCCAACTTCTTGCATACGCTTTATTAGAGTAAAATTTTATTTTCCTATATTAAAAAAAACAAATTCCTTTGTTATGAAATAAAACAGATCTTGTGAGTGGTGTAAATTTTTTCAGTTACGTTGGATCATAAAATCAACCGGCTAAAGTATGCCTGCTTAAATCCATTTCTACTTAAAATAATTAAAAAAAAAAAACTGAATTGACTGAACAACGGTAATAGTAAAATTTTAATTGGGTAGTAAAATATGTGAAGTAGGGTGAAAAACAGAACCCAAAAAATTGAAGAATCATCAATGTAAAGTGGGAGGCTTCATCATATTATACATATTACATAAGAAAAACACATCACACATAATCAGAAACCATGGCGATAAAAGTGAGACAAATCCAATGGCCACCACAGCAGTGACCCCAACAAGAAACCCACAACTAGGTTGTTTTCCTCATGCCTCAGCCCTCAAAATCAGTTTTCACCCACTGACAGTACTTGCTCTTCGTCTTCTCATCCAACTCCTTGGCTTTAATCTCCGCAATCCTGGCCGCATTCGCCATGGATTCCTCTTGCACCCTCGCTAACCTCCTGCTCCTTTTCTTCGCAGTCGCCTCTCTCTCAGCTTCTAACCCCTCATATTCCTTCACCCAACAGTGATGGACCGTGCAGCTCACCGCTAACACCATCAATTGCATCACCAACATCGCCATCAAAATCCCACATTCCAATCTCACCAGCACCTTTGCCTCTTTAATGTCCCGCGGAGATTTCAGCATCGAGAGACTAGCTCTCTCTCTTGTAAACAACGACAGTACGCTTAAAACTTGGCCGATCAAGGAGGTGATGAGGAGTGAAACATGGGTTATGAAGCAGAAGTGGGTGAGCTGAGAGTAGAAGCCCAGGAAGGAGGAAAGAAGGGAGATGGAGGAGACCATGAGGAAGGCTACACCCAGTGAAGTTGGTGGCATTTTGAGGAGGATAATGGGAGCAAGAGAAGCTGCAGAGAGGATAAAGAGGATGAAGTTCAAGGATGACAGGAGAAGATTTGGGAAGGAAAAGGAGCTTCTAAGCTTAGAGGAAGCCATTTTAGATTGGTTTTTGGGTATGGATTTGTAAGGTTATATATATATAAGAAGCGTTGCAGGATACAACGGCTATGATTCTAATGCAGTATTTAGCTTTTAAATTATTACTTTTCCCTCTACATGCTTTCAAAATGATTCTAATACTACAGTGTTTTGCTTTTAAATTTTGAATCCAATTTCCAACCCAGATATCATTCCCTTAACATGCAATTTTTCATTTTACTACTTTCATATTTAAAATTTTTTATTTTTAATATATGTTATTATTAATTAGTTTAAATCAAACATCTCACTTTATTATTTATTTTATCCTACATATTGTCATACCTAATGTTCACACATGCATATAGAATTTCTAGTTTTATTTTACATCTTATGTAATTTATATAGTATGAAATTTAAAGTAACTGTACTATCATATAGATATTAAAAGTATATTGGGCATGTTTAGATCAATGGTAGTCAAACTAATCATCCCACTAATTCGTTAATCCAATTGATTCGACCAGTCCTACCAATTTAATTAAAAAATCACTAAAATTCATAATATATATATTAAAAACCGGTTCAAACAGTTCATACTGTTTCGCGGTTCAACCAATCCAATACCATTCTCTAAATCGATACCCAGACTAGTTCCTGATCCAATCGACCAGTCCAGTTCAAACAATTTCTACACAATTTCAAATGCTTTTATCTTAACAATTTCAAAGGCTTTTCAAAGCTTGGATGAGTTTGTTTATAGATTAAGCCCTATGGCTAGGTTAAGAACCTGAGGTGCATTCAACAGCAATATCTACTCAAAGCCAGATTTGTACAGTTAAGCAGCAACTGCTGCACCAGCTTATTTTTGTAATAATGTAAATGGACTATGTAGCCAACAAGATTGTTGATATACAAGGCTATACCTTAAATAGGTCCATTTAGAAGCTTGTTCTGCTTCATTGTGGATTTTAAAACAAAGTTTTCAATCATCCGAAGAGAAAAAAGAACATGACAAATCAGAAACCCTCTCTAATAACCTCAACAGTATAAATAACCTGATTTACCAGTAATTTCACCGGGAGACTCCCCTATGGAAGTAACTAACATATAAAAAGGCAAGTGGGGGAAGACAATAAAAGGAGTATAATGAAAGCCATTTCCTTACATGCACATGATCTAATTTCACGGAACTATTTGATTTCAAAATCTGGTTCATTCATGCCCTGGCTACTTAATGCTATACAAACGAGCCACCGAGTTGGAAAACCATCTCATCAGTTTCAATTCATGCTGGCCCTGCTAAGATTGATGTTTCAGAACAAAACTGTTTAGTATAGAAGAAAATAAACCAAGGATTCTAATTAATCTAAATGCAGCCATACAACACGGTGAGGGTCTATCATGTAAAACAACTCATCATACTACGTGAAAAAGAAGCATGTTTGTGTCAGACAGGTAGCAGAGGTAAAAACACAGAGGTCAAACGATGGCAGAAAGTTCCCAGTACTTTGAGTTTTAACAACAGAGATACAAGTCTTTATGGTCTTGACAACTTCATATCCTACAAATTGTCAGTTATATATGGCATGTCAAAAGCCAACCTTAAATGCACCTAAAAGGATCATGAGATAATAATTGTACCTGATGGTTTGACGACCAATCATGTGGCAGTCACAATGGCCTCAACTCTATCTAATGATGCTTGCAACCGCCCAGAGTTCAAGTTGAATAATGCTTCATCGGTACCAAGAGCTCTGTTAAATTCAAGGTATCAATGATAAGTTATGAATAATCACGAAATCATGTCTTCATATTAAATTGTGAAGGAACAAAAATGTCACTATTAACAAGAAGGAGAACCATGGCAATAACACATTTCGGAAATTCTGAGTCATGTTTAAAGCATATGAGTAATAACATCAATGAATATTCTAGATGTGTCCTAATAGCCATCGACTTGCAGTTTCCTTGGAATATCTACATACAAGATCAAGGCAATCAAATATGACTCTTCTATTAGACATAAGCTTATTGCTTCCTCCATTTTGTGAAATAAATATTCTTACAATACATGTTCAAGGAACTTGCCCAGTAACTTCTGGAAGAACATAATCTGCCCTCCACCCAAATCGAAAATCCAGGCCGGGAACCAAGCCAAGAGTTGTCTTATTCCGAATCCGAGAAATTCCATCTCCACCAAAACAGGTGGTGAGCTTCCATTTCCAACCAATTGCATTCATCTTGAAATTGTGGCCTATGCCAACCTATTTCCAAAACATTTTAGCATAACCATTGCAAAATCTAGGCAAAATCATGCATGAGAAACAAATAAATTCACCTACAGCAATAAATGTCAGATTTGGAATAGACTTGTATATCCTATCACTTATAGAAAGTTTATCTGTGTAAAGTAGAGCAGACCTGGAGATTAAGAAATTTTGTGACAGGGATCTTTTTGGAAATAAGGCGTACATCTTGTCTTATAGGCTCATATGCAAACTTCCACCTCCGTTCAGGGGATAAAGGCTTCAGCACAAGCTTAGTTTGGAAATCATTCATAGGGGCATTGAAGAACTGAACCAAAACTAAGATGCAATTACTCAACAGCTCAAAACAACAACAAACTGTACAGGATGATATACATTATCTTTTGTAAAAATAAAAATAAAAAATAAAAGATACCCCTTTTCAAGTAAAAAAGCAACATTTAAAGTTGAATTGGCTAAAAGAAAATTCCTTTCATGGGCTCATACCCCTGAATTGGCACCAATATAATATGAATGGAGGGAGCAATCTAAGACCGTAAAAGTAATAAATAAATAAATAAGAGCAAAGAAAAATAACCTCCAAATTGACACCAACTCGAAACCCCTGAATTTCTTTTCTAAACTTGAGGAACAACTCAGAAGGAATCAAACTTATGTTATATAGCTCGTCCCACGAAGTGGGTTCTTCACCATTAGGCGGCGGCTCCATGTTCAACCCACCAAACTGGAGAGAAGAAAATTCAGTTCCCAAGAGAAAGCATACAATAAAAGTCAATGTTAACTCTCAGCAGTACTTCCGTACTGGAAAGATTTGAGTTTAAAGTATACTTACCTATAAGATAGGATTGGATTATACTAGAACCATGATTCAATGGGAAAAGGAATGGGCAATCTTAAAGGAATAAACTTTTTGAGTTCTTGTTAAGTGCCTTTGTGTGAATTTATTCGTGTTTTAAAAAGAATGACGATGGTATCCTTGTCCAACTTGAGCTTGGGCCAAGGTCCACCTTATTCAAAGACGCTGTCAGTTCCCCAGGGTCCAACAGGATTTATTGATATATAGGCCCTTATCTAATGGTATTTAATTACGTAGTTCATTCTCCGTGTGAAAAAGTAAAAAGTTTTTAAGAGGGAAGGTCATGCCATGCCATGCCAAGGCATGCATGCCGCAGATCTCTTTTCAGCAATGAAAGTCAAATTTAAAACCAGTCTCGGATGAAATGTCAGGTTCTTACCAACTAAACCAACCCCATTGAATCTCAAAAAGGAATGTCGGATTCCTACCAAGTTAATCCTGTTGAATCTTAAAAATAGTATACAATATCAGAGCATTGACCACTACCCAAGTCCTGCATGGCCTTTTATAAACATCATTGTCCACAACTAATGAGATTTTGTAGTGGTCCGTGGTGGTCTCGTTGTTCTGACAAGGCCTGATTGTCTTCACTGTTTAGTCAGTTTCTTTTCTTTTTTTTTTTTTTTGTTTTCCTTTATTTCTTTTCTTATTTTTTGATTGCTTTTAGCGCATGTTTCGTGACACTTAACTTGGATTTGTTTCTTGAGGAGTTAACGCTTCTCGGAAGCAAGCTTCGTGCACCCATCTAGGTCCTATCTCCTCTTTGCTTCGGCTTGGTGATGGCGACGACTAGTTTGTTGTGTCCCATGTTTATATTTTGGGTTACTGTGTGGACTTTTGCTTCGATGGGTTATCTCGTTCTGTATTGTGGTCTTGTTTCCGTTCTCTCAAGTTGTTCTTATAATGCTCATATATGTTGGCTTAGTTTGAATGAATGAATTCCGATTTTTTCCTTAAAAAATTTGTTAGCAGCAGTTACACATTCCAGGCTCCAGCCTTCCATGTTCCAATTGTAACTAGATGGTTGTGGAAGATTTTGACCAAAATTTCTTGTCTTATTTCGGATTTTGAGTAACAATTATATGAATTTGATTATTTTGTTTACACTGTGTGGATTACAAGTCTACAAAAGGTTTATTTAAAATGTTGATGTACAAAGCACTTGTTTATTCATAATAATAATAATAAAAAGTATTTGTATGAGGTGTATTTTGATCTTGATTGTTTTCACGTTTAATATATAACTAAGCTTTTAAGGGGAAGTTTTACTGGGATATCAGAACTAATGAAATGTATAGGTGTAAAGTTGTAATTTAATAAGATATTGTATCATTGATTTATAGTATATAGAAAAAATTTCCAAACTTAACAAATTCTTGTGTTAACCTCTGCTATTTTACTTTTTTTAATTACAACTTAACATACAATTAACATGCATCTCAGCACTAACAATATCAAATAATAAGTCTACTATTATGAAATATATAAATTCTTAAAAAACAAATTGAGTAGGGTTTGATTTTTTTTTATTATATATTCAAATTCCCCCCTCTCTAACTATTTATTTATTTATCACAAATAATTGTGTTAGGTCCTAGGTCAAGCTATTCATCACTTTAATATGCTTAATTTGTGGCATTCTCTATATACTTCTATTCTAATTTGATCCTTTTGTTATTATAATATCATTAATTAGTTTAAATAATTAATACTCTTAATTATTATGGTTAACATCCTTACGCATATATATATATATATATATATATTGTAAAAGGGCGATTCGAACTCAATATATTGAAATATAATTATTTTTAGAATATATTTTTTAAAAGATCCACATAAACAATTAACAATATTAATAGGGTAAACTACATGGTTGATCACAACTTTTTGGGGTGTTTTCATTTTAGTTTTCCAAATGAAAATACTTACAATTTGGTCATTGCCATTAGAGAAAATTTTTATTTTAGTCCTCCAAACATGGAATCCTTAACCGCGGCGCGTGGTAGCATTTTTGACCATTTCTTTGACACTCACGATCATCTTCTTCCCCTTCGTGCGATCCCCTGCTTCCACCATTCTTCTTTTTCTTCCTTTGCTCCCTACTTCCAGCTTCCGTGCCATTCTGCTTCCATCAAATCTCCCCCATAAAAATCTGATTGAAATGCTAGAATGGTTATAAAAAGATTTGTGACTTCATTATTGTTTGACCCCGAGTATAGGATGATTTGTTCTCCCAATTTCAATCACCAGGAAATAATCATGTATGACACTATCTTCATATTATTATTTTTAATTAATTACATTTGTAATTGATTTTATAAATGAAGGATTTAAGGTATATTTCTTTGTTTGTGTTCTTTTTAATGTTTAATGGATTTCAAACAGGTGGAATTGCTTCTGCTATTGGAAGATTTCGTCCTTCATTATTGCTTGACCCAGAGTACAGGAGTCATTTCAATCACCTTGCATAGCTTCTCGAATTGGAAGTGAACATGTATGCCATTATCCTCCATTCGTATCATTTAAGGTGCCTTTGTTTGCTTCCTCCTCAACTACTTTTATTTACATCCATTTGTTTGTTTTGTTTGGTCTTTTCTTTTTATGTTAGTATGGATTCGACAACTGCTTTTTCTTCTCAGTTTAGTTCTATAGGCTCTAACTGTGGAAATGAGCCTCCTCTGCATTCAGAAGTGAGACCTGCCACCATGGATTCGCCAGGACAACCAGCAACTTCTCAAGATTCCTATGTACACACTCAGTTGGTCTAACGATGTGGTTCTTCTTGACTTCTTAGGTTTTTTTTTTTTTTAATACATGCTTCATCTAGCATGGGGCTTCGAAGATGATGAGCTTGCTTGTGCAATTTCAGTGACTCATGAATCCATCCATGATACTGACAATCATCTTCAGAGTAAAGATTCCTTGTATTCTGATGAGGTAGGTATTATTAACCTTCTAGTATCACAAAAAATTCTGCTTCTCAGTCAAGGATCATGTTAATGTTTTCCCAATTATATTGATTTCATTTTTTCCTTGGAAAAGCGGGTCTTTATCTCAAATAAAGAGCCTGATAAAACAATTACGTCGGAACCCAACTTTTTAGCCAGGTTTCTAAAGGCAGTTCGTATCTCCCTTCTCATGAGCAAAGTGGTCCAGGTAAAAGCATTATTTATGGTTTACAGGCTTGATTGAAATGCTACAATGGATTTCTGTAGTAGCAGAGCATTTCAATCAGATTTTTATGGAGGAGAATTGATGGAAGCAGAATGGCGCGGTGGCTAGAAGCAGGGAGCAAAGGAAGAAGAAGAAGAATGGTGGAAGCAGGGGGTGGCATGGAGGGAAATAAGGTGATAAACAGTAGTGAGGGTAAAAAATTGGTCAAAAATGCTAATGTGGGGTGCAGAGTCAGTTAGGGGTTAACAGGTGAGTTACTGAAATCTAAATTTTCTAACGAGTAAATTTTATTTGAGTGACTAAAATAAAAATACTTAAAAAGTTGGGTCACCAACTAAATAATTTACATTAAATAATATTATAAATATAAGAACCAAATTACGTTAGACATTAAAGGATAAATGTTAAATCTTAAATTTAGGCATGGTTAAGAGATTAAAACCAATGTTGCTTGAACCATACTGAATTAAGAAATAGAGACTGGTTCGAAAAGTGGATTTGAATTAGTTAGATTGGGAATCGGTACGAATTGATTGATCTCGCTAAAAAACTAATTGAATCGCGATTGATTGAACCAAGATTTTTGAAATTTTTGAAATTTTTAATAATTTTTAATTGGACCAATGAAACGATAGTCGGACCAATTCAACTATCGATACAATTTAAAAGAACATTAATTAAAACTAAAATTTGATCACTTTCATATAATGTGTAAGAGAGAGAATAAGGGTGTCAACAAAAGAAACCCTATATCATTCATTTTATATATAGATGTATAGATTAGTTAGGTCAAATTCTATTATGAGTCTTTTTTTTACGTGTAAGTTATAGATTAATAGTTGCATTTTAATTTGGCCAATTTTAGTTTACGCAGATTTTGATTTTTAAAAACTTAGTTTTGACCTAAATAATAATAGTTAAATTGTGTTGTTTTTAAGTATTAAGCGGGAATAACAAGTTGACATGATATTATACATATAATAATATGTTTACCTTTAGGATTTTAGAAATAATTCAACCAAATAAATTGATACAGTTTGGGTTAAAATTGAAATTTTAAAATTTGAAAAGTATAAAGAATAAAAATGTTTATGGACTAAATTAGTTGGGCCCAATGTTAAGTTTAGTTGGGCTTCTTGACACTCTTGCAGACAGAAAGATTACCAGACCATTGTTTTGGTCTATCGTCGACCTTTAAAACCTCAAAGTAACTCGGTTCAACTGCAAAAACCCTTCATCTTAAAGGCTAAATCATCGCTCTCCACCATAGTTGCTGTCATCCAACACTAATGTCGGCCACAAATGCAAGTAATGGCAGTAGAATCGAAACTTACGAGGACTTCGTGAAAGTCCATGATCTGCTTTTAGCAGCATCGGGGCTGCCCCAATCACTTCATTTTAAACTCTTCCAGAAGCTAACATCGGAAACATTTGATGGTGGAGCTCACTTCGAGATTGAACCCTGCGAGGAAGGCCGTCAGAGACGGTTATTGTTAACCTCCGAAACCATGGCTAAAGACTCCAATGTTTTCCTCATCGACCATGCCTGGACGTTTCGCCTCCCGGACGCCTACAAACTGGTTCGGATTTTTTTTCTTTTTTAAATAATCAGAATTCATTTGAAGTTCTTTTTTTAGTGAAAACTGATATGTTCTGTGATTGATTGCAGTTGCAGGAGGTTCCGGGGTTGGTGCAGCGGATGGCTGCTCTAATGTGCGTGGACGTCGAAGACGACGGCGGTTCGGAACAGGCCGCTGAAAGTGGCGGCAAAATGACCGCCGAGGAAGTTTTGGAGAGCGAAATTCGAAACGCGAAAGAGACCGGAGATGGATTTGTGAGATGGTTGGAGCTCGAGGAGCTTGGACTTGACGATGCCACCTTCCTTTCTCTCAACTTATCCACTAAATTTCCGGTTAGTCAACCATCATTCTATCATACTTTACCTTATTCCAGGTCACTTTAACTTATGAACTGTTCTGTTTTGGTCGCAGGATTTATTGGCTCTTAGCTTGTGCGGGAACAAGCTGGAAAACCAGGAGAAACTTGTCGAGGAAGTTACTAAATTTAAGAACTTAAAGGCTCTTTGGTTGAACAATAATCCAGTTCTTGAAAAAAGGTTTTGTCTTGTTCATTCTTGAAGAAGAAAGGATTTAAAGTTACTGTTAATTGGGTTTCTGTTAAATGAGTATCTGTTTTTGTGTATAGTGACTGTGGCATGGAAGATGCAATTCTTCAAGGATGTCCCAAACTCGAAATCTATAACTCTCGATTTACCCATAATTTTGGTGAGTGGGCATTGGGATTTTGTGCTGATGTGTATGGGAAGGATAATCCTGCAAGTAGTCATCAGGGAAACCTTCCTTTGCAAAGTGTGACCTCACTTGACCTTTCGAATAGAGGCATCCATAATCTGATCAATAAGGTCTAACACGCATTGCGTTTACCTTCCGTTTATAAAATTAATCATAACATGGAAACAAGATGCAAGATGATTCTGCTTTCCCTTTTTCAGGCGTTCTCGCCTTTTGAGATGCCAGATCTTTCATATTTGAACATTCGAGGCAATCCGATTGAAGAAAATTCAGTCAGTGATTTGTTTGGACTCTTGAAGGCCTTCTATTGCTTACAATCTTTGGAGGTATGTTTGTTGGAAAACATTGCTTTTGTATTCTAATGAGAACACATGGTGCTACAATAGGTTTGAGACAATTGGAAGGTCGTATTTCATCTTAAAATAATTGATCTTGCAGGTGGATGTACCTGGCCCACTCGGAGATAGTGCTGTGGAAATTCTTGAATCCCTTCCCACTCTTTCCTCATTGAATGGTGTTGATGCATCCAAAATCTTAGAATCTGAAAAGCATATTGTTGATTCAATGCTTCAGCTACGTCTGCCTG
Source organism: Gossypium australe (assembly GCA_005393395.2). Taxonomy (NCBI): domain Eukaryota; kingdom Viridiplantae; phylum Streptophyta; class Magnoliopsida; order Malvales; family Malvaceae; genus Gossypium; species Gossypium australe. The sequence continues at coordinate 123,070,741 of CM016619.1, forward strand.
AATGGACTGCTGAAGAACCTCTTGCTGATCGTGTTCTTAATGCAATGTGGTTATATTTAATGACTTATAGACTCGCAGATGAGGAAAAGCTTGATGAAAATCCTGTATGGTATGGCTCTTACATTGATCTTTTGTATCTTAGACCATGTTTGATCATTTGTTGAATTTCTTTGAAGCAAGGATCAGTATCTAGGCAAGGTTTAAACATTAAAAACCACAAGGGTTTGCTTACAATTGGAAATTTGGGGGTGTCATTATGGATTTTCGGCTTACCTACTGTCACTGGATGAAATGATAATGACATATTACATGCTAGGGGATCATCGTTTCTAAGATGCTTTATAAATTAATTATATTTGATTATCATGAAAATATTTAAGTTTTATATTCCTTCACAGGTATGTTATGGATGAACTGGGTTCAGCTTTGCGGCATAGTGATGAACCAAATTTCAGAGTGGCTCCTTTTCTCTTCATGCCAGAGGGGAAACTGGCATCAGCAGTGAGGTCTTTATTACTCTGTTCAGCCGTTTTGTAGTTATATAGTGTTATACAAAGTTTTGCAAATTCGGAGCTGCATGTCACTGCATATTGATTCATCCATTTGTGTAGTATAATTTTTCTGCTCTTGCACTAAAGGTATTTTGAGGTCCATTCATGCAGAGTCATGACACGTGTTAACTTTCTTTCTCAGCTTTTCAATATTATGGCCAACTCAGAATGTTAAGAGAGGTGATGAGTGCACTCGTGATTATCTATTTGGCATTGGGGAGGACAAGCAGCGTTCTGCCAGACTTACAGCTTGGTTCTACACGCCACAGAAATATTTTATTCAAGTATTTTATCCCATTGTTGGATTTATGTCTGTTTCCATTTAAACTGTGGTCTGCTACTCTGCTTCTTGGTTTCTTAATAATTCACATCACTTCATGCAGGAATATGAGAAGCATTTAAATAAATTGCAATCAAAACGTTTACCTTCTCTGTCTGTAAAATCTTCTGCAACTACTGTTGTACATCGCAGTGATGGGAGTGCATTACGTGTTTACACCGACATACCTCAAGTTGAAGAATTTTTGACACGGCCAGAATTTGTTATCAGTATGTGCTACCGTCCGTGCAGGGCTAATTTTGCAAATGTTCATTTTTATGCAGTAGATCATAAATCTGTTTTGTGTTAAATATACCTTTGTTTTATTTGTTGGATTAAATACTCTTTCTGATGTGAGATTATGAATTCTCGTTACGCTTGCAGCAAATGAGCCAAAGGATGCAGATATCATATGGACAAGTATGCAGATAGATGAAGAGGTGAAAAAAGCTGTGGGAATAACAGATCAACAATACATAAATCAATTTCCTTTTGAGGCTTGTCTCGTGATGAAACATCATTTGGCAGATACCATACAAAAGGTTGAAATTGCCAACTTATTTCACATTTTAATGGTCACAATGTTTTCAAGAATCAATTCTTTTTTTATTAATTATGATACTAAATTGCATACTTATATTTTTCCACTATTTCTTCTGATATTCTAAAACTTGATACAAAGATTAAACTCTTCTCTTAACTGAGGTCAACTAACTCTAACTTGTCTCTTCTTTCTTTGTAATAGGCACAAGGATCTCCTGGATGGTTGCAACCTACTTATAATCTTGAAACACATCTATCTCAACTTATTGGTGACTATTGTCTGCGCAAGAGAGAAGGGCTAAACAATCTATGGATCTTGAAACCTTGGAACATGGCACGAACTATTGATACAACTGTTACTGATAATTTATCTGCTATTATCCGTCTCATGGAAACTGGTCCAAAAATATGCCAGAAGTACATTGAGCATCCTGCTTTGTTTCAAGGAAAAAAGTTTGATCTTCGTTATATTGTACTGGTTCGCAGTATAAATCCTCTGGAAATCTTCCTTGCAGATGTCTTCTGGGTAATGCACATTCTGTTTTCTCAATGAGATGCTCACGCCATATACAGGATGAGTTTCCTTTAGAGGTCTTTCCTTGTTTAAATATTTTCTGCCCTTAAAATACCTTATTTTGTTTTTCCTGTTTATTTCAGGTCCGGTTGGCAAACAATCTGTATTCCCTTGAGAAGCATAGTCTTTTTGAGTACGAGACTCACTTCACTGTTATGGTATGTAGTGGCAGTTTCTTTTGGCAGCTTGAAAAGAGTACATATATTTCTGCTTGCCCATGAAATTAATGCATTTTCTGTGGAATTTAACAAGAAAGTGGCAAAATAAAAGTACTTGATATCCGCAAGGCAAATGGGAACTTTTTCCTTTAAATTAAGAATAGTGTTGCCTTCATATTTTGCATGTAATTTAATTGTTCTATGACTTTCAGAACTATGGTCGGAGGTTGAATCACATGAACACACCAGAGTTCGTTAGGGAGTTTGAGAAGGAGCATCAAGGTACATGTGCTTGCCCCGATTTGTTCCTTTAGGTTGCCCTTCCCTTGAATAAAATGAATGTGCACAATTTGGAAGGCAATATTTAACTCCTTTTTCTATTGACAACTTATGTGTTTGTTACAGTTAAATGGCTTGACATCCACCAGAGAGTAAAAAGCATGATAAGATCTGTCTTCGAGTCAGCTGCATCACTACATCCAGAGATGCATGATCCAAAGTCTAGGGCAATGTACGGTGTGGATGTAATGCTTGATGCCTCTTTCCAGCCTAAGTTATTGGAGGTTTGTTATTAAAAGTTTCATCCTTCCGTTTATATTATCGAAGAAGGCTTAATAAGTTGCTTTTCATGATTAGTGGTGATCTTTTCACCCAAGCATTACCACCCTATTTTCTGAAAAGGATACGCCAACTTTTTCATGCAGGTTACCTACTGCCCTGACTGTATGAGAGCGTGCAAGTATGATACCAAAGCGATATGTGGTGGAGGCGAAAGCATTCGAGGTCCTGACTTCTTCAATTTTGTGTTTGGTTGTCTCTTTCTAAATGAAACTATTCATGTATGCCAACTATAATTCAACTACTACACGAAAAGGTTCATTTGTATTGTTATTAAAACCCCTATTGGTTTCCAATGTTGACAAGCTATTACACAACAAGTATTACAACATAAAAATTTACACCTGTCTTTGTTGTGTAGAGCAGATTTGCATCTTACATGTCTTTGGATCCTTATTGTACATGAACCCATCGGTTTCAACTAGACCATAACCCCGAACAACTACAACAACATTTGTAGACCATAACTAGAAGCCTTCTATAACACAGAAATGACATGATCCAACACGGTTCATCGATTGGATCAAGCAACAATTGGGTATGATGCACAAGTTGCCACACCTACCATGAAATAAAGGGGAATCAATTAAATGCTAGATGTAATTATAAGATATGGTATTAGTTTCTATATTGGTTGGTAAAAGTATCATGAATGATCTTATATTAGGAGTCAAATTGTATTTTGTTTTCCCTACTTAAACAATGGACAAACTAATCCCTATACATTAGATGTAAGAATAAATTGATCATTTTTGTTTAAAAAATTATCCATTTTTGCTATTAAAAATTGATCTTGCGGCACGTCACATGTCATTGTTTAATTATTTTGTCAGCTAAGTTAGTTTTTAACAGCATTAATAGATGAAAATTTTAACAAAAATGATCAATTTGTTTTTACATCTAATGTATAGGGATTGGTTTGTCCATTGTTTTAATAGATGAGACAAAATGCAATCTGACTCCTAATATTAATGCAAGGGTTTCCATGATACTTTTATCGTATTGGTCACTTTTAGTTTTTATCTTCTTTTTTAATTTTTTTTGAAATTTGAAATTTCATTCTTCATCCAAATGATAATTGAATTAGAATATAAGAATTAAATTCACAACTTAGACAATTTTGACCAAAAGATAATTTGCTGTGAAATGTTGAGACTTACCACACATGTTTTTGCCCATCTCCATCTTGAAGTAGCCATTGTCACCCCATTCTGCACCCCATGAGTTCTTAATGAGCCAATATGGAACGCCATTTTCGACTCCATACCCAACTGCAAGAACAGCGTGGTTCACATCCTGCCATATATCACTATTGTTAGCAGTCCATACTTCTTCTCTAACGTAAATTATGCAAATAATAGTGAGGAAAATACTTACCATGGGTGTGCTGCCACATGTTTTACTGGTATAAACCCCACTTTTGTAAAAACGGAAACTAGTGACAACTTCAAATGCCACACTAGCAGGCCGGACCATGGCAACTGCATGCTTTAATTCATCTTCAGCACCCTGTGATATATAGCACGGATTATATGTTTATTTAGACATTTTTAGATTCAAAAGACAGTAGAAGGGAAACGGTGTTTGTGAACTTACCAAGGTAATGTTGACAGAGTCAAGGACTTTAACACCAACATTTTCAGAAGAGAATTTGCATAGACCATTTGTTGCAGTGTAAGGGTACGACTCCTCTGTATCAAGGCCGCCGTTATATTTGATGTACTCAAAGGCTTGGGATGGCAACCCGCCGTTGCAACCGAAGTTGTTAAATGCTCCAGCACAGTCCACAAGCTGCTGCTCAGATAGGGAGATCCCTTTCCCAAATGCTTGATGGTAAGCTGCCTCGAGAGCTCCAGTGGTACTGAAAAATATGCAAATGTATTACAACTAGGATTTTTTACAAGCTAAGTAAAATAGTTTGGTTGAAAAGGCACTTGCTATATCATCATCGAAAGCTAACCTGAATGTCCAGCAAGATCCACAAGAGCCTTGATCTTTGACTGGGCTAACTATGCCCACTCGCCTCCAGTCTTTCTGCACATATCACATGGCACAAGAGTCAAGTAGCTTTATAGAATATCAGCCCTAAAATCTAATACGGTTACGTGTTTGACATAAGTATATTCAACTTTTGAAGGGAGAATCTATACATACTATGTCCGAATGTATAGTACGGTCAAAGGTACCTCATAATAATGAAAAATTCGGATAACATAGTAAATATCTAATTAATTACAACAAAACGTAATAAAAATTTTGTATGTCCATGTGAAAGTACCGAATCAGGAAGGACGACATCAGTGAGCTGGTGATTGCCCTTTGTGGTAGCAGAGCAGTTTTGAGCAGCCCCCAATCTGTGTTTCTGGAACTCTTCCCAGCTCCAATCGGCAAACTCTGGAATAAACAAAGCAGTTCACGAATAAAGTAAAAATCAAAATTGAAGTAAAATAAAGCCAAGTTTTAGTTGAAAAGGTCAAGCGGGAAGTGAAATATGAAAGATCGTTAATTCACAGATTCATCAAGTCGACGTGTCGGGCTAGAGTTGGTCTGTAACCAAACATACTGGAAACTGAGCTCAACTAAATCAGATCATTCACAGTTGGCAAAGTCAACCTATATACACTTTGTAATAAAATATCAGTTGGGTATCGGCATCAGACACCACTGGTTCTCCGGCAGACCGCCGATATATACTGAAATGAACTTAAGGAAAAGAGAAACAGTAGTAACTCACGATTGACAGCAAGAATGTAAGGCAGTCCCTTCTTGTTAGTGGATCTGATTAAATCCAAGTTGCCTTTGAAAATCTGAAACCGTAGCTTCATCTCCTCCACGTTTTCATAACTCTTCCCATGCCTACAAAAGAAAACCCAGAATTTTTCATTCCAATTTTCACTTTTTATTTTTTGTTTACCTGGAAAACAAAAGTGAGAAATAAGACGAGCGTCTCTGATGAAGGAATGATGGTTTACTTGTATGCAAAACGGGCGAAGGAGAGAGCATGACGAGTGTGACCGATGACACGAAGAACGGAGGATTCGAAGCCGCTGAGGCCATCGGATACCATCTGGATGGGGTTGGAGTCCTCGAAAGTTGATCCGGCGGCGACGGAGCATAGCAGAAGGATGATGGAGGACACCAACGTCAACCGAGCCATGATTAAGTTTTTCTTCTTTGTTTTCCAGTTGCTGCTATTGTTCTGTTTTTGTGGAGACATTTATAAGGACCACATGATTAACCTCATATGTCTTTTTCATTTAAATGAACATAAGTAATTAATGTATCTAAAAGTTAATAATAAATTATGTCTTTTTCAATTCAACATAAATAATTAATATATTTAAAAATTGATAATAAATTATGTAATGTTGACAATTATTCTATTTACCACAAGCTCTACAACCAAGACAAAGAGAGATATGAGAGAAAATGAGAGATGAATGCATGTTCTCATAAAATAAATTATACCATAGAAAACCAAATATAAAAAATTCTATTAATTTTATAAGGGACATTTAAGGTGTTTAGCTATAATGTTTTGATTTTGGTGTCCTTAACGTAGTAATTTTATTATATTTGTTAAATTATTGAAATGAAATTGATTATTTATGGAAATAAATATTATTCATTATATTTATGTTGTACTATTGTTAATGATTTTTACGATTGAAGTGATTATTCATGAGCATAAACAATGTTATTTATGTTGACTTTCAACACTAACTTATTGAAAAATATATTTGATCAATGTTTATATTATAAAAAAAATTAACTTTGGTGAGTAGTCTTTAAGTACTAAGTTTAGTCTTAAGTTTTATATTAGTAGGGGAATGAATCTCATATTATTTAGGAATAAAAAATCAAGGGATTCTGAGTTTATTTAAAAACTCACATCCTATATTGACGAATGCAGTGAAACCTTAGGTCTACATAAAGACTTATGTAATAAATGTTAAGTGCACCAAACCAAATATTGAGTATTCTATTTGGTTCTTTAAATTCCTCCTTTATTTTCTTATTTTGGAGTTTTAAGAGGTGTAGCTAAATTTTAGTTTAGTGTTGTCGTGGGCTTGGGTGTTCTATAATTTGTATCAAAGTTAGTTGAAGAAGTGAAATTTTTCCTAGTATACCCTGTGGTTGTAGCATTGTCTGATCTTCCACATTAGAAAAGAAATTCCCATAACTACTTAAGATTATTCAGTTGTGGAAGGAAGTGTGGTAGTGTGAAATTGCATGTCTAGGAAAGACTTGGTACTTAAAAGTATCTGTTGTGACCCACCTATCTTTTTTGGGAACTACTTGGTGCATTGTTCATTAAATACTTTCACTCTTTAGGTATTTAATTGTGAGAATAATCTGTCGATACAATGATAGACCTGCAAGTTGTTGGCAGAATGAAGAAGCTTAATAACAACTATAATACATAGTCAACTTGCATAATGTCTTATATGCAAGGATAAGAACTTTGGGAGGTTATCAACGGTAACGAAGTGACACAACTGAAAGCTGAGGATGCAAGTGACACACTAAAAAAATGGAAAATAAAATCTAGTAAAACAATATTCGCGTTGAAGATGATGATTGAAGAGGAGTTGTTGTAGCACATCCGAGATGCCCAAACTCCCAAAGAAGCATGGGATACATTGATAAGTTTGTTCACCAAGAGAAATGACACAAAGCTTCAACACCTTGAAGGGCGAGTTATTGTTGATGGTGCAACATGACATAACAATCTCGCAGTATTTCCACAAGGTGAATTCGTTATGCCAAGAGATTGGTGATTTGGATCTATAAGCTCTGATCAAGGACACCAGGGTGAAGAGAATAATCATTAATGGTTTGAGACTAGAGTTCAGAGGCTTTGTTGTTGTAATACAAGGATGACAAACTTAGCCATCACTTGTTGAGTTTGAGAATTTACTTGTTGGTCAAGAAGCGTTAACGAAGAATATAGGAGAAGCTCCATTAACAGGGGAGGAGCAAGCACTCTATGTGATCGCTGGAATCAGAGTTTAAAATTTATAAAGAGAATGATCGAACCTGGAAACCAACTCTGACAACGATTAAAGGCAAGTGTACCTATCGAATAGTAGTATAGCTTAGGCAAGACCGGATTGTCGAACCCAAAGGAACAAAAAGTACTAATACTAACTTTCTTTTTATTATTTAGCCTAAAATAAAGTGAAGTTAATCTAATCTAAATTAACGACTACTAAGCTAAAGACACAAAGACAAAAAGAACGAATTGAGAAATAACTAGAAGAAAAACTCAGTTGATCATGACGATACCCTCAGGAAGAATCCACCTAGACTTCACTTGTTATCTAACACTGAACCGTACAATTTATTCACTTAGTTTGATCCGTAGGACTCCCTAACGTATATTAAACCCTCTCTTGAGGCGAATAACGTCTAACCCTAGGTTAATTAGTGGAACTCTCGTTCTCTTATAATAACCCCCTAGAATAGCAGTAAATCGATCTATGGATTCCCATATTAGGTTTCACCCTAATCCGGCAAAATCTCGTCACCCTATCTCTAGGCGTGCGATCAACTCCGCTTAATTATGCTAGATCTACTCTTAGGCAGGGTCTATTCCTCCTCCACCTAAGCACATCAACCTTGAATCAATACCCGCGAAATATTAACTCAAGAATTAAGCACACATAATTAAGAACAAACTAAGTATTTATCATATCATTCAAAAAACAATAACAAGATTCATCTAAGTTTCATCCCCTTTAGGTATCTGAGGGGTTTAGTTCATAACAATTAAAGAAAACATCTCAAGAGAAAAGATAAAACAAAACATAAGAAATCCCTAAAACTCCCTGAAGGAATTGAAGAAGAAATCCGCCGTCTTGAATAGAATTCCGGCTTCTTGGGATGGATCAACTGGCTATCTTCGAGTGATTCCCTCAACTCTGACCTTTCAGGTTTGGCTCATTGGCCTAGCTAACCGCCCTCTTCAAAGGTGGTACTTAAGGGGTATTTATAGGCTCTTGGAATGCGATTCTTTCTCCCTAAGTATCATTTTCTGACTGAAATTGTCTAAAGCCACGACAGGGGCATGGCCATGTCACACGCCCGTGTGACTCGTCTTCAAGCTGTGTTCGGATTTCTAAATTGAGGCACGGCCGTGTAGACTTTGGGCCAGGCCGTGTCGATTTCGTGATATGGCCCATTTACTCCGTTTTGGGCCCGTTTTATGTTCTTTTCATCCTTGGGTGCTATCCTGGGTATAAGACATGAAAAGAAAGGATTAAGAGCACCTTTTTACATAAATTGAGGAATAAATCATCCAAAAACAAGCTAAATGTGGGATTAAAATATGTTATAATTACGATTTATCAAATACCCCCACACTTAAGCTTTTGCTTGTCCTCAAACAAAATTCTCAACATACAATTAAAACGAACTTTCCATAATTCACAATTCCTACTGGCAATGCCTTATCATAATTCATAGATAATTTATACATGGATAATTCAATTCAAAGAGTCCTAAAGATTCAAACAATTGATAAGTCATTCATTTTTACTTCAAAAACGTAGGTGTCTCCCATTATCTGAATAATTACCTTTAATTCGAAATTGACAAGAGTTGACATCCTCACTAAAAGATTCACTCAAATCACTCAAAGTGTTTAAGGTTTATAAAAAGAAGCACTCATACATCGAACCTGAAAAGTTAATCCCATAGGCTTGCCTAAAAATCAAATTTTCACCATTGTAAAATGAGATGATAAACAGATCAAAAGGTCTTTGTTAGGGTTATAACGGGGCTAGGGTTAAGGTGTGGATAAAGGCTGAAATTAGAAGGTTAGAATCGAGATTGAATTGACAAGTACCTACCTAAGAATACTGAAATAATATTTACATTAACTGAAAATAATAATCCTAACAATACGAGCTCTTCTTTCGGAAAAATAAGCTTTAACTGTATAAGCTTACCACTAATACTGAATATACTTCGATTTTTTTAAGAACAAAATAATAATAATAATGGATGAATTCAACTCATGCTCTAATTTAATTCGGTAACTAATCAAATCATATCTCGATTAAAGGGTAGTCAAAAGGAGGGTGATAACAAATACAAAGGGTTTTTGGGTTATTAATAGGTGAGTCAATAAAAAAAAAGGTTGTTAGGATCAACGGGGTTCACTAGGGGTTAATTTACGGAGGTAGGCTTTTTAGTGGAGTGAGTGGGTTAAAACCTAGGTGCCTTTATCATCTCTGTATATCAAATCAAAAAATTGTGGTCTCAACATGTATAAACGAGGCAAGTTCTAGAATAACAGTTCATGGTTGACACACTCATAATTAAAAGGTGAGCATGAAAAAGAATATATGCTCTATAAGGCTCAAAATCTTACAAAAATTATGGGTGTTTTTGACATCAACCCTGTAAATTTCAAAGTTCAAGGTAATATTTAAATTTAGGTTAACAACCTAGAAAAAATTTTAATTCCTGAAAATTAGACTTATCATGCTTGATTCTCTAGTATCTTTAAAATTCAATTATCAATGCACAATTATTAATGACTTAATCTACAACATGTCAATAAAAATCATAAATCATCAGAAATTTCATCCTAATTAGTAATATGAAAAATTTACTTAAAAACAAGACTAAATTCAGGGATTTGAGAATAATGAAGAAAGTTTGGCCGGATTTGAGAATAATGCAGAAAGTTAGGCCCTTCTTTTAGATAAATATTCACCCCCCATACTTAAGATGTGCATTGCCCTCAATGTACAAAGATAGGTATAACATTTATGGGATAAATCAAAAGAGAAGGGAAAAGAATACTCCCTGAATTTTGGATGGTGTCCTTGGAGGATGGTAGAGGTCGTGGTGTGTATGTTTGAAGAGGTCGATCTGGATGACGAACCTATGCTAGATAAAGAAATTGGGGAGCTCGTAGAGGATTAGCCAGGGATTATTAAGACGCATTTAAAATAACCTAAATATATAATTTAAGATAAGAAAGAAAAAGGAAAGGAGACTAAGAAGGAAAATAAAAATAAAAGGAAAGGTGGATGGACCGGAGAGTCCTTATTGATGGATGGTTCGCGAGGTGGGTATGACCCCTAGGGCTGCTGTGGTGGTGGCGATGGTGTAAGTGGCGTGGTTATCGTGGTGGTCGGCGTGATTCCCAAGCAGCCTGGCGAACCTGACACTAAGAAACTAAAATAAGTTAAACTAAACTAAGCATAAGATTGTCAAAGAGAAGGAAATTGAAGCAAAAGAGAAAAGGAAAATAAAAACTAATTGGTCTCAAAGACCCTTGGCTTGGTGAGTAGACGAAGCTGCCGACATGAACTCATGTTGATCGTTCTTCTTTGAGAAGACTATGGTTGGCCTTTTTCGCTTCTTCGACATGATGTTGGATGGCTCAAGGATCTAGAGATTTATTATAACTAGGAAAAAGTCTGAGAGGGAGAAGGGGGATAAGAAAAGAAAGAAGAAATCAGATGGGGAGAAGGGGAAGGGCTGTGGGGTTTAAATAGGATTTCAAATCTGGCATGTTCCCACGCCCGTGGACCAAGGGCGTGTCGAATTAGGCGGCCATCTCTCACGGCCGTGTGTCTGTGCGTGTTGAATCTCCCTGGCCGTTCTTCTGCTAACCACGTCCGTGTATGTGAAGTCAGTATGTTAGCACGGTTGGGAGGCACGGGCGTGTTCTGCCCGTGGTTGACTAGTCAGTAACCTTGCACGGTTGTAAGACACGGGCGTGTTCTATCCGTGGTGTGTAAGTCAGTAGCTTCACACGGTCGAGAGGCACGGGTGTGCCACTTTTACGGAGCCCGTGGAGTAGTGGTTGGATCTGTGACGTTGAAAAGCGGTTGGGACTGATTCGCACAGCCTCTGATGAGTCAGTACGGAGATTCTGATGGTCCATACGGCCATGGACACGGCCGTGTGTAAGACCGTGTGACCTTGAAATTCTGTACTTTTGGTTAGTTTTAAAAGGAAACCAAGAAGGAAAGTAAAGAAACTGAAAATAAATTTGAAAGTTAATAATGTTAGTGCTCGGGTTGCCTCCCGAGAAGCGCTCGTTTATAGTCTTAAGCTACACTTTCCTCGAAAGAAAAAAAAATCAGGGAGGTTTAAAGGTTTGAATATCTACCCTCATACTTGCAGTTCTATTTTCTTGACAAAGTTCAAGTCGAGAAACGTTTACCTTAAAAGTGCCGAATGTTAGATTGCTTACCTCGACTGTTCCGTGGGGGAAGATATCGTGTACCTTTAGAGGAATTTCCTCACTTACGTTCAGGTCTGACGTGGTGATGCGAGGATCAGTTTCGTCTAACAGCACCTGGTCTCCTATTTTGAAGTGATTTGATGTTCCTACGAGTTCTTCAGGTGGTTCCTTCTGTTTTGCTTTGTGTGGTTCCGGTTCTTTTTTGACGTGTGTTTTTTGTTCTTCTACTTTGTCGACCCTAAGGCTTTGTTCCTTATGTAATTCATCTTTTTTGGTTTGGGGTCTAAGATTTGGCTCAGGGTTGTATTCCTGTGGTGTTTCCTGCTATGAAAGTTGAACAATTTTGTAACACCCCTAGTCCGTATCCGTCGCCGGATTAAGGTTACGAGGCATTAACAATTAAGACATCACTCAGAACAGACATTTTTTTTAGAAACATATCATGTACATTCAAGAATAAAAATAATTAATACATAACATATTATATTCACATACTTTACATTCATATTAAGAACACATACTTAACATTCAAATTAAAGCTAGCGTTTATGTATTAAATCATCCAAACAGAATGAGATTGCACATTTTCTATTTAAATCAAACCATACTAATCTTTATAAATTCAAACATATCTATCATCTTATACATACCAAACAATAGGACATTCATTATTTATCTATTACCAGCCGTACCTATTTAGCCAATCATTCAAGCATAATATATATACATACATTGCCAATTCAAACCTAATCAATATAACCTATACATATTCGGACTTATAATCATCCAATCCATACACATTCGGACATATAAATACCTTCTAACCTTTATATACATAGTTCATTTTATAAGACCTAACCAAACTCACTTAAATACCAAATTGAAACATACCATACATATATATATATATATATATATATATCAAAACCTCTACCACAATATTTAACTAAACATAGCAACTATATACCGCATATAAATAAGCCATGGTCGAAATGATAAAACCAAACACATTAAACATTTAAACATGAACTCATTTAACCGAATCTAAACATAATGATTAAGCCATTTTCGCATGGCTATACATGTATACAAGTCCCAAAAATCAAACTCAAATACTTCATCTATGCTATACATGCCATAAACCAAACATCACTTAGTAAAATACTGAAGAAACTGCCGATAGTGTGAGTAGTCTTGCTGACGATCCCCGAGCTCATAACGTATACCCAATCTATGATCAGAAGTAAACAAGAATACATACAGAGTAAGCAATTTAAGCTTAGTAAGTCATAAACAAATATATATATACTAACTATTATATATTAACACAAAGTTAACAAAACTGACTATAAATGTTTCCAAATACAAGGTTATCATTTAAATCTTTCAATCGCGTATCATATGGCTAATTATACAAATACACATGAAATTATATAAATCTCACTATTAAAATCACATATACCCCATTTGGTCGTATATACACAATCACATATACATTCACATTTTCCACATTTGTAACTTTAGCATTTATATAATCAATTCAACAACTGACTTACCTTATTTTCACACATACAAGAGCATTTTGTCAACTTTCTTGCTCAATATACATCACATATGCATTTACCAATTTGGCCGAATATAAAAGACTCATCTATGCTAATATCTAAAATCAATTCCATAATGTCATACTATTCATTTATAAGGCCGAATACACTTACTAAAATTTACATATATTCCTAAATTGTATCACATATAACTAGTATAAAATAGCAATTTACTAATTTACCTATCTCTCACAACCATTAGATTTACACATACTTGAACGTTGAGCTCATTTTCCGTATATAATTTCCACATCGTTAAAAATCTATTGAAGCATACACTCATAATAAATCACCGGCACAAAGCCTGCTAGGCATAAAGCCTGCTAGGAATAAAGCCTGATATTATCCACCGGCACAAAGCCTGCTAGACCCACGGTCTGATATTTATTCACCGACAATAAGCCTGCTAGGCACGAAGCTCGATTAAGTTCACCAGCAGAAGGCTTGCTAGGCCCACGGCCTGAATAATGGTACTATAAAGTTGTCTCACACACATTTATATATTGAACTTATATGCATTTCATAATTCTTGTATGAACTTTCAAACATCATATCTCTACTGAACTAAACTTGATCATATCAAATTCTAGGTATAATCACATTTGACTACTCAACATTATAGTTACAAAATTACCAAATCCGCATATACAAAGTTACGTACATAATTTACAATTTTTTATTGCTTAAGGACTTACCTCGGACGTCATCGGTTGGTAAAATCGACTAATCGACTACTTTCGTGTTTCCCCGATCCAGATCTGATTTATTTGGTTCTTGATCTAAACATATTCAAATTAAGCTTATTTAAACACCATTCCATTCAATTTAGTCTAAAAACACATAAATGGGAAAATTACAATTTTGCCCCTAACATTTCGCACTTTTTACAATTTAGTTCTTTTTGCACAAAACACAAAATACACAAAATTTCACATTACCCATGCTTGGCCGAATATTACCTATGTTCATAAAAGTTCATACATTTCATTTATTCCACATTTTAGTCCCTCAAAAAATTATTTTTGCAATTTAGTCCTAATTACTCAAATTCATCAAAAATTCAAAGACAAAACTTGTTAATCTAACACATAAATTTCATATTTCATCATCAAACAACAAAAACCACAAGGTATCTTCAATGGCAAAACACAAAATCATCATCAAAATAAAAAATTGAGACATGGGTCGGATAGTACTCAAAGCAACGATCTCAAAACGTAAAAATTATCAAAAAACCGAACAAAACTAACCTTTACATTCGGCACAAAAGATGGACAAAATGGCTTGTTTAATGCTTTTTGTCTTATTATTATTTGTTTAATTTTACAAATTACCAAAATAACCTTTACAATTTAATATATAAAACAATAATAATAAGGTTACTTTTGACATATGCCGTCCACTAATATGTAAAATGGGCTATTTTCCCTTTAAGGACCTAATATTAAAAAGCCATTAACAAATTAGCACTTACACTTTATTTTGTAACTTTTACATTTTACGCGATTAAGTCCTTTTATTTAATTGGACACCTAAACGACAAAATTAAAACACGAAAATTTAACACAAACAAATTCACACATAATAAACATAGAAAATAATTTTAAAATATTTTTCAGACTCAGATTTGTGGTCCCGAAACCACTATTCCGATTAGGGTCAAAATCGGGCTGTTACAACTCTCACCCTTTAGGAATTTTCGTCCCCAAAAATCTTACCGGTGAATAGGTTGGGATAACGTTCTTTCATTGTATCCTCAGACTCCCAAGTTGCATCTTCAACACCATGCTTTTGCCACAGTACTTTGACTAACGGGATTTTCTTATTTCTCAATTTTTTTTATCTCACGAGACAAAATGCAAATCGATTCCTCTTCATATATCATATAAGACTGAATCTCAACCTCTGCCGGATTAATCACATGTGAAGGATCAGATCGGTATCTACGGAGCATTGAAACATGAAATACATTATGGGTCTTTTCTAACTCAGGTGGCAACTGCAATCTATAAGCAACCGGCCCGATACGCTCTATGATCCCATATGGCCTAATAAATCTCGGACTCAGCTTGCCTTTACGATCGTATCTGAGTATTTTCTTCCACAGTGAAACTTTCAAAAACACTTGACCTCTGATTTGAAACTCAATATCTTTACATTTTAAATCTGTATATGACTTTTGACGATCTGATGCAGCTTTTAAGCTATCACGGATCACTATCACTTTCTATTCTGTTTCTTTGATCAAGTCAACCCCATGTATTTTATTTTCACTGAGCTCAGTCCAGTATAATGGTGTATGATATTTACGACTGTACAAAGCCTCATAGGGTGCCATTTTGATATTGATTTGAAAGCTACTATTATGAGCAAATTCAATCAAAGGTAAACCAGATTTAACCATACTATCCATAATAACCCAAATTACATCTTTCTTGCTCAGTGTCAATGGTAAATTAGATACAAAATCTATCGTGACCCTATCCCATTTCCACCCGGGTACCATAATCGACTGAAGTAACCCAAAAGGCACCTGATGCTTGGCTTTTACTTACTGACAGACTAAGCATTTCGAAACAAAGTTAGATATATCTTGTTTTATACCAGACCACCAATAGAACTGTTTCAAATCATTATACACATTCATATTACCCGGATGAACAGACAACCGACTGTTGTAAGCTTCGTTCAAAATCATCTAAATTAACTCTGAATTTCTCTGAACACATACTCTGAATTTCTCTGAACACATGCTCGGTTTCTGAACCTCAAACAATTATTTTTATCAACTCTGAATTCAAATTTAATAATCATTTGACACTGAGCTCGCTTTGCTAACAATTCATTATCAACTTTCTGAGTATCACAAATTTGTTGAACAAATAATAGTCTTGCTTTTAATTCGGCTATTATCTAGCCATCATCAGAGATCAACATATACGCATTCATTGCACACAAAGTAAATAATGATTTTCTACTCAAAGCATCAGCAACAACATTAGCCTTTCCCGGACGATATTCAATCACTAGCTCGTAGTCTTTTAACAACTCTAATCATCGACGTTGGCTCAAACTCAGATATTTCAGAATCATTAAATACTTCATACTTGTATGATCAGAACAAATATGACATTTCTCACCGAACAAATAGTGACGCCAAATCTTCAATGCGAACACAATAGCTACTAATTCCAAATCGTGTGTCGAATAGTCCTTTTCATGTGGTTTCAGCTATCTCGAGGCATAAGCTATGACCTTGCCTTCTTGCATCAAAACACAACCCAGACCACTCAAAGATGCACCATTGTAAATAACAAATTCTTTACCCGATTCTGGCTGAAGTAATACTAGAACTTCTGTCAATAAAGTTTTCAACTGATCAAAACTTTTCTGATACTTTTCTGACCACTCGAACTTAACATATTTCTGTAAGAGCTTCGTCATGGGTGTCGCTATCATAGAGAAATCTTTCACGGACCATCTGTAATAACTAGCAAATCCTAGAAAACTTTGAACTTCAAAGACATTTCTCGGAGGTTTCCAATCAAGTATAGCTGAAATTTTACTCGAATCAACCCGAATACCTGATGCTGGTACAACGTGACCCAGAAAACTGACTTCGCGTATCCAGAACTCACATTTACTGAATTTCGCATACAACTGTTTATCTCTCATAGTCTATAACACAAATCTCAGATGTTTGGCATGCTTGGTTTCATCACGGAAATAGATCAAAATATCATCTATGAATAGTACTACAAACCGATCAAGATACTTTCTGAAGATTCGATTCATCAAATCCATGAAAATAGCAAGTGTATTAGTACATCCAAAAGGCATAACCAGAAACTCATAGTGACCGTACCTCGTTCAGAAAACAATCTTTAGTGCATCAGAGTCTTTAAGAATACAAATTCTTCTTTCAATCTATCCTTCAATTCATACATGTACGTTCAAAGTTTATTTCCAGTTCGTAGATAAATTCAAACACATATATCCCAATTAACTTTTCAATCAAATAATTCAAATCATACTAACTACTGAATCAATCTTTTTAGAGAAATCTTTCTTCTCATTAGAAAGATGACCCCAGAGATATCTTTATACAAATTAGTCTTGATCTTCTATCATTTTCACTTTTATCACTGTCGAACTTTCACGAGAACTAGAAAAGAGTTTATAATAAAGCTGTCTCATATATTAATCATCGAAACTCTGAATTATACTAAAATCACTTTATCCAAATAGAAATCATTGAACCTTACTAGGAACAATGTTTTTATCCTATTATGAATATTATCTCAGCTGTTAATAAAGCATTTGAACATAAAAAGGAATCAAATATGATTTAAATAGCAACCATTGTAGAAACATATCTTCTATAACTCTGAGAACGGTACCACTGTACTCTCACTTTTCAAGCCAAAAATTATAATCGTAATAGACATAGTCATCTCTGTCAAATAGATATCCCTTGTAGATAATCACATGGAATCATAAAAATACCGCAATAGCAAAATTTCAACATTTAAAGTTACACAGGATATCTGAAAATTTACAAATCATATAGAATGATATTAGTTCTGATGATATCCCAGAAATGTCCAGAAAGAACAATGTCACTCATAAATACTGAAATCCACAGTAACAGAAGTAATATAATCTTCACTTATATTCAACAGAGCAATAACCAATAGAAATAGAATATTAGCCTCATACAGATTTTACCGTCGACTT
Source organism: Gossypium australe (assembly GCA_005393395.2). NCBI lineage: Eukaryota > Viridiplantae > Streptophyta > Magnoliopsida > Malvales > Malvaceae > Gossypium > Gossypium australe. The sequence goes on from CM016619.1 coordinate 123,089,056, forward strand.
TCATATCCACACCATAGAATAAATTATCAAAGGAAGACATAACAATATCAACTTTCATATCCACTCTTTGATTACCGGTTTCGGCTTTTCTTGCATTACCTTTGTTTTACCTTCGGTTACCTCTTGGTTCGGTTTGTCTAACCCTTTGCTATCATGATCTGTGATGGCTTGAATTTGCTCCTTAGGGTAATCTCGGTGTTACTTGGTAGACACCCTTGCGGTCGTTCAGACATTAGCTTCGTGAGTTGCTCGACTGCATTAGTGACTTCCTTGACTGACTTAGTAAGTTCCCCGACTCGTTTCTTGTTGTCTTTAATTGTTCTCTTAGTCTCGTGGAAATGGTTTTTCGTGTTTGTCATAAATTTTGTCAGCATCTCTTCGAGGTTTGGTTTTTTCTCTTACGGATAGGGCTGATTTTGGAAGTTTTGAGGAGGTTGTTGCCTTTGGTTTCCTTGATTTCCTTGACCTCCCCACGAAAAATTTGGGTGGTTCCTCCAACCTGGATTATAAGTATTACTATAAGGATTATTATTATATCTGAAATTATTACCTATGTAATTCATCTGTTTATAATAATAATCCTTTTATTAATACTATCAACCTATGTAGGGTGGGTACTCAGGATTCGCCACAGTTCCACTTGCGTCACATTGCATGACTGGATGTGCCCGCGAAGAACACAAACTATCAATCTTTTTATTCATCATCTCTACCTGTGTTGATAGTATGGTTATCGCGTCGAGGTTGTAAACTCCGACTGATTTTGTCGGTTTCGTCCTTGTCACTTGCCACTGATAGTTATTCAGTGACATCTCTTCAATGAACTCGTAGGCTGCGTCAGGAGTTTTATTGTTCAGAGTTCCACCGGCTGCTAAATCGATTAGTTGTCTCGTTGAGGGGTTTACATCGTTATAGAATGTTTGGACTTGTAGCCACAAGTGTAGACCGTGGTGTGGACGCCTTCTCAAGAGATCTTTGTACCTCTCCCAAGCATCGTATAATATCTCTAAATCCATCTATACAAAAGAAGAGATATCATTCCGTAATTTGACCGTTTTGGCCGGTGGGAAATATTTCAATAAAAATTTTTTGGTCATCTGTTCCCATGTAGTGATTGACCCTCGTGGTAACGAGTTTAACCACTGTTGGGCTTTATTCCTTAATGAAAAAGGGAATAACCGAAGACGATGGCATCATCAGAAACGCCATTTATTTTGAAGGTATCACAGAACTCTAAAAAATTAGCTATATGCGTGTTTGGATCTTCGTCCTGCAAACCATCAAATTGAACAAATTGTTGAATCATTTGTATCGTGTTAGGCTTTAATTCAAAATTGTTAGCAGCTATTAAACATAGTACGTGGAACATTGTTCTCCCCCACATCTTGTGGTGGTGGGTTATTCTCGTTCATCCCTTCAGTAGGATCGGATCTGCCTCCTTGATCTTCCTCTGTGTAATTTAGGGCTCGCCTAGTTTCTCTGCGGGTCCTACGAACGGTAGCTTCAATTTCACTATCATATACCAAAGGTTCTCTCGGGTTCCTTCTAGTCATAAACTAGAGGTACCTGCTAGAAAAGAAAAAGGAGGAAAATTTAGCAAAAATTAAAATTTAACCTAAAAAATATATTTGCGAGAAATAAAAAAAATGGCTAAAGTAATAAAAATAAAGCTTTCTTAATATTTTAGTTCTCCGACAACGACGCCAAAAACTTGATCTCTGAAATCAGAGTTTTAAAATTTATAAAGAGAATGATCGAACCTGGAAACCAACTCTGACAATGATTAAGGGCAAGTGTACCTATCGAACAGTAGTATAGCTTAGGCAAGACCGGATTGTCGAACCCAAAGGAACTAAAAGTACTAATACTAACTTTCTTTTTATTATTTAGCCTAAAATAAAGTGAAGTTGTTCTAATCTAAATTAAAGACTACTAAGCTAAAGACACAAAGAAAAAAAGAACGAATTGGGAAATAACTAGAAGAAAAACTCAGTTGATCACGACGATACCCTCAGGAAGAATCCACCTAGACTTCACTTGTTATCTAACACTGAACCATACGATTTATTTACTTAGTTTGATCCGTAGGACTCCCTAACGTATATTAAACCCTCTCTCGAGGCGAATAACGTCTAACCCTAGGTTAATTAGTGGAACTCTCGTTCTCTTATAATAACTCCCTAGAATAGCAGTAAATCGATATATGGATTCCCATATTAGGTTTCACCCTAATCCGGCAAAATCTCGTCACCCTATCTCTAGGCGTGCGATCAACTCCGCTTAATTATGCTAGATCTACTCTTAGGCAGGGTCTATTCCTCCTCCATCTAAGCACATCAACCTTGAATCAATACCCGTGAAATATTAACTCAAGAATTAAGCACACATAATTAAGAACAAACTAAGTATTTATCATATCATTCAGAAAACAATAACAAGATTCATCTAAGTTTCATCCCCTTTAGGTATCTGAGGGGTTTAGTTTATAACAATTAAAGAAAACATCTCAAGAGAAAAGATAAAACAAAACATAAGAAATCCCTAAAACTCCCTGAAGGAATTGAAGAAGAAATCCGCCGTCTTGAATAGAATTCCGGCTTCTTGGGATGGATCAACTGGCTATCTTCGAGTGATTCCCTCAACTCTGACCTTTCAGGTTTGGCTCCTTGGCCTAGCTAACCGCTCTCTTCAAAGGTGGTACTTAGAGGGTATTTATAGGCTCTTGGAATGCGATTCTTTCTCCCTAAGTATCATTTTCCGACTGAAATTGTCTAAAGCCACGACAGGGGCACGGCTATGTCACACGCCCGTGTGACTCGTCTTCAAGCTGTGTTCGGATTTCTAAATTGAGGCACGGCTGTGTAGACTTTGGGCCAAGCCGTGTCGATTTCGTGATATGGCCCATTTACTCTGTTTTGGGCCCGTTTTATGTTCTTTTCATCCTTGGGTGCTATCCTGGGTATAAGACATGAAAAGAAAGGATTAAGAGCACCTTTTTACATAAATTGAGGAATAAATCATCCAAAAACAAGCTAAATGTGGGATTAAAATATGTTATAATTACGATTTATCACTATGCTGACATGAGCAGTTGGAATTCCAAACAGAAAGGTAGATCAAAAAGAAATGAAGACAAGGCAAAGAGTTTATAAGATGAAAGGAGTTCTAGTGTAGAGGGAGTTGCGAAGTCCCATGTTAGTGGCAGAAAGTTCAGAGGGAGCTGTTACAATTGAGGTAAAAAAAGTCACAAGGTGCATACCTGCTAGTTGAAGAAAAATCTCGTCGAAGTTAATCCTGCTACCTCAATATAGTGAAGAAGAATAGGATGCCGAGGCGCTATTTGTTACGAAAAAGGAGAAGGCTCTTACAGCTGTGATGTCCACCAACAATGAAGAAGAATGAGACGTCGAAACACTGTTTGTTGTGGAAGAGGAGATGACTCGTACAACTGTAACATCTAATCAAATTGATTATGAGAATGATTGGAATGTTGATTTGGGTTGCTCAAATCACATGAAAGGGGATAAGAAGAAGTCGCAGAATTCGTCGAAGTACAAAGGAAGCCGTGTGTAGTTGACTGCAAACTTGTTTCCAAAAGGCTTGTGTGACAACAAGCTCATAAGCTTCTATCGTCAGTTTGGTGTGGTGAAAGTTAGTACTGAGGGGGAGTGTTGAGTATCAACACCAACTTATTAAAATATATATTTTGTCAATATTTATATTGTAAAAAGTTTAACTTTGGTGAGTAGTCTTTATGTCACATCCCAAAATTGGGCTTAGAAGAAATAGGAGAAAAAAATTAGTTTTCATCTTTTTCTTAATATAGGGTAAGGAAATTAGAATGCCTTAAAATTAATTTTTGTTAGAAAGTCAACAAGAATGAATCTGCTGGTTTGGTGGTAAAGCCTTAGCCTACCCATAGGTCCCAAGTTTGAACCCCTTAATGAGTATTCAACCAAAGTATTTTTATTCCATTGTTTTTACCCACCAAAAGTGACGAATTTTAAAGTAGCTCAACCCAAAAATTGTTTTTTTTTTTAAATTTAGACATTGATTTAAAATTTTTCCTAATCCTACATGAATTTGTAAAACATATTCCAATTAGGAAAAATAAGTATAATAAATAGACAATTTCAAAACAAACCCTAGAATTTCATCTAGCAAAATTTCAAGAAAACATCAATAAACATTCTCTTTTCCAAATCAAACTTTTGAGCTAAAGAAGTCAATATCGTCAAAATCATCCCTTAAGTAGATCTTCAATCTCCTCTCCAAAACTAAGGTTTTTAAGTCTTCAAAACAGGTGTGGGATCTAAACCTAAATCTTGTGTATAATTGAATTTTACATGAAATAGAGAACTAGTTTAGGCGAACCCTAAGAAGAACCCCCTAAATGTGCGTGACCGTGCATGAACCCTTATGCGAACCCCCTGTTTGCATATGCGAACCCTTGCATGAAATCCTCCATAGGAGAAGCCCCTTGATGCATGCGAACCCTTATGTGAACCCTCTATTTGCATGTGTGGACCCTTGCATGAAATCCTCCATAGACAAACCCCATTGATGCATGTGAACCCCCTATTTGCATGTGCAAACCCTTGCATGAAAACCCCCACAGGCGAATCTTCTTGATGCATGCGAACCTTTATGTGAACCCCCTGTTTGCATGTACAAACCCTTGTATGAAATCCCCTATAGGTGAACCCCTTTGATGCATATGAACCCCAAAAATGAACCCCCTTGATGTATGTGAACCCTATAGGCGAACCCCTTTGTATGTGGAATCCCTTAGCATTCGAACCCTTGTAGGTGTGAGCCCCTGTTAAGCGAACCCATATGTAAAACCATATAGGATTAGATACGCGGGTTTTTAAGAACATACATGCGAACACTTATGATCTACCTGCGAACCATTGTTTATACAAGCCAACTTGTATGATTAGTACATGCGAATCCTCATGCTATTACCTGCAAGCCCTACTAATTAATACATGCGAACTTATATGATATTATATGCGAGCCATGTTACGCGAACCAGGTGTTTATTATATGCCAGCTCATATGTATGCAAACCTTTGGATTATGCAAGACTATATGCGAACCCTAGGTGTCAGCAAACCTATATGACTATGCGAACCTAGGAACATGTGAACCAATAAGCCATGCGAACCCTAGTTCATGTGAGACCCCTTATGTCATGCAAAACAATGTATGTGTGCTAAATAACTAGGCTTGATTATTTCACATAAAAATCTTGTACATGTGACATTGTTTTTTTTATTTGCACAAAAATTACATGTATATATGAGAATCCGATATGTATGAATACATGAATAAATGCCATTACATGCTAAGTATGAATTATTGTATATAGCATCAAATGATGATAAAAAGCATTACATGCTAAGTATATGTGCTTAAATACATGGAATAGGGTAAGGAGGACAAATGAGTTTCGTAGAGACAATGACAACTTAAGTCCACATTGAAAGTCAGTACTGCATGAAGTAGGCGATAATGTCATCAAAAACTAGATAAGTCGGGATGGTAGTTTAAATCACCATCGAAACTAGACAAAATCGGGATGATAGTTTAAAAAACCATCTAAATCAAGCAACCGAGATGGTGAGTTATTGTAGCAAAAAAAGAGTCATTGTCATAGATCACAAACAAACGACCATCGTCATTGGAAATCAAACCTGGGATGGTCAGCTATTAAAGTGGGTTTTAGAGTGTCGAGCAATGCTCGAAGGCAGATAGGATGGAACAGGTGGGAACTTAATCCATTAATTGCATTTGCATTACACCATGTAAAATTTGATTATACATTATTTTTATTTTCTAAAAAGTTCCATGATGAATGCCTAGTTTACTTCTATACTTTAGTTATAAGCCTTATTATTTGTCAATTATATGGAATGATTTAGAATTTAGTCTTACACTGAGCTATTGTAAGCTCATTCCCCATTTTCTTTACCTTTCAAGTAATGTAGAAAACTAGGACTTGGAATGGCATTAGAGGATCCTTAGACTAGCAAGCTGTTTTTCCCATTACCTTATTTTAAGTTTTATTGAAAGTTTTCTTTAAATCAGTTTATTTGCAGGATTGTAATTTGTTAACTATTTCTGCTTTTATATCGTCAAGTAGAACTGTTTAGCTTATCCATACTAAAGCATGACATGGGTTATTTTATGATAATTACATGTTACGTCAATTTAGAGAACTATTATTTAAATTAAATGTTTCCCTTGTTTTTCTCAAAACAAAAGGGATTTCAAATTTTTCCAAAAACCTTAAACGTTTTAAAAAATGCCACTAGAATAATGATGAAATTATGTCTTCAAGTAAAGTCGGCTTAGGAATAATGAATGTTTTCCTGATAAAAAAAAGAGCAATTTCCTTATGAAGTAAACAAGTAGCTTTTAGGATCACTTCGATGATCGAATGTAGCACTTTCGACTTAGCCGAAACTCCTAGACCGGGTTGGGGGTATTACACTTTAGTTACTTTGTTTAGTTTTAAGTTTTATGTTAGTAGGGGAATGAATCCCACATTATTTAGGAATAAAAAAAAGCAAGGGATTGTGAGTTTATATAAAAACCCATATCCTATATTGCTTAGAGAAACAAAGGTAGTGAGGCCTTGGGTCTATATAAAGACTTATGTAGTAAATGTTAAGTGCACCAAACCAAATATTGAATCTTCTATTTGGTTTTTTAAATTCCTCATTTATTTTCTTATTTTGGAGTTTTAGGAGGTGTAGCTGAATTTTAGTTTAGTGGTGTCGTGGGCCTGGGTGTTCTACAATTCATTATATTTATGTTGTACCATCATTAATGGTTTTTACAAGTAAAGCAAAATGTACAAGCAAATATTGACTCATTGATTACCCAGGTCTAACTAATATTAAGTTTCATTATATGGATAACGTATAATGCGAGAAGAAAACTTATATTAGTAGGTAATGTAGATTGCATAGCCCGTGGAATCAGATTGAACAAATGATTCCACTAATAGGGGACTACTATGCCATATATAAATTTAATTAGGGAGATAGCTTATCGTGGCGAATGAAGCATAATTGAGTCCTAGATATGTGATTATCTATACTGACAATAAATTGGGCAGGACTCAAGTTGAATTAATCTTAGATCCGTTTATGAATTTATTCACTTGTAACATTCATGGTGTGACTTACCTAAATCTTAAGTAAGTGTGTGTAACTAATGTGCTTTGATATATTAAAAACTTGTGCTCCTATAGTATTAGGGATAAAAGTTGGTACGTTGAGTACATGACTTGTGCATGACGTGACATCACTTACAGTGGTACAATTCTTAGCTTGAATCAAGTGTAAGTGGTATCCTCTCATTGGCTTTGTGTTGATTATGAAAATGGAACCTAGCCAGAGGTTATTTGTCCAGGACAAATGATTTTATCATTACTTTAAGTAATGTTAATTTTCATTGCAAAAGATACAATGGTGACCATGAAATAAAATAGGTTGAATTAGGTGAACAAATTTAACCTAAAGGGATCATGTATATCCTATGAGAGTAACATACATATGACAACGCCATTGAACTAAAGCTTGAAACTTGTATTTTTTGTAATGGTAAATAATACAGAGTTTAGTCATGGTATTTTATTGGAATGACTCCATAACTAAATAATTAATGATTAATAGACAAATAGTTGAAACTTAATTAAAAATTATTTAAGCTCTAATTATATATGTCCAATCGGTCCGTCCACTAGCTCAACACAATTCTTTAATAGATTACGTTTAACATGACTACTTGTATGGAATTGTAAACTATTGAACAGGGAGAAATGATTCACTAGATTTACTCATCAGAGTAATAAGTTTTTTCTTGGTTTAGTGATTAGATTGATTTAGGGTTAATTTAATTACTTTGGATATCTATTTAATTGGATTAAATGATAAATCCAAAGTGGAGTTAAATTAAGGGGTTATGTTATCTAATTATTTGAAATGGACTAAAATTAATTAAATAAAGTTATACATGCATTTTAATATAGAAAGTCATCATGACTTTAACGAGATTAAAATAGAGTGTGTATAAATTGTTTAATTAGATAATTAAATTTGGTTTATCAAAAAAATTAATTAAGATTCCAAAATAAATATGTCGAACTTAAACCCAACAAGGGTCAAAGTAGGCCGACACACATGAGAAAAGATTGCTTATCGCCCAAGCAAGTATGTAGGTGGCAACATGAGTCCTAGGACTAGGTCTGTTGGTCGGTGTTGTTAAACTCAACTTATGACTCTTAATTTTATTAGTAGTTCCAAATAATTAGACTTATAATAAACTCTTTATAAATATCTTACATTGGTTGAAGAGAAGATTGATGAGAATCCTCAAATTGATAATAATAAAAATTCCTTAGTTATCATCAATTCACTTATTCGACAAAAAAAAGAGAGTTTGTTTAAGAATAATTTTTCTTTACAAAGTTTTTGATTTAGTACTTGTGTTTGTGTTTAGAACGATGCTCACACATTGTGTGATCCGTTAGTTAGAGAATAGTGGAGAAAATCCGATTGGTTGAAAGCGAAGATTGACGTTATGTGAGAATTCAAAACCAATCTCGTAGGATTTTATAAGGTCAACTTTGACTGGACTTTTCGAGATTCTTTGACAAGTTTTTTTGGGTGATTCTTGTACCCAAACTGTAGATATTCGGTTCCTCTTCAAAATGGTTTTAAAATCATTTGATTTTGAGATCTGTAGCTCAATATATGGTCGTTTTCATAAAGTAGTGTAGTTCCTTACGGGAAGTATGAGATGAATCGCTAAATTCCACAAGGATACCTTTGACTTGATTTTTCGATCCAAATCATAAATACTCGAGTCCTCTTCGAAAAGGTTTTTGAATCACCTAATTTCGAGGGCTGTAGCCCGAAGTATGACTGTTTTTGTAAATGAGTATAGTTCTTTGCGGGAAGTTTGAGTTCATCGCAAATCAAATTATATAACTTGTCAAAGCGGATCAAAACATAATTAGATAATAGATTATCAATATTCTAATGTTCTTTAACTATCCGTGTTGATCCTAGATGCATAATTTTTTTTTTTTAAATTTCTTTTGCAATCCACCATGTTTTTCTAACATGTGGCTCAAAAGCATTTTTCAAGCTAAACTAAGTTTTTAAGTACAAATCAATGCTAAACATATAACTTTCAATTTAAACCAACTTTTCAAACTCGCTCTTCAAGCCAATCAAAGAATTATAAACTTGTTTTTTTATTTATATCAACTATAAATCATAAATATATTCAAATTAAAATTTACAAATACTTAATTGCTTAAAAGTATTTAAAATTAATATTTCATATATCATAAAGTTACCATAAATTATTTTATTATATTTGTACTATAATTTAAGTTAAATATTTGTTAATGCCAAAATGATAACAATAACATGACACCGTGATAATAATAAAGACATTGGAAAATAAGGATATTTTGCTTTTTAGTCAATTATTCTATCACTTATGAAATTTTTATTAATCTACAAGAGTTATGTTTATATGTGATTTTAAATTTCAAATAACATGATATTAATAAGTTTGGATATCATTTAAATAAACTTATTTTTTACCCTATAACATCATATCTAAAATTAACAATTTGACAACAATACTAAACACATGAAATCTTAAACCAAAAAAAGCACTTTTTAAAAACAAACACCTTAATGACATTAATTTAAAATACACATGATAATTTTAAGTGACATAAACTCTTCACCGTACTTATTACTTAAGAACTCAATTTGTCGCATTTAATCAGTTAATATGCTATGAAATTGGGTTGGATTAAATGCAACGTTATGAGTTTTTTTTAAGGGTTTAGGGTTCAGAGAAAACATAAAAAAATTACGTTAAAAGAAATAGAAAAGGGAGAAAAAATAGAGGGAGAAGTAAAAGAGAATGAAAAAAAAGAAAAAAAGAAAGTTAAAAAACATAAAAGAAAAAAATTAAATTACTAAAAAGAAAAAAAATGTAGGGATCAATTGTATAATTTAACCTAAAATTTTTATTTGAAATGATTATTTAACGTGCCACATCAGCTTACCGTTACGCCCTTAATGATAATTAATGACTAAAATATTACAACACAATAATGTAAGTGGCTAAAACATAATATTTCAAACATAAGTAACTAAAATGTAACCTGAAATAACAAAAATAACTATTTTAATAATTTCCTTAAAAAAATATTATTTTGATGAATAAAAAAATTGATATATTATTTGGTAAACAATTGTTTAGTCAAAAAGCCTTTCCTTGAAAGGGTTGTATCTTTTGTTTCTATATTCAATCTGACGTATTGCCTTGCGTCCAGTTATCAAACTTCCAACAACTTATCTTTTGTTTGCTGTCAACGTCTAAAACTTCTTTCCTCCAATCTATTTATTACATGTAGACACCAAAACTTTTGGGTTTCGTAAATAAATAAATATAATAGCAAGCTTTAATATATTATTTAATATTCGAGTTTAATATTTATGTTAAATTTAATATATGTATTTTAAAAAAGTTATATATTTTGATGTATGAAGGTAATAGTATTAATTTTTTCGTAATTTATTTCTTAATTTTATTAGGTTTGAATATTTCATAATTTTGTTAATATAATGAATTTGGGGTTAATTGTAAATTTGTTTAATTTTAGGTTTAATTTGTTAAATATAGTACTATAAATATTATTTAATTTGTGTTTTAGGGTTGATTTGATGAAAGTTATGACCAACTTTAAAACTTAAATTAAACACAAAAAATTTAGATATTATTACTTTCAAATACCAAAATATATAACTTTTAAATATAAATATCATATCTTGGTTTGTTCTTTGCTAGCTCTGAAAGAGGAAATTGTTGAAGTAAGTTGAGCAATTGAAACGTTTGATGTTAGGTTGATTTAGTTAAATGTAGCAGCAATTTAGGTTCAAAATAAATAATATATTATTTATGGATAAACAAATACACAAAGTAGTAAAGTGATGGGATTAAACTCATTTCATGAGCTCTTGGGATTGATGTTTGTAATACAAATATTTTTTGACAAAAAAGGAAACCTAGAAATATAAAAGAATCTCCATCAGGAATGAAAAATATCAAGGCAAGGAAACTAGGTTCTCACATTGGGTGGATAAAGAAATGAATGGAGAATAGGTGAAGGGGAGGGACAGGATGGGCCAGGGAGGATCAGATATTTTCGTTTATTACATCAACATTCATTATTCCAATTATCTTATCTGGAATGATTTGGTTGGATAACCAAAGTCACCCACTTGCTCTTCCTTGCAGCTGCAACTTGACCTCTACAATATTCAGCTGTGGCCCATACAAATTAAAGCATACATTAATATAGTAAAAAAAGACAAATAAAAATATTTACCAAGGGAAAAAGACAAGTGAAGATAATTCTTGTTTTCACTGAATTTCTTAAGCTTCTGCATATTGTCTATTTATGGACCAATCATCATGGATTATAAATAATATTATTAAATCTCTATATAAATTCAATGGATGTTTTAGAAGTTGAAGGTCATTTACATTATTTTTTTGAGTTTTTGGAGGTTAAAAACACATTCACTCTATGAATAGGTAAGACTGTAAATGAATAGAACGTTCGATGAATTGTTCATGAATTATTCGTTTAATGTTTATTTTTTAAGATAAATAAACGAGTATTAACAAAATTTTTATGTTCATTTAATAAACGAACAAACACGAACAGAGGTGTGTTCGGTTTGTTTATATTCACGAACAAACTCATTTATTAACTTATTTATTTATTGATGATATTTAATTATAAAAATATAGAGCTGTAAATGAATAGGGCGTTCGATGAACATGTTCGTGTATATGTGTGTATGTATTTATTGTTTGTTTGTTTATTATTTATTAACATTGTTCGTGAACATGTTCAATTATATGTTCATGAGGTTGTTCGTTTAATGTTTGTGAAAATGTTCGATTAAGTTAAATGAACATGTTCGTGAACACTAAACAAACGAAAATAAACACACATATTTTAAATAAACGAACATGAACAAAAATTTAAAATTCTAAATGGACACAAACTGAACACGAACAAGCTTAAAAATAAACAAATGGACATGAACAGAGGTTTGTTCGTTCAAGCTCGTTTCATTTACAACCCTATGAATAGGTTAAGATACTCTTCTTTGCATGTTTGTCAATTAAAATACGCCTCGTTAAAATTTATTAATAAATAAAAAAAACAATCTTCTATTATAAGTTGTCTTTTTTAAAAACTTTATCAAGAAAATTTAATGAGATAAAACTTTCGTTAAAAAAAAATAGTACATGCCCTAAATATCTTCTAATGGCAACTTCACTTAATATCTTTGAGGTCGACACATTTCAATTTTATATACTAATCTTTCAAATTTTGTCGGCAACTTCACTTAACATCTTTTGAGTTGGCACATTTCAATTTTATATACTAACCTTTCAAATTTTGTAGTTGGTTGGTAAACAAATTTCCAAATTATCACTAAAATGAATTTGTTAAACTTCTATATCACATTTTTTATTAAAAAATAATTTTGGCAATACATGTTTTGTTCTATCTCACTTGATATATTCTCCTTTTAATCGAGTGATACATGTTGCATTATCTTTGTATAAGACAATTGACCTCTTTCTTTTTTTTTTTCTTAAAGTTTATAGAGGTAAATTACATATATTCTGGATATGTTGTATCAATAGCCTTAACCAAACACTCTTGATTAGTCTTATGCATTGCAATTATTTCTACATAATTTAAAGAGGCATAAGTTAATACTTGTTTTGTTGAATGCCATGATATAGTTGTACCCTCAAATGAAAATAAATGTCACATTTGAGATTGATCTATAAGTGGATTCGATAAATATCCAACATCTATGTGGTCAATTAATTGCGACTTAGAATCATTTGAATAAAATAACACCATACCAATTATTCCTTTGAGGTATCTAAAAATATGTTTAATTCCATTAAACTATCTATATGTTAAAGAAGAACTAAATCTCACAAATGAACTTAAAAAATGTTAAATAAGGTCTTTTATTGTTTGCAAGATACATTAATGCCTCCATGATACTAAGATATGGCACTTTAAGAACAAAAAGTTCTTCATCATTTTCGTAAGGACTAAAGGAGTCTTTATTCACATTCATTGATCTTAAAATCATTGTAGTGCTTTTGGTTTGAAAAACAGTGAGATAGTGTCTAGCATAATTTTAAAATTGTCTTTTAAAATAACCAGTTGTGATGTTTATAGTAATAAACCCTTTTACTTGGATTGTAGTTGTGCTTTGGAGTAGGTGGACTAAATTGTTCTCATCTTTCGACCACTCGACCTTCTCTGCTATCCTCAATCTCGATTTGCTAGAATGTGGTCTCTATTAGCAAATCAACGAAAATAAGTTTATTTGGAAATAAGTTTTCTATATTTTGACAGAATTTTGACATAAAGAAGTGCATATTTTGACCTAGCTCTTAGACTCTATTATTAGAGAAAATAATAAGAGCCTTAGTAGAATAATAAGAAATCGAAGAATACTATTTTAATAGGAAAACGACTCTCATAGTAAGTGTATAAGGTGTGTAACACCCTATACCCGGTTCAGTCGTTGGACCCGACCTATAAAGTGCTACAATAGTTAACGATCATTATTACTTAAGAATTCAACTTAAATATTTAACCAAACCGTAAAGCATTAAACAATACAAATATAACATGATTTATAACTAAAATCATGTCTTAATCGAGCCTACAGAGCTTTTAAACTAGCTCGAAAATAAATCAGTACTAATTTGAAACATTTATAAAAAGATAGGTAAAAATGCAAAACAAGGGTCACCCGACTATGTGGCCAAGCTGTGTGAAAGGTTGATGCCTTGTGGTGCTTGAAGACATGGTCGTGTGCCTAAGTTGTGCAACAGACTGAAGCTGTGCAAGACAAAGTCACACGGTCGTGTCACTAGGCTATGGCCGTGTGGACCAATTAACACCTAAATTAAACAGACCACATGGTCATGCCATATGTCCATGTATAGAACATGACTGTGTGGCAGACTTTGTGCACCTAAAATACGTTCTAAATCAAGGTTCACTTAAGCCACAAGTCATGTAATATGTCAACCATTTAGCCTATTCAAATGCATCAAGAACCTGCCAAAATATATCATATAACATGTAACAGTCCGGTTTATACCCTAGTCGGAAAGTGGTTTTGGGACCACAAATTCGAGTCTAAATAATATTTTAATATTATATTTTGTGCCGTTGATATGTGGTTTAGCATGTGTTAAATTTCCATAAGTTAAATTTGTCTGTTCGTGTGTTTAAATTGCAAAAGGATGAAATTGCATTGAATGTGAAAGTTACATGTTATTTGTTAAAGTATTAATTTGATGTGGCTTTGTAAAAGTGAGGGCCTTATGTGGCAATTTGGCCAAAATATTAGATAGTGGACGGCAGTGTGTAAACACATTATGTTTATATGTGATTATTTATATGTTTTGTTAAATATATATGTATTTTATATTGTAAATTAATATGTTATAATAAAAGATACTTTAGTGGGTGGTTTTCACTTTATCATCTCTTGGCCGAAACCATAAAAGAAAAAGAAAGAAAAAAATTGAGCTAGGTATTCGGTCTTTCAAGCTTGAATTCAAGGTTAGTTTTCGATTTGTTTTTGATAATTTCTACGTTTTTGTAATCGTTGCTTTGAGAGCTTTAAAACCCATGTCTCAATTTCATGAATTGATGATGTTTGTGTAAAATGCCATTGATGCTATGTTAAGTTTTGTGATGTTTTATGGTGTTAAATGATAGATATGTAATTGATGAACATACTTTGTTCTTGAATTTTTGATGAATTTAGCTAAATAGGGCTAAATTGAGAAAATAAATTTTTGAGGGAGTAAAATGTGAAATAAATGAAATGCATGGACTTGTATGGAGACTAGCAACATTCGGCCCTTAAGGTGTGAAGACAAATTTTGTGTATTTTGTGTTTTGTGCAAATAGGACTAAATTGAAAAAGTGTGAAATATTAGGGGCAAAATGGTAATTTGCCCATTTAGGTGTTTTTGGATTAAATTGAATAGAAATGTGTTTGAATGAGTTTAATTTGAACATGTTTAGATCAAGAACAAAAGAAAAAGGACTTGGATCGTGGAAAAAAAAATTATCGAATAGCCGATTTTTACTGTCCGATGATATCCGAGGTAAGTCTCTAAGCAAATATATGTCGCAAATTTTTTACGTAATTTAATAAATACTGAAACTTGAAACCATTGTGATTATATATATGAATTTGCCGAATTTGGCTAAGTAAAATATGTGATTTAGTTGAATTATTTGAATGTTAGAAGTTATTTGGATATTCGTACGAGGAGATTTAATTGAGAAAGAGGTTCGATATATGAAATGGTTCATGTGAGATATCTTTAAGTATTACTATTCGGGCTTTGAGCCTAGCAAGCCTTGGGCTGGTGAATTTCTCGGGCTTTATGCCTAGCTGGCTTATTGCCGGTGAATGGATATCAGACCTTGGGTCTAGTAGGCTTAGTGCCGGTGTGAAATTCAGGCTTATGCCTAGCAGGTTTTATACCGGTGATTAAAATATCAACTTGTGGTTTATGAGAGTACATCGTGATGTGTTTATTGAGCAAGTAAGGTGATAATACGAGATGTCTGTATTCGGCCATACAGGTAAGTGCCTATGAATTATTTGATTAAGTTTCTATATCCGATCAATTAAGTAAGCACATATGTGAATTTCGTTGGGCAAGAATGTGACTAATGACTATATATATATATTCGGCCTTTTGATGGTGTGGTCATATTGATATTATATTAATATTGAATACTTGGATATATGAAATGTCTAATGGATAAGTGTATATATATTCTTGTATGTGGCCTTATTGAATGATATGCATATGAAATGAGTAGATGGTTGAAAGCTGATATTTCCATTTGAACCTTGTGCCGAAATCGTAAATTATTTGTTAAAGGCAAGATAGTGATGAATGTTAAGTTAAATGAGGTATTGGAGTTCGGCAATGTTAGACCATATGTGTTTTGTTAAAAATAAATTGACATTAAGTAATTGATTTAAAATGCTTGATTGTTCAATTGATTTATTTTAATTGCTTGAGACTTACTAAGCTAAGTTAGCTTACTCTGTGTGTTTTTCACTCTGTTTTATAGATTTTGGTCAAGCTACGAGCTCAGGGGATCGTCATCAGAGTCATCCACACTATCGACTTATTTTGGTATCTTAAAAGTTGAAATTTTGAACTTAAGGCATGTATAGGCTAGCTTAATGCTTGAATAACATTTTGTCGATGTATATAAGCCATGCGAAAATGGCTTGTCTTAATATTAAATAATCTAAAGTTACGCAAGTCTTGATTTAGGTAAGCGTGCAAGTTTTGCTTGGATGATGAGTATGAATGTGTTATAAATCATGCCAAGTATGTATGTTTGTATATGTATGTTTGATATGAAATCACTATATATAAATTTTTGCTAGCTCTTAGGAAAGTGAATATATGTGGTAGTTTATCAAGTATGGAATAAGATTCGGTATACATTACTTTTGATGTGTAGTACGAAAACATGAATTTATCTTATAAACTTTGTATTCGGCAATATGTGGAATTAATGGATATGTACTTGGATAGCATATTCAGTTATGAATGACATTGGTGCATGTGTATCAAATTCAATTTATGTGATTTGGTAATGAAATGGCTAAATTATGGTACTATGGTCTTGATTGTATTCGGCCATGATGCTTGATCATTATAAAAGTACAATCGGTGATGTATGTATGCATGTGTTAGTAGTTTGTTTGATTATCGTGTCCATTATGTCATGCATTTTGTTTAGTAATTTGCTATTTTAGAAGTATATCTTATAGTACCTTATTATGAAGAATATTCATATGACTTGACCTAAAGGTTAAGATAATTGTTGAATGTGATTGATTGTACATGATTTGTAGTTGATCTTATTATACGTTTTGAAACAAAAGAGGTTGCATTTGGGAAATTGGTATATGTGCATTTGAGTTAAAAAGGGACTATGATTGATAAATGTTAAATTTGATTGCACAAGATTTAAGCATGTCTATATATATACACGTATACTTAGTTTTGATATTTGTTATTTTGTTCAGGTTTAGTAGTTATGGATATGTGCATATTCATTCATTGAAGATTAGATGACCAAATGATTAGTGATAAAGTTATTCGTTGAAAATTGCTTCTATGTGAGTTTGGCTAAATGGATTATAATATGTAATTATAAATGTTTAAGTATTTTATGAAATTACATTACACTTTATGTATTCGATTATGTCTGCTTGAGCCGTAAATATTTGATATGTCTTGTAATATGCGTGGTAAGCCTTTTAACCCTAATTCGGTGACGAATACGGGTTAAGGGTGTTCATAACATCCATCCTAAGTGCCTAACCAATATGCCACAATTGACACCTCAATTCAACCATTCATCACAACCATTCATTACCATTCATGTCATAATGGTCATACCTAAACATTCACCTATAATCATCATTTCAAATGCTAAAGTATCATCAAGCAAAGTTCACCATGTGACCTAGAACATAAATACCAATTCATCAAGCAAGATGCATTATAAGTACCAAAATATGTTTATATCAACACAAGCCACAATCAACCATTATGGTTTACGTCATTACACATAATTCATATTCAAGATGGCACAAAACATAATCAAACTATTTATATACATACATTGCCATTAACCTATTTACATGCCACTTATAAACTGGGCCAGAATGAGTAAAATTCTACCAAAAAGGATTGACAGATAGTTTAAGCTCCAAAGACCATCCAATCAACAATACGATTTCGAAAATCTACAAGGAATAAAAGAAACATGGTAAGCTTACTTAAAGCTTAGTAAGTTCGTATAATTTAAACACAACATGTAACACCCCAAACCCATATCCGTCGCCGAAACAGGGTTACGAAGCATTACTAGAGTTTACAGATCAAGTACAAACATTTCATATAATTTCTCATTTATATCTGAAATAAATCATAAACAATCATATTGTCCCTTATATGAGCCCTTGAGCCCCAAAATATGCAATAGAAATAAGTCGGGACTAATCCAGATAGTAAGAGAATATTTTGCAAAATTTTAAAAATTTTCCTAGGTGCAGGGTACACACGTCCGTGTGGTCAGGCTATGTGGCTTACATGGCCAATAAACACACCCGTGTGCTAGGCCGTGTGTAAGTGCAAGGGTCACACGGCCAAGCCACACGCCCATGTGCCAAGCCATGTGATCAATTTTGAGCATTCTTGTAACACCTCAAACCCGGCCTAGACGTTATGGCCGAATCTAGCGATGTCACATGGAAGGGGTTTTGAAAATGGAGCTAACTTGATAAAAACCTTAAACTCATAAACCCTTAATTGCTTTCATTTATTTCAAAACATATATTCAATTAGTCGACTGGCCTTTACGCATATCATTTTAGCGGAAGCTTAGGAAAACCGTCGTGTTTAAGGGAAACAGTTCTCATTTTTAGATAATCATGTTTTAGGTAAAACATCATAGTAATAAGTAAGTTAAATCCAAAAACCCAAAATCCAAGCCAATCAGTTTAATAGAGTCCAGAAAATACAACCTCTCAAATCACAATGCCAAAACTTAAATAAAACCATTAAACAAATTAAAATAGTAATATTGAGTGGTCACCGTCGAGTCCTCTGCTGTAGTGATCCACCTAACTCTGTGGATTACCTATACAGAACAGACAGAAAAGAGCTGAGTTTACGTAAACTCAGTGTGTAACCCCGCAGAATTAAGCTTGCACATAACCAAAAATCAGAATCAGTCAGATACAGACTCGAGCTTAGGCCCATTACAGATATAGATCTAGATGTGCAAATCAGAATCAGAAATCAGATATCCTACCCCTCATCCTCTACACACCATCTCTGACCATCCTTACACACCATGTGGGGTTTAAAACACCCACCGAACCTTACACACCATGTTGTACCGATGCAACACATAATAGATATAATGCAGCCATGCTGCCAGATAATAGGCACAAATTGCCTTTTAGAACACTTCCTCCAATATACATCATCCCATCCCCAATATCAGATATAGAAATATACAAATACAGATAAATAGACTAACATGCTCAGATGCTCAGATGCTCAGATAATAGGTATACAGATAATAGTGCAAGTAAACATGCATCAATGTCCTAATCTGATCAGAATATCAAACAATCAGATCATATAGTTTAGGGTTTATTTAGGCCTTACCGACCCTATAGTAGGCCCACAGTCATTTGGGATGACCCGTCCAACCTAGGGAAAAACTCAGATAAATGGGCCTACATGCCCGTGTGGTCCCACATGTCCGTGTAGCCCACACGCCTGGATTGGCCTTGCCCGTGTAGATCACACGGCCTGGCCCAAGAACCCATACGCCCGTGTGGACTACCCGTGTGGGCCTACATGCCCAACTTGTCCTAGCCCGTGTGGCCCACACGACCACACTCACGCCACCACACGGCCGTGTGCTACGCACAACTATGCTTTCGTCGATTACACGTCCGTGTTCTCGCATACGGCCTACCACACGGGCGACCACATGCTCGTGTGGCGTCGGCAGTTTACAGTTTTGGGTTTTGTCGAATCCTATTTTTCTGCGTTTCGAGTACACACCTGGTATCGATTCGATGCAGAAACACTCCCCAACCTTCCAGAACCTAAGAATCGACATACCAGTGTTCAAAATCAAACTTAATACACGATTAATTTGTAACTACGAAACCAATATCAACACCAAAACTCACCCTAACACCCCAAATGATTCGATTACGATTCTGGACGAAGAGAGCCCCTTCCCTCTCGATTTGCTGCTGCCAAAATAAATAGTGAGGTTTCAAACGGATGATTTCCAAACGTAAACAGAAACGAATTTAAAAAACCTCTAATCAAGCAATTCAATCATGCCCACATACCTTAACCGAGCGAAGAATCCCCAAATTCCAAGAATAACAGTGAAAACTTAAAAGTGATGAGAAAAAATTGAAGAAACAATAAAAGCCGAAATTTTACCAGGAAAGGGTAGAAAAAACGTCAAAAAAGAAAAAGATGAAGAGATTTTTAGGGAAAAAAATAAAAATAAAACGATTACGATAGCATATCCCTAAATTCTCTCCCCACTAACTCAACTTCCTCAGACTTCCCACTCGATCGAAACTCAATCAAACTATAGAGCAAAATTAATACTTATGCTCACACAGGGACACGAACACAGAACCACCAATACACCAACCCCCTTACCACTTAAACCGGCAGGCTCATTCTGATATGAAATTATTGACAATTAATATAAGCCCACTAAACAACGATAGGGCTTGATTCCAAAGATAACAAAATTTACTAAAGGTAAGGCTTGAACTTGGGACCTCACACACACACCCAGAACACTTAACCACAGAAGCAGATACACAGTTGTATCAAAATTTCACAGGAGCAAACATAAGAAATTTGAGGCGTTACAACTCTACCCCCTAAAAGAAATTTTGACCTCGAAATTTACCTGATTAGAACAAATGAGGATACTGTTGTCGTATCGAGTCTTCAGGTTCCCACGTGGCCTCCTCAGTGTCATGATTCCGCCACAGAACCTTCACTAACGGTACAGATTTCCTCCTCAAAACCTTAACATCACGATCCAAAATCTGAACCGACTCCTCCTCAAAAGTCAAGTCTGGCCTAACCTCGATCTCCTCATCCAAGACAACATGGGATGGATCAGACTGGTACAGTCTCAACATCGAGACGTGAAACACATCATGAATACGGTCCAGTTCAGGAGGTAGATCCAACTGATAAGCAACTGGTCCCACACGTTTCAGAATCTGGTACGACCTAATAAATCTAGGGCTCAACTTACCCTTACGACCTAACCTCAAAAATTTCTTCCATGGAGAGACTTTAAGGAATACAAAATCCCTTACAGAGTACTCAATCTCACGTCTCTTTAGATCTGCATACGATTTTTTCCTATCAGAAGCCACTTTTAGACGATCTCTAATCAGTCGAACCTTATCCTTCGTCTCAAAAACCAGCTCAAGACCCAAAATCCGACGTTCACCCAACTTAGTCCAATATAGAAGAGTACAGCATTTACGACCATACAGAGCCTCGTAAGATGCCATCTGGATGTTAGACTGAAAATTGTTATTGTAAGCGAACTCGGCTAGCGGTTGATACTCCTCCCAACTACCTCAGAAATTGATCACACAACTCCGAAGCATATCCTTCAGTATTTGAATCACCCTCTCAGATTGACCATCGATTTGAGGATGAACGCCGTACTGAAGTCCAATCTCGACCCCAAAGCTTCTTGTAACTTCTTCCAGAACCGAGATCTAAAACGATGATCTCTGTTAGAAATAATTGACCATAGAACCTCATGCAGTCTAACTATCTCGGAGATATACAACTTCACCAACTTCTGAAGAGAAAAGTCCGTCCGAACTAGAATGAAGTGAGCAAACTTGGTCAACCAATCCACGATGACCCAAACAGAATCCTTCTTAGTGGGTGTCAAGGGCAACCCACTAACGAAGTCCATCGTCAAACGTTCCTATTTCTATAAAGGAATCTTGACTGGCTGCAACAAACCTGAAGGCAACTGATGCTTAGCCTTAACCTGCTGGCACGTCAAACATTGAGCCACAAAATCTATAACCTCTCGCTTTAAACCCGGTCACCAGTACAACTCACGAAGATTGCGAGACATCTTATTACCGCCGGGATGCATAGCATAAGGACTACTATGCGCCTCCCTCAGAATAGACTACCTCAGATCAGAATCGTTTGGCACATATATCCAACGTCGAAAACACAAAACACCATCACTGTTCAACCCAAAGTATGAAGTAGTACCACTCTCAATCTGTCGAAATCACAAACCCAGAGACTCATCCCCTAACTGCTTATCCTGAATCTGATCAATCTAACTTGGCTTAACTTGTAACTCGGTCAACAAACTCCTATCATTAAACAGGATAAGGCGAGCAAACATTGCCCTCAGATCAGACATCGCTCTACGACTTAGAGCATCAACCACCACATTGGCCTTACCAGGATGATACTCTATCATACAATCATAATCTTTAAACAGCTCGATCCATTGCTGCTGCCTAAGGTTTAACTCCTTCTGAGTAAGGAGATATTTGAGGCTCTTGTGATCAGTATGGACAATACACATCTCACCATACAGATAATGCCTCCAGGTTTCCAATGCAAAAACCACCACAACCAACTCAAGATCATGCGTCGGATAGTTCCCTTCGTGTTTCTTAAGCTGGCGGGATACAGAAGTCACAACCTTACCATCCTACATCAAAACACAACCCAAACCAACGTCCGAAGCGTCACTGTAGACCACAAACTCCTTACCAGATTCAGGCTGTATCAGAACAGGAGCTTGAGTCAGAACAGACTTGAGCTTCTCAAAGCTCGATTGTTACATATCCGGCCAGAAAAATGGCACACCCTTACGCAGAAGTTTAGTAAGAGGAGCTGCAATCAGAGAAAATCCCTCAACATCGATAGTATCCCGCCAAACCCAGAAAGCCACGGATCTCAGACACGTTCTTAGGTTGTTTCCACTCAAGCACAGCCTCAATCTTTCGAGGATCAACTTGAATCCCCTCAGCAGAAACCACATGCCCCAGAAAAGTCACTTCACGCAACTAGAACTCACACTTGCTCAACTTAGTGTACAACTGCTTCTCACGAAGAATCTGAAGCACTACTCTGATATGCTCATCCTTCATCTTAGAATATACCATAATATCGTCAATGAAAACCACAACGAACTGATCTAGATAAGGCTGAAACACTCGGTTCATCAGATCCATGAATGCGACCGGAGTATTCGTCAGACCAAAAGGCATAACTAAGAACTCGTGATGTCCATACCGAGTCCTAAATACAGTCTTATAAACATCAGCTTTCTTAACCCTCAACTAATGATACCTAGAATGAAGATCAATCTTTAAAAACATAGAAGCCCCTCGGAACTGATCGATTCTCGGAAGCGGATACTTATTCTTCATAGTCAACTTGTTCAACTGCCGATAATCGATGCACATTCTCATAGTCCTATCCTTCTCCTTAACGAATAGAACTGATGCCCCCCCAAGAAGACACACTAGGGCAAATGAAACCACAGTCCAGAAGTTCTTGCAATTGAGCCTTAAGCTAAGTAAGCTCTTTCAGTGCCATACGGTAGGGAGCAATGGACACCGGGGATGTACTCGGAAAAAGCTCAATCTCAAACTCTACTTCTCGATTAGAAGGTAATCCCGGTAACTCCTCAGGAAAGTCATCCAGAAAATCCCTTACAGTTCTGATATCTCCAATAACAGAGTTCCCAAAAGCAGAAACCTTGATGTACGCCAAATACGCCTCACACCCTTTCTGAACCAGTTTCTCAGCCACAAGAGCGGGGATCACATTAGACAGAAAATCTCGATGCTCACCGATTATTACCACCTCCTCATCATCCATAGTCCTCAGAACAACCCTCTTAGTCGCACAATCCAGATTGACTCTGATAAACCGTAATATATGCATATTTTAATCCCACATTTAGCATACTTTTGGATGATTTATTCCCTGAATTATAGAATTTGGTGCTCTTAATCCTTTAATTTTATGTTTTAAACTTAGGAGAGCATCGGGGGATGAAAAAAATGAGAAACGGGCCTAAAACAGAGTAAATGAGCCTAAGTACGAAATCGACATGGCCTGGGCTCAAGACCACACGACCGTGCCTCCTTAACAGAACCGAACACGGCCTGGCCACGATTCACATAAGCGTGTGCCATGGGCGTGCCCCTGACATGATCTGTTTGAATTTTATTCGGATTAGGGTAATTAGAGGTAACGAAAGCCATTACAAAAGCCTATATAAACACCTGAGAGTCCAACCTTTAGGGGGCGTTCAGTTAGGCCGAAGAGCCAAGCCAAAGAGGCCAGAATTGTGGGCTTTACTCGAAGAAAGCCAGTTGATTCATCTCAAGAAGCCGGAGTTATACTCAAGACGGAGGATCTTCCCTTCAAATTCCTTTAGGGGGTTTTAGGGTTGTTCTTATGTTTTGTTTTATATTTTCTTTTGAGATGTATTCTTTTATGATTATGAACTAAACCCTTCAAATACTTGAGAGGGATGAAACCTAAGACGGATCTTGTTATTGTTTTCTGAGCTATATGATAAATACTTGATTTGTTCTTAATTATGTGTTCTTAATTCTTGTTTTGATATTTCAGGACATTGATTCAAGTATTGATGTGCTTAGGCAGAGGAGGAATAGACCCTGTCTAAGAGTAGATCTAGCATAATTAAGCGGAGTTGATCGCAACCCTAGAGATAGGATGACGAAAATCTGCCGGATTAGGGTCAAACCTAATATGGGAATCCATAGATCGAGTTAATACAATTCTAGGGGTTTTAATTAGAAAGAGATTTCAATTAATCAACCTAGGGTTAGACGTTAGTAGCCTCGAGTGAGTTATTAATATAAATTAGGGAATCCTATGGATCAAGTCAAGTGAATAAATCATCTGGTTCAGAGTTGAATAACAAGTGAAGTCTAGGTGGATTCTTCCTCGGGTATTGTCTTAATCAATTGGTTTTTCCCACAAGTATTTTCCCTAATTCATTCTCTTTGTCTTATCATCTTTAGCTTAATAGTTAGTTAATTTTAGATTAATAATTCCCTTAATTCTTAGGCTAAATAATAAAAAGAAAGTTAGTATTAGTACTTTTGGTTCCTTTGGGTTCGACAATCCGATCTTGCCACTAAACTATACTACTGTTCGATAGGTGCACTTGCCTCAATCGTTGTCATAGTTAGTTTCTAGACTCGATTATTCTTTTTATAAATTTTAAGACTCTAACACACGATCAGACTCTGTGCTCGACCAACCAGTCTATACCCAAGATTAAAATTGAACTCCCCAAATGGAAACTCCATCAAATTAGCTAGGAAAACAGTCATTTGCACCACTAACGGAACACCTCTATATAGCTTACTAACCCGAACAGATTGCCGCAATGGACGTAGTATAGTAACCTCACTCGAAGCGCTCTCAACGGAAATCCGCAAATTTTCAAAAACAGAACTGGCTATATAATAGAGAGTAGGCACTACATCTATCAAAGCGATAATAGTACATCAAAAATAAAGAAGGTACCGGTGATGACGTCAGGAGCGTCTCTATCCTTTCGGCGTTGTACAGCATAAACCAGTGCAAGTTGCCTCACCTCTGTCTGATCAGCACCTTTTCCCGGTGCTCTCTGTCCACAACCCAAATCGTTACCACCCCTAGCCTGTCCACGCCCTTAGGTGGCTGCTAAATTGCTCTCCGAGGCTGTACAGTACTCGGAGTTGAAGCTTGCATCTGATCTGCCCGTTGTGGACACTCTCTAATACGGTGATCAAGAGACCCACACCTCCAACAATCCCCAATCCTCCTTTAGCACTCACCCGGATGGTGTCTCCTACAATCTCCACAAGGCAGCATCCCAGTAGAAGCAACAGGGGCTCCCACTCTAACTGGCCCATCAAATCTGGCCTTTTTCTTAGGCCTCTACATAGAACTCGAGGGTTCTAAATCCCTCTTGTTCTTACGCCTCTCCCTATCTCTATTCTGGCGCATCACTCGCTTAACATCTTCGGCGATCTTCGCCTTCTTAACCAGAACAGAAAACTCGCGCTCCCTCTACAGAGCTATCAGAACTCTTAGAATATCTCTCAACCCATCCTCAAAACGAACACACCTCTCATATACTGATGCCACCATGCCTCGAGCATAACCACTTAGCTTCAGAAATTTGGCCACAGATCGATCACATTGCGTGAGATTTAGAAACTCACGCCGGCGAGCATCTACGTAGCTAGCTCCCACATACTCACTCTGGAATGCAGTCTTAAAGAACTCCCAAGTCAGGTGATCAGGCTGAGTGCCCTCCTTAACCGTTAGCCACCACTTGTATGCTTCGTCGCGAAGTAAGGAAACTTCACCCTTTAATTTCTGCTCAGGGGTATAATCCGGATCATCCATAATTCTCTCGGTGTCCTCCAACCAGTACTTTGTCACATTAGGGGCGACTCTTGTAAAACCCCTAAATAACCCAGCTCCATTAGACCGGACCTCGACCCTCAGATTTAGTATTGGGCCCAACGACCCTCTCTAATATCCTCAGCATGGCTTGGGACAATGCGTCGTTCCCAGCTGTACGATCTTGAGACCCAATCTCAGTAGCAGGCAAAATCGGCGTCTCACTTGTATCCAAATTCGGCATACTACCCAAAGATGAGGACTTAACTCGAACCCCTCTATGGCCTCTACTATGGCATCGAGTACTACGTCCACGAATTCCACAAGCACTCATTGTCTAATTTGAGTTTTTCTACATTAAGAGTTTTATGCATCAGTTCAATATTTATTAACAGATGTTTTATGTAATAAATATCAGAAGTTCAGTAAAGTTTCCAAAAGTTTAGTCTCTATTCATTTCACTACAGTTTTCAGAGAGTACTAACTATAGTATTTTCAGAGTATGCTATCTACAGTATTTCAAAATAAACTATCTAAGTTTCAGAATACTTACAGGATCGACGCCGGAGACTCGATGTACCACATTCTCAATTAGAATATTTTCAAACCATTTAAAAACCAATTCTATAAAACATATTTTGGAACCCAAAATTCACATCCAAGTTTTGCAACATGACTCTGATACCATTAAATGTAACACCCCAAACCCGGCCTAGACGTTATGGTTGAATCTGTTGATGTCACATGGAAGGGATTTTGAAAATGAAGCTAACTCGATAAAAACCTTAAGCTCATAAACCCTTAATTGCTTTCATTTATTTCAAAACATATATTCAATTAGTCGATTCGCCTTTAAACATATCATTTTAGCGGAAGCTAGGAAAACCATCGTGTTTAAGGGAAACAATTCGCATTTTTAGATAATCATGTTTTAGGTAAAACATCATATTAATAAGTAAGTTAAATCCAAAAACCCAAAACCCAAGCCAATCAGTTTAATAGAGTCCAGAAAATCCAACCTCTCAAATCTTAATGCCAAAATTTAAATAAAACCATTAAACAAATTAAAACAGTAATAGCGAGTGATCACCGTCGAGTCCTCCGCTGCAGCGATCTGCCTAACTCTGTGGATTACCTATATAGAATAGACAGAAAAGAGGTGAGTTTACGTAAACTCAGTGTGTAACCCCGTAGAATTAAGCTTGCACATAACCAAAAATCAGAATCAGTCAGATACAGACTCGGGCTTAGGCCCATTACAGATACAGACACAGATGTGCAAATCTGAATTAGAAATCAGATATCCTACCCACATCCTCTACATACCATCTCTGACCATCCCTACACACCATGTGGGGGTTTAAAACACCCACCCAGCCATACACACCATGTTGTACCAATGCGGCACATAATAGATATAATGGAGCCATGCTGCTAGATAATAGGCACTAATTGCCTTTCAGAACACTTCCTCCAATATACATCATCCCATCTCAATATTAGATACAGAAATAAACAAATACAGGTAAATAGACTAACATGCTCAGATGCTTACATATAAGCGTATATAGATAATAGATATACAGATAATAGTGCAAGTAATATGCTAATCAGATCAGAACATCAAACAACCAGATCATACAGTTTAGGGTTTATTTAAGCCTTACCGACCCTACAGTAGGCCCACAGTCGTTTGGGACAACCCGTACAACCTAGGGAAAAACTCAGATAAATGGGCCCACATATTCGTGTGGTCCCATACGTTTGTATGTCCACACACCTGGATTGGCCTTGCCCGTGTGGATCACACAGCCTGGCCCAGGAACTCACACACCTGTGTGGCCCACACGCCCAACTTGTCCTAGCTCGTATGGCCCACACGACCATACCTTTATCGATTACACGGCCGTGTTCTTACACACGGCCTACCACACGGGTGACTACACGGCAGTGTGGCATCGATAGTTTACAATTTCGGGTTTTGTTGAATCCTATTTTTCTGCGTTTTGGGTCACACCTGGTATCGATTCGATGCGGAAACACCCCGAGCCTTCCAGAACCTAAGAATCGACATACCAGCACTCAAAATCAGACTTAATACACGATTAATTTGTAATTATGAAACCAATATCAACACCAAACCTCACTCTAACACCCCGAATGATTCGATTACGATTCTGAACGAAGAGAGCCCCTTCCCTCTCGATTTACTGCTGCCAAAACAGACAGTGAGGTTCCAAACGGATGATTTCCAAACGTAAATAGAAACGATTTTAAAGAACCTCTAATCAAGCAATTCAATCAATTCCCACATACCTTAATCGAGCGAGGAATCCCCAAATTCCAAGAATAATAGTGAAAACTTAAAAGTGATGAGCAAAATTGAAGAAATAATAAAAGCAGAAATTTTACCAGGAAAGGGAAGAAAAAACGTCAAAAAAGAAAAAGAAAAAGATGAAGAGATTGTTAGGGAAAAATATAAATAAAACGTTTATGATAGCATATCCCTAAATTCTCTCCCAACTAATTCAACTTCCTCAGACTTCCCACTCGATCGAAACTCTATCAGACTACGGAGCAAAATTAATACTTATGCTCACACAAGGATTCGAACATAGAACATCGAGCACACCAACCCTCTTACCACTCAAACCAGCAAACTCATTCTGATATGGAATTACAGACAATTAATATAAGCCCACTAAATAGAGATAATGCTTGATTCAAAAAATAACAAAATTTACTGAATGTAAGGATTGAAATTGGGACCTCACACACACACCCAGAACATTTAACCACTGAAGCAGATACACAGTTGTGTCAAAATTTCACAGGAGCAAACATAAGAAATTTGGGGCGTTACAATTCTATTTTGAAATTTTAAAGATGCAGGGGACACATTGCCAAACCACACGCCTATGTGCTAGACCGTGTGTCACACACGGTTGAGACACACGCCCGTGTCTTTGTCCGTGTGGAAGAAATAAGGCCATTTCTAAGCCATATTTCTCACCAATTTGGTCTTCCACCTACATTAACATTTTGACACACTCATTAACCAATCCAAGACATTTAAACTAAATAAAAAACCAAGTCATAATCATGTCATATACCTCATTTCTCAACTTTCAAATTTACCATATTAATCAAAACATCTATTTGCTTACTTATACCAACTATACTATCTCATCCCATACATCAATATGCCTATAACTTATCTATCACTTAACCACATCAAACACAACAAACTTGAAGAAGCTACACATATATATACATAACAAAAGTATGTCCAACTCAAGCCATTCCAATGGTTATTTATGACCAAAACACATAGTTGCCATCAATGACCCATTTAAACCTATACATGCCATTATACAAAAATCTAGTTCTTTACATATACCGAAATGAGTCAAAGGATAGTGTGGTGATGCTTTGACTAGCTTCCAACCACTTTGAGCTTTCGAATTACTATAAAACAAGAAAAATAATACAGGGTAAGCATATTATGCTTAGTAAGTTCGTATAACGGAAGTTAACTGACCATTCATTTACATTTAAAGTAAGCATGCAAAAGCCATCCAAAGAGATTTGGCAATTCGCCTAAACACATATAATCTCAAGAAACATGTTAGTCATGTAATTCACGTGAATATCAAGAAATAGGGATGAGCTCATCATGTAACAAATTTTCATATAAATATGTTTTCCACATCATATATTCATATAACATGTACATTTCCATAATATTTTATCTCAAATTCAAATTATCACATGTTAGAAACTTTGCCCGTTGAATTTATTAGAAATATCGATGGATATTCAGGTAGTACACTTGAAATGTACAAACTGTAATCCGTCAATTCATATTCGGGAGTGTTCTTTAGAGTACATAATCGGGAAGCCCTCTCTCGAGCCATATAACAGGAAGCTCATGTGAGCTGTATAATGGGAAGCTTATTCGGGCTATATAACGGAAAGCTCATAAGAGCCATAATCAGGAAGTTTATGTGAGCCAATAACGGGTAGCTCCAAAGAGCCATTAAACAAGAAGCTCCGGATAGCCATGTATAGGGAAGTTCAAGCGAGCCATATCGGGAAGCTCTGGAGAACCATTAAATAGAAAGATCACAAAGAGCCTTTAATTGAGAAGCTCACAAAGAGCCATATATCGGGACACTCATAAGAGCTGCGGTGTGTCCACAACATATGCAGGATCACAAACCGATCGGGATGCTCCGAAGAGCTATTAACGGGATGCTCGCAAGAACCATATAAGGGGAATCTCGATAGGGCCAAATATTGATATGCTCATGAGAGCTTATAACGGGCCGCTCTTTCGAGCTGTGGTGTGTCCGCAACATATGCAGGACCACAACCAATTTGGGAATTTTGTATCCGTCGAATTTCATATTTTCAAACAAAACTTAACATTTATTGAGCTTTGTCGAATTTGTAATCAATTTAATGTACATGGCAATTACACAATTCATATATATAAAACATTCAATTCAAACATATAAATGTACACAATTTAAATACACGAACTTACCTTAACAAGTGTTTGTTGATTTGTTGTCTACTAGTCCGACACTTTCTCTTTTCCTCGATTTAATTCCGTATTTTGTCTATTCGGATCTATACGAGTAAATTTAAATCAATTTAATACAATTCATATTCAATCCAATCCAATTTACATTTTAGGAAAAATTACTATTTTGCCCCTATACTTTTATTTAATTACAATTTCATCCCTGGGCTCAAAAAATGAAATTCATGCAATCTAACCCTTATTCCAAGCCTAACAAATTTTTACATGTAACATTAACAGCCCATGTATTTCATAAAATTCAGAATTTTTTCATGAATTTACATCTTTACAATTTAGTCCCTAAATCATAATTTCATCAAAATTCACTTTACAAAAGTTGTTTATCTATCAACAACCTTTCATTTTCTACCATGAATTTCATAATTCATACATACTCATCCATGGAAAAAGCCTAGTACTTTGATAACTTTGTTAATCCCTGAGAT
The DNA here is from genome assembly GCA_005393395.2 of Gossypium australe. Taxonomy (NCBI): domain Eukaryota; kingdom Viridiplantae; phylum Streptophyta; class Magnoliopsida; order Malvales; family Malvaceae; genus Gossypium; species Gossypium australe. Next base: position 123,120,328 of record CM016619.1, read on the forward strand.
AGCTAAATTAAGCTATTACGATCTCAGAAGTATAAAAATTACTAGAAACGGGACAAGAAAACATACTAATTGAGTATAATAAGCTTGCTAGAACTCAATACCCATAGCTAGGGTTTCCATAGATTTTCATTTGGGAAAGATGATAATATGATCATATTTTCTTTTATTTTATTATTTATCATCTTTATTTATCATCTTTCCAATTTTTTTCCTTTTCTCTATTTAATTTTCCATGGATGAATCATCATACTTATCTACTAACCCCTCTTAATGGTCTATTTGCCATATAAGGACCTCCAGTTTTAAATTCCATAGTTATTTGATACCTATAGCTACTAGAACTCAACCTTTTCATTTTATGCAATTTGGTCCTTTATCAAATTAGACATGTAATTGGTAAAATTTTCTTAACGAAATTTTTATACAAAATTCCTATCATAATGCAGACCATGCAATAATATTAAAATAAATTTTCCTTACGGACTCGGATTTTATGGTCCCGAAACCACTGTTCAGATTTCACTGAAAACAGATTGTTACACAACATACTTGTCATTTAAATTATTACTAATTGATATTAACACACAAACTTAATATTCCTTGCCATGTTACATATACCCTACCATAACAAAACGGTTAGTATGAGCATAATAGCAAACATCAAGACATATAGGTAGCATAACACACATGCCATTTACATTCATTCAATGAATAACATTTCATGCCATAAGATTCCTGATAAGTGTTAAAAGTAACATGTTTTAACCTTATTCTTAATGTGGTTTTGGGTGATTATTCGATGTTAATTGTGAGCTTTATGCTCCTAATTCTTTAATTTCATATTTTTATTCTTAATAGAGCATTTGGGAGCAAAATGAATGAAAAACGGAAAATGGGAGCAAGTTACATGAGCCACACGGGCTGACCCCTTCCATAAGGTTTGGCCACATGGTTGTGTGACCCACACAGGATCCAACACAGTCATATGGCAAGCCATGTCGATTTCGCGAATTTGCACCATAAACAGCAGAAAAATGTGATTTTTTTATGTTTTTCGAGCATTTTAAGACGTATATATGACAAAAATAAGAAGATAGGAAGGAGCCGTCATAGAATATTCAAGAAAACAACTCAAAAAACACCATTGAAGCCGATTCCGAAGAAGATTTCCGTCATGATTGAAGATTCCCATTGGGTTTCTTAGGAGATTATATTGAGTTTCTTTATTTCTTTTAGTTATACTATGTCTTGGATGTTTCTATTTTCAAGCATGAATTGATTTTCTAAATACCTATGGAAGATGAACCCTATGATGGATTCTATTGTTTGATTTTTTTTTCACGCAATAAATACTTAGTCTCTTGTTCTTAATTATGCGTGTTTAATTTTTGGTTTAACATTTCTAGACTATTGATCCATGTTTGATGTGCTTAAATTAGAGGAGGGATAGACCTTATTTAAGAGTAGATCTTGTGTAATTGAGTACAGTTGTATGCAATCTTAGAAATAGGACGACATAAATTTACCGGATTAGAGTCAAATCTAATATGGGAATCCATAGATCAAGTTAGTGCAATAATAGGGGTTTTAATTAGAAAGAAATTTTAATTAATCAACCTAGAGTTAGTTGCTCTTATCCAGTTGCTCTTACTCTCGAAAAAGATATTAGCGTAATTTAGGGATTTCTACAGATCAAGATACTAAGTAAAGAAATTGCATAATTTAGGTTGATAGTGACAGATGAAGTCTAAGTAAATTCTTTCCTAGGTATTGTTTTGCTTATTGGTTGTTAATCATTTATGTTATTGCTTTGTTCTTTGTTGTGTTCATTAGTTAATTAATATAGTTAATTTTAGTTTTTGATCAATCAATCGAATTATTCAGTTCAATAATAGAAAGACAGTAATTACTAGTACTTTTAGTCTTCGTGGGAACGATTTCTTTACTCACCATAGCTATACTATTAATTGATAGGTGCACTTGCCTTAGTCAAATTTTTAGTTAGTTTATGACGCATCAATTCCATTTCCATTTATTTCCTTATCTTGTTTTTCCCAAAAAAATTTAGTAAATTAACTTCGGATACTCGAGATAACTTTGCTCACACAAGCTATAAAATTGGGACATTAACCATTACTCGATGTTGCTCACACAAGCTATCGAGGATTGTAACAGCCCATTTTCAGTGAAATCAGAACAGTGGTTTCGAGACCACAAATCCGAGTCCAGAAGAAAAATCATTTTAATATTATTTTATGATCTGCATTATAATTGAAATATCGTATGAAAATTTTGTAGAGAAATTTTATTGGTTACATGTCTATTTAGATGGAAAGGACCAAATTGTATAAAATGCAAAAGTTGAGTTCTAGAAGCTATAAGTATCAAATAACTATGGAATTCAAAATTAGAGGTCCTTATATGGAAAATAGACCATTAAAAGGAGTTAGTAGATGGGTATGCTTAGTCATCCATGGAAAATTAAAAAAAGAAAATGACTAAATTGGAAAGTAAAAGATGAAAAGATGATAAAAAATAAAATAATATAAAATGTCATCATTTTATCATTTTTCCTAAAATTAAAGACATGGAAACCCTAGTTATGGATGGAGAGTTCAAGCAAACTATTTTGGCTTAATTAGATCCGGATAGACCAAATACGAAGTTAGATTGAGGAAAAGAAAAAGTGTCGGATTAGTAGATTTTGCAAACATGGAACAATTATCGAGGTAAGTTCGTGTAACTAAATTGTGTATATTTATATGTTTGAATTGGATGTTGTATATGTGAATGGTGTAAATGTCATATATATGAAATCGATGATATATCCTATAATGTCTGACAAATATAAAGTCCCGTTTGAATAAATGAAATTCGATGGATACTGGGTTCCTATATTGGTTGTGGTCCTGCATATGTTGCGGACACACCATAGCTCGAAAGAACGTCCCGTTATTAGCCCTCTCGAGCTTTCCATTATATGGTTCTTGCGAGCTTCCCATTAATACTTCTTCGGAGTATCCCGATTGGTTGTGATTCTGCATGTGTTGTAGACACACCATAGCTCTTATGAGCGTCCCAATATATGGCTCTTCGTGAGCTTCTCGATTAAAGGCTCTTTGTGAGCTTCCTAATTAATGGCTCTCTAGAGCTTCCCAATATTGGCTCACTTGAACTTCCCGATATATGGCTATCCGGAGCTTCCTGATTAATGGCTCTTCGGAGCTACCCGTTATTGGCTCGTATGAGCTTCCCGTTATATGGCTCGAGATAGAGCTCCCCGTTTATGTGCTCGTATGAGCATTCCCAAATATGAATTGATGGATTATAGTTTTGTACACTTTGTGTGTACTACCCTTGTATCCATTGAGATTTTAAATGGTTCAACGGGCAAAGTTCTGATATGAGATAATATGGATTCAGAATGGATTATTACTGAATATAACTGAAATACATGAAAATGGTTTGTACATGTTATTTGAATCCATGATATGGAAAGTATATGTATATGGAAATTTTATTGTTATGAGCTCATATATGTCCCTTGATATTTCTACGAAATACATGACTAACATGTTGACAAGATATGTGTTTAGGCTTTTGGCCAAGTTGTTTGGAATATGTTTTGTGTGCTTACCTTTAATGTGATTAAATGGTAAGTTAAATTCCATGTTATATAGACTTATTCAGTATTATATGCTTACTCTGTTTTATTTTCCCTATTTATTAGTACTCGGAAGCTTGTGAAGGTTGGACGTTGGTCGGAGTATCATCACACTATCTTTCAGCTCATTTCAGTATAAATAGTAAATTACTTTTGGTTATAATGGCATGTATAGGATAATTTGGCTAATGTGGGCTTATAAGTGTTGTAACTAGCCATTGGAATGGCTTGTGATGAACATGTTTTGATGTGTAAGTAATGGCCTTATCAAGTCTAATGTGAGTTAGTATGGTTGAATGATGGATAATTTATAAATATGAAGATGGTTGGATTAAAATTGGTAAGTAAAGATTTTTGAATGGTTGTGGTAATATGTTAAGTATAAAGCTTAATTTTGGTTTGATTGAATGCCTTATTATGGTCTATTGATGTCTAAAAATGTTTGGTTAGGTGATGCCAAGTTTGGGTGAGAATTGTGGCCTTGGAAATGACCTATTTTCATCCACACGGGCAGAGACACGGGTGTGTGTCTCAGTCATGTGTCACACACGGCGTAGCACATGGGCGTTTGATTTGGCCGTGTGTCCCCTGCATCTTTAAAATTTCAAAACAGAATGCTCAGAATTGATCACAAGGCCTGGCACACGAGCGTGTGGCTTGGCCGTGTGACCTCTACACCTATTTAATGCAAATTTTTATGTTCACACGGCTTAGCACACGGGCGTGTGACTTGGCCGTGTGACCCAAGTCAGAGAGTTACACAGATACTAACACAGGCTGGAACACAGTCGTGTGTCCTATTTCGAATGCCCACACGGCCTATAACACGGGCGTGTCTATTGGCTGTGTGAGCCACACGGGCGTGTGTCCCCTGCACCTAGGAAAATTTTTTAAGTTTTGCGAAAAATTCTTTGAGTACCCGATTTAGTCCCGACTTGATTCTAATGCGTGTTTTGAGTCTTGAGGGCTCACAAAAGGGACGATATGACTGATTATTACAGGTTTATGATATGAATGTGAAATGATATATAATTGTTTGTAATTGATCTGTAAATCTCGATAATGCTCTGTAACCCTGTTTCAACGACGGATAAGGGTTAAGGGTGTTACAAGAATCCACAGCAAATGCTAGATTCTAGCCATCAGTATGGTATCCACCGTCGGTACATAGTACGTGATAAATATAAAATTGGCACATAGTGCCTGATAAATATAACACTCACATATAATGCCTGATACAACATGAACACTGGTACAAAGTACCTAATAAATATAACACCGTCACAATGCCTGATACACCCTAATGACATGTCAATTGTATCCTAATCATTCACTAAGCTCACACGGGCCTCAATTGAATTTCTATAATCTTTCCACCATTTAACATGATCCCATATAACAACATGTACCAACTGTCATCTCATAACATATCTCAATTCATTCCAATCACATACAAATATCATTATTTAGAATTCAGTCCTTATATGCCATTTTTAACATTTATTTCATATCAACCATGCCAAAACTTCCATATATTTATACAAAATAAAGCATAAGTAAATACAAATCAAATTAAACCTAACACGAACTTACCTAAATGAAACATCAACAAACACCACACCAAAGACTACTCATCGATTTTTTCTTTTCCGCGTTTATCGACTAATTGATCCGTTTCTTAATCTGTATAATAGTTTAACTCAATTAACCATTTCAAATACCCTAAAACATCTAAACATATGCATTTTACCCTTTAATAACATTTTACATTATTTTCTCAAACTTTTATCTTTTATTCAATTTAGCCTCTAAAACCGAAACTTACACATTTTTCACAATTAAGCCCAAAACCCTTAGGCCAAATTCACCTTTAATCCTATACAGCTCACAATTTATAAAATTTTACAATAATTTCATGCTAAATTTAATCTTTTATCATTTTAGTCTCTAAACTTAAAACTAACTAAAATAACTTTACAAAACAATCTCATATCAAAACAACCATTCAAGCTCAACCATTTAAAATCTAAAAACTCCAAATTCATCAATGGTAATTTTTCAAATCTATAAAAATTTTACAAATAGTCCCTGGATTAGCTAGGTTAAGTTACAATGATCTTAAAAACATAAAATTACTAAAAATTAGATTAAAATAGACTTACATGCAAGGAAATTTAGCTTGGTCGATCCTCCCTTAAAGCTTTAATGGTGTTTTTAGTTAACCAAAGTAAAAATGAAGAATATGATACCTTTACTTCTTTTGTTTATGTTAATTAATTATTTAATTACCATTTCAACCATTAATTTTAACTCAAATTTCTTAAATGACAACTCCTTAACCGTCCACTATAACCAATATGGTCTAATTTTCACATAAAACCCTCCAATCATGATTTTATAATTAATTAGCACATATAAATTAATAGCGATTAACTTTTGTAGCTTTTACAATTTAGTCCTTTTGCCTTAATTAAATATACAAACATCAAAATTACTGAAGCAAACTTTAATACGGCACTCTAACAATCTTTTAGATATTAAATAAATAATATTTAAAGACTCACTGGTCGGAATTTTGGTCCCGAAACCATTGTTTTGACACTACTGAAAACAGGCTATTACAAGGTGGGCCTACCGGGACTTGTTGTGTATCAGGTCAATTATATGTATCATTTAGTCTTTATATCAACTCATATAATTTATCCTGCCCAAAAATATTATTAATTCATTTAAAAGTCATGATGACTTTATCGTATTAGAATATATGAGTAAACTAATTTAATTAATATTGTTCCTATAAAAACTATGATGACTTAATTAATTTAATTTTTAGTTCGAACTTCAATTATTTAATTTATGATTAATTGAATAATAATTTGAATATACAAATTAATTTCCAAGTCATCTCTTGCTTATGGAGAGAAAATGCATTCAGTGCGGATAGTGATACATGCGATTTATTTCTCTTAATTTGTTGTTTCACATTTTTCATTTCATCAATTAATGCAAACCATCAAGGTTGTATTGAGCTAGCGAAGGGACTGATTGGACATATACAATTAGGACTCAAATAATTTATAATTAAGCTCCGACTCTTCATCTATTAATTATAACATTATTTAATCATGGAGTCATTCCAGTAAAGTACCATAATTGAGGTCTCCCTATTATATACCATGACTAAAGCTACTCCATCAAGTGCTTGTCTAATGACATTGCCATATGTGTGTTACCCCCATAGGATATCCTTAACTTTTTTGAGATAAATCCATTCTCCTAATATGATTCTATTGTATCTCATAGTAATCATTCCATGGTAATCATTACATCTTCTTTCATGAAAAGCTATTTACTAACAAATAGTAATTAAATCGTTCATCTTAAGACAAATGACTCGTGAAAATGTTACTTTTCATCTATCATGTAATACCCATGAGAGGATATCATTTACCCTTTATTGGGTTATATTTTCACTATTGTAAGTTAAGCTATGTCATGTAGAAGTCACATACCCAATGTACCAGCTTTCGGCTCAATTACCAATTGACCGCAGGCTATCAATACATCAAAGTATACAAGTCACACACACATATTTTGTCACTTACTTAGGATTGAGGTAAGTCACACTATGAACGCCACAAGTGAATATATCCATAAACGGATCTAAGATCTATGCTATTTGGATCATGTCTAATGTACTGTTAGTCCAGTCAGTCACATCTATATCTCTATCTTCTGAGAGTTATCTGCTCTGATACCCAAGACAAGGTATCTTTCCATTTAGACTTGATAGGTACTATATTAGTCTTGAAATTGACTTGCTCAATTTTGCATAGACTAAGGACATGTTTAGATTATCTACTAATATAAGTTGTCTTTTCGCATATGATACGTCCACATAATATCGCTTAGTATTAGTTAAACATTAGACAACCTATGAGTCAATATTTGCTTTCATTTTGCTTTGCATGCAAAAAGATATTATGCAAAGATATTAATGATAATGATGGAGTTTTACTAAACCAATTTGTTTGAAAAATTGCAAGTGCATAGACATAATCATTATACTAAGGGAATTAGTTCCCAACACTTACAGTGTGTTTGGTTGGTTGTGATAACCAACTAAATCACATGTGATACAATACCATACCCTCATTCCATAGTTTGGTTCAGTGTATTGGTATTCAACGAAATAACTTTTTCAGGTTTCATTCGACAAAACCATCAAATGGACATTCCCACCTCCCCTTTCAGAATGCCAATTCATTGCTTTCACAAAAAATGGAAGAGATTTTATTTCCCAAATAACCCTTCACCATTTAACTAATTTCTAAGTCATATTTCAACAAAAATCTCTAGATGTTTGAATAAAAAAAACATATCAGCTAGGAGAAGGTCTAGGATTTCTCACATGGTGCAGTGTTAGACTTTGATTTTTGGTGTCACTTTATCTTTTTGACTTTTTTTATAATAAAATTCTATTCTTAAAATATATAAAGAAAAAATAAAACTGAAATATAAAATATAGAGAGGATGAAAACTTTTTATAGATCAACAATTCAAAGGTTGTTTTTTTCTTAAAAGAAATGTAAAATTAAGATAAATGGGTCAAGATTGTTATGAAGATGAATTTCTTGAGAAGCAATGATTGTTGGTTGGTGGCAGGAAAGCTGGTAGCGGACAATGGCGAACGATGGACAATGACGTAGGATGAACATTCTTTATGGAGAAAGAACAAAATTTAATTGAGAAAGACTAGAGGGAGAGAAAGAATATGGATAAAATAAATAAAATAATGCTTTATTAAATATATTTTAAAATGATATTATATATTTAAATGAACATAAAAATACAATAAATATATTTTTTGGCTAAATATATTTAAAATTAATATTATTTATACCTAGGAATGTTATAATTTTATACAAATGTATTTTTTTAAATTATTTTCAATTTATTTTTGCGTAAATTTTTAAAATATAAATTATTATGTTTTAATAAAATACTTTTGAAATAATTAAATAATATATAATTTGTATTAAAGAATAATATTATCAATTATAATATGAAAATATTTTTAATATTTTTTATAATTTACTCATAAATATAATGAAATGAAATGATTATAATTATTTAATAATAATATAAATAAAATATAATTGATTTAGTTTAAGGGAAATAATGTCATTTTATCCTTATTCCTTACCAATTCCATAACATTATTCTATTTAACCAAATAAAATAATACTACTACTTGTCTATTCCATTCAACCAACCAAACAATGTAATATATATTACCTCTCTATTTCATTCCCATTTAATAATAATTCAATTCCAACTTTATTCCATTTCAATGAACCAAATGTGACGTTAATAGATGTATTTTATCCATATAAAATTTTTTTAAAATCTCTTTCTATATAAGATGATTGATTGACATGAATATCATATTTTAAATTTCTTATCTACAAGTTGAGATAATAAAACATTATTCTTCCAAGATCTTTCATCTCAAATTCATTCTTTAAATGTTTTGGTACATGCTAGAGTTGTAATAATATTTAAATCATTAACTTAGACAATGAGTATTACAAATTTAGATCTAGATCTTTTTATTGGGCAAATTGAAAAACTTTTATAACATTCTTTCAACAAATAATCGTTAAGACGATTGAACTACGTGCATTCAGATTGATTTAATCCATGTAAGGATTTATTTAATTTGATCAAACAATTTTCACAAGAAATTTTGTATCCTATTAGGATTTTAAATCCTTTATGGATTTTCATATAAAGTCACTATCAAGTGACGCAAAAAATAAAGTTGTAACAAACATCCATTAGATGCATATCAAGTTTTTTACACATTGGCAGCCTGATAAGATATCTAAAGATTATTGCATTACCACATGAGAGTAAGTCAGTTCATAATCAATTTCGAGCATTTTCAAATATCCTTGTGCCACGACTTGTGTTTTATATTATACAACATCATTTTTCTCATTTTATTTTGGCACAAATACCTATTTAAGATCTTAAAAGTTTGACATCTTTAGGTGTTTGGACTACAGGTTCAAAAACCTCACATTTAGCAAGTGAATTAATCTATTCTTGAATTGTCTCTTTGATCAATCTTCTCTATTTCTACATTCCTCAATAGATATATGTTTAAAATCCTCATTTTCTATTTCTTTTTCAACAACAATATTGTAAGAAAAAATGTTATCGACAATTATATTTTTCCAGTTCCATTTTTTTTCTTATAATAACATAATTTATCAATATCTCTCCATTATCATTATTTTTAGGTACCTTGATCCCTTATTGGGTTTTATGATTAGTTACATCTTTGACATTTTCTTGGGTACTCGCCTCCATAATATGATCATATTAAATGTTTGATCTATTCATTGTATGAGGATTTTTATCTTTGGAATCGATTGACCTATCACACTTTAGGTGAGGCTTACTTTCGTGTACACTATTAGATTGTCCTACAAGAATATCAATATGAATCAAAGCATTTTCAGTTGGTACATGATATTTATAATGTGTTTGTTTCATTGAAAATAATATACGAAAAAATGTTTTCTACATTTTTTTTGTTTGTTACATAAAAAATTATATTGGTCAACGAAAAATGAGTTACTAGTCAATGGGAAACAAGTTTATCTTTTTGGAAATTGATTTTCTCTTTTGAAAACTGTAAATCATTTTCTAGAAAATATCTCTTATAAGTAACTTTAGAAAAACTAAAAATAAAGTCAAATATTACTCTATTAACAATAAATTTTATTGTTAAGGTCTAAAAGTATTTAAATATTAATATTAAATATTATCACACGTACATATTTGTATTTAATCATACAATAAAGGGTTAAATATAAAATTGGTACTCAAACTTGTCTACTTTTCCCAGATTGATACTTATGTTTTTTTTGTCTCAAATTGGTAACCAAACTTTTTTTTGTCAAATAAATCAGTACTTGAGTCTAATGTCGTTAAGTTTAGGACATGTGGCAAAATAAGATTATGACACGTTGACGTCATGATGATGTCATAATCTAAAAAAAACTTATTTTTTTTCTTTTGACTTTTTTCAAATTTTTTTTGTTCCTTTCTTGTTTTTTCCTTCTTTCTTCTTCTTTTTCTTCCTCTTTCAATCGAGGTTGCTGTCTTTGTTGCCATCGACAGTTGGCCTCCTTTTTGGCCTGAAAATGGCACCAGAGTTGAGCTCTCTGTTCACTAATTTGAAATTAAAAATTTTGATGAATAACCTAGAGACCATGAAGAAATCGAATACAATTGAGCATCCAAACACAATACTAATAACAAAAAAAATTATATCAACTTTCCATTTTGTGAACAGTCGAAAGTAATGTCACAATATTCAATATTTTTAAGTGAAATCGAAACAGTGGTTTCGGAACCACAAATATGAAGTTAAAAAAATTATTGTAATATTATTTTAATATCTACAGCATGTTAGAATTATGGTAAAAAATTTTCGTTAAGAAATTTTTCCGTTGTATGCTCAATTTGTGGAAAAGGACTAAATCGCTTAAAGTGCGAAGGTTGGGTTCTATTAGCAAAAGGTGTTAAATAGCTATAGAACTTTAAAGTGGAGGTCCTTATTTGGTAATTAGACCACTAATTGAGATAGTGGATGTGCATGACATGGTATTTTTGAAATTTTTAAAGTTAGGTAAGGGTAATTAGGTAATTAGGTAATTAGTCAATTAAAGATAAAAATAAAATAAAACAAAATACTCATCTTCCTCACACATATACCAACCGAGAATTTCAACATAGAGGAGCCATGGAAGCTTGAAAATTTTGCTTAAGAAAAGTCATTGCATGTAAGTGATTTTAGTGTTCATTTTTGTTGATTTTTATGTTTTTGGAATCGTTGTTGCTTAACCTAACTAATTAGGGGATTAAATTGCAAAATGGTTGAAAGTCTAGGGTTTTTCCATGAGAGCATTCTAGTTGTTTTTGAAGTTTAATGGAAGAATATGAGTCTTTGTTGTTAATTAAACAACTTTTGTTAAGGGATTTTTAATGAAATTGCCAATTAGGGGTTAAATTGAGAAAGGTGAAAATTTTGTGTTAAATGTGAGAAATTGTGAAATTTATGGTCTGATATGGATGTATACGAAATTTGGCTAGGCTTGGTTAGGGGTGACATTGCATAAAATTCATTTTACGAGTCTAGGGACTAAATTGTAAAGACGTTAAAAGTATAGGGGCAAAATGATAATTTTTCATAACATGAATTTTGGATTAAATTGAATGGATTGAGAATTAAATTAGTTAAATTTGATTATTTAGATCAAGAAAAGCCACGTTCGGAATTAGATCGAGGCAAAGATAAAGTAGTGGATTGATCGGTCGATTTTCTTTGTACTAATTCGAGGTAAGTTCATATGTTAATAAGCATTAAATTATATGTGTTTTAAATGCTTTATTATTATAATTGTAATGATATGACTTTACGGAAATACTCGAAGAAGATTCGACGACTTATGGATTGGGTTCCGGTTGAACCTTAAGAATAGATAGGATACAAATGTCATGTCATTAGGGGTTACAGTTTGGGTGCTGGTCATATGTTTAAAAGTGGTCATATGAATGTGCTTATGGATATCATGTTGTATTTGTGGATAATACATGATATAAACTTGATATTGGTTGGTTTTGAGTGCTTATTTATGCCATGGTTATGTACAAATTGATATGTATAGGTTGGTACCAAAGTGGGTGAGGAATATGGCTTGGAAAATAACCTATTTTTGTCCACACGGGCAGAGACATGGGCGTGTGTCTCAGCCGTGTGTAACACACGACCAGGTTACACGACCGTGTGTCCCCTGGTACTTCTATAGGAACCAAGTCAGTAGCTTCACACGGCCTAGCACACGGGCGTGTGGCTTGGCTGTGTGGCACAAGTTAGTATACCCTCCAGCTTTCACACGGCTTGGCACAAGGGCGTGTGAGGCCATTTCGAAGGGTACACGGCCTGACACATGGGCATGTGGTCTAGCCATGCAACCCAAGTCAGTGAGTTACACGGGGTCGGACACGAGCTGGGACACGACCATGTGATCCCTTTTCGATTACCCACACGACCTGAGACACAGACATGTCTTTTGGTTGTGTGAGACACACGGGCTATCCACACTGGCGTGTGTCCCCTACACTTTGAAAAATTTCAATGTTTTTCTAAAAATTTCTTGAGTACTCGGTTTAGTCTTGAACCACTTTTAATGTCTCTTTGGGCCTCGAGGGCTTGTATAAGGGACTATATGAATGAATTTGAAATGTATGATTGTTGAATTATAAGTTCGGTAATGCTCTATAACCCTGTTCCAGCGTCAGATATGGGTTAGGGGTGTTACATTAGTTTATCATTTGATTCTTCCTGACAACAAGACAAAACAAAATGTACTTTAAAGCAATTTTGATTTGAGGGGATATTATAGCTAAAAAAGGACGCAAATAAAATCTTCCAAACCCATTAATTTGATCAAGAAATTAAAGAGGAATACAAAGTATTTAAAAAAAATAAAGAAGTGGGAGAGAGAGAGAGATTACAGATTCCAATGAAAATTTTGGGTTTAAAGATTTAACACAACATACATTGCTTTGCTCTTTAAGCTTGCTATAGCTTCATCAATGGTGGAATTCATTATTTCCTCCAAATCCCTGCCTTTAAAACTAACAGATCCTTCCAATATCATCTTTCCAGAACCACATGATTTTAAAATAGTTAGCTTTGAATCTGAGATTTTGAAATTAATAGAACTAAGTAGTGTTTTAGATCTTTCTTCATCTTCAAAACCAATGGATTTCAGTCATTGAATCCAAGTTGCCATTGTCCATTTCAGTACTAAATTCACCAAATGGCCATGAAAAAGCAATACCCATTTTCTGTCAAACAAACTTGATAGTTTTAGATAGGTATTTTATCATACACAGAGCAAACATTTAAAAAATACCCCAACACACATTAGGTCAAAAGCTTTAATTGAATAAGAACTAGAAAAAGAAACGAAAATGGAAAATTTGGTGTTGGGTTGATTTTTGAATTTTGATATCAATTTTTTCCTTCACTTTCTCTCTGGTTTTTTTTTCCTTGGGAAAATGATGAACTGAAATGAGAAAGTTTGGGTCTTTAAGATTGTTAAAGATTTTGAGGATTTCAGTCAGGAGAGCCAGTCTTTGTGGGTTAGTTTGAAAAATGGAGGGGAAGTGGTGGGGTTTGGTTGATGGTGGTTGGAAAATGGGGATGAAATCGAAAGGGGTTTAAGAGATGTAATTTTGGTGGTGATTGGATGGTGAGAAAGTGAGGAAAAATTTGGGGGTGGTTGACAAAAAAAAAAGAAAGAAGAAGTGTAGAAGTAGGGCGAGAAAAAAAGGGAAAATAAGAAAAGAAAAGAAAAAAGGGAAGAAAATGAGGGAAAATAAAAAGAGGTACAAAAGGACTCCACGTTGCGGAGCGCGATTGGCCAACGCTGTCATGTCAACAAAAAGTTAACAGCGTTAGACTTAGGTACAAATTTAGTTGACGAAAAAAAGGTTTGAGTACCAATTTAGGACAAAAAAAACCATAAATATCAATCTAGGAGAAGTGGACAAGTTCGGGTACAAATTCTACATTTAACCTTACAATAAATTATTAATATTATATATTGTTTTAATAAAATTATTCAATATTACAATTTTGTTTTAATAATAAATTTTAACTTTGACCATATATTTAATGAAAACAAGTTTCAAAAAATGATTGTAACAAAAATTTTCAAATATCAGAATATATTTTATGCAAAATCATCGAAACACCAGAAATATATATTTTTTTCTAAAAAATTATCCATTTTACAAAAGTTTTATTTTTAGTGAAACAAACCAATATTAATAAATCTTTTAAGGTTAGTAAAAACATCTAATAGTTAATTTGCAATATCTGGAAAATGAAATATTTTTTGACTTTTAGTTCACATTGACTTGTTTGAGGATCTAGGTAAGATAATAAAGATACATCCCATGCAATTTCTTTTACCAATTTCTTATTTTCTCCCCTTAATGTTAGAAAATTGTTTCATTGAAATGACAATAGACAAACTGTGCCTAAACAAATTTCCTGTCATTGATTCAAGATACTTAATTATAGAAATAGATTCATAACCAACATATATTTCCAACTTTCTTTGAAGACCTATCTTTGTGTGTTGTGATGGAGCAATTAGAACGTAAATTGCACATCTAAGAATTAGAAGATAAGAAATATTTGGCTCTTTACTAAAAGCTAATTGTAATAAAGAGTATTTATGATAACTCACTGGCTTAATGCATGTGTCACGGGCCGCAGATCAACGCCTGTGATGAATGCACACAGAATGTCTCATAGAAGTCAATTGATTAAATGAGGCTCATTTGACCTACTTAAACTGGTCTAATTCGTGGAACATTTGAAGAAACCCATCTACTTGAAGCTTTGGTGGCCAGTGGAGCACTTTAGTAAAACTAGAATTACCATGATTAATAGTTGTAATCTTTAGGGATAAGATTGTATAGAGTTTAAATCCCTTAGGACTCCCATCTTGAAGATAAGCTTTAATCTTGACCATCAATGTAATTTAAATTGTACCGTTGGATTTGGGGGAGCTTGTAACAGCCCGGTTTAGACCCTAGTAGGAACAGTGGTTTCAAGACCACAAATCCGAGATTAGAAAAATGTTTTAATATTATTTTTAATGTTTATAATATGTGAATTAGCATGTGTGAAAGTTTCGTACGAAAATTTTATCGTTTGTGTGTTTAATTTGAGAAAAGGACCTAATCAAGTAAAATGTAAAAGTTGTGTGTTAATTTTTAAAGTGCTTATTTGGCATGGCTTATTAAATGAAAGGTCCTTAAATTGATATTAGACCATTAATAGATGGGATGGACAAAAATGGCCTAATCTTAGTGGATTTTAAATGTTATTAAAAGGGCTAAAATTGGTATTTAATAATTATGTTAATATAACTTTAATAAAACATGAAAATGGCCATTATCATCATCTTTGTTCACCGAATTTAGAAGGAAAAGAATAGGGTTAAGAAGCTTTGAAGCATTCGGCCTTGGTAGAGCAAAATTAAGGTATGCTTTGGTTTCGGTTTTTGATAATTTCTATGTTTTTGTGATCGTTGCTTAGTGTACTATCAAACCCATGCTTTAATTTTAGAATTTGATGAAGGTTTTGAGAGATGCCATTGATGAATATGTGAGCTTTGTGTTGTTAGTTGGTAGAATATGAAATATATGTGAAAGATTAACATAGTTTGTCTTTGGATTTTTGGTGATTTTGGGTAAATTGGACTAAACTGTGAAAATAATATTTTGAAGGACTAATATATATAGATGGGCTTGTATTAGCATGGAGAAAATTCGGCTAAGCTTATGTGCATAGAAATTTTGTGTATTTTGTGATTTGATGAATTAGGGACTAAAGTGTCGAAATGTGAAAATGTGAGGGCTATTTTGTAAAATGCCTTAAATATGTGTATATGGACTAAATTGAATGAATTGGTGATTGAATAAGTTAAATTTGAATATGTATAGACCAAGAAAGGAGAAATTCGAATCAAGATCGAGGCAAAGACAATGTACTCGATTAATTGGCTAGTTTCGGTATTTCGATGTCCGAGGTAAGTTCAGATATAATACTAGTTGTTAAATTATATCTATGTGATGTGAATTGAATGAATGTATAATTATTGAATTAGAAATGTTAAATATGAGATTGAGAAATGTGGCACTAAGTGTGCGTAATTGAAATCGAGATAGAGATGAATAGCACTGTGTGTGTGAAGTAATGGAAGCTTCAGTTTTACTGATTGGCATTATATGTGCATAGAAATTTTGTGTATTTTGTGATTTGATGAATTAGGGACTAAAGTGTCGAAATGTGAAAATGTGAGGGCTATTTTGTAAAATGCCTTAAATATGTGTGTGTGGACTAAATTGAATGAATTGGTGATTGAATAAGTTAAATTTGAATATGTATAGACCAAGAAAGGAGAAATTCGGATCAAGATCGAGGCAAAGACAAAGTACTCGATTAATTGGCTAGTTTCGGTATTTCGACGTCCGAGGTAAGTTCAGATATAATACTAGTTGTTAAATTATATCTATGTGATGTGAATTGAATGAATGTATAATTATTGAATTAGAAATGTTAAATATGAGATTGAGAAATGTGGCACTAAGTGTGCGTAATTGAAATCGAGATAGAGATGAATAGCACTGTGTGTGTGAAGTAATGAAAGCTTCGGTTTTACTGATTGGCACTGTGTGTGCGATGCCGAATACAATGTTAGTAGAGCTAGCTCGGATTTGGGGATTGTCAGTGACTTGATCACACTATCGGCTATATATTTCGATACTTTTGAAAGATGTACATATTTGGTATATGGCATGTATAGGCTAGAAGTTATGGTATGTTTTGGTAATGTTGGATCTTGCCATATGATATGGCTAAATGGTTGAATGTTGATGGTGTATATATGTAGGCTAAGAAAATGATGAAAGAGTTATGAAATAGTGAGAATGAAAAATGGTATGTTTTATATACTAGAATTGGTTGTTGAGAATGATGGATAAAATGTGAACTTGTAGTATGAATTACATGGTGCATATTAGGGTATGTTTTGGTTGCCATTTGAGGTATAAATGCATTTGATTTGGGGTTTGTAGGTGATTCAAAGTATGGCTGGCAAGTTTGGCCTTGAAAATGGCCTATAATTGCCCACACGGTCGAGCATATGGGCGTGTGGCTCGACCGTGCTATCGAATTTGAAATTTGATACAAGTCAAACTTGACCATGGATAAGACACACGGGCGTGTGACTGGCCGTGTGGATCAAGTCAGTAGCGACTTCGGGCTGGACACACGGTCGTGTCTCGGGCCGTGTGAATAAGTCAGTATGTATGCCCTATTTTGCCACGGCTTGGACACACGGGCGTGTCCGAGGCCGTGTGTGGCACACGACCTACCCACACAGGCGTGTGACATCTGTAACTTAGAAAAATGTTTAAATTTTGAAAATTCTTGTATGTGTTCGGTTTAGTCCCGACCCCTTTCTAGCCTGTGAATAAAGTCTCGTAGACCTCATTAAAGGACTCATTGAATATGAACTGTTATGTTTGGATGTGAAATGATATGGAATGTTCGGAAATGATCGGTAATGCCTTTTAACCCTAGTCCGGTGACGGTTATGGGTTAGGAGTGTTACATTTTATTGGTATCAGAGCTACAATTTAGTTGATTCTCAGACTAACGTAGCGCGTGTGAGTCTAGCTATACATGCCATATATATAATTACGATAGTGTGATGAATCCTGACAGATAAAAATGTGTTTTCATATAGTAATTGATCCCGATCGAGCAGTTACTGACGATGTAGAGAGTAACACGTCTGCTCCACTTAAGGGATAGCGCCAACCACATTTAGGCCGAATAATGGTAGCCAAAAGGGAGAGGCTAAGCAAGCCTTCTTCCGAATGATGAGTGAGTGGTTTTCGGAGTTCGTTCAAACGAATTCGGCTGCTCCACTATCTCCACCCCCACAAGTACCGGTTGTGCCACAAGTTACAGATCTGATCCAATTGAATAAACCTCCTGTGGATAAGATCTGAAAGTACGGGGCTGAAGAGTTTAAAACCACAGCTGATGATGATGCCGAGTGAGCCGAGTTCTGGCTCGAAAATACTATTAGAGTGTTTGATGAAATGTCATTGACACCTGATGAATGCATTAAATGTGCAGTTTCCTTGTTGAGAGATACGACATATAACTGGTGGAAGACATTGATATCTGTGGTTCTGAGAGAGAGAATTACCTGGGATTTCTTTCAAGTTGAATTCCGAAAGAAGTATATCAGTCAACGATTCATAGATTAGAAACGTAAAGAGTTTATAGAACTGAAGCAAGGCCGTATGTCAGTCACTGAGTATGAACGGGAGTTTGTGAGACTAAGCCAATATGCGCGGGAATGTGTTTCAATCGAAGCTACTATGTGTAAATGTTTTATTGAGGGGATGAATGAAGACATTAAATTGCTAGTTGGAATACTTGACATAAATGAATTTGTTGTATTAGTTGAAAGAGCCTGCGAAGCCGAGGAGCTTAGCAAAGAAAAGAAGAAAGCAGATTCTGAGGCTAGAGATGAAAGAAAAAGATTGATGAGTAAGTCGTCTCAACCTTCGATGAAGAGATTTAGAGATACAAGCAATCGATCAAATGCTTCGTTTGGACACTCGAGTAGAAACTGTGCTAGACAAAGTGTTGGTCCAAGAACTCAAGCTCCAATTGAATCAAGTGCTGGTAGTGTTAAAAGCAGCAAGCCTGAGTGTAGACAGTGTGGAAGACGACACGTTGGAGAGTGTAGGGCAGGTACAACAATAGAACTTCTTATAAGTGTGGATCACGAGATCATTTTATTCGAGATTGCCTAGAGTTAGCTAAAAAAGATAATGTTCAGAGTGTGAGACTGAGTAACACAAAGGCTAGGGGTAGACCTCCCAGAAACACCAAAAATGTGAGTGGAAGTCAAAGAGGGACTACGGATACAGCTGTGAGATTCGAGGCGAGAGCACCTGCCCGAGCCTATGCTATACGCGCGCGAGAAGAAGCGTCATCCGCAAATGTCATCACTGGTAGTTTTACTCTATTTGATACTGATGTGATTGCATTGATAGATCCATGTTCTACTTATTCTTATGTGTGTGTGAATCTAGTAGCAAGTAAGACTCTACCTGTTGAGTCTACTTAATTTGTGATTAGAGTATCGAACTCTTAGGCAAGTGTGTCTTGGTGGATAAAGCGTGCAAAAACTGTCCGTTGATGTTTCGAGATATTTGCTTTCCGACTAATTTGATGTTGCTACCTTTTGATGAATTTGATATCATTCTGGGTATGGATTGGCACACTTTGCATAATGCTTTTGTGAATTGTAAATGAAAGAGCATTGATTTGAGAAGTTAGAATGGTGAGATGGTTCGTATTGAATCCAGTGATTTGAATGGGTTACCAGTTGTTATATCGTCAATGAAAGCTTTCAATTATGTGAAAAAGGGTTGCGAAGCTTATCTTGCTTATGTGATTGATACAAAAGTGACAGAAAAGAAAGTTGAACCTGTACCTGTAGTAGGTGAGTTTCCAGATATGTTTCTTGAAGAACTACCGAGATTACCTCCGATACGGGAAGTCGAGTTTGGTATTGATTTAGTACCGGGGACGACTCCTATTTCAATAGCTCCGTATAGAATGGCACCAACAGAATTGAAAGAGTTAAAGTCACAGTTGCAAGAGTTGACCGATAAAGGATTTGCTCGACTGAGTTTTTTGACTTGGGGTGCTCCTATGTTGTTTGTGAAAAAGAAAGTCGGCACTATGAGGATGTGTATTGATTACCGACAGTTGAACAAAGTGACGATAAAGAATAAGTATCCCTTGCCACGTATTGATGATTTGTTTGATCAGCTGAAAGGAGCTACAGTGTTTTCGAAAATATATTTGAGATCAGGTTATTATCAGTTGAGAGTTAAAGAATCAGATGTACCGAAGACTACTTTCAGAACGAGATACGGACATTATGAATTCTTAGTTATGCCTTTTGGACTAACGAATGCTCCTGCAGTATTTATGGATTTGATGAACCGAATATTCAGACGTTATTTGGATCATTTTGTTGCGGTGTTCATTGATGACATTCTGATTTACTCATGTGATGAGACACAACATGCCGAGCATTTGAGAATTGTGTTACAGACTCTGCGCGAGAAGCAATTGTATGCAAAGTTTAGCAAATATGAGTTTTGGTTGCATGAGGTTGGTTTTCTGGGGCATATTGTATCAGCTGCAAGAATACGAGTTGATCCGAGTAAGATCTCAGCTATTTTAGAATGGAAGCCTCCGAAAATGTGTCTGAAGTCCGTAGTTTTTTAGGACTAGCGGGATATTATAGATGGTTTGTGAAAGGCTTCTTGATGATTGCGACTCCGTTCACGAAGTTGCTACAAAAAGATGTTAAATTTGAGTGGTCAGAAAAGTGCCAACAGAGTTTTGAGCAGTTGAAAGCATTGTTGGCAGAGGCACCC
Organism: Gossypium australe; assembly: GCA_005393395.2. Classification (NCBI taxonomy): domain Eukaryota; kingdom Viridiplantae; phylum Streptophyta; class Magnoliopsida; order Malvales; family Malvaceae; genus Gossypium; species Gossypium australe. The sequence continues at coordinate 123,141,137 of CM016619.1, forward strand.
GTGTTAGTTCAACTTGAATCGGGTAAAGAATTCATAGTTTACAATGATGCATCGTTGAATGGTTTGGGCTGTGTGCTGATGCAAGAAGGAAAAGTCATCACTTATGCTTCGAGGCAATTAAAGCCGCATGAAAAGAACTATCCGACGCATGATCTTGAATTAGCCACAATTGTATTTGAATTGAAGATTTGGTGTCACTACTTGTTTGGTGAGAAATGTCATGTTTTTTACTGATCACAAGAGTTTGAAATATTTGATGACTCAGAAAGGATTGAATTTGCGACAAAGAAGATGGTTAGAATTGTTGAAAGATTACGAAATTGTGATTGATTATCATCCGGGCAAAGCTAGTGTTGCTGCTAATGCCTTGAGTCGAAAGTCTTTATGTATTTTATGAGTTATGAGTACTCAGATAGATCTATGTGATGATGATTCAGTTTTGGCTAAGTTGAAAGTAAGGCCGATATTCGTACGTCAGATTTGTGATGCCCAGAAAAGTGATGTTGAAATGATGGCTAAACAAGATCAGTGTGGATTGAATGTCGATTCGAAATTTTGAGTTGATAGTGATGATTGTTTGAGATTTGGAGATCGGATTTGTGTTCTGAGGAATTCAGAGTTGATCCAGTTGATTTTGAACGAAGCTCACAATAGTCATTTGACTGTTCATCTAAGGAGTATGAAAATGTATAACGATTTGAAACAATTTTATTGGTGGCATGGTATGAAATGGGATATCTCAGAGTTTGTTTCGAAATGCTTGGTTTGTCAGCAAGCTAAAGCTGAAGATCAGGTTTCGTCCGGTTTGTTACAACCGATTATGATTCCTGAGTCGAAATGGGAGAAAATCATAATGGACTTTGTGTTGGGATTGCTTTTATCTCTAGGAAAGAAAAATACAATCTGGGTGATAGTTGATAGATTGACGAAATCATCTCACTTCATTCCAGTGAGAACAGATTATTCACTTGATAAATTAGTTGAATTGTATATTGTTGAGATTGTGAGATTACACGGGGTGGCACTATCTATTGTATCTGACAGAGACCCGAGATTTACCTCGTGATTTTGGAAGAAATTTCAAGAGGCTTTAGGCACAAAGTTTCATTTTAGTACTGCCTTTCATCCGCAAACAGATGGTCGGTCTGAGCGGATCATTCAGGTTCTCGAAGATATGTTGAGATGTTGTATTCTTGAATTTAAGAATACGTGGGAAAAACATTTACCGTTGATTGAGTTTGCGTAAAACAACAGTTTTCAATCTAGTATTAAAATGGCACCATATGAGGCTCTTTACAGTCGAAAATGTCGAACTCCATTGTATTGGACTGAGCTGAGTGAAAATAAGATTCACGGGGTTGATTTAATAAAAGAGACTGAGCAGAAAGTGAAAGTGATTCGTGACAGTTTGAAAGCGGCTTCAGATCGTCAGAAGTCTTATGCAGATTTGAAACGGAAAGATATTGGATTTGAGGTCGGTGACAAAGTGTTTTTGAAAGTGTCTCCGTTAAAGAAAATACTTCTATTTGGCCAAAAAGGTAAGTTGAATCTGAAGTTCATCGAGCCGTATAAAATCATTGAACGAATAAGGCCAGTTGCTTATAGATTGATGTTGCCACCTGAGTTAGAAAAGATTCATAATGTGTTTCATGTGTCGATGCTTCGACGGTACAGATCTGATCCGTCTCATGTGATTGCTCCTACTGAGGTTGAAATTCAGTCAAATTTGTCGTATAGTGAAGAATCGATCCGAATTTTGGCACGAGAGATTAAAGAGTTGAGAAATAAGAAAATTTCCTTAGTGAAAGTGTTGTGGCACAAACATGGAGTAGAAGAGGCTACGTGGGAGCCTGAAGATGTTATGAGAGAGCAATATCTGAACCTATTCACTGGTAAGATTTTCGGGGACGAAAATCCCTAAGGGGGAGAGTTGTAACAGCCCGATTTAGACCCAAGTCAGAACAGTGGATTGGAGACCACAAATCTAAGATTGGAAAAATGTTTTAATATTATTTTTTATGTTTATAATATGTGAATTAGCATGTGTGAAAGTTTCGTACGAAAATTTTATCGTTTGTGTGTTTAATTTGAGAAAAGGACCTAATCGCGTAAAATGTAAAAGCTGTGTGCTAGTTTTTAAAGTGCTTATTTGGCATGGCTTATTAAGTGAAAGGTCCTTAAATTGATATTAGACCATTAATAGATGGGATGGACAAAAATGGCCTAATCTTAGTGGATTTTAAATGTTATTAAAAGGGCTAAAACTGGTATTTAATAATTATGTTAATATAACTTTAATAAAACATGAAAATGGACATTATCATCATCTTTGTTCATTGAATTTAGAAGGAAAAGAATAGGGTTAAGAATTTTTGAAGCATTCGGCCTTGGTAGAGCAAAATTAATGTATGCTTTGTTTTCGGTTTTTGATAATTTCTATGTTTTTGTGATCGTTGCTTAGTGTACTATCAAACCCATGCTTTAATTTTAGAATTTGATGAAGGTTTTGAGATATTCCATTGATGAATATGTGAGCTTTGTGTTGTTAGTTGGTGGAGTATGAAAGATATGTGAAAGATTAACATAGTTTGCCTTTGGATTTTTGGTGATTTTGAGTAAATTGGACTAAATTGTGAAAATAATATTTTGAGGGACTAAAATATATATGGGCTTGTATTAGCATGGAGAAAATTCGGCTAAGCTTATGTGCATAGAAATTTTGTGTATTTTGTGATTTGATGAATTAGGGACAAAAGTGTCGAAATGTGAAAATGTGGGGGCTATTTTGTAGAATGCCTTAAATATGTGTGTGTGGACTAAATTGAATGAATTGGTGATTGAATAAGTTAAATGTGAATATGTATAGACCAAGAAAGGAGAAATTCGGATCGAGATCAAGGCAAAGACAAAGTACTCGATTAATTGGCTAGTTTCGGTATTTCGACGTCCGAGGTAAGTTCGAATATAATACTAGTTGTTAAATTATATCTATGTGATGTGATGTGAATTGAATGAATGTATAATTATTGAATTAGAAATGTTAAATATGAGATTGAGAAATGTGACACTAAGTGTGCGTAATTGAAATCGAGATAGAGATGAATAACACTGTGTGTGCGAAGTAATGGAAGCTTCGGCTTTACTGATTGGCACTGTGTGTGTGAGGCCAAATTAAGTTTGGTTTTGTATCTAGGCTCTAAGTGTGTGATGTTAATTAATCTTCGGCTATGATTTAGGCACTAAGTGTGCGATTGAGTTGAAAAGATATCGAGCAGTGAATGAGATATGGTATCGAGCATCAAATATCAAGTACGTTTATTAACTAAGTGTTGGCAAAGTTATGTTTGAACCTATGTGGTTGATGATAGTTTTAATGGTTGAATGAATGGATATTTGAGCATATGGTTGAGGATGATAATGTACCTAATTGTGCATCTATCTATGTGATGATTTAATTATGTATTGATGTTGCATTATTGAGTAGTATGTATTATATTACGAACTTACTAAGCTTTATGTGATGTGTTCCTTTGTTTTATAGTATCAGTAGAGCTAGCTCGGATCTGGGGATTGTCACCGATTTGATCACACTATCGTCTATATATTTCGGTACTTTTGAAATATGTAAATATTTGGTATATGGCACGTATAGGCTAGAAGTTATGGTATGTTTTGGTAATGTTGGATCTTGCCATGTGATATGGCTAGATGGTTGAATGTTGATGGTGTATATATGTAGGCTAAGAAAATGATGAAAGAGTTATGAAATAGTGAGAATGGAAATTGTATGTTTTATATACTAGAATTGGTTGTTGAGAATGATGGATAAAATGTGAACTTGTAGTATGAATTACATGGTGCATATTAGGGTATGTTTTGGTTGCCATTTGAGGTATAAAAGTATTTGATTTGGGGCTTGTAGGTGATTCAAAGTATGGGTGGCAAGTTTGGCCCTGAAAATGGCCTATAATCGCCCACACGGTCGAGCACATGGCGTGTGGCTTGACCGTGTCTATCGAATTTGAAATTTGATACAAGTCAGACTTGACCACGGGCAAAACACACAGGCATGTGACTGGCCCTGTGGATCAAGTCAGCATCGACCACGGGCTGGACATGTAACCGCCCAATTTTAGGGCTAGTCGGAACAGTGGTTTCGAAACCACTAAGTCGAGGACAAGGAAAATTATTCGATATTATTTTATGTGTTATAGCATTAAAATATGGTTATGTAGAATTTTTGGTGCTTTAATTTTAACAATAGCATGCTTAATTGTGAAAAGGACCAAATCGCATCAGATGCGAAAGTTCTATTTTATAAGGTAGAGGTACCTAATAGCTATGGAATGAAATTTGGAGGTCTTTAAAGTACAATTAGGCCATTTAACAAGTGATGGCCGGCCATGTAGGGGCTAGGGGGACAAGATTTTTAATTTTGGTCAAAATTGGGTGAAATTAGATGGGAAAAGATGAATAAAATATGGTAAAAAGAAAAACTATCATCTTTCACTATTCACTCATCTCTTTCCACCGAAAATTGAAGAGAAAATAGAGCTCTTGGGGGTTCAAACTTTCAGCCACACAATTCTCCCTACAAGTAAGTGATTTTGGTGGTGTTATTTGATATTTTTTGTACTTTTGGAGTCCTCAAAGCTTAAGCTAACTACTGAAGGGACTAGTTTGTGATATGGTTGAAAGTCTAGGGACTTGCCATGAGAGTGTCTATATTGTCGGCTGAGTTTTTATGGAAGAAAATAAATGTTAGGAAGATGAAAAACCACTTTTGTGAAAGGTGTTAGCATGAAAACACCTAATTAGGACTTGAATGCAAAACTTTAAATTGTGTCATAAATGCATGAAATAGTTGGAATTTTGAGTGTTTGTAAGAGAGATAAATGTTCAACTAGGCTTATTTATTGAGAAAATGTGTTGAAAAATAATTTACGAGCCTAGGGGCAAAATCATAATTTTGCCATAATATAAGGGCAAAATGGTCATTTTTTCCCAAGTGTAGATTTTGATGTATTGTGATAATAGGATGATCTAAATGAATGAATTTTATCATTATAGATCAAGAAGAACGTGGAATCAACCTTGGCCGGGGGAAAGGCAAGGTTTCATATTAAACTGTAAATTTACATATTTTGTATCGAGGTAAGTTTATGTGTAAACAATGCATTTTCTTTATACACATTATGTTGCTAATTGGTGTATGGCATGATTAAGAACATGTGTGGTTCAAGTGGATCAAATGTGGTAGTCATTGAATTATTATTGTATGACTGATGAAATAGTCTTATGAAAATCTCATGACAGCATTTCATGTTGGGCTAAGTGTGATACCACCTTGTTGCTTAATTAAGATGGGCTATGTGTGATACCATCATTTATTTATCATTTGGTGGGTTATGTGCGATACCACCGTAACTAACTCTTTTGGTGGGTTACGTGCAATACCACCCTAATAAAGACTGATGGTGAGCTAAGTGCGGAACCACAGAGTAATTTGACTACGAGTAATTGATTAAGAGGTTGTGATGTGTTGTTTATGTGATATTGTGATGCTAAGTGTAGGGGAACATGTTAATGAATGTATATATTAAGCTTGTGATATGGTGGGAATATAGAAAAGGAGGAAATGAGTAAGCATGATTATGAATGTAGATTGTTTCTTGCTTAGTATGTAATGCTGTGTAAATGATTAGTACATGCTATATTGTTTACATGTAAACTTACTAAGCCTAAAGCTTACTTCCCTTCTCTTTTTCTCTTGTTTCATAGAGTTTAAGAGCCGAGCTGGGATACGAGGATAACCAGAAGATCGCCAACACTATCTACTCACCTCGGTATATTTAGACCTAGTGATTTTGTATATGGCATGTATAGGGACTAGACTAGTTAGATTGTTTTGTTGATTTGGCCAAAAGTGTATTGGTTCCTTGTTAAGATAACTATTTTGTATATTGCCATGGTCGATGGCTCACCCTATCATTTTTGAAAAAATAAAGTTATCCATGGAAGTTTATATTGCAATTATAAGTTGTTTATTGATATGTTGAAAGGGGTTCATGGGATGTGAGCTAAAGGGGTGCAAAAAGCTTGGCAAATAGCCTTGTTCTTGTCCACTTGGGTAGGCACATGGGAGTGTGTTTAGGCCGTGTGTGACAAACAGCCAGTTCATGGGCGTGTGCCCAAGCTGTGTGAGGTCTGTGTCTTGAAATTGGAATTTGAATTGTCACACGGTTGAAGCACACGGGTGTGCCCAGGCCGTGTGGATTAATTATAGGCGACTATGGGTCAGCCCTATGGGCGTGTGTCCAGGTCGTGTGATTCAAGTCAGTGTCAACCACGGGCGTCGAATACGGGCGTGTGAGATGATACACGGACGTGTCATCTCCCCCACGAGCGTGTAGCCCCTGCTCAGGGAAATTTTCCTTAAGTGCACAAAAGTTTTCAAATTATGCCGAAACTTTATAGAAGAATGTCTAGGGCCTTGTAGGTCCATTATAAGAACGATAGAAACATGGATGGAAGAGTTTTAATTTGTAATGAGTTTTATAGCCGAGAGTTGTATAATTGTGCGAGTTAAGTATGGTAATGCCCCGTGCCCGGTTCCAGTATAGAATATGGGTAAGGGGTGTTACATTTAGTGGTAACAGAGCTATGGTTTAGTCGGTTCTCGGACTACCGTAGCATGTGTGAGAGTCTAACTATACATGCCATAAGTATATAGTGATAGTGTGGTGGCCTCTGATGATTCTAAACTTTGTTATTATGTAGTATATGGATCCCGATCAATCAGCTGCTGATGACGCAGCAAGCAATGCGTCGGCTCCCGCGCAAGGGATCGCGCCGGTGCAGAGTGGACCCAAGATTAGGGGTCAATGAGAAGAGGCTCGGGAAGCCTTTCTCCAAATGATGAGTAACTGGTACACTGAGTATGTACGGGCAAACCCCAATGCTCAACCTCCTCCACCTCCTCCTGTACCTCAACCAGTTCCTATGGCTCCTCAAGGTATAGAATCGGTGAGGACAACTAAGCCCTCGGTAGACAAAATTTGGAAGCAAGGGGCTGAGGACTTTCGAGCTAATATAGATGATGACCCTGAGAGGGCAGAGTTCTAGTTTGAGAACTCGATGAGAGTATTTGATAAACTCTCTTGTACACCTGAGGAGAGCTAAAAATGTGTCGTGTCCTTGCTGAGGGACTTGGCATACCATTGGTGGAAAACGTTGACATCAGTGGTCCCAAAGGAGAGAGTGATGTGGGACATCTTTTTGGAAGAGTTCTGAAAGAAGTATATAAGTCAACGATTTGTAGACCAGAAACGAAAGGAATTCCTTGAGTTAAAGCAAGAAAAAATGACTGTGGCGGAATATGAGCATGAATTTGTTAGGCTCAGTAAGTATGCGCAAGAGTGCGTGTCCATAGAAGCCATTTTGTGCAAGAGGTTTGAAGATGGGCTGAATGAGGATGTCAGACTCTTAGTAGGGAATTTAGAACTAAAAGAATTTGTAGTACTGGTGGATAGGACTATTAAGGCTGAAGAATTGAGTAAGGAAAAGAAGAAGGCTGTGAGTGAGGCTCGGGATGCAAGAAAAAGGCCAATGAGTAAATCCTGCCAAGCTCAATCGAAGAGGTCTAAGGAACTGAACCCTCGAACGACTGCATCAGTTGGATTTTCGCAAAGAGTACGAGGCAACACGTACTATAGTTTAAGAGTTAAGACCACCTCGATGGCAAGTGTGAGCAATCCAAAGTCCAAACCAGAGTGCCCACGTTGTGGCAGACATCACACTGGCGAGTGTTGGGGAAACAACCAGAATTGTTACAAATGTGGTTCCCCCGACCATTTCATCTGAAACTGCCCTGAAAGAGATGACAATGAGAAGAAGCAAGAGGTAAGATCAAGCAGTGTATCCTCTAGAGGTAGGCCACAAAAGAACCCGGGAGGTGGGGCTAGTGGTTGAGGTGTATCAGGAGACTCTACTGTGAGGCCAGAGGGCCGGGCACCAGCAAAGACCTATGCTATTCGCGCTCGAGAAGAGGCATCATCGCCAAATGTAATAACGGGTACTTTTTTTCTTCATGACACCTTTGTTATTGCTTTGATTGACCCGGGGTCAACTCATTTTTATATTTTTATGAGATTGGCATCTAGTTTGAGTAATAACTATTGAGTCTACTAAATTTGTGGTAAAGGTGTCAAACCCGTTAGGAAAACATGTGTTAGTTACAAGGTGTGTAGGAACTGTCCTTTGACAATTAGGGGTCATTGTTTTCCCACAAACCTTATGTTGTTGCCGTTTGATGATTTTGATTTGATTCTAGGTATGGATTGGTTAACTACCCATAGTGTTTTAGTGAACTGTGGTAGCAAATTTATCAAATTGAAATGTGAAAATGGAGATGTTATTCTGGTTGAATCAGGTGGGTCAGATAATTTACCGATGACGATCTCTTCCTTGGTGGCTGAGAAATATCTGAGAAAAGGATGCGAGTCATATCTCGCTTTTGTACTGGATTGAAACAGTGCCAGATGTATGTGAGTATCTAGATGTATTCCCGGAAGAGTTACCCGGATTACCTCCAGTTAGAGAGGTCGAGTTTGGAATTGAGTTAGATCCGGGAACGGCACCTGTTTCGGTTGCTCCGTATAGGATGGCCCCACTAGAGTTGAAAGAACTGAAGGTTCAGTTGCAAGAGTTAACGGATAAGGGTTTTGTAAGACCAAGCTATTCACCGTGGGGTGCTCTAATACTTTTTGTAAAGAAGAAGGATAGGTCGATGAGATTGTGTATAGACTATAGACAGCTCAACAAAGTAACTATGAAAAACAAGTATCCTTTACCAAGGATAGATGATTTATTTGATCAACTAAAGGGAGCTATGGTGTTCTCCAAGATTGACTTGGGGTCTGGTTATTACCAGTTGAGGGTTAAGGAGAAAGACGTGCCGAAAACGGCATCCCGGACGAGGTATGACCAATAAGAGTTTCTAGTCATGCTATTCGGTTTAACGAATACTCCTACAGTTTTTATGGACTTAATGAACCGTGTCTTCCGATCGTATTTGGACAAGTTTGTGGTTGTCTTTATTGATGACATATTGATTTATTCTCGAGATGAGAGTGATCATGCAGAACATCTGAGAACTGTCTTACAGACTTTAAGAGACAGGCAGTTAAATGCTAAATTTAGTAAGAGTGAGTTTTGGCTCCGAGAGGTAGGATTCTTAGGACACATTGTGTCGGCTGAGGGTATTAGAGTTGATCCTAGAAAAATCTCAGCTATTGTAAAGTGAAAACCGTCGAAGAACATGTCAGAAGTCAGAAGCTTTTTGGGTTTAGCAGGGTACTATAGGCAGTTTGTGAAAGGATTCTCCATGATTGCTACCCCGATGACGAAACTGTTACATAAGGATATTAAGTTTGAATGGATTGAAAAGTGCCAGCAGAGTTTCGAGAGATTGAAAACATTGTTGACGGAGGCACCGAGTTTAGTGCAACCTGAGTCAGGCAAAGAGTTTGTGGTCTACAGTGACGCGTCGTTAAATAGTCTTGGTTGTGTGTTGATGCAAGAGGGTAAGGTAATCGTTTACGCCTTGAGACAGTCAAAACCGCACGAGAAGAATTATCTGACTCATGATTTGAAGTTGGCCGCGATTGTTTTCGCTTTAAAGATTTGGCAACATTATTTGTATGGAGAGAAATGCGAAATCTTCACAAACCATAAGAGTTTGAAGTATTTGATGGATCAAAAAGATTTGAATTTACGACAACGACGATGGCTTGAGTTATTGAAGGACTATGAATTAGCGATTGATTACCATCCGGGGAAAGCGAATGTAATTGCGGATGCTCTGAGTCGAAAATCCTTGTACGCTTTGAGAGCTATGAACACGAGTTTGTCATTGTCTGATAATGGTGCTATATTGGCCGAACTGAGAATTAGGCCACTATTTGTTCAGCAAGTATGTGAGGCTCAAAGGAATGATAATGAGCTTCAAACTAAGAAAGCTAAGTGCGAATCGAAGAATGATACTGAATTCCGAGTGAGTTCGGATGGTTGTTTAATGTTCCATGACAGGATTTGTGTCCCTAAAGATGGTGAGTTGATTCGAAAGATATTAAATGAAGCACATAGTAGTTATTTGTCAATACATCCAGGCAGTACGAAAATGTACAATGACCTGAAGAAATTCTATTGGTGGCCGAGAATGAAAAGGGACATCTCTGAGTATGTAACAAGACGTTTAATTTGTCAACAAGTGAAGGCTGAATATCAAGTTCCTTCAGGATTACTCCAGCCAATGATGGTTCCCGAGTGGAAGTGGGATCGAATTACCATGGACTGTGTTACGGGCTTGCCTGCGACTCCGAAAAAGAAAGATGTTGTGTGGGTTATCGTTGATAGATTAACGAAGTCGGCTCACTTCATACCGGTGCATATTGATTATTCACTGGAAAAGTTAGCCGAGTCGTATGTTGCGGAGGTAGTAAGATTACATGGAGTGCCTGTATCTATTATCTCGGATAGAGACCCGAGATTTACTTTGAAGTTTTGGAAGAAGTTGTAGGAGGCCTTGGTTACAAAATTGAATTTTAGCATTGCATTCCATCCTCAAACTGATGGTCAATCTGAGAGAGTAATCCAAGTTCTTGAGGATATGCTCCGATGCTGTGTGTTAGAGTTCGAAGGTAGTTGGGAAAGATACCTACCCTTGGTCGAATTTGCTTACAATAACAGTTATCAGTCGAGTATACGGATGGCACTGTATGAAGCCTTGTATGGTCTTAAGTGTCGGACTCCTTTGTATTGGACCGAGCTGAGTGAGAAGCAAATTAATGGGGTTGATTTGGTTAAAGAGAACGAGGAAAAAGTGAAAGTGGTTCGGGATAGTCTGAAAGCTGCTTTAGACCGACAAAAGTCATACGCAGATTTGAAAAGAAAAGAAATTGAGTTTTAGTGGGCGACAAGGTATTTCTGAAAGTGTCCCTGTGGAAGAAAATAGTGAGATTTGGTTGAAAGGGTAAATTGAGTTCGAGATTTATAGGGCCGTATGAAATTACCGAAAAGATTGAGCGAGTGGCATATCGGTTGGCTTTGCCTGTGGAGTTAGAGAAAATACACAATGTGTTCCATGTATCGATGTTAAGGCGTTATCGTTCCGATCCTTCGCATGTAATTCCTCCAACAGAAATTGAGATACAACCGGATATGACATATGAGGAGGAGCCGATTAAAATCTTGGCTCAAAAGGTGAAACAATTGAGAAACAAGGACATAGCCTTAGTAAAAGCATTATGGCAAAAACACGGTGTGGATGAAGCTACGTGGGAACCAGAAGAAACCATGAGAGAACAGTATCCAAACCTCTTTACCAGTAAGATTTTCGAGGGCGAAAATCTCTAAAGGTGGAGAGAGTTGTAACAGCCCGATTTTGGGGCTAGTTAGAACAGTGGTTTCGAAACCACTAAGTCGAGGATAAGGAAAATTATTCAATATTATTTTATGTGTTATAGCATTAAAATATGGTTATGTAGAAATTTTGGTGCTTTAATTTTAGCAATAGCATGTTTAATTGTGAAAAGGACCAAATCGCTTAAGATGCTAAAGTTCTATTTTATAAGGTAGAGGTATCTAATAGCTATGGAATGAAATTTGGAGGTCTTTAAAGTACAATTAGGCCATTTAACAAGTGATGGACTGCCATGTAGGGGCTAGGGGGACAAGATTTTTAATTTTGGTCAAAATTGGGTGTTAGGTGGGAAAAGATGAATAAAATATGGTAAAAAGAAAAACTATCACCTTTCACTATTCACTCATCTCTTTCCACCAAAAATTGAAGAGAAAATAGAGCTTTTGGGGGTTCAAACTTTCAGTCACACAATTTTCCCTACAAGTAAGTGATTTTGGTGGTGTTATTTAATAATTTTTGTACTTTTGGAGTCCTCAAAGCTTAAGCTAACTAATGAAGGGACTAGTTTGTGATATGGTTGAAAATCTAAGGACTTGCCATGAGAGTGTTCATGTTGTCAGTTGAGTTTTTATGGAAGAAAATGAATGTTAGGGAGATGAAAAACCACTTTTGTGAAAGGTGTTAGCATGAAAACACCTAATTATGACTTAAATGTAAAGCTTTAAATTGTGTCATAAATGCATGAAATAGTTGGAATTTTGAGTATTTTTAAGAGAGATAAATGTTCAACTAGGCTTATTTATTGAGAAAATGTGTTGAAAAATAATTTACGAGCCTAGGGGCAAAATCATAATTTTGCCATAATACAAGGGCAAAATGGTCATTTTTGCCCAAGTATAGATTTTGATGTATTGTGATCATAGGATGATCTAAATGAATGAATTTTATCATTATAGATCAAGAAGAATGTGGAATCAACCTTGGCCGGAGGAAAGGCAAGGTTTCGGATTAAACTGTAAATTTACATATTTTGTATCGAGGTAAGTTTATGTGTAAACAATGCATTTTCTTTATACACATTATGTTGCTAATTGGTGTATGGCATGATTAAGAACATGTTTGGTTCAAGTGGATCAAATGTGGTAGTCATTGAATAATTATTGTATGACTGATGAAATAGTCTTATGAACATCTCATGACAGCATTTGATGGTGGGCTAAGTGCGATACCACCTTGTTGCTTAATTAAGATGGGCTATGTGTGATACCATCATTTATTTAACATTTGGTGGGCTATGTGCGATACCACAGTAACTAACCCTTTTGGTGGGCTATGTGCGATACCACCCTAATAAAGACTGATGGTGGGCTAAGTGCGGAACCACCGAGTAATTTGACTACAAGTAATTGATTAAGAGGTTGTGATGTGTTGTTTATGTGATATTGTGATGCTAAGTGCAGGGGAACATGTTAATGAATGTATATATTAAGCTTGTGATATGGTGGGAATATAGAAAAGGAGGAAATGAGTAAGCATGATTATGAATGTAGATTGTTTCTTGCTTAGTATGTAATGTTATGTAAATGATTAGTACATGCTATATTGTTATATTGTTTATATGTAAACTTACTAAGCCTAAAGCTTACTTCCCTTCTCTTTTTCCCTTGTTTCGTAGAGTTTAAGAGCCGAGCTGGGATACGAGGATAACCAGAAGATCGCCAACACTATCTACTCACCTCGGTATATTTAGACCTAGTGATTTTGTATATTGCATGTATAGGGACTAGACTAGTTAGATTATTTTGTTGATTTGGCCAAAAGTGTATTGATCCCTTGTTAAGATAACTATTTTTTATATTGCCATGGTCGATGGCTCACCCTATCATTTATGAAAAAATAAAGTTATCCATGGAAGTTTATATTGCAATTATAAGTTGTTTATTGATATGTTGAAAGGGGTTCATGGGATGTGAACTAATGGGGTGCAAAAAGCTTGGCAAATAGCCTTGTTCTTGTCCACTTGGGTAGGCACACAGGCGTGTGTTTAGGCCGTGTGTGACAAACGGCCAGTTCATGGGTGTGTGCCCAGGCCATGTGAGGTCTGCATCTTGAAATTGGAATTTGAATTATCATACGGTTGAAGCACACGGGCGTGCCCAGGCCTTGTGGATTACTCAGAGGCGACCACGGGCCAGCCCTATGGGCGTGTGTCCAGGTCGTGTGATTCAAGTCAGTGTCGACCACGGGCGTCGAACATGGGTGTGTGAGATGATACACGGACGTGTCATCTCCCCCACGGGCGTGTAGCCCCTGCTCAGGAAAAATTTCCTTAAGTGCACAAAAGTTTTCAAATTATGCCGAAACTTTATAGAAGAATGTCTAGGGCCTCGTAGGTCCATTATAAGAACGATAGACACATGGATGGAAGAGTTTTAACTTGTAATGAGTTTTATAGCCGAGAGTTGTATAATTGTGCGAGTTAAGCATGGTAATGCCCCGTGCCCGGTTCTAGTATAGAATATGGGTAAGGGGTGTTATAGGACACATGGGCGTGTCTCAGGCCGTGTGAACAAGTCAGTATGTATGCCCTGTTTTGCCACGGCTTGGACGCACGGGCGTGTCCGAGGCTGTGTGTGGCACACGGCCTACCTACACAGGCGTGTGACATCTGTAACTTAGAAAAATGTTTAAATTTTGAAAATTTTCGTATGTGTTCGGTTTAGTCCTGACCCCTTTCTAGCATGTGAATAAGGTCTCGTAGACCTCATTAAGGGACTCATTGAATATGAACTGTTATGTTTGGATGTGAAATGATATGGAATGTTCAGAAATGATCGGTAATGCCTTTTAACCCTAGTCCGACGACGGTTACGGGTTAGGGGTGTTACAGAGCTCAACTATAAATTGTGGCCTTCCCTCTTATTTGTAGTCATCCTACTTAGTTGTAACTCTTCAAAGTAATAGAAACACTTTGAGAGCATTACACAAACACTTGATGTGCTTAGTTTTCTTGTGGCTTTTCTGTTCACTTTTTTGCTTCTTTGCTTGAGAGTTTGCTTATGCTTTAATTTTGGTACTTTAAAGAATTTTCGTTGTGAATTCTCATTTTTCAATAGTTAGGCTGACTTAGGCGAATTTGAGCTAAGTTTCTGCCTAAGGTCGTGCGGTTTGGGAGATATAAGTTCTAACCCATTACAGTTGGTATTTGAGCCAATGTTTAGTAAGGTGTTAATTGAGATGATGAAAGGAGAATATAAGCATATTGAGACCAGGAAGACCCGAGGGTAGAAAAGCTAGCAGATCGATAGATATGCTTTCAAATTTGTAAAGTGGAGTGGTCAATCTTGAGGAATCCATAGTGGTGTGAAGGAATTACTTGTGGTAGTTGAGGGACACGTCGATGAGCTAGACTTAGTGAATGAGCAACTCAAGGATTATGTGGCAAAGGCTCTCAGTTCCAATTTGGATGCAATGAAAGGGGCCCTAAATACCGTTGTGGATGATCAGACATAAAAGAATAATGCTCTCGAAACCATTGTAACAGTTTTAAAGGAATATATTGTGGAGCTCAAGTGGGAACTCACTATCTATAAGTCTACTTTGGGTAATGAGATGTTGGTTCCGACTTTTAAGTAGTGCAAAATATATGCCCCTAATCTGAAAGAGTTTAATGGGATGAGGTTTGCAAGGAATGTGGACAACTTGTTATAGGGAATAGAGCAATACTTCCATGCAATGGGCATTATAGATGATGTCACTAAGGTAAACACACTTCAATTTATTTTACGAAGGTCGCTCTCTTATGGTGGTGTCATAGGTTCATGACTGAGAAACGAGGTAGGATTGTAATTAGAACTTTGGGAGGAGTTGAAAAAGGAGTTGAAAAAGCAATTTTACCCACAATATGCTGAGAATGAGGCTCGGGCTAAGTTGCGTTGCCTTATGCAACAAGGTACTATTGGAGAGTATGTCAAAGACTTTAGTGAATTGATGCTTCAAATCTTTAACTTGAGTGAGAAAGAAGCATTTTACTGGTTCGAAGATGAAGGCAAAACATGAGTTGCGCCAACAGGGTATCACTAATCTTACCGTAGCCATGACCGTATCGGAGTCCTTAATTGAGCTTGTTTCGAGGAAAGACAAGTTTGAGTCTTTCAAGCTCAAGGAGAAAGGCAATGGTGGGGGAGATGAAGAAGGATAGGTTAAAAATAATAATGGTGGTTATTGGAAACCACAAAATGGGATGTTGAAGCCGAACAATAAACTGAATGAGCTAATGAAGTACTTCTTATGTTGTGGCCCGCATAGAATATGTGACTATTTAGAGTGATCTAAGATATCTGCGATTAGTAAAGAAGAGAAAATGAATTAAGGGTATTAAGGCTTGGATCAATGAAATTTAATTCTACGAAAGCGAAAAGGGATTGCAGGCAGAAAGTGGAGTGCTCTTGTTAATATGGGGGCATTTGATTTGTTCATAACAAAGAAAATCGTGGATAAATTTGATCTCTCATATAACAAATCAACTAGAAAGATCAATACTGATAATTTATAACATTTGTCAATTGAGAAACTACATATTAGTAAGTGGAAAGACAAGGAAAACTTGAGAGATCCAGGTGAACTTTATGAATATGTTGGAATAGATGAACTAAAATTCACTCAACCTAGATTCTTCTTTTCCAATTGAAAATTTGACAGAATTGATTGATAATTAATATATGGGATACGTTTCAAGTGTAAGTTTGATTTCCACATCTTAAAAATAGCGACTTGAATTTGACGTTTTGGAGCTGCAAACGAAATATAATTTTCTTTCATAATTTAATTTTGATTGTTGCCTTACCAAAAGCTTAATTCAGGCTTATCCTCATTTGCATTTCTTATGACCTTTGTATATTGACTTGTTCAATTATGGGAAATTAATAATTATCACTTAATTCTCCTATACATTTATTAAATTACTCATAAATCTCTAAATTAAAATATATTACGTATTCAAATTCATATCCTCCCAATGTTATCAATTAAATAATTTTTTAAATCCTCCAAATAAGATGATTCGTATGCAAAGGATTGAATTGGAGGTAAGCAAAATTAGGAGTATATGTCACTTTTTTCTAAACAATAATAGGGAATTATTTGAGGAAATAGGTATTTTTGGTAAGCAATTAATGGGGCTTTTAATATAATTTTAATTATGTTAAAATAAATAATAAAGAAAGGATTGGAGGGGTAAAATAAGAATTACCCCTGGTTTGGACTTCCATACCAGTCCAGTAGAGCTTTTAACTCCACCCAATATTTTGGGAATATTGGCTTACCAACTCAGGCTGCGTTTCAGTTCAAATTTGGAGCCCATCAAAGATCCAAAGGGACCTAGGCCACATGGATGGAAAAAATAATTATTTCTCTAAAAAATTTGGAAAAGGGGCTAATCTCTTAAAAAAAATTTTAAAGTGGTATATATCATTGATTTTGCCGGCGGTTGGCAGGAGACTTGAGATGAAAAATTTTAGTTAATTCCTCTAAAAATATAAAATTACAAATTAATTTTTATGGTAAAAATCCTGAAAGAAATTCTATTTGATCTCATAAAAAGTTCTCTGGCTTCCTCTTGAACACATGAATGAAGGGGTTGGGTCACAGAGTCCATAAACCTCCGGTTTCCGAGCTTTTCCACTAAAAATATAGCATTATTGAATGTGAGTCAGAGAAAGCGACCCCCCTTCAAATATTGACTTCGATTACGTGAGTGAAATGCTTTAGGGTGTCCTAAGCCCCACGTGGTTTGATTTTCAAAATCCCCCTTCTTTTCTTAATCTTCAAATTTCCCCGCTTTATTTATTATTTTATATTTAAGGAGTCTTGATGATCTGTATAACTCTAATTTACCACAACAAAACTTATCCAACTTATCATAAATGCATTAATAATTATTGGAAGCGTCTTCCATTTGTGTTTAATTAATCACTTAAAAACTAGATGAGATACAAGGCATCATTAAGAAGTAAAGATTGCGAGGCAAAGACTGGTTTTGCTACTCACCTCAGCTTTGCATGCTCTGCTAAATTCTCTAATTACTCTCATCTCCTTATTACTAAGTTAATCACTAGTGATAATTCAAGCACTAATAATGACAACTTCATCCTTAGTTTGAAGAGTCAATGTTGGGTGAAATACCATCAAAGCCAGACGGTGAAGTAGTTGTAATTGGATTGATTTCTTCATCTTATCTTCACTTTAAATCAAAATTTGTTTCTAAATTTTTTAATAACTTGAGTATATTTTAATTTTATTTTGTCGTGGATGATAATAATAAAATTTGCATTAGGATCTCTTGAGTGCTACTTAATCACTATTCCGTATCGAGTTTATATTATTTGTGATTGTTTTATGTTTATACTTATAATTTTAAGATTTTATGTTTATGTTTTATGATGTACATATGTCTCCTTTTATATATATATTTAAATATTTTACTATACATGTGGAGTTTAAAAACTTCAATGATAATGTACTAAATAATATCTCTTATAAAATACACATAATTCCCTTAACCCATTTATACAATTTAAAAGACTCTAGAGATGATGTATGAAATAATTTTCATTCTAATAAATTATTTTTATTTAATTGATTGTGAGTAAAACAAACATCCTTTACATGGAAAACATTTATATCAAATTGGAATTTTAGAATAATTATTTCCTCAATTTGAATAAAATTATTGTTAAATAGTAAAACATTGATTTATTATACACAGATTTCCCAGTTTTTTCTCCGTTAATTCCTCGTTAAAATGTCAAACGACATTTTGTTTTTATATAGAAAAGCAGAGTTGTTTTGAATTAGGGAGAGAAAATTCAGCAAAAGCGATAAAACCTTGCAAATATCCCACTTGAATACTATTTTCTCCTAAATAAACATTATTATATATATTTTTTTCCATACATGGATCTACCCCAATATGACTTTCATTTCTTTCATACAAACCGCGGTCCTAATGTTCCACTTAAATCACAATATGCCCCCATTGACTTTACTTATCGCATCACCGCCTCTTTCACCAATTTGCCCCCTTTTTATCACTGAATCCCATGCCGATTCCTTTTCCTACCAAGCATGCTTCCCCTTCTATATTTAGTTTATTCTTTATAAGGAGAGGAGGGTAAGGTTATATTTGGATATTTGTTAAGATTGATTTCGGTGAGATTAATAATAATAGTAATTAGAGTTGGATTCAGGATTTACTTTAAGGCCGGCGAAACTTCTAAATTCGAATGATTTTTTTTTAACGTAAAAAAGTGTCAATTCTTTTCAGATACTTTTTTTTATGTTATTAAGCAAATTAATATAATTTTTTTAAAAAAGTATGAACGATTTAACTGTAAAAAAATTAAAAGAAAAAAACCATACTATATAAAATTAAATATTTCTATCCAATATGCAAAGAAGAATAACTAATATTATACTAAAAAAATTCATAAATATCATTATAACAATTTCGATTGCTTCCCCAACACTTCCCAGTGTGATGTCTGCCACAACTTGGGCACTCTGGTTTGGACTTTGGATTGCCCACACTTGCCATTGAGGTGGCCTGAACTCTTGAACATGAATACGTGTTGCCTCGCTCTCTTTGCGAATACCCGACTGATGTAGTCATCCGAGGGTTCACTTCCCTGGACCTCTTCGATTGAGCTTGGTATGATTTGCTCATCGGCCTCTTCCTTGCATCCTGAGCCTCACTCAGGGCTTTCCTCTTTTCCTTATTCAATTCTTCGGCCTTACTAGCCCTATCCACCAATACCACAAATTCTTTTAGCTCTAAAATCCCGACTAAGAGTCTGACATCTTCATTCAACCCATCTTCAAATAGCTTGCATAAGATAGCTTCTGTGGATACATATTCTTGTGCATACTTGCTGAGCCTAACAAATTCACGCTCATATTCCGCCACAGTCATTTTTCCTTGCTTTAACTCAAGGAATTCTTTCCGTTTCTGGTCTACAAACCTTTGACTTATATACTTCTTTCGGAACTCTTCCAAGAAGAAGTCCCACGTTACTTTCTCTATAGGAACCACTGATGTCAACATTTTCCACCAATGGTAAGTCCCTCAGCAAAGACACAGCGCATTTCAAGCTCTCCTCAGGTGTACAGGAGAGTTCATCAAAAACCCTCATTAAGTTCTCAAGCCAAAACTCCGCTCGCTCAGGGTCATCATCTATATTAGCTCGAAAATCCTCAACCCCTTGCTTCCGAATTTTGTCTACCGGGGGCTTAGTTGTCCTCACCATTTCTATATCTTGGGGAGCCACAGGAACTAGCTGAGGTATAGGTAGGGGTGGAGGAGGTTGAGCATTGGGGTTTGCTCGTACATACTCAGTGTACCAGTTACTCATCATTTGGAGAAAGGCTTCCCGAGCCTCTTCTCCTTGACCCCTAGTCTCGGAGCTACTCTGCATAGGCGCGGTCCTTTGCGTAGGATCCGGCGCATTACTAGCTGTGTCATCAGCAGCCGATTGTTCGGGATCTATATATTACATAAAACAAGTTCAAAATCATCAGAAGCCACCACACTATCATCATACGTTTATGGCATGCATAGCTAGACTCCTACACATGCTACGATAGTCTTAGAATCGACTAAATCATAGCTCTAATACCACTAAATCTAACACCCCTTACCCGTATCTTGTACTGGAATTTGGCACGAGGCATTACCTGACTCGACTCACTTAGTTATATAACTTTGAGTTAGCAATTTCATTTCCAAATTCAAAGATTTTCAATCTTACGTCTAATTTCTTTATAATGGGCCTATAGGGCCCTGTACTAATCACCGAAAAATATCGGACATAAATTGGAAACTTTGACACTTTTAGAAAAATGTCACCTAAACAGGGGTCACACGCCCGTGGACTAGATGACACGCCCGTGTATCATCTCACACGCCCGTGTTCAACGCCCGTGGTCGACACTGACTTGAGTCGCACGACCTGGACACACGCCCATATGGCTGGACCGTGGTCGCCTCTGATTAATCCACACAGCCTAGGCACGCCCGTGTGTTTCAACCGTGTGACAATTCAAATTCCAATTTCAAGATGCAGACTTCACACGGCCTGGGCACACACCCATGGCTTGATCGTGTGTCACACACGGCCTAGACACACGCCCATGTGCCTACCCATGTGGACAAGAACAAGGCTGTTTGCCAAGCTCTTTGCACCCCTATAGCTTACACTACATGAACCCATTCAACATACTAATAAACATCTCATAATTTCAATATAAACTTCCAGAGATAATTTTGTAATTTCATAAATGATAAGGTGAGCCATCAACCATGGCAATATACAAAATAGTTATCTTAACAAGGGCCAATACATTTTGGCCAAAATGACAAAATATCCTGACAAGTCTAGCCCCTATACATGCCATGTACAAAATCATTAAGTCTAGGTATACCGAGATGAGCTGATAGTGTGGGCGATCTTCTGAATATCTTCGTATCTCGGCTTGGCTCTTAAACTCTATAAAACAAGGGAAAAAGAGAAGGGGAGAAAGCTTTAAGCTTAGTAAGTTTACATGTAAACAATATAACATTATAACATGTATTAAACAATTACATAGCATTACATACTAAGCAAGAAACAATTTGAATTCATGATCATGTTTACTCGTTTTCTCCATTCCTACATTCCAACCATATCACAAGCTTAATACATACATTCATTGACAGGTTCCCTTGCACTTAGCATCACAAAGTCACATAATACAACACATCACTATCTCTAATTCCATTGCTCATAGTCAAATTACTCGGTGGTTTTGCACTTAGCCCACCAACAGCCTTTATTATTGCACATAGGCCACCAAAAAGATTAGTTACGGTGGTATCGCACATATCCGACCAAAAAGATTAGTTACGGTGGTATCGCACATAGCCCACCAAAAAGATTAGTTACGATGGTATCGCACATAGCCCACCAAATGATGAATAGATGATGGTATCGTACATAGCCCATCATAATTAAGCAACAATGTGGTACCGCACTTAGCCCACCAACAAGTGTCGTCATTACACATTTATATAACTATTTCATCGTTCACACAGTAATTATTCAATGACTACCACATTCAATCCATTTGAACCACACATGTTCTCAATCATGCCATACACTAATTAGCAACACAATGTTTACACAAATATGCATTGTTTACACATAAACTTACCTCGGTGCAAAAAGTGTTAACTAACGATTTAATCCGTCATCTTGCCTTTTCCACGGTCAAGGTTGATTCCACGCTCTTCTTGATCTATAACAATGAAATTCAATTCGTTTAGATCGTCCTATGATTATAATACATCAAAATTTATACTTGGGAAAAAATGACCATTTTGCCCTTGTACTATGGCAAAATTACGATTTTGCCCCTAGGCTCGTAATTTATTTTTCAACACATTTTCTAAATAAACAAGTCTAGCTAAACATTTATTACTCTTACAACTACTCACCATTCTCACCATTTCATGCATTTATGACACAAATTCATTCTTTGCATTTAAGTCCTATTTAGGTGTTTTCATGCAAACACCTTTCACAAAAGTTGTTTCTCATCTCTCTAACATTCATTTTCTTTAATAAAAACTCAGTTAACAACATAAATACTCTCATGGAAAGTCCTTAGACTTCCCACTATATTGCAATTTAGTCCCCTCATTAGCTAACTTAAGCTTTGGGGGTTCCAAAAACACAAAAATCACGAAGAAAGACCTCTAAAATCACTTACTTGTAGGGAGATAACTTGGCTGAAATTTTAAAGTACTCAAAACCCCTCTAAGCTTTAAATTTTCGGTGGAGGTGAAGAGTGAATAGTGAAAGATGATATCTCATTTTTAGCATTTTTTTATTCATCTTTTATCACCTAATGTCACCAAATTTGACTAAAATTAATGCTCTTGTCCCCCTAGCTTCCTATGGCCGGCCAACACTCTCAATATGGCCTAATTGCACTTTAAGGACCTTCAATTTAATATTCTATAGCTATTAGACACCTCTACCTTGTAAAATAGAACTTTCGCACTTTATGTGATTTAGTCCTTTTTCATAATTATGCAATCAATCGTTAAAATTAAGCTACAAAAATTCTCATGCATTCCTATAAACATGTTACGACACATAAAATAATATCAAAATAATTTTCCTCCACCTCAGATTAGTGGTCTCGAAACCACTGTTCCGACTAGCCCCAAAACCGGGCTGTCACAATATTGAATAGGCTCAAACGAGCAATGTCTACTGATTATACCGAATGTGCTGAAACGAGCAATATCTACTGAACATGCTCAAAAAAGCAATATCTACTGATTATAATTAAAGTTGCTCAAACAAGCAATATCCACTAATTATACTAAATGGGATAAAAAGAGCAATGTCTACTGATTATACTGAATGTGCTCAAATGAGCAATGTCTACTGAATCTACTGAACGTGCTCAAAAAAGCAATGTCTACTAATTATACTGAAAGTTGCTCAAACGAGTAGTATCCATTGATTATACTGAATGGGCTCAAACGAGCAATATTTACTGAATATACTAAACGTGTTCAAAAGAGCAATGTCTACTGATTATATTAAAAGTTGCTCAAATGAGTGATACCCACTGATTATACTGAATGGGCTCAAATGAGCGATATCTACTAATTATATAGAATGCATGCTCAAATGAGCATTATCCATTGATTACGTGAAATAAGGTCTCACTCTACAGATGATTCAAAAATAAATACCGAAATAATGTTCTTATCACTATTCGTTTATTGAAAGTTGTGATTTACAGGAACTCTATTCACTAATCTTTATTTGAATTATTATTTATGTTGATTTGATATGCTTTATTGTTCAATCGACGAACTTACTAAGCTTTATGAAAGCTTACTCGTATTAATTGTCTTATTTTTTGTAGATATGTTTTGTGGATCTTATTTTTTGTAGATATGTTTTGTGGATCAGGAGATCGGATCAACACGAAGAAATCACACTATTTGGGGATTATTTGGTAGCTTTTGAATACATCTTGACTTATATGGCATGTAATAGGAATAATTGGTCATGATTGTAATGGTTCATAAGTATTTTGTAATGAGTATGTGATGTACTTTGATGTTGTGGTATGAGTAACTAATGTGGTATGCATGTTAGTCTTAAGTTAAAGTAAATGAATGAACATGAAATGGTAAGTTAGTATGAATTAGATATGGTAGGTGAAATTGAATGCAAAGTATTTTGGGTGTATAATGATGCATAATTACTTATATTGTATAACTTGATATGCTTATATCCTTGATGTATTTATAAGTACTTGATGCATGAATGTATGGTACCAACTTAGGTGCAAGTGATATGGTTGTATGATGTAATAGTGCAAATGGCATATTAAGTAAGTTTGTGTAAAGGGTCATGAAGTAGAAGTAACATGTTAAGTTGGTATGGTTTATAAATGGTTGCTTTGGTAATGAATAGTATGAACATTATAATGTGATTGGTATGTGATACTTTAGTGTGTTTTGATGAATAAAAATGACATATTTTAGTTGTTCTAAAGTGTATTTGTAGACTTGTGAACATGTGAAATAAATTGGGTTAGGTACTTGTGCATTTGGGTGAGATACAAGAATGAATTTGGACATTTTTGGGCACACATGGCCGTGTGTCTCACATGGTTAAGCACACGAGCATGTGCCCTGAACTTGTTTAGGTGCAATTTTCACACGGGCTAACACATGGCCTGTGACAGAGTCGTGTGAGGGTATTTTGAATGTTACACGGGTTAGCACACGGCCTGCGACACAACCATGTGGAATTATTTTGAAAGGTACACGATTTGCCATGCGGTTAGTCACACGAGTGTACCTCTGCACCATACGGCTTGGCCACACGGCCGTGTGAACCATGTCTTTTTAAATTTTTTAGTTTTTCTTGAACTTTCTAATTTGCTTCGAAATGGTCACTGATTATTCTTAAACTATTTTTAAGGCCTCGTAGATTCGATTTAGGGCCTATAAGTGTATGTTTATTTTGATTTGTATTATTTTAAAAAATATTGTTAATTATTCTAGTGAACTTGATGCTATTGTTACTGAATGTTCTGAAACGTGTAGTGATACTCTGTAACCCTAATCTGACGACAGAAGCGGTTATGGGTTTTACATTTGCAATATGAGATGCCTCAATGTCTCTTAATTGATCATGTCGCTTACTTAAAGAAGCAACCAAGTTGATTATACCAGTTAAGAATGAAAAAAAAATTGACAAATAGGAATAACCTCCTTAGATGCAACTACTAGAGTTAATTGGAGACGATAAGCGAGGCAGTGAACATAGTATGCAAATTGACATTTTTTAGCAAATAACACTTGTAAGTTGTTCCATTCGCCCGCATATTACTTGCACCATCATATCCTTGACCACGAATATCATCCACATTAAGGCAATGACATTAAATAACTTCGTAGATTGCCTTCTCCAAAGCTAACAATGTGATGTCCTTCATATGAACTAAATAAAAAAATTGTTCATGTATAAAACCTTTTTTATCAACAAACCACAATACATTTTCATTTGTTCTTTCTTTGACTCATCATAAGCTTCATCCACTATAATACAAAAATTTGAATCTTCAATCTTTTCTTGAATGAATCCCTGGATTTTACTCGCCAAAATAGAAAGAATGTCCTTCTGAACAGTCGAACTGACTAACTATGCATTTTGAAGGGCATTTTCTAAGATAATTACCCCCACATCTTCATTATAAAAAGCCAATAGTTTTATTAGTTCAAGAAAGTTACCTTGATGCTTCATCGCATCCCTAAAGGAACAACCTTGAAATACAAGCCATTTGGCAACATCTATTGACACCTTAAGCACCTTGAGTTGTAGCCGATTTCTTGCAACTTGTTCAGAATTTTGTTTCTCAATAATCCTCTCAATATTTTGCAACGAATTTTGAAGATCGAGATAATTTTTCATTATATTCTTATGTAAAGAATTTGCATCATTACTTACATGAGTAACAAATGAACATTTAGATCCTTCTTTGAACTTCTTACATGATCGAAATCCTTGGCTTGTAAAAGTATTTCCATGATGCACAAATGGCTCTTCACTTGGAGGAATCAATTGATTGGCCCAAACTTAATGTAAGCTCGATGGATTTCGTCTTATTGATTTGAAGGGTAATCCCAAATAAATTTTTGAAGTCTCGAATCACGCTCTAAAGAAGAAGCATCAAAAGTTTTTGTTTTAACTCTCGGCACCTTACGAGGACGTTTAGGAACTTGAAAAGACCCGATATCTCATTCAGAAGCTTGGGAAGACTCGATATCTCATTCAGGATCTTGGGATTGAGAAGACCTGATACCTTGTTTAGGAGTTTGGGAAGAATCATTATCGAGTTCAAGAGCTTGGGATTGAGAAGACCTGATATCTCATTTAGGAGCTTGGGAAGATTCAATATTTGATTTTTCTCTACTAATAATAGAAGGTTGAAGGATCAATTGATCATTATTGCTTTCTGACACCCTTTTCTTGAAAAAAGATTTGATCTTTTTGTTGACCATAATTTAATTGAAAAATCTAAAGACTGTAATAATATATTAAACAATATATTAGGAAAAATAAAAAAAAGTCAAATAAATAACATAATTTATGCAAAAATATTTACCAAGTTGTCTTTTGCGTTAGGAGCCGAGAGGAAGATAATTTGTATTTTTTACTCTATGCTCTTAGTCTCGACATCAAACTCCTTTCTTTTTCTCTCGACAGTGTCGGTACCTTACCAGAAGAAGACAATTCCTTAACAAGACATAAAAATCAAAATACAAGAAAGTCACTAACCTAATATGTATGAGTATGGGCCAAATCAATTAATTCTGGAATTTGGCTTTAAAGTCCATATTGGGCTCCTAAGTTTAGTCTTTCAAGGCCCATCATATATTAATATAATTATTATTATTAAATTTATATAATTAAAAACTGAAAAATACTTTGTTAATATAAAGTATAACCTTATGGCTTAAGGGGGCAAATGTTATACAATATGGACACCGAATCTAAAATACATCATAATTTATATATAAAAATTCAAAAATCTAAAAATTCCAAGACCACCCCCTCGCACCCCCTGGATCCATTCCTGATGGTAGTGAAATTAGTTACTATAATAGTAGAATTTATTACTATAGTAATGAGTTTAAAATCAGTAGTGATATAAGTCTTTGGACGTAAACACAATAAAGGCGGTAAAATAAAAATGAACTTTAATATGAGAGTGATTTTGTAATTAAAAAAAAATTTAAAATATTAATACATACTATATATTCATTAACAAATTATGTAAATATAAATAATTTACTAATAAGTAATTTTAATACTTTAAAAAAGTTAGCTAAATAAAAATGAGTTAATTTAAAAAAAATCATTACAAATAAATGAAAATAAGGTAAAAGCTAAAAAGTCAAAAAAATTAAATTGTTAAAGGTTTAAGAAAGATTCCGACAAAAAATGCTAAAAATAAAAGAAATGTTAAAATAGTTATTTCATGACCATTGAAGGTTTAGTTTACAACAAGACTTTTTCCTTTTCGATTGGTAATTGGAGTAGTGAAAAGGAAAAAAAAATTGTCCATGGAAAAGTGTATTAAAATGACTTTCCAATGCGTTCAATTTTCAAATTGTATTGTAAAAGTGATGTGTTTCTATCACATTGAGGGTGTAAGTTACTTAAGGATTGAATTCAAGAATGATGTTTTTTTATATAAGGTTGAAGAGTTGGTGGTTGAAGGTTGTTCACATAGTGGTTATGGAGCTAAGAGTCACAAAGGGAGTGTATTTTGGAGAGAAAGAGCTCGTTTTGCCATTCTTATGGGAAAACGATCCCTTTTATAAGTAACATAGTGCTATCTGTTTACACTCTGAACATAACACAACCTAGCTCTGATATCAATTGTTGGAAAAGATTCTGTTTGAAAATGGTTTTCTTATACAACGAAAAATAAAAAAAATTTAAAAATTGAGTCGGTTTGTGATATTTATAGCAATAAAATTTACTCGAAATTGCACCTGCTTTTCCAACTAGACGGATCCTTCAATTTATACTATAAACGAATTGAACCGCTTCAAGTGTGGGTTCGAACAAATTCAAATCAAACATAGAACTAGAAATTATTTACTTTATTTTTAGTGAGAAAGCAAATATCTCTTTAATAAAAAACATGTTACATCTGTAACATTCCGGTTTAGACCCTAGTCGGAATAGTGGTTTCGGGACCACTAATTCGAGTTAGAAAAATATTTTAATATTATTTTCTGTGTCTATTATATGTGATTTAGCATGTGTGAAAGTTTTGTATGAAAATTTTATTGTTTGAATGTTTAATTTGATAAAAGGGCTAAATTGCATAAAGGGTAAAAGTGACATTCTATATGATAATGTGCTCATTTGATTTGGCTTTTAAATGTAGTGGCCTTATGAGGCAATTAAGCCATTTTATAAGTTAATGGATGGCAAAGGACAAGTATGCCCTTAATGTATATAAGTTTCTTATATTAATTAAAAGGTTAATATAGTAAGTAATCTAATAATATGATTATAATAAAAATAAAGTATGAAAATAGGCATTTGTTCATCCATTTTCTTGACCGAATATACCAAAGAAAAGAAAGAAAAGAAGAAGCTAGGTTTCGGCTATGATCTTGGCTTGATTCAAGGTTAGTTTTTGTTCGGTTTTTGATAATTTTTACGTTTTTGTAATCGTTGCTCTGTGTTCTTCAAAACCCATGCTTCAAATTTGTGAATTGATAAATATTTTGAAATGTGCCATTGATGAACATATAAGTTTTTTGATGTTTGAAGATGAATTATGAAAGATATGTGTTAGATTAATATAGTTTGTCTTTGGATTTTTGTTGAATTTGAGTAATTTGGACTAAATTGAGAAAATATTATTTTAAGGGACTAAATTGTTAAATAAATGAAATGTATGGATTTGTATGATTATAGTGAACATTCGGCCAAGCATGGGTATAAGCAAATTATGTGTATTTTGTGATTTTGTGAAGTAGGGACTAAAATGTCAAAATGTGAAAATATGAGGGCTAATTTGTAAATTGCCCTAAATATGTGTTTTTGGATTGAATTGAATGATTTTGTGAATAAATGGGTTAAATTTGAATATGTATAGATCAAGAACCGAAGAAAACGGACTTAGATCGCGGAAAGTCGAAAGTGATTGAATAGTCGAGTCCGTACGTTAACCGAATCCGAGGTAAGTCGATATACAAATAAATGCATTTGAATTGAGTTAATTGTGCATATATGAAATTTAGCTTGTGTTGAATATGCTCGAGATGTTATGTATATGGAATTCTAGATAGTATCGATAGTGTATCTATGTTCGAGAAGTCCCGTACGAACCTAGGAATAGATAGGATTACATATGTCATGACATAGTTTCCGATATGTGAGATCATGTAAGACCACATCTGGGACGTTGGCGTTGATTCGAGATTTCGTGTAAGACCACGTTTGGGACGTTGGCATCGATATGAGATTTACGTGTAAGACCATGTTTGGGACATTGGCATCGTATTTGATTCTTGTAAGACCCTGTCTGGGATAGTGACATCGATATTTGAGTACATGTAAGACCACGTCTGGGACGTTGGCATTGTACGATTATTCCGAGTACTCTGAGTATCCTATTTAGTTCCGAACGGTTCTACGGGCAAATCCGAGAAAAGAGAGACTAGGTGAAATGTATAAAAGATTCAGGTATGTTTGAAAAGTACATTATATATGTGTATGAAAGGTAAGTGTATATATGGGCTTACTAAAGTGAATATGTGTGTAGATTTGATGAGATAATATATGATACATGCTTGAATGAGCAATGAGTAAAGTGATATTTTGAGCTATGAAATGTGGGTAAGTAATGGCTAAACAAATGAGCCAAAGGATATGTGATAAATTTGTAAATGAGAAACATTAATGTTATTGTATCAACGTGGCTATGTGCATTTTATGTTAAGTTTATTTGTATATGGCTTACTAAGCTTTTGAAAGCTTACTTTGTGTGTGTTTTCTCTGTTTTATAAATCGTCAAAGCTACTGAAGGCTCAGGAACCGTCGAGGATCATCATCACACTACTTAATCTTATTTTGGTACCCTTTTGAAAATGTATATCCTAAAGTATGGCATGTATAGGCTAGTTATCTTGAGTTATGCTTGAAATATGTGTATAGCCATGTGATATGGCTAGATAAATGTTAATGAATGAATGAAGAGTGTAACATCCTAAAATTTGAATTTTTATATGTTGCATTATTTTGGTGCTCAGCTAGTTTATTTATCCTATGTGTGTGTTAAAATAGTCCTAAGAAGGTTCGGGATTTAATTGGATTTTGGAATAAATTTTGGTAAATAGTACTTTATTGAAGTGGAACAAGTAACCTTGATGTTTAAGGAAATTAAGTGGCAAAAGTTAGCATAAGATGAGCTAGTAGTAAAGAGGAGTTGGCGCCATAAGCATACTTAGAGGGAAGAGGTTCGAATCCCTTGTTATGCATGAGAATTCTTTTAATTTTTGCACCCATCTAGCATGTGTCGGCCAAGCTTTATTTTTTGGAAAGTTGGACTTTTAGTTTATGGCAAAGTGGCTAATGGATTAAGGCAAGAATTGAACTTAAGGTAGGGAATCATGAGGTTATGGTATGTAGGGGGAACACAAGGCACATTTTAAGGAATGTGTTTTGGAAAGTTTGGAATGGCCAAACTTTGACTTTGGTGTCCATGTACTTGGACGGTTTTAGGGGCTAGGGGGTGGCCGAATTTTTTGAAGACTTTTGAGTAAGGATATGCGCTTGTTGGGCACATTTCTTTTTGGTCATTTTTGCTTTCTCTCAAAACATTTTCTCTTCATCTTTTCTCTCCCTAGCCGAATGCACATTGAGCATTAGGTAAGCATCTTTTGTTTTTCTTTAGGTCATTCCATTTTGACCATTTTGGTCTAAATTTGCCTATTCTCTCAAGTCATTTCCCCTAGTGCCGAAAACACCAAAACCTTGAAGGCCATTTTCTCTTTTCTTTTCTTCCTCTATTGCCGAATGCTCTCTAGCCTCAAACCTCTCTCTTTGTTCATCTTCTATTCTTGAAATGAACCAAAACCGAAACATCTAATTGTCCTATACCTTTATTTCATCTCCTTCTTCTTAAAAATTTATTCAACATTTTTTCCCTTTTCTTTTCCTCCATGGCCGAATGTTGCTAACACCATCTCCTTCAAATTTTTCTCTTCATAGCCGAATATTTTACAACACTTATCTTCTTCTCAAACCATTTCACTCTTTTCTTCTCACATTTTGATCGCTCGAAAGTTAGTGGAAGGCCGAAATTTGGAGTGTCCGAAATCATCATGAATCACTAGGTTTCGGTCCAAAGTTTTAAGGTAAGGGTTTTTATCAAGGAATTCCATATTACTCATTATTTCGTTAATGATGGGGTTTACTAATCGATTTTATCTTAGGAACGCTATCGCTTGATTTTCATCCTTTGAACGTAAGGATTTCGTGGTAAGCCGATTTCGCCCCTTAAAATCAATCGTCTTAATTTTCGAAATAATAGTTGGACTATTATTCTTGTGTCAATGGAGGCAAACAAGATAGGGCCAAAAAGGGTGGTGAATAGTGACCGGAAGAGGGGCGGATTCGCTATTCCCTCTAGATTCAAGAAAATGGCTGATTCGGCAATCCGAGATTTTCCACCGGGTTGTGGACCCTCATCCGGTGAAAACCAGTTATTCGAGGTTGTTCGTAGTTCTGAGCCATTAGCTGTTCGGGATTATCCAACGGGTTGTGAACCGTCAACCGGGGAGAATCGACAAATAGTAGTTATTCGAGATTCCGAGGGTAAAAATCTTGACCGCTTACCTTAGCATAGATTTATTTTAAGTGTTAGTGTTCTAATCGAGCGTTATAATGTTTTTAGGTGTTGACGATCAGGAAAGTGTAGTGCTCACCGTAATCAGGTGTGTAATCTCACACCATATCTCGCAGGTTAGATAACCACATTGTAATAATAGCTAGATTAAAATCACAAGTTGGTGAAATCGGGTAAAATGGTATATTTTAACACTTTAATGGTAAAAACTATGAAATTGGTATCAAGATTATGAGAATTACGAAATTGCCCTTAATGGGTTAAGTCGATAAAAGTGACTTAATGGGCCATATGTGATATTTGATAAATGGGCCATATGTGATTTTGATAAATGGGCCATATGTGATATTTGATAGATGGGCCATATGTGATATTTGATAAATGGGCCATATGTGATTTTGATAAATGGGCCATATGTGATAATTGCTAAATGGGCCAAATGTGATATGAGATTATGTGGGCCAAAATGTGAAATGGGCCAGTTTGTAATAACTTTTATAATGAGCCTTATGTTGGAATAATTATATGAATGGATTGTTATGCATATTATATACATGATTGCATGGGTTGGGCTTTCTGATGAAAAGAAGTTCTGGTAGCTTTGCTACAAAATTCTGATGGCTTTGTGCCCAGTTTAATATATGGCTTCGTGCCCAGTTTGATATATGGCTTCGTGCCCAGTTTGATATATGGCTTCGTGCCCAGTTTAATATATGGCTTCGTGCCCAGTTTGATATATGGCTTCGTGCCCAGTTTGAAATATGGCTTCGTGCCCAGTTTAATATATGGCTTCGTGCCTAGTTTGATATATGGCTTCGTGTCCAGATTAATATATGGCTTCGTGCCCAGTTTGAAATATGGCTTCGTGCCCAGTTTCAAATATGGCTTCGTGCCCAGTTTCAAATATGGCTTCGTGCCCAGTTTGAAATATGGCTTCGTGCCCAGTTTGATATATGGCTTCGTGCCCAGTTTGGTGTGTTGGCGGGGTGGGTGACTAAAGCTCCCCACAGGTGTGCTGGTTGGTACGGGTGGTGTGTAGCGGATGGAAACTTAGGTTTGGTTTTGGGAATTGCATATCACATGCATCCTATACATGTTAAATTGTTATATTTGTAATGGGCTCAGGCCCAAATAAATGCTTAAATGGTTTTGGCCCAGTGGACTATGGTAAGTGAGTTACACACTGAGTTCTAAGTAACTCACCCCGTTTTTTTTACCCTTTCCAGGTAATGATCGGTGACGAAGGCTTGGGCCGGGGATGACTCAGTGGAGGCCATACTACGAATAATGGGTTAATTAAACTTCGGATTTCTTTTAAGTACTTTTTAATAATTGCTTTTAAGTTGTGATGTAATAAGGCCTCTGGTTAAATTTTTATGGATGTTTTACTTGTGGATGGATTTATATTACGTTTTAAATACTTAAATGGGTTTTTTTTCTAAAAATAGAAATAAACGTTTTTCTTAAATAAACGTACGAAAATGATTTTATTCTTAGTAAATTTTAACTCGGTAACATTTTTCAATAAACACCTTTTTAAAATCTTTATTATAAAATCCGTTTTCTACAAACCTTTAAGAGACTTTACATATGATCATTTCGTGTGACATGTCAAATCTGGTCTTAACGCATAGACCGGGTTTGGGGTGTTACAAAGAGTCATGCTATATGATGCTTGGGTTGGTATGATTCCATGGTTATGAAATGGTCAAGGTAATGGTAAACTTAGTGATGCAAAGTGAGTATATGTGTTTGATGAATGATGATTATGTTGAAATGGTAAGTTTGTGAATGAATCATGTTTGGAAATGCTTGTGAATAAGTTGAGTTAAATGTAGCCTATAATGGTATGCTTGAGATGCCTTTAAATGCTTGGAAAAATTGATTATTTTGTCATGAATTGAATTGGTATGTTGCTTGTAGGGACTGCCCAAAGTGTGGGTGGCATTTTGGCCTTGAAAATGGCCTATAATTGTCCACATGGTTGAGCACACGGGCGTGTGGCTCGACCGTGTCCCTCATGGCTGTAATTCAAAACAAGTCAGAATCGACCACGGGCAAGACACACGAGCGTGTGATTGGCCGTGTGGATCAAGTCAGTAGTGACCACGGGCGTGTGACTGGCCGTGTGGTGCAAATCAGTAGCGACCACAGGTGAGGCACACGGGCGTGTCCATGGCCGTGTGGACAAGTCAGTATGTATGCCCTGTTTTGGCACGGCTTAGACACACGGGCGTGTCTAAGGCCATGTGAGGCACACGGCCTACCCATACGGGCGTGTGACCTCTGTAACTTTGAAAAATTTTAAAATTTTTGAGAATTTTTGTATGTGTTCGGTTTAGTCCCGGCCCTTTTTTAAAGCATGTTTAAGGTCTCGAAGATCCATTTAAGGGACACTTTGATGTGATTTGTTGAATTATGTTTTGAAACGTCCGTAAAGTTTTTGATTGTCCGGTAATGCCTCTTAACCCTAATCCGATGACAGTTACGGGTTAAGGGTGTTACAACATCCCAAAAATCGGGGTAGTAGAACTAAGTTAGTAAATCGGGGGTTAGTGAATTAGAAATCGTAATTAGGTTAGACAATTGAATAATTAGGAATAAATTAAATAAAATATTAAAATAATTAGAATTAAAAATTTTAGGTTAAGAAATTAAAATTAAGTGTCCAGGAATTAATTTGGTTAAAACAAATTTTAAAAACGAGATCGATTTTGAAAATAATTTAGAATTGACTTTAATTGAAAAATAATGACCAAATTGGAAAAGGGAGGAAGCTGTTGGTGATCAATGGGGCAAATGCCCAATTTTTAAAATTTGGTTGGTTATTTTAACCACTCATTGTCCCTTTCCCTCCCATTTAACCCATCATTCAAAAATTTACCAAACACCAAATTAATGTTTTTCTCCCGAATGAGCTTTATAGCTCACTGATTTTGTCAAATCAAGTGAGATTCTAACTTTTTATGATTACACAAAATGAGTTGTTATTTCAATTTGAGTTTTAAATGATTTAATCAAGATTTCAATAGATCACTTGACTTTAAGTTAATTTTTTTTTCTTGAAGATGGTGGATATTGTATTTCTAAGCTAAGCTTCTATTTTAAAGTTATTTCCAACTCATTTTTTTCTAATTAAAAGATTTTTAATCTTGATTTAACAAACCTTTAAGTAATTGTAACAAATCAAACGTTTTCCCCTTTCTAATGATCAAATAAGCTTGATTTTTCAGAAAAAATGAGATTTGTGTGTTTGGAAAAAATGGAAGGTCTAGATCTATAATTAGATGATATTTAGGATGATTAAGATCAAAATTATGGTTTAGTAACGATATTTGAGTGGTGAGATCGCTATTTCGGCAAAACTAGTTAAGTTTTCGGTATAGAGGTTGAGAGGCTTTAGTCCATGATTTTAGAATGATTTATTTGTGTTTATTGATGTTTCTAATGACTTCTCATTGTGTTTGATGTATATGTGAAGTGTCAACTCATTTGGGAGCCTCCACAAGCAAGGACAAAGGCAAGTAAAAGCTTACTTGAGCTTTGCCATTGAAGCAAGTTGCTAATGTGAGTGGTTTTGTGTGCTACAATTAATGTAAAAAATAGTGAGTTAAAGGGGGCTTAGGTGATCCAATCATCTAATCTAAGTCCTACAAGTAAGTGTTCTTACTTGAGCTTTGATTATGTCATAAACAAGATTACATGTGTTGTGATGTGCTTAAGTGTGTGATGTGGTTATATCCAATGAATATATGCTTGAATATGATTTGTGGATAGTTGGAATTGTGTGCACACCTCTGATATGAAAGTGTATTTGGCTTACTGAGCAAAATGATAGCACTTGTAGTACATTATGTGAACATGAGAGAAGAGTTTGATTCTGATAAACATGATAAGTGTGAGTGAGCATAAACCAAAAATTGTGTGTGTAAGACATGGATATATTGGCCTTGTGAACCTTTGGAAACATTGGATATAGTTGGCATACCATAGTATTTGAGTACTCATTTATATGTTTTGATTTTGGGACATGTTTGGAGGGATAAGGAAATGTAAAACATTGCCCCATTCAATGGGATATGTTGGTGTGTTGGAAAGTGTTAGCTTCTTACTACACTTACTTGGGACATGTAGACTCTTTTGATTCATGGTGTGATGGAGATTCGAGTATCCAATGTGAGCCTTAATATGCATTTTCATCTTCACAAGTTGCCAATGTATCAATATGATATGATATTTGATGATGCTATGAGATACATGTGTTTAACATGCTTATTTTTAACTATTGTGTCTGTGATTTATTGTAGCATCTTGAACACTCACCGAGTTTGGTTAAGCTTCTTTTATGTCTATTTTTATAGATAAATAACTTGTGTGGAGTGGTGAAGTGGGCAAGCTAGTGATCCCAAGGCAAAGGCATCTTGGTTGTGCATGTGAGATGGTTTTAGTTAATAAGGAATGGAAATGTAGGTTTATGTTGAGGGGTTAGACTTTAATTTTGTTTTGGATTTGTAAACGGACTTTCTATGATCTGTTTAAGGACTTTTATAACTATTTTGTGGATGTTTATATTGCTTGGATGATTGCGTGAAGTATGCTAGATGAATGCTTAGACTATTTTTTGAATAGCATGCATGTTCTTTAATGATTTGTGGTTAAAATGGCTTAAATGATGTGTTGAAGGCTTGGGCAGATGCAAAATGACCAAATGGCAAGGTATGTACCTATAATGCACTTTAAATTACCTTATATGCAAATTTGGTATGTTGAGTCATTTGGTTTGAGACTTTAGAAGAGCATGTTAGCATAAGTGATTGGTTTGGATGCCAAAGCACGTTAATGTATGATCTTGTGTGTTTGAGCATGATTTATATGTTTTATGTATGCTATATGACATGTTAGGATAAGGAAAGTTGCATGAAATCATGTAATGGTATGTGTATGAGAGTGTCAAAAATGTCATATGCAATTGCTGCAATTTTTCTACAATACTGTAATGTGTCGTCGTGACGAGCTCTTAATGTCATTGTGACAAGCATCCATCGTCGTGACATCATTTATTGCGTCTTTGAGACGAGGAAACTTCTTCAAGTGAAGTCGGGACGTCAAAAATTGCGCCATCTCGACGTGGCTGGTAAGTGAACTGTGCATGTTTTGTAACCTTTACAAATAAGTCTTGATATTTATACGAAAAAAATTGGAGGACTTAAACAACATGAAATGTTTTGAAAATTTACATGACTTGATTTTATTTAATTTCAGTATGGCAACTTCAATTTCTTAAAATGGTTTATCTAGATATTTTGTAAAATTTATGTTTTAGTCTTTAAACTTTGTTTTGAAAATGAATGAATTTTAAATGTCGTTTTGAGCTGAATTTTTCACAATTGGTTTAAAATAAAATGCTCAAGATACTTGCCAGATTAATTTTATGAAATATGAGTTTTTCGCTTGTACTATGCAAAAGACGATGTTACCATTGTTCATGTTTTGCTGTACTGTGTTAGACAAAGAATGTTTTAGGCTTGCGTGTGTACAATTATTTGTTTAAGCATATTTATGACTGGTGTAATGGTTAGTTTGGGGTGTGATTGGTGGTCGGGAAGGAGAGTCACGTAAGTGGCTAATGTGACATTCCAGATTTGGGTTGGTCCGTCTCGACCAGGTTTGGAACGCCACAAAATCGGTAAAATTTTTATTTCGAAAAATAGAATTTATACATAGAAAATAAATTCTCACTATTTTCGGGCAAAAAACAGTATCTCAAAGTTGTGTATTTAGCCCTACCGATGCCATCTATTTATAAGGAGAAGAAGTGAAACCCTTGCTGAATTAGTAAAAGTCTATTTCAATAGAAGAACAAAATCCTAGTTAAACTAGGAGAGAGAGGGGCAACAACCCTAGTTAAATATACTATAGGTTTTCGTCCCATGTATTAACATGATGGACTTTTGGGCCTCTCTCGTATCGTGTTCAATTATAAGTGCTTCCTAGACTTTTAACCCAACACTTGATAATTCAATCTAACTTGATACATGTTTTTCTATTTTTCTAAAATAAACATCGTAAATTAGTTTAAATAATTTCTAATTAAATAATTTTCTCAACTTGATTTTAATTTCTTTAAAATCATGGCAATTTTATCGTAAAAGAATCTATGATAAAATATATTTAAAATTTCTACATTCAACAGATCCAAAATGACTAATTAATTTAATTTCATTTTCAAACTTCAATTAATTAATAATTCGAAAAACCATAAATTAATTTTCCAGCTTATTTCAATTTAGTGAGAAAATCACATTTATTTCTAAATGTTTCTCATTTCTCCAACTTTACCATATCTATCCATTTATGTTCATTTGATTCAATATGCAATTTATTTTTGGTTTCAACAAGCTAGCGGAAGACCAATTTGATATATGTAATTAGGGCTCAAATGATTTATAATTAAGTTTCAGCTTTTCACCTCTTAATTATAAACTCATGTAGTCACGAAGTTATTCCACTATAGTATTGTGACTAAGCTCTCCCTAACGACATACCATTATGAAAGCAACTCGATCAGTACTCGTCCAATGATCTTGTCATAAGTGTGTTACCCTCATAGGGTATCCTTAATTTCACTGGGATAAATCCACTCTCTCAATATGATCCTATTTTTTCTTATGGTAACCATTACATCTTTCTTCATGAAAAGTCAATTACTATAAAATAATAATTAAGTCATTCATCACAAAGACGAACGACTCGTTGCCACTTTTACTTTTCATCTATCATGTAATTCCAATGAGAGAATATCATTTACCCATATCTCGGGCTATAAATCCACTATTGTGAATGACGCTGCATACTACAAAAGTCGTATACCCAACGCATCAACTTTCAATTCATTATCTATTTGAACTCAAGCTTTTACTTACATCAAAGTATACTAGTCACACATATATAATCCATCATCCACTCAGGATTAAGGTATGTCGCACTATGAATGTCACAAGTGAATAACTTCATAAACAAATTCATGAACTATTCTCCTTGGGTTTAGTCTAATGAACTGGCATTCCAGTCAGTTACATTTATACCCCTATCTTCTAGAAGTCATCCGCTTCGATGCCTAAGACAAAACATCTTTCCAATTAGACTTAATAGACAACATATTAGTCTTGCAATTAGTTTGCTTATTTTCGTTTAGACTAATGACATGTTTAGGTTCGTCTAATAATATAAGTCGTGTTTTCGTATTACGATCTGACCACGTGATACCACTTAGTATTAATTAAATATTAGACAACCAGTGAGTTAATATTTTCTTCTATTTTGCTTTACATGCAAAAACCACGTGAGGACAATATACAAAGGGTATTAATGTAATTCATGAATAATTTTATTAACCAATCTGTTCGAAAAAATTACAAGTGTATAAACAAATATACTACACTTAGGACACCAAATCCAACACATGTATGATTGCAATGAACGCTGTGTTGGTTGTGACCAATAGGAAAAGGATTGGCATGGTGTTGATGTGTAATGTTTTCTGGTTTTCTTGCTTTGTTGGGTGGCGATTTTTGTTAGATGAAGATATGATTTTTCGTGTCATTTCCCACAAATGGGGTCAATTAGTAATATAAGGTTGGAGGTTGATGGTTGAAGGTGATTTACACCATGAGTATGGTGTCGAGAACCGTAAAGTATACTATAAATTGGAGAGAAAAAGGTTGTTTTGCCACCCTTGTGGGAGGATGTCCCTTTTTATAGATGATGGGTCTTAGGGATACTGCAAGTGGGCCTTAGCGAACAACAATCTTACTATATAGACTAGTGTATAGGGTTATAGGCAACGTGAGAAAGACCATACGTGGAGTAGTTGGTGGATGAAAGCCACGACGTTTAGGCTTTGCTTGGTAGAGTCGAAAGAAAATTGGAAGGGTGAAAAATTGGAGGGGTAGAAAACTAGAAGGATGGAAAACATAACTTTTTTCCATATGTGTGCTTGGTAGGAAAGATGGAAAAATGAAAAGAAAATTATTTTCTTTAGATCTATGACTTGGTAGAGTTGAAAAATTAAAGGAAAGAAAATAAAACAAATTAAAAAAATATAATTTTGAACTAATATACACATCTCCATTATTATCTCTCCTCTCATGATTTCAATTTGGAATGATTAATTTTTATGCATTAAGATAGAAAATGACCCATCTCTCCTATTTTATTTCCTCACTTTTCTTCTCAACAAAATATACTTAAAATGATTTTGTTTTCAGTTTTTCACCCTCACAATCACATATGTGGGAGCATTTTGGTTGATGGACGCCTGAAGACTCAAAACCAAACGTGATTTGAAACCCTAACAATTAATTATAACTCGTTATTCCATAATAAAATCAGTTTACAAATAGATTTGGAAAAACTTTAACTAATTTTTGTTCCAACTTAATGAAAAAAAATATCGAATTGGGTAATTCAAGGTACCCATTAAAGTCAATGATGCATTGGATAAGAAAGAAGAGGATTCAGCCCACCCGCTTTCTGGATGCACGTGATGTAAATCCAAAGGTGAATTCGAAGCAAAAATCATGACAATCAAACCCTCCGGAAAAAAATGAGGACGCGGTTGTGATGAACGTGATCCCCTTGTACTTTAATCGTCATGCATACAAAATATTTTCATCATGTCCTGTCCACCATCTTAAACAAATATATGTATACTTTATTTGTGTTCTCAGTCCTTGTATTCATTATATATTTCGAGGTTAATCCCTCGATTCTTTTGTTTCAAAGAATTCTCGTTAAATTAAATTATCTAATATTTGCTAAAATTAAAATAATTTGATTTTAGGTGGCAAATTCAAATTTGCATATTAACAAATATATTTTAACTTCCAATCGAAATAAACATACAACTAGAGATTTAGAATCAAAAGTTCTACGCCTTAAATTTAAATATGGCCTTCCACACCTGTAATTTTAGTCACGTAAACAATATTTCATTATCAATTAAGATGTCAATTATTAAATTAATAGAGTAGAGTGACTAAATTCTTAGTCGGAATTAAATATCAAACTAGTGAAGATATTTGTAATTTTATTTTATTGAAGCAAATCTTCTAGAAGATATGGTTATTGCAACTATGCCAACCTCTTTGTTTTACGAAGTCTAAACAAACCCAGAAGTTGAGAGTTGATATAAAATGAAAAAAAAAAAACGTTCCTCTGACTGCGGATTTTAGTGTGTAACAGCTGGTATGGGATTCTCTCTGAAGGATTAATACCTAATTTCCCTTTTTTGTTTTTCTCTTTCTCTTTCATAAAATAATTATAAACCCACACTTTAGAAATCCATTTTGGATTTTTTTACTATTGTTTCCATACGAGGAGTGAATTCTGGAAAAAAGAATAGTACAACAAGCTTTTTTCGATTTCTTTGAATCGTCGACTGTTTCTGTGTTTTCATACGGAACATTCCAAATGCCAAAAAACAAACTTCTAATTTTCATGGAAAGTCAAAGAGGGCAGCCGCGTCATTTTGTATTGAACCAACTTTTGTGGACTCATGGACTCAGTTCACCCTATTCATCCAATGATGTGTATATATATATACACTAATGTCAAACTCTTGTCTATATATAGAAAATACAAAGAACGGTGGAACTTGGAAGAATATACTCTTGTTTGTATGGAATGAAGCTGTGAGAGTTGTGCAACACATTTGCAGATTCTGAGAAAAGAGAATGACAGTGATGAAAATTACATGGAGATCCATCATCCCTAGCTGTTCCAAGGGTGTTGTAAAACCAGAAGGCAAGCCTAAGAAGGATGTTTCGAAACAAGGTTCATTTACCAGGTTTGCAATGTTAGACTTAAGTTATCCAAGCTCAATGTTGTCGGAGGATCTGTCTACCTCGCTTGCCGGTTCGAATCTTCATGTTTTTACGCTTGGGGAGCTAAGACTGATAACACAGAGCTTTTCATCGGCTAACTTTCTGGGTGAAGGTGGGTTTGGACCAGTTCATAAAGGGTTCATTGATGACAAGCTTAGGCCTGGATTGAAAGCTCAGTCGGTAGCTGTTAAGCTCCTGGATTTAGAAGGCCTGCAAGGACATAGAGAGTGGTTGGTCAGTATATATTAATTGCTTACTTTTTTGGACGTTAATTGTTACTGTTTACTGATTATTGAATAAAAATTTTTATTATGGAGCAGACTGAAGTGATCTTTCTTGCACAATTGAGGCATCCACATC
Source organism: Gossypium australe (assembly GCA_005393395.2). NCBI lineage: Eukaryota > Viridiplantae > Streptophyta > Magnoliopsida > Malvales > Malvaceae > Gossypium > Gossypium australe. Next base: position 123,182,810 of record CM016619.1, read on the forward strand.
TTGTGAAGTTGATCGGATATTGCTGCGAAGAAGAACATAGACTGCTGGTTTATGAATATATGCCAAGAGGCAGCTTGGAGAACCAGCTATTTCGTAGTATGTTGTGTCTGTAAATTACCATTTGTTTCAGTTCATATATAAACAATAAAGGAATTAATGTGAAATGTCAATCTCCCATGGTGCAGGGTACTCGGTTTCTCTTCCATGGGCGACGAGGATGAAAATTGCTCTTGGAGCTGCCAAGGGTCTTGCCTATCTCCATGAAGCAGAAAAACCAGTAATTTACCGAGATTTCAAAGCGTCAAATATCTTGTTAGACTCTGTAAGTAATGCTTTTTTCATCATGTTCTTAATTGTTTACCTACCGCACAAAACTTTTTTCGCTTTAGAACTCCAACATTGATTCTGTATAATCTTTTTTACAGGATTACACAGCCAAACTTTCAGATTTTGGTCTCGCAAAAGATGGTCCGGAAGGGGATGACACGCATGTATCCACCAGGGTGATGGGGACAGAAGGCTACGCTGCTCCTGAATACGTCATGACAGGTCACTTGACGGCTATGAGTGATGTGTATAGCTTTGGAGTGGTACTTTTGGAGCTTTTAACAGGGAGAAGATCTTTAGACAAGAAACGTAGCCCAAGAGAGCAGAACTTGGTAGAGTGGGCGAGGCCAATATTGAATGATGCAAGGAAACTTGGGCGGATAATGGATCCTAGACTGGAAGGCCAATACTCGGAAATGGGGGCACGAAAGGCAGCTGCATTGGCTTATCAATGCCTTAGCCAACGCCCAAAGCAAAGACCAAAAATGTGTGATGTGGTGGGGATTTTGGAGCCCCTTCAGGATTATGAAGACATCCCAATTGGTTCCTTCGTTTATACGGTTCCAAACCAAAGTGGTTCACCAAAGGAGGAGGAGAAGGAATGTGAATCTAAAAAGAAAGAGAATGGGCATCATCAAAGAAACCACAAACCTCATCATCAAGGCCATGGGCATCAAAACAGGTCACCAAAAATGTCTCCCATTCACTCCAAAAACGACACCATTGAAAGTAAGTTGAATTCTCCCTTGCATCATACAGCAAGGGGAGCATAGGGTAAATAGATCACACTGTAAATAGGATTAATTACAGATTGCCTTGGATTTTGATCACTGTGGCGAATGTTAAAGGAGTGTAAGATTTACATTAAAAAAAAAAAGTGTAAGATTTTCTTGAGCGCAAAGACGTGTTTTACTTGCATTGATTCTTCAAAAATAGAAGATTTTGCTTTTTCTTTTCTTGTTTGAATTTTGAGTTTTAGGCTCTGTTTGTTTGGCAGTAAAAATATTTTTCGGAAAATGATTTCTAGAAAATGATTTACTTTTCTGGAAAATGATTTACAGAAAATATTTTCTGGTGTTTAGATGAATCTGTGTAAAATATTTTCTGTTGTTTGGCAGTTTTCCTGAAAATATTTTCCGGAAAAACTGTTTTTACATATATTAATAAATTTTATATACATATTAATAAATTTTTATATTTTAAATTGTTTTTATATATATTGCAATGATTTATTTAGAAATAAATAAATTAAATTAAATATATAATAATACTCAATTATTAAGCTACATTATTAACCGTCATAAATTGAAAACAACCAAAGTCAAATTTTATAATTGTGTTAAAAAATAAAAAACAAGGATTAAATAATTATAAATAAACTTCTAAACCACAATTAATACTAAAAATTAATAATATTATCTAAATGCATAATTAGTAGTACACCACATAAAATTTTTCAAGCGTCCGAGATCAAAAGCTCTTTGATTATAGGTATAATCGATGTTCTGTTGCACGGACATGCTGCTGAACATATCTGAAAACAGGTTGTAGTTATGCACATCGATGACTACTCTATTCATGCTACTAGTCAACGAGAAGAACTCTTGTGGATCAGCTGGTCCTAAATGTGCTGATAGGATCACATATGCATCTGTGTGCTTCCTTACGGCATCGTATCCAGCTCTATAATACTTCGCAAGTGCATCGAAAGTTATCCAGCTTTATAAAACGGGTATTAATACCATTGTATTAGAAAATAAATAAATAAATAAAAACCGATCATAGAACAATTTATAAATTCTTAATTACTATAAAATCCTAATCAGTTGACCAAAATTTAAACATTACCCAAAACTACAACTCAGGCAAATTTTAGATTGAAATGGGAATATGAATCCAATGAAACAATTGCATGCATTCATTGAATTATTTTTGACCATATGACCAAGACAAAAGCTTTGAACCTCATATTTGAACATATCAACTATGGCTCTTCATTCAATAAAATAACACATCTTGATCATGGCATGGATTTATTCTTTGGTAAACCCTTTTATAAACCTAGAAAACAGGATACATCTTGATACTGCATTGCCATCATTTTCATTATGTTTAGTGTTCTTGCCATCATCCCTCATGGTTCAACTTTGAAGCGCTTCGGTTCAGCAAGTTGGGTGAGTAAGGCCTGTTTCTTCTGGCTGAGTTGTTTTGCAGTGTAGGGTTTGGAGCAATAATGCCGACCAAGCCATAATGACATGAAGAAAGCAATAAGTTAGGCAATATAACCGGACAAAATAAACTAAACAAATGATTGAGAATTGCAACTAAGCTTTAGAGGTACCACCTTGTACCACATGCAATGAGTAATGATGCAACATGAAGAGTAAACAAATGATTGATAATCGGTTGAGTAATGATGCAACATGCAGTGAGTAATTTTGCTATAAGCATTCTCAGCTAATTCTAGCACATCCGAACTAGGTAACTCCTCATTGCCACAAATGCTACTAATCAATTTGTTGTAAGCCACATGGCCTGGTTGGCATCCATATTTTACCATTTTCTTTAGCAATTTATACGCAAAAGAATAATCTCCTGATCTGTAATAAGCATGGACAAGGGAATTAAATATGCCAAGACTTGGATAACAACCTTCAGCAATCATCATGTTAAGAATGATCTTACACATATCGAGCTGCCCCTTATTCAAACAACCACAAAGCAAAACCCTGTATGTCACAACATCAGGAACACAAGAATCAGCACGCATTCTGCTCAAAAAGTCCATCGCTTCTTCAAAAAGCGAAGCTTCACACAACCCGGATATCATTTTCGTGTAAAGAGCAGTATCCAGCTTGAATTCTTCCTTCTCGATCAATGCAAGGGCTTCCCTCCATTGCCCCGTTCTACAAAGTGAGTAAGCATAACATCTCAGCGTATAACCATCCATGCGAAACCCGGCATCCGACATCTCTCCATAAACCAAATGAGCAGTGTCTAACCTATCAGCTTGCAAAAACACTTGAACCAAAGCAGAATAAGTCACTCTAGATGGCTTGTAACCAAAATCCTTAAGCCTGCCTAATTCCTCTAATGCCATATTCCACAACCCATTTTTGCAATACTTTCCAATCAATAAATTAAGCAACTTTTTCAGAATCACTTCATCATCATCCCTAATTTCCAACAAAAATTTGTCTGGGATAGGATCATCATTACTAGATTCTAATAAATCAAGCAAAGAATTAATCACATTTACAGTATGACTATACCCACTTTGCTTCCCAGCCCAAATGAAAAACTTAACAGCCAAATCAGGTTTCATTTTCACCAAGTTCAAAACTTCAACAACCAACTTTTCATTGATACTTCCTCTAAATTGCCTAAGAAAAATCTGGGTTCTGTACCATAATTCCCCATTGTCAATCAAAATGGTATTTGCAATCAAAACAGCATCGAGTGAAAACTTACGAGCATTAACTTTTTGTTTTGATGAAGTCCCAGAATCAAAACTTAGAAAAGCAAAATCTTGGGCAGAAACGGGTTCGACCCCTGCGTTGTTTTGTAATGGAAATGGGTCATCTGGATCGATTAAACCATCGAGATTGGCAGGGGAAGAGGTGGAAATGAATTGGAAGATTATGCGATTAAGCTTGAAAACCCATAAACAGAACAAAGAGGAATAAACAGAGAATAAACAGAAAATATTGAGAGAATAAACAGAGAAATATGCACATACCTGGAGGAGATCAAAGATGAAATTTTCCAAAGATTTCAAGAAGACCAACGAAAAGAGGAACTTACCGAAATTAATGACAGCAAATGAAGTTCTTTGGAAAATGACCTGGGAAAGAAAGAAGGAGAAGAAGAAGGGAAGAAGGAGAACTTACCTGGGAAAGCTTTGGAAAATGACTTACCGAAAAAAATTTGGTAAGACGTTTTACACAAATAAGGAAGACATTTTACCCGTGTTTGTAAAATGTTTTCCTTGAGGAATTCATTTTCCTTCAACCAACCACTGGAAAATTTGGAAAATGTTTTCTGGAAAACATTTTCCACCAAACAAACAGACCCTTAATTGTTTATCAAGCAAAAGACTAATTAGTAATCACAAAGGATTTTGATAAGGAAATAAAAAATCAAAATTTTCAAAATACAGCTAACCATGAAATTAGATTATGTTACTCTTTGTTGGGAAGAAAAATAAAATCAATATCTAAACTCCCACTTAAATTATTTTTAAATCTCCCAATTTACAAACTCATTCTTTTTTTATATATTAATTTTAAGTTTGTAAATTCAATTATTTAATTTTAAAAAGTCATAAAGTTGTTAAAAAAATATAAATACATTTATAATAAAAATTATTGGTTTAACAATTCTTAATTTTAAAATATTTTTTGTGATAGTAATTCAATAAAAAAACTTTACAAATACGATAAATAAAAAGTTGTTATGGATATCTTATTAAGAGAAGAGTTGGTGGGGTAGAAGGGGTGGGGGTGGTTTCGTATTCGGTTTATTCAAATTATTCGAGTTATTTGAATTCGAAAACTCAACTCGATTTGGACTCGAAATTCTAAATAAAAAAAATCGAGTTGACACGATTAACACGATTCAAATAATTCGAAATTCGAAATTTGCTCACCCCATTCTTATCAATCTGAATGGTGATTTAAATTAATTATTTTGTTTAAGGTATTAAACTCTAATTTCACATTGTTCTTGATTTAATATTTATTTTTTAGATTTACAATATTTATATTTATTATTCCAAATTTTTAATACATATAAAATGTGATTTAAGAAATGAAATTTGTTTAAAATAGTAGGAAATGTTCAAAATGTAATTATAGAAATGTAAATAATTTAAAATTTAAATTTACCAAGCTCGGTGCTTAATTTTAAGTAATATGTGAAAGAGGTTTTATAATTCAAATTCAGCACTTAATTTTTTTAGGACTCAGTATTTAATTTTTAGTTTACCAAACAATACCTAAGAAATGATATATGGATAGATGTACAATAAAATTTTAATTGTTTTTAAAAATTGATGATATGGTATTATCTTATTAGTATCTAAAGCTATATATTTTAAGATAATACTTTTATAATATAAAAAACATGAAGATTACACTAATAAATATTAAAAACATATACAATATTGAATCATTCAAAAACCAATAACACAAAAAAGGCGGTGGTTAAAAGCTTTGAGTTGATTTTTGTGGTCAATGGTTCAATGGCATCCCCTCCCCCAATTCGCATTATGATTTATTTTTGTTTTTGATATTTTTTTATATATTAAATTTGGATTTGAATTGACAAAATTCTTAAGTTGTTTTTTTTTTCTATTTAAAAGATTTAAATTAAAGAATGTTAAATTTTTTTTATCACTTTTGATTTATTAGAATATTTTTAAAAAATCAAACCCCATATAATTTAGAGGGTTATAGCATAGCCTAACCTCAAAAGCGATGCATCTAATTAGTTCATAATCAAACACAAGTACATAAATGTTATATCGGAAAGTTGATTTCTATCAGAGGAGGCTTCTTAGGTGTGGAAATATATATGATCAAAAGCTAGCAGAAAAATACCAAGATTTCAGATATTATAAAGATGAAGGGGCAGACGAGGCTCTATAACTGCAACAAGTGGAAACTTTCTTGGTGTTGCCAATCCATAAACTTCATCCATGCTCAAATCTTCTGCTTCAGTATTGTCAGGCAATTTCCAATTGAAGCCATGCAACAAGTTCGCTAAGCTTGACTGAATCATCTTTAGTCCAAGGCTGTAGCCAGGACACATCCTCCTCCCTGAACCAAATGGCAACAGCTCAAAATTTTGGCCCTTCACATCGATTTTCCTCCCTATGAACCTCTCAGGGCGAAACTCCTCGGGTTGTTCCCATAGGAGCGGGTCTCTCCCAATGCTCCAGGTATTTACGAAGACACTAGTTCCTTTGCGAATATGGTATCCAGCCACATTACAATCTTCCAAGGCCAAGTGTGGTGCTAGCAATACAGCAACAGGGTGTTTCCTCATTGTCTCTTTCATGATTGCATCTATGTAAGGAAGTTGTGGGATGTCTCTCTCTTCTACCCATCTCTCCCTCCCAATCACTCTGTCGAGTTCTTCGGTTGCTTGTCTGATGAGTTGTGGTTGCCTGATCAATTCAGAGATTGCCCATTCCACTGTTGTTGCTGACGTATCTGTGCCTCCAGCTATCAGATCCTATCATCAAATAAAAAATTTAATCATCGATTAGCAAATTTATAGGCATCTCTTTAGCTTGCAATTATGCTGAAGATTTTTGCGCGTTATTTCGAGTTTTTAGTAATCTAGAACTCCATTCACTTAATCGATCAATTTCGGATGCACTACACTGTGAACAGTTCAATTAGACAACCTTTAGTCATTGTTTTTCTTTTGGAATGGGAATATTTTTCTTCAAGTGGACATTATGATTAGGGGAAATATCATTTAAAAATAACATGATGTTTGAATCATTTATTGTACACTTCTGTTTGGTTTTTAGTTTAATTATTAAATGACGCATGACACATCATGATGTTTTTGTAAGAAAATTATGAAGTTTATTTTGTTTTTATATATTTGGAGAAGAAAATTAGAGTTGTTTGGATCAAACCTAAGTTCTCCTATCTACAACATAAACTAGGACTTTTTTATTGGTCGGTGAGACAAGGAAAATAATTAGTTGCCAGTAGCTGTAAGATTCGTTTAGAACAAAATCGATCGACTTTTTGTACTAGTTTTTTGTCGTCTTTCAGTCATTTGCACCATTTTACTTGATTATAGTTTTATTACTGTGTTATTTTTTATCTTTGGCAATGGAAAAAGAAATGGGAAACATAGAATGAATGAGCAGAATATAGATACCTGTGTGAACCCCCTTATACCATCATAAGTGAGCTTAACTTCACTATCAGGGTCATCAGCTAGCTGTAACAATAAATCCACCATGTCGTGTGGCACAAAATCCTTGGATAATTCTTTATTTTTCTGCGTATGTTCATCAAACACATGGTCGTGAAATAGGTCAAGTTTTTTCTTCAAAGCCTTCATTCGTTTCACGTAGCCCTGCAAATCCAAAAAGTCTAGCCAAGGTATCCAATCCCCAATATTCAACACTCCATTCAACAAGAACAACTCGTCTAGAATCTCTTGAAACTCTTGCAGACTCACTATCGAATTCGATCCAAGCCGATCATCGCTATTCTCACTGAAGTACTTCTTCCCCAACACGATTCTGCTTATAATACTGAGAGTAACACGTGAGAGCTGCTCTTTAACCCCAATCGGCTTCCCTGATAATCTATACAGGCGGGAGACAAAAGCTTGCATTTCCTCGACTCGGATGTACTCGAAGGACTCGAGTCTTTTCGAGCTGAATAGCTCATTCAGGTAAATTTTGCGGCCTTGGCGCCAGTATGGTCCATACGGTGCCCATGTGATATTGCAGTAGTTATAAGTAGTGTACTTGCCGGCTGCAGTTTGGGGTCTAGAAGCAAAGATATGGTCATGTTTCTTTAGAAACTCCTTAGCCATCTCTGCAGATGAGGCAACCAGTACAGGATAGGAACCAAATTTGAGCTGCATCAATGGCCCGTAACGTTGGGATAGTTTGTGAAGAGATTGATGCGGGAGGGACCCGATGAGATTAAGGTTGCCAATGATAGGCCAGGGTTTGGGACCTGGTGGAAACTTCAGTTGTTTGTATCGCCAGCCATTGAAAATTTTGGAGAGGAAGGCTAAAGAAGCTAGCCATGCTATGGACAGAACAAGCCAAGACGGGGACTCCATTGATTAGAGGAGAGTTTTACTGCTGGGAATTGGGGAATATTTACTCATTCTCAAGGTATTTAAAGTTGAGTTCCTGTGAGTTATGTGATAATCTAATGTGAATTGTTAATATGTTACACGTCAATCATGTGATGTCTGGTATGAGTGTACAAGAAAAGAAGATACTAAATTTATTTTCTGTGAGTTGTTAATATGTTATACGTGAAGCCTCCTCAACTTCAACTTTAAATATTATTTCTTTAAATAAAACATGTCCAACTCTAATAGCAGTCGCACTCAAACAAGATTTGCTTCGACAATTCTGATCTTACCTTTTTAAATCAAGTGGAAATGGTCAATTAAGTTATTTTAAATGTTTTTATTATTATCACGGGGTTGTACATTAAAATAAGAATTTTAATTCAGGTTAAGATTTTAATATTTATGAGTAGAATTTTATAAATATAGACTTTCAATAAATATGATATGTTAAAGTTGTGTGACTTGAAATCTTGTAAAATAAGGGAATTCTATATAGAACTACACTTCTTTTATTTGACATTGATTAGAATAAGATTTTTCAACCTTTAAATAGATGTAACTGAAACCCCTCTTGTATCATTCGATTTTCTTCTCCTTTGCCCGTGGTTTTTCCTAAAAGGGTTTTCCACGTAAAATTTATATGTTTCTTTTCTTTTCTTTTCTTATTGTTTCGCGATCGTTTTTATTGTCATTTTCGATGTTAGTCTTAACATGATAAATAACTCATTGATGAATAAAAATACAAAGTATAATTCTTTATGTGTTCTTTATTCTATAATATGTTATTAGCATAGTACTCAATTTTTTCACGATTATCTTCTAAGTTTTTATCTTAAGTTCAAGAAGATCTCCTTCTTAAAAGTTGGGAAGAGAGCAAAGAAAGGAAAATAGTTGGTATGAGAAAAAAATTAAAACGATAATATAATTTTTTACCCCTTGAAATTGGCAATTAGGTTCACTTTGATATCTATATTTTTTTGTCCACTTTAGTACCTGAATTTGATAACTAGATCCATTTTGGTCCACGAACTTGGATTCTATCAAAATTTGATGATGTGATCAGTGTTACTAGAACAAGATCGAATCAGTTGCTCAGACCAATTAGACCGAGAATTGATTGGTACAATTGTCAAAACAAAGTAATTGGACTGATTAAATTGAAAATAGCTTGAAATTGGTAAACATAAAAAATTAGGACAAAAATTGACACTTGAATAGGTTGAATAGGTCTAGTAATTTTTTTTTATTTCTTTTAGATTTTTATGAATTTTTAATTATTTATTTAATTATTTTTGGTCTAGTAGTCGAATCAGTCGAATAGATTAAATAAAGAATCTGTGGTTGTTGGGATCTAGTGCCCTTAATGTAATTTTTTGTCAAATATGTATATGTATATATATATATATAATTTTTTGATCAAATTAGTTTACTAAGAAATCTATTATTCACATTAATATTGTTTATATTTGTCCTCAATTGTTTTTGTACGCAAATAAAAATGAATAAACAAATATTGACTCACTAATTGCTTAACATTTAACTAATATTAAGTTGCATTATGTGGTTAGATCATAATGCGAGAAAACAATTTATATTAGTAGCTAATTTAAATGGTTCATAGTCAAATGAGTTGAAACTAAATAAATTAATTCAAAAACTATTATGACGTCTATCAAGTCCAATTAGGGAGATATCTTTTTTTGGGTAACAGAGCAGATGACTCACAAAAGATAAAAATATAGGTGTGATTGTTTGGATTGACAATACATTAGATATTACCCAAGTTGAATTAATTCTAGATCCATTTATGGATTTATTCTCTTGTGATGTTCGTAGTGCGGCTTACTTCAATCCTAAGTAAGTGTCTGACTATGCGTGCATGACTCATATACTTTGATCCAAACGCTGGTACGTTAGGTATACGAATTTTGCATGGAATGACTTCATTGATAATAGTAAAATTCATAGTCCAATAAAGGGTGAATTGTATCCTCTCAAAGGGATTACGTGGTTGATGGAAAAGTAATATGGCTACGAGTCATTCGTCTACGACGAATGATTTAATTATTATATGTTAGTAATTGATTTTTTCATAAAGGAAGATATAACGATTACCATGAGATAAAATAGGATCTCATTGGGTGAATTGATTTAGCCCAAAAAGATGAAGGACTTTCTATGAGAGTAATACACATATGACAAGTTCACTACACAATCACTTAATAAGTTGCTTTCATAATGGTATATAATAGGGATAGTTCAGTCATGATACTTTTAATGGATTGACTCCATGACTAAATAATGTTGTAATTAATAGATGAAGAGGCGAAACTTAATTACAAGTTATTTGAGCCCTAATTATATATGTCCAATTGGTTCTTCCACTAGCTCAACACAACCCTTGATGGTTTGCATTTGAATCGATGTGATGAGTAAATGAAAATGACGAATTAGAGAAACAGATTGCATGTATCACTATCTTCAGTAAAGGCATTTCCTCGCTATAAGCAAGAGATGACTTAAAGATTAAATTGATTTATTTGAATTATTATTTAATTGGTTGCAATTAAATAATTGAAGTTCGAAGTGAAAATTAAATTAATTAGTCATCAAAATTTATTGAGCGTGACAATTAAATTTATTCACTCATAGATTCTAGTACGGTAAAATGTTCATCACTTTAATGAAATCAGAATTGAGTTGAAAAAATAATTTAAATGAGGGAACTAATTAAATTTATTTTAATTAAATTCTTTTTTGAAAATAGAAAATTGGTTATTGGGTTGGTTTAAAGACCAAGGAGCCTGAAAAGGGTCACCCAATATGTATAGTCCTAATGGGACTATGGATTTTCTATTAAATATTATTATTTTGGGTTCTCTTATTCAATTAAGACTTTTATTCCGAGAGCGACTAGTGTAGAAGCTGAGCATTGGGCCCTTCATGAGGGCCTTGACATTGCGCGGGAGTATAACCTTTTGCATGTTGAGATTGAAGTAGATGCTACCTCTGTTCTATATTTTATGCAATCTACTTCTAACAAGAATATCTTATTATCTCCTTAATTGATGAATGTAGAATGCTCCTCCGTTCTATGACTTCTAGTTCCTAGAGACATATTTTTCGAGAAGGGAACAAGTATGCGGATGCATTAGCTTGTCTGCATAGTAGCCTTTAGTTATCTTTACCCCTAGATGAATTTTATGTTTGTACTAATCCTCCAGATGTATTACATTGTCTCCTTACAAATGATACTCAGGGGTAACTATGTTTCGAACATTTTGTTAATGCTTTAGTAATACAATCCTTCTTTTTTTGCAAAAAACAATGACTTTTTATATAAAAAGAGACTATGGGTTACGTCAAATCATACCATAATAAACATTGTTAGTCCGTTATTTTGTGGTGAAATTTAATTTTCTAATAAATTTTATTTTTTGAGAAAGTTTTGCTTTGGTTTCTAGCCTAGAAAGAAATTTGATTAAAGATTTGATTATTGAACTATTAATTATTAAATAAGCTTAAAAACTTAAAATTTTATTAAAACTATACGTGAAGATTCCAAATTGATTTATTAGTGGAAAAGTATTAATCAAATAATTTGTGCTTGATTTTATAATTTAATTAATATTAGGTTTGAAGCTTCTGTGTTTATTGGTTGAAAGTTTAATTTGTGATATTGAATTTGATGGATAAAAAATAACATAAAGTTTAACATCTATGCAATTTTATTATTTTAAATTGTCATTGTCATTACTTTTGATTATTTGAATTTGCATTGATTTATGCTTTTAATTTGCCAAATATAGTTCCTAATATTTAGTTATAGTAAATCACAATTTTAAAATTGTTATATATTGGTTGATATATATTGAAATTTTATTATATTATCTAGATAAACTATAATATTTTTAACTTTCTAGATATGCATGACAATTTTTGCAAGTATAAAGTATACATACTTTTTATTAATGTATTAAAAAAGTTGAATGTTTAATCCATATATATAATTTCTCTTTGTTTTAGTGACTACTATGTCAAACCTTGCAAATCTTGAATTTCTGGCTCTCAATATAATGAGAAAAAGACTATCTATCATGGGTTCTTGACTTTTAAATTCATCTAGATGCTAAAGATCTTGGAAATGCAAATAGGTTAGGTAATGAGGCATCCAACCAAGACAAAGCCAAAGTCATGATATTCCTTTGCCATCATCTCCATGAAGGGTTGATAAGTATTCATAATTCGTATATTTTGAGCCCTTATTACTTTACTTTTTATAGTTCTTTGAGTAGAATATCATGTTTTAGCTTTGTTTATGCATTTAGTGTCATTTTTGCATGTACTACTACTTTTATCTATTTTTACTTCGGTTCTATGTTGGCTAGTTACAAGTGATTACTTTGAGTGCTTTCGTGACTTGAATTAGGTACGTACGAGCTTGGGATGCAATATCGCAACTCATCGGGAATGAAAGGAACGGCTCAAAAGAAGGCATGAATAAAGACGAGTGGACCGCAACGTCATACAGTAGTGTCGTGGCACGAATCCAACCCAATAAGTCACACCCTAGTGCCCTATACCCTCATGTTGTAGCATCGTTCTATCGAGCCGCAACACTGCTATCCGTGTCATGTGGGACATGTTACTATTTTAACTCGAGATGCAAGGTTATTTTTCTCTTTTTGAATATTTAAGCATAAGCAAGTATTATAACCCTAATTTTAGGTCAAATAAACTTTATAAATAGGATCTTCTTAGAGAGAGAGAGACGTGATATAGCTGCTTTTAGTTTTATTTACTTTTTGTTTTTATTTTCTTTATGGCTTGCTAAACTTTAAATATTCTAGTCAAAGCAATATTCAAAGTTTGATTCTATAAAGAAACAAGTATTATAACCCTAATTTTAGGTCAAATAAACTCTATAAATAGGATCTTTTTAGAGAGAGACATGATATAGCTGCTTTTAGTTTTATTTTACTTTTTGTTTTTATTTTCTTTATAGCTTGCTAAACTTTAAATATTCTAGTAAAAGTAATATTCAAAGTTTGATTCTATAAAGTTTGTGAGATCGAACTGTTCTTAATCTTTGTTTTGTTCTTTGGTATTTGCATGTCTTCTGGTTTAATTATAATTGTTCAAGTTTATGAAATATTTGACTGATATTTGATAGCTTAGAACGGTTGCTTTTTCAATTAGGTAATTAGTTGATGATTGATTTATGATATTTGTTAAAAATGCATGATTATTTGTGTAGCGTGGGCATGTGATCTAACTTAAATAAACCCTAATTGTGCCTGTTGGTTAAAATTAGGTCTCTTTCATTCTTAATGCTATTAATAAATTAGATTCTGAGTGGTCTTTATAGGGTTGTTTGTCAATGTAACTCCACTATTGAGGATGGAGAAACTAGGATAGATAAAGTAGAAGCGGTGTAGGTAGGAATGTGAACTTTTGGGCCTGAAGACACTTGTATAGGCAAACCATAAAGTAAGGAAGTAGGAATGCTGGCAGGAACAAAAACAACAATTGGAAAAGTTAAAGTGTTGTTGATTATAACGACTTCTGAACCATTTTCATGAACCTTACCTCCAACCATTTTCTACCTCTTTCTTGTTGCTTTTGTGACACCTTGAACCCAACTCAAGAGTTTCGACCAAGTTCTAGAGATCACATTAGTCACCATAGTGACACAGACCAGAAACAATACACTTACACTTAACTAATCAGTCAACTCACATTGTGAATCATTCAAACTAATTTTAGAAACCAATTACATATAATCCCAATCATGCAAACACAAACATAATCATAGATAACCTATAAACATGCTTTTTCTAGCCGAAACTTACATTACAAGTCAAAAGAGCAAAATATAATTTTAACATCTCACAAAACTGTAAACCCTATTCAATCAATATTATCATACCACACTTGACTTTGACATGCTATGCTTCTTCATAAGTCAACTGGGCCAATTCAATTTTAATTTAAATTAACCAAGTGAAAATTAAACCAAATATGCGTACTTTAATACTTAAATTTAATCATGCTTACTAGTGCTCATAATGTTTCCCTGAACATGCACCGACTTAAAATGTGTCATTAGGCAAGAAAAACAATCACAAGCCAATTACGCACATATTCAAACATATTACCACACATACATATCATATTACTGCAATCCACAAATCAAAATCCAAATGAACAATAAACCCCAACATGCTTATTATACAAACCAAATATATGAAAGTATCAAACCAAAAACATTAACAACATAATGCCCAAATGAGTGTCCCCATGTCACCATAACAGAAAAAATGTACAAAAATTCCAATTTTATTACAATTTTGAATTTCGAGACTTCTAGTAATCTTCCAATGTCACCGTCCCTCCTCTGAAAACTACTATCTCTTGAAAATCAAAGAAACTCAAACAATATGCTTACTATGCGTAGTGTGGCCTCAAGGTGCACACAATGCACACTTAATCACATTAGTCGGAAACATGCTCATTACTTATGCACAATAAATATTAATCATATTATGCTCAATTCGACATTACATCATGCTTAGTTACATAGATGTCAATTTAAAAAAATGTTTTCCAATACACAACAAAGCAAAACTACTCTTATTTCATTCTCATACTGAAAGATGATATTTTAGATTTTTCTTTCCTTTTTTTCCCAAGTCTAAAATAGGACACTGTAACACCCCTAACCCGTATTCGTCGTCGAATTAGGGTTACAGAGCATTATCGTAAAATCAAAATATTTAAACTTAATTTCATTCAACATCATAAACATAACATAAACCATTAATACATACACACATCGTCCCTATATTGAGCCCTCGAGGCCCAAGAAGCACCTTAGAAATAATTCGGGACTAAATTGAAATCATTTGGAAAATCTAGGAAAATGCTACAAAAATTTGGATACAGGGGTGACACGGCCATATGCCTCACATGGCTGAGACACACGCCCGTGTCTCAGGCCGTGTAACCTTCGAACTAGGGACACACGGCCATGTCCTAGCCTGTTTCCTCACCTGTGTAACTTTCTGAGTAATGTCACACGGCCATGTCACACGCCCATGTGCCAGACCTTGTGCTAGGCCGTGTAACTCACTGACTTGCACCTTAAAGAACTCATCAGGTGACACACAATCATGTTGCCAGACACATAGCTGAGTGACACTCCCGTGTCTCAGGTTGTGTAGACCCAAAATAAACCTTAAACAACAAGTTTACCATTTCAAGCTTACTTGGACTCTAAGTAATGCATTTACCAACCAAAAGACCTATTCAAAGTGACATTAAACAAGCCAAAAATATGCCAAATCAACATCCTAAGTGCCTAACCAATGTATCCTCATTGATACCACAAGTATATACAATTATACATCAAAATGAAACATCAATCATAACTTATCAATTCACCAAATCTAACATCTACCCAATGTACCTATGATAGGCACCTTAAACACAACATTACATTAACATATATCATTCATATTTGCATTGAAACCTCTTACTTCATTCACATATATACCATATAAGTTAGTTATTTGCACTTAAGGTCATACTTAACATTTTACATATCTAAAACAATAGTAATGACACAAAAGCCTATTACATGCCATATAATCCAAAATGAACATTCCAAAAAAAAAAAAACCAAAATTTATGGATAGTGTGACTTGAGTGCCAATCCAATCGTCTAACCTTCAAAGTATCTACAAGAATAGAAAACAACACAAGTAAGCTCATTGAAGCTTAGTAAGTTCAAATGATAAATCTTACCGAAGTAAGTACAGCAAATCAAATAATAATACAACCATTTGTGTTCCCTGTCATCCACAATCTCAACCGGTGGATCATAAAATTCAATTCCAAACTCAAATACACGACAAAACCATCAAAATTACTAAACAAGTTACCTTACCGAAATTTACAATCTGATGAACGACTTTCGGATACGAGTACATCAGTATTCCATTCGAAACACACCAGATGCTCATAAGAGCTAATCCATCCAAAACACACCAGTGCACCAAAATAGAGAGTATAACACGGGAGTTTGCAACAAATGTTGAACCTTGGTCAACTCGGGAAACATACATATATACCACTCCACAAAATTCTCCACTCCAATCCCCTATAACACACCATATCTCGATTGTACTCTATCCCGCATTCAATTCGATCCAAGTATTAAATTTCAACAACTTTTCTCAAATAACTTTCATCAATTAATAACCAAATATATCTATTATATCACATTATATCATTAAAATTTTTATATAGATGTTAAATTATAAGCTGTACGAACTTACCTGGATTGAATTGTAGTATTTACAGAAGTTCAGGGACTATTCCACAATTTTTCATTTTCCACGAGTATTAACTGGGTCTTGGTCTAAAATGTAAAATTCTTCAATTATTAGCTTGCATTCACCTTCCAATTCACTTTACATTTTATACCCTTTTATTTTTCAAATCTACACAATTACCCCTAACTTTTACAACTTTTGCAATTTAGTCCCTTTAACCCAAAAATCATCAAATTAACCATTTTTCTCAAGTCAATATTCCAGCCGAATATACTAGGCCCTTAAAAAGTCCCTAATAAACATAAATTCACTATCAAACCTTAAAATTTTGACATTTTCACAATTTAATCCTAAAATCAAAATCTAACAAAAATTACTTCACAAAATCATCAAACAATACAACCAAAGCTTCAAATACATGATTATCATAAAAAACATTCAAGATCCATCAATGGAAACTTATAAAAGTTTTAATATATTCAAAAACGAAGGTACGGGCTAGCTGGACCTAGTTGCAACGATATCAAAAACATAAAAATTACAAGAAACGGGTATGAATTTCACTTACATGCAAAGCTAATAGTTTGGCTAATTCTCCCAAGCTAGGTTTTAGTGTTTTCGGTTATGGAAGAAAAAAAATAAAGAAGAAAGACTTAATTTCTTACTAAATTTTGTTTTGATTTTGTTTTAATTACAAATTTGCCATTATTATTAATTTTTATTCAATTTTTTTCTTTAATTTAAACCTCATTATCGTCCACTATGAAAAATAAGGACTAATTCCTGTATTGGTCCTCCCACCTTTATTAATTAGGCCATTAAATCATCCTAATGCTTTAATTAATAAGTTTTGCACCTTTTACAATTTAGTCCTTTTTACTTAATTAGCTATCTAAACATCAATATTTTTGAACCAAATTTTAATACGACTCTAATGAGTCTATAAATAATCTAAAACTAATAATTACAAGTTGACACGATGGAAATTTGTGGTCCCAAAATCACTATTCCTTCACCACTAAAAATCGGACTGTTACAAACTCACATTTAATATTCGGACACCATCCTGAACTCACCAAATGTTGAGCCATAGCTCTCCACCATGAACACACCACATAATGAACCGAAGTTCCAAACAAAAAGGTGAGTCAATGACTTTAGCGGTGAACCACAAAATGATTGGTGAACCAACCTAGCACATTGTGTTCAAAACTTCACTTCTAAGGCACTTCCATATGTCCTATGGCATGCTAACTATATCAAATGATTTCTACATGTATTCAAGGGAATTTATTCAATTTCATACTCAACAATAATAATGAATTTCACATGCACATTATCACTTCCAAATTTACACATTCCCTTAAATAGGTTTGCATTAAGGACACATATGCAAATAGTCACTAATCAAGTTCATTTCCAAATCCCATCATGAATATGTATCATCATACACAAATTACACACGATGACTTACTCACATTATCATGCTTCATGACAGCGCGCCCTGGCATACGTGCACCGGGCTGAGAATCAACACTACAAGAATTAATAATATAGCAGTATCTGCAAGTGTGAGAGGTCAGTTGTAATATTTATAATGTTACAATGGAACAACGGAGAATTTCAAGGATCGAACCCAAAGGAGCCAGCGATTTTATGATTCTTACTTGACAAGTATGCAATAAAGGAGTCTAGCTAGCTACTCACTACTTTTTATATACAATAATGCATAATTTGGGGTTTAATTAAACTAATTAGTTACCTAAAAGAAGACTAAATTGGAAAAGAAATAAAATTAAACAAATAATAATTAAATAACAAATAGCGACCAATGGACTTGCACGTTGCTAATTAATCTTTGGATTAAGGATCTAAACCACTTAAACTCCTAAATTAGTTCCATTTTACCTCTCACCCTCAACTTTACCAACTCAGACAAATTAGTCTAGTTTACCTCTCAACCTTACCAACTAATCCAGGACTAACGAATTGGTACCCGATAAGATCTCCTCTCGGTCTCACTTACCTAAATTTTCCTTTAGGAGCGTCAATCCTAAGTTTTTAAGTATATTCGATTTAGTCTAATTTTTACGATTTAGTCCCTATACCAAAAACTAACCAAACAACACTTCTATCAACCAACCACCTAAGGTTTAGCTACTCTTACTCATTTCTCTCTCCCTCTCTCTCTCTCTTTTTAATATAATTAGCTGAGTTTTATTAAAAAAAAACACTAAAACAGAGTACACCCCAAAAACAAAACATAACAAAATAAATAGGCCCGAGAAACCATAACCTAACCCAGCAAAAATAGGAGTTGCTCTATAAACCTCCTAATTGCATTAGCTACAATTTAATATGGCACGACTCTTGAAAAAACAATAAAGAAAAAGCTTCCAACATTAATCATTTCTTTTTCCAAAGCTCTAGATAACTGTTCATCTACTTATTTCTTTTCTCCAGACCCCTCAACTCTCAGATTTGCATAGCAGTCCCACCAACCATCATGAAGATAAGCTTCGCAACTGATCTCACTCTACCTCCCCTTCTGCAAAAACAGGTACTCCTCTACTAATATCTCATTGTTCCCTTCGTCTCAAACCCTTCGTAGCAAATAGATGAGCGACTCCACTTTTAGATCGATCCCCATATTTAAACTTGCATATCTACAACCTTCTACTAAGCCATTGATAATCTCTATTGTAGGCAAGGATTTCCGATTTATCTTCAGCCATCCGTTGTGCTTTTTTTATTACAGACAAGGTATCTCCTTCTATTTCCAAGATATTAACACCCAGATCTAGTCCCAATTGAATCCCTTAAGCATAAGCTAGGGCCTCCGCTGTAAAAGTCGAAGGTATGTTTTCATTGGGAACAATTATTGAACCAAAAACTCTTCCATCTGAACTATTGACCATCAGCCTTGAACATGATCTTTTTCCTAACGTTTTGTATGTTGCGTCGAAATTGATTCTGGCAAAAGGATTTTTCCGTGGCTTCTATCTCGCATCCCCCAACAAGTTAACAGGTAAGACTTTGTTCAAACCATCCAATTCACTGATGTAGCTTTAACGCGTAGGTTTGTGCAAGTGTACACAATCGTTATCAAGTAATAAGTAAGTATCAAGTTATCGTCTCCACAGGAAATGTATTTGTTCTAAGTCACTTAATTTGTAAAATTATATTAACAATTTGGTAAATAAAAACACAATATAGTTGAGAAGTGGTGATTAAAATATATTAAACTAAATGCAATGATCTCTAATGCAAATTATCCTAAGTATGCAAACTATATGAATGAAATAGATTTTAGTAAAATTAAACACAATCTGCAACAATTATAACATAAATAAACTAGGACAATTACTTTAATTAAACTCAATTTATTATCAACATTCTTAATAACATTCGAAAAACATTCCATGGCAACTCGGTCTTTCATGAGTTTGGAAACCACATTAGGTCCTTTCGGAATCCTTTACTTAGTAAATACATTTTACTGATCCTTATTTACTAAGGGTTTCTTAGCATTCGTGTGAGGTAACAGGGACGTGTCAGATTTGAAATAGTTTAATCACACAAATCTAAAAATTATGCAGATAATAGAGCTTGGTTAGAGTTGTTATGCAACCTACAATTTAATCAGGTCAGGATCTAAATTGAGCATGCACATTTCAATTATGTGTCCATTAACCGTCGTTTGGTCAGGATCACTCAGATAATTCAGGTGCATTTCAATCACTTATGAACAAAATATAGACATGATTTTAATTGAAAACATGATCGATTGAGGCACAAAAATTGTAAGCATGAATCAAATAAATATTATTTAATCAAAGCAATCATCCTAACTTAAATAAAATTAAGCTAACATTTTTGTAAACAAGAACAAAGAACACATAGCAAACATCTTTAGATTAAATTAAAGAAAAGAAAGATTAAACCCAATTCAGAGTGGCTGTCACCCAAGACTCTGACTGACGAGGCTCCTTCATTCCTTTGCTTTGCTCCTTTGCTGATGGCTCTCCAAGGTGGCCGACCAAGGGTTCTTTAAGAGACTTAATTGCTAAAATCTCTATAAAGAGATGATGCTAGGCGTGGGAATGGAAAAGGCTAAGAGAATTTGGAGAGAAGAGAGAATGATGAATGATGAGAATGAATGAGGAATGATTGAGGGATGATGAATAAGGGAATGAGAGGGTCTTATTTATAAGTGAGGAGAGGGCGATAGTTTGCTAAAATTAGTGGATGTTAACCTCTTCAAATCTCCTCAAACTGTGGCCGGCCATGCTTAGTGGCTTTTGACTTGATTTTTGTTTGATTTTTAAGCAATTTTGGATGCCACACAACTCAGGACTGAGACTCGGACAATCGTAAATCTTCGGGCAAATCTCTAATTTCTTCAACACTGCAAGGACCTTGTGTAATTAAACCAAAGAATGGTTTAAATGGACAGCCATGTGTAGCTGAATATTGGGTTGACTTGGTCTCCAATTTGAACG
This sequence comes from Gossypium australe, assembly GCA_005393395.2. NCBI lineage: Eukaryota > Viridiplantae > Streptophyta > Magnoliopsida > Malvales > Malvaceae > Gossypium > Gossypium australe. Next base: position 123,203,823 of record CM016619.1, read on the forward strand.
GTTTTGTAATCTAGCAACGCTATCAGACCTGTCCAGAATAAATCAACAAGTTAGAGGACCAAAGAATAAAATTTATCCAATTTAATTAATTAATTAATTAAAACCCAAATTATTAATGAAATATTTTAAAATGAATTATTAAATATAATTTTATATTTTATTATTTAATTTAATCATGCATAGCCCACTTTATGTCTTAAAAAATATAATATATTCAAATTAATATAAAATAAGCCATTTATTGCATGAAAACTATATAATAAAGCATAAAATCACATTTTAATAATTTCTATGTCCTAATTTCATAGTTTCACATATTTCATTAATTTATTAAACAATTACTTAGTTTTAACAACGGATTTAAGTAAAAAGGTGATCAATTACATAGGAAAAATCCTATATATTTTTTTCCGTTTACAGTAGCTTCTAACAAAATTTGCTATTTCTAACCAGAACTTCCTTTGCTTTTCATGTACCCACTTGTTCTTGTAGGTCCATAATGCCCAAATCGCACATACAAATAATCGACATTGACAAATAAAAACCCAAGCTTTCTTGCAAAAGCTTGGAGAACACAACAATGGAAGCAAGATAGATGGATAAAAATATTAAAGCTATAGTTTTTAACAAGTGAAAAGAAAGAAAAATTGATCGCAAACATACATTAAAACTATAACAATGTCTATCTCAAACACAGAAAAAAATAAATCCATAAACTTTAATTCCCAACTACCAAAAAAAAAAAAACAACAATCTTTTACAAAGTGAAAACATGTCCTGTAGGGCACGTTTTCACTTTGTAAAATAAAAAATGGCCTATTCTCTTGAATATATAAAAAAAGCCGGCCTATTTTCTTAAATATCTTTAAAAACGACATATACTTATAATTCATCCGCAGTTAGACGGACAATCAGAATGGGTGATTCAGTTTTTGAAGGACATGTTACGATGTTGTAATCTTAAGTTTGAATGTAGGTAGGAAAAATAGTCATTAGCTGAATTTTCTTATAATAACAACTATCAATCTAGTATTAAAATGGAATCATTTGAAGCTTTGTACCAAAGAAAATATGAGCTGAGTGAATCTATCTAGTTGGCATTTAATTCGTGAAATTGAAGATAAGGTCTGATTTATTCGAGATTGTTTAAAAGTTGCATTTGATCATCAGAAGTCGTATGCAGATTTGAAAAGAAATGATATAGAATATGTTGTTGGTGATCGTGTGTTTTTAAAAGTTTCACCGTGGAGAAAAGTGCTTCGGTTTGGCAAAAAAAAGGAAATTGAGTCCGAGATTTATCGAACTGTATGATATCATTGAAAGAATTGGTCCAGTAGCTTACATGTTAGCTTTACCTCCCGAACTTGAGAAAATTCATAATATTTTTCATGTTTCGATGTTGAGGTGGTACAAGATCAGATCCTTCGCATGTGATTACTTCCGGTGAAATTGAGTTACAACCGGATATGTCGTATTCTGAAGAACTAGTGAAGATTTTAGCATATGAGGTGAAAGAACTTCGAAATAAACGAGTACCATTAGTAAAAGTTCTGTGGCAATGACATGATGTAGAGGAAGCTACTTGGGAAATCGAAGAATTAATGAGATTGCAATATCTGGACTTATTCTCAGGTTACAATTTCGAGGACAAAATTTATAAGGGGGGAGAGTTGTAACAACCCAATTTCTAATGGTGTCGGAAATAGTGGTTTCGAGACCACAATTCTAACATGTCAGTCCATAAATATTAATTATTTAATATTTACAAAGTTATTAGTGACATTAAATTTTGGTTATGAAATTTTATTGTTTAGATAGTGTAACACCCCTATCCCGTGTCCGTCGTCAGATTAGGGTTAGGAGCGTTACTGGACAGATCGAAAACATTCATACATTTCATTCATCAATCATACACACAATGTCCCTTAAACAGGTCAACAAGACCTTAAACATGCTTATAACCCGGGTCGGGACTAAAACGAAACATATACAGAAGATCTTGGAAAATTAAAAACTTTTCTAAAATACAAGGAATACACGCCCGTGGAAGGAAACCGTGTGCCCTCCACGGTTGTTAAACACCCCCGTTTGTCCTCCCCGTGGTCGAAACTGACTTACCTTTCACGGCCACTAAGCACGCCCGTGTACCCAGGCCGTGGTCGATCCTGTCAAAAATCACACGGCTACTAAACAGCAGGCACGCCCGTGTGCCAAGGCCGTGTATTCTTGTGCTAGCTATTACCTAGCCCACGGTCACTAGGCATGGCCATGTGCCATGGCCGTGTGACATTATAGGCCATTTTCAAGGCCAAAATGCCACCCATTTGGGGTCTCACCTACAAGCAACATATACCATCCCATTTTATGCACATATAACCATCAAAACATACCAAAACATGCTTCACATATCACGATCATAATGCAAAATCTCAACTCGTAATTAGCCAAATCACATAGCTAAGTTCATATATCAACTTATACCAAAAATACTAGCCTATACATGCCATATCTAGCTTTATACATTTCCAAAGTGTACCAAAATGATTTTAGTAGTGTGATGACAATCCTTGACGGTCCCGAGCCTTCAGGCTTTGACGACCTATAAAACAGAGAAAACACACACACAGAGTAAGCTTTCCAAAAGCTTAGTAAATCAATATACAAACAAACATGGCTTGATATAGTGACTAAATCCGGGAAGCCCCGTACGAACCTAGGAATAGATAGGATTGGCTAAGTCACGACATAGAATTTAGTCCTTTTGCCAAATTAAACACACAGACAGACGAATTAGCTTATGAAAATTTAGCACATGCTAATTCACATATCAACGGCATAGAAAAATAATATTACAATATTATTTGGACTTGAATTCGTGGTCCCGAAACCACTGTTCCGACTAGGGTATAAACCGAGCTGTTACAATTCTCCTCCCCAAGGGATTTTCATCCCCAAAAATCTTACTGTTAATCAGATTCGGATATAGTTTGTCTCATTGAATCTTCCAGCTCCCATGTTGCCTCTTCAATTCCGCGTCGATTCCATAATACTTTTACTAACGGAATTTTCTTGTTTCTTAACTCTTTTACTTCACGAGCTAAAATACGGATTGGTTCCTCTTCGTAGGTCATATCAGATCAGATTTCAATTTCAAATGAGTCAATTACATGTGACGGATCTGATCGATATCTACGAAGTATTGAAACATGAAATACATTATGACTCTTTTCTAACTCAGATGGCAACTTTAATCTATATGCAATAGGCCCGACACATTCAACGGTCTCATATGGTCCGATGAATCTCGGACTCAATTTGCCTTTACGTCTGAATCGAAGCACTTTCTTTCATGGAGACACTTTCAGAAATACTTTGTCGCCAATTTCAAATTCTATATCTTTTCGTTTCAGGTCCGCATAAGACTTCTGACGATCAGATGATGCTTTCAAACAATCTCGGATCAGTTTCACTTTCTGTTCTAAATCTTTTATCAAATCAACCCCATGTAGCTTATTTTCACTAAGCTCTATCCAATACAGAGGTGTACGACATTTACGTCCGTACAAAGCTTCATATGGTGCCATTTTGATGCTTGTCTGAAAACTATTATTATATGCAAATTCAACTAATGGCAGGCACTGTTCCCACGAACCATTACACTCAAGTATACAGAATCTTAACATGTCCTCAAGAATCTGAATAATTCGTTCAGACTGACCATCTGTTTGCGGATGAAAAGCTGTACTGAAGTGTAATTTCGTGCCCAAAGCTTATTGCAATTTCTTCCAGAATCTCGATGTAAACCTCAGATCTCTATCTGACACAGTAGATAGTGGCACCCCGTGCAATCTCACAATTTCAGAAATATAAAGCTCGGCTAATCTGTCAAGTGAATAATCAGATCTTACCGGAATAAAATAGGCAATTTTCGTTAATCTATCAACTACGACCCAAGTCATATCTTTCTTTCTCGGGGTCAGAGGCAATCTAAAGACAAAATCCATTGTCACTCTATCCCATTTCCACTCAGGAATCAGAATCGGTTGTAACAACCCAGACGGAACTTGATGTTCGGTTTTCACTTGCTGACAAACTAAACATTGCAACACAAAGTTAGAAATGTCCCGTTTCATACCAGACCACCAGTAGTGTCGTTTCAAATCATGATACATTTTAGTACTTCCCGGATGAACAGATAAACGACTATTATGTGCTTCACTTAAAATCAGCTGAATCAACTCTGGATTTCTCAGAACACAGATACGATCCCGGAATCTCAAATAATCATCAATAATTTGAAATTCAGATTCAGAATTTACTTCACATTGTGCTCGTTTCGCTAGTAATTCATTATCAAATTTCTGAGCATCACATATCTGTTGTAAGAACAACGGTTTTGCTTTTAATTCAGCTATCACAGAACCGTCATCAGTCAAATCTAACTGTGCATTCAAAGCATGTAGTGCAAACAATGATTTTCGACTCAGTGCATCTGCAACAACATTCGCTTTACCCGGATGATAATCTATTACAAGCTCATAATCTTTTAACAGTTCTAACCATCTTCTTTGACGCAAGTTCAAATCTTTCCGAGTCATCAGATATTTCAAACTTTTATGATCTGAAAACACGTGACATTTTTCACCGTACAGATAATGACGCCAAATTTTTAGCGCAAACATAATCGCAGCTAACTCAAGGTCGTGCGTCGAATAGTTCTTTTCATGAGGCTTAAACTGTCTCGATGCATAAGTTACAACTTTGCCTTCCTGCATCAAAACACATCCTAGACCATTTAATGAAGCATCACTATATATAACAAACTCTTTACCCGATTCTGGCTGTACTAACACTGGAGCTTCTATTAACAGAGTTTTCAACTGATCGAAACTTTTCTGGCATTTATCCGACCATTCAAATCTAACATCTTTCTGAAGTAATCTAGTCAACGGAGTAGCCATTTTCGAAAAGCCTTTCACGAATCGACGATAATAACCGGCTAGCCCTAGAAAAATACGGACTTCAGACATGTTCTTGGAGGTTTCCAATCCAGAATAGCAGAAATCTTGCTTGGATCCACTCGGATTCCAGAAGCTGACACAATATGCCCCAGAAAACTAACCTCGTGCAACCAGAACTCACATTTGCTGAATTTTGCATACAATTTCTTTTCTCGCAGAGTTTGCAATACAATTCTCAGATGTTCAGCATGTTAGCTTCATCACGCGAATAAATCAAAATGTCATCAATGAATACGACAACAAATCGATCTAGGTACGGTCTGAAAATTCTGTTCATCAAATCCATAAAAACAGCAGGAGCATTGGTTAGTCCAAATGGCATAACTAAAAACTCATAATGCCCATACCTCGTTTTGAAAGCAGTCTTCGAAATGTCTACATCTTTAACTCTCAACTGGTAGCATCCCGATCTCATATCAATCTTAGAGAATACAATAGCTCCTTTTAACTAATCAAATAAATCGTCTATTCGGGGCAACGGATATTTATTCTTTATTGTCAACTTATTCAACTGACGATAATCAATGCACATTCTCATCGTGCCATCTTTCTTTTTCACAAATAGAACAAGAGCACCCCAAGGCGAAAAACTCGGTCTAGCAAACCCTCTATCTGTCAACTCTTACAACTGTGACTTTAACTCTCTCAACTCTGTTGGTGCCATTCTATACGGAGCTATCGAGATAGGTGTGGTACCAGGCAACAATTCAATACCAAATTCAACTTCACGAATAGGAGGTAAACCCAGTAACTCTTCAGGAAACACATCAGAAAACTCACATACAATAGACACTGATTCAACTTTGTTTTCGGGCACTTTCGAATCAATCACATAAGCGAAATAGGCCTCATATCCCTTTTTCACATAACCCTAAGCTTTTAATATAGATATAACAGTAGGCAATCCACTCAAATCATCAAATTCAATCCGTACAATCTCATTATTCAGACATCTCAAATCTATAGTCTTTCTTTTGCAGTTCACAACAACTGTAATAACCAAATTTGCCCGGCCCATTAAAGCCTAATAAACAAAACAATAAAGCCCAAACAAAGTCAAACAAAATAAGCCCAAGAATAATAAAAACCAGTCCATTTGAATGTCCAATTTAATACAAATTATAGAGCCCAGTTAATGAACCCAATCCAGCCCAATTTACAGCCGGCCCAATATGGCCCAAAGGAGACAGCCAGAAAACCCTAGGGTTTCAATTTCCAGCGCCGCCGCCCCGTCTTTTGTACACACACCTCGCGTCGCTTCAACTCCCCGCGTCCCTAACACGCGCGCGTCGGTTCCTGCGCCCACGCCCCTGATGGTTGAAGCCCGCAGCCCCCATGTGCGCACGAGCCACATTCGCACGCCTTTGCCCATACCCTACGACAGACAGAGAAACGAAGAACGACAAGCAGAAACAGAGGCAACAGAGCATGGAACAAACAACAAAATAATACCAGATGTTGTACATTTCTGCTATAAAGCCATTCGAAACCGATGTAAAGGGGGTTCTCTCTTTTACTAAAAAAACCCCGCACATTATCAGATATCAGAGACATCGATCAGAGATCAAAAAAGTAGAAAATAGAAGGTTGATTTTAACCTTTCCATATTTATCTTACACTGCTGACTTTTGTTTTTCTTCGTTCTTACACGATTATTCACCAAGAATAATCAAAAAGAAAATGAGGGGATTTTCAGAAGAATCAAACACAGAAAGATAGTTCTTAAATTCGAAAAATCAAAAATTTCTTTATGAATCATCAACAATCAGAATAGAACAAAACTTTAAAGGTTGATTTCGTTCTTTAGTTCTATTTTCGTTTACTATTGTTTCTTGTTTATTTTATTTTGTTTTCTTTTTTAACAAAAATATTTGTTATAAAAAAATAATAAATAAAGTGGAAAAGAGGGGCCTTACCGAAGCCTTCACGGGCGTGGCGTCGAAGGGTTTTCCGTCATCGGGGCTCCGCCTTAGGAGGGACGTTGAGGGCCCCTTCTCTTCGTTTCGACTCACCGAGGGTCTGGCCTTCAAGAGGGTTTGGCCTTCAAATGGGTTTTTCAAGCAGGACCATAAGCCCCCATATCTGCGCGCCATCGACCCCTGGAAGTATTGGTGGTACGACGGATGGTGGCAGAAGACCAATCGGTCGGGGAAGATGAAAGGAAAAAGGGGGAGAGTGGCTGAAGAAGAAAATTAGGGGAAAGGGCTAGGGTTTAGCCTAAAATGATTTAATGTGTTTTAATCTGGTTTTAAGACCCTTAATGAAACGGCGTCGTTTGGCTCATCATAATAGCTTTAAACGACGTCACTTAAGGCGATCCGATCCGACCCGGCCCAATTTCCCTTAGATTCGCGTGTTTTGTTGCAATTGGTCTATTTTGCGGTTGGTCCTTCCCTGTTTCGCGGTGATCCGATTGAGCCCCTTTCTTTGTTTCTTTTGTTTATTGCGAATTTTACCTCAAATTTTGAGCGCTATTTCAAATCAGGCCGCGTTCAGACATTGCGTTTTGATCATCGGGATATTTACTAGTTTAATCCCTGGATATTTGAGCACATTTTAGTTTGATCCTGGCTTTAGTTAAATTCATTTTATTTATTTATAAAATGGCTTCAATTTTCTTTTTATTCCTATTAGATATTCTCATATTCTTTTATCTATAATCTTAGTAATAAATTAAAAAATATATATCTTAGTATATGATTTGTTTACTTTAAAATTCACTTTTATGTATGTTTTTTTTTATTTAAAGATTTTCATAATATTTTTGAATACTCTTATACATTCTTATTCTTTTGCATACCAATTATTTTATTTTTCTAGTTATATAATGCTTGTTTTAAAATCCTTTTGTATACATATTTCGAATTATATGTTAGTATTGTTATGTCTGTCATTTTCATGATGTTGTATTCACATATTATTATTCCGTACTCGATACTGCCCTTTTTATTATCGAATATTGGTTCAAAAAATGTATTTGGAAATAATTTTAAAATTGAGTATTTTATATTTTTTCATAAATAGGGCAATATTCGAGTGTTTAGAAGTTCGAAAAATCACATCCTAACGTGCTGGGTGTTGATTTTTTTGTTCGACTAAATATTCAAGTACCCTTCTTCACATGATTTGAAGATCAAAGATGATCTCGATGTCAGAGTATAAAGGCGTCATACCCTAACGTGTTGGGTATGATACTCTTATTCCTTTGAAACGAGTGGATCTTGAGATCCAATTCAGATTTAATAACTTTTTCTGCCTTAAATGTTTTCAAGCCTTCGACATTAGGACAATACTAATCAATTTGGTACCAATTTTGGGAGTGACGGGGGTGCTAATCCTTCCTCGCACGTAACCGACTCCCGAGCCCACTTTCTCGAGTTTCGTAGACTAAAAATGTCGTTTTAGTAAACAAAATGTTTTATTAAAACAAAGGTGATCTGATCACACCAAATAAAGATCGGTGGCGACTCCCTATTTTAAAAGTCGATTCCCGTTTTTTTAAAAACGGTTACGACAGCTTGGCGACTCCACTGGGGAACCTCGAGAGTCAGGCCATAAATTGATTGATTTTTGTCCTTTTGATTAAAAATTTGGAAATTTGTTTTGAAAAATCACGTTTCTTCTAAAGCATTTGTTGGTGCTATAACTGCAATAATGTTGAGTCTCATAATACTTGCATTTGCATTACGATCGTTGTGGTTACACCCTTAAGTGGAGTAAGAAACTAAGCCTTCGTGAGGTTTTCACCTCCGCATGGGCTAGTGGATTGTTTCCGGGATACATCCGTACCTATGTGCTTCATGAGGTTTTCACCTCCGCATGGCCGTAGGGAAATGTATCCCCCTGAACCGAACTCGGTCCGTATGAGCCTATAATGGGTGAAGATTGAGGAATCCGCTGGTTCAGGTATCCTTCTTTAGAACCGAACCCCATATAGAAGCCCTAGAGCCTACCCTAGGCAGAATGTCAAAATAGTTACCCAGATAAGTGTTTGATGATATTTTACTTGTTTTGATTATGCAATACTGACTTGTGTTGATTTGTTTGATTTGCATGACATTCCATACAGTAGAGGTGTCAATTTCTGTTTGGTTGCTGAGATAGGAAGCTTGCTATGGAAAATGACTTTCTTGATAAAGTAGAGGACAATGCGGCTGTGCACGCATGGTCAGAAAAGTTGCAATTGGAAAAAGGAGATAGCTTAGTTGAAGGTCATACGTCGGAGCTGAGGGACTTCGCCCGCGTTAGCGTGACACAAAATGAGCTTCAAGTGTTGCGAGATATCTGGACCCATTGGGAAGATGAAGCTAAACAGATATTCTACCACCGTTACGGTGATATTTCTCACTTATTGGATGTTAAGATAGATAAACACCTGTTTCAGGCCATGGTCCAGTTTTGGAATTCCGCATACAGTTGCTTCACTTTTGGGAAAGTGGATTTGGTGCCAACAGTAGAAGAATATACCACTTTACTTCGTAGTCCCGGGATACAAGTTGACAAGGTTTATATTAGGCCTGCCTATGTCCCTCCTTTGGCGAAGAAATTGATGAAAATTACGGGAATGAGTGAACAGTGGATCTCAACCAAGATTCAACAGAAAGGTGAAGGGATATGTATTCCTTGCGTAAATTTAAGGGATCTGATTTTGATGCACCCTGATGTGAGGAGGAAGGTTGATATCTTCGCCTTAGGCCTCTACGGACTAGTAATCTTCCCAAAAGCCCTAAGACACATAGATGAAGCAGTGGTGGATTTGTTCGATCGATTGGATAAACAAGTTACACCTGTCCCAGCAATTCTTGCAGAGACTTTCAGATCATTAAATGCATGCAGAAGAGCGGGAGAAAGAAGGTTTATCGGATGTGCACAGCTATTAATGGTATGATTTTATGGGCATTTTTGGAAGATGGATAAAGTCTCTTATCGACCCTTTTATAAGGATTATTCACCGATAAAGGAGGAAGTGGCCGTGTCAAGACGAGAAGATATAACGGAAGAAGGATGGAGGATAATTCTTTAGAATCTTCAGGAGGGAGACATTGAGTGGAGAGCTCCATGGATGGTGCCTGGAGAGATCCTTTACAGGTGTGGAGACTTTAATTGGGTCCCTCTACCCGGAATTTGGAGAGTTATCGGATATGCCCCTCTGCTAGCAACAAGACAATACCAGTGTAGACAGTTCGTGCCAGCAACGCATGGGTTGGATCGAAGCGAATTCTCTTATACAGGAGAAAGTTATAAAAAGAAGATTAAGGAAGTTGCGAATGCTTGGAAGCAAACCCATCGGATGAATAGGTTGACTGTGGGTGAAACGGCGACTTCTAAGTATAAAGTGTGGCTAAACAAAAGAATCAGCGATAATATCCCGGGACCAGGTTCAGATAATGCTCAATCTATGGAGGAACGTTTGCAAATGATACCAACAGAATTAGAAATTATAAAGCAAGATTTCGTACAGTGGAATTCAGAGCTCGAGAAGAAAATTGAGTAGTTGGAGGAAGAGAAGATGCTTTTGAAATTGGATGTAGAGATACAGAAATCAGAAGCAGAAAAGGTAAGAAATGGGAAGAGCAAAACTGAAGAAGAGTTGGATAGCCTAAAGAGGGACTACAAAAAGATGCGTCTCTCGATGAGAACTGCGGAGCTAGGAAAGACTTCAGGTCAATGGCGACAAGAGTTACAAGAAGAAAGAGCTAAGGCCGAGCAATGGGAAAGGAAATTTCAAGAAATAAAGGCTCAAAAGGAGATCCTAGAAAAGCAAGTGTTAGAAGGCCAAAACGGAAGAAATGAATTGAAGACTAGAGTGGCGGAGTTGGAAAGGTCCTTAAATCATTATCGAAATCGCAATTTGGTGATAGAATTAAAAGCAAGCTTGAGTAGAATCGAAGAAATGGAAAAGAAGACCGAAGATTTAGAAGTGGCACTGCAAGATTGTCAGAATTATATTGGGTACTTGAAAGAGAGTAAGGAGCAACAGAAGGAGGAGTCACATAAGGCCCAAAAGCAAATTGAAAATAGGGACTATCTCATGAGAGAGGCCTTATATCAAATTCGAGAGGTGGCCGAACACTTGCAAATTTTGGCAGCGGAGGTGGAGGTATTAAGTGTGCGGCACGAGTCACGGACAAGCCGAGGATAGGAGTTGGCTTCGTTACTCCGAAAGATTAGGGATCTAGGCGCTAAGGCCAAACCATATCTGTAATCTGTTTTATGTAAAGAGCTTTGTTTTCTAAGAAAGTTTCCTATGGGGAATTAAATCAGAGTTGACACCTTTTTGCATTCATTTACATTGCATTTCATGCATGTGCATTATATCACATCACATCATATGCATTTAAAACCATCGAAAGAGCCCAATAAGTTGAATTTATAACAAAAGAAAAGAGAGGAAGAGAAAGAGAAATCTGGAAGCATTAGCAACCCTTGAGACTCACTATTTGGGTAGGAAGGAAGTTACCCTTAAGACTGACTGTTAGCCGATAATTAGCTTCTTTGATAAGGCAGTAAATAATAAACCGTCTAGGGTGAGAGGAACTAATTTTGCAGATTACGTAACAAGCATAGGAGTAAATGCGGTCTTTGAGCACATAAAAAGGGTCCTCCAATTCAACTGCGGACTCACTGTCGAGACTTGCCAATCTGTTATAGGAATGCCCGGTAGACCAATGGACAACAACCACATGAGGCAATTTGGAGAAGGCAGTAGGAGAGTTTGCCAAACCATCAGCAATCAATGAAGCCCAAATTATAGGCCAGGACCATATAGAAGGGGGAGAATGCCATCGCCAACAGGAAGGCCCATCCCAGCAAATGTTGGAATCTCTAGTTCTGAAGCTATGTTCCATGATCACACTATCCACGCAAGAAGAACGGGCCCCATCCCGTTACCTAGATCAAGAACGGCTAGCAATGACGAATTTAATCGTCGGCAACAAGAAATGCTCAGCTACAGGCACGATATGCTGGTTAACGTAGTGGAGTACCTCACCTCGTTTTCAGCCAGCTGTACAATTTGGTTGGAAAACTTTGATGACCTTGACAGCAGGAGATGGTTGCCAGAAGAACATGCTGTTCGAAAAGATTTCATGCTATGGGCACAAAATAGAATTGAAACAAGCATTGAGGACCTTATTTATGTCAGTCAACAAATGGGGTGGACCTTTTCTAACAATCAAGACGGAGGGCCATACTAAAACTACACACCGAGGCAAACTTTTGGGAACAGGCAGATCCATGAGTCATGGAGGTCCGTCACACCGGAAGAAGCAGAAGGAGTCGCGACAGGCAACTACGGAGAAGGATAGAAGCTATCGTCATTGCAAACGACAGTAGCACTGAAGATAGCTTAGGATCGGAAGAAGAGTGGGGTCAAGATGGAGCACAATGACCCCACTCAAATAGAAATGATTAAAGAGTGGGTTGTTGAAGACTCACCAGGGAGAGATAGTTTGCGAAGCATGCTAAAAAGGGTCTTTAGAGAGTCAGTATAAATGTGGTTGACAAGTAAAGAAGTTTCAATGATACGCCCTTGTCCCCCTGGATTCATTTTGAACAATTGGACTGCTGTGGATCTTCTTGTAGTTTCTAAGTACTCTCCAGAGTAATGCTCAGTGTTAACTCTCTTTTTGTATGCCCCTAAGTAATAGTGGGATCCTTTTGTAAGAACTTATGTTTGAACTTTATCATTTGAATGAACATTAATGGAGATGCATTTTGTCATAGTTCTTTCATTCTCGCTAACTTCATAATTGCCCCCTTTTCTCACCACCTGTCCTTACATGTACCTCACATCATGCCATAACATTATGTTTGTTTGGTTCCAATACTTTGATGCTCCTCTACAATTTTCTTTTCCATTCACCTTTCAGGTGCTCAGATATCAACGACATGAACAATCCCGTTACAAGACCTAAGATCGATTTCGAGAAAGCTATTTGTTTAGGAGAATATGAAGCTGAGGAAAATGCTGAAAATTATGTCTCGTCCCCTGACTTACTAAGAATGGTAGAACAAGAAGATAAACAGATTCTGCCCTACCAAGAATCCGTTGAGACAGTAAATTTAGGAAGTGAAGAAAAGAGGCAAGAAGTGAAGATAGGGACCTCCATTTCAGAGAGCACCAAGCATGATTTGATTGCCTTGCTTCATGAGTACAAAGATGTATTTGCATGGTCGTATCAGGACATGCCAGGTTTGAACGAGGATGCAGTGGTCCACAGACTCTCACTAAAGCCAGAATGCAAACCTATTCAACAGAAGTTAAGACGAATGAGACCTGAAATGCTTTTAAAGATAAAAGAAGAAGTCAAGAAACAATTTGATGCTGGCTTCATGCAAGTCTCCAAATATCCGGAATGGGTGGCTAATATAGTCCCAGTACCGAAGAAAGACGGCAAGGTGCGAATGTGCGTAGATTATCGCGACCTGAATCGAGCAAGTCCTAAAGATAATTTTCCCTTGTCACACATCGATACGTTGGTGGATAATACAGCAAAACATTCGTTGTTTTCTTTCATGGATGGATTTTTGGGTTATAATCAGATAAAGATGGCCCCCGAGGATACGAAAAAAACCACCTTCGTGACGATGTGGGGAACATTCTGCTACAAGGTGATGCCATTCAGATTAAAAAATGCTGGGGCAACCTATCAGAGGGCTATGGTGATGCTGTTGCATGACATGATGCACAAAGAAAAAGAAGTTTATGTCGATGATATGATTGCCAAATCTCGGGGGGAAAGAGAACATGTTGAGAACCTCAGGAAATTGTTCGAAAGACTAAGAAAGTTCCGGCTGAAGCTGAATCCAGCCAAGTGTACGTTTGGGGCTACTCAGGAAAATTACTAGGCTTCATCGTCAGTGAGAGAGGTATTGAGGTTGATCCAGATAAGATAAAAGCCATACAAAAACTACCGCCTCCGCGCACACAAAAAGAAGTCAAGGGATTTTTAGGGAGGTTGAACTACATCGCTCGATTCATTGCTCAACTTACCAGCCAGTGTGACCCAATGTTTCGACTCCTTCGGAAACACAATCTTAGAGAATGGAACAAGGAGTGCCGAATGGCTTTCGACAAAATAAAATAGTATTTGTCTAACCCTCCGGTGCTAGTACCGCCAACTCCCAGGAGACCGTTAATATTGTATCTAACTGTGTTCGAGAACTCAATGGGTTGCGTACTGGGGCAACATGATGAGTCAGGGAAAAGAGAGAGGGCAATTTACTACCTCAGCAAGAAGTTCACAGAGTATGAAGCAAAGTATCCGTCAATTGAAAAATTCTGTTGTGCTTTGGTCTAGGTAGTTCGGAGGCTCAGACTGTATATGCTGTATCATACGACGTGGTTAATTTCAAAACTGGACCTAATAAAGTACATGATGGAGTCACCTTCACTCTCAGGAAGAATGGCACGATGGCAGATCCTACTATCAGAGTACGACATCATCTACGTGAATCAAAAGTCGATAAAAGGGAGCGCAATAGCCGACTTCTTAGCAACTCGAACGATAGAGGAATACGAGCCATTGAGATTTGACTTCCCAGATTAAGACTTGATGTGCATTACAAAAGAAGAATGTGAGTCGTCAAAAGAGAAATCATGGAAGATGAGCTTTGATGGTGCATCAAATGCATTAGGGCATGGGATTGGAGCAGTCTTAGTGTCACCAGAAGGAAATCATTATCCATTCACTGCCAGATTAAATTTCTTCTGTACCAATAACATAGCGGAATACGAGGCTTGCATCATGGGACTTCGTGCAGCTATTGAACGAGACATCAAAATCTTAGAGGTATACGGAGATTCAGCGCTGGTGATTTACCAAATCCGTGGAGATTGGGAAGTGAGAGATTCAAAGTTAGTTAAATATCGTGATCTCGTCACAGAGCTGATCAAAGAATCTGAAGAAGTAACGTTTAATTACTTCCCACGAGAAGAAAACCAATTGGTTGATGCCCTAGCCACTTTGGCTTCAATGTTCAAAGCAAGCCAAAAAATGGAAATAATGCCTCTCCAAATGAGCATATACGGGGCCCCTGCGCATTGTTTTAGCATTGAAAAAGAGGCAGATGGACAGCCATGGTTCCATGATATCTTTGTATATGTCAAGAATCAAAGGTATCCCGAACAAGCAAATGAGAATCACAAAAGAACAATCAGAAGAATGGCGGTAGGATTTATTCTTGATGGGGACATCCTATACAAAAGAGGAAAAGATCAAGTGCTCTTGAGGTGTGTGGATACTAGTGAAGCGAGAAAAATACTTGAAGATGTCCATGAAGGAGTTTGTGGAACGCACGCCAATGGTCTCACTATGGCCAGACAGATTATGAGACTCGGTTATTACGCCCGAAAGTACTATAAATGTCAAGTTTACGGTGATAAAATTCATGCAGCACCTTTGCCCCTTCATGTCATGACTTCTCCGTGGCCATTTTCTATGTGGGGCATGGACGTTATAGGGCCAATTTCCCCAAAGGCTTCTAATGGACATCGATTCATTTTTGTGGTCATAGAGTATTTCACAAAATGGGTTGAAGCCGCTTCGTTTATTAATGTGACAAAGACCGCAGTTTGTAAGTTCATAAAAAAAGAGATCATATATCGATACGGATTACCTGAGAGAATCATTTCAGATAATTCTTTGAATCTGAACAACAAGATGATGAAGGAGGTGTGCGAGCAAATTCCTCGCCCTATCGCCCAAAGATGAACGGAGCAGTAGAAGCTGCTAACAAAAATATTAAGAGGATTATTAGGAAGATAACCGAGACGTATAAAGATTGGCACGAGAAACTGTCATTTGCTTTGTATGCATATCGCACATGTGTACAGTCCTCTACGGGGGCAACCCCCTTCTCCTTGGTCTATGGAATGGAAGCTGTGCTGCCCATCGAAGTGGAGATCCCTTCTTTACGAGTCTTAATGGAGACAAAACTAGAAGAATCAGAATTGGTTCGGGTTCGATATGACCAACTAAGTCTCATCGAAGAAAAACGCTTGAAGGTAATCTGTCATGGATAGATGTACCAGAAGAAAATGATCACAGCCCACGACAAGAAGGTGCGACCAAGGGAATTTCGAGAAGGAGAGCTCGTGCTGAGAAAGTTTCTCCCAATACAAAAAGACTTTCGAGGAAAATGGCACCGAATTGGGAAGGACCATATGTCGTAAAGAAGGCCTTCTCGGGTGGAGCTTTGATTCTCACTGAGATGGATGGGAAAGAGGTACTAAATCCAGCGAACTCAGATGCCGTGAAGAAGTACTACGCCTGAAAAAAAAAGAAAAAAAGAAGAAAAATCACCATTACGAAAACCCGAAAAGGGCGTCTTAAAAAAAATCAGGATGAAAACCCGAAAAGGGCGTCTTGATAAACAAAAGATATTAGGATGAAAACCTGAAAGGGCGTCCTAATGAAGGGGGTCGGCTTAAGGAGCAAGGTGACTTGAACAGAGAGTCAAATGGCGAGATTATAATATTCGAAGCAGACTCGGAAGCTCAAAATCTTCTACACAAGAAGTTTTGCTCAAAAAGATCCAGGATGAAGAAACGTGGAAAGTTCATGCGTGGGATATTCAGAGCATTTGTGACGATCAAATCTGCTTCTTTTTCTTTATAATGTTTTCTTTATTGAACTATTCCTTGTTTCGCTTTTGAAAAAAAATACATCCCTTTCATACCCACTGTGTCATTTTTATGCATCTCGTGTATGGTTTATTTAAATGATGAATAGTGAAATACATACTCTGAACAAAAGGGGCGTTGAGCATTACCTAGATGAGAATTTGGTAAGTACAAGAGCCTCAAAGCAAGGACAAAGTTCAACAGGGGGCAAGAGGGTGATATACGAGAAACACAGATTACTCGTAAAGCTTGAGGCCGGGTACAAAACCTGAGATGAAAGTCAAGAATCGAAGCAATGAGTACAGGTCATCATGAAAGTTGTAATGAAAAGGGATACATGACAAACAAACCCAGGGCGCATGGCATAATCATGTAGGCATAAAAGCATTTAAGACAAGCACGTGCATATCATGATAACATCGCGCATGACACATACAGGTTCACTAGTAAAGCAAGAAGTTTTGACGATAACCGTACCGAACCAAGGAGAAAGAAGACATCCGAGTTCCACCAGATGATCATTGTGAAATTCTAATTGCAAAAATATCAACTCATAATACGAGAGGTGAGTTGAGCCTCAGGTCACACCCTGAGGTGTTTTTCAATTTCTGTTCAAAATATCAACTCATAATACGAGAGGTGAGTTGAGCCTCAGGTCATATCCAGAGGTGTTTTTCAATTTCTGTTCAAAATATCAACTCATAATACGAGAGGTGAGTTGAGCCTCAGGTCATATCCAGAGGTGTTTTTCAATTTCTGTTCAAAATATCAACTCGAGAGGTGAGTTGAGCCTCAGGTCATACCCTGAGGTGTTTTTCAATTTCTGTTCAAATATCAACTCATAATACGAGAGGTGAGTTGAGCCTTAGGTCACACGCTGAGGTGTTTTTCATTTTCCAAATATCAACTCATAATACGAGAGGTGAGTTGAGCCTCAGGTCACACCCTGAGGTGTTTTTCAATTTCTGTTCAAAATATCAACTCATAATACGATAGGTGAGTTGAGCCTCAGGTCACACCCGGAGGTGTTTTTTAAATTCTGTTTTTCAATTTCTGTTTAAATCAACTCATAATACGAGAGGTGAGTTGAGCCTCAGGTCATATCCAGAGGTGTTTTTCAATTTCTGTTCAAAATATCAACTCATAATACGATAGGTGAGTTGAGCCTCAGGTCATACCCTAAGGTGTTTTTCAATTTCTGTTCAAATATCAACTCATAATACGAGAGGTGAGCTGAGCCTCAGGTCACACGCTGAGGTGTTTTTCATTTTCCAAATATCAACTCATAATACGAGAGGTGAGTTGAGCCTCAAGTCACACCCTGAGGTGCTTTTCAATTTCTGTTCAAAATATCAACTCATAATACGAGAGGTGAGTTGAGCCTCAGGTTACACCCGGAGGTGTTTTTTAAATTTTGTTTTTCAATTTCTATTTAAATCAACTCATATTGCGAGAGGTGAGTTGAGCCTCAGGTCACACCCTGAGGTGTTTTTCAATTTCTGTTCAAAATATCAACTCATAATGCGAGAGGTGAGTTGAGTCTCAGGTCACACCCTGAGGTGTTTTTTAAATTCTGTTTTTCAATTTTTGTTTAAATCAACTCATATTGCGAGAGGTGAGTTGAGCCTCAGGTCACACCCTGAGGTGTTTTTCAATTTCTGTTCAAAATATCAACTCATAATGCGAGAGGTGAGTTGAGTCTCAGGTCACACCCTGAGGTGTTTTTTAAATTCTGTTTTTCAATTTCTGTTTAAATCAACTCACAATACGAGAGGTGAGTTGGGCCTAGGGTCGCACGCCGAGGTATTTTTAATTTCTGTCTTTTAATTTCTGTTCAAAAAAATCAACTCATAATACAAGAAGTGAGTTGGGCCTCGGGTTACGCATGCTGAGGTATTTTTAATTTCTGTTTGCAACAATCAACTCCTCAGGTCGCACGCTGAGGTAGTTTCAATTTCTGTTTTTCAAAAAAAAAACAATAACAACAAAAAAGAAAAAGGGGTCAACTCATATTGCGAGAATGAAGAAGCAATTTGAAAAGTCCAGATTTGTTTCATTGAAGCCCTAGTGGAGCAATTAGCAGATCGAAGCTACAAATCTCTTCGTGTCCTGAAGTCATATTGGAGCAAGTTAAAAAATAAACAAGATTGAGGAAAAGCGAATTGAATCTACGGGTCATGTCTCACAGAAGCAGCGGTGGAGCGAATCAAAGCAACAGGATTACAGTAGAGTTTGAAGATGTTTGAGGAAGACGAGGACCGATAAGCCAAGGCTTGGCCAAGACCGGGCAAAATTGGGTCTTCTATTGTCTTTGCTCTATCCTCGTTTCACGACAATGAGCAAAGAGGGGCAGCTGTAATAACCAAATTTGCCCGTCCCAATAAAGCCCAATAAACAAAACAATAAAGCCCAAACAAAGTCAAACAAAATAAGCCCAAGAATAATAAAAAACAATCCATTTGAATGTCCAATTTAATACAAATTACAGAGCCCAGTTGATGAACCCAATCCAGCCCAATTTACAGTCGGCCCAATATGGCCCAAAGGAGACAGCCAGAAAACCCTAGGGTTTCAATTTCCAGCGCCGCCGCCGCGTCTTTCGCACACACGCCTTGCGTCGCTTCAACTCCCCGCGTCCCTCACACGTGCACCTCGCCTCGTTTCAGTCACCACACGTGTCGGTTCCTGCGCCCACGCCCCTGATGGTTGAAGCCCGCAGCCCCCATGTGCGCACGAGCCACATTCGCACGCCTTTGCCCATACCCTGCGACAGACAGAGAAACGAAGAACGACAAGCAGAAACAGAGGCAACAGAGCGTGGAACAAACAACAGAATAAGACCAGATGTTGTACATTTCGGCTATAAAGCCATTCGAAACCGATGGAAAAGGGGTTCTCTCTTTTACTAAAAAAAACCCCGCACATTATCAGATATCAGAGACATCGATCAGAGATCAAAAAAGTAGAAAATAGAAGGTTGATTTTAACCTTTCCATATTTATCTTACACTGCTGACTTTTGTTTTTCTTCGTTCTTACACGGTTATTCACCAAGAATAATCAAAAAGAAAAGGAGGGGATTTTCAGAAGAATCAAACACAGAAAGACAATTCTTAAATTCGAAAAATCAAAAATTTCTTTATGAATCATCAACAATCAGAATAGAACAAAACTTTAAAGGTTGATTTCGTTCTTTAGTTCTATTTCCGTTTACTGTTGTTTCTTGTTTATTTTATTTTGTTTCCTTTTTTAACAAAAATATTTGTTATAAAAAAATAATAAACAAAGTGGAAAAGGGGGGCCATACCGAAGCCTTCACGGGCGTGGCGTCGAAGGGTTTTCCATCGTCGGGGCTCCGCCTTAGGAGGGACATTGAGGGCCCCTTCTCTTCGTTTCGACTCACCGAGGGTTTGGCCTTCAAAAGGGTTTTTCAAGCAGGACCATAAGCCCCCATATCTGCGCGCCATCGACCCCTGGAAGTATTGGTGGTACGACAGATGGTGGCAGAAGACCAATCGGTCGGGGAAGATGAAAGGAAAAAGGGGGAGAGTGGCTGAAGAAGAAAATTAGTGGAAAGGGCTAGGGTTTAGCCTAAAATGATTTAATGTGTTTTAATCTGGTTTTAAGACCCTTAATGAAACTGCGTCGTTTGGCTCATCATAATAGCTTTAAACGACGTCACTTAAGGCCATCTGATCCGACCCGACCCAATTTCCCTTAGATCCGCGTGTTTTGTTACAATTGGTCTATTTTGCGATTGGTCCTTCCCTGTTTCACGGTGATCCGATTGAGCCCCTTTCTTTGTTTCTTTTGTTTGTTGCAAATTTTACCTCGAATTTTGAGTGCTATTTC
The DNA here is from genome assembly GCA_005393395.2 of Gossypium australe. NCBI lineage: Eukaryota > Viridiplantae > Streptophyta > Magnoliopsida > Malvales > Malvaceae > Gossypium > Gossypium australe. The sequence continues at coordinate 123,224,321 of CM016619.1, forward strand.
AAATCAGGCCACGTCCAGACATTGCGTTTTGATCATCGGGATATTTACTAGTTTAATCCATGGATATTTGAGCACATTTTAGTTTGATCCTGGCTTTAGTTAAATTTATTTTATTTATTTATAAAATGGCTTCAATTTTCTTTTTATTCCTATTAGATATTCTCATATTCTTTTATTTATAATCTTAGTAATAAATTAAAAATATATATCTTAGTATATGATTTGTTTACTTTAAAATTCACTTTTATGTATGTTTTTTTTTATTTAAAGATTTTCATAATATTTTTGAATACTCTTATACATTCTTATTCTTTTGCATACCAATTATTTTAATTTTCTAGTTATATAATGCTTGTTTTAAAATCCTTTTGTATACATATTTCGAATTATATGTTAGTATTGTTATGTCTATCATTTTCACGATGTTGTATTCACATATTATTATTCCGTACTCGATACTGCCCTTTTTATTATCGAATATTGGTTCAAAAAATGTATTTGGAAATAATTTTAAAATTGAGTATTTTATATTTTTTAAAAAATAAGGCAATATTCGAGTGTTTAGAAGTTCGAAAGATCACATCCTAACGTGTTGGGTGTTGATTTTTTTGTTCGACTAAATATTCAAGTACCCTTCTTCACATGATTTGAAGATCAAAGATGATCTCGATGTCAGAGTATAAAGGTGTCATACCCTAACGTGTTGGGTATGATACTCTTATTCCTTTGAAACGAGTGGATCTTGAGATCCAATTCAGATTTAATAACTTTTTCAGCCTTAAATGTTTTCAAGCCTTCGACATTAGGACAATACTAATCAATTTGGTACCAATTTTGGGCGTGATGGGGGTGCTAATCCTTCCTCGCACGTAACCGACTCCCGAGCCCACTTTCTCGAGTTTCGTAGACTAAAAATGTCGTTTTAGTAAACAAAATGTTTTATTAAAACAAAGGTGATCTGATCACACCAAATAAAGATCGGTGGTGACTCCCTATTTTAAAAGTCGATTCCCGTTTTTCAAAAAACGGTTACGACAACAACATTATGCATAAACAACCAATCCATACCCAGAATAATATCAAATTCATCAAATGGAAAAAACATTAGATCAGCAGGGAAACAGATATCTCGAAAAATTAACGGACAGTTTTTGCATACTTTGTCAACAAGGACACTTTTATCTAAGAGGTTCGATACTTTTATAGTAAACTCAGTAGACTCTATAGGCAAAGTCTTGCTGAATACTAAATTCATGCATATATATTAATGCGTAGAACCAGGGTCTATCAATGCAATCACAGAAGTATCATAAAGAGTAAAAGTACCCGTTATCACATCAGGTGATGAAGCTTCCTCTCGTGCTCGGATAGCATATGCTCTGGCGGGCGCTCTAGCTTCAGACTTGGCAACATTGTCTCTCGTAGTTCTCTGACTACCACTGACATTTCTTACATTCTTCGACGTTCTACCTCTCACCGGTGCATTATCAAATCTTGGATTCTGAATAGTTTCTGGCTCAATCGATTCAGGGCAATCACGGATAAAATGATCAAGTGATCCACATCTGAAGCAAGCTCTGTCATTTAATCTACAGCTTCTCGGATGCCTTTTTCCACAATGTTTACATTCAGGTCTCTCAGTCCGGACATTACCAACACTGGTCACAGAGGTTGCTGGGGTTTTAGAACTCATTTGCGATCTAGCTTGATTTCTGTTCAAATGTCCCACATTATCTCTGGAACGACTTTAATCATCTCGGAATCTTTTCGGAGCAGACTGAAATGATTTACTTTGAAATCTCTTTCTCATATCTCGAGCTTCAGACTCAGCTTTCTTTTTATCTTTTCCAAGTGCCTCAGCTTTGCAAGCTCGGTCCATGAGTACAACGAACTCTTTTATTTCTAAGATACCAACCAACAAACGGATATCTTCATTAAGTCCATCTTCAAATCTTTTTCACATTATAGCTTCGGAAAATACACATTCTCGAGCATACTGACTTAGTTTCACGAACTCTCGTTCATATTCTGAAACAGTCATACGGCCTTGTTTCAATTCTAGAAATTCCTTTCGTTTCTGATCAACGAATCTCTCACTGATATATTTCTTCCGAAACTCGATCTGAAAGAAGTCCCATGTAACTCGTTCTCTCGGAACAATAGAAATTAAGGTTTTCCACCATTGATACGCCGCATCTCGAAGCAAAGATACAACACACTTTATGTATTCTTCCGGAGTCAGTGACATTTCATCGAATACCCGGATAGTATTTTCAATCCAGAACTTGGCCTTTTCAACATCATCATCATTAGTAGCCCGAAATTCTTCGGCCCTATACTTACGAATCTTGTCAACTGGAGGCTTATTCCACAGATTCAAATTTGCAGTCGGAGGTATATCGGATGTCTGAGGGGGGTTAATCGGGGGCGGAGGTTGCGAAATAGTCGGGTTATTCTTTACAAATTGAGTGAACCACTCACTCATCATCTGGAAGAAAGCTTGTTTAGCTTCTCCCTCTTGACCGCTCGTAGCTGGTCTCGAATCAGAGGGTGCTGTCCCTTGCGTGGGAGCAGGTGCATTACTTTCCACGTCCTCAGCTACGACTCTTTCGGGATCCATTACTATACGAAAATCACATTTTATGCATCAGGATTCATCACACTATCATAATTCAGATATATGACATGTATAGCTAGACTCTGACACGCTACGTTAGTCCGAGAATCGACTGAACCGTAGCTCTGATACGAACCAAATGTAACACCCCTATCCCGTGTCCGTCACCGGATTAGGGTTAGGAGCGTTACCGGATAGATCAAAAACATTCATACATTTCATTCATCAATCATACACACAATGTCCCTTAAATAGGTCAATGGGACCTTAAACATGCTTATAACCTGAGTCGGGACTAAAACGAAACTTATACAGAAGATCTTGGAAAATTAAAAACTTTTTTAAAATACAGGGAATACACACCCGTGAGAGGAACCGTGTGCCCTCCACGGCTGTTAAACACCCCCGCGTGTCCTCCCCGTAGTCGAAACTAACTTACCTTCCACGGCCACTAAGCATGTCCGTGTACCCAGGCCGTGGTCGATCCTGTCAAAAATCACACGGCTATTAAACAGCAGGCACGCCCGTGTGCCAAGGCCGTGTACTCTTGTGCTAGCTATTACCTAGCCCACAGTCACTAGGCACGCCCGTGTGCCATGGCCGTGTGACATTATAAGCCATTTTCAAGGCCAAAATGCCACCCATTTGGGGTCTCACCTACAAGCAACATATACCATCCCATTTTATGCACATATAACCATCAAAACATACCAAAACATGCTTCACATATCACGATCATAATGCATAATCTCAACTCGTAATTAGCCAAATCACATAGCTAAGTTCATATATCAACTTATACCAAAAATACTAGCCTATACATGTCATATCTAGCTTTATACATTTCCAAAGTGTACCAAAATGATTTTAGTAGTGTGATGACGATCCTTGACGGTCCCGAGTCTTCAGTAGCTTTGACGACCTATAAAACAGAGAAAACATACACAGAGAGTAAGCTTTCCAAAAGCCTAGTAAATTAATATACAAACAAACTTGGCTTGAATTGCACATAATCAAATCAATAAAAGGACCAATTTGGTTCTCATGATACAAATCATCTCATTCTTTCTTAAGCTTGTTTGCTTAACCATCACTTGTCACCATATTCCAATTCACATACCATATATGCACATAGTTCATCTAGTCAAACTTTACATATTGTATCATCAATTCCATAAACATAACATTCTAGTAAAATCACATAGATACTTACCTTGTATACACAATTAGTGTATAATCAACGTACCTGAATCGGACATTCATTTACTTAATCTATCAAAGCTCGGATTTGCCATTCGAATCTCAGACTTGCCCGTTGAATCGTAAGGAATCTAATAGGACACTCAGAGAGCTCGAAATATTCGTACAATGCCAACGTCCCAGACGAGGTCTTACATGCACTCAGATATCCATGCCACTATCCCAGACAGGGTCTTACATGTATCAATACGATGCCGATGTCCCAGACATGGTCTTACATGCAAGGATCATAACAATGCCAACGTCCCAGACGTGGTCTTACACCTAAAGCTCATATCGATGCCAACGTCCCAGACGTGGTCTTACACGAGTCTCAAATCAACGCCAACGTCCCAGACGTGGTCTTACATGATAAAAATAGTACAGATATCTATGTTGTGACTTAGCCAATCCTATCTATTCCTAGGTTCGTACGGGGCTTCTCGGACTTAGTCACTATATCGAACTTATCTCGGAATTCATATGCATAACCTCTCATAGGCATTCATTATCATCATTAGTCATATGAACAATTACAATTGCATACATATACGTTTATTTGCATAGTGACTTACCTCGGATTCGATCTATCGGAATGAAAACGGCTACTCGTTTACTTTCGCTTTCTTGCGATCTAAGTCCGTTTTCCTCGGTTCTTGATCTAAACATATTCAGAATTAACTCTTTTATTCACTAATTCATTCAATTCAATCCATACACATATTTAGGGCTATTTACAAATTAACCCTCACATTTGCATAATTTATCAATTTAATCCATTTTTCTCAAAATATCAAATTCACAAAATCTACCAATGCTCATGCTTAGCCGAATGCATATACATATCATACAAGCCCATATTTTCCAATCAAATAGCAATTTAGTCCCTTAATTTGCTATTTTCACAATTTAGCCCTATTTAGCTAAATTCATCAAAACTTCAAGAACAAAACATGTTCATCTAGCTCAAATCTTTCATTTAACAACTAAACTAATCTCAAAACTCAACATATCATCAATGGCATTTTTCACAAACATCATCAATACACAAAATTAAGACATGGGTTTTGTAGCTCTCAAAGCAACGATTGCAAAACGTAAAAATTATCGAAAACCGACTCAAAACATGCCTTGATTTAAGCTTACAAGTGCCGAATATACAAAGCTTCAAACTTTCTTTTTCTTTCTTTGATTTTCGGCAAGAAAGTGATGAAATAAGGCCACTTACTCATGTTTCTTTTATTATATTATAAATATAACTTATAAAATAAAAATAATATAACTTTTAACTTATAAAATAACATATAAAAACATGTTATAAAACCATGTTGCCGTCCACTATAAATAAATATGGGCTATTTGCCCTTTAAGGACTTCTCTATAATAAAGCCATCTCAATTTGATCATTAATCAAATGAAAAGTCACTTTTAAACTTTATGCAATTTAGTCCTTTTACCAAATTAAACATACAGACAGACGAATTAGCTTACGAAAATTTAGCACATGCTAATTCACATATCAATGACACAGAAAAATAATATTAAAATATTATTCGGACTCGAATTCGTGGTCCCGAAACCACTGTTCCGACTACTAGACTGTTACAGATAGTTAATTAATTAAAAAGGGTTAAATTGTAAAAGCTTGAAAAGTTAGTTCCAATAGATAAAAGTATTAAAAGGATAGTATAATGTAATTTGATGAATCTGTGTGGTAATTAAACGATATAGAACAATAGTGGACAAATATGGGCTAAGTTTAATTGATTGCTAAGTTATAAAATAAAGGTAATTAAGTAATTATATTAATTAAATGATAATAAAACATAAAAGTAAAACAAAAGAAATTGACATCTTCTTGGGTGCTCTTACTGAAAGTAGAAAAAGAAATTGTCATTGTTGGAGTTTGGTTGTTCGGTTCTTTATGGTTCATGCATGTAAGTGATTTTATTAATTGTTTTTTGTAAATGTTGTATTTTTTATTTAGTTATAGTTTAATCTAAGGATTATTTAGTGAAATTGTCAAAGTTTAGAAAAGTTACCATTGAAGTTCTTGATGTTTTCTTGATATTTATGCTTTAGTTTGAAGTTAAATGAGAGATTTGAATTATTTTTTAAAGTGAATTTGAGTTATTTTGAGATTAGGGATTTAATTGGAAATAAATTAAATTAAACATGGTTTTCTTGAGAAATTTTAGCTTGTATGGTTTGTTTAAAGGTATAGATAAATTCGGCACAAAGGTTTGATAATTGATTGTGAAATTAAGCTCATTTTAATGTTGAGGATTAAATTGAAAAAAATGTAAAATGATTAAGGATAAATGTATAAAACTGAAAATAAGGTGTCGTAACCATTTTTTGACAAAACGGGAATCGACTTGGTTTTGAAAATAAAGAAACGGGAGTCGCCACCGATCTTTTATTAGGTGTGATCGGATCACCTTTGTTTTAATAAAACACTTTTGATTTACTAAAACAATGTTTTTTTTTTGGTGGCCCATGCAGGTCTACGAAAATTCGAGAAAACGAGTTCGGGAGTCGGTTACGTGAAAGGAGGGGTTAGCACCCTTGCAACGCCCGAAGTTGGTACCAAATTGATTGATGTTGTCCTAATGTTGAAAACTGGAAAATATCTAGGGTAAAAATTAAAAAAAAAATAGAATTCGTTAGATTGGGATTGAATCTCAGGATTATCTCATTTCAAAGGGATAAAAGTATCATACCCAGCTCGTTAGGATACAACACATCCATATTCTGACGCCGAGATCATCTTTGATCTTCAAAACATGTGAAAAAGGGTATTTGGTTATTTAGTTGAAAAAAATCGACACCCAGCACGTTAGGATGTGATCTTTCGAAATTCTAAACACACAAATATTGCCTTATTTATTTTTTTTAAAATGTTTAAAAGATGTAGGTTTTGGGAAAATATATTTTTTATTTTAAACGACGATTATATGCCAATATTTGTATTTTATAAACATTTGAACAAAATTATTTAAAAGTAATGATGATATATTAACATTTAAAACAGGCAATAAAACAATAATAACACAAAATATAATAAATGATAATTCCTACACTAAAGTAATTGTAAACACATGATGAAGCATAAACAAATATAATTAACAACAAACGAATATGAACCTATTTAACGCATGCTTAGGTAATAGATAAAAGACACATACATAATAGAGCCAATATAAACATAAATATTGTGATTTTAAATAATATATAAAATTACCTATAAAAACAATATAAATAGAATATATTATGTAACATAAATGAATTTTAGCTAAGACATTGTATAATATACGATTTAAAAACAAATAATATATATAAAATTATCTAATGAAAATAATTTTTAGCTAAATAAAAGTAATAAACAGTAATTATAAAAATACATACATATTTATACCGTTAATATACTGGTATAGTAATATGGACAATTTAACATACTACAAAACAATAAAATAAAATAAAAGGATGTAAATAAAATAAACAAAGAAAACGGGGGGGCAAATAGTAATTAAAAAGAACTGAGAGGATTAAAATAAAACACGCATTAAATGACGGGGGTAAAGTTGAAATTATGCTGAATTTTAAAACGGAGTCGTTTTGACTTGAGCCATTGAAGGCCCGCAGGATCGAATTGAAGAGAAATGCGAGTTTTGGGGTCAAATTAAAAATAAAAGAACTTAAATCAATCGGGATTGAAAATAATACAAACACGGAAGTACTGGAATAGCAATTAAACCATTTGAAGAAAACACGCGGATCCCTCGTGGATTCTGGGTCGGGTCAAATCGGGTCATGGGCCTGTGTTAATACGGCACCGTTTCAAGGCTACTGGAACGGCCCTAAACGACGCTGTTTTATCTCTTTATGAGAGGGCAGATTCTTCCCTTTGCTTTCATTTCTGCTGCTACTCAAAAAACGGAAGGGGTTTTCATTCTTCTTTTTTTTGTTAGGGTTTAATCCCCTGTCTCAGTGCCGCCACCAAGACCAAATACAAACGATACGGATCTCCCTCTGGACTTCGCTCCTGATGAATCAAAGGGTGAACCAACGACGGCTCCGATTCCGGTGATGTCCTTTACTCTTTTATTTCTGGGTTTGCTTTTTGTGGGTTTATGAAACTTTAAAGAAAAATAGAACATTCATAACTAAATAAAGGAATAAGAGCAGAAAATGATGAATGAAAAAAATCAACCTTTAACTCTTTTTTGTTTTTTTTTTGTATTATAATTTATTAAAAACGAATTCCGAAGAAAATAAGTAATAAACTTAAAAAACAGCGTTCTGATGAAACTAGGAATGTTTAAAATCGACCTACTAAATTCTTTCTTTCTGATTGTTGATGGATTATGCCGTGTTCTGCGAAAAAACCCAACTCTCTTTTAATCTTTGCTTCTGATTTAAGGTTGATTGCCTTCTATCCGAAAAAGAGAAGCCTTCCCCCTTGTAATGTTTCATATTCGACTTTATATGGCCGGAAATCAAAAAACAAAGAGAATAAAATACACCATTTTCCTCTTTCTTGTTGCTGTTGCATGTTGGCTTCTCTTGCAGGGTATGGGCGAGGCGAACGACGGAGGCCGAGGCACCTGGGGAAACTCCGAGCGTCAGGGGTGTGGGCACGAGGAACGACGCGTGTGGGGAATTGGAGCGACGCGCGTAGGGAATTGGAGCGACGCGCGTGGGAAATTGGAGCGGTGCGCGTGTGGCGGACGCGCGGGGGAGCTGGAGCGGCACGCGTGTGGGGACGCGCGGTGGCGCTGGTGAGGGGACTCTAGGGTTTTCTGCTTGTTTTTGATTTTGGGCCACTGGGCCATTCGGGTTGTTGGGCTGTATTGGGCTTTTGTAATTGGGCTAATGTTTTGTTTTGTAAATGGACATTGTAATTGGGCTCCGTTTTTTGTAATGGACTTTGGACTTTATTAATTATTGGATCTTTTGTTTTGTTTATTTGGTTATTATTTTTTGTGCTTAAACGGGCTATTTGGGATTGGGCTATAATTTGGGTTTGGTATTTTGGGTTAATCTGGGCTTGGTGGGTTGTAAACGGGCTGCTTATTGTTGGGTTTTAATGGTTTTGGGCCTTGGTTGTTTCTGACGGGCCCGGGCCAAAATTGGTTATCACAGCTGCTCCTCTTTGCTCGTTGTCCTGAAACGAGAATAGAGCAAAGACAGTAGAAGAACCAATTTTGCCTGGTCTTGGTCAAACCTCGATTTATTGGTCCTCATCTTCCCCAAACGTCTTCAAACTCCAATGCAACCTGTCGCTTTGATCTACTTCACCGCTGGTTCCGAGAGATAAGACCTTAGCTTCCATTTGCTCTCGTCCAATCCTCTTTGCTCACCCTTCTCTGCTGAAAACTACTTCGCTGGAATGTTGACCCAGGGAGGTAAGTCTTGCAGCTTTGATCTGCTCCATTGGGACCTCGGGGAGATAAATCTGAACCTTCCGACTGTTTCCTTACTCTCACAATATGAATGGATTTTAACAGATATTAAAATGCCTCAGCGTGCATAACCCCAGGCCTAACTCACTTCTCACATTACGGGTCGATTTTAACAGAAATTGAAAAACAGAAATTACAAATACCTCAGCGTGCATAACCCGAGGCCTAACTCACCTCTCGCATAACGAGTCGATTTTAGCAGAAATTGAAAAACAGAAATTACAAATACCTCAGCGTGCATAACCCGAGGCCCAACTCACCTCTCGCATTATGAGTTGATTTTAGCAGAAATTGAAAAACAGAAATTAAAAATACCTCAGCGTGCGTAACCCGAGGCTCAACTCACTTCTCGCATTATGAGTTGATTTTAAACGGAAATTGAAAAACAGAAATTAAAAATACCTCAGCGTGCGTAACCCGAGGCTCAACTCACTTCTCGCATTATGAGTTGATTTTAAACGGAAATTGAAAAGCAGAAATTAAAAATACCTTAGTGTGCGTAACCCGAGGCCCAACTCACTTCTCGCATTATGGGTTGATTTTAAACGGAAATTGAAAAATAGAAATTAAAAATACCCTAGCGTGCGTAACCCGAGGCCCAACTCACTTCTCGCATTATGAGTTGATTTTAAACGGAAATTGAAAAACAGAAATTAAAAATACCTCAGCGTGCGTGACCCGAGGCCCAACTCACTTCTCGCATTATGAGTTGATTTTAACAGAAATTGAAAAACAGAAATTAAAAATACCTCAGCGTGGGTAACCCGAGGCCCAACTCACTTCTCGCATTATGAGTTGATTTTAACAGAAATTGAAAAACAGAAATTGAAATACCTCAGCGTGCGTAACCCGAGGCCCAACTCACTTCTCGCATTATGAGTTGATTTTAACAGTAATTGAAAAACAGAAATTGAAATACCTCAGCGTGCGTAACCCGAGGCCCAACTCACTTCTCGCATTATGAGTTGATTCTAACCGAAATCAAAAAATAGAAATTAAAACGTATCATCTGGTAGAGCTCGGATATCTCCTTTCTCCTTGGTTTGGTACAGCTATCGTCAGAACTTCTTGCTTTACTGGCGTACCTGTATGTGTCATGCGCGATGTTATCATGAAATGCATGCGCTTGTCTTAAATGCTTTTATGCCTACATGATTATGCCATGCGCCCTGGGTTTATTTGTCGTGTGTCTCTTCTTGTTACGACTCTCATGATGACCTGTATTCATTGCTTCGACTCTTGACTTTCCTTTCATGTTTCGTACCCGTCCTCGAGTTTTATGAGTGATCTGCGTTTCGCGTATATCACCGTTTTGCCCCCTGTAACTTCAGGGCTCATCTCATTGTGACCTGAGGGTATAGGATTTGAATATCTTCCATTCATCCCACTGCGACTCTAAAACATAGGGCTTGTCTCTTATTCAGCCCACCCTCTTGTTATTCAAAGGTACAGGATCTGTATCAGCTTCCTTCTAACGATCACTCTTTAGGTGACCCAACCCGATGTATATGCGTGATGCTCGCATGAATGCAAAATGTCATTTTCTTTCGAGAATGATTCTGGTTTTGCACTTGGGTTAACAATGCCCATTTTCTGTCAGGATTGTGTCACTGACGCGATACCTTGTCATTTTGTTCAATCACCTTAATTTGGACTCAGATATTTCCAACCCTTAAGCTCGGTGAATCTTAAGCAATAATCCTGTTTCAGACTCCTGTATTGTTTAGAGGTTTCCAGAGTAATATGCGAAACTCCTTTCATAAAAGTACTATTAGTTCAATAATCGTTATTTCAATGCAAAATGCTCAAAAAAGGACCATAATGATGGATGGAATGGGAGTTTATTGGGAGTATAGCTCGAATCAAACAAGTTAATCAAAGCTAGCTAATGTAAAGAAGAAGCAAGTTTATTTAGAGTGTATTTGAAAAGACAAAGATAGCTGACTCAAAATGGAAACTAGGTGCCCCAGATATCGCAGCTTGAGCTTCTCTGTTCAAACTTCTTGAGGACCATTTTAAACTTAATATGTGTTTAAGGGATCCGGAGTACTTTGTCGATGCCCCAAGGTGTAACATTCCTCTTCATTGTTACTTCAAGCGTAGCAAGACTACTGTATGCCCCATTTTTATCAAAATTTGAGCTACACGTTTCGGGTTTTCAACTCAAACCCACCTTTGGTCTCAAAGTGCCTTTTGCGGGTTTTCACTTTGGCCTCTCCTTTTCTTCTTTTTCTTTCTTCTCAGTTTTTGTTTTTTTTTTTGTGTGTTTTTTGTGTTTTATTTTATTTTATTTTATTTTTTGTTTTTGAATCTTTTTGAATTCACCGGATTGGGCAGGTCCTTGTCGTCTTTCTCAAACAATATCCTTGTTTCCCTAGAACTGGCCTTCTTTGCTACCTAAGGTCCTTCCTGGCTTGGCATCTTCTTTCTTCTGAAGTCCTTGTTGCATGGGAAAGGATCTTCTTCAAAGCCCTATCGTGAAATTTTCTAAGGCGATCCTTTTTGTTGTAAACTCGCTTCATCTGATCATGATAGATATCTCTCAACATTTTGTTTTCAAATTCACTTGATCACATCGGGATTGGATCCATTCCACCTTATCCAATTTTGGCTCGGCCTGTGCCTGGGGATAAGAGAATTTTGACTTCACTAGGCAAAACCTAATGAGGACAGCGTTGTCCCAGCAGAGGTCCTAGCCAAAGTTTAATTATCAACAAAGGGTAAACGTAACTTTTATATGCCAACATTCCCAAGTTTAGGTCATCTTCCTAACAATCTTTGTTCTGTTGCCCCCTTTTTTTTTTTTACACCATGACATGGCACTTGATCCTTCAAAAGACCGCAAACTTTTGACATTGTGCGGTTAAATATGACCTTTTCGCCTTTTTTGTTAATATTTTTTTTCTTTTTGGCCTAATGACTATCGACTTTGTAATATTGGCATATGAAGTGACCCTCGCCCTCTTAGTGAAGAGATCGACATCCACAAAAATGAATCGATGCGGACCTGAAGCTTTCGAGGAGATTGGCTTGATAACGTCCCTGCCCCACGTGTAGACAAGGAGGAAAAAACACATAAGTTCTGTCCTCGATTTGGCGTTTGATGCAATTTTCCTTTCTGGGTAGACCAGTAGCTCGAACCTCTTGATTGGCTTAGTCAGGGTAGAACCATCAGCATGTGATCTTCAAATATCCTTATGGACTTCTTCTGTGGCTTCCTTAGCTTTGACAGCATACTCGTGCCTTAGTAGTCCCGGCGTGATCGTACAAAAATATCTTTGAACTCTTGGAGATAACTCAATGATTCCTTGCCTTGTCCTGCGGCAAGCTAAGCTTCCATCTTCATCTCATTCGTTAGCTCGTATTGTCCGCTGACACTTCATAGGGTAGGATCCGTCATTCTTAACAAGCTAGGAAATAAGTTGCAATCTCTGTCATCTTCCAAGTTCTTAGATCCCTCTAGACATATATCTCCCTAAAAGGGAGTCAGTAACAGTGTCGCTCATGTCATTGATATCTGGGGACCCCACTGTGAGTATGAAGGCAGAAAATCCAAAGAATAAATGATTCTAAGGATGATTATTCGTACGATGTGGTCATGAATAAAAAATGAAAAATGTACAGAATAAAATGAAAATGTTTACTGGACGATGCATTTAATAAAAATTCCGGACACAAGCCTATTTCACAAAAGGACTCTTATTGCCTCTAGGCTTAAAGCAACAAGCGTGTATTGAATATTACTCCAGATTAGCTAAAATACAGGGATCCCTTTGCAGTTTCATTGTTCAAAACAAACCCGGGAGGACAAGGGAGTATCATTGAAACCTCTTTAATTGCATCATCCCTTTTGTCACTGCGCTCACGTTCCCTTCAAGGTAGTTAGGGGGTGGATTTCCAACCGTATTACCAGTACCGTCAAATTGTAAAATCCCTACATCAATAAGAGCTTGAACCCTTCTCTTAAAGGCTAGACAATTTTCTGTAGAATGCCCCTGGTTCCCAGCGTGATACATGCAACTAGCATTAGGATCATACCATTTCGGGTATGGAGGCTTCAATGGTGCCATATAATGTGGCGATATTAACTATTTTTCCAACAATTTCAGACACAGTTCTCCGTATGACACAGGGATAGGGGTGAGTCGAGGTTTTTCAGGATTGGGTCTCGCCGGTCTTTGTTCATTTTTGAGTTGGTTTGGAGTAGGCGTGTTATTAGGTGGGAACACGGTGAATGGTCTTTGGTCATCCCTACTCGTACTACCCACTTCCTTTTCCCTTTTCTTAGGGGTCTTCAATGTCCGCTCCCTCCTTTCTTTTGCCTCTGCTTGGACCATTGGTTTAGTCCGACCCTCCTCAGGGTTAAAACATGAGCCTGTCGAGAAGTTCAGCGGGGTCGAGGTATTAGTCTGATATTGGGGCCTGATAGTGGCGGGTCCCCCATGCGACCGCGTGTCTGGTTGAGTTGGGATATTTATCGGGGAATAAACAATTTCTTCATATTCATCCACATCGTCGACCACTTGGCCCCTCCTTGTTTCAAATCCTCCCGCTAGTAGCTGGGTTAGATGGCATATCATATTCTCTTGGAACTCTCGCATTTGCTCTCGCATCTCTCGTTGAATTCTGGTTGATTGCTCTTGCATCTGTTGTTGAATTCTGATCAATTGCTCTTGGATCAATATTTGTCTTTCCTCTAATCTCTCCAACCTTTGTTCCATGTTTTCTAGGTTAACGAAATAATTTCACCTAATTAGAGTCTTTCTACAAATTCTAATGCATGTGATACGATGTAATGCAAATGCGTGAAATGCAATGCAAATGCATGGGATGAATGCAAAAAGAAAGAGAGGCGTTGATCATGATTTCAATTCCATTAGAAGAACTTTTCTAGAAAATACGTTTCTTTTCATTAAAGCGGATTGCATAGATGGCCGTGTCCTCATAGTCTAGGTGAAAACACCAATCCTCTCTTTTGTGTCGGGAGTTTGTGATTGTGTCCCGTGAACTTTCTCAATAGACGTCTCTTCTAACTCCTTGTCACTTGGTCCAGGTCGTACCTCGTCATTCGCTTAACCTCCGCGATACTCGTAATCCTCCGATGACTCCCGAACAATCCTTGTCGGCTTGAACCTCCAGGTAAATCCTCTTCTTCGTATCCGGATGTTTATGGATGTGTCTTTTGAAATTTCTCAATAGAAGTCTCTTCTAGCTCTTTGTTGCTTGGTCCAGGTCGATTTTCTGATGACCCCCAAACAATCTTTGTAGGCTTTGAGTCTTCGGGCAAGACCTACTATCGTTGTTACCTAGAATATGTTCGGACGACCGTATTATAATCCACTTCATCAAGTAACACATTTCCTTATGACAAACTCTTCTATTCCGCAATCGAACATGAATCGACACCTCCTTTCTAATGATGCAATGCAATGCAAATGCATGGTATGAATGTAAAAAGGTGTCAACTCTGATTCAATTCCCCACAGGAAACTTCCTTAGAAAACAAAGCTCTTTACATAAAACAGATTACAGATATGGTCTGGCCTTAGTGCCTAGATCCCTAATCTTTCGGAGTAACGAAGATAACTCCTGTCCTCGACTTGTCCGTGACTCGTGCTGCACACTTAATATCTCCGCCTCTGCTGCCAAAGTTTGCAAGTGCTTGGCCACCTCTCGAATCTGATTTATGCCCTCCCTCATGCAATAGTCCTTATTTTCAATTTGCTGCTGGGCATTATGTAACTCCTCCTTCTGTTGCTCTTTACTCTCTTTCAAGTACCTAATATAATCCTGACATCCCTGCAGTGCCCCTTCTAGCTCTTTAGTCTTCTTTTCCATTTCTTCAATTCTACTCAAGCTTGCTTTTAATTCTATCACCGAGTTGCGATTTCGATAATGATTTAAGGACCTTTCCAACTCCGCCACTCTAGTCTTCAATTCATTTCTTCTGTTTTGGCCTTCTGACACTTGCTTTTCTAGGATCTTCTTCTGAGCCTTCATTTCTTGAAATTTCCTTTCCCATTGCTCGGTCTTAGCTCTCTTCTCTTGTAACTCTTGTCGCCATTGACTCGAAGTCTTTCCTAGTCCCGCAGTTCTCATTGAGAGACACATCTTCTTGTAGTCCCCCTTTAGGCTGTCCAACTCTTCTTCGGCTTTGCTCTTCCCCTTTTTTATCTTTTCTGCTTCTGATTTCTGTATCTCTACATCCAACTTCAAAAGCATCTTCTCTTCCTCCAACTGCTCAATTTTCTTCTCAAGCTCTGAACTTCGCTTTACAAAATCTTGCTTTATAATTTCTAATTCCGTTGGTATCATTTGCAAACGTTCCTCTATAGATTGAGCATTATCTGAACTTGGTCTCGGGATATTGTCGTTGATTCTTTTGTTTAGCCATACTTTATACTCAGAGGTCACCGTTTCGCCCACAGTCAACCTCTTCATCCGGTAGGTTTGCTTCCAAGCATTTGCAATTTCCTTAATCTTCTTCTTATAACCCTCTCCTGTATAAGAGAATTCGCTTCGATCCAACCCATATGTTGCTGGCACGAACTGTCTAGACTGGTATTGTCTTGCTGCTAGCAATGGGGCATACCCGATGACTCCCCAAATTCCGGGTAGAGGGACCCAATTAAAGTCTGCATCTATAAAGGATCTCTCCAGGCATCATCCATAGAGCTCTCCACTCAATGTCTTCTTCTTGAAGATTCTGAAGAATTGTCCTCCATCCTTCTTTCGTTATATCTTCTCGTCTTGACACGGCCACTTCCTCTTTTATCGGTGAATAATTCTTATAAAAGGGTCGACAAGAGACTTTATCCATCTTCCAAAAATGCCCGTAAAACCATACCATTAATAGCTGTGCGCATCCGATAAACCTTCCTTCTCCCGCTCTTCTGCATGCATTTAATGACCTAAAAGTCTCTGCAAGAATTGCTGGGACAGGTGTAACTTGTTTATCCAATTGATCGAACAAATCCACCGCTGCTTCATCTATGTGTCTTAGGGCTTTTGGGAAGATGACTAGTCCGTAGAGGCTTAAGGCGAAAATATCAACCTTCCTCCTCACATCAGGATGCGTCAAAATCAGATCCCTTAAATTTACCCAAGGAATACATCTTCATTCACCTTTCTGTTGAATCTTGGTCGAGATCCACTGTTCACTCATTCCCGTAATTTTCATCAACTTCTTGGCCAAAGGAGGGACATAGGCGGGCCTAATATAAACCTTGTCAACCTGCATCTCTGAAATACGAAGTAAAGTGGTGTATTCTTCTATTGTCGGCACCAAATCCACTTTCCCAAAAGTGAAGCAACTGTACGCGGAATTCCAAAACTGGACCATAGCCCGAAACAGGTGTTTATCTATCTTAACATCCAATAAGTAAGAGATATCACCATAACGGTGGCAGAACATCTGTTTAGCTTCATCTTCCCAATGGGTCCAGATATCCCGCAACTCTTGAAGCTCATTTTGTGTCACGCTAACACGGGTGAAGTCCCTCAGCTCCGACGTATGACCTTCAACTAAGCTATCTCCTTTTTCTAACTGCAACTTTTTTGACCATGTGCGCACGGCCGCATTGTCCTCTACTTTATCAAGAAAGTCGTTTTCCATAGTAAACTTCCTATCTCAGCAACCGAACAGAAATTGACACCTCTACTACATGGAATGTTATGCAAATCAAACAAATCAACACGAGTTAGTATTGCATAATCGAAACAAGCAAAATATCATTAAACGCTTATCCAGGTAGCTATTTCGACACTATGCCTAGGGTAGGCTCTAGGGCTTCTATATGGGGTTCGGTTCTACAGAGGGGTACCTGAACCAGCAGATTCCTCGATCCTCACCCATTATAGGCTCATGCGGACCGAGTTCGGTTCAGGGGGATACATTTCCCTATGGCCATACGGAGGTGAAAACCTCACGAAGCACATAGGTACAGATGTATCCCGGAAGCAATCCACTAGCCCATGCGGAGGTGAAAGCCTCACGAAGGCTTAGTTTCTTACTCCACTTAAAGGTGTGACCACAATGGTCATGTAATGTAAATGCAAGTATTATGAGACTCAGCAGTGTAGCAGTTATAGTACGAACAAATGCTTTAGGAGAAACATGATTTTTCGTTAAAAAACAATTTTTCAAGTTTTCAATCAAAACGACAAAAATCAATCAATTTACGGCCTGACTCTCGGCGTCCCCAGTGGAGTCGCCAACCTGTCGTAACCATTTTTTGACAAAACGGGAATCGACTTGGTTTTGAAAATAAAGAAACGGGAGTCACCGCCGATCTTTTATTAGGTGTGATCGGATCACCTTTGTTTTAATAAAACACTTTTGATTTACTAAAACAATGTTTTTTTTGGTGCCCATGCAGGTCTACGAAAATTCGAGAAAACGAGTTCGGGAGTCGGTTACGTGCAAGAAAGGGTTAGCACCCTTGCAACGCCCGAAGTTGGTACCAAATTGATTGATGTTGTCCTAATGTTGAAAACTGGAAAATATCTAAGGTAAAAATTTAAAAAAAAAACAGAATTCGTTAGATTGGGATTGAATCTCAAGATTATCTCATTTCAAAGGGATAAAAGTATCATACCCAGCTCGTTAGGATACAACACATCCATACTCTGACGCCGAAATCATCTTTGATCTTCAAAACATGTGAAAAAGGGTATTTGGTTATTTAGTTGAAAAAAATCGACACCCAGCACGTTAGGATGTGATCTTTCGAAATTCTAAACACACAAATATTGCCTTATTTTTTTTTTAAAATGTTTAAAAGATGTAGGTTTTGGGAAAATATATTTTTTATTTTAAACGACGATTATATGCCAATATTTGTATTTTATAAACATTTGAACAAAATTATTTAAAAGCAATGATGATATATTAACATTTAAAACAGGCAATAAAACAATAATAACACAAAATATAATAAATGATAATTCCTACACTAAAGTAATTGTAAACACATGATGAAGCATAAACAAATATAATTAACAACAAACGAATATGAACCCATTTAACGCATGCTTAGGTAATAGATAAAAGACACATACATAATAGAGCCAATATAAACATAATATATTGTGATCTTAAATAAATATATAAAATTACCTATAAAAACAATATAAATAGAATATATTATGTAACATAAATGAATTTTAGCTAAGACATTGTATAATATACGATTTAAAAACAAATAATATATATAAAAATTATCTAATGAAAATAATTTTTAGCTAAATAAAAGTAATAAACAGTAATTATAAAAATACATACATATTTATACCGTTAATATACTGGTATAGTAATATGGACAATTTAACATACTACAAAACAATAAAATAAAATAAAAGGATGTAAATAAAATAAACAAAGAAAACGGGGGGCAAATAGTAATTAAAAAGAACTGAGAGGATTAAAATAAAACACGCATTAAATGACGGGGGTAAAGTTGAAATTATGCTGAATTTTAAAATGGAGTCGTTTTGACTTGAGCCATTGAAGGCCCGCAGGATCGAATTGAAGAGAAATGCGAGTTTTGGGGTCAAATTAAAAATAAAAGAACTTAAATCAATCGGGACTGAAAATAATACAAACACGGAAGGACTGGAATAGCAATTAAACCATTTGAAGAAAACACGCGGATCCCTCGTGGATTCTGGGTCGGGTCAAATCGGGTCACGGGCCTGTGTTAATACGGCACCGTTTCAAGGCTACTGGAACAGCCCTAAACGACGCCGTTTTATCTCTTTATGAGAGGGCAGATTCTTCCCTTTGCTTTCATTTCTGCTGCTACTCAAAAAAACGGAAGGGGTTTTCATTCTTCTTTTTTTTGTTAGGGCTTAATCCCCTGTCTCAGTGCCGCCACCAAGACCAAATACAAACGATACGGATCTCCCTCTGGACTTCTCTCCCGATGAATCAAAGGGTGAACCGACGACGGCTCCGATTCAGGTGATGTCCTTTACTCTTTTATTTCTGGGTTTGCTTTTTGTGGGTTTATGAAACTTTAAAGAAAAATAGAACATTCATAACTAAATAAAGGAATAAGAGCAGAAAATGATGAATGAAAAAAATCAACCTTTAACTCTTTTCTGTTTTTTTTGTATTATAATTTATTAAAAACGGATTCCGAAGAAAATAAGTAATAAACTTAAAAAACAATGTTCTGATGAAACTAGGAATGTTTAAAATCGACCTACTAAATTCTTTCTTTCTGATTGTTGATGGATTATGCCGTGTTCTGCGAAAAGAACCAACTCTCTTTTAATCTTTGCTTCTGATTTAAGGTTGATTGCCTTCTATCCGAAAAAGAGAAGCCTTCCCCCCTTGCAATGTTTCATATTCGACTTTATATGGCCAGAAATCAAAAAACAAAGAGAATAAATTACACCATTTTCCTCTTTCTTGTTGCTGTTGCATGTTGGCTTCTCTTGCAGGGTATGGGCGAGGCGAACAACGGAGGCCGAGGCACCTGGGGAAACTCCGAGCATCAGGGGCGTGGGCACGAGGAACGACGCGCGTGGGAAACTGGAGCAGTGCGAGTGTCGCGGACGCGCGGTGGAGCTGGAGCGGTGCTCGTGTGGGGACGCGTGGCAGCGCTGGTGAGGGGATTCTAGGGTTTTCTGCTTGTTTTTTATTTTGGGCCACTGGGCCATTCGGGTTGTTGGGTTGTATTGGGCTTTTGTAATTGGGCTAATGTTTTGTTTTGTAAATGGACATTGTAATTGGGCTCCGTTTTTTGTAATGGACTTTGGACTTTATTAATTATTGGATCTTTTGTTTTGTTTATTTGGTTATTATTTTTTGTGCTTAAACGGGCTATTTGGGATTGGGCTATAATTTGCGTTTGGTATTTTGGGTTAATCTGGGCTTGGTGGGTTGTAAATGGGCTGCTTATTGTTGGGTTTTAATGGTTTTGGGCCTTGGTTGTTTCTGACGGGCCCGAGCCAAAATTGGTTATCACATAAGGCATTATATACTGAATTGAATAATATATGAAATCATTATTATTAATTGAAATAAATTATATTTTTGATCAAGATCAAGTTGATAATAGTGGAAAAGGGAAGGTTGTTCATTAATCACTGAACTTTTTTTGTTTCTGCATTTTGGCCCTGGGAAGTTTGTACGATTTTATTTTAGTATAATTTAAACATTTAATTATTTATGAATTGGAATTGCTAAATGATATGAAAATAATGAACATGAGAAAGTGGATTGATTTGTAATAGAAATATTATTGAGTGTTGTTATGGAATAAATAAATGAACTGATGAATGTAGGATAGAATACGATTGGCATGCCAATAGATTTTAACAGAACATAGTTCCTGTCAATAAAGAATAACAGAATTCATGTCAATCACAGCTCACAATAGGTGAGTAATGCTCAACAATAGTACAAATAATTTATCTACATTTCAATAACATTCAGAGATCAATAAAACGATGTTGATGAATGATATATGGATACGAGTTGTTGATTCGTAAATTCTTGAAGCCAAGTTAAATTCTAGACATCATACTTTTATTGAGACCTTCAAGAGTATGAAAGTTGCATATTTTAGTTTATGGCATATACTAGGGTGTCTACATTTAAATATGTTAATTTCATATGACTTGATCTTTGTGTTGAATGTTATTTAAAATTGAGCTTGGAAACTCTACTTGGTATTTCACTATATTATTATTCTTTTGATCATTTGAAGACATGCATGCTTACTTTTCTTTTGCGGATGATGAATGTGGATTGAGGTGGTTCATAATGGTTTAAAGTCGTCACAATTCCTTTGAAGTGATATTGAGAAATTTTTATGTTATTTCTATGTTCATGTATAGATATTTCAATGTTTTTAACTATTTTTAAGTCTTGTGATGTGTTTAAATGAATATGGGATGATTTGGAATTATTTTGAAGTGTTTTTAACTTGTTTTTAAGGACCCTATTTTAAGTATCAAGACATGACACATTAGTCTTTAAAATTTACTTGTTTTAAAACTCAATTTTTGTTCTAGGGATTCAAGGTTTTGACATTTATTCTTTAAACCTCGAGATTTGCAAATATCGAAATTAAATTTTTATAGTAAAACTTGCATGTCCCAAGACTTGAGAGTCAAGTATCGAGACTTACAAGTCAAGCCTCGAGATTTGCAACCCCGTACCTATGCAACTTAGTTGTTAATTATTTTAGATCTCCATAAACTTATTTTAAGTTTTAAGCTTATTTAAATTATTGAGAAATGTTTAAATATGATTTTTAAAATATTCTTTTTAACTCCAAATTAACTTCAAGTATGTTTTAATGAATTATTTAAATGTTTAAAGTTTAAATTTTTTAATTTTCCCTGAAGTTTTCTACTTGACTAAGTTCTAATAGCAACTCGTATTCCTATTGAACATTGGGAGGGGCAAGGGCCCTTTGACGGTGGAGGCTTGGCGATCTCCGCTCCCGTTTTGATGGTTCTTAGTGGAGGGAGAAGAGACCTCCGATGTTGTGATGGTCCCGTTCGGCGAGGCTTCAAGCAGCAGTGCTTCTTCCTCCTCCACTAAGAAGCCCAAGCGGAAAGTGGAATGTTGTTTCTCTCTGGTCTTGGGGTGCTTAATCCTAAGTCTCTATCCACTTCCTCTATCTCCCCATACATAAGTTGTATTTTTTTAAAAGAAAAAAACGCATTCTTTTTATGCTGATTTGGTTAATGGGCAGGCAGATATTGTCGTGGATAATTGTGCAATTTGTAGGAATCACATCATGCACCTCTGTGAATCTGTCATCTTGAATTTATGTTTTTATTCGTTCTGTGATTTTTTTTTTTCCTTCTCTGTTGGTTTAGTAATTCCGATTGTTTACTTAAATTTGATTGTTCAGGTATAGAATGCCAAGCCAAGCAAGGCAGTGACACCGGTGAGAAATGCACTGTTGTTTAGGGTATGGTTTTTTTCACTCTTCGAAACGTTATGCTTCCCTAATTATACAGTACGGTAACGTAATGTGAAGTAAATGAGTGAATGCTCTTTTCTGGGTATGGAAGAAAGCGAACTACTAATATATTTTGGAGAAATTATTATGAAACTTAAATATTTTAACTAACAACATTATCTGATAACTATAGCTATGGATAAATTAGATTGGTGGAGGCTAATCCAATTTTGGTTTTCTGCCTTGGATAATTTACAGCTAATGTTATCCATATACATAAAATTGGAGGTTCCGCTGCTATAGGAACAACTTGAGCAATTTTAAACTTGTGGGGTGCTCTGCTTAATTGCTTTAGGGGCTTGAGCAATTTTAGCTAAATGTTATCCAAAATGATTGATCCCAACCTTTTATTAGAAGCTAATGTGAGTGTAATTCCATGACTAAACTGCTTGAGGTGCTGAAGAAATTAGTTGTTAAAAACTGCTGTTGATTTTTACTTGTTTGCTCTAGTGTTCTTAAGATTCAGAATATAGTTTTTGGAGAAACTATTGAAGCATGTGGATGAGAACATAAAGATGAGGACAATAGATGTCTTTATCAGCATGAATATATTTGCTTGTCAATGGTCTTAAGATTTTATGGCCTTAGCTGTAACAATTGTTCCTTAACTTACATATAAATGTGTGCTTTTGACAACAAAAAAATCCCTATAATATTTCTTAACCTGCACCATGCTTGGTCCAATATTTAATAGCTTTCTGTGTAAGTAGGGGTCTGCAACCTTGCATTTCAATTCCACTGTCCACGTTCCCAACTTCATAGCAGTAATGTCTGGTTTTGCAGATAATAGTGAGTAGAAGTATGGCCAGTAGATCTTTTGGATGTTAGCAGTTCCTTTTGTGGCAGAAGAACATGAAAATTTAAAAAATTCGTCGCCTGAGAGATTCGAACTCTCGCGGGGAAACCCCATGTACTTAGCAGGCACACGCCTTAACCACTCGGCCAAAGTTATTGTATTTGTGATCTGCTGGAAACTTAATTTGAATTCTATTGTTTGAAGTTGGATTTTAGTTAATTGGATGATTCGAGTTCATTTCTTCACTTTATTATAATCCTATTAACATGATGCCTATAACTCCCTAAAATTCTATCCATTTATAAAAAATTTAAAAATGTTTCAAAGTCTTCATTTATTTGTAGTTAATGAGAGTTGTATAATTAATTCAATATATATGGCAATGACAAGTTTTCATGTTTGGTTAGCATATTGTTTTATGACATGTTTATTAAGAATTTCATACTTATTTTTCTATTATGCTACTCAAAGGTATTCATTAAATTTAATTTTTCAAGTTTTAGTCTTGTTTGATTGGTAAGGAGGTTAAAGGCATAAAAGAAATTAAATAATATTTTTATTTGCCCACAAAAATATTCTGATTTACTGATATATAAAATTTTAAATATATAAATAATGAGTTTACATTCATCCATGTTCTCTGGGTTTGTAATCTTATAAAGATTTTTAAGCTTACATGATTATGCTATTGCATTGTTATTCATTTTCATGATTAATCATGGAGGATGATCCTTTCAATTATAATTTTAATTGGAATTTATGATTGTTTTAATTTTATGCTATAATCGTGAATGGGTTGATGGAATTTTATCTTTTGATTTCTTCTTTTTTAGTGTTTTAATAAGTCATCAATCATTATATATATATATATATATATATATATATTATATTAAATCGATCCTGTAGAAGTGAGCGTATATTTGAGTCCTTACTGAAATATTTTAATTGAGTGCTAAACAAACCAATGTATGCCTTTTAACTACCTTTCATTTATAAAGTTTTAAGCTTTAAGTTATCTATTACAATGATTGAGTGCTAAAAAATTCTTTTTCTATCAAGACAAGATGTCAAATGATAAAAGAAAAAAAAAAAGTTCCACTTTTAGTTCTTGCTTATAAGGTTCGTATGTTCAACAGTAACGTTGTTATGTTAGATGTATGCCTCGTGGTGGAACGAAAAAATCATTTCGAACAATCATCAATTATGGACTCATGTATAAGAAAAGAATCGAATTGAAACAATGGTCGAAATTAAATTTACTTTTTTGAAACTGGAAGAGCGACGAATAACATTGTTGATATGACTCCTTTGAACGATGTCAATCCTAAGCCACAACAATAACGTCTCGGCCTCTACGTAATCTTCCCAATCAAAAAAAAAAAAAAACAGCAAAATTCTCTTAATTTTTCTTGGTAAGCCTAACACACTAATGGATTTTATTCCTTTTATTTTCTTTGATATCACATATCAGAAATAAAATAGGATTATTCCCTTATTATTAGAGAAACAAATGAAGTCAAAAAAATAAATTATATTCTTTCCTAAAGAATATCAATTTTCATGCCTTTTATATTTTGACCGAAATTAATTATTATAATTATTTATATTAATAATTTCGGTACACTATATGCAATTAATATTTTAAATGAATCAAATTCATATATTAATTTTATCTATGTTCTCTATTTGTGTACAACAAGTTTGTACATATAATGTATTCAATATTTAACTATCAAATTAAATTAATTCAGTTTTTTAGTTAATTTATTTTCTTTGTTTTTGGGCCATTTTGCTTTTGTGTCTTTGGTTATTGGACTTTGTAATGTTTTTGTTTATTTTAAAGCCCAGTATGGTATTGTTCAAAAAAAAAATTAATTCAATTAATTTAATTCATGTGACAACTAAATACAATACCAAATATATTTGGATTTTGTTCACTTCAACTATAGGGTGTGACCCTATAGGTTCTTGTAACGTTAGTAGTAATACCATAGTGTTTCTAATATTACAAGTAATGAGTGACATTTAACAATATATCATTGCTACCCAAGTTACAAGAAGTCGTGATTTGACATAACTTTTCTGTGATAATGTTTTCATGTACTATATCCTTTTATTCTTAATATTTAGATTGGACACAAGCCATGAAATTGTCAAACTTGTATAGTCTAATCTAATATTTTTTGATATTCTGAGTATACTATTATAAACAAATAAGTGTGATATCTTATATCAACTTATTTGAGCATGACCATACATTGCTAGTCTCACTCCATCAAGAGGCCTAAGATATTGCTCCCATTATTTAGGAGGGACAAATCTTATCTTGATCAACCATATCTCTCTACATAGATCTTAACATACCCAACATCAGTTTTTATAGTATAACCTGTTATGGTAGATGTTTGACTGTGTCAAAATATAAAACTTACCATGTTGGGACAATGATGATCTCAAGTATGAGGATCATATACATAGTTATTACTATGAGTAATGTTGTGACTATTACATAATAATCCAAGAACCATACCCATAGCGGGTCAGTCTTGTATGTTGTTCTCTAACACATACTCTTGTATCAATTTTGACATCCTTATGTTAATGA
Source organism: Gossypium australe (assembly GCA_005393395.2). NCBI lineage: Eukaryota > Viridiplantae > Streptophyta > Magnoliopsida > Malvales > Malvaceae > Gossypium > Gossypium australe. Next base: position 123,250,029 of record CM016619.1, read on the forward strand.
CAACACTTTGGCATCAATCAACTAGACATTAGTCTCAATGCATTATCATTCTCAAGACTTTATTATTAATCAGTTTATTTGTACACACAGAAAAAGAAACTAAAATAACAATGGCAATGTCTTATATTAACAAATAAGGTAAAACGAGTATGTGATTATATTCATCTCATGATTAGTTTTTGGGCATAATCTAACATGTTAGTGCATGTATTTATTCAAGCTTTTGACATTGTTATCTAAGCAATCATTCTAAGTTTATTAATGGATTACATGTAGCTCAACAAAGAGTATTAGGGTGTTCTTAATTGTCATATTAGTCAGATTATATGAAATAGGGCGTCACGTCATCCTGTAATTATTTAATAATATTTTTAGCAAATTTTTTCATGTCATTGATACATAATTTTGGTAATTTTTTCACTTGAATCTCAAACCCCAAATCTTAAGCCCTAACCCTCAACCCTCAAACCTCAAACCTTAAACCTTGAACCTTGAACTTGTCCTTTTGGTTCAAGGTTCAATGTTTGAGGTATGGGGTTTATGGTTCAAGATTCAGATTAAGAGTTTAGGGTTCAAGGTTCATGTTAAGTTTAGGGTTTATGGTTCACTATTTGAGGTTCAAGGTTTTAGGTTTGAGATTTAGGGTTCTAGGTTCAGGTTAAAAAGTTACCGAAATTATATATTAATGACATGGATGTTGTAAATTAAATGGATGTCATAACCCCCTTTAAGCATATTAAAATAATGAGATAAAACTTTTTACTTAATTTATAATCAGGAGATTATTAAATAGAGTAATTAAGAAACTTTAATTCATTAAATGTAATACCTTTATTAATTGAATGTAAAGGAGCTTATAAATAGCACATTGTAAGTGAAAATAAAACAATGAAATTCTCTCGTATTTTCCATCCTCTTTTATTTATTGTTTTATTAATTTTTCTATAACACATTATCAGCACAAGCTTCTACGAGTTCATAGTGAAGTTCATGTCATTTCGACTTTATATAATTTGCCCGTATAACTCCCGTTAAACTATATACAGTATGCGTATTTTCATAATTCTTTTATTTTATTATCTAGATAAAATATTTGCTTTGGGTAACATTTGCACATTTATTTTTACAACTAAAATCTAATAATGATAATTATATATACATTTTTTTATTAAAAGAAATTTCAATTAATTTAATTTGTGTTAAGTTATTATTATGACTATTCCTCTTTATGACAATATTTGACATACATATTATTATTTAGCAAATTTGGTATATATAATTGAATTATTTCACGATTGAGAATACTTATTATTTTACTAATATTTTTTTTATTTTGATTCAATTGATTATAATTTCAAATCTTGCCAAACTTGAATTTGCGGCCTTAGACATCTCAGGCAAGAATTATTTGTCATGGGTGTTAGATGCTGAAATTCACCTAGATGCTAAAGGTCTAGGAAATACTATATTAGCATATAAAGAAGCATATAATCAAGACAAGGAAAAAACAATGATTTTCATCCGTCATCATCTGCATGAAGGATTAAAAGTGGAATATCTCACTGTGAAAGACCCTCTTGAGTTGTGGAAAAATTTGAAAGAACGATTTGACCATCAGAAAACTGTGATACTCCCAAAAGCTCGTTATGATTGGATGCACTTACAGTTACAAGATTTTAAGACTGTAATGAATACAATTCAAAACTTTTCAAAATTAGTTCTCAACTAAAATTATGTGGAGAAAACATAACTGATGAGGACTTGTTGGAGAAAACATTCTCAACCTTTCACGCTACTAATGTGCTCCTGCAGCAACAATACCGTGAAAAAGGTTTTAAAAGGTATTCTGAATTGATTTCATTCCTTTTGGTGGCTGAACAAAATAATGAGCTTTTGATGAAAAATCATGGAATTCGTCCCACTGGTTCTGCACCATTCCCTGAAGTGAACATAGCAATACACAATAATTATAAAAATAGAAAATATAGAAGTCGCGGCCGTGGTCGTGGACGTAGTTGGGGACGTGGTCGAGGATGTATTAGTAATCGTTATCATGGTGGTCATAACAATGATACTTCTAACCACCAGAAAAAGAATAACAATGAAAGACAAGAAAGAAGTGGTCAAAATAATCTTTCAAAGATTGTTGAGAATATACGCTACCGATGTGGTATGAAGGGGCATTGGTCACGTACCTGTCGTACGTCTGAGCATTTAGTGAAACTTTATCAAGCACCCATTAAAAGGAAGGGAAAGCATATGGAGACAAATTTTATATCCCAAAATGATGAAATGGAGGCAAAAGATGAAGATATTCATTATAATAATTGATCGCTGGAATTAGAGTCTTAAAATTTATAAAGAGAATGATCGAACCTGCAAACTAACTCTGACAACGATTAAAGGCAAATGTACCTATTGAATAGTAGTATAGCTTAGGCAAGACCGGATTGTCGAACCCAAAGGAACTAAAAGTACTAATACTAACCTTCTTTTTATTATCTAGCCTAAAATAAATGAAGTTGTTTAGATCTAACGACTACTAAGCTAAAGACGCAAAGACAAAAAGAATGAATTGAGAAATAACTTGAAGGAAGGCTCAGTTGATTTAAGACGATACCCTCAGGAAGAATCCACCTAGACTTCACTTGTTATGTAACCCTGAACCATATGATTTATTCACTTGACTTGATCCGTAGGATTCCCTAATTTATATTAAACCCTCTCTCGAGGCGAATAACGTCTAACCCTAGGTTAATTAACGGAAATCTCTTTCTCACTTAATAACCCCCTAGAATAGCAGTTAATCGATCTATGGACTCCCATATTAGGTTTCACCCTAATCCGACAAAATCTCGTCACCCTATCTCTAGGCGCGCGGACGACTCCGCTTTAATTATGCTAGATCTATTCTTAAGAAGTGACTTTTACTCCTCCACCAAAGAACATCTGACTTGAATCAATATCCTGAAAATATTAACACAAGAATTAAGCGCACATAATTAAGAACAAATCAATTATTTATCTTATAGTTCAGAAAACAATAACAAGATTCATCTAGGTTTCATCCCATTCAGGTATCTGAAGGGTTTAGTTCATAACAAATAAAGAAAACATCTCAGAAGAAAAGATAAAGCAAAACATAAGAAATCCCTAAAACTCCCTAAAGGAATTGAAGGAGAGATTCACCGTCTTGAGTAGAATTCCGGCTTTCTAGAGATGGATCAACTGGCTATCTTCGAGTGATTCCTACAACTTTGATCTTTTCGGCTTGGCTCCTTGGCCTAGCTAACCACCCTCTTTTCAGGTAACACTTAGGGGTTTTATATAGGCTCTTGGAATGTGTTTCTTCGCCCCAAAGTATCCAAATCCGAATGAAATTGCTCTTTACCATGATAGGGACACGGCCATGTCACACGCCCGTGAGACTAGTCTTCAAGCCGTGTTCGGACTTCTTTAATGAGGCACGGCCATGTTAATCGGGGGTAAGGCTGTGTTCTAGATGATCAATGTGGCACGGCTGTGTGGGCTTAAGTCTAGGCCGTGTGGATTTCGTGATATGGCCCATTTACTCCGTTTTGGACCCGTTTTATATTCTTTTCGTCCTCGGGTGCTTTCCTGGGTATAAGACATGAAAAGAAAGGATTAAGAGCACCTTTTTACATAAATCAAGGTTTAAATTATCCAAAAGCATACTAAATGTGGGATTAAAATATGTTACATTTGCGGTTTATCAAATACCCCCACACTTAAGCTTTTGCTTGTCCTCAAACAAAATTCTCAACTTACAATTAAGACAAACTTTCCATGATTCATAATTCCTATCAACAATGTCTCATCATAATTCATAGATAGTTTATACATGGATGATTTAACTCAAAGAGTCCTAAATATTCAAACAGTCAAAGTTATACATTTGTAGCATAAAAAACGTAGGTGTCTCCCTTTATCTAAATAATTACCTTTGATTCAAAATTGACAAGGATTGACATCCTCACTAAAGATTCACTCAAATCACTCGAGGTGTTTAAGGTTCAAAATTAAGCTCTCATAAGTCGAACCTGAAAAGTTAATCCCATAGGCTTGCTTGAAAATCAAATCTCCACGACTGTAAAATGAGATGATACACAAATCAAAAGGTCTTTAACAGGGTTGTAACGGGGCTAGGGTTAAAGGTGTGGATAAAGGCTGAAATTAGAAGGTTAGAATCGAGATTGACCTGACAAATTGCCTAACTAAAAAAATAAACTAATCCTAAATAATTACATCAATTGAAAACTAATAATACGAGCTTTTTCCTCAAGATGTGGAATTTCAACATGTAAGCTCACTTAGTAGAACTAATACTGAATATACTTCGTTTTTTTTAAGAACAATAATAAAAGACAAATTCAATTACTGAACTAATTTAATTAGGTAACTTAATCAAATCATATCTTGATATAAGGGTAGTCAAAAGGAATGGTGATAACAAATACAAAGGGGTTTTGGGTTAATATTAGGTGAGTCGATAAAAAGGGTTGTTAGGATCAACGGGGTTCACTAGGGGTTAATTATGAATGTAGGCTTTTTAGTGGAGTCAGTGGGTTAAATCTTATGTTCCTTTATCATCTCTGTATATCAAATCATAAGTGTGGTCTCAACATATATAATCGAGGCAAGTTCTAGAATAACAGTTCATAGTTGACACACTCATAATCAATAAAGTGAGCATGAAAAAGAATATATGCTCTAATAGGCTCAAAATCTCACAAAAATTATGGGTGTTTTGACATCAACCTTGTAAATTTCAAACTTCCAAATAATATTCAGATTCAGCTCAACAACCTAGCAAAGATTTTAATTCTGAAAAATAGACTTATCATGCTTGATTCTCTAATATTCTTCTAATTTAATCATCAATGCACAATTAACTATGACTTAATCTAAAACATATCAATAAAAATCATAAACCATCAGAAATTTCATCCTAATTAGTAATATGAGGAAATTACTTAAAACAAGACTAAATTCGGGGATTTTGAGAATAATGAAGAAAGTTAGGCCGGATTTGAGAATAATACAGAAAGTTATGCCCTTTCTTCAAATAAATATTCACCCCCACACTTAAGATGTACATTGCCTTCAATGTACAAAGACAGATATAAAATTTAAGAGAGAGGGAGAGGTGGAACTTCCTGAATTACGGATGAGATCCCGGAGTTGGAGGAGTCGGTCTGGATGACGATCTTGAGCTAGATGAAGAAATTGGGGAGCTCGTAGATAGTTAGCCAGGATTAATTAAGACACATTTAGAATAAACGAAATATATAACTAAAAACAAGAAAGAAAAAGGAAAGGAGACTAAGAAGGAAAATAAACTAAGACTGGAAGATAAAAAGGCTTGAGAATCCTTATTGGTAGATGGTTCGTGAGGTGGGTGTGACTTCTAAGGTGACAGAGGTGCTGGCGGTGGCGGAAGTGGCGTGATTCCCAAGCAACCTTTAGAACCTAACACTAAGAAATTAAAATATATTAAACTAAATTAAGCATAAGATTGTCAAAGAGAAGGAAATTGAAGCAAAAGAGAAAAGAAAAATAAAAACTAAATGGTCTCAAAAACCCTTGGCTTGTTGTTTGGATGAAACGGCCGGCATGAGCTTATGTATAGGGGTCATCCTTGGTGAGATTATGCTTGGCTTCTTCCACTCCTTCGGCATGGTTTTGGTGTAGCTCAAGAGTTATTGGGATTTGTTATGGAGAGGGAAATCTGAAAATAAGGGGGGAAGAAAAGAAGTGAACAGTGGAAAGAATGGAGAATAGAAGCTCAACTCTGACATTCTCCCACGCCCATGGACTGAGGGCGTGTCGATGCACACGGCCGCTTCGTACGGCCATGTGTCTAGGCGTGTTGTTTTCCATGCCCCTTTTTTCAGCCAGCCACGCCCGTTGGTGACAAGTCAGTATGTTGGCACGGTTGGGAGGCACGGGCGTGTCCTACCCATGGTTGGTAAGTCAGTAGCTTCACACGGTCGTAGGGCACGACCGTGCCACTTTGTCGGTGCCCGTGGGGGAGTGGTTGAGTCTGTGACTTCAAAAATTAGTTGGGACTGATTCGTACGGCCTCTGCTATGTCAGTATGGAGATTTTGATGGTCCACACGGCCACGGCCACGGCCGTGTGGCTTCGAAATCTGCACTTTTGTGTTAGTTTAAAAAAAAATAAATTTTTAGAACTAAAAAAAGAAAAGAAACTGAAAAATAAATGCGAAAGTAAATAGGGTTAGTGCTCAGGTTGCCTCCCGAGAAGCGCTCGTTTATAGTCTTAAGCTAGACTTTCCTTATATTTGAAAAAATCAGGGAGGTTTAAAGGTTTGAATATCTTCCCTCATGCTTACAGCTCTATTTTCTTGATAAAGTTTAAGTCGAGAAGCGTTTACCTTAAAAGTGCCGAATGTTGGATTGCTTACCTCGACTGTTTCGTGTTGGAAGATATTGTGTACCTTAAGAGGGATTTCTTCATTTACTTTCAGGCCTGATGTTGTGATGTGAGGGTCGGCTTTGTCTAACAGTACTTGGTCTCCTATTTTGAAATGGTTTGATGTTCCTATGAGCTCTTCTGGGGGCTCTTTCAGTTTTACTTCGTGTGGTTCCTGTTCTTCTTTGATTTGTGTTTTCTGCTCTTTTAGTTTGTCGACCCTAAGGCTTTGTTCCTTATGTAGTTCTTCTTTGTTAGCTTGGGGTCTATGACTTGGCTCCGGTTTGTATCCTTGTGGTGTTTTCTGTGATGAAGTTTGCACAAATTGATTATCAACTGAATTGACTTTCTTACCTTCATCGATTGTTGTCCTGGCCGAGTCAAGAGCTTGTAGGCTGATCGATTCGTCACCTTCTTGAAGTATTAATTCTCCTGTGCTAACATCAATTTTAGTCCTGGCAGTTGCTAAAAAGGGTCTTCCTAAAATTAAGGGAATCGAATTATCCTCATCCATGTCTAAGACAACAAAATCTACTGGGAAAACGAATTTGTCAATTTTTACAAGAACATCTTCGATAATACCTCTAGGAATTCTGACAATTTTATCAGCTAATTGAATGCTCATCTTAGTCTGTTTGGGTTTCCCTAGACCTAGTTGTTTAAACATTTGTAAGGCATGACATTTATGCTTACCCCTAAATCGGCTAACGCATTATCAACAGTTAAACTACCAATTAAGCATGGAATTGTAAAACTCCCTGGATCTTTTTTCTTTCGCGGTAGTTTATTCTATAACTATGCTGAGCATACTGTGTTTAATTCCACATATGGCTCCCCGTATAATTTGCACTTGTTTGTCAAGAGCTGCTTTAAAAATTTCTCGAGTCTGGCATCTGGAAAAAGCTTCAAGAAGAGGTAAGTTGATATGTAATTTCTTTAAAAGTTTAAGAAACTTACCAAACTGTTCTTCTGTATCATCTCTTTTTATTGCTTCGGGATAAGGTATGCGAGGTTGGTACTCTTTGATTACCGATTTTGGCTTTTCCCGTGTTACCTCTATTTTACATTTTTCTACCTTGTTTTCTTGTATTGAGTTGGGTTCATCTAACCCTCTCCTATCATGAGTTGTGATGGCTTGAATTTGCTCCTTTGGGTTGATCTTCGTGTTATTTGGTAGACGTCCTTGTGGTTGTTCGGACATTAACTTTGCAAGTTGTCCGACTGCTTTAGTGACTTCCCCTACTGACTTAGTAAGTTCCCCGACTCGGTTCTTGGTCTCTTCAACCGATGTTTGTTGATCTTTAAGTGTTTTCTCAATATCTCGGAGACGATTTTCTGTGGCTGCCATGAATTTTGTCAGCATCTCTTCAAGGTTTGACTTCTTCTCTTGTGGATATGGCTGATTTTGGAAATTTTGAGGAGGTTGTTGTCTTTGATTTCCTTGACCTCCCCATGAAAAATTTGGTGGTTCCTCCAACCTGGATTGTAAGTATTACTATAAGGATCATTATTAGATCTGAAATTATTACCTATATACTTCATCTGTTCGCTCTCTGTGCTCGGTTAGTAGGGTGGGTACTCAGGATTTGCCACGGTTGCACTTGCGTCACACTGCATGACTGGTTGTGCCTGCGAAGAACACAAACTATCAAGCTTTTTATTTATCGTCTCTATCTGTGTTGATAGTGTAGTCACTGTATCGAGGTTGTAAACTCCGGCTGATTTTGTTGGTTTAGTCCTTGTGACTTGCCACTAATAGTTATTCAGTGACATCTCTTCAATGAACTAGTAGGCTGCTTCAGGAGTTCTGTTGTTCAGGGTTCCACCGGCGGCTGAATCAATTAATTGCCTCGTTGAGGGGTTTACACCGTTATAGAAGGTTTGGACTTGTAGCCATAAGGGTAAATCATGGTGCGGACACCTTCTCAAGAGATCCTTGTATCTCTCCCATGCATCGTATAATGTCTCTAGATCCATCTGTACAAAAGAAGAGATATCATTCTGTAATTTGGCCGTTTTGGCCGGTGGGAAATATTTTAATAGAAATTTTTCGGTCATTTGTTCCCATGTAGTGATTGACCCTCGTCGTAACGAGTTTAACCATTGTTTGACTTTATTTCTTAATGAAAAGGGGAATAACCGAAGACCTATGGCATCATCTGAAACGCCATTTATTTAGAAGGTATCACAGAACTCTAAAAAATTAGCTATATGAGTGTTTGGGTCTTCGTCCTGTAAACCATCAAATTGAACAAATTGTTGAATCATTTGTATTGTGTTAGGCTTTAATTCAAAATTATTAGCAGCTATAGCAGGCCTACCAATACTCGATTCTGCTCCTGTTAAATGTGGTTTAGCATAATCAAACATAGTACGTGGAGTATTGTTTTCCCCTACATCATAAGGTTGTGGATTATTCTCGTCTATCCCTTCAGTAGGATTGGATCTACCTTCTTGATTTTCCTCTGTGTAATTTAGGGCTTGCCTGATTTCTCTACGATTCCTTTGAGCGGTAGCCTCAATATCATTGTTGTATACTAAAGGTCCTCTCGGGTTCCTTCTAGTCATAAACTAGAGGTACCTGCTGGAAAAGAAAGGAAGAGAATTTAGCAAAAATCAAAATTTAACCTAAAAATAAAATAAAATTGTGAAAAATAAAAATAATGGCTAAAGTAGTAAAAATTGAGCTTTCTTAATATTTTAGCTCACCGGCAACGGCACCAAAAACTTGATCGCTGGAATCAGAGTCTTAAAATTTATAAAGAGAATGATCGAACCTGCAAACTAACTCTGACAACGATTAAAGGCAAGTGTACCTATCGAACAGTAGTATAGCTTAGGCAATACCGGATTGTCGAACCCAAAGGAACTAAAAGTACTAATACTAACCTTCTTTTTATTATCTAGCCTAAAATAAGTGAAGTTGTTTAGATCTAACGTCTACTAAGCTAAAGACGTAAAGACAAAAAGAATGAATTGGGAAATAACTTGAAGGAAGACTCAGTTGATTTAAGACGATACCCTCAGGAAGAATCCACCTAGACTTCACTTGTTATGTAACCATATGATTTATTCACTTGACTTGATCCGTAGGATTCCCTAATTTATATTAAACCCTCTCTCGAGGCGAATAACGTCTAACCCTAGGTTAATTAATGAAAATCTCTTTCTCACTTAATAACCCCCTAGAATAGCAGTAAATCGATCTATGGACTCCCATATTAGGTTTCACCCTAATCCGACAAAATCTCGTCACCTCTAGGCGCGCAAACAACTCCACTTTAATTATGTGAGATTTATTCTTAAGCAGGGACTTTTGCTCCTCCACCTAAGAACATCTGACTTTAATCAATATCCCGGAAATATTAACACACGAATTAAGTACACATAATTAAGAACAAATCAAGTATTTATCTTATAGTTTAGAAAACAATAACAAGATTCATCTAGGTTTCATCCCCTTCAGGTATTTGAAGGGTTTAGTTCATAACAAATAAAGAAAACATCTCAGAAGAAAAGATAAAACAAAACATAAGAAATCCCTAAAACTCCCTAAAGGAATTGAAGGAGAGATCCGCCGTCTTGAGTAGAATTCTGGCTTTCTAGAGATGGATCAACTGGCTATCTTCGAGTGATTCCCACAACTTTGACCTTTTCAGCTTGGCTCCATGGCCTAGCTAACCGCCCTCTTTTCAGGTAACACTTAGGGGGTTTATATAGGCTCTTGGAATGTGTTTCTTTGCCCCAAAGTATCCAAATCCGAATGAAATTGCTCTTTGCCACGATAGGGACACGGCCATGTCACATGCCCATGTGACTAGTCTTCAAGCCGTGTTTGGACTTCTTTAATGAGGCACGACCGTGTTAATCGGCGGTAAGGCCGTATTCTAGATGATCAATGTGGCACGGCCGTGTGGGCTTAAGTCCAGGCCTTGTGGATTTCGTGATATGGCCCATTTACTCTGTTTTGGGCTCGTTTTATGTTCTTTTCGTCCTCGAGTGGTTTCCTGGGTATAAGACATGAAAAGAAAGGATTAAGAGCACCTTTTTACATAAATCGAGGCTTAAATTATCCAAAAGCATACTAAATGTGGGATTAAAATATGTTACACTTGCGGTTACACTTGCGGTTTATCAATAATAAATCTAACCATGCCTACGAGGATGATAAATTTAATGACCTTAATAATATAACTCACCTAGATGTGGCAGATTTCTTTGAGAATCATTAGAAAAATTGATGTTATTTTGAAATTTTTATGTTGTTTTAAGTATATTTTATTTTCTTGCATAAAGAATAATTTATATATTTAATAAATAATTGCAATGTTTCTCATATTATATTTTGTTTGTTTTTATGAAGAATATGAATATTCAACAAAATTTCAATGGACCCAAAATCAATGAAGACATGTTTCTTGTAGATAGTGCTACAACATATACGATACTCAAAGATAAAAAATATTTTTCTCATTTGACAATGAGTAATGCCCATGTTAATACAATATCGGGTAGTTCAAAACTTATTGAAGGCTCTGGAATAGCTATTATATTATTACCTAAAGGTACAAAATTTATCATTGATGATGCTTTATATTCCACCAAGTCTCAAAGAAATTTATTGAGTTTTAAAGATATTCGTCTTAATGGATATCATATTGAGACTATGAATGAGAAAAATGTTGAATATTTATATATATTACAAATGTTGAATATGGAAAGAAATATATTTTGGAAAGGTTACCTGCTTTTTCATCAGGTTTATATTATACACATATTAGTGCAATTGAGTTACATGTTACTACAAACTAGAAGCTTGTAGAACCACATACTTTTACTATTTGGCATGATCGATTAGGCCATCTTGGATCTATTATGATGCGAAGAATCATCGAGAATTCAATTGGACACCCATTAAAGAAACAAAAGATTCTTGAATTCATGGATTTATCTTGTATCGCTTGTTCTCAAGGAAAATTGATTATTAGGCCATCACCAGCTAAAGTTGGGATTGAATCTCCAGCATTTCTGGAATGTATTCAAGGTGATATATGTGGGCCCATTCATCCACTATGTGGACCATTCAGATATTTTATGGTATTAATAGATGCATCGAGTAGGTGGCCACATGTGTGCTTATTATCGACTCGCAACCTAGCGTTTGCGAGATTACTTGCTCAAATAATTCGATTAAGTGCACAATTTCCAAATTATGCAATCAAAACTATTCGTCTTGATCTTGCTGGTGAGTTTACATCCCAAGATTTTAATGATTATTGTATGTCAATTGGGATAAAAGTTGAACATCCTGTAACTCATGTTCATACACAAAATGGTTTAGCTGAATCATTTATCAAACGCCTCCAACTAATAGCTCAACCATTGCTTATGAGAACAAATCTCCCTGTTATAGCTTGGGGATATGCTATTTTGCTTGCAGCAACACTTGTGTGCTTAAGGCCAACAAGTTATAATAAGTACTCCCCATTACAATTGGCTTTTGGTCAGGAGCCAAATATTTCCCATCTTAGAATTTTTGGATGTGCAGTATATGTTCCAATTGCTCCACCACAACGCACAAATAAGGGTCCTCAAAGGAGGTTGGGAATATATGTTGGTTATGAATCTCCTTCTATAATTAAATATGTTGAACCATTAACAGGAGATTTATTTACTACACGATTTATTGATTGTCATTTTGATGAAACAACATTCCCAACATTAAGGGGAGAGAAAATACAAGTGGTCAAAGAAATTACATGGAATGGATCATCATTATCTCAATTAGATCCTTGTACAAGTCAATGTGAACAAGAAGTTCAAAGGATTATACATTTGCAAAACATTGCCAATCAACTGCCAGATTCATTTACTGACCTAAAGAGAATTACAAAATCTCACATACCAGCTGAAAATGCTCCAATACGAATTGATATCCCAATAAAGCAAATTGTTAGTGCAAAAGAAAGTAATCCACGCCTGAAGCGTGGAAGACCAATCGGTTCCAAAGATAAAAATCCTCGTAAAAAGAAAGGATCAATTATTCAAGATGGTAATATTGTGGAGGCAAGTGCCCCAGAAGAGGTCAAAGATATAACTAATCAAAAAACCCCAGAAGAGGTTCAGGTACCTGAAAATGGTGATAACGAAGAAATCTCAATAAGTTATGCTACTTCAGGAAAAAGATGGAACCGAAAAAAAATATAGTTGCCGACAACAATTTTGCTTATAATGTCGCTATTGAAATAGCAAAAGAAATGAGGATCCTAAGCCTAAATCTATTAAGGAATGTAGAAATAGAAAAGATTGGCCAAAATGGAAAGACGCAATTCAAGCAGAATTAAGTTCACTTTCTAAACGCGAGGTTTTTGGACCTATAGTCCAAACACCTAAATATGTAAAACCGATAGGATATAAATGGATATTTGTGCGAAAACGAAATGAGAAAAATGAAGTCGTAACATATAAATCACGACTTGTAGCACAAGGATATTCGCAAAGACCCGGCATTGATTATGAAGAGACATATTCTCCTGTGGTGGATGCAATCACGTTTAGATACCTTATTAGTCTGGCAGTATGTGAAAAACTTGACATGTGTCTAATGGATGTTGTTACAACCTATTTGTATGGTACACTTGATAGTGAAATTTATATGAAAATCCCAGAATGATTTAAAATCCCTGAAGGATATAGTGTTTCCCGGGAAAATTGCTCAATCAGATTAAAGAAAAGTTTATATGGATTAAAACAATCTGGACGTATGTGGTACAATTGTCTTAGTGAATATTTGTTAAAAGAAGGTTATAAAAACGATCCAATCTGCCCATGTGTTTTTATAAAAAGGTCTGAATCAAACTTTGTGATAATTGCTATTTATGTTGATGATCTAAATATTATTGGAACTCCTGAAGAGCTTCAAAATGCAATGAATTATTTAAAGAAAGAATTTGAGATGAAAGATCTCGGAAAAACAAAATTTTGTCTTGGTCTGCAGATCGAGTATTTAAAAGATGAAATTCATGTCCATCAGTCAACTTATACGAAAAAAGATCTTAAATAAATTTTATATGGATAAAACACATCCATTGAGTACCCCGATGGTTTTACGATCATTAGATGTGAATAAAGATCAATTTCGTCCTTGTGAGAATGATGAAGAGTTTCTTGGTCCTAAAGTACCATATCTAAGTGCCATAGGAGCACTGATGTATCTTGCAAATAACACAAGACCTGATATAGCTTTTGTCGTAAACTTGTTAGCAAGATTTAGTTCCTCTCTAACACATAGACATTGGAATGGAATTAAACATGTATTTAGATATCTTAGAGGGACCATTGATATAGGTTATTTTATTCAAATGATTCAAAATCCCTATTACTTGGTTATGCTGATGCTGGATATTTATCGGATCCACATAAAGGTCGATCTCAAATGGGATGTTTATTTACATGTGGAGGTACTGCCATATCATGGCGTTCGACAAAGCAAACATTAGATGCTGCCTCTTCAAATCATGCTGAAATAATTGCAATGCATGAGGCAAGCCGAGAGTGTGTTTGGCTAAGGTTATTAACCCAACATATCCAGAAGATATGTAATTTGCCTTTATAGGAAAATATGTCAACTATCTTATACGAAGATAATGCAACATGTATAACTCAATTAAAGGGTGGTTATATCAAAGGTGACAGAACGAAACATATTTCACCAAAATTATTCTTTACTCATGATCTTGAGAAGAAATGTGACATAGAAGTTCAACAACCTCGTTCTAGTGATAATTTAGCAGATCTTTTTACCAAAGCATTGCCAACTTCAACATTTGAAAGACTACGAAACAAGATTGGAATGCGTCGACTCAAAGATATAATGTGATGTCGCCATTAGGGGGAGTCTAAAACATGTTGTACTCTTTTCCTTTAACCAAGGTTTTGTCCCACTGGGTTTTCCTGGTAAAGGATTTTAACGAAGCAACTTGTAATAGGAGATTGTGTACTCTTTTTCCTTCATTATATTTTTATCCCACAGGGTTTTTCCTAATAAATGTTTTAATGAGGCACATTCTTATTTAAAAGACATCCAAGGGAGAGTGTTGTAAATTAAATGGATGTCATAACCCCTTTCAAGCATATTAAAGTAATGAGATAAAACCCTTTACTTAATTAATAATCCGGAGATTATTAAATAGAGTAATTAAGAAACTTTAATTCATTAAATGTAATACTTTTATTAATTGAATGTAAAGGAGCTTATAAATAGCACCTTGTAAGTGAAAATAAAACAATGAAATTCTCTCGTATTTTTCATCCTCTTTTATTTATTGTTTTATTAATTTTTCTATAATAATGGAAAAATTTGTTGAAATAGATACAGGATGACGTGACACCTCTGTTTCTTACAATTCTTTCTCAATCGCAAATGTCAAAATGCATTTCATAAGGGTTAGTCAATTTTTGGATATATCTATAAATTTTATGTTACAATAATTTGTTTATGACAATAATTATGATTTATATTTTCTCTTGATGTATTTTAGTGGCTAAAGTTATTTTGTGATGTATTTCGATTTTGCTAATATAAATTTGTTATTTGGTATGTTTTATTCCTTGTGGAATTTAAACATGTTGAAACAAATATTATTCAATCATATGTCTACACATGAACAAGAAATTGATTGAAAGATTCCAAATTGGACTTTAACATTTTTGAGCAGTAGTATATTGTTATTCTAATATGAGAGCTTAATGAATAAATGAGCAGTTAACAAAACATTATAGAAATGGATACATCAAGAAGTTGCTTTTAATTACAAGTATTTTATTATTATTATTTATTCAACATATATGATTCAAATATGCTCTTATAGCATCAATATTGTGAAAATGGTTTAATAAATATTTTAAATTGATTTCAAAATTTTTTACGATGAAATAAAATAACAAATTGCTAATGAAAAATTATAAATCTTATCCCATTGAATATATTACTTTCCCTGAAGTGAATGAAAAATGTATAACAAATTTAAAAGATACAATTGTAAACGTGTTAAACGAATAATAACGGTCAAAAAGGTACCATCAAAAGTGGAAATATAGAGATAAACAATAGAACAACAAGAGTGCTTAAGATACCACTTCAAAGAGTTTAGATAACTTATGTTATCAATGTGATAACGAGATAACTTTTAATATAACATTTGTTAGTAGAAAATTTGGTTGAATGCTCTAGAAAAGCTAATACATTATTACTTGGATGAGCAAAATTTGTGATAGATAATACATTTTGTTCTAATTAGTGTCAAAGAATTTATTAAGTTACAAAGATATTCGTCGTGACATAAATCATATTAAAATTGCTTACGAAGACTACATTTAATATCTTCATATTCTATCTGGTAAGAAGTTTATATTGGAAAATTTATCTACTTTTCTCTTATTGGTAGTACAAATATATTAGTATAATTGGATCATAGGCTATAGTGAACCAAAAGTTTACTAGTCCAAATTTATCAATTACGTGGCATAATCAGTTAGACCATCCTGATCAATAGTTATGTTAAAAATTATTGAGAATTCACATGAATATTTGTTAAAGAACCATAAGATCCTTTAATTTAAAGAATTCTCATATGTTGTTTGTTATCAAAGAAACTTGATTTAAAAAAAAAAAAACTCACTAACTAATATTGAAATTGAATATTTTGCATTTCTGAAATGAATAAGGGTTCTTTCATGCACCATGTGGATGACTTTGATATTATATTATTTTACTGATGCATTTATTATGGAGAAAGATTAAAATAGTTTCCTAAATCCCCTACCTTGCCTTGGCCCTACAAATGTCTCACAACTATTGGCTAAACTGGATAGTGCCTCAGGTAAGCTAAAAAACAAAAATCATCTAAAAACTTAATAGCTAAGCAAAAAACAGTTGTTGACTACAAAACTTAATTCCAAAATAAATAAAAAATCCTAAAACAACCCTTTAATCTTCTCTTGAAAAACCCTTCCCCTTTTATGCATCATAGAAAGCCTCCTAAGTAGTTGGTTTCCATCAAAGCCTTATTTATTACCTTCTCTTTGTTGTAACACCCCTTGTAACATCCTAAAATTTGGAATTTTATGTGTTGCATTATTTTTGGTGCTAAGCTTGTTAAATTATTAATTGTGTATGTTTAGGAGGTCCTGAGAAGGCTCGGGGTTTAATTGGACCTTGTAAAATTTTTGGCATTTAGCATTTTAAGGAGATAGAGTAAGTAATCTTATAGCATATGGGAATAAATGAGTAAATGGTTAGCATAATTGTGCAAATAGTAAAGAGGTTATGGCACCACATGAAGCACCTTGAGGGAAGAGGTTCAAATCCCTTTGTGTGCAATTTTGACTTTTATTTTTGCACTCATCCATCAAGTGTCGGCCAAGCATGTTATTATGGTAAGTTGGACTTTTATTTTTATGGCAAGATGGCTAAAGAGATTAAGGAAAGATTGAAGTTAGGGAAATGAATCAAAAGAAAATGGCATGTAAGGGGAACATGTGGCTTATTTCATAGAGATCGTTTTGGAAAGTTTGGGTGGCCAAACTTTTGACCATTTGGCTATGAATATGGACGGTTTTGGGGGCTAAGGGGATGACCGGATTTGGTTAGTATTTTTGGTTAGGCTTAGGTGCTAGTTTTGGTCAATTCCATTAGCAACAAGTGTACCATTGTTTCTCCAAAACTCTTTTCTCCTAGCCGAATTTGGTCTTTAGCAATAGGTGGAAGTTTTGGTTTTTGTTTTGGCCAAAATTCATCTATGCAACATTGGCGTCATTTTTCTTTTTCTCTAAATTTTCCTTCTTGCCGATTCATCAAGTCATTGGTGAACTTATTCTCATCTTTTCTTTCTTTTGATTGCCGAATGTACATCAACCTTTGAGACCATATTATTCACTCTTTCTCCTTTGAAAAACCGAAACCTCACAAACCTTTCTTTTCATCTCTCTTCTCTTTTTACAAAATTTTCCAAACACCTCTCTTCCTCCTTTCAAATCAACAATCTCCTGAACCAAATTTTATTGTTTGTTTTTACCCTATAGCTGAATACTTTATAGCCGAATCTTCCATTTCATACATATTTTCTTCTCAACTATATTTCTACTCATACTTTGATCAATCGGTAAGTGATCCATTTCAACATTTTGTTTTATATTTTTATTCTTCTCTTAGTGCCGAATCTATGCCTTGGTGTGGGATGGCCATATTGACCGAGACCATCACCATACTTTCTCTCATTCGAAATCACTTTTCTTTGCCGTAGAAATATAGTGGAAGGCCGAAACTTGGAGTTTTCGAAGTCATCGTTTAATCGCTAGAATTCGGTCCTAAAATCTCTAAGGTAAGAGTTCTTCACGAATTCTATAATCACTTTTTATTCGTTAAGATAGTGATGATTAATCGATATTATTATAGGGACTCTATCGCTCGATCTTTCATCTTGAGATCATACAAATTTTTGTGGTAAGCCGACCTTATTCCTTAAATCAATCATTCATACAACGTAATATTAGTTTTGACTAATATTTGATTTCAATGGAGTCAAGCAATATTGAATCGAAAGGGATAGTGATTGGAGATCGAAAAAGGAGCGGATTAACGATCCCTACTCCCAAATTCAAGCGAAGGGCTGTTTCGGCAATTCGAGACTTCCCACCGGGTTGTAGGCCCTCATCCGATTAGAATCAACTATTTGAGGTCGTTTGCAATTTTGAGGCATCAGCGGTTCGGGATTTTCCACCGGGTTGTGAATCGTTAACCGGGGAAAACCGACAAATTGTGGTCATTCGTGATTCCAATGGTAAGCACCGTAGATAGTTCATTTAGTGTTGATAAATCGCGTACATTGTCTAATCGAGCTTTATAATATTTTAGGTGTTGACGATCGAGAGAGCGTAGTACTTACAGTAATCAGGTGTGTATTCTCACACCGTATTCTGTGGGTTAAAGACTATTATCGTTTTGGTAGTAAATCGCTTGATTAAGTCGTAATTTGGTGAAATCAGAAAAATTGGCTTAGATCTCATTATTTGATAAAATGGATAAAAACGTGAAAGATTACGAAAATACCTTAAATGGGCCGAATCGATATATATATTTGCTATGTGGGCCGATTGATATATGACTATGTGGGCCGATTGATATATGACTATATGGGCCGATTGATAATTTGACTATATGGGCCGATTGATAATATGCGAAATAGCCAAGATAATTTTCTGCTTAATGGGCCATGTTAATAAATTGTTATAATGGGCCATAAAATTTGTAAGAAATATCTAAATACATTGTTGTAAATTGTTATGCATCATATACATGTTTTGCATGGGATGGGATATTGATGAAGAGAAGTTCTGGTAGCTCTGCTACATAAATCTGGTGGCTCTGCCACAAATCTAAAAAATGGCAATGCCATGTAAATTCTGTTAATCTGGTGGCTTGACCACAAATTTGATATAAATGGATTAATCCCTACGTTTGGTGTGTTGGTGGGGTGGGTTGACTAAAGATCACCCACAGGTGTGTTAGTTGGTACGGGTGGTGTGCAGCGGATGGAAAACTAGGTTTGGTTTGGGAAGTGCATATCATATGCATATTATATATATGACACTTTTATATTATTGTAAACGGGCTATGGCCCAAACAATTGCTTAATGGGATTTCGGCCCAGTGGACAGCGGTAAGTGGGTTACACATTGAATTATAGTAATTCAATCCCGTTTTCCTTATTCCTTTCAGGTAACGATCAATGATGGAGACTTGGGCCGTGGATGTCTTGGTGGAGGCCATACTTCAAAACGGTTAAATTGAAATTTTGGATTTCTTTTAATACTTTTAATTACTTGGCTATTTTGAATTAAGGTTGTAATAAGGCCTCTGGATTAATTTTTGCTTTTGTTATTGTTTGATGAATTTATAAACTGCTTAAAGTATTTTAATTGAGATTTTAATTTCTAAAAACTTAAATAATCAAACTATTCAAAAATGAATATACAAAAAGGGTTTCATAAATTTTTTTTCATATTTTTAACTCGAAATTTACTCATAGAATTTTCATCAATTCTTTTCGAAACTAAAATATTTTTAATTCCTTATAAAATTTACACGAACTGTTAACGATATTTTCAAAATTTCGATTTATAAGATTTTACATCTCAAATTGTCGATTTATCAATCAAATCTATTTTTAATGTTTCGTCTAAATTTTGTAATCTGTTTTACTTGTTTTTTTTGTCTTAGTGGATTTTCACATGTGACATGTCAGATCTGGCCTTAACGCATGGGTCAGGTTTGAGGTGTTACATTTTATGGTATCAGAGCCCAGTTTCAAAACTCGACTGTGGTATGGGTTCAAAGATATTTTTCCAAAGTTGTTTTAAATTTTAAACGTATGCTTTAAAAAGAAGTATGGTACCACGGGTATCCGGCACCGAGTCAAGTAAGTACGTTATTGTATGATTATGATTGTAATGATATGACTATAGGAACACTCTAGAACTTTTAGTTTTAGGTGTTGAAACTATAGAGATTGAGACAATAGGACGCGTTTACGAAAACGACTGTACTTCTTATACCTCATAAGATATTATTTAATAAATATCGAAATAGTATATTGATTCATAAGACTTTTAATCAGATTAAATCGAACTACCAAATATAAGCGCTAGAGGACGTGGACGCGGTAGACGAGGCCGTGGTAGAGGCCGAAGTGCTAGGGTTGCGTCTGAAGCGTCGGGTCATATGCCAGAAATGGACGCACCTGCGTCACCTGGGACTGAAACTGGATCACATGACTGTATGAGGGAGGACATTGCTCTGTCTCAAGCAATGTTGCGGATCTTAGAAAGGGTTGCTGGGGCTAGAACTGGGCCAGCAGCTCGTGGATCAATTTCGGAATGACTTAGATCAAGTGGTGCACCCCAAATGTAGTGGAGTATTGGCTCGAGGCAGTGGAACGGATCATGGATGATTTGGAGTGCACCACTGAGTAGAAACTGAGAGGAGCTGTGTCCTTGTTGAAAGACGAGGCGTATCAATGGTGGCTTACTGTTCGAGAGGGCATTCAGGCTGGTAGCGTTACTTGGGATTTCTTCAAAACTTCATTTCAAGGAAAGTATGTTAGGGCTAGCTATGTGGATGCCCGAAGGAAGGAATTCCTTAATCTGGTTCAAGGAAGTAAGACCGTGGCAGCTTACGAAGCGAAATTTCTGCGTCTGATTCGTTATGCCCGAGGTATTGTGCCAACTAATTATGAACACTGCGTGCGTTTCGAGGATGGGTTGAGCAATGAATTGCAGGTATTGATAGCCCCACAATAAGAAAGGAATTTTGCCACACTGGTGGAGAAAGCGAAGATAGCTGAAGAGGCTAAGCACTCGGAGCGGCGAAACCGAGAAAAAGATAGAGGCAAGAGCAAGAGGGACTTTAAGTACTCGGGTCCTACTAGAAGGTTTCAGAAGAGGCCCAGGAATGATGAACCAGCTCAAGCTAGAGCACCTGCTGCTACCAATCAGATACAACAATGTGCTGATTGTGGAAGACGACACCCTAGTGAATACTAGAAGAGAACCGGTGGTTGTTTCAAATGTGGTTCAAAGGACCATCAGCTTAAAGATTGTCCTCGACGGACTGCTCTGAATCAGGAAATTCGTATCTATGATGCACAGCCAGCTAGAGGCACTCAGCAGCCACCGAGAGGCCGTGGGCCAGGTCGAGGTGGTAATGGCGGAGGACGAGGTCAAGGTGCACCGGGTAGAGGTAATGGCTTCAGGGGTAACGCGGAGGCGAGGCAGCCAGGGTTGGTTTATGCGGTCAGACGCCGAGAGGATGGCAATGCACCTGATGTGATAATCGGTACATTCTTCATCACTGATGTACCTGTTACTACTTTGATAGATATCGGATCTACCCATTCGTATGTTGCTAGTGCTATATCTGGAAATCTGAACATTAGATTTGAGATTTCTGCTAGAGAGAGGATGGTAATTAGTCCTTTAGGATAATCTGTGATAGTAAATAAATTGTTTAGAGATGTACCCTTAGAAGTTCGAGGAGATACATTTTTGGCGAATTTGATGGAACTGCCTTTCGGCGAATTCGACCTTATTTTGGGCATGGACTGGTTGGTGAAACACCGTGCGAACTTGGATTGTGCTACAAAGCGGATGTCGATAAGAACCTCAGGAGATAAAGAAGTGGTGATGATAGGTGAAAGGAGAAATTATCTATCGAATGTGGTATCTGCCTTAAAGGTAGAAAAGTTGGTGCGAAAAGGGTGTGGAGCATTCCTAGCCTTCATCGGTGCGTTGGATACCAAGGAATTGTCAGTGGAAGGCGTTAGAACGGTAAAGGAGTTTTCGGACGTCTTTCCCGAAGAACTTCCTGGATTGCCTTCGGACCAGGAGGTAGAGTTTGGCATTGAGCTATTTCCAGGAACGGCTCCAGTGTCCATTGCTCCTTATAGAATGGCGCCTAAGGAGTTAGCGGAGCTTAAAGCTCAAATTCAGGAGTAGTTGGATCGGGGATTCATTCGGCCGAGTGTGTCACCGTAGGGAGCTCCGGTCTTGTTCGTCAAGAAGAAGGATGGGTCGATGCGTATGTGCATTGATTATAGGCAGTTGAATAAGTTGACGATAAAGAATAGGTATCCGTTGCTGAGAATCGATGACCTGTTCGACCAACTGCGAGGAGCTTCGATTTTCTTAAAGATAGATTTGAGATCGGGTTATCACCGGCTTAAGGTCAAGGAGGCGGATATTCATAAGACGACGTTTCGAACTCGTTATGGACACTATGAGTTCTTGGTAATGCCGTTTGGGTTGACCAATGCACCAGCTACATTTATGGACATGATGAACCGGGTCTTCCAACCCTATTCAGGCCTGTTTGTGGTGGTGTTCATAGATGACATTTTGGTATACTCGAAGAATGAAGAAGAGCATGATTCACATCTGCGAATAGTATTGCAAATATTGCGGGAAAAGTAACTTTATGCCAAATTCAATAAGTGTGAATTTTGGCTAAAGGAAGTGACCTTCTTGGGACATGTTGTGTCGTCCGAAGGAATTAGAGTTGATCCCCCGAAAGTAGAAGCCGTGTTGGATTGGAAACCACCGAAGTCAGTGGTCGAAATTCAGGGTTTCTTAGGGTTGGCAGGTTATTACCGGCGTTTTGTTGAAGGGTTTTCGTTGATTGCTGCACCCCTAACTAAATTGTTGCGCAAGGGAGTACCATTTGTATGGGCAGATCAGTAGCAAGAGAGCTTTGAGAAATTGAAGAAGATTTTGACAGAAGCGTCAGTACTGAATCAACCTGAGGCTGGGAAAAAGTTTATTGTTTACTGCGATGCGTCACACACGGGCTTGGGATGTGTGTTGATGCAAAGTGGAAAGGTGGTGGCTTATGCATCTCGTCAGTTAAGGCCACATGAAGTGAATTATCCCACTCATGATTTAGAGTTGGCTGCAGTGGTGTTTGCTTTGAAGATTTGGAGACACTACCTGTACTGTGAGAAGTCGATAATCTATACGGACCATATGAGTCTAAAGTACCTCCTTACCCAAAAGGAGTTGAATTTAAGACAGCGGAGGTGGATAGAACTATTGAAGGATTATGACTTCTCAATCGAGTATCATCCTGGAAAGGCTAAGGTGGTGGCAGACGCGTTGAGTCGTAAGGTGATATCGGATTTGAGAGCGATGTTCATTCATCTCAGTTTATAAGAAGATGGTAGTTTGCTAGTAGAACTTCAGGTGAAACCTTCGTGGGTAGGTCAGATTAAGGAAAAACAGTTATCCGATGAAAGGTTGGGTTCCTTACTTCTTCAAGTGGAAGGTGGTGTAATAAGGGATTTTGGATTGAATAGTGATGGAGTATTGTGTTTTCGTGGAAGAATTTGTATGCCTAAAGATTTAGAATTGAGGCAAATGATTCTGCGTGAGGCGCATTGTAGCCCATATGCTATGCACCCTTGGAGAAATAAAATGTATCGAGACCTCCGTGAGCAGTATTGGTGGCCAGGGTTGAAACGGGAGGTTACTGGTTTCGTAAGTAAGTGCTTGACATGTCAACAAGTGAAGGCGGAGCATCAATTGCCCTCGGGATTGCTACAACCGGTGAAGATTCCCTTATGGAAATGGGAACATATAACGATGGACTTTGTTAGTGGGTTACCCTTAACGCCTACTAAGAAAGATTCTGTCTGGGTAATAGTGGATCGATTGACGAAGACTGCCCATTTTCTACCTGTTCGTACGGATTATTCATTGTAGAAGTTGGCCAAATTATATGTAGCAGAGATCGTGAGGTTACATAGGGTACCAGTGTCTATTATTTCGGACAGGGACCCTAGGTTTACATCACGATTTTGGAAAGCCTTACATGAAGCTTTGGGAACCAAGTTGAATTTCAGTACGGCATTTCATCCTCAGTCAGATGGACAGTCAGAGAGAGTAATTCAGATTCTGGAAGATATGTTAAGGGGTTGTGTGATTGACTTCAGGGGTAGTTGGGAGGATTTCCTACCGTTGGCAGAGTTTGCTTATAATAATAGCTATCAATCCAGCATCCAGATGGCACCCTACGAGGCGTTGTATGGCCGTAGGTGTCGCACTCCTACTTGTTGGACTGAATTGGGGGAGCAAAAGTTATTGAGTCCTGATTTGATATCGGAGACAGAGGAAAAACTAAAGGTAATTCGGGCGCGATTAAAGGAAGCTTCGGATAGACAAAAATCTTATGCGGATCTGAAGCGTAAGGATGTTGAGTTTGAGGTGGGAGATCAAGTCTTTCTAAAAGTCTCACCTTGGAAGAAGATCTTCAGATTTGGAAGGAAGGACAAGTTGAGCCCTATATTCATCGGACCGTACCATGTGTTGAAACGTGTTGGGCCAGTAACTTATCAGCTTGAATTACCTCCGGAGTTGAGCTAGATACATATTGTATTCTATGTCTCTATGTTAAGGCGTTACCGATCGGATCAGTCTCATATAGTACCGGTAAAGGAAGTTGAGATAAGGCCTGACTTGTCGTTCGAGGAGGAAACAGTACAAATTCTAGATCGGGACGGTAAGGTACTGAGAAGGAAGACTGTGCCGTTAGTTAAAGTTCTACGGCGTAATCACAGATTGGAGGAAGCTACATGGGAGCCTGAGGAAACGATTCGGTAGCAATATCCCCATCTCTTCTAATCAGGTAAATTTCGAGGATGAAATTTTCTTTAAGGGGGTAGAATTGTAACATCCTAAAATTTGGAATTTTATGTGTTGCATTATTTTTTGGTGCTAAGCTTGTTAAATTATTAATTGTGTATGTTTAGGAGGTCTTGAGAAGGCTCGGGGTTTAATTGGACCTTGTAAAATTTTTGGCATTTAGCATTTTAAGGAGATGGAGTAAGTAATCTTATAGCATATGGGAATAAATGAGTAAATGGTTAGCATAATTGAGCAAATAGTAAAGAGGTTATGGCGCCACATGAAGCACCTTGAGGGAAAAGGTTCAAATCCCTTTCACTACACCAAAAAAGACTTTTAGCGGTGTTTTTAGTGGCGTTTTAAAGAAAAACGCCGCTAATATTACACATTAGCGGCGTTTGAAGGAAAACGCCGCAAAAAAAGGAGCTATAGCGGCGTTTATTTGAAAAACGCCGCTAAAAAGGGTAAATAGCGGCGTTTTTTCTGCAAACGCCGCTAAAAGTATGATCATTAGCGGCGCTTTTCCAAAAACGCCGCTAAAAGTATGAGCTTTAGCGGCGCTTTTGAAAAAACGCCGCTAAAAGTATGAGCTTTAGCGGCGCTTTTGAAAAAACGCCGCTAAAAGTATGAGCTTTAGAGGCGCTTTTGAAAAAACGCCGCTAAAAGTATGAGCTTTAGCGGCGCTTTTTAAAAAACGCCGCTAAAAGTATGAGCATTGGCGGCGCTTTTAAAAAAATGCCGCTAAAAGTATGAGCATTAGCGGCGCTTCTCAAAAAACGCCGCTAAAGGTATGAGCAATTAAAAAATCCCAAAAACGAAGACGTTTTAATTGCAATTTAAAAAAGGGAAAAAATTAGCGGCGTTTTTATAAAAAACGCCGCTAAAGGCTGGCTTATAGCGGTGTTTGTAGATAAAGTGCCGCTAAATGTGATTTTTAGCGGCGTTTTTCTTTGAAAACGCCACAAAAAAATTTTATTTCGAAACAAAAACGACGCCGTTTTAATTACAATGTAAAAATGGGATAAAATTAGCGGCGTTTTTCTGAAAAACGCCGCTAAAGGCTGACTTATAGTGGCGTTTGTTATAAAAACGCCGCTAAAGGTGATATCACAAACTATTTTATATTGTAAAGCAAAAACTAAGGGTGGCATTTATTCAATCTATTTCAAAACAAAAAAAAAGCGTTGTTTTGATCATTGTATAATAAATCAATTTTAATTTACGTTTAGTGTTTAAATTTTTTGCCTTAGTGTTAAGCTTTAGCATTTAGGGTATAAGGTGTGGGTCGTATGGTTTAGGGGTTAATGTTTGTAGTTTACTGTTTTAGTGGTTTACTGTTTTTGATTTAAATTTTAGTATTTATGGTTACAGGGTTTATATGTTTGTAAGGGTTTATGATTTAGGGTTTTATGGTTTATGATGTTTAGGATTTAGGGTTTAAAAAAGGTTTAGGGTTTAGGGTTTATAATGTTTTAAGGTTTAGAGTTTAGATTATTATATGGTTTAAGGGTTTAAGGCTTATACTTTAGGGTTTATAGTCAATAGTTAAGAATTGATAGTGTAGGAGCTATGATTTAGGGTTTAGGATTTTAGGGTTTAAGGTATATGTATCCATTACCCCAATGTTCATTTCTTTAAATTAGGTTCAGATTTTTATCCTTAATTTATATATGAAACAATTTATTATATAATTGTAAAATAGATAATATGAATTATAATGTTAAAATTATTATATAGTTTGGGGTTTGGGATTATGTGTTAGAGATTAGGGTTTGAAGTTTGGATTTGGGGTTATACATATACTGGGATTTGGGGTTAAGTGTTTTAATTTATATATTAAATAATTTATTATATAACCGTAAAAGAGATCTCTTTTATGAAATTTTTTATATAAAAATTATTATTATTATTAACACTAATACTATTATTTAAAATAATTTTAAAGATTTATGGGTATATGACTGATATATTTTAAATTTATAAATATTTAAAATAAGTAATTGGATTAATTAATAATAGTATAAAAATGATATTAAAAATTACCGGCGTTTTATACAAAAACGCCACAAAACCCATCAATAGATTCGAAGACGGCGTCGTTTGAAAATTTGTTTTATGAATTAGTGGCGTTTGTGAATAAAAATATATTGATGTATTTATATAATATTGCATACATAAAAATTTATAATTATTCAATATAAAAATCTAAACAACTAATGCAGACTATACTTCAAAAATAATGTTGATGTAAAATGAAAGAAAAATAAATTCGTAAAAGAGTTGGTAATGGTAATTAAATTTTTAAATTTTAATAATAAAAAATTAAAAAATTAAATTCTTAAAAACTTAAAAATTTAATATTTAATATTTTTGTTAAAAAATTCAATACTCAAATATAATAAAAATTAAAAAAATGATAATCTCAACACAAAAATTAAAAAAAAAGGTTAAAAATAGAAAAAAAATTAAAATTGCATAGTGGCGTTTCTGTAAAAAACGCCACAGAAAACGGAGCTATAGTGGCGTTTTTGTAAAAAACGCCACAAATAATTACAAACTTTTATACATAAAACGATGCCGTTTTTTCCCCTAGTAAAAAACTAAATCCACTATCCTATAACCCCGATTTTTTTCCCCAAACTCAAACTCAGAATTTCCCAAATTTTCCCAATCGTTCCCAATCTGTTTCCCTCCCCAAACACAAAATTCCTTAATCCCAAATTTCCCCTATCATTTCCCAATCAGTTTCCCTCCCCAAACTCAAAATTTCAGAATCCCAAATTTCCCAGTAAGAAGCTTATTTTGCTTTATTTTCGCGGTTTCATGGTTATTCTCGCCGAATAGAACTTTCAGTATTTTCTCCCTTTATCAACACAAATTTCTTCAAGGTAACACTTTCTTTTAATCACTACTTTTTTTTGTGTATTATTTAAATTGGGTATTTTTCATTCTATGCATATATTGATTTCTATGCTTCAATTTTTTTTCTTTTGCTGTTTTTGGCTATCATTTGATATAATCCAAATTGGGTTTCCTTCATTTAATCGATCCATGTTTGTTTCTGGGTTTATATTGATTTCAATAAAAGCTTGAGTCTTTAAATGATTTAGCTAATGTGTGTGCAAGTTTGGGTTCAATGAAAGCTTCTATTTTTTTAATCCCAAATTTTGTTATTGATTGTTTACATTGGTATTTGATTTAATCCCTTTAAATTGCTTTCCAGCGTTAGTTTAACTTCATTTTTGGTCCCTTTAAATTGCCTTTTGCTTTAATTTCATTTCTCTCTAGTGTTGAACTCTGTATGGTCATTTTATATTGGTTTCTAAATTTCCAAACATATTAAAAGTCATTTTCCTTTGATGGTGGAAAAAGGGTGTAATCCAAATGTGTTCACCTACAATATATTGATTAAAGGATTTTGTAAGATTGGTAATGCGACGGAGGGGATTAGAATTCTGGAGGAAATACTGGACAAAGGCTGTTTGCCAAATAAAGCAACATACAATATATTGATTGAAGTGCTTCAGGGTATGGCAAAGGAAGGTGAAGTTGAGAAAGTTGTTTTAATGGCTATGTTAAGTGGGAGAGTTGATAAGAGTTTTTGGGATCTAGTTTTAACCAAGATTGTTGGCAAACTGAATAATGGGGTTGATCTTCTTCATCAGTTGTTGGAAAGTGCTAAGTAAAATATCAATGTTTTTTTTAAGAATCTCAGATTTTTATGTTGTTTGGAAATCAAATATCAAATGCTTGTACCTTAAAAAACAATTTTATTCACTTAACCTTATATCCTTAACAACGTCTGTTAGTTAAGTCCCATTATAAAATTCGGTGTATGTGTATATATATATATATATATATATATATACACATATATTTGTTAGTTACTCAAAACCAACTTTGCTTCATATTAATTTTCCTATCACTATGAATTATAATATTATATCATATAAGTTCCTGTCCTTAATACGTTGTATAGAATATATCAAATGTTTGGTCTTCCAATTCAATCTTCCACACGCTATTTATTTTTTAAATCTGTGTACATATATAAGTTAAAACCCAACCACCGTCTGCAGATGAGAGGAAGGCCACCCAAGTCCCTTTTCTCATATTTCATTCTTTGAAATATGATATTACTCCTTATACTTATATAGAATTTGAGATTAGTTTCAATTTAAAAATTCTAATCTAATTATTGGTAGTTTTTGTTAGATTTTGTTGACTTAACATATTTATTTTTGATCAATCATATATGACATGTCACATGAAGACAACTTAATCAACATGTCAAATTGAAAATTTCTTACTGAAAATATTTATGATTTTAATGATTGAACTGAAAATTTTAAATCAAAATAATTGAAGAACTTAATTTCTAGCTTTTTAAGTACAAGGCCTAAATCTTAAAATTTATCAAAATATGTTTGGGAATGCTATAATATGTTTGTTTCTTTTCAAGTTTGTGACCAGCCTCATCCATTGCATGTGAAAAATATGGTCCGCAATGTACTTGAAGGGCAATTTGATGATGCTTGTTTCGCTCTAAAGCAACTCTACGACTGGTAAGAGGTGGAAATATCCGGTTTTCTATTGCCATAGACTCGGTAATCCTCTCTATCCTGTTTGCTAATGTTTGATTGAATGAAACTTGAACTTTTTTTTAACTAGTAAAATTTCGATGTACAGAAAAAAAAAAGAGTGGAGTATAGACAAAATCCAAGTAAGCATACTGGCGTTACATGATTAGTATTTCTTTCAAAATATTTTTGTTGGATATCTAGCTGGGAGTTTTCTCTAGCTTGTAATGGAGTACAATCAAGATGTTTGAAGCTTAATATGATTTTGTTTAATATGCTATTCTAATATGCGCAAGAACACAAAATTTTGTCTAGAAATTTTGTTAAACATTAGTTTTGCATGTACGTTTTATATTTGTTTAATAGGCTTTTTTTATTTTATGTTAGTTTTGAATGATTTTAGGATGTATAATTGGTTGGATGCAAAAAAGTTTAATAATGAAAAATCGTATTCTAGATTGATATGATAGATATGTAGGATAGATTTGAAATTTTACTTGCATGATGAGTCCAATTATATTTGTAAATCCAACTATTGGTTTGTGACATCGTATATTAATCCTATAAAAAGATATCAAAATGTGTAGAACTAATTTAGTTTTGCAGTACTGTAAGTGGATGCTTTTCTATACATAGTAATCTGAAAATAAGTATATTTAACTCATTCAAAAAACTGAGGGGCATCACTTGGTATTTTGTTTCTCACTTCTTCCACACTGTGTATTTAAAGGTCATGCGTTAAAAAGCGATACATGAAAGATGACTACATCCATTTGTTTGTTAGAAGACCTGTCAGGAGATCTATTATTAACCGTGGTAAGTTTTGATTCATTTGAATTTCTTTGCGATTTTTTAACGAATTTAATCGTTATGGATTGTTATTCTTTTTTAATGAATTTAATCTAATGAATTGTTTTTTAATAAATTTAATCTAACGGATTATTATTATTTTAATGAATTTAATCTAATGGATTGTTATTCTTTCTTTTTGTTTTATTTGGCTGTGTATTTTAGGTTATTTTACACGTTTGGGCTGCTTTTAGGAAGCTTCTATATCAGTTTCTTGATTGTGAGGGATCTTTCTACGGCAACAAGATCATCTTTCTTCGTGAGCTCATCAGCAATGCTTCTGATGTAAGTCCTACTCTTCTCTGTTTTAACTTTTTTTTTGGTCGTCAATATGGAGATGTTTTTTTAATTACTTTATTATAATTTTAAGGTATGGTTAATTGGATCTAATCTTTTTTTGCTTTAATGCTTGTTGGTTTTGTTTGCTTTTTTGTATGGAAACAAAATTTGGGTTTTTATTTTCTCTTTGTTTTTAATTTATAGGCAGTGCTCTGTTGGTTGTTTATTTCAATTGAAAATTACATTTGTTAATAAAAGTTGTTATTCTGTCATTTGATTTGTTTATTATAATTTTAGGAATTTATAGTATGAAAGTTTAAGATTGAAATGCTAGTCTTTGAATCTATGGTTTTCGAAGTTTGGCTAAACCTGCAAATCGTTAGCATAGAAATGGGTTTTAATTTTAGGTTTTATGATAAATTTAAAGCTAGTATCATTTAATTTAATTATTAAAAATTGTGGTTTTAGGCATTGGACAAGATTAGATTCGAGAGTTTGACGGACAAGAGCAAACTTGATGCTCAACCCGAGTTGTTTATCCACATTGTCCCCGATAAGACAAACAATACTCTTTCGATCATTGATAGCGGTATTGGCATGACTAAGGCCGGTAAGTTTTGTTATTGCTTCTTGTGCATTCGGTTATTCACTGAATTTTAATCAAGAGAGAGGTTCTAATAAGATTGTGTCTTTTTATTCAGATTTGGTGAACAATCTTGGTACCATTGCTAGGTCTGGGACTAAGGAATTCATGGAAGCATTGGCTGCTGGTGCTGATGTTAGCATGATTAGACAATTCGGAGTTGGATTTTACTCAGCTTAATTGTTTAATAGGCTATTTGTTTAATTGTGCTGGTGCTGGATTTGACACCACCTATTTTCAGTAGCAGGAGCTTGATTTTTCTTGTGAGTTGGATAAACACATAACATATATCTTTTATTTATTTTAAAATATCATTTAGAATTAATGTAGTTGGTGCAATTTTTATGCTACATTTGTTATTTGGGTTGGAATTATATACTATATTTGTTGTCATTGGTTGGTTTTAGTGCAGGAGGGGTATGATATTGGATAAATTGAATATTTTAAATCTGTACAAGTTAGCGGCGTTTGTGGGTAAAAGCGCC
This sequence comes from Gossypium australe, assembly GCA_005393395.2. NCBI lineage: Eukaryota > Viridiplantae > Streptophyta > Magnoliopsida > Malvales > Malvaceae > Gossypium > Gossypium australe. The sequence goes on from CM016619.1 coordinate 123,281,552, forward strand.
GCTAAAAGTCAAACATGTAGCGGCGTTTGGCTAAAAAGCGCCGCTAAAAGTCTCCACCTTTAGCGGCGTTTGTGTGAAGAGCGCCGCTAAAAGTCATGTTTTTAGCGGCATTTTTAGAAAAAGCACCGCTAAAAGTCATGTTTTTAGCGGCGTTTTTAGAAAAAGCGTCGCTAAAAGTCGCCACCTTTAGCGGCGTTTGTCTGAAGAGCGCCGCTACAAGTCATGTTTTTAGCGGCGTTTGTAGAAAAAGCGCCGCTAAAAGTCTCTACCTTTAGCGGCGGTTGTCTGAAGAGCGCCGCTAAAAGTCATGTTTTTAGCGGCGTTTGTAGAAAAAGCGCCGCTAAAAGTCCTGGTTTCTAGCGGCGTTTTTGTGAAAAAAACGCCGCTAAATTTTGCGGCGCCTCATTTAGCAGCGTTTTTTGTGGCGTTTTTCAAAGCGCCGCAAGCTCTATTAGTGGCGCTTAAAAACGCCGCTAAAGGCATAAAAAAACGCCGCTAAAAGTCTGTTTTGCTGTAGTGTTTGTGTGCAATTTTGACTTTTATTTTTGCACTCATCCATCAAGTGTCGGCCAAGCATGTTATTATGGTAAGCTGGACTTTTATTTTTATGGCAAGATGGCTAAAGAGATTAAGGAAAGATTGAAGTTAGGGAAATGAATCAAAAGAAAATGGCATGTAAGGGGAACATGAGGCTTATTTCATGGAGATCATTTTGGAAAGTTTGGGTGGCCAAACTTTTGACCATTTGGCTATGAATATGGACGATTTTTGGGGCTAAGGGGGATGGCCGAATTTTGTTAGTATTTTTGGTTAGGCTTAGGTGCTAGTTTTGGTCAATTCCATTAGCAACAAGTGTACTATTGTTTCTCCAAAACTCTTTTCTCCTAGTCGAATTTGGTCTTTAGCAATAGGTGGAAGTTTTGGTTTTTGTTTTGGCCAAAATTCATCTATGCAACATTGGTGTCATTTTTCTTTTTCTCTAAATTTTCCTTCTTGCCGATTCTTCAAGTCATTGGTGAACTTATTCTCATCTTTTCTTTCTTTTGATTGCCGAATGTACATCAACCTTTGAGACCATATTATTCACTCTTTCTCCTTTGAAAAACCGAAACCTCACAAACCTTTCTTTTCATCTCTCTTCTCTTTTTACAAAATTTTCCAAACACCTCTCTTCCTCCTTTCAAATCAATAATCTCCTGAACCAAATTTTATTGTTTGTTTTTACCCTATAGCCGAATATCATTGATCATCTTCCTTTATAGCCGAATCTTCCATTTCATACATATTTTCCTCTCAACTATATTTCTACTCATACTTTGATCAATCGGTAAGTGATCCATTTCAACATTTTTTTTTATATTTTTATTCTTTCTCTTAGTGCCGAATCTATGCCTTGGTGTGGGATGGCCATATTGACCGAGACCATCACCATACTTTCTCTCATTCGAAATCACTTTTCTTTGCCGTAGAAATATAGTGGAAGGCCGAAACTTGGAGTTTTCGAAGTCATCGTTTAATCGCTAGAATTCGATCCTAAAATCTCTAAGGTAAGAGTTCTTCACGGATTCTATAATCACTTTTTATTCGTTAAGATAGTGATGATTAATCGATATTATTATAGGGACTCTATCGCTCAATCTTTCATCTTGAGATCATACGGATTTTTATGGTAAGCCGACCCTATTCCTTAAATCAATCATTCATAACAACATAATATTAGTTTTGACTAATATTTGATTTCAATGGAGTCAAGCAATATTGAATAGAAAAGGATAGTGATTGGAGATCGAAAAAGGAGCGGATTAACGATCCCTACTCCCAAATTCAAGCGAAGGGTTGTTTCGGCAATTCGAGACTTCCCACCGGGTTGTGGACCCTCATCCGGTGAGAATCAACTATTCGAGGTCATTCGCAATTTTGCGGCATCAGCGGTTCGGGATTTTCCACCGGGTTGTGAACCGTTAACCGGGGAAAACCGACAAATTGTGGTCATTCGCGATTCTAAGGGTAAGCACCTTGGATCGTTCATTTAGTGTTGATAAATCGTGTACATTGTCTAATCGAGCGTTATAATATTTTAGGTGTTGACGATCGAGAGAGTGTAGTACTTACAGTAATCAGGTGTGTATTCTCACACCGTATTCCGTGGGTTAAAGACTATTATCGTTTTGGTAGTAAATCGCTTGATTAAGTCGTAATTTGGTGAAATCGGAAAAATTGGCTTAGATCTCATTATTTGATAAAATGGATAAAAACGTGAAAGATTACGAAAATACCTTAAATGGGCCAAATCGATATATATATATTTGCTATGTGGGCCGATTGATATATGACTATGTGGGCCGATTGATATATGACTATATGGGCCGATTGATAATTTGACTATATGGGCCGATTGATAATATGCGAAAAGGCCAAGATAATTTTCTGCTTAATGGGCCATGTTAATAAATTGTTATAATGGGTCATAAAATTTGTAAGAAATATCTAAATACATTGTTGTAAATTGTTATGCATCATATACATGTTTTGCATGGGATGGGATATTGATGAAGAGAAGTTCTGGTAGCTCTGCTACATAAATCTGGTGGCTCTGCCACAAATCTGAAAAATGGCAATGCCATGTAAATTCTGTTAATCTGGTGGCTTGACCACAAATTTGATATAAATGGCTTAATGCCTACGTTTGGTGTGTTGGTGGGGTGGGTTGACTAAAGATCACCCACAGGTGTGTTGGTTGGTACGAGTGGTGTGTAGCGGATGGAAAACTAGGTTTGGTTTGGGAATTGCATATCATATGCATATTATATATATGACACTTTTATATTATTGTAAACGGGCTATGGCCCAAACAATTGCTTAATGGGATTTTGGCCCAGTGGACAGCGGTAAGTGGGTTACACATTGAGTTCTAGTAATTCAACCTTGTTTTCCTTATTCCTTTCAGGTAACGATCAATGATGGAGACTTGGGCGGTGGATGTCTTGGTGGAGGCCATACTTCAAAACGGTTAAATTGAAATTTTGGATTTCTTTTAATACTTTTAATTACTTGGCTATTTTGAATTAAGGTTGTAATAAGGCCTCTGGATTAATTTTTGCTTTTGTTATTGTTTGATGAATTTATAAACTGCTTAAAGTATTTTAATTGAGATTTTAATTTCTAAAAACTTAAATAATCAAACTATTCAAAAATGAATATACAAAAAGGGTTTCATAAATTTTTTTTCATATTTTTAACTCGGAAATTTACTCATAGAATTTTCATCAATTCTTTTCGAAACTAAAATATTTTTAATTCCTTATAAAATTTACACGAACTGTTAACGATATTTTCAAAATTTCGATTTATAAGATTTTACATCTCAAATTGTCGATTTATCAATCAAATTTATTTTTAATATTTCGTCTAAATTTTGTAATCTGTTTTACTTTTTTTTTATCTTAGTGGATTTTCACATGTGACATGTCAGATCTGGCCTTAAAGCATGGGCCGGGTTTGAGATGTTACACCCCTTACCCGTAACCGAATCCAGTACAGGGTACGAGGCGTTACCTTTCTTAAAAACATTCATACTAACAATTCCGAGTTATGAGATTTCATTCAAATTTAAAACTTTTCAAACTTTATCTTAAAATACATCATAAAAGTACGAGGCCCAAAACACATTTTAGAAACGTTTCAGCATCAAATCGAGTTCTTTAGAGAACTTTGGAAAATGTCACAAAAAAAGGGCACACGCTCGTGTGGGAAAGGACACGCCCATGTGGGAAAGGACACGCCCGTGTGGGAAAGGACATGCCCGTGTGGGCAGACCATGTGGTCACACATGCCCATGTCCCTAAACGTGTGGATTTATTTCTCAATTTGAACCTACAAGGGTTTTCACACGGCCTGGAACACGCCAGTGCCCATGACCCGTGTGCCCCACACGGTCATGACACGCCAGTGCCTCTGTTCGTGTGCAAAAACCTTGACATTCTATTTCTGACGTCATCAACCCAATAAGGTCACAAGGCCAAGGCACACACCCGTGTCCTTAGGCCGTGTGGAAAATTAAATTCCTAAATTTAAGTGCAGACTTCACACGGCCTGTGCACCTGCCCATGTCCTATGGCCGTGTCTTCCACACGCTTGAGACACACGGTTGTGCCTCAACCTGTGTGGTTGCTACTGGGCATTCTGTTTTGCCAACTTAGGGTGCAGGGGGCACATGGCCGAACTACACGTCCATGGGTCAAATCGTGTGTCACACACTGCCTAGACACATGCCCATGTGTCTACCCGTGTGGACAAAAAACAAGGCTATTTTCCTAGCCCCTTTTTTCTACCCTTACTTTCACCAACATAAGCCACATTATGTAACACCAATCCTCATATAAACATCTGACCAATTCAGCCACAATCGAGACATGCACACATCAAGGCCACTACACCCCATTCACATGCAAAACTTATCACATATTTTATCAATTCAATCATGCCATTTGCTCACTCATGAAAAACATCTTCTTTTGCATAAAACAACGACAAATATTAGCCATCGTTGATCGTTGTTTTGTCAAGTTATAAATTTATATGAATGAGAATGATCGAACCTGGAAACCAACTCTGACAACAATTTAAGGCAAGTGCACCTATCAAACAGAAGTATAGCTTAGGCAAGACCAGATTGTCAAACCCAAAGGAACTAAAAGTACTAATACTAACTTTCTTTTTATTATCTAGCCTAAAATAAGTGAAGTTGTTATCTAATCTAAATTTAACTAACTACTAAGCTAAAGACTCAAGACAAAAAGAACGAATTGGGGAAATACTGTTGGGAAAACTCAGTTGATTACAACGATACCCTAGGAAGAATCCACCTAGACTTCACTTGTTATCTAACACTGAACCAGACGATTTCTTCACTTGACTTGATCCGTAAGATTCCCTAAGTTATATTAAACCCTCTCCCGAGGCGAATAACGTCTAACCCTAGGTTGATTAATTGAAACCTCTTTCTAATTAAAACCCCTAGAATCGCATTAACTCGATCTATGGACTCCCATATTAGGTTTCACCCTAATCTGGCAAAATCTCATCACCCTATCTCTAGGCGCGCTATCAACTCTGCTTAATTATGCTAGATCTACTCTTAAGCAGGGACTTTTGCTCCTCCACCTAAGCACATCCAACTTGAATCAATATCTCGGAAATATTAACATAAGGATTAAGCACACATAATTAAGAACAAATCAAGTATTTATCATATAGTTCACAAAACAATAACAAGATCCGTCTTAGGTTTCATCCCCTTCAGGTATCTGAAGGGTTTAGTTCATAATAATAAAAGAAAACATCTCAGAAGAAAAGATAAAACAAAACATAAGAAATCCCTAAAACCCCCTTAAAGAATTGAATAAGAGATCCGCCATTTTGAGTAGAATTCTGGCTTCTTGAGGTTGATCAACTGGCTATCTTCGAGTGATTCCCACAAATCTGACCTTTTCAGTTTGGCTCCTTGGCCTAGCTAACCGCCCCCTTGAACGTTATACTTAGGGTGTTTATATAGGCTTTCGAAATAGGTTTCTTGACCCCTAAGTATCCTTTTCCGAGTGAAATTCTTCTTTCTGACGATAGGGACACGGCCATGGCACACGCCCGTGTGAATGGCCTTAAGGCCGTGATCGAACCTGTTGAATGGGGCACTACCGTGTAAATCATGAGCAGGCCATGTTCTAGTAGATAAATGAGGCACGACCATGTAAATCGTGAGCAGGCCGTGTTCTAGTAGATAAATGAGGCACGTCCGTGTGGTCTTGGGCCCAGGCCGTGTGGATTTCGTGATATGGCCCATTTACTCTGTTTTACGTTCTTTTCATCCTCGGGTGCTTTCCTGAGTATAAGACATGAAAAGAAAGGATTAAAAGCACCTTTTTACATGAATCAAGGAATAAATCATCCCTAAATATGCTAAATGTGGGATTAAAATATGTTACTTTTACGGTTTATCACATACCCCCACACTTAAGCTTTTGCTTGTGCTCAAGCAAAATTCTCAACTTAAAATTAAAACGAACTTTCCATGATTCATAATTCCTATCAACAATGTCTCATCATAATTCATAGATAATTTATACATGGATGATTTAACTCGAAGAGTCTTAAAGATTCAAACAATATAAGTCATACATTTGTATCACGAAAACGTAGGTGTTTTCCCCTTACCTGAATTATTACCTTTAATTCAAAACCGACAAGGATTGACATCCTCACAAAAGGTTCACTCAAGTCACTCGAAGTGTTTAAGGTTTAGGTAAAAGAGCACTCAACAGTTGAACTTGAAAAGTTAATCCCATAGGCTTGCCTGAAAATTAAATCTCCACCACTGTAAAATGAGATGATAAACAGATCAAAAGGTCTTTAACAGGGTTGTAACGGGGCTAGGGTTAAAGGTATGGATAAAGGCTGAATCAGAAGGTTAGAATCGAGATTGTCCTGACAAGTTACCTATCTAATAATAAGTAACTACATCAACTGAAAAGTAATAACCCTAATAATACGATCTTTTCTTTTGATAAATAGACTTTTAACTGTATGAGCTCTTTCTTTCATATTACTAATACTGAATATAATTTTTTTTAATTAAGAACAAATTATGTAATAAAAGATAAATTCAAATACTGAAATAATATAATTAGGTAACTAATCAAATCAAATCTCGATATAAGGGTAGTCAAAAGGAACGGTGATAAAAAATACAAAGGGTTTTTTTTGGGTAATATTAGAGAGTCAATAAAAAGGGTTGTTAGGATCAACGGGGTTTACTAGGGGTTAATTATGAAGGTAGGCTTTTTAGTGGAGTGAGTGGGTTAAAACCTAGGTGCCTTTATCATCTCGGTATATCAAATCATAGGTATGGTCTCAACATGTATAATCGAGGCAAGTTCTACAATAACAGTTCAATGTTGACACACTCATAATCAGAAAGTGAGCAAGAAAAAGAATATATGCTCTATAAGGCTCAAAATCTCACAAAAATTATGGGCAATTGATGTCAACCTCGTAAATATCAAATTTCAAGGTAACATTCAGATTCAGGTAGACAACCTATTCAAAAATTTTATTTTGAAAAATAGACTTATCATGCTTGATTCTCTAGTATTCTTCTAATTTAATCATCAATGCACAATTAACTATGACTTACTCAAAAAACATGTCAATAAAAATCATAAATCATCAGAAATTTCATCCTAATTAGTAATATGAGGAAATTACTTAAGAACAAAGCATAATTCAGGGAATTGAGAATAATGAAGAAAGTTAGGCCGTATTTGAGAATAATGCAAAAAGTTAGGCACTTTCTTGAAATAGATATTCACCCCCCACACTTAAGATGTACATTGCCCTCAATGTACAAAGATGTATATAAAACTTAATAAGGAGAGAGTGGTGAAACTTCCTGAATTTGGATGGTTTCCTTGAGGTGGAAGTTCCAAGGGGTGGTAGTTTCTTCCGAGCTCTGCGCTAGATGAAGAAATTGGGAAGCTCGTGAAAAGTTAGCCAAGGATTATTGAAACACATTTAAAATAAACTAATTATATATTTAAAAACAAGAAAGAAAAAGAGAGGGAGACTAAGAAGGAAAAAAGGCTAGAAGATAAAGGGGCTTGAGAATCCTTATTGATAGATGGTTCGCAAGGTGGGTGTGACTTCTAAGGCGACGGAGGTGCCGGCAGTGGCGGAAGTGGCATGATTCCCAAGCAACCTTTTGAACCTGACACTAATAAACTAAAGTAAAATAAACTAAATTAAGCATAAGATAGTCAAAGGGAAGGAAATTGAAGCAAAAGAGAAAGGAAAAATAGAAGCTAAATGGTCTTAGAGACCCTTGGCTTGTTGTTTAGATGAAGCGACCAGCATGAACTTATGTATCGGGGTCTCCTTTGAGGAGACTACGTTTGTCATCTTCCGCTTCTTCGACATGGATATGTGTAGCTCAAGAGGTTGGAGACTTTGTTATGGAGAGGGGAGAATTCTGAGAGAAAAAGGAAGAAAAGAGGTGGAAAGTAGATGAGAAGAATAGGGAGGGTGGGTCTAAATAGAGTTTTGGAGTCTGATGCTCCCCCACGCCCGTGGACCGAGGGCGTGTCGATTCACACGGCCGCTTCGCACAGCCATGTTCCAAGGCGTGTTGATTCACCCACACTCGTTTTACAGATGCCACGCTTGTTGGTGATAAGTCAGTGTCGTCCACGGTCGCGTCGCACGGCCGTGGCGCTTTGTCGGTGCCCGTGGTGGGGTGGTTGGGTCCGTGATTTGAAAATTACTTGGGACTAATTTGTACTGCCTCTGTTATGTCAGTACGGAGGTTCTGAAGTTCCACACGGTCACGGCCACAGCCGTGTGCAAGACCGTGTGGTCTGGAAATCTGCACTTTTTGGTTAGTTTACACTAGGTGTTCAGAAAGAAGAAAAGAAAATAAAATGAAAGCAAAAAATATGAAAATAAATTGTTAGTGCTCGGGTTGCCTCTCGAGAAGCGCTCGTTTATAGTCTTAAGCTAGACTTTTCTCGTATATAAAAAAAATCAGGGAGGTTTAAAGGTTTGAATATCTTCCCTCATGCTTACAGTTCTATTTTCTTGATAAAGTTTAAGTCAAGAAGCGTTTACCTTAAAAGTGCAGAATATAGGATTCCTTACTTCGATTGTTTCGTATGGGAAGATATTTTGTATCTCAAGAGGGATTTCTTTGTTCGTGTTCAGGTCTGGTGTGGTGATGCGAGGAACTGCTTTATCTAATAGTACCTGGTCTCTTATTTTGAAGTGATTTGATGTTCCGGTGAGCTCTTCTGGGGGCTCTTTTGGTTTCTCTTCATGCGGTTCCTGTTCTTCTTTAAAGGATGTCGTCCACCCTTCTAGTTTGTCGACCCTAAGGCTTCGTTCTTTTTGAAATTCGTCTTTGTTGGCATGGGGTCCATGATTCGACTCAGGTTTGTAATCTTGTGGTGTTTCCTGTGGTGAAGATGGAACAATCTGGTTATCAACTGAATTTACTTTCTCACCTTCATCAATTGTTGTCCTGGCCGAGTCAAGAGCTTGTAGGCTGATCGATTCGTCCCCTACTTGAAGTATTAGTTCTCCTGTGCTAACATCAATTTTAGTCCTAGCAGTTGCTAAAAAGGGTCTTCCTAAAATTAGAGGAATCGAATTATCCTCATCCATATCTAAGACAACAAAATCTACTGGGAAAATGAATTTATCAATATTTACAAGAACATCTTCTATAATACCCCTAGGAATTCTAACAGTTTTATCAGCTAATTGAATGCTCATCCTAGTTTGTTTGGGTTTCCCTAGACCTAGTTGTTTAAACATTTTATAAGGCATGACATTTATAGTTGCCCCTAAATTAGCTAATGCATTATCAACAGTTAATCTACCAATTAAGCATGGAATTGTAAAACTCCCTGGATCTTTTAGCTTTCGTGGTAGTATATTCTGTAACATTGCTGAGCATACTGCGTTTAATTCCACATGTGGCTCCTCGTCTAATTTGCGCTTGTTCGTCAAGAGCTGTTTTCAGAATTTCCTTGAATCTGGCATCTGAAAAAGAGCTTCAAGAAGATGTAAATTGATATGTAATTCCTTTAAAAGTTTAAGAAACTTACCGAACTGTTCCTCTGTATCGTCCTTCTTTATCGCTTCAGGATAAGGTATGCGAAGTTGGTACTCTTTGATTACCGATTTTGGTTTTTCATGTGTTACCTCAACTTTACCTTTTTCTACCTCGTTTTCTTGTATTGGATTGGGTTCATCTAACCCTATACTATCATGAGCTGTGATGGCTTGGATTTGCTCCCTTGGGTTAATCTTAGTGTTGCTCGGTAGACGCCCTTGCTATTGTTCAGAAATCTCTGATCGAATTTCGGAAACTATCTTGGTAAGTTGTCCAACTGACTTAGTAAGTTCTCCAACTTGGCTTTCGATCCCTTTGATTGATGTTTGTTGATTATAGAGTGTTGTCTCGGTTTTTGGGAGACGGGTTTCTGTGCCTGCCATGAATTTTGTCAGCATCTCTTCGAGGTTCGGTTGATTTTGGAGGTTGAAAACTGGATGGATGTGCCTGCGAAGAACACAAACTATCAAGCTTTTTATTCATCATCTCTACCTGCATTGATAGCATGGTTACTGCGTCTAGGTTGAAAACTCCGGCTGATTTTGTTGGTTTTGTCCTGGTGACCTGCCACTGATAATTATTCAGTGACATCTCTTCAATAAACTCGTAGGCTGCTTTAGGAGTTCTGTTGTTCAAGGTTCCACCAGCGGCTAAATCAATTAGTTGCCTCGTTGAGGGGTTTACACCATTATAAAAAGTTTGGACTTGGAACCACAATGGTAAACCATAGTACGGACACCTTCTCAAGAGATCCTTGTATCTCATGTGTCGTATAATGTCTCTAAATCCATCTGCATAAAAGAAGAGATATCATTTCGTAATTTGGCCGTTTTGGCCTGTGGGAAATATTTTAATAAAAATTTTTCGGTCACTTGATCCCATGTAGTGATTGACCATCGTGGTAACGAGTTTAACCACTGTTTGGCTTTATTCCTTAATGAAAAGGGAAATAACCGAATACGTATGGCATCATCAGAAACGCCATTTATTTTGAAGGTATCACATAACTCTAAAAAATTAGCTATATGAGTATTTGGGTCTTCGTCCTGCAAACCATCAAATTGAACAAATTGTTGAATCATTTGTATAGTGTTAGGTTTTAATTCAAAATTATTAGCAGCTATAGCAGGCCTAACAATACTTAAATGAGGTTTAGCATAATCATACATAGTACGCGGAGCATTGTGTTCTGCCACATCTTGTGGTGGTGGATTATTCTCATCCATCCCTTCAGTAGGATTGGATCTGCCTTCTCGCTCTTCTCCTGTGTAATTTAGGGTTCGCCTAATTTCTCTGCGATTCCTGTGAGCGGTAGCTTCAATATCATTATCGTATAGTAGTGGTCCTTCCGGGTTCCTTCTAGTCATAAACTAGAGGTACCTGCTGAGAAAAGAAAGAAAGAAAATTTAGCAAAATCAAAATTTAACTTAAAAAATAAAAAAAATTGTGGAAAATGAAAAAAAAATAATGGCTAAAGTAATAAAAATAGAGCTTTCTTAATATTTTAGTTCCTCGGCAACGGCGCCAAAAACTTGATCGTTGTTTTATCGAGTTTTAAATTTATATGAATGAGAATGATCGAACCTGGAAACCAACTCTGACAACGACTTAAGGCAAGTGCACCTATCGAAAAGTAGTATAGCTTAGGCAAGACCGAATTGTCGAACCCAAAGGAACTAAAAGTATTAATACTAACTTTCTTTTTATTATCTAGCCTAAAATAAGTGAAGTTTTTATCTAATCTAAATTTAACTAACTACTAAGCTAAAGACTCAAGACAAAAAGAACGAATTGGGGAAATACTGTTAGGAAAACTCAGTTGATTACGACGATACCCTAGGAAGAATCCACCTAGACTTCACTTGTTATCTAACACTGAACCAGACGATTTCTTCACTTGACTTGATCCGTAAGATTCCTTAAGTTATATTAAACCCTCTCTCGAGGCGAATCACATCTAACCCTAGGTTGATTAATTGAAACCTCTTTCTAATTAAAACCCCTAGAATCACATTAACTCGATCTATGGACTCCCATATTAGGTTTCACCCTAATCCGGCAAAATCTCGTCACCCTATCTCTAGGCGCGCGATCAACTCCGCTTAATTATGCTAGATCTACTCTTAAGCAGGGACTTTTGCTCCTCCACCTAAGCATATCCAAATTGAATCAATATCTCAAAAATATTAACACAAGGATTAAGCACACATAATTAAGAACAAATCAAGTATTTATCACATAGTTCACAAAACAATAACAAAATCCGTCTTAGGTTTCATCCCCTTCAAGTATCTGAAGGGTTTAGTTCATAATAATAAAAGAAAACATCTCAGAAGAAAAGATAAAACAAAACATAAGAAATGCCTAAAACCCCCAGAAGGAATTGAAGGAGAGATCCGTCGTCTTGAGTAGAATTTCGACTTCTTGAGATTGATCATCTGGCTATCTTCGAGTGATTTCCACAAATCTGACCTTTTCGGCTTGGCTCCTTGGCCTAGCTAACCGCACCTCTTGAAGGTTATACTTAGGATGTTTATATAGGCTTTCGAAATAGGTTTCTTGACCCCTAAGTATCCTTTTCTGAGTGAAATTCTTCTTTCTGACGACAAGGACACGGCCATGGCACATGCCCGTGTGAATTGTCTTAAGGCCGTGTTCGAACCTGTTGAATGGGGCACGGCCGTGCAAATCGTGAGCAGGTCGTGTTCTAGTAGATAAATGAGGCACGACCGTGTGGTCTTGGGCCCAGGCCTTGTGGATTTCGTGATATGGCCCACTTACTCTGTTTTGGGCCCGTTTTATGTTCTTTTCATCCTCGGGTGCTTTCCTGAGTATAAGACATGAAAAGAAAGGATTAAAAGCACCTTTTTACATGAATCAAGGTATAAATCTTCCGAAAATATGCTAAATGTGGGATTAAAATATGTTACTTTTACAGTTTATCAACCGTCCTTGGCCTTATACAAAATGAATCAATCTTCAAGATAAGCCAACACTTTTGGCCATAATAATATGACACTTGACAAAAACCAAGTCCCTATACATGCCATACTCAAAATGATAAATCTACCTATACCAAATGTTCAGATTGATAGGGTGATTGAGCCTCTGACTTCTGTTGATTCCCGAGCTAACTTGGCGGCACTATAAGAAAATGGAAAAAAGAGGAAGTAAGCATAAAGCTTAGTAAGTTGCATGTAAATAATTAACAACAATTACCATGCATTATCATACGCATATTGTCTTTTAAGCTTGCACAAAATTCTTGAATAATTAAAAGCAAAACTTACTCATTTTCACCCTTACTAATCATACAACATAATTCGAGCTAATTTCTCATGAATTCTCATGTAGGTACCTATATCACTTACAACATAGTCATAACTTTTCTCACTTTTGACACAAGCTCTAAATTACCCGTTGAACCAGTTGGACTACCAAAGGATACTCGACAAGCCTTACACAAGAGGGTACGATGCTGATGCCATGTCCCAGACATGGTCTTACACTGGCTCACATATCGAGGCCGATGCCATGTCCCGGACATGGTCTTACACTAGCTCTCGTCTCAATGCCGATGCCATGTCCCAGACATGGTCTTACACTGGCTCTTGTATTGTGGCCGATGCCATGTCCTAGACATGGTCTTACACTAGCACACATATCATCATCGATGCCATTTCCCAGACATGGTCTTACACTGACTTTCATAATGTGGCCGATGCCATGTCCCAGACATGGTCTTACACTAGTACACATATCAACCGAATGTTATGGCTTGGATAACCAATCTATTCCTAAGGTTCAACCGGACTACATCACATCAGATTTCGTCATGCATATTCATAACAATAATCAAACATTTTATGCAATATCAATTGTTTAATGCATAATAACAACAATGTTAGATTATTTACGTACAACTTACCTCAGTATACAAAAAGTGAGCGACTAGATTGAATTAGTCTACTAGCTTGGTTTTCCCCCGTCTAGGTCCGGACTCCGTTTTTCTTAATCTATAATGACAAATTCACTTATTTAATCACTATATAATTCAAGACATTCCAAAATTCTTACTTTAGCAAAAATTACCGTTTTGCCCTTAGACTTTCAAATAATTACGATTTTGCTACTGGTCCAATTCTCTCAGTCACCTCATATGGCCCAATAAAATGTGGACTTAACTTGCGTTTCTTATCGAATCTGACAACTTTCTTCCACGGGGATAATTTCAAGACCACCTTATCACCGACTTGAAACTCAATTTATTTTCGTTTCAAATCCACGCAGGATTTCTATCTATCCGAAGCGGCCTTCAAACAGTAACGAATTACCTTTACATTCTCTTCAATCTCCTTGACTAAGTCAACCCCGTGAATCTAATTTTCTCGGAGTTCGGTCCAATACATAGGTGTTCGGCACTTACGCCCATACAAAGCCTTATAAGGTGCCATTTTAAAACTTGACTAATAATTATTGTTGTAGGCAAACTCAAGAACACAACATCACAGCTGTAACAGCTCGATTTTGGGGCTAGTCAAAATAGTAGTTTCGGAACCACTAATTCGAGGTCGGAGAAATTATTTTTTTATTTTATGATTTATGGCCTGATTATATGAATGCATGAAAATTTTCGTGCACTAATTTTGGTGATTGCATGCTTAATTGCGAAAAATGACTAAATCTCATAAAGTGTGAAAGTTTTATTTTACAAGTTAGAGGTATTAAATAGCTATAGGACCTTAAATTGGAGATCCTTAATATGAAATTAGGCCTTCCTAAGGGTGATGGGTGGCCAAGGGGACAAGAGATTAAAATTTGGTCAATGTTTGGTGACATTAGGTGACTAAATGAATAAAATAAGACAAAATAAAGAAAAAGCTATCATCTTTTTCATTTCTCTTCCTCCATCGATTTTTACACTCAAGAAAGGGCTATGGAAGCTTAAAAATTTTAGCAATCTTTAATCCTTGCTAGTAAGTGTTTTTGATGGTTATTTTTGATAATTTTTGTACTTTTGGAACCCCTAAAGCTTAAGCTAGCTAATGAATGGACTATTTTACAAAATGGTTGAAAGTTTAGGGATTTGGAATAAGAGTGGTTATGTTGTTTGCTGAGTTTTTAGGAAAGAAGATGAATTATGGTTGTTAAATAAACAACTTTTGTGAAGGGTGTTTCCATGAAAACACCTAAAAGGACCTTTTTGTAAAGGTTGTAAATTGGGTAGTAAATGCATCAAATACTTGAAATTGTGAGTTGTTAAGAGAGAAAATGAATCAGCTAGGCTTGGATATGTGAAAAATGAACACATTTCATTTTACGAGCCTAGGGAAAAAAATCATAATTTTGCCAAAGTATGAGGGTAAAACGGTCATTCTTGCCAAAGTAGAGAATTAGAAATGTCGTGATTTATGCAGTGATTAAATGGGTAAAATTTATTATTATAGATCAAGAAGAACGTGGAATCGACCTTGATCGGGGAAAAGGCATTGTGACGGACTAAATTACAAACTGACATATTTTGTATCGAGGTAAGTTTATGTGTAAACGATGCATCCTTATTGCATATGTTTTACTTATTAATGCATTGTGTGAATGTGAATAGTTATTATAAAGATTTATTAAAAATGATAGAAAGTGAGGAAATTTTCGGATGAACCTTCGGAATAGAAATATGGGTACGGATAAATATCCGTAAATATGTAATTATTTGTGGGCTGTGTACCAAACCACCTTGTTATTTATTAACGATAGGCTGCGTGCGATACCATCGTATTTATTATCGTTGGTGAGCTGTGTGCGATACCACCATAAACATGTATTTAATGGTGGGCTATGTGCGAAACCACAAACTGTCTAGTAATATTCCGAAGTGTTCATCGAGAAACTTGTTTAAGTGAAATTACATGTGGCTTTGTGGCAATAAGTGCAGGATATAAGTGCAAGTAAATGTGAGCAATGTCATGATAAGTGGTTGGAATGTGGTAAGGGTTGAAATGAGTAAGCATGATTATGAGAATATGAATTGTTTTTACATAGTATGTAATGTTTTTGGATTGATTAGCATGTGGTATGATGCTTATTGTTTTCATATAGACTTATAAGCTTAAAGCTTACTCCTTTCTCTTTTCCCTTGTTTTATAGTGTTGAAGAGCCAGCTCGAGATACGAAGATAATCTAAAGATCACCCACACTATCAGCACATCTTGGTATAGTTAGATTTAACATTTTGAGTATGGCATGTATAGGGACTAGACTTAGTTGAATGTCATATTGTTTTGCCCAAAAGTGTTGGCTCATTCAAAGAAGAATTCTTTTGTATAAGGCCATAGTTGATGGCTCTTTCTTATTAATCTATGAAATGATGAGCTTATTCATGAATATGTACATTGCATGGTTGATTTAATTGGTTTAATTATGCATGAATGAGTTGGTTGTTTAATGTGGTTTATGATGGTGCAAGTAGGGGTGGCACTAAAAGCTTGGTAAATAGCCTTGCTCTTGTCCACACGGGTAGGCACACGGGTGTGTGTCTAGGTCGTGTGTGACACACGGTCAACCCTATGGGCATGTTGTTAGGCCGTGTGTCCCCTCTGCATGCTAAGTTGGCAAGTCAGTATGCTCAGTAGTAACCACACGGGCAGAGACACGGCCGTGTGTCTCAACCGTGTGGACGACACGGCCTTAGGCATGGGCATGTGCCCAGGTCGTGTGAAGTCTGCACCTGAATTTGTTATTTAATTCGCCACACGGTCGAAGGACACGGGCGTCTGCCTTGGCCTTGTGACCTTTATAGGGTGATGACGTCAGAAACAAAATGCCAAGGTTTTTGCACACGGGTTAATACACGGGCGTGTCGTGGCCATGTGAGGGACACGGGCCATGCACATAGGCATGAGTCTGGCCGTGTGAAAACCTCTGTAGGTTTGAAATGAGATATAAATGTACACGGGTGTGGAACACGAGCATGTAAAATTCCACACGGGTGTGTCCTTTTCTCCACACGGGTGTGTGGCCCTGTTTTGTGTCAAAATTTTCTAAGTGTTTAAAAGTTTTCGGTTTAGTCTCGAATCACTCCATAAGTATGTTTAAGGTCCCGTGGACCTATAAGAGGGACGTTATGAACTCGAATGAAAAGTGTTAAGTTGAAACGAAATTTTTTGACCCGATGTTGTATGTTTATAGTAAGTTAAGTCTGGTAATGCCTCGTACTCAGTTTTGGTATCGATTACGGGTAAGGGGTGTTATATTTAGTGGTATCAAAGCTATGGTTTAGTCGATTCTCGGACTACCATAGTCTAGCTATACATGCTATAAAAATATATTGATAGTGTGGTGACTCTTGATAATTTTAGACTGTGTTTTCATATAGTAATTGGATCCCGACCGAGCTGCTGCTGATGATGCTGCTAGTAATGTGCCGGCTTCCGCGCAAGGGACCACACCTGTAGAAAGTAGACCCAAGACTTTGGGTCAAGGAGAAGAGGCTCGGGAAGTCTTTCTCCATATGATGAGTAACTGGTACACTGAGTGTACGAGCAAACCCTAATGCTCAACCTCCTCCACCCATCCTATACCTCAGCCAGTCTTCGTAGCTTCTCAAGGTATAGATTTAGTAAGAATGACTAAACCCCCGGTCGATAAGCTTCGAAAGCAAGGGGCCAAGGAATTTAGAGCCAACATAGATGGTGACCCTGAGAAAGCAGAGTTCTGGCTTGAGAACTCTATGCGGGTATTCGATGAACTTTCTTGTATGCCCGATGAAAGCTTAAAATGTGTTGTGTCATTATTGAGGGACTCAACATACCACTGATGGAAAACGCTGACATCTGTAGTTACAAGGGAGAGACTGACATGAGACTTCTTCTTAGAAGAGTTCCGAAAGAAATACATAAGTCAGCAATTTATTAATCAGAAACGGAAAGAGTATGAGTGTGAATTTGTTCGACTCAGTAAGTACACTCAATAGTGTGTGTCCACAGAAGCTATTATGTGCAAGAGGTTCGAAGATGGGCTGAATGAGGATATTAGATTACTAGTTGGGATCTTGGAGTTGAAGGAATTCGTAGTATTGGTCAATAGAGCTTGCAAGGTTGAAGAGTTGAATAAGGAAAAGAGAAAAGCTATGATTGAGGCCCAAGATGCAAGGAAGAGGCCGATGAGTAAGTCATTCCAAACTCAATCAAAGAGGTCCAAGGAAACAAACCCTCGGACGACCGCTTCATCCGGGTGTTCACACCGAGATCGTGGTAACACATATTCGGGATCTAAAGTTCAAGCCACCTCGATGGCAAGTGTGGGCAATACGAAGTTAAATAAACCCGAGTGTTCAAATTGTGGTAGACAACATAATGAGGAGTGTTGGGGAAACAATCGAACTTGCTACAAGTGTGGTTCATCGGACCACTTCATTTGAAACTGTCCTGAGAAGGATGAGAAAGACAGAAAATAAGAAGTAAGAGCGAGCAATGTACCTTCGAGGGGTAGACCACAGAGGAACCCGAGAAGTGGGACTAGTAGTAGAGATTCTACTGTGAGATCAGAGGGCAGAGCACCTGCAAGGACTTATGCCATTCGCGCTGGCAAAGAGGCATCATCTCCAGATGTGATAACGGGTACTTTTTCTCTTTATGATATCTCTATTGTTGCTTTGATTGATCCGGGGTCTACCCATTCCTATATTTGCATGAAATTGGTATCTAGTATGAATATGATTGTTGAGTCTACAGAATTTTTGATAAAAGTGCCAAACCCATTAGGCAAACATGTGCTAGTTGACAAAGTGTGTAGAAATTGTCCCTTTACAATTAGAGGTCATTGTTTTCCGGCTAACCTCATGCTGTTGCCGTTTGATGAATTTGACCTAATTCTTGGCATTTTTTGGTTGACTACTCATAATGTTTTAGTAAACTGTGCTAGTAAGGTTATTGAACTAAGATGTGTAAATGGAGATATTATTCGGGTTGAATCAGGTAAATCGAATACTTTGCCTGTAGTGATTTCATCTATGGTAGCTGAGAAATACATGAGAAAAAGGTATGAGTCCTATCTCGCATTTGTGTTGAATACCCAAGAGTAAAAATTAAAGATTGAATCAGTGCCTGTGGTATGCGAGTACCCGGACGTGTTTCCAGAAGAGTTACCTAGTTTGCCTCCAGTTAGAGAGGTCGGGTTTGGCATTGACTTAGTTCCGGGTACAACACCAATTTCGGTTGCCCCGTATAGGATGGCACCGTTGGAGTTAAAAGAGTTGAAGGTTTAGTTGCAAGAGTTAACGGATAAGGGTTTCACAAGACCGAGCTATTCACCGTAGGGTGCTCCGGTACTTTTTATGAAGAAGAAAGACGGGTCGATGAGATTGTGTATAGACTACAAACAGCTCAACAAGGTGACAGTGAAGAATAAGTATCCTTTGCCAAGGATTGACGATTTGTTCAACCAATTAAAATGAGCCACGGTGTCTTCTAAAATATACCTGAGGCCTGGCTATTACTAGTTGAGAGTTGAGCAAGATGTGCCAAAAACTGCATTTCGGACAAGGTATGGCCATTACGAGTTCCTCGTCATGCCCTTTGGTTTAATGAATGCTCCTGCTGCCTTTATGGATTTATTGAACCGTATCTTTCGACCGTACTAAGATAAATTCGTAGTCATTTTTATTGATGACACACTATTTTATTCTCGGGATGAGAGTGAGCACGCGGAGCACCAGAGAACTGTTTTGCAAACTCTAAAAGACAAGCAGTTATATGCTAAGTTTAGCAAGAGTGAGTTTTGGCTCCGAGAGGTCGGATTCTTAGGACACATTGTGTCGAGTGATGGAATTAGAGTTGATCCGAGTAAGATCTCGGCTATTGTGGAGTGGAAATCACCAAGGAATGTGTCAGACATTAGGAGCTTTTGGGGCTTAGCAGGTTACTACAGACGATTCGTTAAAAGGTTCTCCATGATTGCTACATCGATGACGAGACTGCTACATAAAGATGTTAAGTATGAATGGACGAGAGGTGCCAACAGAGTTTCGAAAAACTAAAAGCTTTGTTGACTGAAGCACCGGTTTTAGTACAACCGGAGTCAGGAATGGAGTTTGTAATCTATAGTGACGCGTCAATGAATGGTCTTGGCTGTGTGCTGATGCAAGATGGTAAAGTAGTAGCTTATGTCTCGAGACAGCTAAAACCGCATGAAAAGAATTATCCGACTCATGATTTGGAGTTGGCTGCTATTGTTTTTTTTTTTTTTTGAAGATTTGGCGTCATTATTTGTATGGTGAAAAGTGTCGAATCTTTACCGATCACAAAAGTTTCAAGTACCTAATGAACCAAAAGGATTTGAATTTGCGACAACGGCAGTGGCTCGAATTATTGAAGGATTATGAGCTAGTAATCGATTACCACCCAGGGAAAGCGAATGTGGTTGCGGATGCCTTAAGCAGAAAATCCCTGTATGCTTTGAGAGCTATGAGTACGAGTTTAGCATTGTCTGATGATGGTGCTATATTGGCTGAGTTGAGGACTAGACCATTATTTCTTCAATAGATACGTGAAGCTCAAAAGAATGATAGTGAGATGCAAGTTAAGAGAGCTCCGTGTGAATCGAGAAATAACTCTGATTTCCGGGTTGGTTTAGATGATTGTTTGATGTTTCATGATAGAGTTTGTGTACCTAAAAATGAAGAGTTGATCCGGAAAATTTTACATGAGGCATATAATGGTTGCTTGTCAGTGCATCCGGGTAGCACAAAAATGTATAATGATTTCAAGAAGTCGTATTGGTGGCCGGGTATGAAAAGAAATATCTCCGAGTTTGTTACAAAGTCTTTGATTTGTCAACAAGTGAAAATCGAGCATCAAGTGCCTTCGGGATTACTTCAGCCAGTGATGGTTCCCAAGTGGAAGTGGGACCGAATCACGATAGATTTTGTAGCGGGGTTACCTACGTCTCCGAAAAGGAAGATGCTGTGTGGGTCATCGTTGATAGATTAATGAAATCGACTCATTTTATACCGGTACGTGTTTATTACTCACTTGACAAGTTGGTTGAATTGTATATTGCCGAAATTGTGAGATTATATGCGGTGCCTATGTCCATAATTTCAGATAGAGATCCAAGGTTTACTTCGAGGTTTTGGAAAAAGTTGCAAGAAGCCTTGGGTACGAAATTGAATTTTAGTACCGCGTTCCATCCGCAAACCGATGGCCAACCCAAAAGAGTGATTCAAGTTCTCGAGGATATGCTCTGATGCTGTGTTTTAGAGTTCGAAGGTAGTTGGGAAAAATATCTACCTTTGGTTGAATTTTCCTACAACAATAGTTATCAGTCGAGTATACAGATGGCACCGTACGAAGCATTATATGGCCGCAAGTGCCGGACTCCTTTGTATTGGACCCGATGTTGTATGTTTGAGTAAGTTAAGTCCGGTAATGCCTCGTACCCAGTTCTGGTGTCGATTACGGGTAAGGGGCTACAGCAGCATATCTTCGAAAATTTGAATTACTCTTTCCGACTGACCTTCGGTTTTCGAGTGGAAAGCAGTACTAAAATTCAACTTTGTCCCTAAAGCTTCTTGTAACTTTTTCCAAAATCGTGATGTCAAGCCCGGATCTCTATCGAAAATGATCGATAAAGGTACCCCGTGAAGTCTCACAATTTCAGAAACGTACAAATCGGCCAATTTCTCGAGTGGATAGTCGGTACGCACTGGTATAAAGTGAGCTGATTTCTTAAGCCTATTAACCACAACCCAAACGGCATCTTTCTTCCTTGGCGTCAACGGCAAACAAAACACAAAATCCATGGCAATACAGTCTCATTTCCACTCGGAACCATCACGGCCTGAAGTAGACCCGAAGGTACTTAGTGTTCAGCTTTCACCTGTTGACAAATTAAACACTTAGAGACAAACTCAGAAATGTCTCTTTTCATTCCCAACCACCAATACATTTTCTTCAAGTCATTATACATTTTCACACTACCCAGATGAATAGACATACAACTGCTATGTGCCTCATGCAAAAGCTTTGAATAAGCTTGTCGTTTTTGGGTACACAAATTCTGTCTTGAAACATTAAACAATCATCTGAACCAATCCGAAAGTCTGATTCTATACCCGTCTCGCACTGAATTATCTTAGCTTGCAACTCTTTATCACTTTTCTGAGCTTCACAAATCTCTTGCAAAAACATCGATCAAGCTCTTAGATCAGCTATGACTAAACCATCATCAGTCACAGAGAACTGGTATTCATAGCCCTCAAGGCAAACAATGACTTCCTACTCAAAGCATCGGCGACCACATTCGCCTTCCCCGGTGGTAGTCAATTATCAACTTATAATCCTTTATCAATTCTAACCATCTCCGTTGCCGTAGGTTTAACTCCTTTTGAGTCATCAAATACTTTAGACTTTTATGTCGGTGAATACTCGGCATTTCTCGCCATACAAATGGTGTCCCCAAATCTTCAGTGCGAACACTATGGTGGCCAACTCTAAATCAAGAGTCGGATAGTTTTTCTCATGTGGTTTTAGTTGTCTCGAAGCATAAGCTATTACTTTTCCTTCTTGCATAAGTACGCACCCCAATCCATTTAAGGATGCATCGCATACACCACAAATTCCTTTCCCGGTTCCGGTTGCACTAAAACTGGGGCTTCAGTCAACAATGTTTTTAGTTTCTCAAAACTCTGTTGGCACTTCTCTGTCCATTTGAACTTGACATCTTTCTGTAGCAACCTCAGCATAGGAGTAGCAATCATGGAGAATCCTTTGACAAACCGTCTGTAGTATCCCGCTAAGCCCAAAAAGCTTCTAATCTCTGACACATTCCTTAGCGGTTTCCAATCAACGATAGCTGATATCTTGCTCGGGTCAACTCTAATTCCATCACCCGATACGATGTGTCCTAAGAATCTGACTTCTCGGAGCCAAAATTCACTTTTGCTAAATTTAGCATACAACTGCTTATCTCTTAAAGTTTGTAAGACAGTTCTCAAATGCTCTGCGTGCTCACTCTCATCCCGAGAATAAATTAATATATCATCAATAAAAACAACAAACTTATCCAAGTATGGTCAGAAAATACGATTCATTAAATCCATAAACACGGCGGGAGCATCTGTTAAGCCAAAGGGCATGACAAGGAACTCATAATGGCCATATCTCGTCCGAAATGTAGTTTTCGATGCATCTTGTTCCTTAACTCTCAGGTGGTAATAACCGGACCTCAGGTCTATCTTAGAAAGCATTGTGGCTCCCTTCAATTGGTCAAACAAATCATCGATCCTTGGCAAATGATACTTGTTCTTAATTGTAACCTTGTTGAGCTGTCGATAGTCTATACATAATCTTATCCATCTGTCTTTCTTTTTCACAAAAAGTACGGCAGCACCCCACGGATGTCAAGCAAAACCTTTATCCGTCAACTCTTGTAACTGAGCCTTCAATTCTTTTAACTCCAACGGTGCCATCCTATACAGGGCAATCGAAATAGGTGCCACACCAGGGACCAACTCAATACCAAACTCAACTTCTCTAGCTAGAGGCAATCTAGGTAACTCTTTCGGAAACACATCCGGATACTCGCATACCATAGGCACTGACTCAATCTTTACTTCCGACTCTTGGGTATTCAACAAAAATGCAAGATAGGACTCATACCCTTTTCTCACGTAATTCTTAGCAATCATAGAAGAAATCAGTACAGGTAAGCTATCCGATTCACCTGATTCAACCCGAATAATATCTCAATTTTCACATATCAGTCAATAAACTTACTACCACAGTTTACTAACATGTTATGAACAGTCAACCAATACATGCCAAGAATTAGGTCAAATTAATCAAACGGTAGTAGCATGAGGTTAGCCAGAAAACAATGGCCTCTAATTATCAAAGGACAGTTTCTACACACTTTGTCAACTATCACATACTTGCCTAACGGGTTTGAAACTTTTATCACAAATTCGATAGACTCAACAAACATATTCATGCTAGACACCAATTTCATACAAATATAGGAATGAGTAGACCCCAGATCAATCAAAGCAACAATAGAGATATCATGAAGAGAAAAAGTACCCGTAATCACATCTGGTGATGATGCCTCTTCACGAGCGTGAATCGCATAAGTCCTTGTAGGCACTAAACCATCAGACCTTATGGTGGACTCTCTAGGCGCACCTCTTCTACTAGACCCACTTCCAGGGTTCTTTTGTAGTCTACCCCTCGAAGGTGCATTACTTGCTCGCACTTCTTGTTTTCTATCTTTTTCTTCCATCTTAGGACAATTTTGAATGAACTGGTCTTGTGAATCGCACTTGAAACAGCCTCTATAATTTCCTCGACACTCATTGAAATGTCGTCTACCACACTGTGAACACTCCGATGTATTTGGTCGAGCACTACCAACACTCGCAATAGAAGTGGTTTGAGCTTTAGATGCCGAGTACTGCTTACTCCTATTTCTATTCGAGAATCCCACTGAAGCATTTGATCGAGTAGTGAACTCTCTTGATTTATTGGATGAGGACTAAAATGATTTTCCCAACTATCTTTTCTTTGAGTCACAAGACTCAATATCAGCTTTCATTTTCTCATTAGCCAATTCCTCGGCCTTGCAAGCTCTCTCTACTAGTACAACAAATTCCTTCAGTTCTAGAATACCAACAAACAATCAGATGTCCTCATTTAATCCATCCTCAAACCTCTTACACATGATGGCTTCGGTGGATACGCACTCTCGAGCGTATTTACTGAGCCTCACAAAATGACGCTCATACTTGATTACTGTCATTCGGCCTTACTTCAATTCTAGAAATTCCTTCCTTTTATAGTCTATAAACCTCTGGCTAATATACTTTTTACGGAACTCTTCCTGAAAGAATTCCAAAATTTTCCTTTCCCTTGGTACAATCGACACAAGGGTGTTCCACCATTGGTAAGCCGAGTCTCGCAGGAGTGACACAACACACTTCATGCACTCCTCAGGTGTGCAAGACAACTCATCGAATACCCTAATGGTATTTTCTCGCCAGAATTGTGCTCTTTTTGAGTCATCATCTATATTCGCTCTAAATTCCTCTGCCCCTTGCTTTGAATTTTGTCCATCAGAGGTTTTTCTCTTATAATCGTTTCCACTACTTAGGGGACTGTAGGGGCAGGCTGGGGAATTGGAGGGGGTGGAGGAGGTGGAGCATTTGGGTTTGCACGAACAAACTCCAAATACCAAACATTCATCATATGGAGGAAACTTCTCTAGTCCCTTTGCCTCGACTCAGTGTCACGGGCCCACTTTCGGCTGGCGCGGTCCTTTCTGCGGGAGCTGGTGTATTCCTCTTGACATCATCCGCCACTGCTCTGTTGGGATTCATTTACTATATAAAAACACATTTTAAATTTTCAGGAGTCATCACACTATCATAATTCATATATGGAATGTATAGCTAGACTCGTACACAAACTAGGTTAGTCTGAGAATCGACTAAACCATAGCTCTAATGCAACTAAATGTAACACCCCTTACCCGTAACCGACGCCGGTACAGAGTACGAGGCGTTACCTTTCTTAAAAACATTCATACTAACAATCCCGGGTTATGAGATTTTGTTCAAATTTAAAACCTTTCAAACTTTATCTTAAAATACTTAATAAGAGTCTACAAGGCCCAAAACACATTTTAGAAACGTTTCGGGATCAAATCAAGTTCTTTAGAAAACTTTGGAAAATGTCACTAAAAAAAAAGGGGCACGCGCCTGTGTGGCAAAGGACATGCCCGTGTGGGCAGACCGTGTGTTACACACGCCCATGTCCCTAGACGTGTGGATTTATTTCTCAATTTGAACCTACAGGGGTTTTCACAGCCTGGAACACGCCCGTGCCCATGACCCGTGTCACCCATACAGCCATGACACACCCGTGTCTCTGCCCGTGTACAAAAACCTTGACATTTTATTTCTGACGTCATCAACCCAATAAGGTCACATGGCCAAGGCACACGCCCGTGTCCTTAGGCCGTGTGGCGAATTAAATTCCTAAATTCAAGTGCAGACTTCACACGGCCTGGGCATCTGCCCATGTCCTATGGTCGTATCTTCCACACGCTTGAGACGCGCGGTCGTGCCTCAGCCAATGTGGTTACTACTAGGCATTCTATTTTGCCAACTTAGGGTGCAGGGGGACACACGGCCGAACTACACGTCCATAGGTCAAACCATGTGTCACACACGGCCTAGACACATGCCCGTGTGTCTACCCGTGTGGACAAAAAACAAGGCTATTTTTCAAGCCCCTTTTTGCCACCCTTACTTTCACCAACATAGCCACATTAAGTAGCACCAATCCACATATAAACATTTGACCAATTCAGCCACAATCGAGACATACACACATCAAGGCCACTACACCCCATTCACATGCAAAACTTATCACATACTTTATCAATTCAATCATGTCATTTGCTAACTCATGAAAACATCTTCATTTGCATAAAACGACGAAAAATATTAGCCATCATCCTTGGCCTTATACAAAATGAATCAATCTTCAAGATAAGCCAACACTTTTAGCCATAACATTATGACACTTGACAAAAGACCAAATCCCTATACATGCCATACTCAAAATGATAAATCTAACTATACCAAATACTCAGATTGATAGTGTGATCGAGCCTCCGACTTCTATTGATTCCCAAGCTAACTTGGCGGCACTATAAGAAAATAGAAAAGAAAGGGAGTAAGCATAAAGCTTAGTAAGTCGCATGTAAATAATTAACAACAATTACCATGCATTATCATACGCATATCATCTTATAAGCTTCCACAAAATTCTCGAATGATTAAAAGCAAAACTTACACATTTTCTCCCTTACTAATCATACAACATAATTCGAGCTAATTTCTCATGAATTCTCATGTAGGTACCTGTATCACTTACAACATAGTCATAACTTTTCTCACTTTTGACACAAGCTCTAAATTACCCGTTGAACCAGTTGGAATACCAAAGGATACTCGACAAGCCTTACACAAGAGGGTACGATGTCGATGCCAGTCCCAGACATGGTCTTACACTGGCTCACATATCGAGGCCGATGCCATGCCCCAGAAATGGTCTTACACTAGCTCTCGTCTCAATGCCAATGCCATGTCCTAGACATGGTCTTACACTGGCTCTCGTATTGTGGCCGACGCCATGTCCCAGACATAGTCTTACACTAGCACATATATCATCACCGATGCCATGTCCCAGACATGGTCTTACATTGGCTTTCATAATGTGGCCGATGCCATGTCCTAGACATGGTATTACGCTAGCACACATATCAACTGAATGTTATGGCTTGGATATCCAATATATTCCTAAAGTTCAACTGGAGTATATCACATCAGATTTCTTCATGCATATTCATAAAAATAATCAAACATTTTATGCAATATCAATTGTTTAATGCATAATAACAACAAAGTTGTATTATTTATGTACAACTTACCTCGGTATACAAAAAGTGAATGACTAGATTGAATTAGTCTACTAGCTTGGTTTTCCCCTGGTCTAGGTCCGGACTCCGTTTTTCTTAATCTATAATGACAAATTCACTTATTTAATCACTATATAATTCAAGACATTCCAAAATTCTTACTTTGCCAAAAATTATCGTTTTGCCCTTAAACTTTCACATAATTATGATTTTTCCCCTAGGCTCGTAAAACGATTTTCATCAAATTTTCTCATTTAACAAGCCTAGCCAAAACTATTTTAAGCTTATAGCAACTCACAAATCCAATTATTTCACACATTTACTACCTATTTTACAACCTTTACAAAAAAAAGTCCATTTTAGGTGTTTTCATGGAAACCCGTTTCACAAAAGTTGTTGATTTAACAACCAAGATTCATTTTCTTCCATAAAAATTCAACAAACAACACTAATGTTCTCATGGAAAAACCCTATACTTTCAACCATAGTGCAAAATAGTCCTCTCATTAGCTAGATTAAGCTACAAGGGTTCCAAAAACACAAAAATCATCAAAAATGACCATCAAGATGACTTACTTGCAAGGATGAAGAGTTGCTGAAATTTTCAAACTTCCATGGTTGTTTCTTGAGTGAAAAATTAGTGGAGAAGAAAGAGAGAATGAAAAGATGAAAACTTTCTCTTATTTTATTTTATTTCATCAATTTAGTCACCTAATTCCACCAACTTTCACTAATTTGCATTTTCTTGTCCCCTATGGCCAGCCAACACTCTCCTAAGGGCCTAATTGCACATTAAAGACCTCCAATTTAAGGCTCTATAGCTATTTGCCACCTTTATCTTGAAGAACAAAACTTTACACTTTATGTGATTTAGTCCTTTTTCAAAATTAAGCATGCAATCACTAAAATTAATTCACCAAAATTTTCATGCACTCATATAATCTGCTATAACACATAAAATAATATTAAAATAATTTTCTCCGACCTTGGATCCAACTAGCCCCAAAATCGGGCTGTTACATCTATTGTCCAGCCCCTTTGTCTAATGAGTTCATCGGAGATAACCATTAAAACCACATTCGAACTCAGAAAACTTCAGCATCAACCTACCCTCTTCGGAATCCCTTCTTATGGCTGGTGATGATTTTCCACCTCTACTGGGGCTTCTTCCATCCAATATACAAGGAAGTCCTACCAGCATCCGTTCGCTACCAACACATAAGTCGCTTCATTAGCCGTCCATGATACATTCCAAAAAGTTAAGCTTCTAAATCTAGGTAATCTATTTATTATTTCTTTGATTATATTTCCAATAACCGATCTGTCATTTTCTGCAAATCTTAGCTTCCTTATCACAGTTAGTGTGTCCTCTTCAACACATACCTCTCTGAACCTAGATCTTCTGTAAACATAGCTCTTATAGGCACGCCCTTGCTTCTGCCATGATCGGATCCTAGACGTTCTTCCACGGGTAAATATACGATGCCATTATTAATCCTTCATTTTCTAATTATTATCCCTGAAATAGATCTATTCAAATGTTGTTGATAAGATGCGTCAAAATTGGCTTTAACCATTTCCTCCTCTGGTGGTTTCCCAACTATCTTTACCTGCTATGTGCTTAAACTGGATAACTCTTCCAACTTCTTGATTACTGATATATAAGCTTTGATGAACCCCACAACATTTGCACCCTCTCCTTACCTTCTCATGAAAAAACTTATTCCTATTACATCATAGCGCCCAATAAGTACTAGCTAGTTTTGTGCATTTATGTAAACTGTTATTTCCAATTTCTAATACTAACCATTGTTTCCAATCCTGATTCCTATTTGTGCTCGAATGGGCCACTCCTATTTCATACATAACCAATTTTGTGAATGAAACCTCGGAACAAATGGTTATAGTCTCTTTTACCACCTTACAAATTGGGCAAAGTGCATTCTCCTAAGTTTTTCGTGATTTCATATTACCTATAGTAGGCATGTCATTAGTTATTTTCCATAGGTTTATCTGAATCTTGCTGGGAATTTTAAGGCTTCATATTTTTGTATAAAAATTACTTGTATCTTCATATTGAAATGTACTATTATTTCCCAGCAAATTTAGTTCTTCTGTAATGAGCCACTTGTACCCCTTTTTGCTATATAAACCCCAATATTGTCACCCCTCCATATTACTTCATCCGTTTGCATACTACTCACTAATGAATTGACAATATCTCTCTACTTGCACTTCACATAATGGAATTTTGATGACCTCGATTTCTAGATAATCGATTCACTATCAGTTAGATCTGCAATAGTTGTGTATCTTAAATCAGTATTTTGAAATTTTACTCTTCCATCACCAGGACTCGGTAACCACACATCATTCCAGATGTTCACCGACACACCATTCTCGATCTTCCAACCTGTGCCTTTCTCCAATAAGCTACGAGCACCCCAAATACTTCGCCAGGTAATGAAGGGTAAGGCCCCAAATTTTCACTCACAAAATTTCCCCCGAGGATAATATTTTCTTTCATCACTCATGCAAATTAGCTATTAGGATTAACGATTAGTTTTCTATCCTTATTTTTCCAATAGAGCTATATTAAACTTCTATAACTCCCTAAATCCAATCCTCCATCACGCTTTTGGGATACATATAGTATCCAACTACACCAATATATGCCTTAGTTAGATTTTAAATTACACCACCAAATATGCATATCAAAATTTTCGACTCTCCATGTTAAACACAACAACATAAAACCTGCATTACATAAATTAGATGGCTTGCAAAACGATTTAATAAATACATCCTTTCCTCCTATCAACAGATTACACACACTCCAATTATTCATTCTTTTATGAATTTTTATATCTACAAANACTAATGAAATAGATGAGTGATTTATCAAAATTAGCAAGCTAACTTGATATCTTCTCATACTCAACCACCACTCTTCCCACTGTAATAACTCCTTCCATTGTTGCTTCCCCAAATAGAATACTATCATCAACAAAGAATAGATGTGTTATTGATAACCCACTTCTTCCCACTTTCACTCCTCCAATTCTCCCCTCCTTTTTGGCTATTTTCAATAAAGTAGAAAAACCTTTTGCACAAATTATAAATAAATATAGGCTTAGAGGATCCCCTTACCTTAAACCTTGTGTTGGTTTAAATTCTACTCCTTGAACTCCTGAGTAGGAAACACTCTTAACACATCTCATAATTAAATATATCCATTCATTTCAAAAACCTAAACGACCCATCATTTTTTCAATAAAATTCCATTCTACTACCCTGTCATAAACTTTACTCGTATATAGTTTTAATGCAAAAGAACCAACAACACTCCATTTTTTCTCCTTTTTAAAAATGTAGAATTTCATACGCCACTAGAATGTTATTAGTAATTTGCCTACTTGGTACAAACGCTCTTGTGTTTTCTCAATACAAAAATTGGGTGCTCTCTGAAATCTATTCACCACGATTTTCGAGATAAGTTTGTAATTTACATTACAAAGACTAATAGGCCTGAATTGTTCTATATTCTTGGCATAGACACTTTAGGGATTAGCACAATATTTATTCTATTACTTCTTCAATATCCCTATGGCCATTCAATACTCCTAAGCAATATTTTGCTACATCATTCCCCACGAAATGCCAAGTTTTTTATAGAAAAATATAAAAAATTCATCCTTTCTTGAAGCCTCAAGTGGAGCCATCAATTTCAATGATTCCACCACCTCATCTACCGTGAACTCAGCCATTAATTCACCATTTAGCCCTTCTACTATGCATTGTTGAATATCAACAACTAACCTTTCACAATTCTGCACCGGTTTTAATGAAAAATGTTTTTTGAAATAATTCATTGCCAGTTCAATAATCTCTTTTTCCCCATTTATCCATGTTCCATTCTCATCTTCCAGCCTTTTCATAAAATTCTTTCTTTTTCTGTACGAGGCAAAATTGTGAAAAAAGAATGTATATCGATCTCCCATTCGAAGCCAAATCGCTCTTACCCATTGTTCCAAGATAGCTATTCCTTGTCTACTTCCATATTCAAAGCAAGCTTTGCTTCGATGATTTATGCCAAACTTTCCTCATCTGGGTCTTCCTCATTCAACTTGCTCAGTATTAAATTCAATCCCCTATCTTTTATTTCAGAGTCATTTATTTACTTTTTCCCACTATTTTAAAGTGTTACCAAATCGTCTAGCTTTTCCAGAAGCTTCTTTTCATTCGAATCCCATCCGTTTTAACTTGCTCCTCAAAATCCTTCTCAATGCCCAAACTGCGTTAAATCAAAATGAAAATCCTCCTCGTATTGAGTTTCCCCTCCTGCCCCCAACGTATCCATTAATATCGAGCAGTGATTCGAAAATGATTTAGGTGATTCACCGAATATCGTGGAAAAAAGCTCCCACCATGCCAAATTTGCAACCCTGCTATCAAGTCTTTCTCTTATGTTCTTATCCAATAATCTTCCCCTTTCCTCTATAAACATTATCCCTAAAAACCCAAGTCATTTAAATGCATTCCTCCAATGTTTTATCTAAAAGCTGACATCTGTCTTTCCTCTCTGAAGCGTCCTCCCCTTTTTTTTTGAATGAAAACATCACCTCATTGAAATCCCCATTACTAACCAAGGCAATCGACAATTATCCTTCAATTGTCTAAAAATATTCCACGAGTCCTTTCTCAAATGTTCAATTAGGGATCCATAGAATCCAATAAACCTCCAACAAGACTCCATTTTCTTCAGTCACTTCAACATCTATGAGTGAATCGTATCCGTCACCAGATTAGGGTTACGGAGCATTACCGTACAAACAGAACATTTAAACATTCATTTCATAAATCATTATAAATATAATATAAAACAAATATTCACATACATGTTGTCCTTAACTCGAGCCCTCAAGGCCCTAAAATTACCTTAGAAAAAAATCGAGACTAAATTGGGAACATTTGGAAAGTTTAGGAAAAAGTTTAAAAAAAATTGACTACAGGGGTCACACGGCCATGTGGCCAGGCCATGTGCCTCACATGGCTGATACAGACGCTCGTGTATTAGGTCGTATAACATTCAAATTAGGGACACACACGGTCGTGTTCCAGCCCATGTCCTCACCCGTGTAACTCTCTGAGTAGGGTCACACGCCTATGTACCAGGCCGTGTAACTCTTAAAATAACCCCACACAGTCGTGTTGCCAAGCTGTGTGAACTAAAATTTACCTTTAATCAAGCCATTTCAAATCCATTACATGCATAATCATTCAACCCTTTTAAACACACTTTAAAAGGACCTCAAACAACATCAAAACACAATTAAAAATGCTTAAAGCATACCAAAAACAAACATCTTAAATGCCTAACCAATGTGCCCTCATTGACACCACCTTTAATTCATCCATCAACAACCAATATACCATTTATAAGTACCTCAAATAAAGTTCAAACACTCAAATAATTGAATATGGTAAATGTATAACCTATACTAATCATTACCAACCAATTATCAACCAAAAAGGCTTAATCAACAAGATTTCTTCATTTACTAATCAAGCACCTCAAGTATAATACTAAAATGACCAAAAATTAAGGCAAACACCAAGTGGAAGCATTTACATAACGCTTCAAAGATTCATTTACAATCATTTAGTACTTATAGGACTCCATTCTCTAGGAACTAACTGAACAAAAGGACATTATCTTAATATTGACATTCTAGGTATGCAAAGACTCAAAAAGAAATACATCACCAACTTTGAGTAAGGGAATTGTCGTGGATGTTGAGATGTAGAACAACATTAATACCTAACCTGCAGTAAAATAAAAATTCAAGCAGTAAGCAACTAATAATCTCGATAGATCCCACTTTCAAATATTAACTAGAAGTTTACATTTCATATATAAGTCATCTCTCATGAATTTGGTTACCTTACCAAAATATATAATCCAAACATGGCACCCGGTGCCTAACGGTTAGACTGTGAATAAGGTTTTGCGCCCACTGCTAGGTATTAACTCGACAAGATCCTTGGTGTGGCCAGCACTAGTCAAAGAGTCAAAAAATTATTGCGCCCAGTGCTAGTTGGATAACTAACTATAGTTGTTGTAACACCCCGTACTCGGTAGCGTCGCCGGAGTTGAGCAAGGGGCATTACTACTTGACTACTAGTTCAGAACATGAAAATCTTAAAGCAGTCAAACTGCGTTGTGCCGACCAATTCGGCTATAACTCGAGTTATAGAGTTCGAAATTCAGATCCGTAAATTTTCCTTGAAATTAAACTCATATATCTATTTACCATAATTTTTCTAGAATTTTTCATGTGGCCATTTAGTACAGTTTATTCATCAAAGTTACCCTTATTACACTGCCGGACAGTTCTGACCTGTCCCTATAAAACTGCAGTTATCTCATTACACAATTTTCATATACTGTTCTAGGTTATACCAACGAAAAATAGACTCAATAAGGGTTCTACACATATATCCCATGCTTCCTAATTATTTTTGTACAATTTTTGACAATTTTTCCAAAACAGAACAGTGACTCGCGAATGCATTCAGAGTAGGTCTCACTAAAACTGAATTATCTCATAATGTATAAGTCTTTTGCCTACTATGTTTCTTTCATGTAAAAATAGACACAATAAGGTTTAACTCCATGTCTCATTCACTTTTTAATTCAATATACCCTATTTTTGGTGATTTTTCTAACTCATATCACTGCTGTTACTACAAGTTGTTTTGTCACAATTTATGAAGGACTAGCTTCTTACCAAACTCACCTACATTCCTAATTCAAGATTCATTCCGCATATATACATTTCCTTAACAAATGATTAAACTTTGATTTAGAAAGCATAAACCTTACCATCAAGAGCCAGCATACACATTAACAACACTACAACATACTTAATTAGAAATTTAGCCATATTCGCATGGCCATTCTTTTAGGGTTTACATGTGAACCGTAAAACTTCCTCAAACAATCCAAGCCTATCCTATACATGCCTTCGTTCAAAACCAACCCAAAATGAAGGAGTACCCCAAAAAGATAGGTTGATAGTGTGAGCGACTTTCCAACGACCCCGATGAGCTTGTGGCTTGCCCCTAATCTATAAAACAGAGGAAACATCTCACACGAGTAAGCGTACTAGCTTAGTAAGTCCCAATTCATTTAAATTGTAACATCTAATTATTTTGAAGATAAAACAATCCACATATGGTATTCTACATAAACAACTAAGTAAATAGTTTACACAAGGTCAAGTTTAATAATTCAAGGACCCACTTTCATAGTAGTTATTCATGCAAATCAATTGTCCCATAGTAGCATGTTCTAAGTTCAACTTCCGTCAAATTTCTTTCATCAATGACAACTTAGCACAAGTAATAGTTAACATAGCATACCTACTTACTTACCCGAACCATTTTCTTGACAATTTAGTTCTAAATTGTCTTGACAAGGATTAAGCTCCTCTTAGGCAAATTTCATCACTGGCATTTAGCCTGCTAGGCGTAAAGCCCGATAGATAACACCCGGCACGAGGCCTGCTAGGCATACAAGCCCGATAGATAACACCGGCACGAGGCCTGCTAGGCATAAAAGCCCGATAGATAACACCGGCACGAAGCCTGCTAGGCATAAAAGCCTGAATGTCAATATATCTTTACCTGCTTTTCACATGTTTACTATGCATATCGAATCATACCCTTAATTACCATTGCATTTAATAAATTTGAAATCAATCAAATCCATCACTATCACAAGCGGCCAACTCATGGTTTTATACCAAGCTTATACAATTTATATCATTCACTAAATATGTAAAGGATCTTTAGATATAAAGTAGCTCAAAAACTTACTCATCCACCTTGCATTAGTCCCAACAATTGCCATCATATTCTCAACATGAATCATCAATCAACATGTAACTATACATTCGGCCATGATGCATTGGAATACTAACATTCATTAATTTTTAAAAATCAAGATAACCATAATTTACTCTTTGGCATAATTTAACCAAGGGACTTACCTCAGTTGTCGATAAGCCGTGCAAATCGGCTACTCGATAATCTTGTCTTTCCTCGATCTTGATCTTTCCCTTTTTGTTCCCGATCTAATTTGATTCAATTTCAACCAATTAACTACACTTCCAATCAATTCGAGAGCAAATCATAAAATACATGATTTCAAGACATAACGATGTGCATTCGGCATACATCCCCTACTTTGTTCAAGTGCTTTCAATTTATTAGGAAACACTTTGGCGACTTTCCTTAATGTGTTTTAACTTACAACTTACCTTCTTATCTAGCCGTACCTTAACTTATAATTACACATATATAATCAAACACATTAGCTCAAATTCTTTTTCTATTATGGCCGAATGTACTACTTCCATACCCTTGCATTTTTCTTCAATATACAACCAAGAAACAAGCTAGATAACCACAATTTATTCATCCTAATTCCAGCCGAATATTAGCTTGTTTAAACCCAAATTTAACATGATTCCTTTATTAGCATCCTAAGCAAATAATTACTACATTCATAAGACTTATTAAATCAAGCTAAGGTATCCACCATTTCTTTTCTTTTTCTATCTATCAAACAATGTAACCAACCATAGACAACATGCTTTCATCACACATGAAAAGGCCTTAGAACTAAGTCATGGCCGAATCTAAGGAGAGCTTAGCTCTCAAATTTTTGCACAAGAACTCGATAGTATGTAGGACTACCAACACAACCATGCAAAACCATTCATCCATGTCTAATCACTATACAATAAGTATAGCCGAACATTAACACAAAGGAAAAAGGATTCAAGATTGGTGGTCTCACATTCGGCCAACTAGTAGGGTACTTTCAAGCCAAACAACATAATCTTCTCACCCATTTTATGCCATTTCTTTTCATACCATCTAACTTATCAACTCAAGAAGCTACAACATTAGCACCCATGGCCGAATCTCCTTCTACCCATATTAACAAAGTTTTTTTTTTGCTTATTTCAAAAGGAAAGATTAAGAATTTAAGCCATATCAAGGTGAGTTTTCAAAATCAAGATCAAACTCTTACCTATCCTAGTGCATGCAAGGCCAATAGGGGGATGAAGCTCTTCCCTTCTCTTCCAAGTAGGAATCGGCAAGGATGAATGAAAGAGGAGAGAATTTTCTTTTTCTTTTTGTTATTTTAACAAAAATCATAGCATGCTTTTTCAAAAATCAAAATATGTATAAATTAAAAACATATTTTCCTAGCATGCTTTAATATAATAATGCCTAAGTTTCATAAAAAAAAATAAAATAGAGAGCATATATGCATGCTTGCCGTCCACCTTGTTCAATGTGGGGAATTTGACATGCAAATTCCCATGTTTTATGAACAATTCATTTAGCTCCCTTTTCATTAATGCCCACTACATTAATCCTTCTTGCAATTTAAGCCTTCTTAGCAAATTAAGCACTTAGATAGCTGAAATTTTCTACGAGATTTTTACACCCACTAAAAGCACACATAACAAACACAAGACATAATATTATAATATCTCACAGGCTCGGATTCGTGGTCCCGAAACCACCGTTCCGATTAGGGTCAAAATTGGGCTGTTACAACTCTCCCCCCCTTAAGGATTTTCGTCCCCGAAAATCTTACCGTTAAAAAGGTTCGGATATTGTCGCTTCATTGACTCTTCAGGCTCCCACGTAGCCTCTTCAACTCCGTGACGATTCCATAGAATCTTTACTAATGGAATTCTTTTATTTCTTAACTCTTTGATTTCCCGAGCCAAGATACGGATCGGTTCCTCATCATAGGTCAAGTCAGACCGAATTTCAATCTCTGACGGGGTGATCACATGGGACGGATCCGATCTGTATTTGCGAAGCATCGAAACATGAAATACATTGTGTATCTTTTCTAACTCGGAGGGCAATCTTAATCTATAAGCAACCGGTCCAATACGTTCAATAACTTCGTACGATCCGATAAATCTCGGGCTCAACTTGCCTTTCTGACCGAATCGGAGTATTTTCTTCCACGGAGAAACTTTTAAGAACACCCGATCTCCGACCTGAAATTCAATGTCCTTACGTTTTAAATCGGCATAGGACTTTTGACGATCCGAAGCAGCTTTCAAATTACTCCGAATAACGACCACCTTCTGTTCTGTTTCTTTAATCCAATCAACCCCGTGTATCTTGTTCTCACTGAGCTCAGTCCAATACAATGGTGTGCGACATTTTCGACCATATAAGGCTTCATAAGGTGCCATTTTTATGCTAGATTGAAAGCTATTATTGTAAGCAAACTCAATCAGGGGTAGGTATCGTTCCCACGTACCTTCGAACTCGAGAACGCAACACCTCAACATGTCCTCAAGTGTCAAAATAGTTCGCTCAGACTGACCGTCTGTTTGCGGATGGAAGGCTGTACTAAAATGAAGTTTAGTACCTAATGCCTCTTGCAACTTCTTCCAGAATCGCGAGGTAAATCTTGGGTCTCTATCTGAAACAATGGAACTCGGTACACCGTGCAATCTTACAATCTGCGACACATACAATTCGGCGAGCTTGTCAAGTGAATAGTCGGTACGTACCGGCACAAAATGAGCTGACTTAGTCAATCTATCAACGATGACCCAAACGGCATCTTTCTTACTCGGTGTCATAGGGAGACCGGATACAAAATCCATAGAAATTTTATCCCATTTCCATTCGGGTATCATAATCGGCTGAAGTAATCCGGAAGGTACCTGATGCTCAGCTTTCACTTGTTGGCAGATTAAGCATTTGGAGACAAATTCAGATATGTCCCGTTTCATGCCGGGCCACCAATAAAACTGCTTCAAATCGTTATACATTTTTGTACTACCCGGGTGTATCGACATTCGGCCATTATGGGCCTCACTCAGAATCATTTGTATCAAATCTGAGTTCATTGGAACACACAATCGATTTTTATACTTCAAACAGTCATTTGCATCTATCTGGAAGTCTGATTCTGTAGCGTTCTCACACTGAACCCGAATAGCTACTAACTTTTCGTCAACTTTCTGTGCCTCGCAAATTTGCTGAATAAACATCGGTCTTGTTTGCAGCTCGGCTATGATCGAACCATCCTCAGACATCGTCATCCGTGTGTTTAATGCACGCAGAACAAATAATGATTTTCGACTCAACGCATCCGCCACCACATTAGCCTTCCCCGGATGGTAGTCAATCACTAATTCGTAATCTTTCAGCAATTCTAACCATCGGCGTTGTCTCAAATTTAGATCTTTCTGAGTCATTAAATATTTCAGACTTTTGTGATCTGAATAAACATGACATTTTTCGCCGAATAAATAGTGACGCCAAATTTTTAATGCAAACACAATGGCTGCTAACTCCAGATCGTGAGTTGGATAATTCTTTTCATGTGGCTTCAATTGTCTTGAAGCGTAGGCTATGACCTTGCCTTCTTGCATCAGAACACAACCCAACCCACTTAAAGATGCATCACTAAAAATAGTAAATTCTTTACCCGATTCAGGCTGAGTCAGCACTGGAGCCTCGGTTAAAAGGGCTTTCAACTGCTCGAAACTCCTCTGGCATTTTTCTGACCACTCATATTTGACATCCTTCTGTAGTAGTCTCGTCAAAGGTGCAGCTATCACGGAAAAACCTTTTACAAATCGTCTATAATATCCCGCGAGGCCTAGGAAGCTTCGGATTTCAGAAACATTCTTTGGTGGTTTCCACTCGAGTATGGCTGCTATTTTGTTTGGATCCACCCGAATTCCTGACACCGAAACCACATGACCCAAGAAGCTGACTTCGTTCAACCAAAACTCACACTTACTGAATTTTGCATATAAACGATGATCTCTCAAGGTTTGTAGTACTTCTCTCAAGTGCTCAACGTGTTCCGCTTCACTTTTGGAGTAGACCAATATATCATCGATAAACACTACTACAAACCGATCCAAAAACCGTCGGAAGACCCGGTTCATGAGATCCATAAAAACGGCAGGTGCATTGGTAAGCCCAAAAGGCATAACCAAAAACTCATAGTGCCCGTACCTCGTTCGAAATGCCGTCTTTGGCACATCGAATCTCTGACTCGTAATTGATAATAGCCCGATCTCAAATCTATTTTCGAAAACACTGAAGCCCCCTTTAACTGATCAAATAAATCATCGATCCGAGGTAACGGGTATTTATTCTTTATGGTCACCTTATTTAGTTGCCGGTAGTCGATACACATTCGCATTGTCCCGTCTTTCTTTTTCACAAACAAGACTGGTGCTCCCCACGGAGAAAAACTCGGTCGTGCGAAACCCCTCTCGGTCAATTCTTGCAACTGCGCTTTCAATTCCTTTAATTCAGTAGGCGCCATTCGGTACGGAGCTATCGAAATTGGGGTCGCATCCGGCACTAATTCAATGCCGAACTCAATCTCTCGTACTGGGGGTAAGCCCGGTAATTCTTCAGGAAACACATCGGGGTATTCACACACAACTGGTACCGATTCCATTAGTTTCTCGGACAGTTTATTATCCAGTACATAAGCCAAATAGGCCTCACACCCCTTTCTCACATACTTTTGGGCTACCATCGAGGATATCACTGTAGGCAACTCATTTACATCACCGGATTTTATTCTAATTGTCTCACCGTTTCGGCATTTCAGATTAATAAGCTTCCTTTTGCAATCCACCACTGCCTCATGTGAAGTTAGCCAATCCATACCCAAGATTATATCAAATTCATCGAAGGGCAACAACATTAAGTCTGCTGGAAAGCAATAGTCTCGTACCATCAACGGGCAACCTCTACACACTTTATCTACAAGCACACATCTACCCAAAGGGTTGGACACACGAATTACGAACTCGGTAGACTCAACTAGCAGAGTCTTACCAAATTTTAAAGTTTCACACACATAAGAATGAGTCGAACCAGGATCAATTAGTGCAATCACAGTAGTATCAAAAAGAGTGAAAGTACCAGTAATGACGTCGGGGGAGGAAGCATCCTCTCTAGCTCGCGCAGCATATGCTCTCGCCGGAGCTCTAGCCTCAGATCGATCTGTAGTGTTCTTCGTTCCTTTCTGGCTACCACCTACATTGCCTGAATGTCTGGGTGGTCTACCTCGCATTGGTACGCTGTTCGGTGTAGTATTCTGAACGGCATTCTGCTCAGCTAATTTCGGACACTCTCGGATAAAATGACCCGACGATCCACACTTATAGCAAGTCCGATCATGGAATCTACAACTCCCTGAGTGCCATTTCCCACAGTGCTTGCATTCAACTCTGGTCTGTGGAATGTTACCAACACTGGCTATCGAGGTAGCTCGGGAGCTCATAGGAGGTCGATCCCGTCTAGGTGGATCTGTAGTAGTTTTCTGTCGGTTGTAGTCATCTCTGGGCCTCTTGCTCGTGGGATGGAAGACTTTACCCGAAGACCTCTTTCGGATATCTCTGGCTTCGGTATCGGCCTTTCTTTTCTCCTTCCCGAGCTCTTCAGCTTTGCAAGCTCTCTCAACTAAAGTTACAAATTCTTGGATTTCAAGAACGCCAACAAACATCTTTATGTCTTCATTTAGGCCGTCTTCGAATCTTTTACACATAATGGCTTCAGTAGAGACACACTCTCTAGCATAACGGCTGAGCCTGACAAATTTTCTTTCATACTCCGTTACAGTCATTCGTCCTTGTTTCAGCTCAAGGAACTCTTTTCGTTTTTGATCAATAAACCTTTGGCTAATATACTTCTTGCGGAATTCAGTTTGGAAGAAATCCCATGTCACTCTTTCTTTCGGAACCACTGATACTAGTGTGTTCCACCAGTGATATGCAGTGTCCCGTAGTAAGGATATAGTACATTTCAAGCATTCATCCGGAGTACAAGACAGCTCACCAAGTACCCGAATAGTGTTATCGAGCCACATCTCGGCTCTCTCAGCATCATCATCGTCATTGGCTTTAAATTCTTCGGCCCCATATTTTCGAATTTTGTCAACTGGGGGCCTACTAGATCTCATGGGATCTATTACTGGGGGAGCTAGAGGATCCGGAGTTGGATTATTCGGGGGTGGAGGTTGGGGCATATTCGGGTTATTCTGAATAAATTGGGCAAACCAATCATTCATCATTCGATAAAAGGCTTGCTTTGTCTCTCCTTCGTGGCTTCCCGAAACAGGTCGAGAGTCTATCGGCGCTGATCCATGGGTACGGTCAGGCGCCACGCTCTCCACATCATCAGCCACAGCTCTTTCTGGTTCGGAATCCATTTACTATACAAACAAAAATTCAGGTTGTCAGAAGTCACCACACTATCAACATATAACCACAGGCATGTATAGCTAGACTCACAAGCGCCACGGTAGTCCTAGAATCGACTAAACCATAAGCTCTGATACCAATCAAATGTAACACCCCGTACTCGGTACCGTCGTCGGAGTTGAGCAAGGGGCATTACTAGACTTGACTACTAGTTCAGAACATGAAAATCTTAAAGCAGTCAAACTGCGTTGTGCCGACCAATTCGGCTATAACTCGAGTTATAGAGTTCGAAATTCAGATCCGTAAATTTTCCTTGAAAGTAAACTCATATATCTATTTACCATAATTTTTCTAGAATTTTTCATGTGGCCATTTAGTACAGTTTATTCATCAAAGTTACCCTTATTACACTGCCGGACAGTTCTGACCTGTCCCTATAAAACTGCAGTTATCTCATTGCACAATTTTCATATACTGTTCTAGGTTATACCAACGAAAAATAGACTCAATAAGGGTTCTACACATATATCCCATGCTTCCTAATTATTTTTGTACAATTTTTGACAATTTTTCCAAAACAGAACAGTGACTCGCGAATGCATTCAGAGTAGGTCTCACTAAAACTGAATTATCTCATAATGTATAAGTCTTTTGCCTACTATGTTTCTTTCATGTAAAAATAGACACAATAAGGTTTAACTCCATGTCTCATTCACTTTTTAATTCAATATACCCTATTTTTGGTGATTTTTCTAACTCATATCACTGCTGTTACTACAAGTTGTTTTGTCACAATTTATGAAGGACTAGCTTCTTACCAAACTCACCTACATTCCTAATTCAAGATTCATTCCGCATATATATACATTTCCTTAACAAAATGATTAAACTTTGATTTAGAAAGCATAAACCTTACCATCAAGAGCCAGCATACACATTAACAACACTACAACATACTTAATTAGAAATTTAGCCATATTCGCATGGCCATTCTTTTAGGGTTTACATGTGAACCGTAAAACTTCCTCAAACAATCCAAGCCTATCCTATACATGCCTTCGTTCAAAACCAACCCAAAATGAAGGAGTACCCCAAAAAGATAGGTTGATAGTGTGAGCGACTTTCCAACGACCCCGATGAGCTTGTGGCTTGCCCCTAATCTATAAAACAGAGGAAACATCTCACACGAGTAAGCGTACTAGCTTAGTAAGTCCCAATTCATTTAAAATTGTAACATCTAATTATTTATGAAGATAAAACAATCCACATATGGTATTCTACATAAACAACTAAGTAAATAGTTTACACAAGGTCAAGTTTAATAATTCAAGGACCCACTTTCATAGTAGTTATTCATGCAAATCAATTGTCCCATAGTAGCATGTTCTAAGTTCAACTTCCGTCAAATTTCTTTCATCAATGACAACTTAGCACAAGTAATAGTTAACATAGCATACCTCACATACTTACCCGAACCATTTTCTTGACAATTTAGTTCTAAATTGTCTTGACAAGGATTAAGCTCCTCTTAGGCAAATTTCATCACTGGCATTTAGCCTGCTAGGCGTAAAGCCCGATAGATAACACCGGCACGAGGCCTGCTAGGCATACAAGCCCGATAGATAACACCGGCACGAGGCCTGCTAGGCATAAAAGCCCGATAGATAACACCGGCACGAAGCCTGCTAGGCATAAAAGCCTGAATGTCAATATATCTTTACCTGCTTTTCACATGTTTACTATGCATATCGAATCATACACCTTAATTACCATTGCATTTAATAAATTTGAAATCAATCAAATCCATCACTATCACAAGCGGCCAACTCATGGTTTTATACCAAGCTTATACAATTTATATCATTCACTAAATATGTAAAGGATCTTTAGATATAAAGTAGCTCAAAAACTTACTCATCCACCTTGCATTAGTCCCAACAATTGCCATCATATTCTCAACATGAATCATCAATCAACATGTAACTATACATTCGGCCATGATGCATTGGAATACTAACATTCATTAATTTTTAAAAATCAAGATAACCATAATTTACTCTTTGGCATAATTTAACCAAGGGACTTACCTCAGTTGTCGATAAGCCGTGCAAATCGGCTACTCGATAATCTTTGTCTTTCCTCGATCTTGATCTTTCCCTTTTTGTTCCCGATCTAATTTGATTCAATTTCAACCAATTAACTACACTTCCAATCAATTCGAGAGCAAAATCATAAAATACATGATTTCAAGACATAACGATGTGCATTCGGCATACATCCCCTACTTTGTTCAAGTGCTTTCAATTTATTAGGAAACACTTTGGCGACAATTTCCTTAATGTGTTTTAACTTACAACTTACCTTCTTATCTAGCCGTACCTTAACTTATAATTACACATATATAATCAAACACATTAGCTCAAATTCTTTTTCTATTATGGCCGAATGTACTACTTCCATACCCTTGCATTTTTCTTCAATATACAACCAAGAAACA
The DNA here is from genome assembly GCA_005393395.2 of Gossypium australe. Taxonomy (NCBI): domain Eukaryota; kingdom Viridiplantae; phylum Streptophyta; class Magnoliopsida; order Malvales; family Malvaceae; genus Gossypium; species Gossypium australe. The sequence goes on from CM016619.1 coordinate 123,325,479, forward strand.
AGCTAGATAACCACAATTTATTCATCCTAATTCCAGCCGAATATTAGCTTGTTTAAACCCAAATTTAACATGATTCCTTTATTAGCATCCTAAGCAAATAATTACTACATTCATAAGACTTATTAAATCAAGCTAAGGTATCCACCATTTCTTTTCTTTTTCTATCTATCAAACAATGTAACCAACCATAGACAACATGCTTTCATCACACATGAAAAGGCCTTAGAACTAAGTCATGGCCGAATCTAAGGAGAGCTTAGCTCTCAAATTTTTGCACAAGAACTCGATAGTATGTAGGACTACCAACACAACCATGCAAAACCATTCATCCATGTCTAATCACTATACAATATAAGTATAGCCGAACATTAACACAAAGGAAAAAGGATTCAAGATTGGTGGTCTCACATTCGGCCAACTAGTAGGGTACTTTCAAGCCAAACAACATAATCTTCTCACCCATTTTATGCCATTTCTTTTCATACCATCTAACTTATCAACTCAAGAAGCTACAACATTAGCACCCATGGCCGAATCTCCTTCTACCCATATTAACAAAGTTTTTTTTTGCTTGTTTCAAAAGGAAAGATTAAGAATTTAAGCCATATCAAGGTGAGTTTTCAAAATCAAGATCAAACTCTTACCTATCCTAGTGCATGCAAGGCCAAATAGGGGGATGAAGCTCTTCCCTTCTCTTCCAAGTAGGAATCGGCAAGGATGAATGAAAGAGGAGAGAATTTTCTTTTTCTTTTTGTTATTTTAACAAAAATCATAGCATGCTTTTTCAAAAATCAAAATATGTATAAATTAAAAACATATTTTCCTAGCATGCTTTAATATAATAATGCCTAAGTTTCATAAAAAAAAATAAAATAGAGAGCATATATGCATGCTTGCCGTCCACCTTGTTCAATGTGGGGAATTTGACATGCAAATTCCCATGTTTTATGAACAATTCATTTAGCTCCCTTTTCATTAATGCCCACTACATTAATCCTTCTTGCAATTTAAGCCTTCTTAGCAAATTAAGCACTTAGATAGCTGAAATTTTCTACGAGATTTTTACACCCACTAAAAGCACACATAACAAACACAAGACATAATATTATAATATCTCACAGGCTCGGATTCGTGGTCCCGAAACCACCGTTCCGATTAGGGTCAAAATTGGGCTGTTACAGTTGTGCCCAGCACTAATCGAACGAACTGATAACTTATTGCACCCAACACTAGCCAGATAACCGATAGTAGTTCTGCCCAGCACTAGTCAAACGAATCGACAAATTATTGTGCCCAGCGCTAGTCAAATAACTGCTGATAGTTGTGCCCAGCACTAGTTGAACGAATCGACAAATTGTTGCATCCAGCGCTAGTCGGATAACCAACGATAGTTGTCATTCGCAATTCTATAATATTATTTTTCATCACTCAATATCACATTTTACATAAGTACATATACTTCCATAAACTTCCATTCAATTTAATTAACAATTACATTAGGGATATAATAAGACATCAAGTAGTAACTAAATTAATTAAAACAATTTATAAAGTTCGAGTTCAAGGAATACGAACTTACCTTAACAAAATAGTTGTAATAGTGAGGTCGATAACTACTCTGTTACTTTAGTCTTTCCACGGTTCACGTCCAGTCGGTTTGTTCCTTGATCTAAGTTACAATTCATTCAATTAATACCATTCCATCACTTTAATAAACATATTTATACAATTAAATCCTTCTATTATTTATTATAAAAATTATCCTAACATTTTATCACTTGTACAATCTAGTCACCAACACCAAATGTAACAGCCCAAAATAGGGCCTAGTCGGAACAGTGGTTTTGAGACCACAAACCCAAAGTAAAAAAATATTTAATTTATAATTTTTTTAGAGTCTATGATATGTTTGGGTGATGGTGTGCAAATTTTGTTAAGTAATTTTTATCGATAAAGTGCCTAATTTTATTATTGGGATTAAATTGCATTAATTGCAAAATATGAGTTCTAGAACATAAGTACTTGATTTAAATGGGGGTTTAAACTAGAGGTCTTTAAATGAAAAATAAACCATTATATTTTGTTATGGACAAAACTAGTCATGGAAGGGTAAAAATTGAAGGTTCAGTAAAAATAACATTTTTGTCATTTGAGTGTTTTAAGGCATAAAAGACAAATTGAAACCCAAAACTCTGCTCATTCTCTTCTCCATGCTGTTGGAATTTTCAAGAAGCCATGGCTAGGGTTTCAAGCTTTTTCAAAGCTCAATTGTAAAAGCATTTGAGCCCCATTTTTAATGTTCTTCGTATTTTTTAGATCCTAGAAGCTTAACCTTTCTATTTTTACCATTTATTTGCATGAAAAATGAATTTTAAAAATTGACCCATGCTAGATATTTGTGCATGTTGATGTTTAATGGTAGAATAAGGGTGCACGAGGTTAGGAGAACAATTTTTGCTAAGTGATTTTCGCTTAAAATAGTTAAAACATGTTAATTAGTAAAAGTTGTAAATGCTCCTAAAAGTGTGAAATAATAAGAATTTGGGGTTGCTTTGGAATAGAAAAAGGTTCTACTGACCTTGAATTTTATAGAAATTGAATAAAAATCATATTACGAGCCTAGGGGCAAAATTGTAATTAAGAGAAAGTTTAGGGGCAAAATTGTAAATTTGCCGTAGTATGATTTTTGTATTAAAATGAGTAATTTGAGTGATAATTAAGTGAAATGTGACATTTTAGATCAAAGAAATTGAGATTTGGGCCAAGTACTGGGAAATGCCAATCAAAATGACCGATTTGCGTCGAGGTAAGTTCATATGGTTAGTCTATAGTGAACGATTCTTAAATTTGAATTGAAATGATGTATTATTTTATATATGTTTGTTCTCAAATCATGACTTTATGCAAGTACGAGATTGGATTGAAGGATCAATCGTGAGAAATGCAGGGTCAAGTACATTCGTACTACAACTCGTGATGAATTGACGGAAAAGACCATGGTTGGACCATGGCAATGGTTGTGCCAGTGTAAGACCATGTCTGGGACATGGCATTGGCCTCAATTTGTGTTAGTGTAAGACCATGTCAGGGACATGGCATCGGCACGGACAGAGGAGAGTCAGTGTAAGACCATGTTTGGGACATGGTATCGGCTCGAGATGAGTGCTAGTGTAAGACCATGTTTGGGACATGGCATCGGCACTGATATGTGATCTCATGTAAGACCATATCTGGGATATGGCATTGGCATCCTACCAGGTGTACAAGATATCCCAAACATCCCTAATATTACAAGTAGTTCAATGGGAAATTCAAGGAGTATGCTCAAGATAAGTAAGAGTAGGATATGTGAGTATTATGACTAAGCACAGTTATGTATACGAGACTCATAAATAATGTGCTCAGATCATGATGCATTATTGATAAGGATGCAAATGAGTAAGATGTGTCTATGATCACTTGGTTGTTATGTGCCAAGTTATAATATGCTTTGGTGTAAGTGTGTATAAATGAAAGTGAACACAAAGAATTAATGAATGAGTGAAATTGACATTAAAACAGTTGTGGGCAGTAGCATTAGTATATCTTTGAAAAATCCCCAAAAATTGTGGAAATTGAATTAAAGGCTGGGTGAGATATGAAATTAAATTTTAATGAGTCTATTTTTTATAAAAGAAACATAGTAAGCAAAAGAAGTGTGAATTATGAGATATTTGAATTGTAGTGAGACAGGGTCAGAATGAGTTTCGGAATCCCCTATTCCAACTTTGGAAAATTAGTACAAATTGTAAAAAAAAATAATTATGAAGTATAATTCATATTCTTGAAATCCTTAATAAGTGTATTTTCAAATGAAATAAACTAAAACATCATATGAATTTTATACGAGGAGAAAATTGATTCGTAGTGAAGAAGTGTCAGAACTATTGGACAGCGAAACAGGGGTAAATGTAATGAATAAACTGTACTAATTGGCTAGAAAAAAAATTCTAAAATTTCTATGGTAAGAAGTTATGTGAATCTAGTTTTAGGAAAAATTAACGGTTCTTCATTTGGAGCTCTGTAGCTCGAGAAATAAATAATTTAGTGACAGTGACTCAAGTAGACAGATTAATGTGAACATGAGTAATAAGGTGTAAGCATGTGATATAATGATTATATCATCTTAAGAAATTATTGTGAGGATTTATCCACACAAGTTTATTAATTTCTTATTATTTGCATATGAACTTACTAAGCATTTATGCTTACTTCCCCTCTCTTTTCCCATGCCTTGTGATAAACCGTAAAAGTAACATATTTTAATCCCACATTTAGTATGCTTTTGGATGATTTAAGCCTTGATTCTTATAAAAAGGTGCTCTTAATCCTTTCTTTTCATGTTTTATACTCAAGAAAGCACCCAAGGATGAAAAGAACGAGAAACGGGCTTAAAATGGACCAAATTGGGCCAAGAGAGAAATCGACACGGTCGTGCCTCATTAAAAGTCCGAGCACGGCCTAGCCACGATCCATACGGGCGTGTGCCATGGCCGTGTCCCTGTCGCTGGAAAGAGCAATTTTATTCGAGAAAGGATACTTGGAGGCAAAGAAACACATTCCAAAGCCTATTCAAACACCCTATTAGGAATTCTACTTAAATTAGGATACTTAGGGGCCAAGTAAGGCATCACAATGTCTAGATAAACACCTTAGGGGGCAACTTGAAAGGGAAGTTCGGCAGAAGCTGAAACCGGCGTCAAAGCTAGGCCAAGGAGCCAAGCCGAGAAGGTTAGAGTTAGGGAATAACGCGAGGATAGCCAGTTGATCCATCCCAAGAAGCCAAAGTTATACTCAAGACGGGGGAATTCTCCTTCAATTCCTTCAGGGGGTTTTAGGGATTTCTTATGTTTTGTTTTATCTTTTCTCTTGCGATGTTTTCTTTATTCATTATGAACTAAACCCCTCAGATACCTGAAGGGGATGAAACCTAGACGAATCTTGTTATTTGGTTTTTAAGTTATATGATGAATTACTTAGTTTGTTCTTAATTATGTTGCTTAATCCAAATCTAATGTGCTTAGGTGGAGGAGGAATAGACCCTGCCAAAGAGTAGATCTAACATAATTAAGCGGAGTTGATCGAACGCCTAGAGATAGGGTTACGAGATTTTGCCAGATTAGGGTGAAACCTAATATGGGAGTCCATAGATCGAGTTAATGCGATTCTAGGGGTTTTAATTAGAAAGGGGTTTCAATTAATCAACCTAGGGTTAGACGTTATTCGCCTCGAGAGAGGGTTTAATATAGGTTAGGGAGTCCTACGGATCAAGCTAAGTAAAGAAATCGTATAATTCAGGGTTAAATAACAAGTGAAGTCTAGGTGGATTCTTCCTGAGGGTATCGCCGTGATCAATTGAGTTTTTCTTTAAGTTATTTTCCAAATCGTTCTTTTTGTCTTTGTGTCCTTAGCTTAGTCGTCGTTAATTTAGTTTAAAAGCAACTTCACTCCATTTTTAAGGCTAAATAATAAAAAGAAAGTTAGTATTAGTACTTTTAGTTCCTTTGGGTTTGATAATCTGGTTGCCTAAGCTATACTACTGTTCGATAGGTACACTTGCCTTTAATCGTTGTCAGAGTTACTCCCCAGGATCGATCATTCTTTTATATATTTTTAAAGCTCTGATTTCAGCGATCACCTTGTAGTATCGCCAAGTTAGCTCGGGGATCGGCGGACGTCGGAGATTCGCTCACACTATCAATTGGAACACTCGGTATATCTAAATACATTAATTTTTGGGTTATGGCATGTATAGTAGGCTTGGTCGTTTTGTCACATATGTCATATTTCTTATGGCCTATAATGTTGGCCCTTATTTAATAAATGTTCATTTTGATTAAGGCTATTTGGAGATGGCCAATATTGATGGTTGTTATACGCTTATGATATGGTTATTCATGTAGGTGGTAATTGCATAATTGAGATGTTGTGGATGTGGTTTACAAATGATTTCATGAATGACGATGTGTATGGGAATGTGTATACAAAATTGGATATTCGGATGTCCAATTATAGCATGATACATGTTGATGAAATGGATACAAGAGAGTTTGTGTTTTATCTGGGGAACTGGCTTGGAAAATAGCCAACTTCCAGGCCACACGGGCAGAGACACGGCCATGTGTCTCAGCCATGTGACAGACACGGTCTAAGGGCACGGGTGTTTGCCAAGGCCGTGTGACCCTATGTAACAGCCCAGTTATGACCCTAAACGGAACGGTGGTTTCAGGACCACGAATCTGGTATAGAAAAATATTTTCTTTTATTTAATTATTTAATAATTTGATATCTATGCTATGTGGTAAAACATGTGATAAAATATTGTATATTAATTTGTGTGTTTGGGTGATTAATTTAAGTGAAAGGATTAAATTGAGTAAGTAAGAAAAATAGCTATTATGATTATAAGTGGCCAAATTTAATAGTTTCTTTTAATATAAGGATTTGAGTGGCAAAATTTCCTTTGAGGATATAGTGGACGGATTGACTTGTGAAATTAGTGGGGGAAGTGTTAATATTATATTTTTAAAGTGTAGTAAGTGGTTGTAATAATATATTATAATTAGATAACATTAAAATAATAAAAACAAAATAACATAGGAATTATCATCCTCTTCTCTTCTCCTCTCTTTGACCGAAACAAAAAGAAGAAGAGAAAGGAATGAGCTCCCAACCTTCGGCCAATTTGCATGTTTAATTAAGATCAAGTACAAAAGGAAAAGGATTTGGATCGGGGAAAAACAAAATTAAACGAATAGCCGGGAAGCTTAGTCAGACAACTTCCGAGGTAAGATTTTAAGCATTTAAATTAAACCGAATGTCTTTATATCTATGTGTGTATCAATGTAAATGTAGATATAGATAAGCATGGAGAATGTCAAATTGCCGAGTGTGATGGTAAATTAGAATTATAAAATGGATGAATGTGTTTCATATAGACTTGGATGTGAAATAATGTAATTATATTTGATTGCTAATGATGCATGAGGCTTGAGAGGTATTGAAGTACGATATTAACGTATTCCATGATAATTCAGTTTCTTGCTAGGGATTTGGTCGAATATAATATCCCTATTGGGTATAAATTAATTGAGTTGTGATTATATGTAAGCGTATAATTGTAATGCGGTGGATTTGATCTTGGTTGTTTATATAAATGCAAAAAGGGTACTAAGTGTACGAATCAATATCCGGGCACTAAGTGTGCGAAACCGGTTAAATTTGCACTAAGTGTGCGTAAATGATAAGTAACGGCACTTAGTGTGTGACACGTTATTGAGAGATTTGCACTAAGTGTGCGTAAATGATAAGTAACGGCACTTAGTGTGCGATACGTTACTGAGGGATTTGCACTAAGTGTGCGTAAATGATAAGTAATAGCACTTAGTGTGCGATACGTTACTGAGAAATTCTTATTATTTAAGTATGTACATAAAAGGTTCTTTAAATGACTTAAATTTCTAATGTTATTATGTATGTGGAAGGTATCGAATAAAGTATCAAATAGTATACACGAATGATTAAGCTATGAAAGGTATGCTAAAGAAAGGTATGTTAATGAAAGGTATGTGATATGTATACATATATATATATATATATACACACATTACCTTAAAGTTCATGGTTACTTGATATGTAGTATAAGATTTGGTAAATAGAAATTGTGTATGCGAAAGTTCTATTATGTGATCATGATATATGGAAATAGGTATAAGTATGGTTGTAATGTAGTTATATATTTCTTTTATAAATGTTGTTATGAATTTATTCTTGAATAATTGATATTTCGGCAATGGTAAGATAAAATGGTTTAAATCATGAAATCTTGAATTGGCTATTTGCTTATGAAATGCTTAAATCTTACTAAGCTTGGAAGCTTACCTTGAATGTGGTTGTTTATGTATTGTAGTTCTCGTTTGGGTGCTCATCTCGTGCTCGAGGTTCATAGTCGAAGTTCATCACACTACCATCGAAGCTTTGGTACCTCTTTTGTTTATAAGCTTAAAGTCTATGGCATGTATAAGCTAGCTTTTGTTTTAAATACTTTTGAGGTTGTAAATTTCAAGCCATGCGAAAATGGCTATGCTTTTGTGCTTAGGTATAGTTTAGTCATGTTTCAATTTGGTATCATTATTATGTATGTTTGATTTTAATATAAGCTTATTTTGAAAGTTTATTCAATATGATGCTATGTGTGATAGTTGAGTACATAAACTGGATTTTTTTTAAATAGGGTTATAATATGAAATGTTGGTCATGGTGATAATAATGTGGATATTCGATTTTGATATATGTATGTCTACTAAGTAAGATTTAGTAATGGATTGAATATGGTATATGTATATGTATAAATATGACATTGAGATGATAATTATTTGTCTCTGTATGTTTAAGTCAATGCATCAATGTGATTAGATGTAGATGGTAGAAATTGCAATTTGTGTATGTGCATACTATAGGTGATATAGTAGAGACTAAAATTGATGTGGATAAATTGTAGACATTCGGAAATGTCTTACTTTTTTTTGTTTTAACTTAAAATTTCCTCATTGGGTAATGTTAGATGTTCGGCTATGTGATACAAAAGGCTTAATCGGTAATGAAATAATTAGATAAGATGTATTCATGAATTGTATATATATATAAGTATATAGAACAAAGTTGAATATGATAAGCAATTATGCAATTAATGAATATTATGCATGATATGTATGTTAATAATTTAGATTTAGATGTAATATACATTTTTATTCATGATAGTAAGAAGTAGAATGCATTTTACCAAGTATTAATGCTGATGGAATAAATTAACTTGCGTTTGGTTTAGAAATGCCCGTAACCCTAATCCGGCGACGGATATGGGTTAGGGGTGTTACACCCTATTTTGATAATGACATCATAAACAGAGAGTTATACGGGTTAGGGACACGGGTGTGTCCCAGACCACACGGGCGTGTGTCCCTCTATTTTGACAAAATCTTCTAAATTTTTCCAAAAGTTTCCAAAGTTCTCGGTTTAGTCCCGAACCATCCTAAAGGATGTTTGGAGCTTTATAAGCCCATATAAGGAACAAAATGCATGTGTTAAAAAAGTTTTAAATTTGACGAAATCTTATGACCCGATTTTACATGTTCAAGAAATTTTAAGTCTGGTAACGCCTTATACCCTGTTCCGACATTGGATATGGGTAAGAGGTGTTACATTTAGTGGTATCAGAGCATGGTTTAGTCGATTCTAGGACTAACCTAGCATGAGTATGAGTCTAGCTATACATGCCATATTAAACTGTGATAGTGTGACGACTCCCGACCCTAATCATAATTATTTTATTAGGCGATGCGCTTTCCAACCGAGCTAAGTCTGATAGTACAGAAAGTGTGTTTTGATGAGCCAAACTTGGGAAGGTATGGAGGATAATTCATGATGTGTATGTGATAATGAATAAAGTGTGATAATTGCAAATCGAAAGATAAGCATAAAATATTATAAATGTTGAGAAGTTATGAAAAAGGAATTAAATGTGTGAACCGAGTGGAACGCTAGAAACAAGTACTTTCATTTAAAGACCTGTGATGGATTGACGATAAAGACCATGGGTTGACCATGGCAGCATGTGAATATGTCATTATTGGTGGGTTTTGTGCAATATCACCGTATTTATTATTATTGGTGGGTGTACCACCGTATTTATTATTATTGGTGGGTTGTGTGCGATACCACCGTATTTATTATTATTGGTGGACTATGTGGGTTACCACCGTATTTATTATTATTAGTGGGTTGTGTGAGATACTATCGTATTTATTATTACTAGTGGGTCGTGTGTGAAACCACCGTGTATTTGGTATTATTCCGGAGTGTTCATCGAGAAACTTTGACTAAATGAAATTTTGTGTGACTATGTGATGACAAGTGCAAGGTATAAGTGCATGTAAATGTGAGCAATGTTTATGATATGTATTTGGAATGTGGTAAGAATTGAAATGAGTATGTTTATATGTAAATGATACATCATTTTTACTTATGTTTTTACATATTAATGTATCATGTGAAATGTGACTGAATATTATTGATATTTATTAAAATGATAGAAAGTGAGGAAATTCCCGGATGAACCTTCGAAAGAGACAAAGGATACGGAAGAATACCGTGAATATGTGTGTTAATAACTGGGGTGTTATGATGAAATTTTATAAAAATCATCTGGATTTCGCAATGTTATAGTTAAGGAAAAAGTTAATATTGACTAATCGACTTGTTTGAGGTTCTTATTATATGAGAATGCTAGTTGATTTCAGTGATAGATGAAAGCAGTGTTAATCTATCTGGGCCGTGATCGGTATTACTCTATTTTTTCTGGTATTCTATTAAAATGAGTTGATAGAAAAGTGACAGTAAAGTTCATAAGATGTTGAAATTCAGTTTCCACTGATTGTTATTCTGTGAAATGTGTATATGAAGACTATGTTGCTTCTGCTATCGTTCAGTGCTTATAAGTATTGTTTTCCTTCTGGAAAGTTTTTGAGAATTGTCGAAGTCAATATTATTTCTCTTATGAGATATATTCTCAGACTTCTAATACGGTATCGATTCTTGGATTTCCTTATCTCGATTTTTTATCGACTATATTTTGTGAATTATGCAAGAGATATTCCTTTACTGGAAGTAATCATACTTTTGTGATTATGAAATCTAGTTTGATAGTGAACGTACAGTGTTACTGTTGTCAGATGTGTAAAGACTGTGCTTTTGCATTGGTTAAAATATTGTTTATCGGTGTGACTGAAATGTTAGCCTTGAAATGGCACTACGATTTTAATTGTTAGAGAGATGCAATTCCAATGTGGTTCAGTATTTTGAGAATTAACAGTAAAATGAATTTTATTAGATGTGATCTATCTTTAGATTTTGGGAAAGGAATCAACATTGATAAAAGAGTAAGAAGTGAAGGATCGAGCTGGAATCCGCGCTATGGTTGTTATTTCTGAGTAATTTGATATATCTGAATGAGTTAAAACGAGATTGTTATGTATCATTGAAACTGTATAGTTGATTTAAGGATCATTGATTCGTAACCAGAAAGAATTGCAATAGGATACATGTCTGAGTAATCATGGCAACCAGATGAAAATGGTTCCTTTAGAAGGGTACTGTGAAACAGCCAAGACCAATTCAATTATTAGTCTGATAGTTTATTGGTTTGAAGTGTATTTTGATATAAGAACGTGAAAATGGTAGCTTATGCTTGCACTCAGTTAATACTGCATGAAAAGAATCTTATGATTTGAATTAGAAATTGATTATTATTCAAAAATAATGATGCTTATTCCATGATTTTGTGAAACTTAGAATTTTTTCAGTAAATGGTAAGTTAGAAGTGTTCGATAAGAACTAACTTCTGATTCAGAACTCCAGGTCGAAAATCGACCATTTATTTGATGTTTCGAGACAGAGTTTGTGTACCAAGAAATCAATTATAGATTATCAGAAATTGCATACAGAACCGAAAGGTAAGAGTATTGAAACTTAGATAAGTGACAGGTGCTTTTGAAAGTATCTTCGTGACAGAAATTTTTATTTTATTTTATTTTATTTTATTTGGTAAGTAAAGAAAAGTGATTTACAGTTCATCGAAGAGTATAAGACTATCGATAGAATGAGGCCAGTTACTTATCAGTGTGTATTTCGTCAGAACTTGAGAAAATTCAGTGATGTGGTTCTTATGTCCAGGATAAGAAAGTACAGTTCAGAATCTTAGTTTAAGAAGTGAGATGTTGAGGATGCCGAAGCTGTATGAGAATTTTACAGTGCTTTGCGAAATCAATCCTAAGTTTATCTTTTGGTAAAATTTTCGGGGACGAAAATCCCTAAGGGGGGAGAATTCTAACAGCCCAAAATAAGGCCTAGTCGGAACAGTGGTTTCGAGACCACAAACCCGAAGTAAAACAAATATTTAATTTATGATTGTTTTAGATTCTATGATATGTTTGGGTGATGGTGTGCAAATTTTGCTAAGTAATTTTTATCGATAAAGTGCCCAATTTTATTATTGGGATTAAATTGCATTAATTGCAAAATATGAGTTCTAGAACATAAGTACTTGATTTAAATGGGGATTTAAACTAGAGGTTTTTAAATGGCAAATAGACCATCATATTTTGTTATGGACAAAACTAGTCATGGAAGGGTAAAAATTGAAGGTTTAATAAAAATAACATTTTTATCATTTGGGTGTTTTAAGGCATAAAAGACAAAATTGAAACCCAAAAATCTGCTCATTCTCTTCTCCATGCTGCCGAAATTTTCAAGAAGCCATGGCTAGGGTTTCAAGCTTTTTCAAAGCTCAATTGTAAGTGCATTTGAGCCCCGTTTTTAATGCTCTTCGTATTTTTGAGATCCTAGAAGCTTAACCTTTCTATTTTTACCATTTATGTGCATGAAAAATGAAGTTTAAAAATTTACCAATGCTAGATATTTGTGCATTTTGATGTTTAATGGTAAAATAAGGGTGTACGAGGTTAGGAGAACGATTTTTGCTAATTGATTTTCGTTGAAAATGGTTAAAACAGGTTAATTAGTAAAAGTTGTAAATGCTCCTAAAAGTGTGAAATGATAAGAATTTGAGGTTGCTTTGGAAGAGAAAAAGGTTCGGCTGACCTAATTTTACAGAAATTGAATAAAAATCATATTACGAGCCTAGGGGCAAAATCATAATTATGAGAAAGTTTAGGGGCAAAATTGTAAATTTTCCGTAGTATGATTTTTGTATTAAAATGAGTAATGTGAATGATAGTTCAGTGAAATGTGACATTTTAGATTAAGGAAATCGAGATTTGGGCCAAGTACGGGGAAATGTCAATCAAAATAACCGATTCGCGCCGAGGTAAGTTCATATGTTAGTCTATAGTGAACGATTATTAAATTTGAATTGAGATGATGTATTATTTTATATATGTTTGTTATCTAATCATGACTTTATGCAAATACGAGATTGGATTGAAGGATCAATCGTGAGAAATGCAGGGTCAAGTACATTCGTACTACAACTCGTGATGAATTGACGGAAAAGACCATGGTTGGACCATGGCAGTGGGTGTGCCAGTGTAAGACCATGTCTGGGACATGGCATTGGCCTCAAGTTGTGTTAGTGTAAGACCATGTCAGGGACATGGCATCGGCACGAACAGAGGAGAGTCAGTGTAAGTCCATGTCTGGGACATGGTATCGGCTCGAGAAGAGTGCTAGTGTAAGACCATGTTTGGGACATGGCATCGACACCGATATGTGATCTCATGTAAGACCATATCTGGGATATGGCATTGGCATCCTACCAGGTGTACAAGATATCCCAAACATCCCTAATATTACAAGTAGTTCAATGGGAAATTCAAGGAGTATGCTCAAGATAAGTAAGAGTAGGATATGTGAGTATTATGACTAAGCACAGGTATGTATACGAGACTCATAAATAATGTGCTCAGATTATGATGCATTATTGATAAGGATGCAAATGAGTAAGATGTGTCTATGATCACTTGGTTGTTATGTGCCAAGTTATAATATGCTTTGGTGTAAGTGTGTATAAATGAAAGTGAACACAAAGAATTAATGAATGAGTGAAATTGACATTAAAATAGTTGTGGGCAGCAGCATTAGTATATCTTTGAAAAATCCCCAAAAATGGTGGAAATTGAATTAAAGGCTAGATAAGATATGAAATTAAATCTTAATGAGTCTATTTTTTTATAAAAGAAACAGAGTAAGCAAAAGAAGTGTGAATTATGAGATATTTGAATTGTAGTGAGACAGGGTCAGAATGAGTTTTGGAATCCCCTGTTCCAACTTTGGAAAATCAATAAAAATTGTAAAAAAATAATTATGAAGTATAATTAATATTATTGAAATCCTTAATAATTTTATTTTCAAGTGAAATAAACGAGAACATCATATGAATTGTATACGAGGAGAAAATTGATTCGTAGTGAAGAAGTGTCAGAACTATTGGACTGCAAAAAAGGGGTAAACTTAATGAATAAACTGTACTAATTGGCTAGACCAAAAATTCTTAAGAAGTTATGTGAGTCTAGTTTTAGGGAAAATTAACGATTCTTCATTCGGAGCATTGTAGCTCGAGAAATAAATAATTTAGTGACAGTGACTCAAGCAGACAGATTAATGTGAACATGAGTTATAAGGTGTAAGCATGTGATATAATGATTATATCATATTAAGAAATTATTGTGAGGATTTATCCACACAAGTTTATTAATTTCTTATTATTTGCATATGAACTTACTAAGCATTTATGCTTACTTTGTAATATCCCGGGTTAGGGGTTGTTTCGTTGTTGCATGGTCTGCATGTTGTTAGTATGCTATGTTGCTATTTTTATGTTCTTGGGGCTTAATTTTAGCCTAGGTGTAGGCCTGAGTTAATGGAAGAATTTTAGTTTTTGGGTGTTAAGTGAAGGGAACTGGGGAAGCTGGGGTTTAAGAATTATTTTCGTGGTTTTATTGCACAAAAGGTGAGCTGGCGGAGTGGCAAGGCATGTGCCACTTGGAGCTTGAAGTTGGCGTCATTTACAAGGGAGGGGAGGTCCTGAGTTCAAGCTGCAGGATTCCCATTTTTGGTGCCTATTTTGGACGGCATGGAGGAAGAGTTAGAAAGCAATTTGAACTCTGCCTTGGACTTGGTCTTCTCATTCAAATGGAGAGTGGAGAGGGATTTTAGGAGGTTGACTAGTTCAACCAATTTGAATGTGTGGATGTGAGTATATTGAGGGATATGGCCGAACTTTTGGGGCTTTGAATGGGGGGAAGTGACGGCTTGGGATGGGGATTGGGTGTGCCGAATTTCTTTTTTGCATTTTGGGTGGTTTCGGTCAAAGGCTGGTAGCAACCAAAGTTCTCCCATTTTTGACAAAACAAGCCGATTTTTGTTGCCATAGAAAATTCTCTCATCTTTTCTTCACCCTTTGAAACCGAAAGCTCTCAATCAATTCTTTTCTTTTTCAATTATTGAAACCGAATTCAGTGACCCCTCTTTCTCATTCTTGCTCTTTCTTTTCTTTTTCACTCTTTCATAACTTTTGTGCCGAATTCATATCCCCTCCTAGCCGAATCTTCATGTATGCCATACCATTTCATTAAGCCGAAACACTAATTCCCAAAACACATTTTTTCCATCTCTTTTCCTTCCAAAACCGTAAGTTCTTGTCCTCATCTATTTTCTATTTTTCTTCCATTTCAAAAGCTCTTGTAGCCGAATATCTCCCCTTCTCCTAGTAGTCTCCCTTGGCCGAATCTTTGGTGGTTCTCTCCTAGTGTGGTTAGCCGAATCTTGGTTGGTGTTGGGGGGTAAGTGTTTGGCCGAATGGCCATGTCTATTTTCTCTAGTTCTATATTGAAATTGGTTGGATTAAAAGCTTATGTTTGGTTGCGGTTGGAAGGATATTAAGCTTTTGATAATCATCTTGTGTTAGGGTCTTTGGACGTTGAAAAGTAGCCAAGAAGAGCCTTCACCCTTGTTAACCGATTGGTAGGTGGTGGTAAGTATGGGCTTGTGTTTATTCTTTCAGTTCGATTAAGACAAAGGACTAACTGTTTGTTGTTAGGGACTTGACCGATTGGCAAAAGAACCATTGTTGGTTCGGATTTGGGAGGAAACCAAATCTATCGAAGGTAAGAGTTTAAAAGTAAGCCCTTTGGTTTGATAGCTTTGGCCGAATGCTATGGATGCCTAATCCCTTTGTTGGCCGATTGTAGGAGCTAGTCATCGAAGGGATCTAGATCGCTTTGGTTGGGATTTCTAGACTCGTAACTATCAGGTGTGTCACTAACACACCTATACCTAGTATTATTATTATTAAACCTGCTTGCTTAAATAAAAATCATGACAGTGATGATTGAAATGATACCCTGATGGGTATGAGCCGGGACTCGGGTAAGTCAGTGTTATTATTATGAGTTATTGATGATCTGTATGATATCATGGTTATGGATATGTGACATGGGGTATGAGATTAGACAGATTGGCATGATATGCATGATAGTATGATATGCATGATAGTATGATATGCATGATTACATGAGTTTGGCATGTTGATGGGTGATACGAGAGGAGGGAGCAGTGGTATATTGTGCTGACGAGCACCAGTGCTTTGGTAGCACAACTTTGTGACTTTGGGTCACCAGAGGTTTGGCACCTCCAGAGGTTTGGTACCTCAGCGTCTCGTCCCAGTGGCTCAGTACCACAGTGGGTTGGCCCACAGATGATTATACGGGATTGACGCCAGTGTTTTGGTAACACACGATGGGTTGGCCCCATCACCAGATTTGTGACTACGGTCACCAGTGCTTTGGTAGCACATTGTGTCTTTGGGACACCAGAGGTTTGGCACCTCATTGCGACTTGTCCCTGTGGTTTGACCACCGTGGGTTGGCCCCACTTGAGATATGGGATCGTCTGCTAGTGTTTTGGTAACACACGATGGGTTGGCCCCATCACCATTGGATTTGTGACTTCGGTCACCAGTGCTTTGGTAGCACAACTGTGTCTTTGGGACACCAGTGCTTTGGTAGCACATTGACGGATATTGTGTCTTTGGGACACCAGTGCTTTGGTAGCACATTGTGACTATATGTCACCAGTGGTTTGGCACCACCAGTGGTTTGGTACCACACGGGGTAGAAAAGGCGATATGGATGGTTAGGTTCGGGTTGCATTAATCATGTTGCTATGTATGATGTGTGTTAGTATGTTGATTCTTTGGGAGCGGGATTTACACACTGAGTCACTCGACTCACCCTCTCCTTTGACATTTCAGGTGACTCGTAGACGCGGACAGGGAGCCGGGATGGACTCGAGGTGCTTATGCCATGCTGAATAAAGTTTTTACTCAGACTTTATATTTTTGGGTACTTTAGCTTATTTACTTTCACTTGGGTTTTTCTTTGGTTTGTAAAAGGCCTTTAAATTTATGTTTTAAGTTGGTTGATGTTTTAATTAGATTTAATATGCCTTAACAAAATAAGCCGGTATAAGTTTTACTAAAACCTGGGAAGATAATGTTTTCAAAATTATATCGCGACGTGTTTTTAACTATACCATCGGGTATCACACTAAATCTTTTTGACAAACAAATTCAACCCGTTTCCAATTCTAACTTGTAATTCACCTAAGTTCAAGAGTGTTTTATGTAACATTAAGTAACTAATGAGGTTTTAAATGGTTTAAACTCGTTTCAACTACAAATTCTGGCTAAGTTTTCAAAATCTCCGGGTTTCAAATATAGCAACTGTTTTTCAAACAAGACTACTCGAATTGTCTTCAAAATACACTGTGTTTTCACTAGGTTTTTAAACGAAAAATTTAACCTCTCACAAACGATTTCCCCGTAGCATACCAGATTCGGACGTGGTGTCTTGTCCGGGTTTGGGGTGTTACATTTGTGGTATCAGAGCCAAGTTCAAAGGCTCGGCTGTGGGCCTGAGGCCCAAAGTGTTTTCAAAAGTCTGTTTAAGTGTTGTTTTGAAATATATGGTTTAGAAAGGCATGGCACCGAGTCTCCGGCACCAGTTCGCCCAGGTAAGTACCCCGTACTATTACTTGTGATTTGATTGGAAATGATATGATTTGATGATTAACAGTAGTATGCTACTTTAGAGATTGAAACTGATAGGATTCTGTGAACTTGCGAGAACAAATCCTCTTTAAATATTCATAAGACTTGCTTTTTAAACAAGTGGAATAAACACTGATGCATAAAATTCTCTAATCAGATACGTAGAAAGATTAGACATGAGCACTCGAGGTGGACGTGGTCGTAATACTCGCGGTAGAGGTAGGGGTAGAATGACGGTTTCTGAGCCCGTAGGATCTGGGCAGGGTTCAGAAAATGAGGTACCGGTTCCGCCACCAGCTGGAGGTGGTGAGTTCCAAGATCAGACTGGGGATGACGCAGTGTCACAGGCGATGCTGCGAGTGTTGGAAAGGGTAGCTGGGGCTAGTGGTGGTGCAGGAGTTAGGAAATCAGTCCCTGAGCGACTCCGGGCTAATGGGGCTGAATTCTTTCGAGGTGTTTCTGGTGTTGCTCCTAGCACTGCTGAATATTGGCTGGAGGCAACTGAGCGGATCATGGACGATCTGGACCTGACAACTGAAGAGAAGCTGAAGGGTATCGTGTCGCTTCTCCGGGATGAGTCATATCAGTGGTGGCTCACGGTTCGAGACAGTGTGGCAGCAGAGGATTTGACATGGGACTATTTCAGGGCTGCATATCAAAAGAAATACATCGGGGCTAGTTACATCGACTCCCAGAGAAAGGCGTTTCTGAGGCTTGTTCAGGGGAGTAAATCTGTTGCTGAGTACGAGGCTGAGTTCCTGAAGCTGAGTAGGTATGCCAGGGGCATTGTAGCCACTGAGCATGAGAGGTGTGTTCGTTTTGAGGATGGTCTGCGAGACGAGTTGAGGCTGCTGATTGCTCCACAGCAGGAGCGCGAGTTTGCTGTCTTGGTTGAGAAAGCTAAGGTGGCTGAGGGTGTTAAGGAGTCAGTGAGGCAGAGTATGGACAGGAGTAGGCTTAAGAGGAGCTTTGGGTCTTCTGGTTCGTCTGGTAATCCGCAGAAGAGGGCTAGACCGAGTGGGCAGAATCAGTCTTCTAGATTTGTTGCTGCGAGGCAGGGACCGCCGCAGTGTAACCAGTGTGGGAAATCTCATTGGGGTGGTTGTTGGACTGGTGGTAAAGGGTGCTTCGAGTGTGGTTCTCTGGAGCATCGCATTAGGGACTGTCCGCGTAGGATGGCCAGGATTCAGTCGGAGAGTCAGGGCCGTAATCAGTTCAGAGGTAATGGACCGCCACCGCAGAGAGGCCGTGGTAATGGCAGAGGTGGTTATGGATCTAGTCGGGGCCGTGGAGCACCGGGCAGAGGTGCAGGTAGTTCTGAGGCTAGGCAGCCGGGATTGGTGTATGCTGCGAGGCGCCGTGAGGAGGGCGACGCACCGGACGTCATAACCGGTACGTTTCTGATTTTTGGTACTCCTTATACTGCTTTAATTGATGTGGGTTCTACGCACTCTTATGTTGCCAGTAGTATAGTAGAGACAATGGACTTAGACTCTGAGATATCTTCTAGGCAGATGACTGTGATTAGCCCTCTAGGTCACTCTGTAGTGGTAGATAAACTGTTTAGAGAGGTACCCCTAGAACTCCAAGGGGTAGTGTTTGCTGCTGATCTGATGGAACTGCCGTTTGGGGAGTTCGATTTGATTCTCGGGATGGATTGGCTGGTTAAGTACCAGGCGAGGTTGGATTGCGCGGCTAAGCGCATGGTTCTTAAGACGGGTGATGGCGATGAGGTGGCTATGATAGGTAATAGGAGAGATTACTTATCAAATGTGGTATCTGCTCTAAAAGCGGAGAAGATGGTCAGGAAAGGCTGTGAAGCGTATGTGGTTCATGTGTATGCCTTGGAGGCTAAAGAGTCTGGTGTTGAGAAGGTTCGTACTGTTAAGGAATTTGCTGATGTGTTTCCTGAAGAGCTTCCGGGTTTGCCGCCAGATCGAGAGGTAGAGTTTGGGATTGATCTGTTACCCGGGACTGCGCCAGTGTCTATTGCTCCGTATAGGATGGCACCAAAGGAATTGGTGGAGCTTAAGGCTCAGATCCAGGAGTTATTGGATCGAGGTTTTATTAGGCCAAGTGTTTCGCCGTGGGGTGCGCCGGTATTTTCGTTAAGAAGAAAGATGGTACGATGCGGATGTGCATAGACTACCGCCAGTTGAACAAGCTGACGATTAAAAACAAGTATCCGTTGCCACGGATAGATGACTTGTTTGATCAGCTGAAGGGTGCAGCGGTATTCTCTAAGATTGATCTGAGGTCTGGGTACCATCAGTTGAAGGTTAAGGAGGCTGATATCCATAAAACAGCGTTTCGGACTCGGTATGGGCACTACGAATTCCTGGTAATGCCATTCGGGTTGACTAACGCACCGGCAGCGTTTATGGATATGATGAATAGGGTGTTTCAGCAGTATCTGGATCAGTTCGTGGTGGTTTTCATAGATGACATCTTGGTGTACTCAAAGACAGAGGACGAGCATGATAAGCATTTGAGGGTGGTGCTGCAGATTCTGAGGGAAAAGCAACTCTATGCTAAGTTCAGTAAGTGCGAGTTCTGGCTTAGAGAAGTGGCGTTCTTGGGTCATGTAGTGTCAGCAGAGGGGATTCGAGTAGATCCTCGCAAGATTGAGGCAGTTCTGGACTGGAAGCCACCTAGGTCAGTGGCTGAGATTCGTAGTTTTCTGGGTTTGGCTGGATACTACAGAAGGTTTGTTGAGGGTTTCTCGTTGATAGCAGCGCCGATGACTAAGTTGTTAAGGAAAGAGGTTCCATTTGTTTGGACGGAGAAACAACAGGAAAGCTTTGACAAGTTAAAGAAGATTTTGACTGAGGCTCCGGTTCTAATTCAACCTGAGGCTGGTAAGGAATACACAGTCTACTGCGATGCATCACATACGGGTCTGGGTTGTGTGTTGATGCAGGAAGGTAAGGTTGTGGCTTACGCTTCTAGGCAGCTGAGGCCACATGAGGTCAACTATCCGACGCACGATTTGGAGCTAGCGGCTGTAGTCTTCGCCTTAAAGATTTGGAGGCACTACTTGTATGGAGAGAGATCGATAGTCTACACGGATCATAAGAGTCTGAAGTATCTGCTGACTCAGAAGGATTTAAATTTGAGGCAACGCAGATGGGTTGAGCTGCTGAAGGATTACGACTGCTCGATTGAGTATCATCCGGGCAAGGCTAACGTGGTAGCAGACGCGTTGAGCCGTAAGGTTGTTTCGGACTTAAGAGCACTGTTTGCCCATTTGAGCTTGTATGACGACGGGAGTATTTTGGCAGAGCTGCAGGTTAAGCCTACTTGGGTTGAGCAGATCAGAGAAAAACAGTTAGCGGATGAGGTTCTGAGTGCGCGAAGGTTACAAGTGCAGAATGGTGGTTTGGAGGGTTACAGCTTGTCTGGTGATGAGGTTCTGTGTTTTCAGGGTAAGGCTTGTATGCCTAAAGATGTTGAGCTGAGGCAGAAGATTCTTCAGGATGCACATAGCAGTCCTCATGCTATGCATCCTGGAGGTAGCAAAATGTATAAGGATCTTAGAGAGCAGTTTTGGTGGCCTGGTTTGAAGAAAGAGGTGACAGAGTTTGTTGGGAAATGTCTGACTTGTCAGCAGGTCAAGGCTGAACATCAGTTGCCGTCGGGTTTGCTTCAGCCGGTGAAGATTCCTCAGTGGAAGTGGGAAAGGATAACCATGGATTTTGTCAGTGGGTTACCGCTTACGCCAAGCAAGAAGGATTCAGTTTGGGTAGTGGTGGATCGTCTGACTAAATCAGCTCACTTTATTCCGGTGAGGGTTGATTACTCACTTCAGAAGCTAGCGAAGCTGTATGTTTCAGAGATAGTAAGGTTGCACGGTGTGCCAGCTTCGATAATCTCGGATAGGGATCCCAGGTTTACGTCAAGGTTCTGGAAGGCATTGCATCAGGCTTTGGGTACTCGTTTGGATTTCAGCACGGCTTTTCACCCGCAGTCCGACGGACAATCAGAAAGGGTCATTCAGATCTTAGAAGACATGCTGAGAGGTTGTGTCCTGGATTTCAGGGGTAGTTGGGAGGAGTTTCTACCGTTAGCTGAGTTTGCCTACAACAACAGTTACCAAGCGAGCATCAAGATGGCACCGTATGAGGCGTTATATGGCAGGAAGTGTCGCTCACCTACGTGTTGGACGGAGTTAGGTGAACGCCAGTTATTGGGACCCGAGTTGGTAGCTGAGACTGAAGACAAGGTTAAGTTGATTCAAGCTAGATTGAAGGAAGCTTCGGACCGGCAGAAGTCTTATGCCGATCTTAAGCGAAGAGATATAGAGTTTGCCGTTGGGGATAGAGTGTTTCTGAAGGTCTCGCCTTGGAAGAAGGTTCTGAGGTTCGGGAAGAAAGGCAAGCTTAGTCCGAGGTTCATTGGGCCGTATAAGGTTTTGAGACAAGTTGGACCAGTAGCGTATCAGCTTGAGTTGCCAGCAGAGCTTAGGCAGATTCACGATGTTTTTCACGTTTCAATGCTTCGGAGGTATCGTTCAGATCCGTCGCATGTGGTAGCAGTGGAAGAGATCGAGGTAAATCCAGACTTGACTATGGAAGAAGAACCTGTACAGATTCTTGATCGAGATGTAAAGGTTCTACGTAGGAAGTCTGTGCCTTTGGTTAAGGTACTTTGGCGGAATCATGGCGTAGAAGAAGCGACGTGGGAACCCGAGGATACGATGAGACGGCAATACCCGCAACTCTTTTGACCAGGTAATTTCGAGGCCGAAATTATTTTTAAGGGGGGTAGAACTGTAATATCCCGGGTTAGGGGTTGTTTCGTTGTTGCATGGTCTGCATGTTGTTAGTATGCTATGTTGCTATTTTTATGTTCTTGGGGCTTAATTTTAGCCTAGGTGTAGGCCTGAGTTAATGGAAGAATTTTAGTTTTTGGGTGTTAAGTGAAGGGAACTGGGGAAGCTGGGGTTTAAGAATTATTTTCGTGGTTTTATTGCACAAAAGGTGAGCTGGCGGAGTGGCAAGGCATGTGCCACTTGGAGCTTGAAGTTGGCGTCATTTACAAGGGAGGGGAGGTCCTGAGTTCAAGCTGCAGGATTCCCATTTTTGGTGCCTATTTTGGACGGCATGGAGGAAGAGTTAGAAAGCAATTTGAACTCTGCCTTGGACTTGGTCTTCTCATTCAAATGGAGAGTGGAGAGGGATTTTAGGAGGTTGACTAGTTCAACCAATTTGAATGTGTGGATGTGAGTATATTGAGGGATATGGCCGAACTTTTGGGGCTTTGAATAGGGGGAAGTGACGGCTTGGGATGGGGATTGGGAGTGCCGAATTTCTTTTTTGCATTTTGGGTGGTTTCGGTCAAAGGCTGGTAGCAACCAAAGTTCTCCCATTTTTGACAAAACAAGCCGATTTTTGTTGCCATAGAAAATTCTCTCATCTTTTCTTCACCCTTTGAAACCGAAAGCTCTCAATCAATTCTTTTCTTTTTCAATTATTGAAACCGAATTCAGTGACCCCTCTTTCTCATTCTTGCTCTTTCTTTTCTTTTTCACTCTTTCATAACTTTTGTGCCGAATTCATATCCCCTCCTAGCCGAATCTTCATGTATGCCATACCATTTCATTAAGCCGAAACACTAATTCCCAAAACACATTTTTTCCATCTCTTTTCCTTCCAAAACCGTAAGTTCTTGTCCTCATCTATTTTCTATTTTTCTTCCATTTCAAAAGCTCTTGTAGCCGAATATCTCCCCTTCTCCTAGTAGTCTCCCTTGGCCGAATCTTTGGTGGTTCTCTCCTAGTGTGGTTAGCCGAATCTTGGTTGGTGTTGGGGGGTAAGTGTTTGGCCGAATGGCCATGTCTATTTTCTCTAGTTCTATATTGAAATTGGTTGGATTAAAAGCTTATGTTTGGTTGCGGTTGGAAGGATATTAAGCTTTTGATAATCATCTTGTGTTAGGGTCTTTGGACGTTGAAAAGTAGCCGAGAAGAGCCTTCACCCTTGTTAACCGATTGGTAGGTGGTGGTAAGTATGGGCTTGTGTTTATTCTTTCAGTTCGATTAAGACAAAGGACTAACTGTTTGTTGTTAGGGACTTGACCGATTGGCAAAAGAACCATTGTTGGTTCGGATTTGGGAGGAAACCAAATCTATCGAAGGTAAGAGTTTAAAAGTAAGCCCTTTGGTTTGATAGCTTTGGCCGAATGCTATGGATGCCTAATCCCTTTGTTGGCCGATTGTAGGAGCTAGTCATCGAAGGGATCTAGATCGCTTTGGTTGGGATTTCTAGACTCGTAACTATCAGGTGTGTAACTAACACACCTATACCTAGTATTATTATTATTAAACCTGCTTGCTTAAATAAAAATCATGACAGTGATGATTGAAATGATACCCTGATGGGTATGAGCCGGGACTCGGGTAAGTCAGTGTTATTATTATGAGTTATTGATGATCTGTATGATATCATGGTTATGGATATGTGACATGGGGTATGAGATTAGACAGATTGGCATGATATGCATGATAGTATGATATGCATGATAGTATGATATGCATGATTACATGAGTTTGGCATGTTGATGGGTGATACGAGAGGAGGGAGCAGTGGTATATTGTGCTGACGAGCACCAGTGCTTTGGTAGCACAACTTTGTGACTTTGGGTCACCAGAGGTTTGGCACCTCCAGAGGTTTGGTACCTCAGCGTCTCGTCCCAGTGGCTCAGTACCACAGTGGGTTGGCCCCACAGATGATTATACGGGATTGACGCCAGTGTTTTGGTAACACACGATGGGTTGGCCCCATCACCAGATTTGTGACTACGGTCACCAGTGCTTTGGTAGCACATTGTGTCTTTGGGACACCAGAGGTTTGGCACCTCATTGCGACTTGTCCCTGTGGTTTGACCACCGTGGGTTGGCCCCACTTGAGATATGGGATCGTCTGCTAGTGTTTTGGTAACACACGATGGGTTGGCCCCATCACCATTGGATTTGTGACTTCGGTCACCAGTGCTTTGGTAGCACAACTGTGTCTTTGGGACACCAGTGCTTTGGTAGCACATTGACGGATATTGTGTCTTTGGGACACCAGTGCTTTGGTAGCACATTGTGACTATATGTCACCAGTGGTTTGGCACCACCAGTGGTTTGGTACCACACGGGGTAGAAAAGGCGATATGGATGGTTAGGTTCGGGTTGCATTAATCATGTTGCTATGTATGATGTGTGTTAGTATGTTGATTCTTTGGGAGCGGGATTTACACACTGAGTCACTCGACTCACCCTCTCCTTTGACATTTCAGGTGACTCGTAGACGCGGACAGGGAGCCGGGATGGACTCGAGGTGCTTATGCCATGCTGAATAAAGTTTTTACTCAGACTTTATATTTTTGGGTACTTTAGCTTATTTACTTTCACTTGGGTTTTTCTTTGGTTTGTAAAAGGCCTTTAAATTTATGTTTTAAGTTGGTTGATGTTTTAATTAGATTTAATATGCCTTAACAAAATAAGCCGGTATAAGTTTTACTAAAACCTGGGAAGATAATGTTTTCAAAATTATATCGCGACGTGTTTTTAACTATACCATCGGGTATCACACTAAATCTTTTTGACAAACAAATTCAACCCGTTTCCAATTCTAACTTGTAATTCACCTAAGTTCAAGAGTGTTTTATGTAACATTAAGTAACTAATGAGGTTTTAAATGGTTTAAACTCGTTTCAACTACAAATTCTGGCTAAGTTTTCAAAATCTCCGGGTTTCAAATATAGCAACTGTTTTTCAAACAAGACTACTCGAATTGTCTTCAAAATACACTGTGTTTTCACTAGGTTTTTAAACGAAAAATTTAACCTCTCACAAACGATTTCCCCGTAGCATACCAGATTCGGACGTGGTGTCTTGTCCGGGTTTGGGGTGTTACATACTTCCCCTCTCTTTTCCCTTGCCTTGTAGTATCGCCAAGTTAGCTCGAGGATCGGTGGACATCGGAGATTCGCTCACACTATCAATTGGAACACTTGATATATCTAGATACATTAATTTTTGGGTTATGGCATGTATAGTAGGCTTGATCATTTTTTCATATATGTCATATTTCTTATGGCCTAAAATGTTGGCCCTTATTTAATAAATGTTCATTTTGATTAAGGTTATTTGGAGATGGCCAATATTGATGGTTGTTATACGCCTATGATGTGGTTATTCATATAGGTGGTAATTGCATAATTGAGATGTTGTGGATATGGTTTTGTAATATCCCGGGTTAGGGGCTATTTTGTTGCTGCATGTTATTGCATGTGTTTAGTGTGCTGTGTTGCTATTTCGGTGTTTTAGGGGCTTAATTGTAGCCTAGGTGTATGCCTGAGTGAATGGGAAAAATTTTGGTTTTTGGGTGTTAAGTCAGGGGAGCTGTTGGAGCTAGGGTATAAGGGTTTTCTTTGGTATTTTATTGCACAAGTGAAGAGCTGGCAGAGTGGCAAGGGAGGAGCTTGGTGTGGCGTCAACTTCAAGGAGCAGAGGTCCAGAGTTCAAGTCGTAGAGCCTCCTTTTTGTCACTCCTTTTGGACGGCAGGGAGGAAGAAGTAGAGAGCAAATCGAATTCCTCCTATGACTTGGTCTTCACTTTCAAATGGAAGGTGGAGAGTGAAGATAGGAGTAAGACTTGGTCCACACATTTCAAATGAGTGGAGGGGAGTTAATGGAGGGATTTGGCCGAATGTTGGGGGAGTGGGGGGAGAGTATGGCCGGTTTTGGGAAGTGGGGAGTGAGTAGGCCGAATGTTCCTTGTGGGAGGTAGTGCATATTCGGTCATTAGGAGACCAAACCAAATTCTCTCTTTTGAAAACACCAAAGCCGAAATTCTAAGGGATTCTCTCAAATTTTTCTTCACTTCTTGAAAACCGTAAGACCAAAGCAAACATTGCCGTTTTCTTCTCATTTCTTTTGCACTTAGCCGATTGTACATTTGTTCTCTCAACATCTTTTGGTAGCCGAATCTTACCCTCCCAAAAACACTTTCTCCATTCCTTTCTTCTTAAACCGAAAGCATCTACCTTGTGCATTTTTCTTTTCCTCCCTGAACCTTGGCCGTTCTTCTTCTTCTTCTTCTTAAACATATCTTTTCTTTTGCTTCATTTTGAGATTTTAGCCGAACCCTCCCTTGGTGATTGCCGAAATTTCCTTCTAGCCTGTGTTGTCATTTTGGCTGAATACCAATCCTTCTCCTCATCTTTTGCTTGCGTTTCTTTCTTGGTCAAGACCGAATCTCTCCTCTCCCTTGTAGCTTCCTTGGCCGAATATTGGTGTTGGTAAGCTCTTGGCCGAATGGCCATTCCTTCTCTTGTTCTGTTCTTGATCGTTTGGTTGATTAAAGGGCCGAATATGGTTATGTTGGAAGGGTTCTAATCTCTTTGTTTTAGGGTCTTTGGGAGTGTGAAGCAAACAAGGGAATCGTCATTCTTTTGTTGATCGACTGGTAAGTAGGGGTAAATATATGGTATTGTTATTATTTCAATCTTTTAGGTTCGATTAAGGCAAAGGTAACAAAAGATTAATAGCTCTCTTTTGAAGGTAGCCGATTGTTGGAAGGAAAGCCTTTGTGGTTCGGGTTTGATAAAGAATCAAACCAATAGCAAGGTAAGGATGATTCGACAAACCCTTTTTGGTCTAAATGGTGTTGGCCGAATGTGTAGATGCCTAACCCTTAATGTTGGCCGATTGTTGTAGGATCTAGGAACCGGGGGCCTTAGATCGATTCGTTGGGATTTTTAGACTGGTATTATCAGGTGTGTAAACTAACACACTTCTGTGTAGTAATATGATTGATAACCTGTGTGACAATTACTGTAACAGTGATGATTGTTATGATACCCTAATGGGTATGATTCTGGACTCGGGTAAGTCAGTATCATTATTGTTATAAATTTACTGATGATTTACATGATACCATGGCTGTGGATATATGTGACATGGGATATGAGATTAGACATGTTAGCATGATATGCATGATTGTATGATGTGCATGATTACATGAGTATGGTATGTTGATGGGTGATACGAGTGGAGGGAGCAGTGATATTTTGTGCTGACGAGCACCAGTGTTTTGGTAACACACTTTGTGACTTTGGGTCACCAGAGGTTTGGCACCTCCAGAGGTTTGGTACCTCAGCGTCTCGTCCCTGTGGTTAACACCACCGTGGGTTGGCCCCACTTGTGAGATATGGGATTGACGCCAGTGATTTGGTATCACACGATGGGTTGGCCCCATCACCAGATTTGTGACTACGGTCACCAGTGCTTTGGTAGCACATTGTGTCTTTGGGACACCAGAGGTTTGGCACCTCATTGCGACTTGTCCCTGTGGTTTAACCACCGTGGGTTGGCCCCACTTGAGATATGGGATCGTCTGCTAGTGATTTGGTATCACACGATGGGTTGGCCCCATCATTGGATTTGTGACTCCGGTCACCAGTGCTTTGGTAGCACAATTGTGTCTTTGGGACACCAGTGGTTTGGTACCACATTGACGGATATTGTGTCTTTGGGACACCAGTGTTTTGGTAACACATTGTGACTATATGTCACCAGTGGTTTGGCACCACCAGTGGTTTGGTACCACACGGGGTAGAAAAGGCGATATGGATGGTTAGGATCGGGTTGCATTAATTATGTTGCTATGTATGATGTGTGTTAGCATGTTGTTTTATCGGGAGCGGGATTTACACACTGAGTCATTCGACTCACCCTCTCCTTTAACATTTCAGGTGGCTCGTAGACGTGGACATGGAGCCGGGATGGACTCGGGGTGCACATGCCATACTTTAATAAAAGTTTGCTCAGACTATTGCATTTGGGTACTTTAGCTTATTTACTTTGGTTTTTATATTGGATTTGTAAAAGGCCTTTAATTTATGTTTTATGATGTTTGATGTTTTAATTAGATTTTAATATGCCTTAACAAAATAAGTTGGTATGAATTTTACTAAAACTTGGAAAGATAATAATTTCAAAATCATAACGCAATGTGTTTTTAAACCATACCATCGGGTATCACATTATGTCTTTTTAATAAGCAAATTCAAATGATTTTCAAATCAAACTTGTGTTACTCCTAAGTCTAAAAATGTTTTAAGTAACACTAAGAAACTATTAAGGTTTTAAATGGTTTAAACTCGTTTTAACCACACATTCTGGCTAAGTCTTCAAAATATCCGGGTTTCAAATACACCATTTGATTTCAAACAAGCCTACTTAAATTTTCTTCAAGTACACTATGTTTTCACCCCGCTTTTAAACGAAAAATCTGATCTCTCAAAAACGTTTTCCCCGTAACATACCAGATTCGGACGTGGTGTCTTGTCCGGGTTTGGGGTGTTACAGGTTTACAAATGATTTCATGAATGACGATGTGTATGGGAATGTGTATGCAAAATTGGATATTTGGATGTCCAATTATAGCATGATACATGTTGATGAAATGGATACAAGAGAGTTTGTATTTTATTTGGGGAACTGGCTTGGAAAATAGCCAACTTCCAGGCCACACAGGCAAAGACACGGCCATGTGTCTCAGCCATGTGAAAGAAACGGTCTAAAGGCACGGGCGTGTGCCAAGGCCGTGTGACCCTATTTTGATGATGACGTTATAAACAGAGAGTCACAAGGGTTAGGGACATGGGCGTGTCCCTGACCACACAGGCTTGTGTCCCCTGTTTTGACAAAATCTTCTAAATTTTTTTAAAAGTTTCCAAAGTTCTCGATTTAGTCCCGAACCATCCTAAAGGATGTTTTGAGCTTTATAAGCCCATATAAGAAACAAAATGCATGTGTTAGAAAATTTTTAAATTTACGAAATTTTATGACCCGGTTTTACATGTTCAAGAAATTTTAAGTCCGGTAACGCCTCGTACCCTGTTCCGGCGTTGGATACGGGTAAGGGGTGTTACACCAAACATAGAATTTGACAATCTTCAATCATTAACATTAACATTTAACTTAATCACATCTTCATTAAATTTCTGTAGCTAACCAATAAATTTCCAGCCAAATGATAGTCTAAAAACAGTCCCAATACTTGTCATAATTTATCCAATTAATCCCTCAATTAGCTAATTCTTTTACAATCTAATTCTTAATGCAAAATTTCATAAGTACATCTCTAAATATAAACTAATCAAGAGTCATTCAACAAAAATGCCTATTCAATTACTAAACTTAATTTCTAACAAGATAATACCAAAAACTTAATTTCTCATAATAGCAATCTCCACAAACTTCCTTAAATCTAAAAATTCAACGGCATGCAAAGAAGAAGAAAAGAAAATAAACCCTTTCAATTTTATTTTAACTGAGAAAATAAACCCTTTCAATTTTATTTTAACTCCTCCCCCACTAATCTATTTGTTTTCCTTCTTTTTTCCCATTTTCATTTCATTTTCCATTCATTATATCTTAACAATTTTACTAATTTAAGCATTATGACACCAATAACACATAAATATATTAAATATATATATATACATATATAATTTCCTCATAATCCTCCACTAGCAAAGCTCATCTAATTAATAAAGGTCTATTTACCTAATAAATCCTTTAATTTAGTCCCACCTTGAAATTTAATATCACTAGTAATTTTATCACTTATTTAATTTAATCCATGTACTTGCATTAAACACTGGTAATTAAAATTATTTACTATTATTTAATTCACTTCTAAGTTAACTCCAAAAATATAATAAATAAATATTTATAAGCCCAATTCACAAAGGCGGGGTTCTAGAAGTATGTTTCTCGACACCCCTGACTTACAGGTCGTTACAATCCTAACGATAATCCTCCTCTCAATCCTTCAACTCCCACATCAATCTCGTTAACAAAATCACATTTCCTTCTTATCCTCTCCATACTTCTCATACTAACTTTTGTTTCTATAAGAAACAATAGCTGGGGCTAGATATGTCAAAATATGTGTTTGAGACGTCTAACTGTCTGCGGTTGCCCCAAACCACGGACATTCCAACTTAAGGTTTTCATTGTGACCGACCAGCCTACTTGAAGTGGTTGCCAATATTTCATTGTCCAACTCTGTATCCATTGAAACATTGTTATTTTTGTCACCCACTTGATGCACATGTTGCCTTTTTGTTCCGTCCACTAATCAGATCAGTCTATCTTCCAATTCCGGTTCCACCTCCTTTGTCTCAATGTAATCTAATCCTCCTCTTGTCCCACGTCTCAGTTCTTCAATTATTTGACCTCCTTTTTTAACCCTTCTATTTGGATCAAATTTCAATCCTCTTTCACTTGTTTGGTTAGGTTGATCTACATGTGAATCCCCAAAATACCATCCTTCTCTACTTCGTCCATGTCCATTCCTATCTTACCTATCTCTTTAGATTCTTCCTTCAGCCATCTACTTACAACCGGTACGGCCTATTTTGGTGAAGCTCTCAACAAAATATCCCACCCAAATTTCACTTCTTGTGATCCCAAGGTTAATCGTAATGGGCAAAAACTCTTTCCATGCCTCAATATCCCACATAAGAAACAAAATAGAGATAATTTTTCATGTTGGAACAACACGTAAATAGATTTTTCTTGTCCATAAATGATGCGCTTCTTCCTTTTCAATGGAAATCAAACATCCAAACGTACTTTAATATGCATGAACTATTAGACAAAACACGTTAGCGAACAAAAATAATTAATTATAAATAAACACATATAAAATAAAATATGAACAGAATTATTTATAATTAATTTATCAAATATGAAAATCAAATAAAATCATAATAAAAAATTGAAATAAAGGCGAATTGAGATTTTACGAAACGTTGAGGCCCGTGAAACACGATTTCCTTAAGACAGATTTGGTCGCTCTTACGGTACTTGGAGTAACGTTGGTTGAAAGTCTCCCAGGATATAACAACAGCAGTGATCGAGGTAGTAACACCTCTACCATGATCAATCGAACGAACAATGCCTTTTTCTATCACCGCAATATTTATAAAACATGAATGATAGAAAAAGAGATTTTTGAGAATAATAGAATTTCGACAAGAGAAATTATAAGAGAGCATCAGAGTGCGTAAAAACCCTTCATAATCATGGCCTTTTATAGGCATGGAGAGTGTTGGAATTTTGGAAAAAAATATCCCCAAAATCTGCCATTAAATTAAAATTTTAAATATATTTATTGGAATCAAATCAATAAGACAAGTTTCCATATATAAGCAGATTTTGTCTGCTGAGGAAAAATAATCGTGTTGGGATAAAATATCCACAAGTCCATTTAGGCCCGACCAGTCCAGGCATTTCGCGCCTCCCACGTCGTGCGAGTGCGCCTCAACCCAGACAGGTTTGGACTTGCACCCTCTTGCGCGCGAGGCAGGGTTACAAGCTTAGTCATTCAATTACCCTTCAAGAGAGTTCACATATATAAACACATCCCACACTTGGTATGTAACCAATATGGGATCTAAGCCTTTTATTTTTCCTCAACAATATTTCCAAGTAGCTTACTTTGAGCATCAATTTCTCATTCATCACTCAACCATTTTAAGCATATAATATATCGTTGTAAAGATCTCACAGAGTAGAATATGAAACCATAAAATTATGATTCAACTCTCTACCTTTACCTATTGAGAATATGCCTCAAAGTTCCAATAAAATGCAATTTTTCCAACAATTCCCCACATGAATGAAATTTGATAATTTTATTGAAAAACATTGACTCAATGTGGTGATAGAATCTACGATCGATAATTGCATAGGATAGGTATGTATCCACCCTTGAACCTTCCCTTGCGAAAGTATATTTACTGTACTAGCTGACCAGTAAACATGATGTCCTTGAACTATTCTACCTTTTGTGTAAAAGATGATATACCTCACACAACTACCTCCCTGGCAAGGTTTTAGTTCTCATGGGTATGTTTATATAGTCGTGAACATCTCCTAGTTCTACAAGAGTTTGAGAGAACTATGCCCCAATAGTCTCCTTGAAGTGGCCCCACTTCACTCTCACATAGGTGACTTAAAAGCATTGCTTAACCTATCCCATTTTTAGTCACTACTTACATCATAGGAATGGACTTGGGATAAGTACCCCCACAATGACCTCACAGGGTCTATGCAATTAGGTTGTCCATTTGAACCTAGATCTTGGGATCTCGAGTCAACTAGGTAGGGTTTTCCTTCACATAGCACATTTTATTTTCATAGGCTTTAGTCACATTCCTTTTCATGTTTTAACAACATGATCTCGTTTTAAACTTTTAGTTATCGGATTCGTAATGTTAAATTTTAATTTTTTTCAAATTAATATTGATAACTCCTTTTGAGATAATTTGTTTAATGGTATTATGTCGACGTCGCATATGTCTCAACTTGCCATTATATGTAATGCTAGCAAGACACCCCCCACACTTTCAAGTGGTTGTAGGATGGTTTTCTATCTTTCCATAACTCATGTGGTATCTTGTCCCTTTTCTTATGGGGTACCTTATTTAAAAGGTAATTTAATCATAGAAAAGTTCCCCCCACATTTCATATGATAACCCAGAACTTTTTAGCCGTGCGTTCATCTTTTCTTTTAGAATCTGATTTTATTCTCGGTTACTCTATTTTCGGAAAGTATAGTGGTGTTATTGAAATGATTCAATATACTCACCACCATGATTACTTAATATTTTATTAAGTTGGTTTTCAACTTCTTGCTTATAAAGAATAAATTCTCTTCATCTTAGCTCGTAATAATGAAGGTAATAAACATTTTATTCCTTCCTCTTGTTTAACCAAGCTTTACAAGCATTTCTATGTATTAGATCAAGTGATTTTTTACCTTTATTAATTTGCCTCAACACATGTTTCTCCTTTATAATTATAATTATTGCGAAACGAAGGAATGCGCTCTAAGTTAATTTATGTACGTAAAGTACCATAATTAACAAATCCGAGCCTACTATGCCATTAATTAAATGACTTAAGCATATGAAAAGGAAAGAGCAACATTCTTATTCATAGTTTCGCTTTTACAGAGATAGCATTTAGGATTAACTTATTATCATCCCTTTAGCAAGAATTCCGTGAATGATCAGTTGAAGTTCTTGTACTTGATTCACAACTAATTTAGAATCAACCATTACAAAATTCAAGAATTTAGCAACTAAGAACTTTTTAGTTCCAGCATCCTCGGCTTTGTATTTATGGTCCAACGATGTCCATAATTCCTTAGTTGTTTTCTTAAAACTATAAACTTCGTACAGTGCATCTGACAATCCATTCAAGATGTAGTTTCGGCATAGTAAATCTGAATGTTTCTAAGCTTCAACAACAGTGAAAGCGATAAATTCATCTACCTCGCCCTCTTTAACAGTAAGAGGGTCATTTTTCAAAAATTTGGCCAAGTTCAACATGGTCAAATAAAATAGTATTTTTTGTTGTCAAGTCTTCAAATTCTGTCCCGAGAATTTTGCAGGTTTCTCGTTGTGGCTTACAGCAGCCGCCACCGGCAATACTGAGTTTTGGATCGAAGATTGTGTTTGAACCAAAGCTTCAGATTGCAAATTGATTGAATTGGTGGGAGTCTCCAATTTTTCTGTTAAGAAACAAAACCAGAATTAGAAAACTTATCAACTTTTGTTAGACAGCAGGGATCTAATAAATCCAGAAAAAAAGTTTATACGGTCTAATTAAAAATACAATAAAACAATGCACCAAGTAGGTAACCCTAAAAGAGAGGTGGTGCACTCGGCACGCTTAAATACCAAGTCTTTCAAGGAAACAATCCTAGACATGCATTCTCATATTGTCTTTTTAATTCACCGTCGATAAATTTCTTTTAATTCAATTTAAAGCCACAATTAAGGCTACCATAAACAGAAAAATTTCTCTTTTATTTGTTAAATGGCATAATAAAATTCTGAAACAAAATCAAAATTAACTTTTGTTAAACGGCGGGATTAAATCTTGAAACAAAATTATATCATTAAATCAAAATAAAATCTATTAAACAGCAGGAATAAATCTAAAATAGAATTGCTTGATTACGTGTTTGTTTGGAAACAAAACAATATCGAATAAAATCTTGTTAAACGGCGGAATAAATCCCGAAACAGATTTTATTTTATTTAATTTCACATTTTTGGAAAAAAACCAAATTTGGAATGAAATAGTTGAACAGCAACAATCAATCCCGAAATGATTTTTATTTTACTCATTTTTGGAAATAAAAAATTTGGAATAAAATCGTTGAACGGCTGGAATCAATCCCAAAACGATTTTTATATTACTCATTTTTTGGAATAAAATAAATTTAGAATAAAATCATTGAACGGCAAGAATAGATCCCAAAACGATTTTATTTTACTCGTTTTTGGAAATAAAACAAATTTGGAATAACCACCGCCAAAGCATGTGTAGAACCTTTGAGTTGAAAGTTTAAGAGCGCGTGCTTTCTCCAAGATTTGGGCGATTTTGCTTCTTGATTTTGTTTCGTGTGTCTGCCTTATTCCTTTGTGTTTAATGGCAGTTTGCGGTGTTGATGGGGGGTTTTTGGTGCAGTGGATGTGTGCTATTGTTTAAATTAAGTTTCTTTATCGCTGATAAGTGATGAAAGTGATTTGACGTGAGGGACCTTGGTCATTCTCTGCCGTTTGGATTGGTGCTTTCGTCAGATGCTCTTCGGGCTTGGTGGCGCTCTGTTGGTTTCTTTAATTTTTTTCCTTAACTTTTTTTTATGTTTAATTGCTGTTTTCTTTGGTTTTCTTTCTACGTACGCTCTTCCTGATGAAGTTCATATGCTGGAACTGCCGTGGAATGGGAAACCCCGCGAAAATCAGGGAGTTTAACAACTCCTCGTTGCAAACAACCCTGATATTATTTTCTTAGCGAAACAAAAATGAAAAGAAACGATTTTTGTGGTGTCCAGAATAAATGCAGGATACAGAATGCAGCTGTGAATTCTGAGGGTCGGAGTGGGGGTCTGGCGCTATTTTGGAGGGAAGGGATGGATTTTTCCATTCAAAGTTACTCCAAACACCACATTGATTCCATTGTTAAATTGGAAAATAACAAAAATATGCGGGTTACGGGTTTCTATGGGCATGCTAATCTAAACCTTAGAAGCAGCTCCTGGGAAATACTGCGTAAAGTTGGGGAGTTGGTTAGGGAAGATTGGGTCGTAGGGGGGACTTCAACGCAATTTTGAATGATGCTGAGAAAGAAGGTGGTCGTAGGGGTGTGAGTACGCAAATGAATGAATTCAAATAAGTTATTGATGACTTGGCATTGGTGGATATCAAACCCGACAGTGGATGGTTTACCTGGGTCAATAACAGGAGTGGAGGTGGGTTGATAAAGGAAAGGATTGATAGATTTCTTTGCTCGACCCCTTTGATTGAAAATTTCCCCTTCATTGCTACTAAGGTGGTGAGGCAAACCCAGTCCAATCATGAATCAATCTTATTAGACCTTTGGGGACGTAAGCCCAAGGATTCTCCAAATGATTATAGATTGTGTTTTAAATTCGACTTGTGTTGGGCCGGTGATAGGGAAGCAAAAAATATCATTGACAGCGCATGGAATAGGGCTGACACAAAGTATGGGGACAAGCTCGAAAGGGTTAGGTCGGTTCTGGGCCCTTAGCAACGTAAAAAATATGGAAAAATGAAGAGTGATATGCGAAGACTGGAGAAAAATATTGACCAGCTTATCGACTCGACAAGTAGCGGGAACAGTGTGAAGAAGTTAAAGGAAACCCGAAAGAGGCTTGATTTTCTATATGCTAGGGAAGAAAGTTACTGGGCTCAAAGGTCTCAAACAAAATGGCTCAAGAAGAGGGATCGGAATACTAGGTATTTCCATGCTAGAGCAAGTGGAAGGTTAAAAAAGAATTATATTGAGAGGCTTAAAGATACGAATGGAAATTGGGTGACTAATGGCAAGGAAATAAATCAAGTGGCTAGAGACTATTTTAGGAGACTTTTCTGGTCAACGGGTCAACGGCATGATATACAAGAGATGGGGTATATAAAGAAGTGTGTGACCAGGGAAACAAACGAGTGGCTTACTAGGGATTATACGGAGAATAAAGTCCTTCAGGCCATAAAGCAGATGGACCCGAATAAAGCTCCTGGCATTGACGGCCTCTCGGGAAACTTTTTCAAGCATCATTGGGAGATAGTGGGACACAATACTATCAACTTTTGTCTGTATGTTCTAAATAGGAAAAAGAATATCTCTAATCTTAATGAAACCATGATTATTTTAATTCCTAAAACTAGAGATCCTAGTGAATTGACTAACTTTCGTCCTATCAGTCTAAGTAGGTTTGTCTACAAGATCGTTGCAAAGGTTCACGCTAATCGCCTTAAAGTTACCCTTCCTAGTTGTATTAGCCAAAACCAAAGCGCTTTCGTGCCAGGGAGGATGATACACGATAATATCCTGATCGCTCACGAGCTCCTTCACTATCTACAAAGCTCTAAAAACGGTCCTAACAAAGGATTCATTGTCAAGCTCTGTAACACCCCTAACCCGTATCCGTCGCCGGATTAGGGTTGAGGGGCATTACTACACTAACTCAATTACAAAATAGACTTCAGTTGGATTCAAGTACAAACAATGCAGTCATTTCCATAATATAATATTACAACCAATTAAAATTTAAATAAATGTATAACGAGTTTTATTTCCCGTACTTAATATACACACATGTTTGAATTACATAACTTAAATACCTATCACACACACACATATATATATATATATATATATATTAGACCATATCTCAACTTATACCAGATTACAACATATATCGGGTATCAACCAAAATTCATATACATAAACTAAGTCTTATTTATAATACTATAATACATATGCATATTAAATCAATTGAAATATTTTACCATTTAATAATCAACTACATGTATCAACATATTAATATTACACCTTGGCCGAATATATTATTGCACCTTTCATTTGAATTTGTAATTAATCAACCAAGAAACATATTCATTGCTTATCATTAATAATGACATTTGAATCTTTATTAACTATTAATCACCCAATCTCATAAATATATATATATATATATATACTTACTAGATTAAACTAAACATTTCACAAAATTTAATATTCCATATCACATACGGTATTGAAAATGGTTATTATAAACAATTAACTAGTTACAAATAAATAAAGAATAAACATACTATTTTTTTTATTATTATTATTTTTTTTTTCAATTTATAAAACCATGCGCATGTGGCCATCTTATTATAAAAATATAATTATCACATAATCACATAGCTAAATCAATTAAACATGGCATTATTTAATTCTTAGTAAACATATCAAGCATATGCTATTTCCCCTATGGCCGAAACCCATGTCTTACTCCAACATCATTAGTAAAACATAACCAACAATACACACAAATTTATCTTAATCGCGATCATGCATATATCATAAAAATGACAAACATGCTTCACGTATAAACCAAAAACTAAGACTAAATTTTCTAAAACCATCACCTAGCATATATATATATATATATATATAATTTTATATATATATATATACCGATAGCACCTCCCATATGTGATTTAGGCCATGATCAAATTTAAAACCTCCATTTACATTACGAGCAAGCTATAAAATTCAAAACATAGAAACGATACATAACCAAAGGAAATAGCCATTTTCGCATGGCTATATTCATATACAAGATCAAACATCATATGTTTCAAAAACTTAATCTAGCCTATACATGCCTTCAAAATCATAACCAAAATTTATAATACCAAAAAGAAGGCGATAGTGTGGTTGACTTTCTTGACGATCCCTCTCGAGCCCGTAGCGTAACCAAAATCTATAAAACAGAGGAGAACATTTCACACAAATAAGCTTACTAGCTTAGTAAGTCCTAAGCTCATGATAATATAACATTTAAATATTTAAGTAATTAAAACATTCAACTTATAACATTTCACATAAACATTTAAGTACATTTATTTATACAAGGCCGAATACTAATAAATCATTAACCTAAGTAATTGTATTTCATTTCCTTCAACCTACATATCCTTGAAGCTCAGATAGGTATATTACAAAAATCACATGCTCCAATTCGTATAAATATAGTATCCATATCCACCATATTATTGCACTAAAATCTCCTTTATTTTTAGTATTTCTACTTGAAGGCCGAATTTCCATAATAATACCTTCAAACTCAAATTCAATCATATAATACTCATACCCATCAATCTTAGCGTCAAACATATATATCACAATTCCCATAATATTAACTTGACTCAAGTAATATAAAACATAGCATACCTTATGTGCTTACCTGAACCGTTAGCTAGATACATTAATAATGATTTGCCTTAAATAATATTCGGTCTCTCCTTTATAAAACACATCACCGGCATCAAGCCTGCTAGGCGATAAAGCCCGATAAGTAACACCGGCACGAGGCCTGCTAGGCTCGGAGCCCGAAAGTAGTCACTGGCACTAGGCCTGCTAGGCTTAAAGCCCGAAATAAATCACCGGCACTAGGCCTGCTAGGCTTAAAGCCCGAATCACACCAATACGATAAATCATTTCACACACCTTTCGTAACTATATCACATATCCAATTCAACTATGTTTATTTACATTAAACAACTAAAACCATTCCAATATACTTATATATATTCGGCTATGACATAAATATGTACTAAAATTTATCAAACATAATCACATAATAGGTTCACAAAAAATTCTTCAATACATTTTAGCTTAAGGACTTACCTCGGTTGTTAATAGACCGTGTAAATCAGCTATTCGATAACTTTTGTCTTTCCCCGATCCAATTCCTTTTTCTTTTGTACTTGATCTAAACAATTCAATTTGAACACATTCAAACTCATATTCATTTAATTTAATCCAAAAACTCATAATTACAACATTTACCATTTTACCCCTAGTATTTAAAGATTTCTGCAATTTAGTCCTCCAAGCATAAAACACAAAACACATGGAATTTAAATTAATTCCTTAAGGGCCGAACCTTCTACATCTTGCTGCAAGTCTATACAACCCATCAAATTTGCATTTTAAACCTTTAACCATTTATTCACATAAATTAGACCTTCTCACATCCATTTCATCTAATTTCCTACTCAACCATGTTGATATCTAATTTTTGCTAAAAAGAAATCTTCCATCAACATAATAAAATCAAGGTTCTTATCCATGGCCGAACCTAGAATAAGCTTCAAACTAAAAATTTTCCACATGGATTTTTATAGTGTTCAAGATAACTAGAACAACCATGCAAGAATTTACAAAAAATCAAGCTCAACTACTTACCTTAAGAGAACATGCATCAACCGAAATTATGAAGCTTAAGTTTTTCTCTTCTTTCCTCTTTGTTTTCGTGGAGAAGATGAAGGAAAATGGGGAGATAAAAATAATGTTTTCTTATTATTATTATTCTATTCCCTTCACATTATAAAATAAGTGAATAAAGAGCCATTAACTAAAAACAATTGATTTAATATAAGCATACTATCATTATGCCGTCCATCACCATGAGATTTGGGTTAATTGACATGCAAATTCATTCTTTCAAACAACACTTCAATTAAACCCTTTAATTTAATGAATGCTACTTTTTACCACTTATGTAATTCGGTCCTTTTTCTTAAATTAAACATACAAACAGTCAAATAAATTCACGAAATTTTTAACACATGCTCAATCATATATATTTAACACAAAAATAATATTAATTTATTTTTCCGACTAGAATTCGTGGTCCCGAAACCACCGTTCCGATTAGGGTCAAAATCGGTCTGTTACAACTCTTCCCCCTTAAGGATTTTCGTCCTCGAAAATCTTACCGTTAAACAAGTTCGGATATTGCTGCCTCATTGAATCCTCAAGTTCCCACGTAGCCTCTTCAACTCCGTGTCTATTCCATAATACTTTTACTAATGGAATCCTCTTATTTCTCAACTCCTTCATTTCTCGAGCTAAGATGCGGATCAGTTTTTCATCATATGTCAAATCAGATCGAATTTCAATCTCTGACGGTGTGATCACATGAGACGGATCCGATCTGTATTTGCGAAGCATCGAAACATGAAATACATTGTGTATCTTTTCTAACTCAAGAGGCAATTTCAATCTATAAGCAACAGGCCCAATACGTTCGATGATTTCATACGGTCCGATAAATCTCGGGCTCAACTTGCCTTTCCGACCAAATCGGAGTACTTTCTTCCACGGAGAAACTTTCAAGAATACACGATCTCCGACCTGAAATCCAATGTCCTTACGTTTCAAATCGGCATAGGACTTTTGTCGATCCGAAGCAGCTTTCAAATTACCTCTAATAATAGCCACCTTCTGTTCTGTTTCTTTAATCAAATCGACCCCGTGTATCTTATTTTCATTGAGTTCGGTCCAATATAACGGTGTGCAACATTTTCGCCCGTATAAAGCTTCATAAGGCGCCATTTTTATACTAGATTGGAAGCTATTATTGTAAGCAAATTCAATCAAAGGTAGGTATCGTTCCCATGTACCTTCAAACTCGAGAACGCAACATCTTAATATGTCCTCAAGTATCAAAATAGTTCGCTCAGACTGACCGTCTGTCTGCGGATGAAAGGCTGTACTAAAATGAAGTTTAGTACCTAAAGCATCTTGCAATTTCTTCCAAAACCGCGATATGAATCTCGGGTCTCTATCTGAAACAATGGAACTCGGTACACCATGCAACCTCACAATCTGAGACACATACAATTCAGCAAGTTTATCAAGTGAATAATCTGTGCGTACCGGTACAAAATGAGCTGATTTAGTCAGTCTATCAACGATAACCCATACGGCATCTTTCTTACTCGGTGTCATAGGAAGACCGGATACAAAATCCATTGTAATTCTATCCCATTTCCATTCAGGTATCATGATTGGTTGAAGTATTCCGGATGGTACCTGATGCTCAGCTTTCACTTGCTGACAGATTAAGCACTTAGAAACAAATTCAGATATATCCCGTTTCATGCCAGGCCACCAATAGAACTGTTTCAAATCGTTATACATTTTTGTGCTACCCGAGTGTATCGACAGTCGACCACTATGGGCCTCACTCAGAATCATCTGTATCAAATCTGAGTTCTTTGGAACACACATTTGGCTTTTATAATTCAAACAATCATTTGCATCAATCTGGAAATCTGATTCTGCACCTTTTTCACATTGAATTCGACTAGCAATCAAATCTTTATCAACTTTTTGTGCATCACAAATTTGTTGAATAAACATCAGTCTTGCTTGTAACTCGGCTATAATCGAACCATCACCAGACAGAGTTATTTGTGCGTTCATTACACGAAGAGCAAACAATGATTTTCGACTTAACGCATCTGCAACAACGTTAGCTTTTCCCAGATGGTAGTCAATCACTAATTCATAGTCTTTCAGCAATTCTAACCATCTGCGTTGTCTCAAATTTAGATCTTTTTGAGTCATCAAATATTTTAGACTTTTATGATCCGAATAAATGTGACATTTCTCGCCGAATAAATAGTGACGCCAAATTTTCAATGCAAAAACAATGGCTGCTAGTTCCAGATCGTGAGTCGGATAATTTTTCTCATGCGGCTTCAGTTGTCTCGAAGCGTAGGCTATAACCTTGCCGTCCTGCATTAAAACGCAACCCAACCCATTCAAGGAAGCATCACTAAAAACAACAAATTCTTTACCCGATTCAGGCTGAGCTAACACTGGAGCTTCGGTTAGAAGGGCTTTCAACTGCTCAAAACTTTTCTGACACCTTTCCGACCACTCAAACTTGACATCTTTCTGTAGTAGTTTCGTCAAAGGTGTAGCTATTACAGAAAAGCCCTTTACAAATCGTCTGTAATATCCTGCAAGGCCTAGGAAACTTCGGACCTCGAAAATATTCTTTGGTGGTTTCCAATCGAGTATAGCTGCTACTTTGTTTGGATCCACCCGAATACCTGATGCTGAAACAACATGACCCAAAAAGCTAACTTCATTCATCCAGAACTCACACTTACTAAACTTCGCATACAGTTGTTGATCTCTCAAAGTTTGTAGCACTAATCTCAAATGCTCAGCATGTTCGGTTTCATTTTTGGAGTAGATCAGTATATCGTCAATAAACACTACTACAAACCGATCCAAAAACTGTCGAAAGACTCAATTCATTAGATCCATAAAAACAGCAGGTGCATTAGTGAGTCCAAAAGGCATAACCAAAAACTCAAAATGTCCGTACCTCGTTCGGAACGCAGTCTTTGGCACATCTGTATCTCTGACTCGCAACTGATAATAGCCTGATCTCAAATCTATCTTCGAAAATACTGAAGCCCCCTTCAACTGATCAAACAAGTCATCAATCCAAGGTAACGGATACTTATTCTTTATAGTTACTTTATTTAGTTGTCGATAGTTGATACACATTCGCATAGTCCCATCTTTCTTTTTCACAAATAAAACCGGTGCACCCCAAGGAGAGAAGCTCGGTCGTGCAAAGCCCCTATCTGTCAACTCTTGCAACTGTGCTTTCAACTCTTTTAACTCGGTAGGTGCCATCCAATACGGAGCTATCGAAATCGGAGTCGTTCCCGGTACTAATTCAATGTCGAACTCAATCTCTCGTACTGGTGGTAAACCTGGTAGTTCTTTAGGAAACACATCTGGGTATTCACATACAACCGATACAGATTCAATCTGTTTCTCGGACAATTTATTATCCAGTACATAAGCCAAATAAGCTTCGCACCCTTTTCTCACATACTTCCGAGCTAACATCGAAGATATTACTGTAGGAAACTCATTTACATCACTGGATTTAATTCTGATGGTCTCACCTTTTTGACATCTCAAATCAATAAGCTTTCTTTTACAATCCACTACTGCCTCATGTGAAGTTAACCAGTCCATACCCAAAATTATATCAAATTCATCAAAGGGCAACAACATTAAATCAGCTGGGAAGCAAAAATCCTGAATCATCAACGGGCAACCCCTACACACTTTATTAACAAGCACACATCTACCTAAAGGGTTGGACACACGAATCACAAACTCGATAGACTCAACTAGCAGAGTCTTACCGAATACTAAAGTTTCACACACATATGAATGAGTCGAACCAGGATCAATTAGTGCAATTACAGTAGTATCATAAAGGGTGAAAGTACCGGTAATGACATCGAGGGAGGAAGCATCCTCTCTGGCTCGTGCAGCATAAGCTCTAACTGGAGCTCTAGCCTCAGATCGAACTGTAGTGTTCTTCATTCCTTTTTGACTACCACCTACATTGCCTGAATGTCTGGGTGGTCTGCCTCGCACTGCCGTGTTGCTCGGCTTAATGTTCTGAACTGTATTCTGCTCAGCTAACATCGGACATTCTCTAATAAAATGATCTGACGATCCACATTTAAAGCAAGACCGATCATGAAATCTACAG
Organism: Gossypium australe; assembly: GCA_005393395.2. NCBI lineage: Eukaryota > Viridiplantae > Streptophyta > Magnoliopsida > Malvales > Malvaceae > Gossypium > Gossypium australe. Next base: position 123,369,624 of record CM016619.1, read on the forward strand.
CTCCCAGAATGCCATTTCCCACAGTGCTTGCATTCAACTTGATTCTGTGGAATGTTACCAACACTGGCCATCGAGGGAGCTCGGGAGCCCACGGGAGGTCGATCCCGTCTAGGTAGATCTGTAGTAGCTTTATGTAGGTTGTAGTCATCTCTGAACTTCTTGGATATGGGATGAAATACCTTACCCGAAGATCTTTTACAAATGTCTCTAGCTTCTATCTCAGCCTTTCTTTTCTCTTTCCCGAGCTCTTCAGCTTTGCAAGCCCGCTCAACTAGTGTCACAAACTCTTGAATTTCAAGAATGCCAACAAACATCTTTATATCTTCATTCAGGCCATCTTCAAATCTTTTGCACATAATAGCTTCAGTAGAAACACACTCTCTAGCATATCTGCTGAGCCTGACGAATTTCCGTTCATATTCCGTCACGGTCATTCGCCCCTGTTTCAACTCAAGGAATTCTTTTCGTTTTTGATCAACGAATCTTTGACTGATATATTTCTTGCGGAACTCATTCTGGAAGAAATCCCATGTCACTTTTTCTTTCGGAACCACTGATACTAGTGTATTCCACCAGTGATATGCAGTGTCCCGCAGTAAAGATATAGCACACTTCAGGCATTCTTCTGGAGTACAAGATAGCTCATCAAGTACCCGAATAGTGTTATCAAGCCACATTTCGGCTCGCTCTGCGTCGTCATTATCATTGGCTTTAAATTCTTCGGCCCCAAATTTCCAGATTTTATCAACTGGAGGCCTACTAGATCTCATCGGATCGATCATCGGGGGTGCTGAAGGAATCAGAGTTGGATTATTCGGGGGTAGAGGTTGGTATACAGCCGGATTAGTCTGAATAAACTGGGTAAACCACTCGTTCATCATATGATAGAAGGCTTGTTTAGCCTCCCCCTCGTGGCTACCCGAAACGGGTCGAGAGTCTACCGGCACTGATCCGTGTGCACGGTCAGGCGCTACACTCTCTACATCATCCGCTACGGCTCTTTCAGGATCAGTGTCCATTTACTATATAAAACAAAGTTCAGGCTGTCAGAAGTCACCACACTATCAATATATGATAAAGGCATGTATCGCTAGACTCACACGCGCTACGGTAGTTCTAAAATCGACTAAACCGTAAGCTCTGATACCAATCAAATGTAACACCCCTAACCCGTATCCGTCACCGGATTAGGGTTGAGGGGCATTACTACACTAACTCAATTACAAAATAGACTTCAGTTGGATTCAAGTACAAACAATGCAGTCATTTCCATAATATAATATTACAACCAATTAAAATTTAAATAAATGTATAACGAGTTTTATTTCCCGTACTTAATACACACACATGTCTGAATTACATAACTTAAATACCTATCACACACATATATATATATATATATATATTAGACCATATCTCAACCTATACCAGATTACAACATATATCGGGTATCAACCAAAATTCATATACATAAACTAAGTCTTATTTATAATACTATAATACATATGCATATTAAATCAATTGAAATATTTTACCATTTAATAATCAACTACATGTATCAACATATTAATATTACACCTTGGCCGAATATATTATTGCACCTTTCATTTGAATTTGTAATTAATCAACCAAGAAACATATTCATTGCTTATCATTAATAATGACATTTGAATCTTTATTAACTATTAATCACCCAATCTCATAAAAATATATATATATATATACTTACTAGATTAAACTAAACATTTCACAAAATTTAATATTATCACATACGGTATTGAAAATGGTTATTATAAACAATTAACTAGTTACAAATAAATAAAGAATAAACATACTATTTTTTTATTATTTTTTTTTTCAATTTATAAAACCATGCGCATGTGGCCATCTTATTATAAAAATATAATTATCACATAATCACATAGCTAAATCAATTAAACATGGCATTATTTAATTCTTAGTAAACATATCAAGCATATGTTATTTCCCCTATGGCCGAAACCCATGTCTTACTCCAACATCTTTAGTAAAACATAACCAACAATACACACAAATTTATCTTAATCGCGATCATGCATATACCATAAAAATGACAAACATGCTTCACGTATAAACCAAAAACTAAGACTAAATTTTCTAAAACCATCACCTAGCATATATATATATAATTTTATATATATATATATATATATATATATATATACCGATAGCACCTTCCATATGTGATTTAGGCCATGATCAAATTTAAAACCTCCATTTACATTACGAGCAAGCTATAAAATTCAAAACATAGAAACGATACATAACCAAAGGAAATAGCCATTTTCGCATGGCTATATTCATATACAAGATCAAACATCATATGTTTCAAAAACTTAATCTAGCCTATACATGCCTTCAAAATCATAACCAAAATTTATAATACCAAAAAGAAGGCGATAGTGTGGTTGACTTTCTTGACGATCCCTCTCGAGCCCGTAGCGTAACCAAAATCTATAAAACAGAGGAGAACATTTCACACAAATAAGCTTACTAGCTTAGTAAGTCCTAAGCTCATGATAATATAACATTTAAATATTTAAGTAATTAAAACATTCAACTTATAACATTTCACATAAACATTTAAGTACATTTATTTATACAAGGCCGAATACTAATAAATCATTAACCTAAGTAATTGTATTTCATTTCCTTCAACCTACATATCCTTGAAGCTCAGATAGGTATATTACAAAAATCACATGCTCCAATTCGTATAAATATAGCATTCATATCCACCATATTATTGCACTAAAATCTCTTTTATTTTTAGTATTTCTACTTGAAGGCCGAATTTCCATAATAATACCTTCAAACTCGAATTCAATCATATAATACTCATACCCATCAATCTTAGCGTCAAACATATATATATCACAATTCCCATAATATTAACTTGACTCAAGTAATATAAAACATAGCATACCTTATGTGCTTACCTGAACCGTTAGCTAGATACATTAATAATGATTTGCCTTAAATAATATTCGGTCTCTCCTTTATAAAACACATCACCGGCATCAAGCCTGCTAGGCGATAAAGCCCGATAAGTAACACCGGCACGAGGCCTGCTAGGCTCGGAGCCCGAAAGTAGTCACTGGCACTAGGCCTGCTAGGCTTAAAGCCCGAAATAAATCACCGGCACTAGGCCTGCTAGGCTTAAAGCCCGAATCACACCAATACGATAAATCATTTCACACACCTTTTGTAACTATATCACATATCCAATTCAACTAAGTTTATTTACATTAAACAACTAAAACCATTCCAATATACTTATATATATTCGGCTATGACATAAATATGTACTAAAATTTATCAAACATAATCACATAATAGGTTCATAAATAATTCTTCAATACATTTTAGCTTAAGGACTTACCTCGGTTGTTAATAGACCGTGTAAATCGGCTATTCGAGAACTTTTGTCTTTCCCCGATCCAATTCCTTTTTCTTTTTTACTTGATCTAAACAATTCAATTTGAACACATTCAAACTCATATTCATTTAATTTAATCCAAAAACTCATAATTACAACATTTACCATTTTACCCCTAGTATTTAAAGATTTCTGCAATTTAGTCCTCCAAGCATAAAACACAAAACACATGGAATTTAAATTAATTCCTTAAGGGCCGAACCTTCTACATCTTGCTGCAAGTCTATACAACCCATCAAATTTGCATTTTAAACCTTTAACCATTTATTCACATAAATTAGACCTTCTCACATCCATTTCATCTAATTTCCTACTCAACCATGTTGATATCTAATTTTTGCTAAAAAGAAATCTTCCATCAACATAATAAAATCAAGGTTCTTATCCATGGCTGAACCTAGAATAAGCTTCAAACTAAAAATTTTCCACATGGATTTTTATAGTGTTCAAGATAACTAGCACAACCATGCAAGAATTTACAAAAAATCAAGCTCAACTACTTACCTTAAGAGAACATGCATCAACCGAAATTATGAAGCTTAAGTTTTTCTCTTCTTTCCTCTTTGTTTTCGTGGAGAAGATGAAGGAAAATGGGGAGATAAAAATAATGTTTTCTTATTATTATTATTCTATTCCCTTCACATTATAAAATAAGTAAATAAAGAGCCATTAACTAAAAACAATTGATTTAATATAAGCATACTATCATTATGCCGTCCATCACCATGAGATTTGGGTTAATTGACATGCAAATTCATTCTTTCAAACAACACTTCAATTAAACCCTTTAATTTAATGAATGCTACTTTTTACCACTTATGTAATTCGGTCCTTTTTCTTAAATTAAACATACAAACAATCAAATAAATTCACGAAATTTTTAACACATGCTCAATCATATATATTTAACACAAAAATAATATTAATTTATTTTTCCGACTAGAATTCGTGGTCCCGAAACCACCGTTCCTATTAGGGTCAAAATCGGTCTGTTACAAGCTCGACATGAGCAAAGCGTACGATCGAGTGGAGTGGGACTTCATTGAATCGATTATGACAAAAATGGGTTTCGACGTAAAGTGGATTGAAAAAATTATGAAATGCGTTCGTTCGGTCAAATATATGGTTAAATGCAATAATGTTTTATTCGATATTTTTATCCCCGAGAGGGGTCTCCGTCAAAGGGATCCTCTTTCCCCTTATTTGTTCTTGTTCTGCATGGAAGCATTATCGAGAATGCTTATCCATGCTTAGGATAACAACATCTTAAGAGGTATCCGGGCCAGTAGAAATGGCCCTAGGATAAACCACTTATTCTTTGCTGACGATGCGCTCCTCTTTGTGAAAGAAAAAAGTGATGTTGAATTGTTAGTCAATATGCTTAATACTTTTTCCAACATTTCTGGTCAAGAGATTAATTTTGAGAAGTCAATGGTTCTCTTTAGCCCCAACACTCCTAGAGATCAAAGAAACATTTTTAGTAGCCTGCTAGGCATGACAGTGGTGGAGACTTTGAACAACTACCTTGGCCTTCCCATCCGGATTGGTAAGAAAAAAATAGCAGCTTTTAAGGATATTAACAATAGGTTGTCTTGCAGGATCAACAGTTGGACAAAGAGGTTGCTTTCATTCGGTGGCAAAGAAGTCTTCATCAAAGCCGTCCTCCAATCCATACCAACTTACGCGCTATCAATTTTCTTAGCATCCAAAGGAGTGATCGAAGAGGTCCAAGCTAAAATAAGCAAAACCTGGTGGGCAGGAAATGATAAAGGCAGATTCTGGACAATGCTCTTCTGGAAGACACTGCGTAAACCGAAGGGCATGGGAGGCCTGGGAATAAGAGATGTCCAACTCTTCAATTTGGCTTTGCTGGGGCGCCAAGTTTGGAGGCTCATTAGCTATAAAGACTCGCTATGTTTTAAAGTGTTGTCTTCGAAGTATTTTCCAAATGGTAATATTCTTCAAAGCTAAAAGAGTGGACAGAGCATCATTCACGTGGTCAAGTATTGCGACAGCAGCTGAAGCTCTTAAAGATGGCTTTGGATGGCAGGTTAGGAATGGCGACTCGATAAACATCCGGGTTGATAACTGGGGAATGGAAGGGCTCAACGGGGATGCTATTAGAGGGGAATGCCTCAACTCAAATGAAACGAGCGTGAAGAATTTCTGGCTTGCGGATGGGAGGCGCTGGAATGTTAACAAAGTCAATGATGTGTTCGGGCAAAATTGGGGTGAAAAGATCTGCAACGTACCTATCGGAGACGTGGATCAAGATGATAAAATAATTTGGTTTCATAACCAGCATGGGTACTTTACTATAAAGTCTGCCTACTCGTGGTTGTTATTGAAAGAGATGGGGTTCGGCCCTCATAGAATCTACTGGAAAGCGATTTGGAAACTTAATACATTACCTAAAATACGAGTGTTCGCATGGAGGGTGGGGCATGAAATTCTTTCGACGATGGTAAAAATCGCATCTATAAGACATGGGGTGGATAAAAGCTGCCAAAGGTGCGGAGCTGAAGCCGAAACTCTGCTACATACGCTCAAAGACTGTCCTATATCTCGTGAGGTTCTCTTTTTAGGAGGGTGGTCTGAGAGCATGCTTTCGAAAAAGTATGACCACTGCATTGAATGGCTTGATGACATGATGAGGGTCCTTGACAAGAAAGCCATGGCCGACCTTATGGTTTTGATATGGAATTGTTGGAACAACAGAAATAACTTCATCTTCAGGGGAAAAGAAGAGAGGGCAACGGTCAATTGGGAGAGGGCTAGAGCTCTGAGCGATGACTTCCAAATCTGCAACCTGTTAAAGGAGCCATTGTCGTCCACAAATATTGAGGTTAAGAAATGGAAGAAACCTCCAAAGGGATTCATCAAGATCAACTTCGACGCTGCTGTGGAGAATAATAGGATGGGTTTTAGGGTGATTATAAGAGATGAAGATGGCTTTGTTTTGGGCGGTGGGGGCGGATTCAGCGAAAACCAGAATGTCAGTGCATGAGGCTAAATGCCTAGCACTTGAAAGAGCATACAGCTGGCGACTCAGCTGAAAATTGAGGGAGATGTGATTTTTGAAACCGATAATGCGGGCTTGGTCAATAAATGGAGGAATAATCGCACAGATATTACTATTATTGGCACGCGTATCAAAAAATGCATGGATACTGTTAAATGCTTTAATTTGGCCGCTTTAAATTGGACAAATAGGGCGTAACAAAGTAGTGGATTTTATTTGTACTAAAATGTGGTGAGAAAAAAACTTGGTTTTTTGAAATGGATTATCCTAAGGAAATCTGCAATGCTGTAATCAGTGATGTTATGTAATAAATTCGTTTGGACCCTTTGTGGTCTTTTTTGCTAAAAAAAAAAACAAATTTGGAATAAAATCGTTGGACGGCGGGAATCGATCCCAAAACGATTTTATTTTACTCGTTTTTGGAAATAAAACAATTTTGGAATAAATTCGTTGAAAGGTGGGAATCAATCCCGAAACGATTTTTATTTTACTTTTAATTTCCCGTTTGGAAATAAAATCAAATTAATGGAATATAATCCATTGAATGGCGGGAATCAATCCCGAAACAGATTTTACCTATTTTAAATTTGGAAACAAAATCGAATAAAATCTGTTAAACGGCGGGAAAATCCCGAAATAGATTTTATTAGTTTTAATATTTATTTGAAAATAAAAATAATAGAAGGAAAAAAAAAGAAATATGTTGAACGGCAGGGAAATCCTAAAACAAATCTATTTTTAAAAAAAAAATGATTTTCGAAAAATATGTAAAAAAAATTCGTCTTGGTGTTATGTCGGATTAGAAAATTGCAAATAAGCATATCTGTCTTAAGATTGTTAGACAAAACACGTTAGCGAACAAAAATAATTAATTATAAATAAACACATAAAATAAAATATGAACATAATTATTTATAGTTAATTTATCAAATATGAAAATCAAATAAAACCATAATAAACAATTGAAATTAAGGAGATTTGAGATTTTACGAAACGTTGAGGCCCGTGAAACACGATTTCCTTAAGACAGATTCGATCGCTCCTACAGTACTTGGAGTAAGGTTGGTCGAAAGTCTCTCAGGATACAACAATAGCAGTGATCGAAATAGTAGCACCTCTACCACGATCACTTGAACGAACAATGCCTTTTTCTATCACCGCAATATTTATAAAACACGAATAATGGAAAAAGAGATTTTTGAGAACAACAGAATTTCGGCAAGAGAAATTCTAAGAGAGTATCAAAGTGTGTAAAAATCCTTCAGAATCATGGCCTTTTATAGGCATGGAGAGTGTTGGAATTTTGGAAAAAATATCTCCAAAATTTGCCATTAAATTAAAATTTTAAACAGATTTATTGGAATCAAAACAATAAATTGCTAAAATATTTTTGCGTCACCCACGTTGTGTGAATGTGCGCCAACCCCGTTGGGTTTAGACCTATAACCCTCTACGCACAAGACAAGATTACAAGCTTAGTCATTCAACTACCCATCAAGAGAGTTCACATATATAAACACATCCCACACTTGGTATTTAACCAATGTGGGATCTAAGTCTATTTTTCCTCAACAATATTTCCAAATAGCTTACTTTGATTATCAATTTCTCATACATCATTCAATCATTTTGAGCGTATGATATACCGTTATAAAGGTCTCATGGAGTAAGATATGAAATCATAAAATTATGATTAACTCTTCAGCTTTACCTATTAAAAATATGCCTCAAAGTTCCCATAAAATGTAATTTTTCCAACATGAACTTTCTGACGCCTCTTGTTACTAGCGCCGCATCATACTCTATAAACTCCCCGATAAAATTCCCAAACTATCGAGCCATCCCTTCAGACATGAAACCCAACAGCAAACTATGAATTTGCACCCAGAAATTAGCATGAAAAAGAGGAATTTGTACCGGGTCCTCTCCCTTTGTCAATCGGTGAAAAATAATCAAGTGCATGTTGAACAACGAGGGTATTTCGTCCATAACCATTTTCAAATCTATCTCATTGTAAAATCGAAACATAATTCTTTTTTCTTCAATCTCCGTGATGGAGACCCCTTCTAATGGATGCCATAATTCTGCTAGAATGTTTCTCATTGATGGAAAGTAGATGATGGTGTCTGTTAATACCCTTCCTACCAAACATAGGTTGTATTCTTCTTCGCTCACATCTTCATCTTCTTGACCTTGAATCGGTTCTTCCCTTTCATCGGCAATATAGAGATTTTCTAGTTCGTCTTCCATTATTCTTGCTTTGATGGAACTTTCACCTTATTTGCTTAATGTGAAACCCTAATTTTTTGAAACAGAGAACAACTCCAATTCGTGCTACCTGGGCAGACAGAGAAAAAAAAAACTAATCGTGCTAATAAGCAGACTCTTACTTGTTGAAAAAGTTAAAAAACCATATTTGAAAACTTTTTAAAAGTAAAATAAAAAAAATATGTTAGTATGATAAACTTGAATCATTAATTAACTTATTTAGGTCTCCAAAATTATTATTTTAGAAAGTTTTTAATTTTTTAACTTTATATATTTTTTGGATTTTTTTTTAAAATTTTTATAAATATTTTTAATTTTTAAAAATTATTTTGAATTGTTTTGTAATTTTTATTGAGAGAGAGACCAATTTATTTATTTTCAAACTTGATCGGGACTAAAAGGTTATTTATATCAATCTGTTATTTGAATTATTCGAATTGTAAAATTCAACTTGATTTGAAATTCGAATTTTTTTTTATTTTTTCTAATCAAATCGAATTTTGCTCGGCCTTAAATCAATAATAATCGAAACATGTCAAAACACAGTAAAATCTTGAATGGAACCATACTTACGTTACTTTATATCGATTGGGTACCAAAAGTGTATGTATTGACTACCATGGTGGGCAGGCTATGAGACAATGCAAAGGGCAGTCATCCGTTGTAGGAAAGCCCACACGGCAAACCCTAGTGAATTCAGGGATGAAGAAATGGTGTTCTGAAGTTTGGAAGTATGCAAATTTCATTTGTTGCTTTTAATAGAATTTCATAATACCAATTTTAAGAAAGGCCTTGGTCTTCTTATTTGGTTGTTGTAGTATTTGTTACTTTCATAGTTTGATGGTATAAAAAATGGTTCCTTCCTAGCCCAATAGATTCCCTCACATGGAGCCACCACTGACAAATACATCCATGGTGTTGACCCATATCAGATCTTTGCAAGTCCAACCAAATTCACCCACTGCATCGTTTCAATGGTTTTTATTTATTTATTTATTTGCATCCATGACTGTCAGGCAGTAGGTCCACCATTTTGAAAAAACAAAAACACTATTCTTAGAATGATTGGATAGATATTTCCATTAATGAAGGAGGTTCCAAGTTTGGATCTGCTTTTCTTGATGTAACTATTGAAAGAAAAAAAAAATCACCACTTTATCAACTTGATAAAAACTAATTAATTCCTTGCAGAAAATTGAATGACATTTTAGAACAATTAGCAACATGGGTTACAACAGGTTTTTGTACAACTGAAGCAATTGCATAGCTTTGGACATTTAGGACAATAGCATTTCCACTTGCAAGAACAGCAGTTTGTGCATGAAAGGGGTCGAAAATTGCAACAGCACGACATCTTTCCGCAGCAGCACTGCCATTTTGGAACTTTGCAGCAGCTAAAACATGAACCGCAGTTACAAGAGCTGCAGTCGCACGAACTGCATTTACATGCATTGCAATCAGATGAGGTGCAGCATTTGCAGGACATGCAGTTGCACGAGCTGCAGTCACATAGACTACATTTCCAGCACTCTGGGCATTTCAGATAGCAACAGCACCCAGAATTACAGCAACAGCTGGTGCACGCCATGTTAAAGCAGGGTAATCCACTGCAAAAAGAATGAAATTCATGTCATTAAGCGAGACGTATAGGAAAAGTAAAATAATTTTGATTCAAACATATACATGCAATTACATGTCCATATAATAACTATAAACATGCAGCCAAGCCTTTGGAGATAGAATGTAATTTTCAGGTATATGTATAACGGAGAAAAGCACAAGAAATTGGTACCAAAGCCATTTCCAAAAGCCACATGATTTTTGTTTCTTCCTGCTTGTATGGACAAAATATAAAAAGAAAAGAAAAAGGTAAGCTTAAATTATCTTCTAAACCTTACATAATTAAGAAATGACGATAGTTTTAGTAGTTACAGCTGTATAAGAGGATCCGAGTTTGCCATTACAAAATCTGTAACCCTGAGAAGAAAAGAAAAAATAAATAAATATAAAATACATTATCTGGCTACCACACAAGAGTATCAATAACTAAGCAAAATATCCAAAATGCATAGATAGCCATTCAAGGTAATTGCAAACTGTGCATACTCTTTGCAGTATCTTGAAGCAGGTTGGAAACCTTCAATAGATTTTAACTCCTCCTGTTCAAAAGTGAAACCCTAATTACCAACAATTTAAAGACATTCGTAAGAAAATTTTGCTAATATACAAATATATATTTGGGGTTTATTTAGATAGCAAGATAAAAATTTATTTGACAAAATGTCATAGGTCTGCTGTAACCCACTATGCTTCTATCAAAAATGAACTAACAATCTAAAACTGCTAGTTTTAAGCTAATTCAAAGATTAACATTGATACATAAGCAACATTTTGGTAGATTAGGGTGTTTGATGAATCATCAAACTATTCTGTTTCTAAACAGGGAAATTGATGGCAATCATGTTATGTTTTTATCAAATAACCAATACATAATCCTCTAGATTTATGTGCGGATCCAGAGGCAAGCTCCACCATCCAAGTGGATTGGTGACCTCAACCTGGTAGCTTTCTAAACTTAAACATTCTGCCAACAGTTTAATTTGTCAGGAACAGCAGTCTCCGCCAAAATTTACCATGTTAGAGAAAAAAACATTTTCTTAGCTGAATGAACACAACTACACTGGGTTTGTTTATATTTTTTTTCATGTTTTGAATTTAATTTTAATCACTATAACCAAAGATATACAATGCCATTGACCCGCAAATTGCAACACTTCCTTTTTATGGAACTTGGAAATGAGATTGTTAATTTCTGTGTTGAAATCTTAGCAAATTATAACATTTCAAATTCATGTTTTCATCCTAATCAATTCACAACAACAACAACAACAACAACAATATTAAACAATTTATGCATATACTAATTTAGAGCTAAACAGAAAGTAATCCCAGATTAAAATTTAAAACACACCTCAAGAAAACTAATCTCTCTCTCAAGCATCTGAACTTTAGCCCTTTCCCTTCGCTTCCCATACAAATCCGGATACTTTGGAGGTGATTTCGGAGATGGTGGATGCAGAGGCTGAACAAAGGAAGAACCACCTGACCTTGCAGCCATTAATTTCCTGGTGCAAACTCAGATTCTCCGGTCACAGCCGGAGAACAAAGAAACTGTCGGCTTTGTTTTTTTTTTTTTTATCACAATATCACCCACCCCCTTTTTCACTCCCCAATAAAACAAAACAAAGTAGTACTAGAAGTAGCAAGTAAAATACAAGAAGGAAAGCAGTCACATTTTATGTATAGCAAAAGAGTTAAATAAGAGACGAACAAGAAGTGGCAAGTAATGTTGGGTGTGGAAGCTAATGCAAAAGAAAGAAAGAAAAAAAAAAAGGTTATTTTGTTTGGGGTGTGGCAGTGACAGTGGCAGATGCAGTAATTAACGTTTCTGACAAGGATAGTTACGACCCAGAGCTAAAACGACCAAGCAGAAGCTGTACAAGAAATGAATGTAAATGAAGGCTTATGGTGGTGACTTGTGAGGGTGAAGAGAGTTGGCTTTTAAGTTTTAAAAACCCAAACCAAAATATTTAAAGTTGCAGAAGAAGAGATTAAATGAGGATTTAAAGGGGTGAGATAAAGATAATGAGAGGGTGAAAAGGGGGTCATCATTGTTAGATGAACAAAGATGGGATCTTTCATCTAGACACAACCTTTGTGCATGGTAATGAATAATAATAATAAAGGTAAAGACGGCAGTGACAAAAGCCTGCAACTTTTGGTACGAACCCATTTCTTTATAAAAGCTAAAGTTTCAGTCTTTCATTCTCAGATGGATTTGGGGTGGTGAAAATGTGCTTTACCATAACTTCTGCTAAATATATTAAAAATAAAGAAATGAGATAGATTACTTAAAACAATGTCTCAGCTGGTGTAGATAGGTCTGATCGGTCCCTCAAGTGGGTAGGGGGGGGGGATTGCAGAAGTGCAGAAGGCAGAGAAGCGGAAAGCACGATGTTGTACCTCAGATCGCACGTGACATCTGCGTAGGAGTGAGAAATGAGTTGAAATTCAGTCTTTCTTTAATGTATAAAAGAAGTGTCCTTTTTTTGTGCTGTTGCATCCTTCAACGGCTAATCAGCCCTTACTTTGGAAAAGAAAATTTAAACTGAGTGGGGAACAAAAACTAATTTACTCCACTATTTAGAAACCTAAAATAATAATATTAATATTTTTTTCATTCATCGGAAAGAAAAATGACCTTTTGCTAAAGATGTTGAAATTTGGGAAATTTTACACCTTTCAATTACTTCAATTTAGGGTAGTAAATTCGCTGATTGAAAAGAACATTTAGTATTCTTTTTAAAAAAAATTAAACTAAAAACGAAGATAATCAAATTCAACTAATTTGGATCATTTTAATTCATCGATTTTTCTTTTTTAAAAAAATTAGATAATTTTTTCACTATTTTTATCAAATATTTATTTTTATATTAAAAATTTATAAAAATTTAAAGTTAAGAGTAAACTACACTAACTGTTCCTAAACTTTATTTAAAATTATATTTCAGTGACCCAACTCTAAAAGTTAAATAATAGGCACTAACATTATCAAATCATTATCTTTCTTTCACTCGGCTGTTAACTCTCGTTAAACAATTAACATTGTACATCAATTTAAAGGGTTAATAGCTAATTTGGTCCTTGAGTTATAGTTAAAAAATTATTTTGATATTTTTAATATTTTATTAACAATAAATGTAAAAAGTTAAAAAAAATCTTAAAAATAATTAAAAAGTTTATATAAAAAATCTCAAAGCCCTAAATTTCATTTGTTTTCCATCATTGATGAACACCTTCAATCACATCAACAACTTCATATTGCTTTACCTAGAAATTGTTTTGTTTTATTTTTTTTTCTCTAAGCCTTAAAAGTCAGTTTCTCAATGCAATATTTGGATTCCACTAGTTTACCAATTATTGTTGCTCAAGTTTGCAAGAAACAAATTTTAGGTTTGCAACACTACTTTCATTCTTGAAAATAGTAAAAACTTCTACCATCAATATTTCTCTATAGGATTTTCCTAATAATTTTCAGTTTTGAAATTTTGGATTTTTTAAATTTATAATACAAAAGTGCTCTTCTTCTTTTCCAAACCATTCTTCTTCCAAATTTCAAGACAATATTTTATTTTTAATGATATGAGAAGAGTGGAGCCTACGCCAATCTACATTAGTGATGGCTGTCGATTCCACCAATATAAATCTACACCTAATTTGCAAATTTAAGCAGTATATGGAGTAGGGTCGATCTCACAGAGACTGGGTTTGCTGATAATTGTTTCTATCTCGACCAGATTTGTGTCTGGGCAGTTGTCGTGCCTGCGAAGTTGGGGGGAGTAAAATATGTAACCTGAAATAAACACAGAAAAAAACGTAAAAAGTAAAAGATGAAATAATAAAAAAAACAATGAAGTAATCTAAAGGAAAATCAATTAGACTTATCTCAACCTTAAGCACGGGTTTTTTCGTCTTTGACCCAATCCTCGAAATTAGATGAACTCCTCTTTTCCGATAAGCTAGTTATAGCTACCAAGGACGCCTCGGACACCAACTCTTCCTTGTGTAAATTAGTTATGGAACGTCCTATAACTAACCCTTACCGATCGAACAACCTACGAAACGTTCGTGATTTAGAACTTCGGCAGCTTTGCGTTCTAAAAAAGCCTAGCTCAAACCATTGCCCTCAAACGTTGGGACATTTAAATTCGGTTACTACTTCCCTTGACGAAACCAAACAGTAATCCCCACTTGGCACACCAATGTATTCACGGAAAACCAATTAGACAATCGATCCTTTCGGAATTCCAACTATACATCTAGCCACACTAACTCAATCAACGTTTTTTTTGACTTAGCATGACTTGACTTTGTGAGTTGACGAAGTCATACTCTTAATCCGGAGAAATAATAAGTATCGAAAGTTGGGAGTTAAATAGCTCGGGTTCGTAACTCACGGGGTTTGGACGGGGTTAATACCGGCTTAAAGCTAAAAAGGGTTTAGTGTGGCATGATTTTACTCATGCTTGAAGGTTGTGGAAAGTGTTTGGGCTTTTGTAAAGGGTGATGGAATTTTGAAAAGGGAAAGGGGACTTGGAAGGCAATTGCACCAATTTTGGAAAACCAACAAAAGGAATTGAAATTGGCAGAATGTTTGACGTTGGCTTGAAGGGAAAAGAAGAAATCCTATTCTAAATTGAAATAGGAAAAGAGAGAAAAACAACTCCAAATAGGAATAGGAAAAGAGATATTTGATTGATGATTTTCCAAATACAAATAACCCCTATTTATATACATGGGGTTTACTAAAAATAGGCTTAATTAATTTAATATAAAATCTTAAATAATTAAAAATAAAAATACCTAAAAATAAAATAAACTAAAAATAAGATTTTCCATATTTGGCTTTTTACAAAGTCAAATTGCTTGATGTGTCCTTGGCTTCCTCCATCTTTTTTATTTGGCCCTATTTCCATGATTTTTTTCAATTTGGCCCTTTTTAGCTTGCTTTTGATCAATTGCATCCCTGACAAGATTTAAATCATAAAAATACAAATTTAGCAAGGATTAATTCAGAAATAAACTGAATTACATAAAAGAAATCATGTAAAATAATCATGTTATCAAATCCCCCTACTTAGCTCATGCTTGCCCTCAAGCATGTTGTTCGTTCAAACATTAGAATTCTACAATTTATTAAAAATCGAACCTCTTTTCTGCATCCATACTCAATGTAAACAACATACGCAAAAATAATTAAATAATTGCTCAGAACATATAGTTTAATCAACAAGACAAGTGTCATAAAACTTGAAATATGCGAACTAGATAATTTCATTAAATTGAGTTTGAATCCAATAATTGCAAGGCATTATTAATTAACTATACTTTTAGAAAAAAAAAATTAGACATGGTCAAATCTTTTTACGCGAACTAGGATGACAACCCAAGCATCCTATCCCGGTTACTCAGTTCAAACAATCTTCATTATTGAGCTCTGTTAGCGGAATGTTATTAAGTTATCGACTTGTCACTCGAACCTTTTTACGCGAGACGAGATGACAACCCAAGCACCTCGCCCCGGTTACTCAATCCGGCCACGTTTTCGAAACTTTCACTCATAAATTGAGCCTTTATTTAATTTTTTTCATCTTTTCATTTTTTTTTCATTTATTCATGCACAAGCAAATATATTTTTTCAAACAATCAATTCATGAAAATCTAGCTACATATATCAGCCTTAAAATACAAGTGTCGATTAATCTATATACTTGAGCATTTAAATTCAAAAAAAAGTTTGCCCAACTGTCCAAGTTGACTAAGTATGAGATTAAAGGCTCAATGTCAAATAAACTGTTGAATGAATTCAATGCAAGATTGAACATATGCAAAAGAGAAACATGCATCAAAAATCAATCAACTATCCATGCATACTTACTATATTCACCCCCTACTTATTCTAAGCTTGTCCTCAAGCATGTGTCATATTGTAGATAAGAAAAAAAAATCAGCAGCTCAAATAAAAAAATGAAAAGTTCAGAGTACTCCCCATGTGTGTCTTCAATGATTTTGTCGATGTTGGGGGTAACGGCTTTGCAGGATATCAAGGATTGTGGAGACTTGATTTTCCATCGTTCCAAGTCTCGCTTTGATTCGACTTAAACGTCCCTCTCCTCTTCTTCTCTAGTATTGACGTGTGGACGTTGGTGAAAAACCATATTTTCGTGAGTAGTCCGTGTACCTGGAGGAACAAAATAACACGAAGTAGGGGTGTCGACAATTTAGATATTGAGAACAACAGGTCTAATCGTCTTGCTAGTTGGCCACCTCTAAGTCCCTCTATCCGTCGAACCACCTACTGAGGATCACCTTGGCCCGTTATCAAGTCCTCGTTGGCTAAAGTGAACAGATACTATGCACCAGGTAGGATTCTAGAGAAGAGGAGGTGAGTCATTAAGACCGCTTAAGTACCAAGCTCTCCTTAGATACAATCCTAGACATGCATATATCCATTGCCACACCTTAACCTTATAGCAAAGAGGGGGGAAGACGGCGACGATAGTGCAGTGGTGTCGATGATGGTAGTGCGATAGCGACGACGATGGGTGCTGCGATGGTGACGGAGATGGTGACGGCAGCGTGGGTTGGTTGTGGGGGGAAGGGTTTGTTTTGAGGGTGTTTTTGGGTAAGTGTGGATGGGTATTGGGTTTGGGTTTGGGTTTTGGTGTTTTA
Organism: Gossypium australe; assembly: GCA_005393395.2. NCBI lineage: Eukaryota > Viridiplantae > Streptophyta > Magnoliopsida > Malvales > Malvaceae > Gossypium > Gossypium australe. The sequence goes on from CM016619.1 coordinate 123,386,684, forward strand.
TGAAAGTTAAGTAGTTGGGTTTTTTTTTAGGTGAACATTTGTCACTAAATTAGCATGTCGTGCCCGCGCCATCACTATTATTCGGCTTTCGAAAAAAATTCGTGATCTCCATTATGTTTCTGGAAACATCAAATCAACTGAATTAAATAAAAATTTATTTATTTACACCCTAAATCTTACTAAAACTTAAAATTAAATAAATGAAAAGAAATTTGGGTTGCCTCTTAAAAAACGCTTTTGTTTAACGTCGTTAGCTCGACGACCTTAAATGTTATCCCTTTGGCTTATTAAGAATTAAGTTCTCCATCTTGTGCACTTGGATGTCCTTGCAGAAAGGTTTCGACCTTTTTCCACTATCCTTGAAGCCCTTCCCGGGTTCCTCTATCATTAGTGGATTGAGGAGTCTTTGAGCTTTTTCATTCAAGTTTGCATTTTTTTCTGTCGGAATACTTGTACATTCTAGAAATGATTACAACTCTAATTCTGAGGCTTTCATGACAGCTTCACGGACTGGTTTTTGGATTATCGATAATTCCTCTTGCTTAATATCAAGATCAGTATTCCTGCAAGGCACAGTTTGTAACTTATCATTGGGATGTCTCATATCCTCATAAACATTAAACCTAACCATTTCACCATCAAATTCCATGGTTAGTGTTCCACTCCAAACGTCAATTTTCGTTCGCGCGGTACTCAAGAATGGTCTCCCAAGAAGTATCTCAGATGAATTGGCCGAGTTGTCATCTTCCATGTCGATAATGTAGAAGTCTGCAGGAAATATCAGCTCGTTTACCTTAACAAGAACGTCCTTCAGCACTCCTTCTAGATGCACTATGGATCTATCTGCAAGCTGAATAATTACACCTGTTTCCTTTAAAGGACCCGCATTAAGTAGTTTATAAATTGACAAAGGCATAACATTAATTGATGCGCCTAAGTCACACATGGCTTTTTTAATACTGACACTACCTATTTTGCAAGATATGAAAAACATATCTTGGTCCTTACATTTAGGTGGTATTTTCCTTTGTAAAACAGCGGAGACATTTTCTCCGACACTCACCTTTTCATTGCCCAAGAGCTTCCTCTTACTTGTGCATAATTCTTTTAAGAATTTTGCATACCGTGGAATTTTTTTAATCGCATCAATAAGAGGTGTTGATTTCTACCTTTCGAAAGGTGTCGAGGATCTCCTTCTCTTCTCGTTCCTTCTTGTATTGGACTAGTCTTCTAGGAAACGGAGGTGGTACTGCAAATGATTTTTGTGGTATTGACTCTAAAGGAGTCTTTTTGTCAAGTTTCTTCTCATCTCGACTAGCGTCGCGGGCACGACTCATGCCAGGTACGGGCTCCAAAACCTTCCTACTCCTTAACGTCATAGCACTTACATTGCGTCGAGGATTATGCTTAATTTGGGACGGTAATTTACCTTGAGACTCCAAACGATTAACTGCCATCGAGAGTTTACTAACTTGATTATTTAACTCTTGTATTGATGCATCTGTCCTCTGTTGATATTTTGCAACATCGACGGTAAGTCTTTCCACAACAGCTTCTAGAGATGTGCTCATCTTGGGTTGTTGTTGTGGTGGTTGCAGAGGTCTCGGTTGGTATGATGAATTATATCGAGGATTAGCTCCGTAATTCAAGTTGGGATGATCTTTCCACCCGGGATTGTAGGTGTTGGAGAATAGATCATAGCGTCTTTGTGGAGGTCCCGGAAAATCTCTGACAGCATTAACATGTGCCGTTGAATTGTCGTTAAGGATTGGGCACGAATTCGTTGGATGTTCAGACGTAGTACAAATTCCACACAGTTGGGTCAGATTCTTCTTTTCTGTAAGCAAAGATTGAACAACATTAGTAAGCTTATCCAATTTATCTTCTAAGGATGAAACGTTTACCCCATTAACCCGTCTTGTGGGTTCTGAATTCGACCGATACTGTTGAGAATTTGCCGCCATGGTGGATATCAGTTCTCTTGCCCTTTGAGGAGTCATATTGACAAGCGTCCCTCCACTAGAAGCATCGATTATCTTCATTTCCATAGAGAGCAAACCCTCATAGAAATATTAAAGAAGTGATTGTTCGGTTATCCCGTGTTGAAGATAACTTGCACACAATTTTTTGTACCGCTCACAGTAGTCGTAGAGCGATTCACTCTCCATTTGGCGAATTCCCACTATGTCCCTCCTTAGTTCAGCTGCTCGTGATGTTGGAAAGAATCTGTCAAGAAAAACACAAGATAAGTCATCCCACGTTGTGATAGAACCGGGAGGTAAGTAAAATAACCATTCTTTTGCTGTATCAACTAAAGACAAAGGAAGGGCCCGAAGTTTGATTTCATCTTCTAGTACTCCCTGGGGTTTCATGCTTGAGCAGACCATGTGGAGTTCTCTCAAGTGGGTGTGCAGATTTTCGTTCTTCAAGCCTCGAAAAGTGGGCAAAAGGTGAATCAAGCCCGACTTCAACTCGAACGGGGTTCCTCCGGTTGGATAGTTGATGCATAACGGTGTTTGCTCGTTGGGAGCAGCGGCTAGTTGACGAATGGTTCGGTTTGCCATCCTTTCTGGTTCACCGAGGTTGCCTTTTGCTTCTTTTGTTTTAAGAAGTGGTTCGGTCTCAGGTCCATCCACTTCGACTTGTTTCCCACGTCGAATTGCCTCTGTACGAATTGCTTCGCTCAACTTTTTGACGTCGAATTCTAGGATCCCTTGTCCTAGTTCAGCTTCTGCTTTACTTGCGCGTTTAAGAGCTTCTGTCTCCTTTTGTCGCGCTCGCGCTGATTTCTCGATCTCTGGGTCGTATTCGAGATCTCCAGATAAAGATCTGGTCATGAAGATGATTTAAACAATTATAAATGTTGCAAATTTAAGCAGTATAGGGAGTAGGGTCGATTCCACCAATATAAACCTACACCTAATTTGCAAATTTAAGTAGTATAGGGAGTAGGGTCGATCCCACAGAGACTGGGTTTGCTGATAATTGTTTCTATCTTGACCAGATTTGTGTCTGGGCAGTTGTCGTACCTGCGAAGTTGGGGGGGAGTAAAATATGTAACCTGAAATAAACACAGAAAAAAAACGTAAAAAGTAAAAGATGAAATAATAGAAAAAACAATGAAGTAATCTAAAGGAAAATCAATTAGACTTAGCTCAGCCTTAAGCACGGGTTTTTCCGTCTTTGACCAGATCCTCGAAATTAGATGAACTCCTCTTTTCCGATAAGCTAGTTATAGCTACCAAGGACGCCTCGAACACCAACTCTTCCTTGTGTAAATTAGTTATGGAACGTCCTATAACTAACCCTTACCAATCGAACAACCTATGAAACGTTCGTGATTTAGAACTTCGGCAGCTTTGCGTTCTAGAAGAGCCTAGCTCGAACCAATGCCCTCAAACGTTGGGACATTTAAATCCGGTTACTACTTCCCTTGACGGAACCAAACAGCAATCCCCACTTGGCACACCAATGTATTCACGGAAAACCAATTAGACAATCGATCCTTTCAGAATTCCAACTGTACATCTAGCCACACTAACTCAAATGATGTCTTTTTTGACATAGCATGACTTGACTTTGTGAGTTGACGAAGTCATACTCTTAATCCGGAGAAATAATAAGTATCGAAAGTTGGGAGTTAAATAGCTCGGGTTCGTAACTCACGGGGTTTGGACGGGGTTAATACCGGCTTAAAGCTGAAAGGGGTTCAGTGTGGCATGATTTTACTCGTGCTTGAAGGTTGTGGAAAGTGTTTGGGCTTTTGTAAAGGGTGATGGAATTTTGGAAAGGGAAAGGGGACTTGGAAGGCAATTGCACCAATTTTGGAAAAACCAACAAAAGGAATTGAAATTGGCAAAATGTTTGACGTTGGCTTGAAGGGAAAAGAAGAAATCCTATTCTAAATTGAAATAGGAAAAGAGAGAAAAACAACTCCAAATAGGAATAGGAAAAGAGATATTTGATTGATAATTTTCCACATACAAATAACCCCCTTTTTATATACATGGGGTTTACTAAAAATAGACTTAATTAATTTAATATAAAATCTTAAATAATTAAAAATAAAATAAACTAAAAATAGGATTTTCCATATTTGGCTTTTTACAAAGTCAAATTGCTTGATGTGTCCTTAGCTTCCTCCATCTTTTTTATTTGGCCCCATTTCCATGATTTTCTTTCAATTTGGCCCTTTTTAGCTTGCTTTTGATCAATTGCATCCCTGACAAGATTTAAATCATAAAAATACAAATTTAGCAGGGATTAATTCAGAAATAAACCGAATTACATAAAATAAATCATGTAAAATAATCATGTTAGCAATGAGAAAAGAGAAAAAGAAAAAAAAGATGAAAATGAAGAGTGTAAAACAACAAATCAAAAAAAAAAAAAAACTAGTTGGATCAAAGTGAATGGATATTTAGTGTTTTTTTTAAGAAAGTTCAACGATCGTAAGTTTTTATGAGTTTGAATGCGAAAAAATTAATTATAAAATTCTTGATTTTTCTTTGCTACAATTGATTTTTTATATGATTTTTTTATGTATTTTAAAGATTTTTTTAATCTTTTTTACAATTATTGTTAAGAAAGGTTTAAAATATGAAAATGATTTTTTTAACTCTAGCTCATGGACCAAATTAGCTATTAACCTTTTGAATTAAGGTTCTTTTTAATAGAAGTTAACAACTGAGTGACAGAAATGTACAATTTAATAACGTTAATGACTATTATGTAATTTTTAAAAGTTAAGTAACTGAAATGCAATTTTAAATAAAGTTCAGGATAATTAATGCAATTTACCCTAAATTTAATTAAATTTGGTTTGAGTGAGGATAATAGCATTTTGTTTTTGAACGGTGATAATAGCATTTTTTGTATCTTGTGAATAAAATATTAAATCAACTCGAATCGGTTTAGGTAATAATCGAATTGAACAAAACCGTACAATCGAAATATAAAAGGTAAAAAATGGTAATTACGTGGGGTTTATTATGAAATATAGTAAATTAATTGTCTATTTGGATATGTGGACGAAGTCTTAGCTTGATTAGTATGGTCATTGTTATTAATGCAAGAAAACGTGGGTTCATAATAAAAAAGTAGTAAAATCATAAACTCTTTTTCGTCAAATGTTGGTCCTTAATCGAATTCATCATCGTCTGAATTTGAATCTATATCATTAAGATTATCAATATCTCTTTCTTCATATAATTTTCAAAGTATGGGTCATCCCAAATCCACATATGAATGAAGTTATGAAGTATGCAACATGCTCGTACAATCTAACTTTATCTTTTATATGTTATATTAAGGTGATATTGTTAGTATGAGAAATATTTTTTAGAACAAAAAATATCCTCTCAACCACATTCGAAACTTTAAATGTCTCACATTAAAGAGTTCTTGAGCTATCTCTAGTGCTTGTGTCTAGCTCCATTCTCTCAAATGATATCATACCTCATGATATGATCCAAGAAAACTTTATATATTTGCATAACTAACATCTATCATACAATATTTGGGTTCACGGTGTAGATAGTCTATAACATTAATTATAAAAACTTATATAGACTTAATTCGGAGAAAGAATTATGCTATGTTATTACTTTTTTATAATATGTAAAAAATATATATAACATTTATAATATATAACCTATACAAATATATATATATAGTGTCCAACAACTTTCATAACATTTCTTATAAATAATATAAAATTTTCCATAACTTTAGAAAGTTACTTTTTTTACAAATAAATTATGATAAAAAACTATAATTTTTTTTACGAATAAGCATATTATTTTTATAATATATAGCATAGATATATGTCTGTACTTTTTTTATCATAAATTTATAAATAAATAAATATATCATAACATTTTTATAACATGTAATTTATTTTTTATAATAAAATTTTTGGCCACAACTTTAAAAAAATTAAAATTAAAATAATATAATTTTTTTCTTATAATTTTATAAAATACACATAAACTATTATTATAATATAATTTTTTTAGTATTTATAATATAACTATTTAGAAAATAATTTTTCTCTTTTCAACAATGATCTCATCATGTAAGATGATGGGTTTATTGTGTTTGTGTGACACATGTCATATTTTAATTTTTAAAAAGAAAATAGATTATAATGTGTCATCCTTTGTGAATTTACTAAATAATTTAAAATTCACCTTATTAATTTAATATATTATAATTTGATAATAGAACCAAGAATAAAGTTAGAATAGTGATGTAAAGTAAATATTCAACTATTTCTTTTGGAGCGAAAGTTTCAGACTTTATGCTTGGGCACAATCACTGAGAAATAATTACTTTTTACATCATGTCCATTCTTTGCGGTACAATCGCTGAATTTATGTCCTAAAACAGTGCACAGCTTTACATTAAATTTACTAAGGAAATTAGGAGAAATGAAAGGATTAGAGTGGTGGGCAATATGACACCTAACACAAGAAGCTGACATGATATGATGGTACGTGGCACATGAAGCTGATGTGGCAGAATCTGCTGATGATGTCGTCAAAACATGTGGCAAAAGATCAATGCTGGCATGTGAAGTTGGATACTGACATAGCCATTGCACGTGACTTGAAATGTTTGACGTGGTGTGGAAAACGCGATCATGAGTGCTTTGGCAAGAATGCTGGCAGGTAATAACATCTGGCTTTCAAGATGACAAACTGTTGGATTATGTTTTTGACATCCATTCTAGGGACGAATTTGAAAATTTTCTAAAAGTGAAAGAATTTTCTTTTATAGACATACTCTTCTCTCATGTATTATACTCTAAGGCTATGTTTACCAAGAATTTACATTAACACCATGTTTGATTTACTGGAATGAAATAGGGTTGTAATAGAATATAACTGTAATAGAATAAAGCTGTAATAGAATAGAGTTGTAACCAGTAATTCAATTGTTTGGTTGAATAGAATGGAATATAGTTATAATAGTATTTTTGTGTTTAGTTGAACGTAATAGAGGTTATAATAGCATAGGAGAAAAGCTTAAATGACCAGAACACCCTTAGCAGAATTTTTTTTTAAATTGATGACTATTGTTATTGTTATTAAATATTAATAAAAAAATAAACAATTTACTCATATTTTAATATAATTATTATTAAATATAATTTAATAATATATAATTTAATAACATTTTAAATATAATTATGTTTTCATTTTTGTAAAAATATTAAAAAACCAAAATATATCCTTTAATTAAATTTAGTGATCATTTTGTAATTTCTTAGAATTGAATGACCAAAATATAAACTTAATAATAATTTAACAACTTGAGTGTAATTTACCCATAAAATCTCGCCAAATACCCAAGCCCATCCACCAAAATCCTAAAATGCACTGGGCATCATCACTTTCTTCCCCCATTATTTTTTCCCTTTCACCCCAATTTTCCAGCAACGAGAACAAACTAAGGCCCAGCAACCTAATCTAGGAAAAAGCTCTAGAAGGCACCGATGCTTCAGCCAATGAAACAAAAGCAGTAAACTCTCTTAAAAAGCAACAATCAATAATTAATTTACTTCGGTTATCTAAATAGTCCCCTACCCAAGCTTCTTCAACCTTTCATTTCTTACAAAAATGCCCTTTCCAGATCCTACATCCACCCAAGACTCCCCTCCCTTAAATCAGAAAACATATGTTTAGAGAGCCTCCCCCTTTCAATCCCTTTCCACTTCTTTTCTAGCAAAATTAGGAACTCCATCTCGTAGGCATTGATGTATCCCTCGTTTTAATCCTTCAACAGCCAACAGATGGGCAACACCATTCCAACATTTTTTTTTATCTAAAATGATAAAATATTTATCCTTCCATTCTTATTTACTTGTTATACTTAGAAATTTTGGATCCCAAAATTCCCAAAGAGAAACCAACCGTGGCTTTCTTTTCCACCTTAAAGACCAAACAGTAACAAAGATGAAGAAACATGCAAGCTACTTACTTAAAAATTTAAGCAGATTTGGTTCCTTTAGGTGTTCTTATAGATGGGTTGTTGTTTTTTTATTTGTATTTTGTTTGAGTGTTTGAGATTGAGATGATTGAGTCTCTTTTTTTAAAGATAAATGTTATAAAATTTTGTTATTTTTTTCAGCCATGGTTTACTTGCTGCAATATTCAAATTAATAAGTTGCTATTTTTTATCGATTTTCTTTGTTTAATTTTGGAGTTTTAGATGATTTTCTGCATGGGTAAATTGGGTAAAAAAAGGAAATCTATTCCGGAAATCGCCGAATAACCCATTCAGAGGTAGGTGTGCGTAATGGTGATTATGGGACTTTGCCGCTTAGTCCCGGAATGACCATTCGGTTGAATGGTCATTCAGCCAACCAAACGCCTGCTTCACTGTGGCGGGGTGAATACACCCGGAATGGCTTAGTCATTCAAGTGAACCAAACATGGTGTAATTGTATCTATCAAATTTTCATAGTTTCTTTTAACTCTTTTAACAATTAATGTATATTTACTTATATACTGTACTTTCCTTTGATTATATTAATAAAGTATAACTCATTTACTATGAAGCTAAACATTTTTGTTCATTTGTTTATGATATTATTTTATGGTTGCAACATGGTCTTTAAATTATTAACAAACTCTAGAGAATTTAAAAGATTCTTACCGATTATACTCTTATCTATTAGCTATGTTAACATATAGCCATGTTCGCTATGAATCTCGGTATCTATTACACTATTTTTTACTATATCATTTCATTATTATAAAATTTAAATTTGTTATGCCCTTATTTTGACAAGGACCACATAGTACCACATATAACAACAATTGACCTGTAACGACTTTGCCATTTGGCCGATCACACAGGTAGGCCTACCCGCCATTTGGCCGATCACACGGGTAGGCCTACCCTCTATATTGTCAGCTACGTGGCACAAACAAGCAAAGAGGTACCCCTATATATACCTTAGAGCATGAGAGATAAGACCTCTTATTCTCTAAGAAGAAAAACCTAAGTATCTTCTCTAGCCTTCTCATTACTTTCTTTTCCTCTTCTCTTTCTCTCCTCCTTCAAAATCCTACTTCAGCTTTTCACCCGCCATAGGTGAACCAATCATCCTATCTCCAATACCTTCTCCTCTTTATCTCCTATCTCCAATACCTTCTCCTCTTTATCTCCGCTTTTGTTGAAACTTTGTATCAACAAAACTATATAATGATGAAAATACGATATAATAATATAATTCGGTAAAACCAATACCATATCTTTAATATGGTAAAACATATGATCACTTTAAAACTACTTGTACAATGAATTAACCATATATTGTACGGTCTAGTGTCATTTATACAAATAAAACAATTATAATTCTATTTTAACTATTATAGTATGATAATTAATATTTTATTTTGGTTTTGCCCTTAGTAAACACTATGACAAATTTAAGTCGAATATGTGGGTATCCAACCACCACACCAAATTTGCACAAAGCACTAACTATAAAGTCTATAAAATGTACTCTAGGGTGTGCAAAGCACAAACTGTAACCATCCTAATACCAATGCACAAAGTGCAAATAGTATGGTACTCCCGGGAATGCTACGTAACCCATACTCCAAATCGCAATAAAGACACAATATTGTTATATCCTATGGCATGCCCAATAACCAACTAGTTTCCAAACATGGTTTGCAAGGGATTAAAGAAACTTTAACGATAATTTCATCTCTTTCATTACTTGAAACAACTATATTCACATAAGCCTTTAATTTAACATAAAAAATCACTCAGTCTTCCTATTTCTGAGTGTAACAACCTAGTTTTTAGTGGTGTCAAAAACGTTGGTTTCAAAACTCCATTTTCGATGTTCGAGCCCGTAAATATTAATATTAATATTAATGGGGTTAATATAGAAATATATTGAATTTTAGTCTAGTAATTTCGTTGATTTGACAGTTAATTAAGATATAAGGACTAAATTGTAAAAGTCTTATCACTATAGATTTTTAATTAGTTAAAAGTTTAAAATGGTAAATAAACCATTTTTTAATGAATGTTGGTGGATAATGAAGACATCCTCCACTTAGTTGGCTTAATGATGGATTAAATTAAGCTAATCAAGTTTAAATTAATTTAATCAAGTGTTAAACTAAGTATATAAGTTAAAATAAAGAAAAAAAAGTGTTATCTTCTTCCTCATATTGTTCTTGTTGAATTTTGGATGAAAGAAAACCCTTTGGGAGCTTTCAACCTTAGTCCCTCAATTGGTAAGCAATTTAAAGTCCTTTTCTTGTAATTTCTATGTTCTTAAGATCATGGGAGCTTGATTTAGCTAGTCCATGTATCAATTTGTAAAACTGTTAAAGTTTCTAAAAGTCAACATTGATTAATTATTGATGAAATTGATGTTAAATGGTTAGACTTTAAGCTTAGATGTGAAAAAGGACTAGATTGTATAGTGTAATTGTTAATTTTTGAACATAAGAACTAAAGTGTTTAAATTTTCAAAAATTGATATGAAAATTATGAATTATAGATATTAGAGGCTCATAGAAGGATTTAATTGAGATTAGTTTTGAAATCAAAGTTCAAATTGAAAGATATGACAATTTTGATTTTAAGGACTAAATTGAATAAAATACAAAACTTTAAGGGCACTCGAAAAGTGAAATTGAATTGATCCATGTATAAAATAGGGTATTATAAACTATTTGAAATTAATAAATTAAATTAAATTATCGTTTAGATCAGGAATTGAACCAAATCGAGGATAATTGGAGAAAAGGCAAAATTATCGATCAGTCATTACAATTCAACTTGTTCGCTATTTTGACTAGGTAAGTTTATATGGTATGATTGTATTTAAATTTTTATATATTCGAATTATGAATTTGTGTATATTTTATAGTAATTTGAATTGTTTACAATTTGGCACAAAATGTGAAATGTGGACTAAATCGTAAAAAATGATAAATTGATTATGATGAATTACAACTTGATATATTTAATGAATTGATAGTAATTATGACTAATCAGATCATATTTGTGTGAATTTGATTGATTATCGAGATAGAGGATTAAACTGCATAAAACTGAAAATAATATAACTTGGTGAAATGGTAATATTGGCTTGGAATTGAGATGAATCATGCTATGTTATGAATGAAATGATATCTTGATTGAGGAATTGATGATATTGAGATAGATAGAATGAGAATCGAACTTATAATGAATGTAACACCCCTTACCCATGTCCGACACCGGAACAGGATACGAGGCGTTACTGTACTTAACTTTACTTGAACTTGTATTATCGGGCTATAAAATTTTGTTCCGATTTATAAACTTTCTTTTCGTGGTCATAACATTCATCTCATGGGCCTATGAGGCCATAAACATACATCCGATGGTTTCGGAGATCAACCAGAAACTTTTACTCTCTTTGAAAATTCTTATCTAAACAGGGGTCACACACCCGTATGACCTGGGACACACCCGTGTGGGCAGGCTGTGTGGTCTCACACGCCCATGTCCCTAGCCGTGTACAATTTATTTTTATTACAATCTACAGGGGTTTTCACACGGCTTGACACAAGCTCGTGTCAATAGCCCGTGCCCTTCACACGGCCTAGACACGCCCATGTCCTCACCCGTGTGAAAAATTAGGGGTATTTTGTTTGTGACGTCATCAACCCCTTAAGGAGCACACGGCCTAGGCACACGCCCGTGTGGCTAGCCCGTGGTCGACACTGACTTAAAACACTAACATGCAGGGGACACACAGCCTATCAATACACCCATGGGGCTGACTGTGTGTCACACACGGCCTAGACACACGCCCACGTGTCTACCCATGTGGACAATTATAAGGCTATTTTCCAAGCCATTTGCCACCCTGAAACATAAACACACTTATACTATCTCAAACAACTCAATTATTCCCTCCATTATAATAACTTAAATGCATAAACTTATCATCATGAAAAGGTATATAACTTAACAAATATTGATCAATTTCTAATGGCCATATACAAAAGAATGCATAATCTTACTAACCAAGCCTTTAGCTCACAATATGACATGACCAAAATGATCAAACACCTATACATGCCATACTCAAAATTAAGTAACTTTACTATACCAAAATAGCGGCTGATAGTGTGATCTGAGCTTCGACTTCTATGATCCCCGAGCTAACTTGGCGAATCTACAAGGAAAAGGGGAAAAAGAAGGGTAAGCTCTTAGCTTAGTAAGTTTGCATGAAATTTATATAACCACATACATATTTAAAAAAAATAAACTCATCCATTTTAAGACTAAAGCAACACAATTTCAAGTGCTTGAACTTACTTACTCTTTCTTATCACTTACCACATTATAATTTCATACTTGTAATTAAATTAGGGTACCTGTATCGCTTAATCACATAGATTAGCACTTTTGCTAATATAATATGAACATCAAATCATTATCTTCCTTAACTCAGGTAGAATTCTTTATCATTCTTGAATAACTTAACTTGTATTAATTTGCTTACTCTGCTTTCTTGTTACTTCTTTCATACTTGTCGCTTTTGCCCGTTGAATTAGTCGGAATGTCAGAGGATACTTAATCTCGTCAAACATGTGTTTCGATGCCAATGCCATATCCCAGATATGGCCTTACATGGGATCGCCTTATGATACCGATGCCATATCCCAAATATGGTCTTACACGGGATTCCTTAGCTTGAAGTCGATGCCATGTCCCAGACATGGTCTTACACGAGATCTTCCTTATATGTTTCCTTGGAAACTTACCATTGCCATGTCTTGACATGGTCTTACGTGGTATTCTTGCCTTATGGACTCACCATTGCCATGCCTTGGCATGGACTTACATGGGACTTTCCTCGTATGGTGTCGATGCCATGTCCTAGACATGGTCTTACACGAGACCTTCATTATTCGATGCTGACGCCATGTCCCAGACATGGTCTTATACAGGATCTACGTTCGGTGCTGATTCCATGTCCCAGACATGGTCTTACACGAAACCTACATTCCTTGATGCCAATACCATATCCCAAACATGGTATTACACGGACTTTCCTTATCTCATGTTGTGACATAGGTATCCTCGCCATTCCAAATTTTCAATCGGGACTTTTACTTACTTATTCTCATTGATTCCCTTATTAGGCATTTCCAATCAACTTCATGAAAATAATGTATATTGTATGACATAGTAAGTAATTTAATTATGAAAGTAATATGTAGATTAAAATTCATACAAACTTACCTCGGTACTCAAAATGTGTAGAGTTGTGCAATTTAGTCCTCAACCTTGTTCTTGCCTCAGTTTCGATCCGGGCTTCGTATTTCTTGATCTATAATAATAATTTAGCTCATTTTAATCATCACATTAATAAAAGTATTTCGTTAATCATGCTTTGGCAAAAAATTACTATTTTACCCCTAGACTTTGGCAAAATAACCATTTTGCCCCTAGGCTCAGAAATTAATTCTAATCATATTTCTACCTCCAACAAGCCTAAGTGAACATTTAATACTCTTATAGCTATCATTAAAACTCAACATTCCACATAATTACTACAAATTGTAACCTTTTCATCAAGGTCCAATAAGGTATTTTCAAGACAACACCTTTCACAAAAGTTGTTCATCTAACAACTAAGACTCAACTTCCTCCATAAAAATGCAGCAAATGACATTGATAGCTCTCATGGAAAAAATCTAAACTTTTCACCATATTGCACAATAGTCCCCTCATTTGAAAGCTTAAGCTTTAGGGGTCTCAAAAGTACAATTATAATCAAGAAAGATCATCAAAATCACTTACTAGAATGGAGGAGAGCTTGCTGAAAATTTTGAGCTTTCAAACCTCTATTTTGCTTGTTAAAATCATTGGAAGAGATGAGCAAGAAAGATGGACATCATCTTTTCTTTATTATAATATTAAACTATCAATTTGGTCCACCTACTATCACCAACTTTGACCAACTTTGACAAATTTGTCTCCCATTCTAGTCTATGGCCGGCCAAGCATTTACAAGGGGCTAAATTGCCTTTTAAAGACCTCCAATTATTAATCTATGGCTATTTGGTACCTTTAGCTTATAGAATGAAACTTTCGCACTTTATGCGATTTAGTCCCTTTTTCGCGATTAAACATGAAATCGCTAAAATTAAAGTACCAAAAGTTTCATGTAATTCTAAAATCATGCTCTAACACATAAAATAACATGAAAATGATTTTCCCTAACCTCAGATTAGTGATCCCGAGATCACTGTTCCGACTAGTCCCTAAATCAGGTTGTTACAATGAAATTGGATTAGTTACCCTATTAACTGTTTGAGTAGAGTTGGATATAGTTGGTATGCCATAGGTTCAGAGTACTGAATAAAACCATCATTGCTGGGCAATTCGGGGTGGTAGACATTATGTATTAAATTATCATTTTTAGGCAACTCGGCGTAACAGATTGATTGAGTTGAGAAAACCATTGATGTCAGGCAATTTGATGTGGTATTAAGTATTGATATAGTGTCATCATTATCGAGTTACCCAGGGTGATGGATCCGGGTATCCGTTTGAGTCTGAGTCATGTTAATAGTGATATAAAATGTAAAGTTGATAATGGTATATCAACTGAATTAATATTTTGAAATAATGCTTAAAAGAAGAGTTATGATACATGAATTTCGATAGTATACAAATAATTATGCAAACTAGATATACAAGTCCAGAAGATTGATACAAAAATGTGACGAATCAATCTATTCAATTCAGAAAGTTATATGAATATGATATTGAATTGATTAAATGTTGACTAATTATGTGAATGGCTTTGTAATGTTGATTATAAGTGAATTAGATTATTATATGTTAGAATTACTTTATGATACGGTTATATGTTGAACTCACCTTGTTGACATGTGATTTCCATGTTTAGGCAAACTTGTCAAGCTAGTAGCTTATCGTGTTAAATTGTAAATTGAGACAAGTTGTTGTTTAATGTCTATGAATTTACTAAGCATTCGATATGCTTACCCCATTATTTTCCCCTTTTTCCTATAGATTCCCAACTTGCGAAACTTGTCAAGTGGATCGTCAAGAAGCTCACACTAACCCGTTGTTGATTCGATAGTCTTTTAAACGTTTTAAAGTCTGATTATATGTCATGTACATAGGTGTTTGTATATGTTAACTTGAAACTATGATTTTTTCTTACAACCTTTATAATGCTTGATTATGGTAAGGTTGGATAAGTGATTTGTTGGATCTGGTGCCTTAAGGGTAGTATTTTCATCTAAGTATACTTATAATTTTTTTTGAACAGGTTTGTTAATAAAATTATTCATGAATTACATTAATAATTTATATATTTTACTCACATGATTTTTGCACGCAAAGCAAAATGGAAGCAAATATTGCTTACTAGTTGCTAATGTTTAACTAATACTAAGCGATATTACGTGGTCGAATTGTAATACGAAAGGACAGCTTGTATTAGTAGAAGAACCTAAACATGTCCTTAGTCTAATAAGAAATGAGCAAACCAATTGAAAGACTAATATGTCATATATCAAGTCCAATTGGGGAGATGTTTTGTCTTGGGCGTTGGAGCGAATGACTCCCAGAAGATAGAGACATAGATGTGACTGACTGGACTAATAGTACATCAGACAAAACCCAATTAAAATAGATTCTGAATCTATTTATAGATTTATTCACTTGTGACGTTCATAGTGTGACATGCCTAAATCCTGAGTGGATGACGGGCTATGTATGTGTGACTCGAATGTAAGTAAAAGCCTAAGTTCGAATAGATAAGGAACCAAAAGCTGATGCGTTGGGTGTATGACTTTTGGAGTATGTAACGTCATTTAAAATAGTGGAATTCGTAGCCCGAGACATGGGTAAATGATATCCTCTCATTGACATTGCATGGTTGATGAAAAGTAAATGAGGTCACAGGTCGTTCGTCTTTATGACGAATGAGTTGATTACTATTTGATAATAATTGACTTTTAATGAAGGAAAATGTAATGGTTACCATAAGATAAAACAAGATTATATTAGAAGAGCAAATATTATCCCTAAGAGATCAATGATATCCTATGAGGGCAACACACTTATGACATCATTGGATGAACGCTGAGTAGTTGTTTTCGTAATGGTATGTCGTTAGGGAAAGTTTAGTCACGATACTATAGTGGAATGACTTCATGACTAAATGAGTTTAATTAATAGGTGAAAGTCGAAACTTAATTATAAATCATTTGAGCCTTAATTACATATGTCCAATCGGTCCCTCCGCTAGCTCGTTGAAACTAGAAATGAATTGTGTGTTTAAATAAAAATGAACTGAATGAATAGAAAGGAGAAATGAGAAACATTCAGAAATGATTATGGACTTCTCCGAAATGGAATCATTTGGAAATGAATGTAGGTTTTCAAAAATCGAAATGGAAATGAAAATGAGAAATGATTCATTTGCAAATGTATATGGATTACTAAAAAATGATCGAAAGAATGAGTTTTTACTTTTTAGCAGTTTTAAAACCCAAAAATGAAAATAAACCATTCGGTCATAGTGAACAAGTTGAGTTGTGAAATATTAAATATTTTTTCTTGGAAATTTTACCAAGGGTAAAATCGTCATAATTTTATCAAAGGTGAAATTGAGATGAGGAAATTATTTAATTGAAAAATTAATGTTTATTTTAGAAAATATAAAATATGTATTAGGTTGGATTAAAAATCCATAAAGCACATATAATTGGGCACAATACAATGACATGCCTGAATCCCCATCATAATACATATGAAGGGAAGCACACCCTATTAGCCCTCTCTCTCTCTCCTAGTTGGACTAGGAAGTTGTCTTTCTATTCGAAATAAACATCTACAATTCAACAAGGGTTCTGTCTTCTGTTCTTATAAATAGATGACACCGGTAGAGCTATTTAAACAACTATGAGACATTTCTCTACTGAAAAATAGAGAGAATTTATTCTCAACTATTAAATATATGTTACAGAATAATAATTCTACCGGTTTCTATTAAAAAAGAGAGAATTTTCATTTTCACCCTAAAAAAGAAAAGAAAACTTTTTCTAGTTTTGTGTTTTGATTCAATTGATTAGAGCTTACACTTGAAGCAGTTCGTGGGACGAGAATAGCGAAGAAGATCCTTTGGTTGAAAGTCAAAAAATATCAAGGATCCGCTTATTCGAAAACACAAGTACGATTTCGGTTTAAAGTTTATTGCTATAAATATCACAAACCGAGTTGGATTTCAAAATTTTAATTTTTCATTGTGCAAGAAAACCGTTTCAAACCAGATTTTTTTCCAACATGATTATAGTTGAAAAAGTTGAAATAGTGTGTTTAAAAGTATTATAGCTTAGGTAAGGTTGGCTTTTGAACGGATGACTAGTTGATTTAAAATGCATATGGTTGAATATGATTAGATTGGTATTTGGTATGATGTTTCCATCAGTACATGAATGTCTTATGGAATAACATGATTTAAAATGGTTAGGCATAGTTAAATTTGGAAAATGAATTACTTAGTTGGTATGCTTGAATAACATTGAAATGGATAAGTATGATTGATGAATTTGAATTAAATATCTAATAAGAAAGTTAAGTTGAATGTTTAAGCTTATTTGGTACGGTTTGGATATGTTTTTGGACCATTTGAAATTGATGTTTGACGTATATATTGTTAGATGTGATGGAAGCATTAAAATAGGTATAAAATGACTTAAATTGTACCAAAAGCAGAGTCCACGTCACGACATCGAACAATGGTCATCGCCACGAGCTCTGGGTTTCAGGCCACGATGTGACGAGAAACCCCGTTGCCACAACGAGGCCAAGTCAGTATGTCACGTCATGACGAGAAAATCCTCACATCACGAAGTCGGCACAAAATTTTGAAACTTTACAATTTAGTCTTATTTCATGCTTGGAAGCTCGATTGAGACTCAGAAAAGATTTTATATCATAATGTGAATGTGTTTATGATGTGATTAGATAACTGAATGATTATTTTGCTGCATAATTGATAGTATGTGGTCCGACAACGAATGTGGCATCCTGTAGCTCGGACCCGACGGTCAGGTCAGGCTAAGAGTGTTACATTAAGTGACCATGGTTGGTAAGGGCAATTCACACTAATTGGGGTGTGGAGAGCCATTGCTAATGGAGGGACTGTAACACCCATTGCCCAAATCGATCATCGAGTTTGAGCTACAGGATGTCACATCCATTGTCGAAGCTACTTCTGTCAAAATACAATAAATATATCAATCAAATAAACATTTATAACTTAAACTCATTCACAATATGATACTCAAACTTTTCTGAGTCTAAATCAAGCTTACGAAAGCTCTTTTATTGACCTGAGCATGAAGTAGGACCAAATCGCAAAGTTTTGAAAATTTAGGGTCGACGTTATGACGTCACCTTCTCCATGTTGTGGCGTCACTAAAACAGTATGTCACATCACGATGTCGCACCACTTGTCATCGGGACGAGGGACCTGTTTGGTGCAAAAATAGGCTATTTGGTGTTTTTTCCAAACCCACTTTGTGAATAGGTTAAAAGAATGAACTTAACACCATTCATATTTATTCAAAACATATCAAACTCAAACAAATCATAAAATATAAACATCCACCTAAACATCCAAACCAATATGCCACATTTGGCTCCAATACATCTCAACCTACTTACACCATTACAAGCCATTCCGTCATTCATTTCCTTAAAGCAATTCATGCTCAATAATATATCTCTAAGTGCCAAACATACATAACACAACATGCTACCAAAATATGCACATATAAATATATACATATATATATATGTACACAACTTGAAATATATATCACAAGCTCATTATCAATTATGGATTCAAACCAAACTTAACATTATAAAGCAGCATAACAATTCCTAGGCCACATGTAATCAAGCTCAAACAATCAAAAGACTACCAAATTGAGAGACAAATAGTGTGAACTTTGATGTGATCCGATCAACATGCTCCACAATCAACAACTACAAAAGAAAGAAGACAACGATAAGCATAATGAATACCTAGTAAGTTTATTCAAAACTTAACTTAACTTTTCCTAAATTTATATAAATTTAATCAATAGAAATACAAAGATGCATAACATGATATTTATTGTCATCTTTAACAGAGGTGAATCTAGGGGGCTGTCAGGGGCCCTGGCCTCTCCTAAAATGGAAAATTGCTATTTAGGCCCTTTAGAAATTTTTAAAAATTTAATTTAGTAAAGGTAAATTTGCACTTTGTCCCCCTAAAATTGTAAAAAATTGATTTAATCCTTTAAAATTTATAAAAATTTAGACTATTAAAAATTAGAATTTCATTTTGGCCCTTCCTAAAATTTTGTTTTTTTAGCTTCGCACCTGATCCTTAAGCATTCTTGTACAAATTCAGAAAACAACCACAAGTTAATACATTTGCATAATAAAATCAAAATGCTCAAATCACATATACATACCACCATACAATTAGTTCTATGTTATTCCAACTTATATATTTTATAATCGTATCAACTAAATTCATACTCAATCTTACCAATCATTTCTCTTCCAATTTATTTCCATTTTCGCCTGTATGACTATAGTAAACTAACTTGGAGAACACGAGATCGATTTGCTCACACAAGCTGTAAGTTTCATGTCCGCTCACATAACCTATAGGTTGGGATTATTGATATAAGTGTTATTCGATGCTGCTCGCACGAGATGTAGAGAACCCACAACATATTGTAACAACATGTTTTTAGTCAAATCAGAACAGTAGTTTTGGAACCATAAATCCGAGGTTAAAATATTTATTTTATTAATATTTTGAGGTCTACAGCATGATAGTATAATTGTGTAAAAATTTCGTTAAGAAATTTTATCGTTGGATGCTCAATTCGATAAAAAAGGCTAAATCGCTTAAAGTGTAAAAGTTGAGTTCTATTAGCTAAAGGTATCTAATAGCTATAGAACTTTATAGTGGAGGTCCTTAAGTGTTAATTAGACCATTGTTTATTTGAGTGGACAAAGATGGACATTAATTAATTGATATTAATGGTTTATTGATAAGGTTAATTTAGTAAATAACAAAATAAATTAAAATTAAAGTAAGAAAAATAAATTAAAATTATAGGGTTTTACCATTGATGAATATGTATGTGTTTTGATGTTTGATGATAGAAAATGGAAGGTTGTTGTTAGATAAATAACATTTGTTAAGTGATTTTTGATAAAATTGTCAATTAGGGATTAAATTGAGAAATGTGATAAATTGTGTGGTAAATGTGTGAAATAATGAAAAATATGGGCTGCTATGAGTATAGGTGAAATTCAGCTAGTTTGGGTGTGGACTCAATTGCATGAAATTACTTTTTTATGAGCTAAGGACTAAATTGTAGAGAAGTCTAAAGTTCAGGGGCAAAAGTGTAAAAATTCCATAATATGAAATTTGGATTAAATTGAATAGAATGATAATTAAATAAGTTAAATTTGATTATATATAGATCAAGAAAAGAAAAGTTCGGAATTAGATAGAGGGGAAAATAAAATAGTGGATTGATAGCTCGTTTCTCTCCGTATAAATCCGAGGTAAGTTTGTATGTTAATAAGCATTAATGTAATTGTGTTTTAAATGCTTTATAATTGTATTATTGATGAATACGACCTTACGGAAATGTTCGACGAAGATTCGGCAATGTGAAATCTCGATTGAACCTTAGGACTAGATAGGATACTAATGACATGTCATTAGGGGTTATTGTGCTTGGGTGCTTGTCCGTACGTTCTACTGGTGGCTGAGTTTTCCAGCATGTCTTGCGGATTCTCGTCAGCTTGTGTGAGCAGCACTATGTAGTTATGTCTTGACCGTCAGCTTGTGTGAGCAGACCCGTTGATAACTCGAGAGTGAGCATTATATGAGATATGAGATTGAGACGATTTTGACCATGTGTTGGCACTTAGGGCGCGAGATTCCCGAGTATCCGATATTATTCCAAATGGTTCAACGGGTATATTAAAGATATGAAAGGGTAAGAGATGGATACTAATCAATGCAGGTATGTACGTAAACCGTATAAGCGTTGAAATCTATAAAGTTTGTGAGTTACATAATCTACTATGTGGATGAACATATATATGCTTTGTGATTAAGTTAAATTGTAGTATTTTATGATAAATAACTTAATTTGTGAATGAATGGTAAGTTTTACTTATTAAGCATAAGAGCTTACTAAGCTTTATAGCTTATTCTATTTACTTTTCCGTGATTTATAGTGATTTCGAAGCTTGCTCAGATTGAGAGTTGTCGGAGATCTCATCACACTATCCAGCTGTCATTTTGGTACTTTTGAATTTGGTTATATGGCATGTATAGGAGTTGTGGTTAATATGGCTTATATGTTTGTAACGTTGATAGCCATTTGATTTGGCTTGTAAATGATGTATGTTTTGGTTATGTGTATAGCCATGTGATTTGGCTTATTTTGGTACTTTTGATTATGTGTTTAAATGTGTAAATGGCCTTTTGTTATGCAGTTTATAATTGCTATTTGAATGCTTGTTGTGAATTGGTATTATAAGTACCAAATGGTTGAATTTTGAAATATAGTATGCATGTGGTTTTAGGCAAAATAATGCATATATGAAGTTAACCATTTAAGTGATTTTTGAATATGAAATTGGTATGTTTTGATTTGGCAAAACATGATGTTATGAGCATTATAGTTGTTGGTATTGAATAGTATGATTTTAGGCTTGATTGAGATTGGTTTAAATGTCTATTGATGCTATGTTATATGCCATTTGTCATGTTTAGGTTGATGCAAATTTGGGTGAGAAAGATGGCTTGGAAAATAGCCTATTTTTGTCCACACGGGCAGAGACACGGGCATGTGTCTCAGCCGTGTGTGACACACGGTTAGATGACACGGCCTTGTGTCCCCTGGTACCTAATTAGAAAACAAGTCAGTAGCTTCACACAGGCCAGCACACGGGCGTGTGACTTGACCATGTGACATAAGCCAGTATACCCTGCAGTTTTGGCACGGCCTAGCACACGGGTGTGTGAGGCCATTTCAAAGGGTACATGGGCTGGTCACACGAGTGTGTGGTTGGCCGTGAGACCCAAGTCAGGGAGTTACACGAGGTCAGACACGGGCTGGACACGGCTATGTGATCCCATTTCGAATGTCCACACGGCTTGTGACACATGTGTGTCTTTGGCCGTGTGAGACACATGGCCGAGCCATACGGGCGTGTGTCCCCTGTATTTTGAAAATTTTCTATGTTTTTCCAAATTTTCCTGAGTTATTAGTTTAGTCCTGAACCAATTCTAATGTTTGATTTGAGCCTCGAAGGCTCGTATTAGGGACAATATGATTGGTTGTGAATGCATTATATTGGATATGAAAAATGTATGAGAATTGTACGATTTTTTATGAGATTAGTCCGGTAATGCTTCGTAACCTTATTCCGGTAACAGATTCAGGTTAGGGGTGTTACACATATGCTAGATCTTAGCCATCCATAACTAAGCTCCTGACTAGCACCCAAACTATATCAAAAGTAACTATATTTCATTCCAATTAATATATAAGCAAGTGATAAGTGTCAAAAGTAGCATATTTTAATCCCATTCTTAATGCGTTTTTGGATGATTAATCAATGCAAAATGGTGATTTTTATGCTTCTAATACTTTAAATTCATATTTTTATACTTAGGAAAGCATTTGGGAGCAAAATGAGCGAAAACGGAGCGAAAATCGAAAAATTAGAGCAAATTTCAAGAGCCACACGAGCTGGGCACACGTCCGTGTAAGCCACACAGGCGTGTGCCAGACCATGTCAATGTCCTGATTCGCACTCTAAATACGCGAAAAAAATACAATTTTTAGGTTTTTCAGGAATTCTAAAACTTATAAGTACCAAATATAAGAAGTGGGGAAAAGAACCGTCAGAAAATATTGAAGAAAACAACTTGGAAAACACCATTGAAGCTGGCCCTGAAGCAGAATTCCACCAAGATTGAAGATTTCCTTTTGATTTCTTTGAAGTTTATTATGAGTTTCTTTATTTCTTGTGGTTATACTGTCTTTGAGATGTTTTTATTCGCGATTATGAACTAATTTTCTAAATACCTAGGGGAGATGAACCCTATGATGAATTCTGTCTTTTGATTTCTGTTTTATGCAATAAATACTTGAATCTTGTTCTCAATTATGTGTGTTGAATTATTGATTTAATATTTTCGGATTATTATTTCATGTTTGATGTGCTTAATTCAGAGGAGAAATAGACATTG
This sequence comes from Gossypium australe, assembly GCA_005393395.2. NCBI lineage: Eukaryota > Viridiplantae > Streptophyta > Magnoliopsida > Malvales > Malvaceae > Gossypium > Gossypium australe. Next base: position 123,410,052 of record CM016619.1, read on the forward strand.
TTTAAGAGTAGATCTAGCATAATTGAGTGGATGTAATCCTAGAAATAAGACGACATAAATCTACTGGATTAGAGTCAAATCTAATAGGGGAATCCATAGATCGAGTTAATGCGATAATAGAGGTTTTAATTAGAAAGAAATTTCAATTAATCAACCTAGAGTCAGATGCTCTTAGTCTTGAAGAGAGATATTAGCATAATTTAGGGATTTCTAAGGATCAAGATATTAAGTGAATAAATTGTTTAATTCAGATTGATAATGAAAGATGCAGTCTAGGTGGATTTTCCTGGATATTGTTTTGCTCCTTAGTTGTTAATCGATTATTTTCTTGATTTGTTCTTTGTCGTGTTCTTAGTTAATTAATTTAGCTAATTTTAGTATTAATCAATCATTCCAATTTTTCGGTTAAATAATAGAAAGACGGTAATTACTAGTACCTTTAGTCTTCGTGGGAACGGTATATTGCTCACCGTAGCTATACTATTTATCGATAAGTGCACTTGCTTTTGTCGTATTTTTAGTTTGTTTCGTGGACATTAGCAAGAATATATATTATGTAAGTAATAGAAATCAACATAATAAGTTCCATATGAACTTACTTGACAAAAACAACAACAAACACAACTTCAAGGACTAATTCGCAATTTTCCCTTTTCACAAATATCCTCCAATTGGTTCAATTCTTGATCTATATGACAATTCCTTTCAATTTATCAATTCCAAATACTTTAAAACATTCTATTTTATACATATGACAGTTCAATTTCATTATTCAAATGCTCCCTAAAGTTTTTCATTTTATTCAATTTAGTCCCTAAAATTGAAATTGCTATAACTTTCAAATTTGAGCTTCGATTTCGAAACTTATCTCAATTCCATCCTCCTACAACCCTCTATTATAAAAAATTACAGAAGTTTCATACTAATTTTAAAATATTTACACTTTAGTCCCTAAGTTCAAAACTAACAATTTTCACTTTACAAATTAGTCATTTTTCATATTTAAGCTTAAAATCTAGAAATTTAATACCACAAGTTTCAAGAAGTCAACAATGGCAACTTTTGAAAACTTTAACGGTTTTGCAAAATAGTACACATGTTAGCTAAATCAAGCTCTTGGGATATCAAAAACATAAAAATTATAAGAAACATGCTTGAAATCACGTACCAATTGAAGGGAATAAATTTTGGGAACTTGGAATCCTTACTTTTCTTTCCTTTCGTGAATGGGAGAAGATTAGCATGAAAATGTTTTCATTTTCTTTTTATTTTTCCTATATATACTTTGATTAAAAACTAATTAACTTTACTTAACTAAATTAAACATACATTACTTAATCTTAATTATAAACTAATCAAACAAAGTGGATTCCATCATGAAATCCCACTATCCACTATTATCAATTGGTTTAATTTTTCCATTAACAATTTAATAAAAATTTATTGCGATTGAACTTTTACCACTTTTACAACTTAGTCTTTATACCTTAATTAACTACTCGATTGAAAAAAATTAAATGACCAAACATTTATTAAAATTTATACCAATCTTATAAATATTAAATAATAGTATTTACAAACTTAATCATTGAAATGAGATTCCGAAACTATTATTTTCGATACCATTAAAAAACAAATTATTATAGAGACAAAAAGGTAGTCTAATAGAATTTGGGTAGAATAAGGTTAAGTATCTAGGTTTACCTTTACCTATTGTGGGGTATTTGTAAGAGAAAAGGAAGGCTAATCATGGGCCCCTATCCATCAAGCTTAGGCATCATAGTAGGGTGATGAGTGTCAACTTAGGGTATTGTTGGACTTGACTTGAAAGGACCAGATAGAGGGGGATATTGGATGTGATGGTTTGATGAGTGTACGTAGGGGTCTTCTTAATATATCTTCTTGGGCAATTTACCCACCTATACCAAAAAATAAAAAAATTTACGGAAAAGGGCCGGAATTGGGAAAAATTACGGAAAAGGGCCGAATCCCCCAAAAACGCGGCCACGTAAGCGCGTTTTGGGGGGACGGGGACCAAAAACGCGCCCTGCTGGAAGCGTTTTTGTCCACGTCAGCCAAAAACGCGCCCACGTGGACGCGCCTTGCTGACGTGGACAAAAACGCTTCCAGCAGGGCGCGTTTTTGGTCCTTACCACCCTGTTGAATTTTTTGGCCCAATAGTCTCCGGCAAAATAATTTTGAGGAGACGTTTCTGAACAAACACCGGCCAAAAACAGCATGCGTACTGGAAAACGCTTCATCGAGGACGCGTTTTTGCTACAGTAGTCTACGGAGAAATAATTTTGAGGGGACGTTTCTGAATAAACAGTGGCCAAAAACGCTTCCAGCAGGGCGCACTGTCAGCATGCGTAATGAAAAACGCTCCCACGTGGACGCGCCTTTGCTACAGTAGCCTCCGGCAAAATTAGGCTATAAATCAGTGAAAATTCATTCTCAGTTGGCAGAAAGGGAAATTGAGGCAAAGGGAAAAAATTGAAAATGAGTGAACGTATTAATGCTGTTATTTACTACGACGGTGAAGTTCGTGACACCGAAAATGGCGTTGTTTTCTTATCGGAGAACACAGCGCGACTGAGTTTTAATCGGAACATCGATTTGGTTGAACTTCGCAAAAGAATTAGGCGTAAAATATTTGGAACAACGCCAATGAAAGTTCAGTGTATTAAGTATAGGTTTTGCGCTTCGGTTGATCCGGTGAGATATGAGTCGTTCGACATCAAAGGTGCTCGGGGCTTTGAGGCAATGGTGGAGACTCATATTGCCAGTGGATCACCCTATATGGAGGTATATGTAGAATTTTCATCTCTAAGTGATCTTGCTGCGACCTCGACATGTACTGTCGTTCGAGGGGAATACACGACCCCAAGCCGACACTCTGTAAGTGGGAGGCCAAACACAGAAGTGCCGGTGTGCGGTGGTAGTATGGAAAACATAACCCCTGCACGACACTCGGTCGGTGGATGGGACATGCATATCCGTCAGTCGACGTCCGATGATAGAAATACGTACTGGGGGACGTCGTCAAGTTCTAGTGGTTGGCAATCCACATACGATTGGAATCTGTACGAAAGATGTTTAAGGAGGGATGATGAACTCCCGACGACATCCACCGGCGAGGGGCCTTCGTTTGTTGCAGGTTATGGAGGGTCGGATGATGAATCCGATGTGGATCCACCTCGAGAGGCAGGGCCCGACGGTGCAGAAGTTGGATTATTTTCTGAACCGGAGCCCGTTCCAATTGTACCTGAAGACGTTGAGGGCGGTTCAGACGAAGAAGAAGAAGATCCGCTATTCAGGGCGTACTCGCCTCCAGCCCACATGCATAATGTCGATCTATCTCATGATGATGAATTGGAGTTTCCTGAACTAACACACCGGACGCGTGACCGTACAGATACATCGTTTGATTCCGACGAATTAGAAGTTGGTAACCAGTTTGCGAACAAGAATAATTTTCTTGTTGCATTGAAACAGTACAGCATTAAGAACGGGGTTAACTACACGGTGGTTAAATCGAAGCTCGATAAGTTCGAGGCGAAGTGTGCAGTGCAGGATGGCACATGTCAATGGAAAATCATGGCGTCGTTGAAGAAAAAGACAGGGTTGTGGGAGATTAAAAAGTACAAAGGTCGACATACATGTCTTGCCGGTACAGTACCACTATGTGTTCAGTGATTTCGAATAACAGTAATAATATGTAATATTGCATTGTTTAACGTACTTCGTTGACAGGTGTAACACAAGATCATCCGAGGATGGATTCAAAGATGTTGGCTGACATGATAATCCCGATGTTGAAGGCCGATCCAAATACTGCATCCCGAACGGCGGAGCCTGGCAGAAAGAAGTGCTTCCCGATGCCGCCTCCTCTGAACCCACATGCGACGTCGGCCTCACCATCGGATGGCCAGGGGAAGTAGTCGGTAACGGGCTCGAACCCGGCCATGCAGTCCAACCTGGGCTAGGAATAGGAAACTGAAACATATATGGGTTAGGATGATACATATAAGGGGAAGGGTACGCACCTGGCATGAACGGTAGATGCTGTGATGGGCCCGGTGTTGTCGGTTGAACTGATGGGCCCGGTGACTGTGTAGGCGCTGTTGCTGGGCCCGGTGACTGTGTCGGCGGTGATGATTGCCCCGCCTCATCACCCCTTCTCCTTGGGTGTAAAGGGCCTCGACGTTCCCTTCGCTCTCGAAGTTGTCGTCGCCTCTCTTCTTCCGACAATAGATATGGCTTGCCATGGATCCTAAACCATGGCATGTACTCCGGCACGCATGCTAACTCCGGAACGACTATCGGTTCTCGGTCAGGTATATAGTCATATCGGTTCTCCCACGTCTCGATATGTTCTGACCAAAATCTTGCCCAATTCGTATGTGTTTGCCGTAAGTCTACTTTGTGCTCATCATCGAGCACCTCCGGTGGTACGGGAATCCGTTGCCGAAATCCAAATTGCCGCATAACCCGATCTGCCTGGTGCATCTCCACGGTCGAGTAGGTGATCAATGGGACCTTTACGTGCCAACCGTTCGGATTTTGGAGGAACTCCTCCGGAATTACTGCACGAATTTCTGGGTCGTCGTACGGTGTCCATTCAAACTTTACGAAAATTTTAGACATATACCTCATATTAGACACTACATACGAAATACTAAATTATAATAACAAATTTCGAAACTTACTTGTGATTCCGACCTTTGGTCCAACAGGAGCCGTATATCCTCAAGCGATTTCGGTATTCCAACATGATTCGCCGGATGGTTCCACCTAATTAAATAATATTTTAGCATGCAATTATACTATAAATCTACGAAATAATTGTAAAATATAATATTAAATTTACCTCGTTATCAGTGGGAATGAATATGGGTGGTCGAGTCGAGGGCGTAAAAATGGAAATCGATACCATGCCCATGACTGCAGCAATGATATGCAACCTCCGATTTTTGCTTTACTCGGCACCGTCGCCCCGCACATCTCCCGGTACAACCTCGACAGCACGGCAGACCCCCAACTCAATTCACCGGCTGCTCTGAAGTCAACAAGTTTCAGGAGCCATCTCAGGTGGACGAGGTTTCTAGAGAGGTCCGGCATCAGATAACCTCCAATTATTTGAAGAATGTATGCTCGAGCATACCGTATTCTTTCTACTTCGGTCGAATCCTCTTGCAGCTCTGGGAATGTGTCTCGTAACCACGCCAAATCGATCCGAGCTCCTCGAATTCTATCCGGAATGGCACCTAGAAGCTCGTAGCATACGGCCCTCCAATCGGTAGATGTTGTGGACCCGGTGACTACCGACCCGTCCACCGGTAATCCCAACTGCAAATGAACATCTTCTAGAGTGATTGTACACTCTCCGCACGGCAGATGGAAAGTGTGAGTCTCGGGTCTCCACCTCTCAATCAACGCGCTGATCAAAGGCGGCTCCAACTTGAACCCTCGGCCTATCGTGGCCACATGCCAAAAACCCGCTTCCCGCAGGTAATTCTCGATCAACGGCGATGGGGGATCATGCATGTTGCGAATATAACATTCCAACACCCGATCTACAGACTGTTTAAAAAATCATAAAATTCAAAATTAATTAAAATTACATAATTGGATAAAAAATTAAATAATATTGCAAAATTAAAATTAAAACTTACCATTTTTATTTGCTCGACGGCAATGTGCTTCTCGTCTAGGCGAAGTAATTCCCCGGCCATTGTAATCGGCTTTAAAATTTTCCGATAAAAATATCTTAAAAAAAAATTAAGGGCTTTTTCGTAATTAGTAAAGGACTATTTTGAAATTTGAGCGTTAATTTCAAGGACCTTGAGAGAAAATTTAGAGAAAATTGAGAGAAAATGGAGAGGAAATTGAGAGAAAATTGAGAGAATATTGAGATAGGATTGAAATGTGAAGAATAAAGGGTGGGGGGGGGGGGTTTTTATAGTTTTTTTTTTTCTGACCGTTGGGGGAGCCAACGGTCAAAAAAATTTGACCGTTGGGACCAAAATCGCGCCCTGCTGGACGCGTTTTTGTCCACGTCAGCAAGGCGCGTCCACGTGGACGCGTTTTTGGCTGACGTGGACAAAAACGCTTCCAGCAGGGCGCGATTTTGGTCCCCGTCCCCCCAAAACGCGCTTACGTGGCCGCGTTTTTGGGGGATTCGGCCCTTTTCCGTAATTTTTCCCAATTCCGGCCCTTTTCCGTAAATTTTTTTATTTTTGGGTATAGGTGGGTAAATTGCCCTATCTTCTTTGGATCATGTGGGTCCTAAGAAGGTGGTGCTTGAGCAAAGGTGAAAAGAGGTTTTAAGGACAAAGCTTGCGGGACGTGATCATCATAGGGTTGCATTATCATGATCCAAGTTAAGTTGTCTAAATTGGACCTCTTGGATTTGGGTTTTATATTAGTGGGTCTTTCATACTTAATTTGAGATGAATATGAAGGTATAATATGATTTTTTTAAAGGATTGATAGCTTTTGAAAATATAATATATTAAAAATTTAATTACAGTATCCTTATATATAACCATTGTTTAATAAAATATGAGACAATTTTAGTAAAAAATTCTCTTCAATTTCTCTCAATTTTAAATTTGAATAAATTAGCCTATCTCAAAAAATTGGAGTAATTCCTGCCAAATTTAAAAGTAACTAATGATAATTAATATTGGGTTAATGTATTCCATCAATTGTACATAATTTTGATTGGTATAGTAATAAATTTAGACTTTGATGTTTATAGATTTGGTCATTTTTGCCTTAATTCTAAAAATTTTAGCACATTCAGCCTCAACATTTATACAAATATTGCGGGATAAATTTGACCGAATTGACAAAGCGTGTAAACTTTGAGGGTTAAATTTATTATTATACCAATCAAAATCATGTACAATTGATGGAAAATATTAACGTTACGATTAATTGTCCTTAGTTGCACACTTTTGAAATTAATGACGATTAAATTAATTTAAATTTTCAGAGAGAACAATTTGCTCAATTTCAAAATTAAGAGAGATTGGAGAGATCTTTTTAGGGACATTTTTATCAGTTTGTACAGATAGATTATTGTCGAATCAATAAGCCCAAAGTATTCGGCCTGCTTCTTGTTTGGGCTATTGCCCATAGGCTGCCTCTGATCTGATCAAATTCAGCGGCAGCTGGACTCTGTTTTGGTCTGTGTGCGCTTTTTACTGCTAAACCATCAAAGGACTGTTAATGGTTCAATGAACTCAAAAGGTCGTCAATTTGACCATCCAAAACCATGTTTTTAAAACAAATCTATAACTAGCCTTAATGTTGGCAGATTACATAAAAAATCAGAATTTATGCTCCAAATGCTCATTTTGTTTTCCAAACCCTTTAGTTTTAAGGTATCAAATTCTAATCTTTGTACCAAATCACGTTGAATATTAGTCAGCTCCATAGCTTAGAAGCCAAGTTATAACAGACATCATCACTAAAATTCTAATCGGAGTCAGTAGCAAGTCAATCTTTTCTCGGTCTAATTATGCTTCCACTCCCTACACTCTTTAAACTTTTCAAATCTAGTCTCTATGCTTTTAGTTCATTTAAAAAATTAAATTCCTTCTATTAAAATTGAATATGTTTTATCTATTGGACTTTAATTTTTAAATTAGGCACTTGAATATTAAAATATCACATATTCGAATTTAACTTAAGTTCATTAAAATTACTTTTAACTTTTAGACCAAACCAGTAGATGGAGTACATTCAAATGCCAAAGATCTAAATAATAAGGCTCCAAAGTGAAATTTCTAAAAGTTAAAAGAAAATTAACACTTTTGGGTTGAAAAGTTAACTATTTGGCTTGAAGAAAACCAATGCTAAACGCACCCTAAAAGCATATGGATGAAAGTTTGTAAAGTTCAAAAAAGTACAGGGACTTGGGGGCAGAATTAACCCTTTATCTGAACTGTATCAAAGTACCAAGAAATTGGTGGCTTTGAAGCGATTGACAAACCCATTTATTGCCACGTATGCGGATTAGCATCTTTTACAGACCATTTTTTATAGTCTAAAATTTATTCTCATGCATATGCAATTTTATAGTGAGCCAAACGTTATTCTAAACCAACTTCAAAAAGGAGACCTTTAAATTAGTTGACAAAAATAATGGTCCCATAAAGCTCCTCTTCATCAATAATTGAAGACTTGTTAACAGATTTTAGCATTCAAGAGATTCCCTTTCTGGCCAACCACCTGCCAAATTTTTCAAAAACCCTTTTTGAAATTCTTCACTCTTAACTCAAATTACATGCAAAACGATTCCTTCATGTAGAAAAAGGAACAATATAAATATATATAACAAAACGTGCTCCACAATGTTTGCCAATACGTATTCTTACATCTATATATATATATATTATACGTATAGCAATAGTCAAACAACTTTGCCTAATCTTTCAAAATAGAGAAAAAAAACAAACCATTTTTACATGTATATAAGCACGGATTGTCTCAGACTTGAGTAACATCAACTTAGCCTAATCCTTGAGAGATAGAAAGAGAGAAATCCATGGCCGGGAAAGTCAATACAATGCCGGTTATCAGTAAGCTGTATTGTTCTTCATCTCAGGTGGTGCTTGCGGTTAGGAGGAGGCCGCATGTGGTGAACGGAGGCGGTTTCGTGGTGACGGATTGTAGCCAGATGGTTGTTTTCAGGGTCGACGGTTGTGGGGTTCTGGGTACTAAAGGGGAGCTGGTCTTGAGAGATGGAAATGGGGATGCTTTGCTTCTCATACGTCGAAAGGTAAATATTGTATATTTTTCGTTAACTTTAAAACATGGATTTGAAGTTCCTTTATATACCATCAAATTATGATAAATTCTTCAAGGCATGATCTATTGTGTGTGTGCATGCATATGAACGAATCAGTTTAAATGAATGAGCCTTGAATTTCCTCGAGTGTTTTGGATGAAAACAACTTGCACATTTGCATGTTAGATGGAAAGGTAAAAAGGAACATGATATGCAAGTGGATAAAGCAGGATAACATGGAATAGAAAACTGGTCATCATAATTATAACTGTGTCCTAAAGTAGTCTCCAATAGGGATGGCAAATTGGTTCAAGTAACTTTGTACAATAGAGGAGCTGGTGGGATGAGATTTATCCATGTATTAAAATATGTACCGCAAGGGGAGAAATCATAAAACCTGAAATTAAATTATAATTTTTATAATATTAAAAATATAATTTCACCATTTTAATAGTTTACATCTTTATATTTTTAAAGAACTAAATTAATTTTTTATATTTTTAGAGGGACAAAGTACAATTTTACCTTTATTAATTTAAAATTTTAAAAATAAATTTTTTTCGGGGTCTAGTCCCTGCCAGCCCTCTAGTTACGCGGTTTGCGTCCTGATTATATGAACAAACTAAAATCATATTTTGTCTCTCATTAAGTCCCCAGGTGATGATTCTTTCTGGGCTAATTGTGCCCGAAGTCCCTGTATTCTTCTTTCTTTTTGATACATTATAACTTGCGGGAAGGAATTTTATTAGCAGGGTTGAAAGTGCCAACATAGAGCTTGATTTAGGTTGTTGGCTAATCCCTCTACTTTTAATTTGAAGAATTGGTTCCCTTTACTTGTGTAATTTAAAAATTAAAGTCCAATTAATAACATTATTAATTTTCGTTAAATTTAAATATGTAACATTATAATATTAAAAAAAAGGTTTGATTTAAAAATTAAAATTCAATTGATTTGAAAAGAAGTGAATTAACAGTGTTATCAATAGAAATTTGATTTTTAACTTAAAACAAATAGAGGGATTGAATTCCTAGAATTAAAAACAGGGGGAATAAGCTTGAAAAGTATAGAGACTGGGGACAGAATTAAACTTTTATTTTCAAATTTTTTAGCACTATGATGCATAGTGATTTTTAATAACCGAGTAGACATGGGATATATATGCACAAGCATAGGCAGGCAGGCAGTTAAGCACAAACTGTATTGCTATGGGCTAAGTTAAAGCCTAATGGTTGTTGATTCCTATATTCCAGGGAGGGATGGTTGAGGCACTAAGCATACATAAAAAATGGAAAGGCTACAGTTTCGACTACGAAGGATCACAAAAGTTGGTTTTCACTTTAAAGGAGCCGGCCCGTTCATGCCTAGCCAAAAACAATGCCATCAGAATCTCCACTGAACCAAAAAGCAGCAGAAAGCAGTGTGAGTATGAGATCAATGGTTATTTCCCTGACAGAAAATGCAGCATCATTGATACCACAGGCAACGTTGTCGCTCAGGTAGTATACTTCATTTAATATAACATGGTATCAAGTTTAGTTTTGTTCTAAATCATAAGTTTACGTACAGGTTGGAGTAAAGAAGGAAGTAGAGGAGTTGATGGCAAGTAAAGATGTTTATCAAGTAGTGGTAAAACCTGGGATTGATCAAGCTTTTGTTTTTGGAGTCATTGCTGTTCTTGATTACATTTACGGTGAATCTACCAGGTGCTGATTGAGGAATTTCTGTAAACCCCCAAACTAGAAGTTAATTTTGTTTGTTTGGGTTCCATTTGGATGACTAGATTTGGAATGAATTAAGCTGCAAATTCCTCTTTATTTTAGGATCTGCAATCCTTAGCATGTATATAAAATAATAACTTCAGAATAATATTAAAGATTTGTGGCTATCTTTTCTGTTTGTTTTTCTCCGCTTATATTAGTATAGCCTAGAAATGCACCAACAATAAATTTAATGAAGAATCCTATGCTATTCGCTTATTCCCAACAAACAGTCAAATGAAGTACTAAAAATGAAGAATTAGATGAATGTTGATGATGTAGGGTTGGATGGTAAATGGCTTCATCTTTGAACGGAAACATTTCTATCTCTCATTACATTCCAAATTTAATCAAAAAAAAAAAAAAAAAAGGGATTCCATTAAATTTTGAAAATGTAAAGCAGTGAAAGTTAAACTTTCTGATGGAAAAAGAAGCTTCCTTTTAGAACATAAGACAGATGTTTATGAAATTCTCACGGCAAGCAAATAGCAAATGAATACCCTTGATTCCTTCCATCAATCAAACGCAAACAAGAAAACCCAAAGAAGAATATCTCCTCAACAAAATCAATGTGAGTTCATGAACAAGGTAATCAGATCGGCGAAATTTACAACAAGGATAATTGATTTATAACAAGGCAAAACACAATTACCATACGATTCAAGAACAGGGAACATTGGTAGAGTACACAAATTACAGTAAAATACTATGCTAGCTTTGTGGGACAAAAAAAGCGAGGGAAGCGTTAAGCGCAGGCGCAAACGTTCTCCACCACCACGGTCTCGTCATCGGCGGACCTGAAAACCAGGTACCCAACAGCCAGTCCCAAAACAATAGCCAAGAAAATGCCTCCGTTGAAAGTCATGATGGCCAACATCAGGAGATACCCGATAGCCGAATTGATCCCGAAGAGCAAGGCCGTCGCGAATTTAGCGGAGCGGCGGTATTTGGGGAGGAGAGGAACGGAAGCGCCGGCGGAGGAAGGCGGGGATGGGTTGGAGGAAGCAAGGGATCTGAAACGGAGGCGTCGATCTTCCATGTACTGGTAAAAGGAAGAGAAGAGAAAACAAGCGAGCAAAGTGAGGAGGTAACTCAGCCATGAATCAGTCTTCCAGGAATCGATGAGCAGAGTCACGTCCTTTCCCCAGTACAAGGTCATGTGCATCATCTTCTTCGATTGAATGAACCCTCAAACACACAGTCAAAAAGGAAAAATGGAAAGCAGTTTTGTTGATTGTCGGGTTAAGACAGAAAATCTTAAAAAAGAATTTGACAGATTGCTTTGGTTTTATCAGGAAATCCCAATTTTGGGAACCAATCCAGTTCCGGGATTTGGAGTATGGACTTACGATTATGCCCTTAATAGGATGTGCTTGGCCTTGGGGAAATGGAATAACTGTTGAAAAGAATGGAGCTGCAAGTGGCCCTGCCCCCCCTGGACCGATTCAATTTTCATCTAACAAAAGCAAGAGACAGTTGATTGAAATTTATAGTTAGATTAAAATTGGAATCCAACATCTAAAGATATGCATAGCATTCGGAATAAAGAGAGTGCAACTTACGTAACTGTTTAAACCCAATGCCACGCTATACAAGTACAAGAGGCGAAGCAAAAGTCATCCCCTAATGACTGAACTTTTGTTGTTAGGTTTAGCATTAAAAGTCAATGAAGATACTTTCCCAGCCATAAATTTGTCAACCTAAACCTATAGGTAAAACACCACCGGATGTGCTCACCCCAACAATGAAAAATGTCAAGTTGTGATCCCTAGTGTCTTGATTGGGCACATATCCTTGAGTTTTTTCAGGACAACACAATGAGAGGCCAAAATCTAGAAATCCCATTGTACAAAACAAGTTACTATCTCTAGGAATTATGTACAAAGAAGGTTAGTTGTATCACACACCAAACACTAATGAGATACCAAACTAGCAAGGGTATTGAATTAGATCCTCCCCAACATCCTAACATTGTAATTTTCACACAAGTGAAGCATTTAACATCAAATCACCCAATGAGTTGCCCTATGCGAACATTGTCCTAACCAGGATTGATGGGTTAATCCCAAATATCACACCTAATGCCACCAACAAAGAAACAAGTTTATTTGCAACAATATAAAGCCAAACCATTTTGTAAAAGTTTTTTCAAAAAAACCAAGAAAGCTAAAGTCAAAAAGGTGGTTGGTCACATACAGTATGTATCGATGCAGGAACTCTTAAATACCACCAAATGTAACATCAATGAAGTATAGAAGTTCGTTACTCCAATGACTTGCATCATCTTGAATCTTCCATAAAAAGCTAGAACAATTAGTGTAAATTTAGCACTAGCCGCAACATGCCCATTTGACCTTTTCTCTTGTTCTAGGATTTGTCATTTGTCAATGGTCTTGGAACAATCACTCTAGGGATGAAAAAAACTTATAACAAGAAAAGAAAGATTGATCTTTCAGTATTTCCTCATCATTCTAACCCCATATAGGTTTTGTATAATGTAGACGGTTCTTTGATGGAGAGAAGAGACATTGCAAACAAGTGAATGAGATGTATCGGAAGAAGGCAGAGAGGATGACTAAAGCAAATCCAGTAACACTGAGTGCATCGATAAATGGTGGTTGGTAAAATGGAGAAAGGGACATATGGCTGACGATAAGGCTAAATAAAGAAAATAAGTTAAGAGAATTTTAGAGAGAGCTTTGAGAGTTAGAATGCCAAAGTGCCAAAAGTCCTTTCACTAGTTGTGAAAGGCTCCTATTTATAGTGTTTCAAGAATAAGACTTACAAAGCTAGCAATTAACGAGAATAATAACTCATATTTTTTAGTAACAAAGGTATTAATGGTTTATTATTATATTATTATTATGAAAGGATTTTGTTGTTGATGATAATAATAAGTAGTGAACAAAAGTTCACTATGTTTTGGGAAGAAAGGAGAAGCACTCAATATTACAAGAAGAGGTTAAGAGGAAAACCTCTGAACTACCTCCATATTTGATCCATCAGACCAAGCTCTCCGAAACATCCCAAAAAGTGAAGATAACCCAAGAACCCTATCGTATTTCGAGGTAACTTCAACTTCTTTTACTTTGGTGAAGTGGTACCATGTGAAACATCTTTCGTGGAACATCTCTTAAAACACAAGATGATGTGTGACACCCACACTAGACCTAGTCGTCAAATCCGTATATGAGATGTCACAATACATTACCGAAGCAACTTTAACTAACTCGATCCAATATCACAAAGCTTAACATGTAATTATCATACAATTCAAATACATTCATAATCTTTCACCTAAGCATATTATAGATGTCTACCAACTTTATTTAAGAAGTCTTAGAATTGTTCGAGATAAAAAACAGAGTCAAGACCTGATTTCAAACTGAAATTTCAACAGAGTGTCTCAAGATAGGGCATTCATGTCTCAAGACCTATTAATTTTTATTCTTGCTTCGATGTTGGAATGTCTCAAGACATTTAAGCTTATATCTTGAGACTTGATCACTTATGTCTTGGGACCTGTCTCGAGACATAGTTCCCTTACTTTAGACCTTAACTTCGATGCATTAAGATAAAGAGGTTCTTATCTCGATACCTAAAACAAAGAAAAATTATCTTAAGTTCGATGTTTACTTGTCTTGAGACAAATGATTGTTGGGAAATGTGCCCATATTGTAATAAACATGTAATTGTTTTCTATGCATTTGAACGATGAATAAATAAAGTTAATTTCACATTTCACTATTATATCTTTTGTGTTTTTTGTCTTTCATGTTTTACATGCATAGTGAAATTGTGACAAGCAAATATTAGCTCATTAATTATCTAAGTTCAAACTGATGATAAGTGGTACTGTAAGAACGTTTACATTGCAAGAAAGACAACTTACTTCAGTAGACAATCTAAACGAGTCCATAATCCCGTAAAAAAATCAAAGTGAGCATTTGATTCAAATGCTTTATTATGTCATTTACAATTCCAATTGGGGAGATGACTAGTCTTGGCTATCGGAGCAGTTGACTTTACGGGTAGAGACATAAATGTATTAATTGAAAGAATGATACATTGGATTGGACCCAAGATGAATTAATTTTGAATCCGTCTGTGAATTAATTCACTTGTGACGTTCATGATGTGGTATACCTAAATTCTGATTTAGTTACTGACCATGCGTATGTAACTCATGTGCTTTGATATGAGTAGAGGCTTATGCTTTAAAGATGATCAAGCCTATAGTGTAACGCCCCAGTTTTCCATTAATTTTAGTTTTTTGTAATTTTAAGACACAAATACCTATCTGATTTAGAGGTTGAGTGATTTGGGTGTGTTTAGGTGTGTTTGAGGGGTCCCAAGTTCAAGTCTCAACTTGGGTAAATTTTGGTATTTTTATGAATAAAGCCCAAACTTTGGTTAGTAGGCTTATAAGTATTTGTTTGTAAGAACTTGTCAGAATGGGCCTGCTGGTCTGGTGGTTAAGAGGAGTGATGGGATGGAAAAGGTCTTGTGTTCTAGTTGCGACATGAGCATTATTTTTGTCTATCACGATTCAGGGAGTTTGAGTTGGGTTCGAAACCTGAGTAGTGGAGTAGGGGGTGAGAAAAATAAGGGATTTGAGGGTTATCAGATTTTTGGTTCCCTTTCTTTTTGCGAAAAACCTCTCCTCCCCAAAAACTTTCTGACGTTGGGTTTCCCTTCCCTCTATCGAAATTTTTACTTTGTTTCCCTTCTCGATTTTAGCAATAGTTTCAAATCGTTCGACTGTTTCACGCTGATCGATAAGTAACTATTTTACTGTTACTTTCTCTTTCGTGTTAGTTTGCTAAAAGGGGACTGTTTCACTTTTTTTCTATTAGGGGAAGATCAAGTTTCGGTGGGTGTTGCTATCGTGGGTTAAGTATTAGAGGTTCTGATCATCTCTGGTAAGTTCCGATAATGTTGTTGACTGTTATGAGATTTCGCTCGTGGAATTTTTCTATTAAAGTTTGTAAGATGTTACTGAATAAGGGCGTTATTATGTCAAATATAGGTTCGAGATTGCTCGGGATTGCGTTGGCATCATTTCGATACAAGGTGTGTACCCGAAAGTGCAGAAAACGAGGTTTCGACGAAAGTCAAAAACCATTCTGTCGACGCCACACGGGCGTGTGGTCGCCCGTGTGGTAAGCCGTATACAAGAATGTTAGTCACCACACGGCCATGTGATCGACGAGCTAGGCTGTGTGTGAGCGACATGGCCGTGTGATGGTTGGGCAAGGCCGTGTGCGGCACACAGGCTCGACCAATTGAGCCGTATGGGCCCACAAGGGCGTGTGGAATTCTGGGCCAAGCCGTGTGATTGACGAGCCCGGTCGTGTGCTTGTGTACGGCTGAGTGAGGGCCAAGCGAGGTCATGTAATCCACACGGCCAAGGCCAATTTGGGCTGTGTGGGCCTACACGGGTAGGCCACATAGGCGTGTGAGCCCATTTTTCTGAAAAACTCTGTAAGGTTACACAGGTTGCCCAAGTCGACTGTGGACCTACCGTAGGGTCGGTAAGTAATGCTTAGACCCCTAAATTAATGATCTAACTGTTTGATTTCTGTACTAAGTATGTATGCTGATCTGAATGTATGAAATATTATCTGCATATTGGCATGACATTTGTGAATGTTGCATTGCATCGGGGTGGGATTGGTGATATTAGGAGGAAGTATCTGAAAGGCTTTTAAGCCTGTTATCTGGCAGCTCAGCTGCAAATATTCTGATTAGGTGCCGCATTCGGTACAACATGGTGTGTAAGGCTGGGTGAGTTGATTTATCTCCACATGGTGTGTAGGGTTGGACGGAGTTGGTGTGTAGAGGCTAGTGGGTAGGGCTCTGTTTTCTGCATATTCTGTCTGAAATGGGCTAAGGCCCTGCAATATGTCTGAATCTGTATCTGAGTGGGCTAAGGTCCACACCGTTTCTATAATGGGCTCAGACCTGAATTATGAATTGATGCATGTTATCTGATATTTCTGTGTGTGTATGTTTTCTGTGGGGATTACACACTGAGTTTGCAAAAACTCACCCTTTCTCTGTTTAATCTGTTCAGGTAATCCCTAGTAGTAGACGGATCGAAGGGGCAGAGGACTCAGCGGTAACCATGATTCTGGACCTTCTAATTATGGTTTTATTTTTCCATTATGGTTTGATTAAATCTGGTTAATTTTTACGTAATAAGGCCTTTACGTATTTTGTTTTAAATTTGGAATTTATGACGTAGTTGTACTACGATTAGAAATAGGAAAACTCAAGTTTTCAAAGTAAACAAAGGTTTTATTAAAATACATACGAATTCGCAAAAAAAATATTATTATTTTTTTAAAAGTTTCCGCGAATGTATAAGGTTTTGAAATTGGATAATAAATAAATAAACGACACGTTTTGACAATGGCCTAAGATACCTAAAATTAGTTTTAACGTAGTTACGTTTTCTAAAGCATTATCATGTGACGTCGCCAGATTCGGCCATAACGTCCAGACCAGGTTTGGGGTGTTATATTTTGTGGTATCAGAGCCAGGTTGCAAAACTCGACTGTGGATTTGGGTTTTTAAATTGGTTTTTCTGAAACATTTTTTTAAATGATTCGAAATATTTTTGAACTGAGTATGTGGTACACCGAGTCTCCGGTGCCGATCCTGTAAGTGTTCTAAATTCTGTCTAAATTTTCTGAAATACCACTTGCATGCTTGAAACAGCATTAGGTAGTATACTGTACTGAAAACACCTTAGGTAGAGAAAACTGAAAACTTTAGCGAAACTGAAAATCGTAGTAAAACTGCGATTCGCGATAATTAACTCTGAACTTCTGATACTATTCTGCATAAAACATCTGTTAATAAATACTGGAACTGTAACTAATGCATTAAACTATTAATACAGATAAATTTTGAAATTACGATGAGCGCACGAGGTATCCGCGGATGGGGTACTAGAGGCCGTGGTAGATGCCGTAGGGGGCTCGAGCTGGGTCTTTCCCATCTAAGAATCTGCCCAATATGGATAGGAGTGACACACCAATCTCACCTACTACAGAGACTGGGTCTCATGATCGGGAGGCTGGGGATGACGCACTATCCCGAGCCATGTTACAAATTTTAGAAAGGGTCGCTAGGCCCAACACTGGATTTGGGGGTCGAGGGTCGGTTACGGAACGGCTCTGGTCCAATGGGGCTGAGTTATTCAGGGGCGTCAGTGGAGTCGCCCCTAGCGTGGCTGAGTATTGGATGGAGGCCACGGAAAAGATTATGGATGATCTGGATTTTACTGCTGAGCAGAAGCTTAAGGGGGCTGTTTCCCTGCTTCGCGACGAGGCTTACCAGTAGTGGCTGACTGTTAAGGAGGGCACTCAGCCTGACCGTCTGACTTGGGAATATTTTAAGACGGCTTTCCAGAATAAGTATGTGGGAGCCAGTTATAACGATGCTAGGAGGCGTGAGTTTCTTAATCTCACCCAGGGAGACCTTTCAATGGCCGAGTATGAGGTCGAGTTTCTGAGACTGAACCGTTATGCCTGGGGCATGGTGGCGACTGAATATGAGTGATGTGTCCGTTTTGAGGATGGACTCAGGGACAGCCTACGGGTTCTAATAGCTCCGTAGAGGGAGCGTGATTTTTCTGCTCTAGTGGATAAGACGAAGATCGTTGAGGAGGTTAAGCACACTGAGCGCCAAAACCTCGAGAAAGGAAAGAATAAAAGGGAATCGGAGCCCTCGGATTCTGTGATGAGGCCTAAGAAAAAGGCCAAATCTGATGGGCCAGTGAGAGTGGGCCTTCTGTTGCATCTACTGGGGTAGCGCTGTGTGGGCACTGTGGTAGACGCCATCCGGGCGAGTGTTGGAGGATGACTGGGGCATGTTTGAGATGTGGGTCGACTGAGCATCGTGTCCAGGATTGTCCACTAAGGGCTGATCAGATGCAAGCTGCGGGTACTAGTACTGCGCAGCCATCGAGGGTAGCCCAGCAGCCACCTAGGGGCCGAGCTCAGGCTAGGGGTGGTAATGGCATGGGCCGAGGATAGAGAGCACCGGGCAGAGGTGCAGGACCAACTGAGGCGAGGCAGCCTGCACTGGTTTGTGCTGCACATCACCGAGAGGATGGTGATGCTCTGGACATCACTAAGGGTACGTTCTTAATTTTTGATGTACCATACACTGCATTGATAGACATAGGCTCTACACACTCTTTTGTAGCTAGCTTTGTGTCTGAAACTTTGGGGATCCCAATTGAGAGTACATCGAGTGAGATAACTATTGTGAGTCCGTTGGGGCAATCATCCGGGTTAGTAAATCGTTCAGTGATGTTCCACTAGAGGTTCAATGGACAGTATTTCTAGCTGATCTGTTGGAGCTTCCGTTTTGGGAGTTTGATTTGATGCCGGGAATGGAATGGCTGGTCAAGCATCGGGTGAGTTTGGACTGTCCTACAAAAAGGGTTATTCTGAGAATCGAGGAGGATAATGAGGTAGTGGTGATTAGGGAACGTCGGGATTATTTGGCTAATGTGATTTCTGCGTTAGTGGCGGTAAAGTTGGTACGAAAATGATGTGAGGCATTCTTGGCCTACATCAGTGTTTCAGATTCTGGGAACTCTTCGGTTAAGGACATCAGAACCGTAAAGGACTTTTCAGATGTTTTTCTTGAGGAATTACCAGGTCTGCCTCCAAACCGATAAGTAGAGTTTGGGATTGAGCTCTTTCCTGGCATAGCTCCGGTGTCCATCGCCCCTTATAGAGTGGCACCGAAAGAGCTTGTGGAGGTTAAGGCTCAGATTCAAGAGTTACTGGATCGTGGGTTCATCCGCGCTATTGTGTTTCCATTGGGAGCACCTGTGCTGTTTGTGAAAAAGAAGGACAGATCCATGCGTATGTGTATCGACTACCGCCAATTGAATAAGTTAACCATCAAGAACAAGTACCCACTACCAAGAATAGATGATTTATTTGACCAGTTCAGAGGGGCTTCTGTTTTCTCCAAGATCGATTTGCGATCTGGATACCATCAACTGAAAGTTAAAGAGACCGATGTGCATAAGACGGCATTTAGGACTCGGTACGGCCATTATGAGTTCCTAGTGATGCCATTTGGACTGACAAATGCGTTAGCAACTTTTATGGATCTGATGAACCGAGTGTTCCAGCCCTATCTGGATCGGTTCGTGGTAGTCTTCATTGACGACATTCTGGTGTAGTCGAAGACTGAGGACGAGCACGATGAACATCTCCGAGTGGTATTACAGACTTTGCGTGAGAAATAGTTGTATGCGAAGTTCAGTAAGTGCGAGTTTTGGCTCCAAGAGGTAACCTTTCTGGGGTATATGGTTTCTATGGAGGGGATTCATATTAATCCTCGTAAGATTGAGGCTGTGTTGGAGTGGAAACAGCTGAAGAATGTGTTTGAGATCCGCAGCTTTCTGGGGCTGGCGGGTTATTATCGACGCTTCGTAGAAGGGTTCTCTTTGATCGCAGCACCATTGACAAAGCTTCTTTGTAAGGGAGTTCCCCTTGTCTATTCTGATAAGCAACAAGAGAGCTTCGAGAAGCTCAAATCCGTTTTGACTTAAGCTCCAGTTCTAATACAGCCTGAATCTGGGAATGATTTCGTTGTATACAGTGACGCGTCGCATGTGGGTCTGGGTTGCGTTCTGATACAAGATGGTAAAGTGGTCGCTTATGCATCTCGTCGCTCTAAAAATCTGGAGGCACTATTTGTATGGTGAGAAGTGTACTATCTACACTGATCACAAAAGCCTCAAGTGTCTTCTCACCTAGAAAGAGTTAAACCTTAGGCAGCGTAGATGGGTGGAACTGCTTAAGGATTATGACTGCACCATCGAGTACCATTCTGGTAAGGCTAATGTGGTGGCCGATGCTTTGAGCCATAGGGCAATGACTGATTTGAGAGCGATGTTCACTCGACTCAGTTTATTCAACAATGAGAGTCTATTAGCAGAGCTTCAGGTTAGGCCTACGTGGATTGATTAGATCAGAGGTAAACAGATGGGGGATAAGTCTCTCGAGTTGAGGTTCCGTCAGGTTAAGAATGGGGATACTACGGATTTTGGAATTAACAGTGATGGGGTACTTTGTTTCCGTGGTCAGATCTGTGTGCCGAATGATGAGGATTTGAGACAGTCGTTTCTGAGGGAGGCGCATAGTAGCCCTTACGCTATGCATCCCAGCGGGAATAAAATGTACCAAGATCTTCGAGAGTTGTATTGGTGGCCAGGTTTGAAGCGCGAGGTTATAGATTTCGTTGCTCGTTGTCTGACTTGCCAGCAGGTTAAGGCTGAGCATTAGTTGCCTTCGGGGTTGCTGCAGCCAGTAAGGATTACGATGTGGAAATGGGAGCGAGTAACTAAGGATTTAGTTAGTGGGTTGCCCTTAACACCCACTAAGAAAGATTCTGTCTGGGTCATCGTGGATCGATTGACCAAATCTGCTCACTTCATTCCGGTCAGGACGAACTTTTCGCTCTAGAAATTGGCTAAGCTGTATGTGTCTGAAATAGTGAGACTGCATGGGGTTCCTGTCTCGATTATCTCCGATAGGGATTCTCGCTTCACGTCTCAGTTCTGGAAGAAATTACATGAAGCTCTAGATTCGAGGTTAGACTTCAGTACTGCTTTCCATCCTCAGACAGGTGGTCAGTCAAAGAGGGTGATTCAAGTACTGGAGGACATGTTGAGGAGTTGTGTTATAGATTTCCGAGGTAGATGGGAAGAGTATTTGCCGTAGGCAGAGTTCGCCTATAACAACAGCTATCAGGCTAGCATCTAGATGGCACCGTATGAGGCCCTATATGGTCGTAAGTGTCGCACTCCCTTATGTTGGATTGAGTTGGGTGAGCGACGTGTTCTGGGTCCGGAATTGGTTTCTGAAACTGAAGATAAGGTCCGATTGATTCGGGATCGACTGAAAGCGACATCTGATAGGCAGAAGTCCTACGCTGATCTGAAAAGAAAAGATATTGAGTATTCTGTGGGGGACTTAGTTTTTCTCAAGGTCTCTCCATGGAAGAAGGTTCTGAGGTTCGGTCACAAGGGTAAGCTAAGCCCTCGGTTTATTGGGCCGTACTGCATTATGAAGCGAGTGGGGCCAGTTGCATATCAGTTAGAGCTTTCTCTAGAGTTGGACCGCATTCATAATGTGTTCCACGTCTCAATGTTGAGACGCTACCGCCCTGATCCCACGCATGTTGTTCCTATTGAAGACATTGAGGTTGACCAGATCTAACATTTGAGGACGAGCAGGTTCAGATTCTGGAGCGCAACGTTAAGGTTCTGCAAAGGAAATCTATCCCCTTAGTAAAGGTGCTGTGGCGGAATCATGGCACTGAAGAGGCCATTTGGGAGCCAGAGGAGTCGATGCGTCAACAGTATCCTTACCTCTTTTGGCCAAGTAAAATTTCAAGGACGAAATTTTTTTAGGGGGTAGAGTTGTAATGCCCCGGTTTTCCATTAATGTTATTTTTTTTTTAATTTTAAGACACAAATACCTATCTACTTTAGTGGTTGAGTGATTTGGGTTTGTTTGGGTGTGTCTGAGAGGTCCCAAGTTCAAGTCTCAACTTGGGTAAATTTTGGTATTTTTATGAATAAAGCCCAAACTTTGGTTAGTAGGCTTATAAGTATTTATTTGTAAGAATTTGTCAGAATGGGCCTGCTGGTCTAGTGGTTAAGAGGAGTGATGGAATGGAAAAGGTCTTGTGTTCGAGTTACGACATGTGCATTATTTTTGTTTGTGGAGTTGGGTTCGAAAACTGAGTAGTGGAGTAGGGGGTGAGAAAAATAAGGGATTTGAGGGTTATTAGATTTTTGGTTCCCTTTCTTTTTGCAAAAAACCTCTCCTCCCCAAAAACTTTCTGATGTTGGATTTCCCTTCCTTATGCCGAAATTTTTACTCTGTTTCCCTTCTCGATTTTAGCAATAGTTTCAAATCGTTCGACTGATTCACGCTGATCGGTATGTAACTATTTTACTGTTACTTTCTCCTTCGTGTCAGTTTGCTAAAAGGGGACTGTTTCGGTTTTTTGATTAAGGGAAAATCAAGTTTCGGTGGGTGCTGCTATCGTGGGTTAAGCGTTAGAGGTTCTGATTATCTCCAGTAAGTTCCAATAACGTTGTTGACTGTTATGAGATTTCGCTCGTGGTATTTTTCTATTAAAGGTTGGAAGATGTTACTGAATAAGGGCATTATTATGTCAAATATAGGTTTGGGATTGCTCGGGATTGCGTTAGCATCATTTCGATACCAGGTGTGTATCTGAAAGCGCAGAAAAAGAGGTTTCAGCGAAAGCCGAAAACCATTTTGTCGACGCCACATGGGCGTGTGGTCGACTGTGTGGTAGGCCGTGTGCGAGACTGTTAGTCACCACACGGCCGTGTGGTCAACGAGCCAGGTCGTGCGCGAGCGACACGGGCGTGTGATTGCTGGGCAAGGTAGTGTGCAGCACATGAGCTCGACAAATTGGGCCGTGTGGGCCCATACGGGTGAACCACACGGCGTGTAGGATTCTAGGCCAGACCGTGTGATTGACGAGCCCGGCCGTGCGAGGTCGTGTAATCCATACGACCAAGGCCAATTTTGGCTGTATGGGCCACACGGGCTTGTGGGCCCACATGGGAAGGCCACATGGGCTTGTGAGCCCATTTTTTGGAAAACTCTGTAAGGTTACACTGGTCGCCCAAGTCGACTGTGGACCGACCGTAGGGTCGGTAAGCAATGCTTAGACCCCTAAATTAATGATCTAACTGTTTGATTTCTGTACTAAGCATGTATGCTGATCTGAATGTATGAACTATTATCTGTACATTGGCATGACATTTATATATGTTGCATTGCATCGGGGTGGGATTGATGATTTTCGGAGGAAGTATCTGATAGGCTTTTAAGCCTGTTATTTGGCAGCTCAGCTGCAAATATTCTGATTAGGTGTCGCATTTGGTACAACATGGTGTGTAGGGCTGGGTGGGTTGATTTTATCCCCACATGGTGTGTAGGGTTGGACGGAGTTGGTGTGTAGAGGCTGGTGGGTAGGACTCTGTTTTCTGCATATACTGTCTGAAATGGGCTAAGGATCTGCAATATGTCTGAATCTGTATCTGAGTGGGCTAAGGTCCACAACATTTCTGTAATGGGCTCAGACCCGAATTATGAATTGATGTCTGTTATCTGATATTTCTGTGTGTGTATGTTTTCTGTGGGGATTACACACTGAGTTTGCAAAAACTCACCCTTCTTCGTTTAATATGTTTAGGTAATCCCTAGTAATAGACGGATCGGTGCGGCGGAGGACTCGGCGGTGACCATGGTTCTGGACCTTTTAATTATTTTGATTAAATCTGGGTAATTTTTATGTAATAAGGCCTTTACGTATTTTGTTTTAAATTTGGAATATATGACGCAGTGGTACTGCGATTAGAAATAGGAAAACTCAAGTTTTCAAAGTAAACAAAGGTTTTATTAAAATACATACGAATTCGCAAATTATTATTATTATTTTTTAAAAGCTTCCGTGAATGTATAAAGTTTTGAAACTGGATAAGAAATAAATAAACGACACGTTTTGACGATGGCCTAAGATACCTAAAACTAGTTTTAACGTAGTTACGTTTTCTAAAGCACTATCATGTGACGCCGCCAGATTCAGCCATAACGTCCAGGCTGGGTTTGGGGTGTTACATATAGTCAGTATGTTGGGTACATGACTTGTGTATGACATGACTTTATTAGCAGCAATGGAATTCATAGCTCGATTAAAGATTTAACAATACCCTCTCATTGGTATTGTGTGGATTGATAAATATGAAATGTGGTCCCGGGTTGTTTAATCTTGAACAAACAAGTTATCATATTCATTTTTGGATAGTGATCATATTAATCATTAAGAAGACACAATAGTGACAATGAGATAAAACAAGATTGTATTGAGTGAATAGATTTAACTTAGAGGAATCAAGGATATCATATGAGTTCAACACACACATAACGAGGTCATTGGACAAAGTAGTTGGATGAATTGCTTTCATAAAGAGTATACATTAAGGAGTTTTCAATCATGCTACTTCTTGTGGACTGACTCCATGATTAAGTAATATCGAATTATCAGAATGATGCTTCTAGACATAATTGCAATTACTCTAATCTAATTGTATATGTCTGATTGGTCCCTCTATTAGCTCAAGAAAAGCTCGACAGATAATATTTGAATCAGAAGAAAATTCTACAACTTTGGAAATAATTTAATTAATTTGATTTATTCGATGTGGAATTAAATTAGCCGGTTGTGAGAATCGTTCAACTAGAATTTGATTAAAAATTTTTCTTAAAAAATTAATTTGGAAAATCTAAGTGATTTTTGGGAAAATTAATTTTGATCAAGTAAAATTAGATTAATTAAATTAATTAAAATTAATATGATATTTTTGGAAATTAATTTTCAAGTCAGACAATCGGAATAATGGGTAATTAAACTTGAAAAATTGGACCTCAAAATTGAAAATTGGGCTTGAGAACCCAAAATCGAGATCGAGACCCAAAAACTAGTCAAACTGAGCCTGGTATGTGAAACCGAGCTAATGGTCCAGCCAATGGCTCGACTGGACCGAACTGGTAGCAACCGAACATGCTCGAGGTGTAGTAAGGGTGTCATGCCTGCACCATAGTGCACTGCGGTGCCGAGACTGCAACAACGACATTTCGGTGGTCGACGGATGGTCGATGGCTGTGGTTCTTCGGTGGTTGAGCAGTGAAAGAATTGGACTCCTACTTGGACTCTACCAAATAATTTGATTTTAGATTAGCTATTCAATAAATAACATTATTTTAATAAATTTAATATTAAATTAAATTATTGTAACACCCCTAACCCGTATCCATTGCCAGATTAGGGTTACTAGGTATCACCGAACAAAACACAACTTTCATACAATCATATAATCACATAGGTCATACTCGAACTTATAATTAAAGCATACATCTGATTAAACATTAAACAAAAATTATAAATCGTAATACAAATACAAATCATACCTCAAATTTCAAGATCATCATTTACGACATAATGTGCATTAATATATATATATATATATATAGCATTAGTTAATTAAAACATGGTCAATTATACTTCTAATTCTCCTCTAAATAATTATGCTTATGACTTCCAAAACACATATCATTTCAATATACAACATTTCATACATACCTAAAATATATACCATTATGCCTATTCAATTGCCAAATATCCAACATATCATTACCTTAACTCAACATGTACGCATATTATAAGGAAACAAATAACTCCTTACTTGTCACTTTTTGACCAAACATATCTGCAACTTTAGTAACCATTTCAAAAAGCCGAACATGCTTTAATGCCATTTATTTAATACACATTTTAACTTATCAAAATAAACCATTATATAAACACAAATACAAGCTATAATATACTTCAGTTACCTACTAATTATTATGCCAAAAATTACACATACTTACTAATTTATTTTTTTTTGACAAATCGGCAACCAAAAGTAACTACATAAATAGTATAAATTTTTGCCATCAAATCATAAGTTAAAATATGTCATTTCATATTCAAG
The DNA here is from genome assembly GCA_005393395.2 of Gossypium australe. NCBI lineage: Eukaryota > Viridiplantae > Streptophyta > Magnoliopsida > Malvales > Malvaceae > Gossypium > Gossypium australe. The sequence continues at coordinate 123,436,232 of CM016619.1, forward strand.
TCATACTTATTTTGCACATCATGTACTACACCAAATTATTTCATATATAAGATCAACCTACTTTATAAATATATTCGGCTACCATAATTTACTTTAAACACTTTTCTTAAATGTCATTTAACAACCGAACTTATACAACCAATTTCACATTCAATACATGCTCATTGTATCGAATCATATCAATCCACAATATAACATCACATATATATATGTCACTTCACACTTCCAAACATATATCCATCCTCCAATTTATAACATAAAACACATTTCCAAAATAGATTTAGATCAAGGTCGAATATACACAAGCTCTTTCATACTTTTTAGCCGAATCATAAAGTAAAATATAACCACCTCATATATTTACACCACATAATCAAAATGATCATTCTTTAGTCTTTAATAAACTTTGCATTTTTATCTATTTAGCCAAACCACATCTCAAGACTATATCATCAAGCATCTACCAAGTATATAACATACATATGATATGCACATTACTTTCGAAACGGCTTAAACCATAACCAACTCACCCAAATATTAGTAAAGCATACCAGGCACATCTCACATATATACCATGATCGAATTTGCATAAACTTAAGCATTATAACTAGCCATTTTCGCATGGCTTGTAATTACAAATCAAAGTTAACCAAAACATAAGCTAGCCTATACATGCCATAAGTTCAAAGTTCAACTTTTATAAGTACCGAAAAAAGATCGATAGTGTGATGGATTTATCTGACAATCCCTGAGCTCGTAACTAGCTTTCAAAATCTATAAAACAACTAACAAACACATACACAGTAAGCTTTCATATCTTAGTAAGTCATAAGCAAATAATGATCAAATAAACATTAGCATTAAATCAACTAGCCAAATCAAACAGACCTTAACCAAATGTACATTTATTATGCTTGCAAACTCAAACATTATCACATATACAATAGCATTATAACATCAATGGCCAGATGCACATTGATAAACCATAATTTATACATAATTTTACCCCATGCTTGGCTTATTTTTGGATGAATTTTCATTAGGTTTGATGAATTCGATGCTTCTAATACTTTAATTTCATGTTTTACAGTCAGGAGAGCTTAGGTAGTCGAAAAGAACGAGAAACGGGCCAAAAAGGGGCAAAATAGGCATACTTTAATCAACACGGCCTGCACTGTCAGACCACACGGCCGTGTATGGCGAGCAGAATCGAGCACAGCCTGAGGTTATCAAACACGGGCATGTCAATGCCGAAACCAGGATTAATTCTATTCGGAAAAGGCTACTTGTGGGCCAAGAAAGGAGTCCCAAAGCCTATATAAACACCCTAGGGGGCACCCTAAAAGGGGACGCCGAGTAGAAGGCAGAAATTACTCGAAGACAGCCGTCGGGAGCAGCTTGGAAGGAGGATCTCCATCAAGACTGAAGATCTCCTATTAATTTCTCTTGAAGTTTTTGGGTTTTCTTATGTTTTGTTATTTTCCTTATTTTAAGATGTCTCCCTCTACCAGTATAAACTAAATTCCCTAAATACCTAAGGGGATGAAGCCTAAGATAGATCTTATTATTATTTGATTTATAAGATAAATACTTGTTCTTATTCTTAATTGTGAGTTCTTATTCTTGTTTTGATAATTCAGGTTATTAATTCAAGTCGAATGTGCTTATTTAGTGGAGCAAAAGTCCCTGTTTAATAGTAGATCAACACAATTAAGAGGAGTTGATTGCAACCCTAGAAATAGGGCGACGAAAATCTGCCGGATTAGAGTCAAATCTAATAAGGGAATCCATAGATCGAGTTAATGCGACAATAGGGGTTTTAATTAGAAAGAGATTTCAATTAATCAACCTAGAGTCAGTTGTTTTTAGTCTTGAAAGAGATATTAACATAAATCAGGGATTTCTACGGATTAAGTCAAGTGAATAAATCATATGAATCAAAAGTAATAAGTGAAGTCTAGGTGGATTCTTCCTTAGGTATTGTCTTTATCATATAAGTTGTCTAAAAGTATTTTCCTAATTCATTCTCTGTCGTGCTTTTTAATTAGTTTTAGTTTAAAAGAAATCACCCCAATTCTTAGGCTAAATAATAGAAAGATAGTAATTACTAGTACTCTTGGTCCTTATGGATACGATATTACTGTTCTTACCATAACTATACTATAAACGATAGGTACGCTTGCCTTTATTGTGACCATAGTTAGTTTTAGACACATCAAGTTTTTGGCGCTGTTGCCGGGGACTAAGATATTAGGAGCACTAAATTTTTATTACTTTAGCCATTCTTATTTTTATTTGCAATTTATTTTTATTTTTAGTTTACTAACTTTTTCTTTTCTTTTCTTCTGGCAGGAACTTTTAGTTTATGACTAGAAGGAACCCATCAGGACCATTACTTTTTGACAGTGAGATTGAAGGTACAGCTCGCAGAAACCGAAGAGAAATAAGGCGAAGTCTACAATACATAGAAGAAGAGCAAGAAGACGAAACCAATACTACCAAAGAGATGGTTGATAATAATCCGCTACCTCCTGTGGTTGCCGCAAATCCAGTGAATCAAAATCCTACTCCTCGTACTATGTATGATTATGATAAACCTAATTTAACAGGAACTGAATTAAGTATTGTTAGACTTGTAACAGCCAAATTTTGACCCTAATCGGAACGGTGGTTTCGGGACCACGAATCCGACTCGAAAAAATATTTTGATATTATTTTTTTATGTTTACTATGTGTGAATTAGTGTGTGTAAAGTTTTCGTATTAAAATTTGATCGTTTTGGTGTTTAATTGTGAAAAAGGCTTAAACGCATAAAAAGAAAATTTGGTGGTTAATTGTGTAAGTACTAAATTGATGATGGTTTTATAAATTAAAGTATTGGTAGGATAATTTAGCCATAATGGAGCTTAGTGGCCGGTCAATTTGCATGAAATAGTGAGTGGAAATTCTTTTATTATTGTAAGAGCCCAAATTTGTCCAGGCCCATTACAAACCATAAAGTATAATAAACCAAGTCCAAAAGCGGTAATCCAATAACAGTCCAGAATTTAAAATACAAATAGACCCAACAAAGCTAATCCTTACAGGCCCAATAACCCAATATCAGAGTTGGCCCAAATGGCTCAAATAGGATGGGATTTCGGAAACCCTAGCCACGGAGACCTAGCAGTGCCGCGCGCGTGTCTCCACTTGCGTTACCAAGCACGCCACCACTTGCCTCCCTCTTCACATCCGTGTACCAGGCTGGCCTCCGTACCTTCGTACCTGCACAACACAACAAAAAACAACGACAACAGCAAGAAAAACAAAAAGAAAAAAGGTTGTATTTTTTATTTTTCATTTTTTATTTTCAAAATTCGGCTATAAAAAGCCAGAAGAAACATTGTAACGGGGTTCACATCTTCACGATTTCGAATACAAACAGAGGAATATACAAAGAAATAGAGAGAAAGATTTGAAAAAAGGTTACTTTCGATTTGATTATTTTTCTTCGTTTCATTTTTGTTTTCAATCGAGTAAAATAAATGAACAGAAAATGAGGGTTACCTTCGCAAAAGGGACCATCGGAGAGCCGTCTCCATCGTCGAAATCGAACCCTCCTCTGGTTTTAAGGTTGGAATTCGGCTAAGAAGGAAAAGAAAAGGGGGCCAAATTTGGTCTTCACTTGGCGCCGTCACCGATTACTATGGTGTTTGGTCGTCAGATAGCCTTAGGACGTCTGGTTTTGAGGCGGCTGATTAGAGAAAGGTTTAGAAGAATATTAGGTTTTTCTTTTCTGTTTTAAATGAATGAATGAGTTAGAATTAGGTCTTATTTTGTTCTTTATTAAGGCGCACGAAACTGCACCGTTTAGGCCCGTTTCAATGGCTCTAAAACGGTGCCGTGTTGGCCAATATCCAATGACCCGATTCAACCCGACCCGAGCATTACGGGACCCGTGTGTTCTCACCAGGGAGGGATATTTGCGCAATTGGTCCCTCTCTGTTTCGCCGTGGCTTGATTGAATCCCTTTTGCTGTTTCTTTTGATTATTGCTATTTTTACCCTGAATTTTAAGCACCAATTCAGTTCAGTCCTCATTTAAGTGTTGCGTTTTGGAACTTGGAATATTTTCGTATTTAACCCTTCTTGCTTTGCGCGCATTTCTATTCGATCCTTGTGCATAGTTAAAAAATTTTATTTATTTATAAAGTAGCCCTTTGATTCCATTTTTATTTCGATTAAGTACTTTCTTATTTTTTGTTTATAATTTTTGTAACCTTTTAGTATTAAATTTATTTATTACCTAAGTATTTTATATGAAATCGTTTTGGAAATTAGTTTTATAATGTTATAATTTGTTTTAGTTTCTATTTAAATCAATTTTATTCATTGTGTAAATATTTTATCTCAACATTATATATTATGGATTTCTTAGGTGGCTCTTATAATATTTATTTTGAATATAATTATATGATATTATCTTATACATACATACATATGTAATAGTAGGATTATTTTTATTATTATCTTGTATATATTTACTCCTTAATTAATTCATATGAATATTTTGTTTCTTTTAAATTTATGTATACAAATATGAATTTCCATTATAATTTTGATATACATAGTCTTTCATTTCATTGTATATTTTAACTTTGATATACATAGTCTTTCATTTCATTGTATATTTTAACTTACTTCAAACATTCTTATATACTATTACTGACATATGTTTTGTATACATTAAGTTCATTTTAAAATTTCACATACATAAATTTTTTTAGATAACGCAATGTTGGGTGTAATTTTCCATTCAACCAGATAGCCAAATATCCTTTTCAATTAAGTATCTTGAGGATCAAAGATGATCTCAGTGTCGAGGTACAAAGGTATTATGTCCAAACGTACTGGATGTGATATTTTTATTTCCTTCGAAACGAGTTAATCTTGAAGTTCAAGATTCAATATAAACTAACTTTCTTTAAGAAAATTTGCATTTTATAGCATGTTGTTAATACGATTTTTGACTTGTGTACATTTTGCGATTAATGTTTATGCATTATATTATTGTTACGCCTCAAATTCTAATACGTTCTACTTTTTATTTAAATGTTAAAATGCATTTCAAGTCAAGTATAAAATTTTGTTTTTCTCCAAAATAAGGCAATGTTTGTATGTTTGAGAAGTTAGAAAATTATGCCCTAACGTACTGGGTGTCAATTTTCTGTCCAACTAGATAAACAAATACTCTTCTTTAATTTCATGTTTTGAAGATCAAAGATGATCTCGGTGTCGGGCTATAAAGGTGTTATGTCCTAACGCACTGGATGTGATATTTTTATTTCCTTCGAAACGGATTAATCTTGAAATTCAAATTCAATATTGATTAATTTTCCTTAGACAATTTATATCAAAAACATTTCTGAATTTTCAACATTAGGACATCAATTAGTCGATTTGGTACCAATTTTGGGCGTTGCGAGGGTGCTAATCCTTCCTCGCACGTAACCGACTCCCGAACTCGTTTTCTTCTAGAAATTCGTAGACCAAAATTTATTTTAAAGGTGACCCAATCACACCAAAACAAAAAGGATTGGTGGCAATTCCCTATCTTTAAAGTCGATCCTCATTTTTTCCAAACCCAAAATAAAAATGGTTTCGACAGCTTGGTGACTCCACTGGGGACTGGTTGAGAGCCAGGCCATAAATTGATTAATTTTTGTCCTTCTGATTGAAAATCTGGAAAATCGTTTTGAAAAAATCATGTTTCTTTTGATGCATTTGTTTATGCTATAATGTTGAGTCTTATAAAATACTTTGGCATTGCATAACCGTTGTGGTCACACCTTTTTGTGGGAGTGGGAAGCTATGCCTTCGTGAGGTTTTCACCTCTGCACGGGCTAGTGGACTGCTTCCGGAATACACTTGTACCTATGTGCTTCGTGAGGTTTTCACCTCCGCATGGCTATAGGGAAATGTATTCCCCTGAACCGAACTCGATCCATATGAGCCTATAATGGGTGAGGATTGAGGAATCTGCTGGTTTAGGTACCCTCTCTTTAGAACCAAACCACATATAGCGAATCCTAAGAGCTAACCATAGGTAAAGCTGTGTCAAACCCTAGTGGTCACTCATTTAGGTAATCTATTTTGGTTGTCTATTTTTGTGCTAACGTGTTTTGTGCTGTTTATGTTTGCACTACATTACATTGGATTGTATTGCATTATCATAGAAAGGAGATATTGATTAGTAATTCGATTGCTAAATAGGGGAGTTTGTCATAAGGAAATGAATCTCTTGATAAAGTGGATTATAATACGGTCATCCGAATAGGGTCCAAGTAAACACAACGAAAGAAGACTGATAGTCCGCGAAGAAAAACAAGACTTTTCTTCATTGCCCGAGGATTCAAGCTAACAAGGATCATTCGAGAGCCGTCATGTCTCGATTCTTTTAAAATGAATTAATGAACATTGCGGGGATGAGTAAGCAATGAGTCGCAATCCATATCAATCAAAAGGAGCTAGTGAAGGCATCCATTAGAGAATTCACGAGATTCGATCTTAGCACACCAGATATGAAGAAAAGGGTCAATATCTTCACTTTGAGCATTTACAAACTGGATGTTTTCCTAAAGCACTGGGCACGTGGACAAGGTAGTTTCAGACTTGTTTGGCAGACTTGACAAGAGGATCACATCTATTCTTGTAATTCGGGCTGAAACATTCTGATTTTTGAATACATGCCGAGGAGCAAGTGAAGGAAGATTCATTTGGATGTGCAGAACTCTTGTTGGCGTGGTTCCATAATTGTTTTTGGAGAGTGATAAGGGTTTCTTATCAAGTATTCTCTGAGAACTACGCTCCATCGAAAGAATTAGTTGCCCAAATACAAGAGGTGACGAATCATTGGCAAACCATAGCAGTTCAAGCTAACGTGCTAATTTTGAAGTGAATTAGAATCAGATTAGGGTTATGAGTTAACTTGGCTTCTATGGAAAGTTAAGGCTTCGAGCATTAGGACATGGCCGTATATGTAATCCGTTTTATGTAAAGATATTTGTTTTCTAGAAAAAGTTCTTCTAATGGAATTGAATTCAGAATCAACGTCTCTCTTTCTTCTTGCATTCATTTCATGCATTTGCATTTCATGTATGTGCATTACATCATTTGTATTATACTATTTTCATTACATTGCATCATTTGCATTAGTTTTTACAAAATGACCCTGATTAGGTGAAATATTTTCAGTTAACCTAGAAGACATGGAACGAAGGTTGGAGAGATTAGAGCAAAGGCAAATACAAATGCATGAGCAAGTGGCCAAAATCCAGCAATATATGCGAAATCAAATAAATATGATGCGCCAGTTAACTCAATTACTAATTGGAGGGCTTAAAAAAAGGAGTGGCCCAGTGGTCGACAGTGTGGATGATGACGAAGACATTGTTTATTCTCCAATGAGTGCCTCGGCCCGACCAGACGGGCCCGACCATTTTTATTTTGGGTTTGGAAAAAATGAGGATCGACTTTAAAGATAGGGAGTCGCCACCAATCCTTTTTGTTTAGGTGTGATTGGGTCACCTTTAAAATAAATTTTGGTCTACGAATTTCTAAAAGAAAACGAGTTCGGGAGTCGGTTACTTGCGAGGAAGGATTAGCACCCTCGCAACGCCCAAAATTGGTACCAAATCGACTAATTGATGTCCTAATCCTGAAAATTCAGAAATGTTTGAGATATAAATTGTCTAAGGAAAATTAATCAATATTGAATTTGAATTTCAAGATTAACCGGTTTCGAAGGAAATAAAAATATCACATCCAGTGCGTTAGGACATAACACCTTTATACCCCGACATCGAGATCATCTTTGATCTTTGAAACATGAAATTAAAGAAGAGTATTTGTTTATCTGGTTGGACAGAAAATTGACACCCAGTACGTTAGGGCATAATTTTCTAACTTTTCAAAAATACAAACATTGCCTTATTTTGGAGAAAAACAAAATTTTATACTTGACTTGAAATGCATTTTAACATTTAAATAAAAAGTAGAACGTATTAGAATTTGAGGCGTAACAGTAATATAATGCATAAACATTAATCGCAAAATGTACACAAGTCAAAAATCGTATTAATAACATGCTATAAAATGCATTTTTTCTTAAAGAAAGTTAGTTTATATTGAATCTTGAACTTCAAGATTAACTCGTTTTGAAGGAAATAAAAATATCACATCCAGTACGTTAGGACATAATACCTTTGTACCTCGACACTGAGTGTAACATCCTAGATTAGGGGTTATGCGTTCGTGTGTAATTCATGAGATAGTGGGCTCAGTGGGTGTGTTGGATGTGTTCTGAGGAGTTCTAGGAACCCTAAGGTGTATGGAAATGTATGGAAATATATGGAAATGTATGGAAATGTATGGAAATGTATGGAACAGTATGGAAATGTAAGGAAATGTATGGAAATGTATGGAAATGTATGGAAATGTATGGAAATGTATGGAAATGTGTAGAAATGTATGGAAATGTAAGGCAATGTATGTAAGGAAATGTAAGGAAATGCTTTGGAAACGTTAAGTTTAAAAGAGGAAAGTGAACATTTTTGGAAACTAGGGGATGTAAGGAAATGATGTGGAAATGATTCAAAAGAGGAAAGTAAACATTTTTGGAAACTTGAAAATGTAAGGAAATGTCAAGTTTAAAGAGCCAAACGAAAATTTTTGGAAACTTGGAAATGTAAAGAAATGTCAAGTTTTAAGGCTTAAAAAGAGAAAACTAAGGCAAGGTGGCCTTAAGAAAAATAATAGGAGGAATTTGACACACAAACAGGCTTGGAAAAGTGGCCTGGAAATGCCACTTAAGGCCCAGGTAAGTGACGCCACCTACATGAGCAAGTGGGCCTGAGTTCGAGTCACATGGGAAGCAAATAAAAGAAATTTTATTTTGCTTCCAGAAGAAGTGAGGTGGACGACACAAGCTATTTAAAAAGGAAGAGTTTTATTCTCTTTAAATTTCGGCAATTAATGGGATAAATAAGGGATTTAAATTGGATTATGTTTTTTTGAAGAGAAAATAGATGGATAAATATGGATTTATTTCTTTTATTTTGATAGATAAGGAAGAGATAAAAGAGGATTATTATTAATATTATTTTTATTAAGAGATAAGAGATAATAAAGGATATTTCTTTAATTATTTTAAATTAGAAAGATAAAGCTATCAAATAAAGAAGAGTGGTGGCCAAGTAAGGGACTCTAGCCTAGTAAATTTGGCTATAAAAGGAAAAGAGAGGCCATTCATTCGTTCACTTTTCCTTTGCCGAATTTCTTAAGCAAATTCTCTTATCTCTGCCGAAAATTCCCTAAGACATTCCCCTCTCTCTGCCGAAATTTTCCTAGCCAATTTTCTCTTTTCTCTGCTATTTTGTTAAAACCAAAAACCCTAGTAAAGCAAGCCAATCTCTTCATCTTTCTTTTCTTCCTATTTCTCCTTACCAATCCATTCAAAAGCCAAATCTTGGAAAGGCTTCAAGCATAGGTGCTGTCGATTTCTTCAAAGGATCTTTCGGGATTTACTAAGTGTCGACTATAAGGAAGGAGAAGTTCTTTTCCCGAAGGTACACCATAGGTCGCGTGTTCCCTAGTTATTCGGTGAATTTCAGGATTTAAGAATCTAAGGTAAGTCATATTTAACATTCGGCTAAGGGTTATTTGTTGTGAATAAATGTTAGAAATTGATCTAACATGTAGTTATAGGGATTTCGACAGAGGGATACAAGGATTTCGGGATTTGAGAATTTCAAGGTAAGTTTTAAGTATACTAATCCTACTAGGATTTGGAATTTTGGCCGAATGGCTTTTTATTAAGGTAAAAAGTGATTAATCAATTGTAGGAACTTGAGATCTAATGCAGTAGATCAGATCTCGGGATCTCAAGGAATCTGTTAAGCGAATCAGGTGTGTACCCTACCCTAAGTTTTGATAGGTTCATGGCTATGTTTAAATTAAATGTATTATTAAGAATGTGTGTACTCCACACTATCTTTGTAATATGAATTATGGTTGCATATATTAAAATATATGTTAATAAAAATATGAGCATGGCTAAAGTACCGTGTTATGGTACTAAGTACTCAGGTACGTTTCCTACTTCTACTAGGAATATGAAATATGTTATTCGTAACATGAGAATATGATAAGAATTTGAACTATGGTATATTATGCATATTAATGGGGCATTTGATTGTATATTGAAAGGGGAAGTGAAAAGTGGTGATTTAATACCACAGTAATCTGAAAAGTGGTGACTTACGACCACAGTAATCTGAAAAGTGGTTTCCTAAAACCACAGATGCGGAGCCTTAAGCTCGCAAGTTGGTGTGTAGCGGAAGGAGGGTCGACTTAGTAGTCCCCACGGTGTGTTTGGCAGGTACGGGGGTGTGTAGCGGATGGACAATTAGGTTTGGGTTTGGGAATGCATCATAACTTGTATCTTATGTTTCGAATGTGTAACTATTGTATGCCTGATTCTATTATGATTTAGTGTCATGTACACATTGAGTCTGTTTGACTCACCCCGTTGGGGAATATTTTTCAGGTGATGAGCAGTAATGGACCGGGTCGGCAGGAGCTTAAAGGTGGCCATGCACAGCAAGCAAATTATTTAAATTGGACATTTTATTTTATTTAAGTACTCTACAATTTTATTTTGGGTTTTTATTTGATGTAATAAGGCCATAAGGCCATAGTGGATTACTTTATTTTATTTTATTTATTATGTTTACGAATTTTTATAAATTAAAGTTTAAGCAAATACATTTTTAAAATAAACCTTAAATGTTTTGTCACTATAAATAAATGGATTTCAATGTTAGATAAATTGGTTTTCAGCACAAGCCCAACCCAAACAATATTTTTGTAAAAATCACACAAGTTTTTCCTAAGTAACAAAAGAACTTTGAACCGGTTTACTTGAGGAACATACCAGATCTGGTCCAGGCTCGTGGGCCGGGTGTGGGGTGTTTCAGCTTGGTATCAGAGCCCAGTTTTAAAACTCTCGGCCTGTGGGCTAAGGCCCAAAACATTTTGAATTCGAGCCCAATTGATTTCCTTTGAACATAAGCAGGTTTTATGGCATGGCACCTAAGTCTCCGACCCGCAGTCCACCAGGTAAGTACCCCTAACTTTATGTGTGATTCTGTGATTTATGAACTGTATAAGGGTAGATAAGGCATGGAACATAGAATAGAATGATAGGAACTTGAACCCTAGGACTAGTCTACTCAAACACAAACACATAAGACGTAATGCATTAAACAACCCTATGGCTAAGTCACTGAGCTAAGGGTGTGGTAACCTCTGTGCGCATGTCTAGGAATGGTTTCGGTGGGAGCTTGGTATTTAAGCAGTCCGCGTGACTCACCTCCTCTCCACACGAATCCTGCCTGGTGCGTAGCTTTGGTTCACCCTGACCAAAGAGGGCTCGGACATATGCTAAACATAATGACTAAAACCCGAAAGGGAACTAGCCATGTTTTAAAAAAAAAAAAATTTACAACATTTTCTGAAAAACTCCTGATTTGCGAAAATTACAAAAATGCCCTCAGTGGTGAAATTACCAAAATGCCCTTGGTTTATAAAATGTTCAACTACTCAACAGCTTTACCAAAAAATTTTTTTTTTATTATTTTGGAAACATTCAAAACCCTAATTTGTAAAACATCAAAACACCTTGATTTTGGAAAATTACAAAATTGCCCTTAATTTACAAAATTACCAAAATGACCCTGATTTCCAAAAATTTTGCAACATCCCCATTTTTGAAGGAACACTTTTCAAAAAGAACCCTCAAAGTTTTACAACTTTTGAAATATCCCTAATTTATTGAACTTTACAAATTTACCCTGATTTGTAAAAATTTACCGAAATACCCCTGGAATTTCAAAATTACCGAAATACCCTCGGATTTCAAAAATTACCAAAATACCCTTATTGACAAAATCACCAAGGAACCTTATTTTGACAAATTACAAAAATACCCCTATAGGGCAAATTACGAAAATACCCCTGGGTAGTGGAATAACAACAACAATGAAAACTACAACGTTTCTCTGAATGAACGAAGGTTCATAATTGTTTGATGGATGTATGAATGAATGAAAAGACTGTGTGCATGTATGGATACGAAAGAACCACTCCTAAAATTTTTCCATAAAAATTCTTCGCGAATAATCAGTGAAATAAGGACTAATTCATAAAACTTTTTACTCGGATTAAATCGCGACGTTAGAAATAAGTTCTAGGGGACGTGAACTTAGGGATTGTGCCTAGAAAGTATGATGGTTCTATTAAGATCAGAGTGCGCAGCGAAAGCATAGTGCGGTGAGAAGGATTGTACGGCTGTTAATAAGTAATTTCGAGGACGAAATTATTTTTAAGGAGGGTAGAACTGTAACATCCTAGATTAGGGGTTATGCGTTCGTGTGTAATTCATGAGATAGTGGGCTCAGTGGGTGTGTTGGATGTGTTCTGAGGAGTTCTAGGAACCCTAAGGTGTATGGAAATGTATGGAAATGTATGGAAATGTATGGAAATGTATGAAAAAGTATGGAAATGTAAGGAAATGTATGGAAATGTATGGAAATGTATGGAAATGTATGGAAATGTGTGGAAATGTATGGAAATGTAAGGCAATGTATGTAAGGAAATGTAAGGAAATGTAAGGAAATGCTTTGGAAACGTTAAGTTTAAAAGAGGAAAGTGAACATTTTTGGAAACTAGGGGATGTAAGGAAATGATGTGGAAATGATTCAAAAGAGGAAAGTAAACATTTTTGGAAACTTGGAAATGTAAGGAAATGTCAAGTTTAAAGAGCCAAACGAAAATTTTTGGAAACTTGGAAATGTAAAGAAATGTCAAGTTTTAAGGCTTAAAAAGAGAAAACTAAGGCAAGGTGGCCTTAAGAAAAATAATAGGAGGAATTTGACACACAAACAGGCTTGGAAAAGTGGCCTGGAAATGCCACTTAAGGCCCAGGTAAGTGACGCCACCTACATGAGCAAGTGGGCCTGAGTTCGAGTCACATGGGAAGCAAATAAAAGAAATTTTATTTTGCTTCCAGAAGAAGTGAGGTGGACGACACAAGCTATTTAAAAAGGAAGAGTTTTATTCTCTTTAAATTTCGGCAATTAATGGGATAAATAAGGGATTTAAATTGGATTATTTTTTTTGAAGAGATAATAGATGGATAAATATGGATTTATTTCTTTTATTTTGATAGATAAGGAAGAGATAAAAGAGGATTATTATTAGTATTATTTTTATTAAGAGATAAGAGATAATAAAGGATATTTCTTTAATTATTTTAAATTAAAGAGATAAAGCTATCAAATAAAGATGAGTGGTGGCCAAGTAAGGGACTCTAGCCTAGTAAATTTGGCTATAAAAGGAAAAGAGAGGCCATTCATTCATTCACTTTTCCTTTGCCGAATTTCTTAAGCAAATTCTCTTCTCTCTGCCGAAAATTCCCTAAGACATTCCCCTCTCTCTGCCGAAATTTTCCTAGCCAATTTTCTCTTTTCTCTGCTATTTTATTAAAACAAAAAACCCTAGTAAAGCAAGCCAATCTCTTCATCTTTCTTTTCTTCCTATTTCTCCTTACCAATCCATTCAAAAGCCAAATCTTGGAAAGGCTTCAAGCATAGGTGCTGTCGATTTCTTCAAAGGATCTTTCGGGATTTACTAAGTGTCGACTACAAGGAAGGAGAAGTTCTTTTCCCGAAGGTACACCATAGGTCGCGTGTTCCCTAGTTATTCGGTGAATTTCGGGATTTAAGAATCTAAGGTAAGTCATATTTAACATTCGGCTAAGGGTTATTTGTTGTGAATAAATGTTAGAAATTGATCTAACATGTAGTTATAGGGATTTCGACAGAGGGATACAAGGATTTCGAGATTTGAGAATTTTAAGGTAAGTTTTAAGTATACTAATCCTACTAGGATTTGGAATTTTGGCCGAATGGCTTTTTATTAAGGTAAAAAGTGATTAATCAATTGTAGGAACTTGAGATCTAAGGCAGTAGATCAGATCTCGGGATCTCAAGGAATCTGTTAAGCGAATCAGGTGTGTACCCTACCCTAAGTTTTGATAGGTTCATGGCTATGTTTAAATTAAATGTATTATTAAGAATGTGTGTACTCCACACTATCTTTGTAATATGAATTATGGTTGCATATATTAAAATATATGTTAATAAAAATATGAGCATGGCTAAAGTACCGTGTTATGGTACTAAGTACTCAGGTACGTTTCCTACTTCTACTAGGAATATGAAATATGTTATTCGTAACATGAGAATATGATAAGAATTTGAACTATGGTATATTATGCATATTAATGGGGCATTTGGTTGTATATTGAAAGGGGAAGTGAAAAGTGGTGATTTAATACCACAGTAATCTGAAAAGTGGTGACTTACGACCACAGTAATCTGAAAAGTGGTGATCTAAGACCATAGTAATCTGAAAAGTGGTTTCCTAAAACCACAGATGCGGAGCCTTAAGCCCGCAAATTGGTGTGTAGCGGAAAGAGGGTCGACTTAGTAGTCCCCACGGTGTGTTTGGCAGGTATGGGGGTGTGTAGCGGATGGACATTTAGGTTTGGGTTTGGGAATGCATCATAACTTGTATCTTATGTTTCGAATGTGTAACTATTGTATGCCTGATTCTATTATGATTTAGTGTCGTGTACACATTGAGTCTGTTTGACTCACCCTGTTGGGGAATATTTTTCAGGTGATGAGCAGTAATGGACCGGGTCGGCAGGAGCTTAAAGGTGGCCATGCACAACAAGCAAATTATTTAAATTGGACATTTTATTTTATTTAAGTACTCTACAATTTTATTTTGGGTTTTCATTTGATGTAATAAGGCCATAAGGCCATAGTGGATTACTTTATTTATTTTATTTATTATGTTTACGAATTTTTATAAATTAAAGTTTAAGCAAATACATTTTTAAAATAAACCTTAAATGTTTTGTCACTATAAATAAATGGATTTCAATGTTAGATAAATTGGTTTTCAGCACAAGCCCAACCCAAACAATTTTTTTTTAAAAATCACACAAGTTTTTCCTAAGTAACAAAAGAACTTTGAACCGGTTTACTTGAGGAACATACCAGATCCGGTCCAGGCTCGTGGGCCGGGTGTGGGGTGTTTCAGCTTGGTATCAGAGCCCAGTTTTAAAACTCTCGGCCTGTGGGCTAAGGCCCAAAACGTTTTGAATTCGAGCCCAAATGATTTTCTTTGAACATAAGCAGGTTTTATGGCATGGCACCTAAGTCTCCGACCCGCAGTCCACCAGGTAAGTACCCCTAACTTTATGTGTGATTCTGTGATTTATGAACTGTATAAGGGTAGATAAGGCATGGAACATAGAATAGAATGATAGGAACTTGAACCCTAGGACTAGTCTACTCAAACACAAACACATAAGACGTAATGCATTAAACAACCCTATGGCTAAGTCACTGAGCTAAGGGTGTGGTAACCTCTGTGCGCATGTCTAGAAATGGTTTCGGTGGGAGCTTGGTATTTAAGCAGTCCGCGTGACTCACCTCCTCTCCACACGAATCCTGCCTGGTGCGTAGCTTTGGTTCACCCTGACCAAAGAGGGCTCGGACATAGGCTAAACATAATGACTAAAACCCGAAAGGGAACTAGCCATGTTTTAAAAAAAAAAATTTACAACATTTTTTGAAAAACTCCTGATTTGCGAAAATTGCAAAAATGCCCTCAGTGGTGAAATTACCAAAATGCCTTTGGTTTATAAAATGTTCAACTACTCAACAGCTTTACCAAAATTTTTTTTTTTATTATTTTGGAAACATTCAAAAACCCTAATTTGTAAAACATCAAAACACCTTGATTTTGGAAAATTACAAAATTGCCCCTAATTTACAAAATTACCAAAATGACCCTGATTTCCAAAAATTTTGCAACATCCCCATTTTTGAAGGAACACTTTTCAAAAAGAACCCTCAAAGTTTTACAACTTTTGAAATATCCCTAATTTATTGAACTTTACAAATTTACCCTGATTTGTAAAAATTTACCGAAATACCCCTGGAATTTCAAAATTTCTGAAATACCCTCAGATTTCAAAAATTACCAAAATACCCTTATTGACAAAATCACCAAGGAACCTTATTTTGACAAATTACAAAAATACCCCTGTAGGGAAAATTACGAAAATACCCCTGGGTAGTGGAATAACAACAACAATGAAATCTACAACGTTTCTCTGAATGAACGAAGGTTCATAATTGTTTGATGGATGTATGAATGAATGAAAAGACTGTGTGCATGTATGGATACGAAAGAACCACTCCTAAAATTTTTCCATAAAAATTCTTCGCGAATAATCAGTGAAACAAGGACTAATTCATAAAACTTTTTACTCGGATTAAATCGCGACGTTAGAAATAAGTTCTAGGGGACGTGAACTTAGGGATTGTGCCTAGAAAGTATGATGGTTCTATTAAGATCAGAGTGCGCAGCGAAAGCATAGTGCGGTGAGAAGGATTGTACGGCTGTTAATAAGTAATTTCGAGGACGAAATTATTTTTAAGGAGGGTAGAACTGTAACATCCTAGATTAGGGGTTATGCGTTCGTGTGTAATTCATGAGATAGTGGGCTCAGTGGGTGTGTTGGATGTGTTCTGAGGAGTTCTAGGAACCCTAAGGTGTATGGAAATGTATGGAAATGTATGGAAATGTATGGAAATGTATGGAAAAGTATGGAAATGTAAGGAAATGTATGGAAATGTATGGAAATGTATGGAAATGTATGGAAATGTATGGAAATGTGTGGAAATGTATGGAAATGTAAGGCAATGTATGTAAGGAAATGTAAGGAAATGCTTTGGAAACGTTAAGTTTAAAAGAGGAAAGTGAACATTTTTGGAAACTAGGGGATGTAAGGAAATGATGTGGAAATGATTCAAAAGAGGAAAGTAAACATTTTTGGAAACTTGGAAATGTAAGGAAATGTCAAGTTTAAAGAGCCAAACGGAAATTTTTGGAAACTTGGAAATGTAAAGAAATGTCAAGTTTTAAGGCTTAAAAAGAGAAAACTAAGGCAAGGTGGCCTTAAGAAAAATAATAGGAGGAATTTGACACACAAACAGGCTTGGAAAAGTGGCCTGGAAATGCCACTTAAGGCCCAGGTAAGTGACGCCACCTACATGAGCAAGTGGGCCTGAGTTCGAGTCACATGGGAAGCAAATAAAAGAAATTTTATTTTGCTTCCAGAAGAAGTGGGGTGGACGACACAAGCTATTTAAAAAGGAAGAGTTTTATTCTCTTTAAATTTCGGCAATTAATGGGATAAATAAGGGATTTAAATTGGATTATTTTTTTTTGAAGAGATAATAGATGGATAAATATGGATTTATTTCTTTTATTTTGATAGATAAGGAAGAGATAAAAGAGGATTATTATTAGTATTATTTTTATTAAGAGATAAGAGATAATAAAGGATATTTCTTTAATTATTTTAAATTAAAGAGATAAAGCTATCAAATAAAGAAGAGTGGTGGCCAAGTAAGGGACTCTAGCCTAGTAAATTTGGCTATAAAAGGAAAAGAGAGGCCATTCATTCATTCACTTTTCCTTTGCCGAATTTCTTAAGCAAATTTTCTTCTCTCTGCTGAAAATTCCCTAAGACATTCCCCTCTCTCTGCCGAAATTTTCCTAGCCAATTTTCTCTTTTCTCTGCTATTTTGTTAAAACCAAAAACCCTAGTAAAGCAAGCCAATCTCTTTATCTTTCTTTTCTTCCTATTTCTCCTTACCAATCCATTCAAAAGCCAAATCTTAGAAAGGCTTCAAGCATAGGTGCTGTCGATTTCTTCAAAGGATCTTTCGGGATTTACTAAGTGTCGACTACAAGGAAGGAGAAGTTCTTTTCCCGAAGGTACACCATAGGTCGCGTGTTCCCTAGTTATTCGGTGAATTTCGGGATTTAAGAATCTAAGGTAAGTTATATTTAACATTCGGCTAAGGGTTATTTGTTGTGAATAAATGTTAGAAATTGATCTAACATGTAATTATAGGGATTTCGACAGAGGGATACAAGGATTTCGGGATTTGAGAATTTCAAGGTAAGTTTTAAGTATACTAATCCTACTAGGATTTGGAATTTTGGCCGAATGGCTTTTTATTAAGGTAAAAAGTGATTAATCAATTGTAGGAACTTGAGATCTAAGGCAGTAGATCAGATCTCGGGATCTCAAGGAATCTGTTAAGCGAATCAGGTGTGTACCCTACCCTAAGTTTGATAGGTTCATGGCTATGTTTAAATTAAATGTATTATTAAGAATGTGTGTACTCCACACTATCTTTGTAATATGAATTATGGTTGCATATATTAAAATATATGTTAATAAAAATATGAGCATGGCTAAAGTACCGTGTTATGGTACTAAGTACTCAGGTACGTTTCCTACTTCTACTAGGAATATGAAATATGTTATTCGTAACATGAGAATATGATAAGAATTTGAACTATGGTATATTATGCATATTAATGGGGCATTTGGTTGTATATTGAAAGGGGAAGTGAAAAGTGGTGATTTAATACCACAGTAATCTGAAAAGTGGTGACTTACGACCACAGTAATCTGAAAAGTGGTGATCTAAGACCATAGTAATCTGAAAAGTGGTTTTCTAAAACCACAGATGCGGAGCCTTAAGCCTGCAAATTGGTGTGTAGCGGAAGGAGGGTCGACTTAGTAGTCCCCACGGTGTGTTTGGCAGGTACGGGGGTGTGTAGCGGATGGACAATTAGGTATGGGTTTGGGAATGCATCATAACTTGTATCTTATGTTTCGAATGTGTAACTATTGTATGCCTGATTCTATTATGATTTAGTGTCGTGTACACATTGAGTCTGTTTGACTCACCCCGTTGGGGAATATTTTTCAGGTGATGAGCAGTAATGGACCGGGTCGGCAGGAGCTTAAAGGTGGCCATGCACAGCAAGCAAATTATTTAAATTGGACATTTTATTTTATTTAAGTACTCTACAATTTTATTTTGGGTTTTTATTTGATGTAATAAGGCCATAAGGCCATAGTGGATTACTTTATTTTATTTTATTTATTATGTTTACGAATTTTTATAAATTAAAGTTTAAGCAAATACATTTTTAAAATAAACCTTAAATGTTTTGTCACTATAAATAAATGGATTTCAATGTTAGATAAATTGGTTTTCAGCACAAGCCCAACCCAAACAATATTTTTTTAAAAATCACACAAGTTTTTCCTAAGTAACAAAAGAACTTTGAACCGGTTTACTTGAGGAACATACCAAATCTGGTCAAGGCTTGTGGGCCGGGTTTGGGGTGTTTCACTGAGATCATCTTTGATCCTCAAGATACTTAATTGAAAAGGATATTTGGCTATCTGGTTGAACGGAAAATTACACCCAGTACGTTAGGGCATACTTTTCCATACTCCCAAACATACAAACATTGCCTTATCTAAAAAAAATTATGTATGTGAAATTTTAAAATGAACTTAATGTATACAAAACATTTGTAAGTAATAGTATATAAGAATGTTTGAAGTAAGTTAAAATATACAATGAAATGAAAGACTATGTATATCAAAATTATAATGGAAATTCATATCTGTATACATAAATTTAAAAGAAACAAAATATTCATATGAATTAATTAAGGAGTAAATATATATAAGATAATAGTAAAAATAATCCTACTATTACATATGTATGTATGTACAAGATAATATCATATAATTATATTCAAAATAAATATTATAAGAGTCATCTAAGAAATCCATAATATATAATGTTGAGATAAAGTATTTATACAATGAATAAAATTGATTTAAATAGAAAATAAAACAAATTATAACATTATAAAACTAATTTCCAAAACGATTTCATATAAAATACTTAGGTAATAAATAAATTTAATACTAAAAGGTTACAAAAATTATAAACAAAAAATAAGAAAGTACTTAATCGAAATAAAAATAAAATCAGAGGGCTACTTTATAAATTAATAAAATTATTTAACTATGCACAAGGATCGAATAGAAATGCGCGCAAAGCAAGAAGGGTTAAAGATGAAAATATTCCAGGTTCCAAAACGCAACACTTAAATGAGGACTGAACTGAATTGGTGCTTAAAATTCAGGGTAAAAATAGCAATAATCAAAAGAAACAACAAAAGGGATTCAATCAAGCCACGGTGAAACAGGGAGGGACCAATCGCGCAAATATCCCTCCCTGGTGAGAACACGCGGGTCCCGTAATGCTCGGGTCGAGTTGAATCGGGTCATTGGATATTGGCCAACACGGCACCCTTTTAGAGCCACTGAAACGGGCCTAAACGGTGCCGTTTTGTGCGCCTTAATAAAGAACAAAATAAGACCTAATTCTAACTCATTCATTCATTTAAAACAGAAAAGAAAAACCTAATATTCTTCTAAACCTTCCTCTAATCAGTCGCCTCAAAACCAGACGCCCTAAGGCCATCCGACGGCCAAACACCATAGTAATCGGTGACGGCACCGAGTGAAGACCAAATTTGGCCCCCTTTTATTTTCCTTCTCAGCCGAATTCCAACCTCAAAACCAGAGGAGAGTTCGATTTCGACGAGGGAGACGGCTCTCCGATGGTCCCTTTTGCGAAGGTAACCCTCCTTTTCTGTTCGTTTATTTTACTCGATTGAAAAAAAAAACGAAACGAAGAAAAATAATCAAATCGAAAGTAACCTTTTTTCAAATCTTTCTCTCTATTTCTTTTTATATTCCTCTGTTTGTATTCGAAATCGTGAAGATGTGAACTCCGTTACAATGTTTCTTCTGGCTTTTTATAGCCGAATATTGAAAATAAAAAATGAAAAATAAAAAATACAACCTTTTTTCTTTTTGTTTTTCTTGCTGTTGTCGTTGTGTTTTGTTGTGTTGTGCAGGTACGAAGGTACGGAGGCCAGCCTGGTACATGGATGTGGAGAGGGAGGCGAGTGGTTGCGTGCTTGGTAACACAAGTGGAGACACACGCGCGGCGCTGGTAGGTCTCCGTGGCTAGGGTTTCCGAAATCCCATCCTGTTTGAGCCATTTGGGCCGGCTCTGATATTGGGTTATTAGGCCTGTAGGGATTAGCATTGTTGGGTCTATTTGTATTTTAAATTCTGGACTGTTATTGGATTGCCGCTTTTGGACTTGGTTTATTATACTTTATGGTTTGTAATGGGCCCGGGCAAATTTGGGCTCTTACAATTATATTTTTTATGTTATAATAATAATATAATAATAAAATAATACTATAATGTTATAATAAAACAAAAACAAAAAAAATGGCCATGCATTCATCTTTCTTGGCCGAAACTAAAGAAGAAAATAAAGCTTTGAAAGCTTTGAAATTTTGGCACCTTTGGAAGCTTGATTCGGGTATGTGCTTTGGTCGGTTTTTGATAATTTTTATGTTTTTGAAATCGTTGCTTCGAGTACTACCCGACCCATGCTTGAATTTTTGATTTTGGTGAATATTTTGAGTTAGCCATTGATGTATATTTGTGTTTTGTGATGTTTGATGATAAATTATGAGAGATATGTTTTGGATTAATATATTTTGTATTGGAGTTTTTGATGATTTTGAATTATTAGGACTAAATTGCAGAAATAATAAATTGAAGGGATAAAAGGAAAAATAAATGAAATATATGGATTAGTATGAGCATAGGGAAGATTCGGCCTAACTATGATGTGGTGAGGTTTTGTGTATTTTGTATTTTGTGCAATTAGGACTAATTTGTAAAAGTATGAAATATCAGGGGTAAAATGGTAATTTTCCCATTTATGTGTTGTTGGATTAAATTGAATGAAATAGTGTTTAAATGGGGTTAATTTGAAATTATATAGATCAAGAACAAAAGAAATCGGACTTGGATTGGGGAAAAACGAAAATTGTCGACTAGTCGCCCCGTTCCATTTTACATCGTCCGAGGTAAGTTTTTAAGCAATCATGTTGTATGGAATTTATCTATATTGATGTACCTAAAATTTAATGGAAGTATGTATACTGATTTTTAATATAGCCGAATGAGAGGCATATATATATGTCATTGTTTCATTCGAATGTGATGTGTATATATATGTCAATGATATACCCGAATGTGACAT
The DNA here is from genome assembly GCA_005393395.2 of Gossypium australe. NCBI lineage: Eukaryota > Viridiplantae > Streptophyta > Magnoliopsida > Malvales > Malvaceae > Gossypium > Gossypium australe. Next base: position 123,458,436 of record CM016619.1, read on the forward strand.
TAACCGAATGTGATGCATATATATGGAAATGATATAATTGAATGTGATGTTGATCATAGAAATAAAATAAGCGAATTGGTATATATGCAATTGAGGTTTAAGTTATATATATATATGAATGTGAATAAGTAGCAAGCTTGAGATATGTACTAAATGTGCAAATTTTTAACACCGAGCACTAAGTGTGCGAAATCGGTCATTTGGCACTAAGTGTGCGAATTTTATTATACCGAGCACTAAGCGTGCGAAATCGGTTGTTATGCATTAAGTGTGCGAATTAAATGTCCGAGTACTATGTGTGCGAAATCGGTCATTTGGCACTAAGTGTGCGAATTTTATTATACCGAGCACTAAGTGTGCGAAATCGGTTGTTATGCACTTAGTGTGCGAATTAAATGTCCGAGTACTATGTGTGCGAAATCGGCTAAAGAGCACTAAGTGTGTGATCAATTGTAATCTCAAAGATTGAATTCGGTAAGTTGATACTATGAGATCCTATCATTCGAAATCAAGTATATATGTCAAAGGATGGCTTAGATGGATTGTTATTTTAAAGGTATAATTTTAATATGATTAAGTTTAGTTCGATTGAGATATGATGTCTGAAAATTCGTACAAAGATTATGAAGTGTATAAAAGTTTCGATATATGAATTGGTAACGAAACAGCTTTATAAATATGATATTCAGGCTTTGAACCTAGCAAGCCTAGTGCTGGTGAAAGTATTCGGGCTTTAAGCCTAGCAGGCTTTGTGCCGGTGGATAATATTGGGCTTTAAGCCTAGCAGGCTTTGTGCTGGTGAAAGATATCGGGCTTTATGCCTAGCATGCTTTATACCGGTGAATTATTATAAGTGTATGCTTAAATAGATTCTTGATGATGTGGAACTTAAATTCGGTAAATGAGCTCGATGTTCAGGTATGTGTAAGTCTATTGGTTATTGGAGATAAGGTAAATTAGTAAATTGATATTTGTTACTAGTTATATGTGATACAATTGGAGAATGTATGTGAATTATATGGATTGAATGGTAAGAAAAAAAAATTTAGTAGTTAATTTGTATATACTTGAACAAATGTATATACTTGAACAAATGTATATGTATTGGTTTTGAGATGAGAAAGTGATTTATAGATCGATGTGAAATCTATTATTGAATGTGTGAGTGTTTGGCCTTAAGGCTATGAAAGGTGAAAGTTTATGAATGATGATAAATTATGAGTAAGTGAAATATGAGTAAGTGAATTAGATATAAATTATGAGATGGAATATATGCATGATTATGATATTTCCATGAATGAATTGGTGACTTACTGTGTATTTGAGTTAAATGATTCAGGTACGTATGAGGTTTAATTGTTAAATGAAAAATAAGGTAAGTGAAGTTACTTAACGAAGAACATGGATTATATGAGAAAAGTGATTGTATATGTGTATGTGATTAACTAAATTTGGCCTATTTGAATTGAATTATATATGTTTCTATGGTGAATTATTTGCTTATGGCTTACTAATCTTTCAAAGCTTACTTTGTGCAATTTTCCTATGTTTATAGAGTTTCGAAGACTTGCTCGGTTTTGTAATATCCCGGGTTAGGGGCTGTTTCGTTGTTGCATGTTCTGCATGTTGTTAGTATGTTATGTTGCTATTTCTATGTTTTAGGGGCTTAATTATAGCCTAGGTGTATGCCCGAGTGTTAGGGAGAATTTTTGTTTTTAGGCTTTATAGGAGAGGAGCTGAGGAAGCTGGGGTTTTTATTTTATTTTTGGTGTTTAGTAGCACAAATGAGGAGCTAGCAAAGTGGCAAGGGGGACGCCACATGGAGCTTGGGTGTGACGCCAACTGCAAGGGGGAGGCCTTGTGTTCGAGCTGCAGAGAGGCCACTTTTTGTCACTCTTTTTGACGGCATGGAAGGAAGAGGTAGAAGGCAGTTCAAACTCTGCCTTGGACTTGGTCTTCTCATTCAAATGGTGGGTGGAGAGGGATTTTAGGAGGTTGACTAGTTCAACACATTTGAATGTGTGGAGTGGAGAGTTGTGGGGGATTTGGCCGAATTCTAGGGGGGAGTTGGAGGGGGTGTGACGGCTTGGTGTGGGGGTAGGTGTGTGCCGAATTCATTTTGGGCAACTTTGGCATCCTTTTGGTCATTTTTTTTTCAGAAACAAAGCTCTCATTTTTGTCAATTTTAGCCGAATTCTCAAGTGTGTTTCTTTTGTTTTTCTTCCTTTTGAAACCGAAGGTCAAGCTCTCATCTTGCCGAAATCTTTTTGCCTTTTGAGTTGTGTGGCCGAAAGTTCACAAGCATCTTCCATTCTTTTTCTTCTTCATTTGAGCTGAGCCGAACCTATCATCCCATCTACTTTTTCCTCTCTTGTTGAAACCTTGTAAGCCGAAACTCCACTTCTCCAAACCATTCTTTTCCATTTCTTCTCTTGAATGCTCCTTCCCATTCTTACCACTGTCCTTTCATGTGTGTTGAGCCGAAATCACTACCATAGTGCTCCCATATCTTCTTCCTTCTATTAGCATCTTGTTGGCCGAAAATTAGTTCTAAAACATTTTCTTCACCTCTCTTTTTCTAAGAACCGTAAGTATCCTCTTGTTTTGTTTTTCGTTTCCTACTGCTTTTGTTGGCCGAATCTCTTGTTGTTCTCTCCTAGAAACCCTTGGCCGAATATCAGTGGTGTTGGAGGCCTTGCTGCAATCGGTTGGAATTTGGTAAGTGATTGGCCGGATGGTCATCTCCTTTCTCTCCTTATACTTTGTCAAGGTTGGTTGATTAAGGGCCGAATATGGTCATGCTGGAAGGATTCTAATCTCTTTGTTATAGGGTCTTTGAAGTGTGAAAGCAAGCAAGGGAATCGTTATTCTTTTGTTAATCGATTGGTAAGTAGGGGTAAGTACATGGTATTGTTACTATTTCAATCTTTTTAGGTTCGATTAAGGCAAAGGTAACAAAAGATTAACTGTTCATCTTTTATGGTGTAGCCGATTGCTAAGGAGAATCATTGGGTGATTCGGATTTGGTAGGAAACCAAATCATCTTAAAAGGTAAGGGTTCGATATTAACCCCTTTGGTTAATTGTTGATGGCCGAATGTCATAGATGCCTAACCCCTAATGTTGGCCGATTGTAGGAGCTAGTCATCGAAGGGACTTAGATCGTTTTGCCGGGATTTCTAGACTCGTATTATCAGGTGTGTAACTAACACACTGATACTTAGTAAGATTATTAATAAACCTGTTTGCCTGTTAAAATTATAAACAGTATGATGGACAAATGAATACCCAAATGGGGTATGTGTACGATTCGGGTAAGTCTGTTCTATTATGAGTACTATTGATGAAGCATGATAACGTGATTTATGTTATGCATGTTATGAGTTGTAATGCTTGGTATGTTGGCATGATATGCATGGCTAGTATGAGATGCATAATCCCATGAGTATGATATGTATGGGTGATACGAGAGGAGGGAGCAGTGATATATTGTGCTGACGAGCACCAGTGCTTTGGTAGCACACTTTGTGACTTTGGGTCACCAGAGGTTTGGCACCTCCAGAGGTTTGGTACCTCAGCGTCTCGTCCCAGTGGCTCAGTACCACAGTGGGTTGGCCCCACAGATGATTATACGGGATTGACGCCAGTGTTTTGGTAACACACGATGGGTTGGCCCCATCACCAGATTTGTGACTACGGTCACCAGTGCTTTGGTAGCACATTGTGTCTTTGGGACACCAGAGGTTTGGCACCTCATTGCGACTTGTCCCTGTGGTTTGACCATCGTGGGTTGGCCCCACTTGAGATATGGGATTGTCTGCTAGTGATTTGGTATCACACGATGGGTTGGCCCCATCATCATTGGATTTGTGACTTCGGTCACCAGTGCTTTGGTAGCACATTGTGTCTTTGGGACACCAGTGGTTTGGAACCACATTGACGGATATTGTGTCTTTGGGACACCAGTGTTTTGGTAACACATTGTGACTATATGTCACCAGTGGTTTGGCACCACCAGTGGTTTGGTACCACACGGGGTAGAAAAGGTGATATGGATGGTTAGGATCGGGTTGCATTAATTATGTTGCTATGTATGATGTGTGTTTGTATGTTGATTCATCGGGAGCGGGATTTACACACTGAGTCACTCGACTCACCCTCTCCTTTGACATTTCAGGTGATTCGTAGACGCGAACATGGAGCCGGGATGGACTCGGGGTGCACATGCCATGCTGAATAAAGTTTTTACTCAGACTCTATAATTTTTGGTACTTTAGCTTATTACTTTAAATTGGGTTTTATTTCGGATTGTAAAAGGCCTTTTAAGTTATGTTTTATGATGTCTATGTTTTAAGTTGATTTTGATATGCCTTAACAAAATAACTCGGAATAAATTTTACTAAAATTTGGAAAGATAATGTTTTCAAACTATAACGCAATGTGTTTTTAAACTATACCATTGGGTATCACACTAAGTCTTTTTGATAAACCAATTTCAACTGGTTTCCAATTCTAGCTTGTAATTCACCTAAGTTTAAAAGTGTTTTATGTATCACTAAGAAACTACTGAGGTTTTAAATGGTTTAAACTCGTTTTAACTATATATTCTGGCTAAGTTTTCAAAATCTTTGGGTTTCGAATACATCAACGGTTTTTCAAATAAGACTACCCAAATTTGTTTCAAGTACACCATGTTTTCACCCAACTTTTAAACGAAAAATCTGAACCTTTTAGAAACAATTTTCCCCGTAGCATACCAGATTCGGACGTGGTGTCTTGTCCGGGTTTGGGGTGCTACAATTGTGGTATCAGAGCCAAGTTCAAAGGCTCGGCTGTGGGCCTGAGGCCCAAAATGGTTTCAAAAATCTGTTTTAAAGTGGTTGTTTTGGAAAGTATAGTTTGAAAGGCATGGCACCGAGTCTCCGGCACCAGTTCGCCCAGGTAAGTACCCCGTACTATTACTTGTGATTTGATTGGATATGATTATGATTTGATGATTAGTAATAGTACACTACTTAGAGATTGAAACTGATAGGATTTTGTGAACTCGCGAGAACAAATCTCCATTAAATATTCATAAGACTTGCTTTTTAAACAAGTGGAATAAATATTGATGCATAAAATTCTTTAATCAGATACGTAGAAAGATTAGACATGAGCACTCGAGGCGGACGTGGTCGTAATATTCGTGGTAGAGGTAGGGGTAGAATGACGGTTTCTGAGCCCGTAGGATCTGGGCAGGGTTCAGAAAATGAGATACCGGTTCCGCCACCAGCTGGAGGTGGTGAGTTCCAAGATCAGACCGGGGATGACGCAGTGTCACAGGCGATGCTGCGAGTGTTGGAAAGGGTAGCTGGGGCAAGTGGTGGTGCAGGAGTTAGGAAATCTGTCCCTGAGCGACTCCGGGCTAACGGGGCCGAATTCTTCCGAGGTGTTTCGGGTGTTGCTCCTAGCACTGCTGAATATTGGCTGGAGGCAACTGAGCGGATCATGGACGATCTGGACTTGACGGCTGAAGAGAAGCTGAAGGGTATTGTATCGCTTCTCCGGGATGAGTCATATCAGTGGTGGCTCACGGTTCGGGATAGTGTGGCAGCGGAGGATTTGACATGGGATTATTTTAGGGCTGCTTATCAAAAGAAGTACATCGGGGCTAGTTACATCGACTCCCAGAGAAAGGCATTTCTGAGGCTTGTTCAGGGGAGTAAATCTGTTGCTGAGTACGAGGCTGAGTTCCTGAAGCTGAGTAGGTATGCCAGGGGCATTGTAGCCACTGAGCATGAGAGGTGTGTTCGTTTCGAGGATGGTCTGCGAGATGAGTTGAGGCTGCTGATTGCTCCTCAGCAGGAGCGCGAGTTTGCTGTCTTAGTTGAGAAGGCTAAGGTAGCCGAGGGTGTTAAGGAGTCAGTGAGGCAGAGTATGGACAGGAGTAGGCTTAAGAGGAGCTTTGGGTCTTCTGGTTCGTCGGGTAATCCGCAGAAGAGGGCTAGACCGAGTGGGCAGAATCAGTCTGCTAGGTTTGTTGCTGCTAGGCAGGGACCGCCGCAGTGTAATCAGTGTGGAAAATCTCATTGGGGTGGTTGTTGGACTGGAGGTAAAGGTTGCTTCGAGTGTGGTTCTCTGGAGCATCGCATTAGGGACTGTCCGCGTAGGATGGCCAGGATTCAGTCTGAGAGTCAGGGCCGTAATCAGTTCAGAGGTAATGGACCACCACCGCAGAGGGGCCGTGGTAATGGCAGAGGTGGTTATGGATCTGGTCGGGGTCGTGGAGCACCGGGCAGAGGTGCAGGTAGTTCTGATGCTAGACAGCCTGGATTGGTATATGCTGCGAGGCGCCGAGAGGAGGGCGACGCACCAGACGTCATAACCGGTACGTTCTTGATTTTTGGTACTCCTTATACTGCTTTAATTGATGTGGGTTCTACGCACTCTTATGTTGCCAGTAGTATAGTAGAGACAATGGATTTAGACTCCGAGATATCTTCTAGGCAGATGACTGTGATTAGCCCTCTAGGTCACTCTGTAGTGGTAGATAAACTGTTTAGAGAGGTACCCCTAGAATTCCAAGGGGTAGTGTTTGCTGCTGATCTGATGGAACTGCCGTTTGGGGAGTTCGATCTGATTCTTGGGATGGATTGGCTGGTTAAGTACCAGGCGAGGTTGGATTGCGCGGCCAAGCGCATGGTTCTTAAGACGGTTGATGGTGATGAGGTGGCTATGATAGGTAATAGGAGGGATTACTTATCAAATGTGGTATCTGCTTTGAAAGCGGAGAAGATGGTCAGGAAGGGCTGCGAAGCGTATGTGGTTCATGTGTATGCCTTGGAAGCTAAAGAGTCTGCTGTTGAGAAGGTTCGTACTGTTAAGGAATTTGCTGATGTGTTTCCTGAGGAACTTCCGGGTTTGCCGCCAGATCGTGAGGTAGAGTTCGGGATTGATCTGTTACCCGGGACTGCGCCAGTGTCTATTGCTCCGTATAGAATGGCACCAAAGGAATTGGTGGAGCTTAAGGCCCAGATCCAGGAGTTATTAGATCGAGGTTTTATCAGGCCAAGTGTTTCGCCGTGGGGTGCGCCGGTTCTCTTCGTGAAGAAGAAAGATGGCACGATGCGGATGTGCATAGACTACCGCCAGTTGAACAAGCTGACGATTAAAAACAAGTATCCGTTGCCACGGATAGATGACTTGTTTGATCAGCTGAAGGGTGCTGCGGTATTCTCTAAGATTGATCTGAGGTCTGGGTACCATCAGTTGAAGGTTAAGGAGGCTGATATCCATAAAACAGCGTTTCAGACTCGGTATGGGCACTACGAATTCCTGGTAATGCCATTCGGGTTGACTAACGCACCGGCAGCGTTTATGGATATGATGAATAGGGTGTTTCAGCAGTATCTGGATCAGTTCGTGGTGGTTTTCATAGACGACATCTTAGTGTACTCAAGGACAGAGGAAGAGCATGATGCGCATTTGAGGGTGGTGCTGCAGATTCTGAGGGAAAAGCAACTTTATGCTAAGTTCAGCAAGTGTGAGTTCTGGCTTAGGGAAGTGACATTCTTGGGTCATGTAGTGTCAGCTGAGGGTATTCGAGTAGATCCTCGTAAGATTGAGGCAGTTTTGGATTGGAAGCCGCCGAGGTCAGTGGCTGAGATTCGGAGTTTTCTGGGTTTGGCCGGATATTACCGAAGGTTTGTTGAGGGTTTCTCGTTGATAGCAGCGCCGATGACTAAGTTGTTAAGGAAAGAGGTTCCGTTTGTATGGACTGAGAAACAGCAGGAGAGCTTTGATAAGTTAAAGAAGATCTTGACTGAAGCTCCGGTTTTAATTCAACCTGAGGCTGGTAAGGAATATACCGTGTACTGCGATGCATCACATACGGGTCTGGGTTGTGTGTTGATGCAGGAAGGTAAGGTTGTGGCTTACGCTTCTAGGCAGCTGAGGCCACATGAGGTTAACTATCCGACGCACGATTTGGAGCTAGCGGCTGTAGTTTTCGCCTTAAAGATTTGGAGGCACTACTTGTACGGTGAGAGATCGATAGTCTACACGGATCACAAGAGTCTGAAGTATCTACTGACTCAGAAGGATTTGAATTTGAGGCAGCGTAGATGGGTTGAGTTGCTGAAAGATTACGACTGTTCTATTGAGTATCATCCGGGCAAGGCTAACGTGGTAGCAGACGCGTTGAGCCGTAAGGTTGTTTCGGACTTAAGAGCATTGTTTGCCCATTTGAGCTTGTATAGATCATAGGTTTTACTCTAATAATTTTATTGGGGTTTTCCAATTTTATGGTACAATATCTAGGGCTATTTTTCCATAATTTTAATGGTTCTTCACTAAAATTATTTTCTAATATCTTAAACAACCAATGATTAGTATCTAGTTGTTTTATTTGTTCATTCTTAGGAGGTGTAAAGTCCTGATCACATATATATTTATGATTTTCTACCAAAGGTACTTCTACCGAAGTATTTTCAGTAGTTAGTACTACAAAATTTTTATCAATAGAAAATGGTAGATGTTGATATATAAAATTGTTACCTAACAATATATCTCCATGCATTTCATGAAAACATAATAATTTAGGAATTACAAATCTTACATTGTTTATGTAGATTGGTATTATTTTTGCTTTAAAAAGGATTAAAGTTTCAATACCATTGACTCCAACAGCTCTAATAGGATTTTTCATAAGTTCCCATTTTTCTGATGGAATAGCATTTTCTCTACAGCTACTGGTTGTAGCTCCAGTATCTAATAGTGCATTTAAAGAATATGTTTTATATTCTCTAAATTGAAATATAATCTCTATGTAAGTATAATATTTTCTTGATTGAAAATGTGAAAAGGTAATAATATCTTTTTTCCCAATTTTTATTTGCTGAAATGAACTGGTTTTAGTTCAATTAGATATTTATTTTCCCAATATTTTTTTGGTTTGAATTTACCATAAGGATCCTGTTTATCAATTTCCTTAGGCTTAGATATTTTATAATCATATGGATCTGGGAGTTCAGTTTCCATAGGATCTAGTTTTTCTATCTTTTCTTCTGTTGAAGTTTCTTCTTCATCAGAATTTTGTTTCTTTAAATCTATATCCATATTATTAGAATTACTACTTTCTATTTCTAATATATAATTTTTGCTTTCATTATTATTATTATTATGTAGATTGGTATATTTTTAGCTTTAAAAAGGATTAAAGTTTCAATACCATTGACTCCAACAGCTCTAATAGGATTTTTCATAAGTTCCCATTTTTCTGATGGAATAGCATTTTCTCTACAGCTACTGGTTGTAGCTCCAGTATCTAATAGTGCATTTAAAGAATATGTTTTATATTCTCTAAATTGAAATATAATCTCTATGTAAGTATAATATTTTCTTGATTGAAAATGTGAAAAGGTAATAATATCTTTTTTCCCAATTTTTATTTGCTGAATTATTGGTTTTTCTAAATGAACTGGTTTTAGTTCAATTAGATATTTATTTTCCCAATATTTCTTTGGTTTGAATTTACCATAAGGATCCTGTTTATCAATTTCCTTAGGCTTAGATATTTTATAATCATATGGATCTGGGGGTTCAGTTTCCATAGGATCTAGTTTTTCTATCTTTTCTTCTGTTGAAGTTTCTTCTTCATCAGAATTTTGTTTCTTTAAATCTATATCCATATTATTAGAATTACTACTTTCTATTTCGAATATATAATTTTTGCTTTCATTATTATTATTATTATTATTATCATCATATTCTAACATATAATGATAATTATATTTTTCAAACAAATCTTTATGTTTTTCATAAAGTTCTTCTATTAACTTTAGATATTCAACTCTTTCAAGATTATCTTCCGTTTTAGAAAATTGGTTTTTCCAATGTTCTATTAAAGTTTTATAAGAGTCAAAATCATATTTTTCTTGTTTTTTATCTTTTTATCTTTTTTCTTTTGTTTTTTGTTTTTTATTATTATTATTAGTTGAAGATTCATCCGAAGACTCATCCTCATCTGACAAAACTAATATAGTATTACTATTACCGTAATATAAAGGTCCTAAATTTAAGTCTGATTCTATATTACTATTACTAATAATCTGATCTAATTTATTATTTACATCGGGTAATAACTCTTTAGATTTGCTATTCAAATCTAAATTCGTTACTTCTCCCATATTATCTATTTTTTCTTCTACTTTACTAACCTTATTATTTACTAACAAAAGTTTAGAAACAGTACCTAGAAAGATTAGATGGTATAATGAATTATGCCAATTCAATTTTGAAGTTATATACATAAAAGGTACTAATAATATGATTGCTGATTTTCTTAGCAGGCCTTATGGATAGAGGTAAACAACCTCTAAAAGAAAATGATGGATGGAGAACTACCCATAAAAAACCCAACAAGGGAAAATCACCTATAAGTCCTAAACAAGGATTTATGGCTGCACCTGCAAAAATAATTCCTAAACAAGGATTTATGGCTGCACCAACACAGGTACAATTTTATCCTAACCAGGGATATTATTTACCATATCCATTGGTAAACCAACCAATTGGATCACATTCACCAACACAGGTGGATTATTCTCAATTTTCTCAAAAGCCTCCTACCGATTCTGAAATTCTCAAATATGCAGATGCTTTGTTGAAAAAACAACAAAACTCTGAATTCTCGAATCTAAAGGATTTTTATAATCCAGGCTTAACCCCAGAATATTACCATTTCATAAACAAGATATGGAAAAACCATATTTTGGAACAAAGGGCTAGTTTCAGAAAAGCTCTTACCCAATTCTCAGAATTCTTAGTTGAAAAAACAACTCAAGAAAAATCTGAAGAATTATTATTAAAAACTATATTATATAGAGATTGGGACGATGTCCTAATTGAATATATGGATATTAAGGAGATAAACAATCTTCTTGATACATTTCAATATTTTATTGATAAAGGGAGAAACACTCCTATTATTAATAAGATGTTTAGAAAATGTCTATATAACAAATGTAGACAAATTTTACCTTCAGAAATATTTTCGAAAATAAAAGGAGCCATTTGCAAACAGCAAGCTCTATTTTTAGAAAAGTTTTCAAAATATTTTTCACAGGCATATGTTTTTACAAATGATATGGGAGAAAAAACTCCTGCTATCAAATTTCGTTTAAATCATGAGCCATTTGATATAACCAGTATTGAATGGGGATTTGTTAAAGAAATAACAGTCCAAAATCTCTCTTTTGATTTATTAAAAGATTTTCCGGCGATAGTCAAATCCCGGCTATCAAACTTTGTAAACATAGACGATTTTGTCTATTACTTCCATATTGAGATAAACAGTCTCATTGGTATTGCTGAGGAAGAAAAATTTCATCAGCCTTATCAAATTTGGAATATAAATACTATGTTTTCGGGAAAAGCCCTGGCAACAGTAAGAGAAGATCCAGAACATTTGTCAAAAATCATTGATGAGTGTTATAATAATTTCAACAAGTATCAAGTCCAAGCAGGAATTGATCTTATGAGCATGGCTCGGCACCTTCTCCATCAAGACACTTATATGTTTTGGACCGATGGAAGAAGAATTTTAGCTTACGACACCGGAAAAACCCGGGAAGAAAGCAATGAAGAAGCCATTATGTTATTAACAAAAATAGCAGAGATGGAACTCGATGATTATCCGTTAACAGCGGAAATCAGAGAAGTATGGGAGCACTGGAACACACCAGCACCCTCACCAGAATCATTGCACCTTGACGAGATCGAGGAAATGAATCTGAGAAACATCTAAGAAGGATGAAGGCAAATTGGAAGATGACAACCAGTCAGCATCCAAATGACGCAGACAATGATGTAAGCAACAATCAATGTCATGACGCAAGCAATGATGCAAGCAGCATGTATTGCCAGAAAAAAAATTTTGGCGGTGACTTAAAAAGAAGGAAACCACCAAAAGACAAAAATGATGTCATGCATGATGGAAGCAACCATTTAATGCAATTGAAACGTGGAAGAAACCACAACAATTTTGACAGAAGACGGTGGAAGCAACCATCAAATCAAGATGGCTACGTGGAAAAATCATGAAGCCATTCTTATCAACATACTGTGCGGATTTCAATTGTAATTAAATTAGAGTCTATTCTTATCCGAATAATTATTTCGGACTTCAATTGTAATTAGATTCTAGTTTAGAAATTTTGTTATAAATAGGCATTGTTGTAGCCTGGAAAAGGCATCGAATCCTGAATGGGATTTTAGAATAGCTAAGTAGAGTTTTTAAGAAATCAAGAAATCTTTCTTGATCTTTCTCTTTGTAAATTATCTATTTTCTTCTTGTGAAATATTATTCTACGATATAAACCCTTCCGCTAGTGCACATATATCCCTCCCTCCCCCCGGTAATTGGTATCAGAGGAGCCCCGGAGTAACGACTTCTGGAGTTCTTATATCGTAGTTATCATTGTAAGTTTCTATCTTTGTATCTGCAATTCTGTTTATTTCGCTGTTATTATCTCAAAACCCATATATCTGTCGTTAGTCTTCGTTGCCGTTGAGTCCGAGTGGGACGTTGTTGGCGTTGAGAGGACGTTAAGACACAGAAGGTTTTAGGTACCAGGGATAATAATAATGGAAAAAATGGATTGTTTATATCAAGATAAAACTTGTAATCATACTATGCATATAGACTCTAAGAATGAAAATAATATTTCGGCTCTTAGTAAAGGTATCAATAGTTTAATAGATATGACGTCTATATATTTTAATAGATTATATACTAAGGTTAGTAAAGTAGAAGAAAAAATAGATAATATGGGAGAAGTAACGAATTTAGATTTGAATAGCAAATCTAAAGAGTTATTACCCGATGTAAATAATAAATTAGATCAGATTATTAGTAATAGTAATATAGAATCAGACTTAAATTTAGGACCTTTATATTACGGTAATAGTAATACTATTTTAGTTTTGTCAGATGAGGATGAGTCTTCGGATGAATCTTCAACTAATAATAATAATAAAAAACAAAAAACAAAAGAAAAAAGATAAAAAGATAAAAAAACAAGAAAAATATGATTTTGACTCTTATAAAACTTTAATAGAACATTGGAAAAACCAATTTTCTAAAACGGAAGATAATCTTGAAAGAGTTGAATATCTAAAGTTAATAGAAGAACTTTATGAAAAACATAAAGATTTGTTTGAAAAATATAATTATCATTATATGTTAGAATATGATGATAATAATAATAATAATAATGAAAGCAAAAATTATATATTAGAAATAGAAAGTAGTAATTCTAATAATATGGATATAGATTTAAAGAAACAAAATTCTGATGAAGAAGAAACTTCAACAGAAGAAAAGATAGAAAAACTAGATCCTATGGAAACTGAACCCCCAGATCCATATGATTATAAAATATCTAAGCCTAAGGAAATTGATAAACAGGATCCTTATGGTAAATTCAAACCAAAGAAATATTGGGAAAATAAATATCTAATTGAACTAAAACCAGTTCATTTCAGCAAATAAAAATTGGGAAAAAAGATATTATTACCTTTTCACATTTTCAATCAAGAAAATATTATACTTACATAGAGATTATATTTCAATTTAGAGAATATAAAACATATTCTTTAAATGCACTATTAGATACTGGAGCTACAACCAGTAGCTGTAGAGAAAATGCTATTCCATCAGAAAAATGGGAACTTATGAAAAATCCTATTAGAGCTGTTGGAGTCAATGGTATTGAAACTTTAATCCTTTTTAAAGCTAAAAATATACCAATCTACATAAACAATGTAAGATTTGTAATTCCTAAATTATTATGTTTTCATGAAATGCATGGAGATATATTGTTAGGTAACAATTTTATATATCAACATCTACCATTTTCTATTGATAAAAATTTTGTAGTACTAACTACTGAAAATACTTCGGTAGAAGTACCTTTGGTAGAAAATCATAAATATATATGTGATCAGGACTTTACACCTCCTAAGAATGAACAAATAAAACAACTAGATACTAATCATTGGTTGTTTAAGATATTAGAAAATAATTTTAGTGAAGAACCATTAAAATTATGGAAAAATAGTCCTAGATATTGTACCATAAAATTGGAAAACCCCAATAAAATTATTAGAGTAAAACCTATGATCTATACTAAACAAGATATAGATGAATTTGATATACAAATAAAGGAATTATTGGATAAAGGATTAATAGAAGAAACTACTAGTCCACATTCTAGTCCTGCCTTCATGGTAAGAAACCATGCAGAGATAAAGAGAGGAAAAGCTAGGATGGTTATAAATTATAAAAGATTAAATCAAAATACTATTTTTGATGGATATTTTATTCCAAGAAAGGAAGTTTTAATAAATCAAGCTAAACAAGCAAAATATTTTAGTAAATTTGACTGTAAGTCTGGTTTCTGGCAAATCATGTTAACAGAAGAATCTAGACCATTAACAGCCTTCAGTGCACCTAATGGTCATTACCAATGGAGAGTAATGCCATTTGGACTTTGTAATGCACCTCAAGTCTTCCAAAGATGGATGGACTCTATATTTAAAAAATATAAAAAATTCTGTGTTGTATATATAGATGATATTCTAATTTTTTCAGAAACACTGGAAAATCATAGAAAACATCTAAATATTATAGCTAGAGAGTTTATAAAACATGGAATAATATTAAGCCCTAAGAAAATAGAATTAGAAAAAACTGAAATAGAATTCTTAGGATTAATATTATCATCCGATGGTCTTAAACTCCAAGATCATATTATTGTTAAAATAAAAGAATTCCCTGAAAAAATTGTTGATAAAAAACAACTTCAACAATTTCTAGGAATTGTTAATTATGGCAGAAATTTCTTCCCTAATTTGTCTAAAAAACTAGATGAGTTATATGAAAAACTCAAAAAGGACAAACCTTTTGAGTGGTCTAACAAAGATTCAGACATTATAAAACAAATAAAGTCTGAAATAAATTATATTCCAAAAGTTTATTTACCTAAACAAGGTGATAAATTAATTCTAGAAACAGATGCCTCAGAAAGAAATTGGGGATGTGTATTAAAAGCCAAAACAATGGCTAATGAAGAATTAATTTGTGGATATAGTTCTGGAAAGTTTAAACCAAACGAAATTAATTATGCTATTTATGAAAAAGAACTATTAGCAATAAAAAAAGGAATAAAAAAATTCCTAATATATTTAGCACCAGAAAATTTTATTATTAAAACCGATAATCAAGCTGTTAAACAGTTTCTTACTAACAAAAGTTAGAAACAGTACCTAGAAGGATTAGATGGTATAATGAATTATGCCAATTCAATTTTGAAGTTATATACATAAAAGGTACTAATAATATGATTGCTGATTTTCTTAGCAGGCCTTATGGATAGAGGTAAACAACCTCTAAGAGAAAATGATGGATGGAGAACTATCCATAAAAAACCCAACAAGGGAAAATCACCTATAAGTCCTAAACAAGGATTTATGGCTGCACCTGCAAAAATAATTCCTAAACAAGGATTTATGGCTGCACCAACACAGGTACAATTTTATCCTAACCAGGGATATTATTTACCATATCCATTGGTAAACCAACCAATTGGATCACATTCACCAACACAGGTGGATTATTCTCAATTTTCTCAAAAGCCTCCTACCGATTCTGAAATTCTCAAATATGCAGATGCTTTGTTGAAAAAACAACAAAACTCTGAATTCTCGAATCTAAAGGATTTTTATAATCCAGGCTTAACCCCAGAATATTACCATTTCATAAACAAGATATGGAAAAACCATATTTTGGAACAAAGGGCTAGTTTCAGAAAAACTCTTACCCAATTCTCAGAATTCTTAGTTGAAAAAACAACTCAAGAAAAATCTGAAGAATTATTATTAAAAACTATATTATATAGAGATTGGGACGATGTCCTAATTGAATATATGGATATTAAGGAGATAAACAATCTTCTTGATACATTTCAATATTTTATTGATAAAGGGAGAAACACTCCTATTATTAATAAGATGTTTCGAAAATGTCTATATAACAAATGTAGACAAATTTTACCTTCAGAAATATTTTCGAAAATAAAAGGGGCCATTTGCAAACAGCAAGCTCTATTTTTAGAAACGTTTTCGAAATATTTTTCACAGGCATATGTTTTTACAAATGATATGGGAGAAAAAACTCCTGCTATCAAATTTCGTTTAAATCATGAGCCATTTGATATAACCAGTATTGAATGGGGATTTGTTAAAGAAATAACAGTCCAAAATCTCTCTTTTGATTTATTAAAAGATTTTCCGACGATAGTCAAATCCCGGCTATCAAACTTTGTAAACATAGACGATTTTGTCTATTACTTCCATATTGAGATAAACAGTCTCATTGGTATTGCTGAGGAAGAAAAATTTCATCAGCCTTATCAAATTTGGAATATAAATACTATGTTTTCGGGAAAAGCCCTGGCAGCAGTAAGAGAAGATCCAGAACATTTGTCAAAAATCATTGATGAGTGTTATAATAATTTCAACAAGTATCAAGTCCAAGCAGGAATTGATCTTATGAGCATGGCTCGGCACCTTCTCCATCAAGACACTTATATGTTTTGGACCGATGGAAGAAGAATTTTAGCTTACGACACCGGAAAAAACCGGGAAGAAAGCAATGAAGAAGCCATTATGTTATTAACAAAAATAGCAGAGATGGAACTCGATGATTATCCGTTAACAGCGGAAATCAGAGAAGTATGGGAGCACTGGAACACACCAGCACCCTCACCAGAATCATTGCACCTTGACGAGATCGAGGAAATGAATCTGAGAAACATCCAAGAAGGATGAAGGCAAATTGGAAGATGACAACCAGTCAGCATCCAAATGACGCAGACAATGATGTAAGCAATAATCAATGTCATGACGCAAGCAATGATGCAAGCAGCATGTATTGCCAGAAAAAAATTTTGGTGGTGACTTAAAAAGAAGGAAACCACCAAAAGACAAAAATGATGTCATGCATGATGGAAGCAACCATTTAATGCAATTGAAACGTGGAAGCAACCACAACAATTTTGACAGAAGACGGTGGAAGCAACCATCAAATCAAGATGGCTACGTGGAAAAATCATGAAGCCATTCTTATCAACATACTGTGCGGATTTCAATTGTAATTAAATTAGAGTCTATTCTTATCCGAACAATTATTTCGGACTTCAATTGTAATTAGATTCTAGTTTAGAAATTTTGTTATAAATAGGCATTGTTGTAGCCTGGAAAAGGCATCGAATCCTGAATGGGATTTTAGAATAGCTAAGTAGAGTTTTTAAGAAATCAAGAAATCTTTCTTGATCTTTCTCTTTGTAAATTATCTATTTTCTTCTTGTGAAATATTATTCTACGATATAAACCCTTCCGCTAGTGCACATATATCCCTCCCTCCCCCCGGTAATTGGTATCATCAAAACCCACCCAAGTGCGACATATATTTTGTGAATGCAACACACATTTTCACACTTTAAGCACCTAGGGGTATTTTAGTCATTTCACTACCCAGGGGTATTTTCGTAATTCTACCCTACAGGGGTATTTAGGAAATTTTGCAAAATAGGGGTACTTTGGAAATTTTGTAAATCAGGGATATTTTGGTAATTCTATAAATCAGAGGTATTCTGGTAATTTTACAAATTAGAGGTATTTTAGTAATTTTACAAATCTGAGGATATTTTGGTAATTTCCAAATCAAGGGTATTTTAGTAATTTTACAAATCTAAGGATATTTCAGTAATTTCCAAATCAGGGGTATTTTGTCCCTCTCGGGTTTTAGTTATGAACTTTGGCCCATTAACAAGTCCTTGCGGCTAAAGTGAACAGACACTATGCACCAGGTAGGATTCTAGAGAAGAGGAGGTGGGCCACTCGGACCGCTTAAGTACCAAGCTCTCCCTACATCCAATCCAAGACATGCATATGTCCGTTGCCACACTTTAACCCAGCGACTTGTCCACGGACATGTTTAATTATTAAATTAAGTCTTATGCGGTTTAAGAGTTGTTCAGAACTAGGCCTAAAGTCCATTAAAACCTAGCATACTTTTCTACGTCCCCATAAAGCCCAAATCACATCCTTACGACCCATTAGGCCCAAATCTCATCCATATGGCCTATTAGGCCCAAAACAATTTCAGATTATGTAACATGCATGGCTAACTCAATTCGTATAACCAACCAAACAATTTCATCAATCTTAGCCTCAGGGCCCACCGGGCCCATTTAGCCACTTCCAGCTTTCCGGCATTGCCGATATCGTGTGTGTAGTGTTTGTACACACCTGGTTACTGCGACGTGCTATACTATCCTTAGCCTTGAACCTACAACCAACCAACCTTCAATCAATCACTAAATCAAAACATCTACCAAAAGCCGAAACCTTACCGTAACCTTACCGTGTGCCACCGGGTTCTAATAGCCCTTCCTTAGCTACTAATCAGAAGTATCCCCTAGATCTGCACTCACACATTCACCATCAAAATTCGAGTGACTTATAATCCACACAAGTCACCCCTATAGATCATACACACATTCAGCCATTTACTTAAACCACAATCGAGTTGAGTACACTTACCCTTGCTAACGATTCTACCACGCTTGCGATCTTTGAACCTTATCCTTGTTATCACAGAGTTAACGATAGGACAGTTAGACAGCCTTTCGGCTTTTAGCAAAACGTACAAGAGAGGTTAATCGAATACTTACCAAATCCACTTTCGATCCTGCGGCCTAAATTCGGCTTTTAACCTTGACTAATAGTAGATAATAATCGATTTGTGATGGAGGAAAACAACAAGGGTTTGGCACACATAGGAATTTCGGCAAGGAAGGCTAATGGTAATTTGGAAATAGGAGAGTTTGGCTATGAGAGAATTCGACAAAAAGAATTCGGCTATAGGAGATTTCGGAAATAGGGAGAATTCGACTATAGGAGATTTCGGCAATAGGGAGAATTCGGCTATAGGAAAACCGATTAAGGGGGGAAAAGAAAAACTAATGAAAGCTTAAAAAACCTTTCAAAGCATTTGACCCTCTCCTTTTATAGCCACAAGCCGAATACTCCTCTCCCCACAGTCCCATTCAGCACAAATTCTTCCCCCTCCTCATCTCCTAACTTTCCTCCCTGATAACACCTTAGCCTTATCCGAATTTCCCTCCATTATCGTTTCCCCTTACCACTCAAACACTCCAACGCAAGAGCCCCTATTCAACACAACTTTCACCGTCCACCTATGCAAAATAAAAAACCCCAAAAATACCACTCCTAATGCTCGAACCTTAGACCTCCTCAGCTGACAACACCCCACCTTATAGCTCCCCAAGTGATGCCACTTGCCACTGGACCACAAGCCCATTTGTGTCCTATTTTCTCTTAATCTACTTAAGAGGCATAATGCCTGAGACTAGGGTCCACTAAAGCAAGAAAAATAATTTTTTCCCCATGGTCTTCCCTACCTCTAAGTTTCCCCATGGTCTTCCCTACCTCTAAGTCTTCAAATAATCCCGATAATACCTTAAAATTAATATTCTAAGTGCTACTCATACATACCAACCTCAATGCACAGAAATTTAAAGTTTCAGGATTTTTGGGGCGTTACAACTCTACCCCTCTTAAAAAAATTTCGGCTTCAAAATTTACCTGCTTGAAACAAGTGAGGGTATTGTCGTCGCATTGCCTTCTCAGGTTCCCAAGTAGCCTCCTCAGCAGTATGGTTACGCCATAGCACTTTGACCAAAGGGACAGACTTCCTTCTTAGCACCTTAACATCTTGATCAATTATTTGGACTGGCTCCTCTTCAAAAGTTAGGTCTGGTCTAACCTCGATCTCCTCGACTAACACGATGTGTGAAGGGTCTGAGCGATATCGCCTTAGCCTTGATACATGGAACATATCGTGTATTTGGCTCAGTTCAGAAGGCAATTTCAGCTGATAGGCAACTGGCCCAATTCGCTTCAATACCCTATATGTCCCGATGAATCTAGGGCTTAACTTGCCCTTCCGACTAAACCTTAACACCTTCTTCTAATGGGAAACCTTGAGAAAAACCAAGTCCCCCACCGCATACTCAATCTCTCTCCGTTTGAGGTCAGCATACGACTTCTGCCTATTCGTCGCCTCCTTCCACTATCCCGAATCAACTTTACCTTATCTTCGGTGTCTTCTACCAACTCCAGACCCAATACTCGCAGCTCACCCAACTCGGTCCAACAAGTCAGAGTACGACATCTTCGTCCGTATAGTGCTTCATATGGTGCCATTCCAATACTTGCCTGATAACTATTGTTATACGCAAATTCAGCTAACGGCAAGTAATCCTCCCAATTTCCTCGAAACTCAATTACACACCCTCTTAGCATATCCTCCAATACATGAATTACCCTTTCCGACTAACCATTAGTCTGAGGGTGAAATGCTGTACTGAAATCCAACCTCGTACCCAGTGCTTCATGCAACTTCTTCCAAAAGCGAGACGTAAAACGAGGGTCTCTATCAGATATAATAGAGACCAGAACCCCATGCAACCTCACAATCTCCACCTCATACAACCTTGCCAATTTCTGTAATGGGTAGTCGGTACGGGCTGGTATAAAATGGGCAGACTTAGCTAACCGATCCACTATAACCCACACAGAGTCCTTCTTCGTAGGCGTCAAGGGTAGCCCACTAACAAAATCCATAGTAACCCACTCCCACTTTCATAGTGGAATCTTAATCGGCTGGAGTAACCCTGATGGTAGTTGATGTTCCGCTTTCACTTGCTCATAAACTAAGCATTTGCCCACAAACTCCGTAACCTCGCGTTTCAACCCCTACCACCAATAAAGCTCTCGTAAATCCCGATACATCTTGTTACCTCCGGGGTGCATAGCATAGGAACTACTATGCACTTCCCGTAGTATAGACTTCCTTAGCTCTTCGTCCCTTGGCACACAAATTCTACCACGGAAACACAGCAACCCGTCGCTATTTAACCCAAACTCCGTCGTTTCCCCATTCTCAATTTGCTTGAATCGAGTACCAGAGTTTCATCCAATGTCTGCTTATCTTTAATCTACTCAACCCACCCTAGCCTTACTTGCAACTCGGCTAACAAACTCCCGTCGTCATACAAACTTAACCGAGTAAACATTGCCCTAAAGTCCAACATAGCCCTACGGCTTAGCACATCAGCCACCACATTTGCTTTGCCCGAGTGATATTCAATCGTTCAATCATAGTCCTTTAACAGCTCAATCCATCTGCGCTGTCTCAAATTCAACTCCTTCTGAGTCAAGAGGTACTTCAGACTCTTATGATCCGTATAGATGGTGCACTTCTCCCCATGCAAATGATGCCTCCAGATCTTAAGTGTGAATACCACCGCTGCCAACTCCAAATCATGGGTTGGGCAATTTCTTTCATGAGTCTTAAGCTAGCGTGACGCATACGCAACTACCTTCCCTTCCTGCATCAAAACATAGCCCAAGCCTACGTGTGACGCATCGCTATAAACTGTAAACTCCTTCCCAGGCCTTGGCTGAATCAAAATAGGGGCCTCCGTTAAAACACTCTTAAGCTTCTCAAAGCTTTCTTGCTGTTTATCAGTCCACACAAACGACACCCCCTTCCATAGCAACTTAGTCAAGGGTGCAGCGATTAAGGAGAACCCTTCAACAAACCGCCTATAGTACCCTGCCAGGCCTAGAAAACTCTGAATTTCTGACACTGTCTTAGTTCTTTTCCAATCCAACACCGCTTCCACTTTCCGAGGGTCAACTTAATTCCTTCCGCGGAGACCACATGCCCTAAGAAAGTGACTTCCCTTAGCCAGAATTCGCACTTGCTAAACTTAGCATAAAGTTGCTTCTCCCTAAGAATTTGCAATACAATCCTTAAGTGTGCCTCATGATCACCCTTCGTTCTCGAGTATATTAAGATATCATCTATGAACACTACTACGAACTGGTCTAGATACGATTGAAAAACTCAGTTCATAAGATCCATAAAAGTAGCAGTGCATTCCTTAGCCCAAACGACATTACCAAAAACTCGTAATGTCCATAACGAGTTATGAAAACTGTCTTATGTACATCTGCTTCCTTAACCCTCAGTTGATGGTACCCTGAACGTAAGTCAATTTTCGAGAAAACTGAGGCTCCCCTAAATTGATCGAAAAGGTCATCTATTCTAGACAGAGGGTACTTATTCTTAATGGTTAACTTGTTTATCTGCCTATAGTCGATGCACATCCTCATGGAACCATCCTTCTTCTTTACGAATAACACCGGTGCTTCCCATGGAGACCTACTTGATCTAATAAATCTGCGATCCAATAGCTCCTGAATTTGGGCCTTCAACTCCACTAGCTCCTTCGGTGCAATCCTATAAGGTGCGATGGACAATAGAGCCGTACCATATAACAACTCTATTCCAAACTCCACCCCTCTATTGGGAGGTAACCCCGGCAATTCCTCCGGAAAAACATCAGGGAATTTTTTTACTGTTTTCAAATCCTTGACAGTAAAACTCTTAGGGTCCATTTATTTGCAAGTAAAATGTTTTCCGGAAAATGATTTCTGGAAAATGATTTACTTTTCTGGAAAATGATTTACTGAAAATATTTTCTGGTGTTTGGATGAATCTGTGTAAAATATTTTCTGTTGTTTGGCAGATTTCCTAAAAATATTTTCCAAAAAAGTTGTTTTTACATATATTAATAAATTTATATACATATTAATAAATTATCTGTGCATATATATACTTAAATTATGGTTTTCTACATCAAATTATCTGTGTGTGAGCATATTAGGAGCTTCAAAACATACAACAATGTTCTCATTTCAACAGCTTCTTCGAGTTCTTTGACCAACCATTAGTATTAGCTTATCATAAGAAACCAACATGACATTAGGCTTGAAATACAGAACAGTGCATTATCACTAAAATGCTCAAGAGTCAACTTATCATTGCCTCTTATATACAAACCAAAGAAAGCATGGATCCATCTCATGCACACCAAAAGACAAGATGGTAAACAAAAGACGCAGATCTAAGGATATACTCATCCATTATATCATGGTTCTTATGGATAGAACAACATAGACTAGTAATAAATTGCATATATTATGGAATGTCAAATTGCATCAGATGAGTTAAATATAACCATGGATACTTATAATGGCATATTTCTAAGACATCAAAAAGTACACTTCAAAAAATTTTTATTTGTGTTAGTAAGGAAATTGTTATTACAAGCAGTATAACTTGCCCAAGGGAGGTAGATTGTTGTTACAAGACATCAAAAAGTACACTTCAAAAAATGTTTATAAATTGTTATTACAAGCAGTACACTTCAGAAATTGTTATTTTTAATTGTTGTTTTTCATTTAAGCTAACATCAGAAACATTGGTTTGGGAGGTAGATGCTGCCTTCTTGGCTTTCTCGGCTGCTTTTTTCTTACAGAATTCCTCCAGCTGCAAGAAAGGAGGAATTAATTGTAATAGTACTCGGTAAACATACTCTAAATAATTATTTGTTCATTTGCAAAAACCCATTTATGTAATAAAATCTAACTAAAAACTTTTATCATAAGCATAAATCCAGAGTAAAAATTATACAAAATCCAATCAACCAAATGAACGGTTTAGGAGGATATTAACTTTTCAAACTATGTAAAAGGCACAACATTCAAAGACAAAACATAGAAATCTAGAATCGGAGTTCTTTTTGTTTACCAGCCCTAGTTAGTAGAACATGAATGACTACTGAAAAAAATCAGAAGAAGAGTTCTAAACAACCAGAACAGATTCAACACATCACAAAATAGAAGTAGAAATAAGACACTTCACTCAGGCACAAACACGTATAGGCAACCTTAAACTGCAATGCTATCGTTATGCAACTTAAATACACTCTTCATCTGAAATCACTGTTATTAGACTATCAAATGTAGTGAAGCTTCTTCATCTTTTCCAGCTTGAATACAAACAAAAGCACGTAATGATAAAAGTGAACTCTCAAACAACTTTAAGAAGAAAAACCAAAAAACATTGGTCATATTTTTAGCTCGAATAGCATCACCTTAGGCAGTTGCAAAGATTTAAGGCATAAAAGCATTGAAATTCCCAAAAGGTGTAATCTAACAAAATAATTGATTCCATATACCATCAATTCCAGACATGATCTACCAAAGAATTGCAAGACAATGTACATTCTAAAGCAATAATGTAACATCCTAAAAATTAGAGTATTATCTTATTATTTGTGTTGGCTTGGATATGAATTTTGTGTGTTTAGCATAGTCTTGTGAAGGCTTGGAATTTTTTTAGCTAAGCTAGAATAATTTTAGTTTTGAAAATTTAGTGAAGTGAATTAGGTGAACCTGACACTTAAGTTAATTTAAGTGTTAAATTCTAGCACATGAGGAGTTAGTGACAAGGTGGTTATGGCGCTTGAAGGGTTGCTTGAGGGAAGTGGTTCGAGTTGCATGGATTGCATTTGGAAGACTTAATTTTTTTATGCACCTTACATTAAGTGTTGGTCAAACTATTCATATGGTAGGTTGGACTTTAAGTTTTATGGTAAGTTGAATAATAGTTTAGGAAAGCTTCTATTTTGGGATAAGAATCTTAAGAATTAAGGAAGGATGGGGGGACAAAAGGCTTGAATGTTGGAGAGTTGTTTTGGAAACTCTTCTATGGTCATTAGTCCATGTATGTGGACGGTATGGGTGTCTAGGGGGGTTGGCCGAATGTTGATAGGAATTTGGGGGGTTTTAGTTGGTCAATTCTTGCATTTTGTACATTTTGTGCATCTTTTGCATTTTTTTCTTTTCCTCACCAAAATCTTCCTCCTTAGCCGATTGTGTCTTGGGCATTAGGTACAATTTTGTTTTAGTTTTGGCATTGTTTTCTTGTTTTGTGTCAAAGCCGAAAAGACCATTGTGGTTTGCCGAATTTTTCTCTTAGGCATTTGGCCGAATATTCATTTGAGTCTCTCTCATATTTTATTTTTGTTGTAGCCTAAAACCAACCCTTTTCCCTTCATCTCTTTCTTCATCTTTAGTGGTTGGCCGAATCTTCCTTCTCCCCATTTCTCTTTTTCTTTCTTCCACTTTTGCTCAAAATTGAAAACATCCCTCTCCCATTGCAATTTCTTTCTTTTTCTTCCTTTTCCTTTCTCTTTCTCCACTCTAGCCGAATCCTTTTTGTTATTACAAATCAACCATAGCCGAAATTCCCTTCACCATTTAACCATATTGCCGAAACTTCCCATTCTCTTTTTGATTTGTCTTGGCCGAATATCAACAAGGGTAGGTCTTCATTTGGTTTTCTTCAATCGGTTTTGGAAGGGGGTAAGTATTCATGGCCGTATTTCCTTTGTTTCTTTTCTCTTTTCTATTCGTTTTTCTTGAGGGCAAAGGCTGAATTTTTGGGTATTTGTTGTAAGGTTCTAACTATTTGAAGGAACCGATTTTTCTTCTAGACTCCTCGGGATTTTGGAAGTAATCGACTCAAGCCTTAATTCTCTAACAATCGTTTTGGGTAAGCTAATAGGTAAGATTTAGTATTTCGTACGATAACCCTTCGGGATATGTTGGTGTGGCCGAATGGCCTTGTTTATAGTTTTGTGGTTTGGCCGAATGTAGGACAAGGAGATCGAGTGCTGTAGATCGGGTCTTCGGGATTTAGTGCTTGCGTTAGTGACAGGTGTGTATCTTACACACTTCATAATTCGGTAATATAAATATATAAATATTCTAATCATGTTGTTAAAGCCGAAAACTATGAAATTCTCAATATGATACCGTAAGGGTATGAGCAAGGAATCGGGTAAGTCCGTTTCGATATGACTTTTGCAATATGATGCATGATGATATGATTTATGATATATTTGCTAAGTGATTCCTAATAAAGTATAATGGCATGATTTGTTTAAATGTTGCATTGGTATGGGTGATATGAGAGGAGGGGGAAGGATTTGATATCCGTGTCTTTGGGGCACCAGAGGTTTGGCACCTCCATCGGTTTGGTACCACAATATTATTTCGTGTCTTTGGGACACCAGAGGTTTGGCACCTCATAGCGACTCGTCCCAGTGGCTTAGTACCACAGTGGGTTGGCCCCACATTTGATATTATGGGATCGTCGCCAGTGATTTGGTATCACACGTGGGTTGGCCCCACAACTTGATTATTCGTGACTTTGGGTCACCAGTGGTTTGGCACCACATTATTGGATATCGTGACTTTGGGTCACCAGTGGTTTGGCACCACCAGTGGTTTGGTACCACACGGGGTAGAAAAGGAGTTATGGATGGCTAGGTTGGGTGCATTATATATATATATTGCTTGATTATGAATTATGTAAGAATGTTGCATCAACCGGGGGAAGGATTTATGCACTGAGTCTTGGTGACTCACCTTCTCCCTTATCTTTTCAGGTGATTCGTAAAATCGCGGATGAGGAGCCGGATGAACTCGAGGAGGCCATGCAATAAAAACTCGGTTTTATAAGAACTTCGATTTGGGTACTTTATTTTATCTTAATTTAGTTTTTATCTTTATTTGGATTTGTAATAAGGCCTTTTTAATTATGTTTGGATCATTTATATGTTTTGGACTTGTTTTAAATATGGCTTATAAATTACATGGTTGATATATATATTAATTTGAGCACAAAGTTTTCTAAACTACAAAAAAAAAATGGTTTTCAAAACGTTACCATCGGGTATAATAAATCGTTTGCTAGTAAAATTACAACTTAAGTGTTTTCGACAACTTAAATGATTTCCAAATTGAAGTTTCTACACTAAAATGCAAACGGTTTTCAAAGTAATAATTCGGGTTTTTCTTAAAATGGCATAAATGTTTTCTAACCTATGGATTGACAACTAAGTTTTAAAGTTTTATTTATGGAATTTCAAAGCAAATTATCAGTTTATAACTTATTATACACCTGATTTCTTCAAACATAGAGCAGCAAAGAGTTTTTCACTATAATTTAATCGGTAACACAATTCTCTTCAAAATGTTTTCCTCTGTGGCATGCCAGATTTGGTCGTGGAGTATTGACCGGGTTTGGGGTGTTACAAATTGGTATCAGAGCTAAGTTCAAAAGCTCGGCTGTGGGCCCAAGGCCCAAAATGTTTTAAAGGATGGTCTTAAAATGTTTTTGTTTGAAATTATTTGAAAAGCATGGCACCGAGTCTCCGGCACCGATCCGCCTGGGTAAGTACTTCAAACTGTTGATTTTGATGATATGATGATGATGGTATGACTGTATAGTAGTAGAAACTACTCTAGAGACTCAAAACTATAGGTTGGATGTACTCGTGAAACAACTTCTTATTAAAATTATTCATAAAACTGTGTTTTAAAGATAGTGGAATGATGTCTAAGCATAAAACTTTTAAATCAGATAAGTCGAGACTTTAGACATGAGCACTCGAGGTCGGGGTCGTGTTATGCGTGGACGCGGTCGGGGTAGGATGGCTGTGTCTGAGCCAGTGAGGTCGGGTCGAGGATCCGAAAATGAGGTACCACCACCCCCACCACCAGCGGTTGGAGTTGAGCATCAGGATCAAACGGGGGATGACGCAGTGTCTCAGGCGATGCTGTGAGTTCTTGAGAGGGTAGCTGGAGTAGGTGGAGGCACAGGAGCTCGGAAATCTGTACCTGAGCGACTCCGAGCCAATGGAGCTGAAGTATTTCGAGGTGTTTCTGGTGTGGCTCCCAGTACGGCTGAGTATTGGTTAGAGGCGACGGGAGCGAATCATGGATGACTTGGATCTGAATGTTGAGGAAAAGCTGAAAGGGATAGTGTCGCTTCTTCGGGATGAGTCATATCAGTGGTGGCTCACGGTGCGGAACAGTGCTGCAGCGGAGGATCTCACTTGGGATTATTTTAAGGCAGCGTATCAGAAGAAATATATTGGGTCTAGTTACATTGATGCGCAACGTAAGGCATTTCTGAGTTTGGTCCAGGGGAGTAAGTCCGTATCAGAATATGAGGCAGAATTTTTAAGATTGAGCCGATATGCTGGAGGTATCATGGCTTCGGAGCACGAGCGATGTGTTCGGTTCGAGGATGGTTTGAGGGACGAGCTGATATTGCTGATTGCTCCACATCAGGAGCGAGAGTTTGCCACGTTGGTTGAAAAGACTAAGATAGCTGAAGGGATAAAGGAATCTGTAAGGCAGAGTCACGATAGGAATAAGCATAAGAGAGGTTTTGGATCATCTGGGTTAGCCGGTAATTCTCAGAAGAGGGTTAGGCAGAGTGGGCCAAATCAATCTGGAGGCCTGTTACTACTAATCAGGGACCAGCACAGTGTAACCGATGTGGAAAATTTCATTGGGGCGAATGTTGGACCGGAGGGAAAGGATGTTTTGAGTGTGGCTCGTTGGATCATCGTGTGAGGGACTGTCCACGTAAGCTAGCCAGGAATCAGTCTGAGGGTAAAGGTCGTGCTCAGTTCAGAAAGGAGGGACCGTCACCACAGAGAGGTCGTGGTAATGGTAGAGGAGGTAATGGTTTTGGTCGAGGCCGCGGAGCATCAGGCAGAGGTGCAAGTAACATTGAGGCAAGACAACCTGGGTTGGTGTATGCAGCGAGACGTCGAGAAGAGGGCGACGCACCGGACGTCCTAACCGGTACGTTCTTAATCTTTGGTGTACCATATACTGCTTTGATTGATGTGGGTTCGACACATTCGTATGTTGCTAGTAGCATAGTAGAGACCATGAACCTAGACTCTGAGACTACTTCTAGGAGGATGACAGTAATTAGCCCTCTAGGTCACTCTGTAGAAGTAAATAAGCTGTATAAGGATGTACCCTTAGAACTCCAAGGGGTAGTGTTTGTAGCTGATTTGATGGAACTGCCGTTTGGGGAGTTCGATCTGATTCTTGGGATGGACTGGTTGGTCAAGTATCAGGCAAGTTTGGATTGCGCTGCTAAGCGCATGATTTTGAAGACAGCTGAGGGTGGAGAGGTGGTTATGATAGGTAATAGAAGAGATTATCTATCCAACGTGGTATCGCGTTGAAAGCTGTGAAGATGGTCAGGAAGGGTTGTGAGGCATATGTAGTCCATGTGTGTGCGTTGGAGGCTAAGGAGTCTATTGTGGGGAATGTCCAAACGGTAAAGGAATATGCTGACGTATTTCCAGAAGAACTTCCGGGACTGCCTCCGGATCGTGAAGTTGAATTTGGTATAGATCTGTTACCCGGAACTGCGCCAGTGTCTATCCCTCCATATAGGATGGCACCGAAGGAATTGGTGGAATTGAAGGCTCAGATTCAAGAGTTGTTAGATCGAGGTTTTATCCGACCAAGTGTTTCGCCTTGGAGAGCGCCGGTTCTTTTTTTCAAGAAGAAGGATGGTACGATGCGGATGTGTATTGACTACCGCCAGTTGAATAAGCTGATGATCAACAACAAGTATCCTTTGCCGAGGATAGATGACTTGTTTGATCAGCTTAAAGGGGCAACGGTTTTCTCCAAGATTGATTTAAGGTCTGGGTATCATCAGCTAAAGGTGAAAGAGGCTGATATCCATAAGACGACATTTCACACTCGGTATGGGCACTACGAGTTTCTGGTAATGCCGTTTGGGTTGACTAACGCGCGGCAGCATTCATGGACATGATGAATCGAGTATTCCAGCAGTTTTTGGATCAGTTTGTTGTGGTATTTATAGACAACATTTTGGTATACTCCAAGTCAGAGGAGGAGCATGATGCGCATTTGCGAGTAGTGTTGCAGATTCTGAGGGAAAAGCAGCTTTATGCTAAATTTAGTAAGTGCGAGTTTTGGCTTAGGGAGGTGACTTTCTTGGGTCACGTAGTATCAGCTGAGGGGATTAGAGTGGATCCTCGAAAGATCGAAGCGGTGTTGGATTGGAAGCCGCCTAAGTCAGTGGCTGAGATTCGGAGTTTCCTAGGTCTGGCGGGGTATTACTGAAGATTTGTGGAAGGATTTTCTTTGATAGCAGCACCGATGACTAAGTTGTTGAGGAAAGGAGTTCCATTTGTGTGGACTGAGAAGCAACAAGAAAGTTTCGACAAGTTGAAGAAGATTCTGACTGAAGCTCCGATTTTGATTCAACCTGAGGCAGGCAAGGGATTCACGGTTTACTATGATGCATCACATACTGGTTTGGGATGTGTGCTGATGCAGGAAGGGAAGGTAGTGGCTTATGCATCTCGTCAGTTGAGACCACATGAGGTTAACTATCTGACGCATGACTTGGAATTAGCTGCAGTGGTTTTCGCTTTGAAGATATGGAGACACTATTTGTACGGAGAGAAGTTGATAGTCTACACGGATCACAAGAGTCTTAAGTATCTTTTGACTCAGAAGGATTTGAACTTGAGGCAGCGTAGATGGATTGAGTTGTTGAAGGACTACGACTATTCGATTGAGTATCATCCGGGCAAGGCTAACGTGGTGGCAGACTCGTTGAGCCGTAAGGTTGTATCAGACTTAAGATCGATGTTTGCTCGTCTTAGCTTATATGATGATGGGAGTCTTTTGGCAGAATTGCAAGTCAAGCCGACTTGGTTAGAGCAGATCAAGGAAAAACAGTTAGAGGATAATGGTTTAAATGATCGGAGGTTGCAGGTTCAGAATGGTGGTTTAGAGGATTATAGTTTGTCCAGTGATGGAGTATTGTATTTTCAAGGGAGAGCTTGTATGCCGAAGGATGTTGAGTTGAGGCAAAGGATTCTTCGGGACGCTCATAGCAGCCCATATGCTATGCATCCTAGATGTAGCAAGATGTATCGGGATTTAAGAGAGCAGTTTTGGTGGCCAGGTCTGAAGCAGGAGGTAACTGAGTTTGTGGGTAAATGTCTGATGTGTCAGCAGGTCAAGGCTGAACATCAGTTACCGTCGGGGTTACTTCCACCGGTGAAGATTCCACAGTGGAAGTGGGAAAGGATCGCTATGGACTTTGTCAGTGGATTACCTCTTACACCTTGTAAGAAGGACTCAATTTGGGTGATTGTGGATCGTTTGACTAAGTCAGCTCATTTTATTCCGGTAAGGGTGGATTACTCACTTCAGAAGTTAGCTAAGTTGTATGTGGCAGAGATAGTGAGGTTGCACGGTGTACCAGTGTCGATCATCTCAGACAGAGATCCTAGATTTACGTCGAGGTTTTGGAGAGCGTTACATCAAGCTTTGGGTACGCGGTTGGATTTCAGTACTGCATTTCATCCACAGTCTGACGGGCAGTCGGAAAGGGTCATACAGATTTTAGAGGATATGTTGAGAGGTTGTGTTTTGGACTTCAGAGGTAGCTGGGAAGAGTTTTTGCCATTAGCTGAGTTCGCATACAACAATAGTTATCAGGCAAGCATCAAGATGGCACCATATGAGGCGTTGTATGGTAGGAGGTGTCACACACCTACATGTTGGACACAGTTGGGTGAGCGTCAGATGTTAGGACCAGAGTTGGTTGCAGAAACTGAGGATAAGGTTAAGTTGATTCAAGCTCGGTTGAAGGAAGCTTCGGATAGGCAGAAGTCATATGCCGATCTCAAGCGGAGGGATATAGAGTTTGCCGTGGGTGACAAAGTTTTTCTGAAGGTTTCGCCATGGAAGAAAGTGTTAAGATTTGGGGGAAAAGGCAAGTTAAGTCCAAGGTTTATTGGGCCGTTTAAGGTGTTGAGACGAGTGGGACCAGTAGCTTATCAGCTCGAGTTGCCAGTAGAGCTGAGTCAGATACATGATGTGTTCCATGTCTCCATGCTTAGACACTACCATTCTGATCCATCGCATGTCGTGGCAGTAGAGGAAATAGAGGTAAGTCCAGATTTGACGATGGAAGAAGAACCAGTGCAAATTCTAGATCGAGATGTGAAAGTTTTGCGTAAGAAGTCAGTTCCATTAGTGAAGGTATTATGGCGGAACCATGGCGTAGAAGAAGCTACGTGGGAACCGGAGGACGTGATGAGGCAGCAGTACCCTCAACTCTTTTGATCAGGTAATTTCGAGGACGAAATTTTCTTTAAGGGGGGTAGAATTGTAACATCCTAAAAATTAGAATATTATCTTATTATTTGTGTTGGCTTGGATATGAATTTTGTGTGTTTAGCATAGTCTTGTGAAGGCTTGGAATTTTTTTTAGCTAAGCTAGAATAATTTTAGTTTTGAAAATTTAGTGAAGTGAATTAGGTGAACCTGACACTTAAGTTAATTTAAGTGTTAAATTCTAGCACATGAGGAGTTAGTGACAAGGTGGTTATGGCGCTTGAAGGGTTGCTTGAGGGAAGTGGTTCGAGTTGCATGGATTGCATTTGGAAGACTTAATTTTTTTTATGCACTTACATTAAGTGTTGGTCAAACTATTCATATGGTAGGTTGGACTTTAAGTTTTATGGTAAGTTGAATAATAGTTTAGGAAAGCTTGTATTTTGGGATAAGAATCTTAAGAATTAAGGAAAGATGGGGGGACAAAAGGCTTGAATGTTGGAGAGTTGTTTTGGAAACTCTTCTATGGTCATTAGTCCATGTATGTGGACGGTATGGGTGTCTAGGGGGTTGGCCGAATGTTGATAGGAATTTGGGGGGTTTTAGTTGGTCAATTCTTGCATTTTGTGCATTTTGTGCATCTTTTGCATTTTTTTCTTTTCCTCACCAAAATCTTCCTCCTTAGCCGATTGTGTCTTGGGCATTAGGTACAATTTTGTTTTAGTTTTGGCATTGTTTTCTTGTTTTGTGTCAAAGCCGAAAAGACCATTGTGGTTTGCCGAATTTTTCTCTTAGGCATTTGGCCAAATATTCATTTGAGTCTCTCTCATATTTTATTTTCGTTGTAGCCTAAAACCAACCCTTTTCCCTTCATCTCTTTCTTCATCTTTAGTGGTTGGCCGAATCTTCCTTCTCCCCATTTCTCTTTTTCTTTCTTCCACTTTTGCTCAAAATTGAAAACATCCCTCTCCCATTGCAATTTCTTTCTTTTTCTTTCTTTTCCTTTCTCTTTCTCCACTCTAGCCGAATCCTTTTTGTTATTACAAATCAACCATAGCCGAAATTCCCTTCACCATTTAACCATATTGCCGAAACTTCCCATTCTCTTTTTGATTTGTCTTGACCGAATATCAACAAGGGTAGGTCTTCATTTGGTTTTCTTCAATTGGTTTTGGAAGGGGGTAAGTATTCATGGCCGTATTTCCTTTGTTTCTTTTCTCTTTTCTATGTCATTTTTCTTGAGGGCAAAGGCCGAATTTTTGGGTATTTGTTGTAAGGTTCTAACTATTCGAAGGAACCGATTTTTCTTCTAGACTCCTCGGGATTTTGGAAGTAATCGACTCAAGCCTTAATTCTCTGACAATCGTTTTGGGTAAGCTAATAGGTAAGATTTAGTATTTCGTACGATAACCCTTCGGGATGTGTTAGTGTGGCCGAATGGCCTTATTTATAGTTTTGTGGTTTGGCCGAATGTAGGACAAGGAGATCGAGTGCTGTAGATCGGGTCTTCGGGATTTAGTGCTTGCGTTAGTGACAGGTGTGTATCTTACACACTTCATAATTCGGTAATATAAATATATAAATATTCTAATCATGTTGTTAAAGCCGAAAACTATGAGATTCTCAATATGATACCGTAAGGGTATGAGCAAGGAATCGGGTAAGTCCATTTCGATATGACTTTTGCAATATGATGCATGATGATACGATTTATGATATATTTGCTAAGTGATTCCTAATAAAGTATAATGGCATGATTTGTTTAAATGTTGCATTGGTATGGGTGATATGAGAGGAGGGGGAAGGATTTGATATCCGTGTCTTTGGGACACCAGAGGTTTGGCACCTCCAGTGGTTTGGTACCACAATATTATTTCGTGTCTTTGGGACACCAGAGGTTTGGCACCTCATAGCGACTCGTCCCAGTGGCTTAGTACCACAGTGGGTTGGCCCCACATTTGATATTATGGGATCGTCGCCAGTGATTTGGTATCACACGTGGGTTGACCCCACAACTTGATTATTCGTGACTTTGGGTCACCAGTGGTTTGGCACCACATTATTGGATATCGTGACTTTGGGTCACCAGTGGTTTGGCACCACCAGTGGTTTGGTACCACACGGGGTAGAAAAGGAGTTATGGATGGCTAGGTTGGGTGCATTATATATATATTGCTTGATTATGAATTATGTAAGAATGTTGCATCAACCGGGGGAAGGATTTATGCACTGAGTCTTGGTGACTCACCTTCTCCCTTATCTTTTCAGGTGATTCGTAAAATCGCGGATGAGGAGCCGGATGAACTCGAGGAGGCCATGCAATAAAAACTCGGTTTTATAAGAACTTCGATTTGGGTACTTTATTTTATCTTAATTTAGTTTTGATCTTTATTTGGATTTGTAATAAGGCCTTTTTAATTATGTTTGGATCATTTATATGTTTTGGACATGTTTTAAATATGGCTTATAAATTACATGGTTGATATATATATTAATTTGAGCACAATGTTTTCTAAACTACAAAACAAAATGGTTTTCAAAACGTTACCATCGGGTATAATAAATCGTTTGATAGTAAAATTACAACTTAAGTGTTTTTGACAACTTAAATGATTTCCAAATTGAAGTTTCTACACTAAAATGCAAACGGTTTTCAAAGTAATAATTCGGGTTTTTCTTAAAATGGCATAAATGTTTTCTAACCTATGGATTGACAACTAAGTTTTAAAGTTTTATTTATGGAATTTCAAAGTAAATTATCAGTTTATAACTTATTATACACCTGATTTCTTCAAACATAGAGCAGCAAAGAGTTTTTCACTATAATTTAATCGGTAACACAATTCTCTTCAAAACGTTTTCCTCTGTGGCATGCCAGATTCGGTCGTGGCGTATTGACCGGGTTTGGGGTGTTACAAATAAGTTATTATAGATGACAAAAACTAGAAGATTGAGAAGCAAAGCAACCAAGTTGGCAAAGCAAATAGTGCACAACTACCATCATTAAATGGGGTTGATTGGCCAATTTATGTAACGATAGTGCCTAGTTATATTAATTTTATTGTTGTTTCATGTCATCTAAGAGACATTTGTTAAGAAACTCATGCATGAATGCCTAAGAAAAAGAATAATAAAAGAAGATGTAATAACCCAAAGAGGACTTTTATCGAACATATTGTGAGTTGCTTACGAAATGACCCAAACTAGCACCAATTAACAAATATGCTCCCCGAAATCATCCAATAAATAGATTAACAGCAAATTATTTGGAAGTTTTCAAAAGTAAAAAGAAAGAAAAATTTGGGTTTGTAGAAAATCGAAAAATTTCAAGGATAAAGCACCTATTTTGTTTATGCCGGTAAATCTATTCTGTTTTGCAGGTGGAATTAAGAAAAATGGGCAACCATAGTCAAAATAACACTACATTGGAACACTACAATGGATAAATGAAATAGAAAAATTCATCGAAAACATTGAAATAGAAAACAGAAAACATTGAGCCATAGAAACCAAATCATATCACCAAAATTCATCGATTGACTATGCTTTTCCTATAGCCTTTCCTATTTCGCAACACAAAACAGTAGCTCAAAACAAATCAAGGGCTAACTACGGTCAAGAAAACAAATGAAAGAAAAATAAAAGGAAAAAATTGAGAGAATAAACAGAGAGTAATCAGTCAGTGATGAAACATTAGAGAAATATGCACATACTTGGAGGATATCAGAGATGAAATTTTCCAAAGATTTCAAGACCCAGCGAAAGGAGAGATTCCAAGACCCAACAAAAGGAGGAATCAAAAAAGTCTGAGAAAGAGAGAAAGAGATTTGTTGGCTGAGAAAGAAAGAAGGAAGGAGAAGGAATGAAGAAGGGAAGAAGGAGAACGTCTTACCTGGATGAAGGGGAAAGCTCTGGAAAATGTCTTACGGAAAAGAAATTGGTAAGACGTTTTCCAGAAATAAAGAAGAGATTTTACCTGTGTTTGTAAAATGTTTTCCTTGAGGAATTCATTTTCCATCAAATAAACGCCAGAAAATCCATAAAATGTTTTCCGGAAAACATTTTCCACCAAACAAATAGACCCTTAGATTCCAAATCACTGATATAAGCTAAGTAGGTTTTACAGCCTTTCCTCACCAACTTTTCTACACTTAAAGCTGAAATCACGTTCGACAAGTAATCACGTCGTTCCCCGATCACTGCCACTTCATGACATTCCACAGTTATTAACACCATCCGCTTCGCAGCACAATCTAGAGTTGTTTGGTGCCTCGTCAACCAATCCATGCCTAAGATGAGGTCGAACTCACCAAATGGCAATTCCATCAAGTTCGCTAAGAAAGTAACTCCTTGAACTACCAATGGTACATTCTTAAACAACTTTCTAACTTTCACCGACGGCCCTAAAGGACTTAACACAATCATTTCATTCTCAATGGTTTCAAACTCAACCCCTGAAGTTTCAGTCCTATTGCATGCAATGTACGAATGTGTCGACCCCACATCAATTAGCGCAATATAAGGTAGCTCACAAATAAGGAACATACCCGTTATCACATCCTGTGCATCACCTTCTTCTCTACGACGAGCAGCATAAACCAACGCTGGCTGTCTCACCTCTGCCTGACCTGCACCTCTACCCGGTGCTCTACATCCTCGTCCCGCGCCATTTCCGCCTCTGGCTTGACCACGGCCCTTTGGTGGTTGTTGACCACCCCTCTGCGGCTGGAAATCACCTCTGCCCTCGGCTCGCACCTGGTCCGGCCTTCTCGGGCACTCCCTAATCCTATGTTCTATAGATCCACAGCCCAAACACGCTCCCATCCTCCTCCAACATTTGCCCGGATGCCTTTTTCCACACCCGGCACAAAGTGGTATTCCGTTATTAGTAGCAGCAACAGGGGCCCCAGCTCTAAATGGACCATTCACTCTGGCCCTCCTCGTGGGCCTCTGTCTGGCTCCCATAGGTTCCACATTCTGCTTGTTCTTGCCTTTCTCCTTTTCTTGGTTGAGACGCTCCGTGTGCTTTACTTCCTCCGCTATCTTTGTTTTCTCCACCAAAACCACAAAATCCCGCTCCCTCCGTGGGGTTATAAGTACCCTAACGTTGTCTCTTAACCTATTCTCAAACCGTACGCATCACTCATATTCTGTTGCGACTATTCCTTTGGCATACCGACTAAGGCATAGAAACTCAGCCTCATACTCTGGTACCGACTTATCTCCCTGAATCAGACTCAAAAAATCCTTCCTTCGGGCATCCATATATCCTGCTCCAATATACTTTCCCTGGAAAGTTGACTTGAAGAACTCCCAGGTGATCTGCTCTGGTTGGTTGCCTTCCCTTACGGTTAGCCACCACTGATAAGCTTCTTCCCTAAGTAGGGATATCGCCTCCTTCAACTTTTGTTCCATCGTGCAATCCAGGTCGTCCATTATTCTTTCCATAGCTTCCAACCAGTACTCCGCCACATTCGGGGCCACCCCAGCTATTCCTTTAAAAATCTCCGCCTCGTTAGCTCGGAGTCACTCCACGATCGATCCACGACTTCCCGTACCATTGTTGGGCCCAACGACCCTTTCTAAGATCCTTAACATGACCTGGGATACTGCTTCTTTCGTAACGGCAGCCCGTTCATATGGTCCCGTTTCAGCTACTGGTGAGGCCGGAGCCTCTCCTACTCCAACATTAGGCATATAGCCCGACGCCGAAGACCCAGCCCTAACACTTCCACGGCCTTTGCCGTGGCCTCTTGCACCTCTTCTAGAGCTCATCGTTGCGTATTTCTGAATTAAAATTTTTATGAAATTAGTTCGTAATTCCACTGTTTAAAACGCATGTCTTATGTAAGTAACAATTTTTTTAAAGTAATTTCGCGGTCGAGAATCCACTACAAGCTTAAGTTTCCTACGGGCTTTAGTCTCTAAAAACCTATTTTTAAGTAGCCCATTATCTATATAGTTAAGTAATTTAAACAAATGTAGTACAAAAAACTTGCTTGGCTCAACGTCGAGGGCTCGGTGAACCACACTTCAAGAATCTTGCAAAAACTTTTTAAAACCCAAAATCTAAGG
The DNA here is from genome assembly GCA_005393395.2 of Gossypium australe. NCBI lineage: Eukaryota > Viridiplantae > Streptophyta > Magnoliopsida > Malvales > Malvaceae > Gossypium > Gossypium australe. The sequence goes on from CM016619.1 coordinate 123,496,544, forward strand.
CCTATTTCACAACCCAAGCTTTGCAATCGGGCTCTGATACCACTAAATGTAACACCCCAACCCCGGCCCAGACGTTATAGCCGAAACCGAAAATGTCACATCACAGGCACAATTCAAAATAATTTTGCTAAGTTAAAGTTTAAGGCCTAACAGCCCAAAATCCTTGAATCTTGTTAAGTAATGATAAAAGCCCATTTAATTATTTTAAGTATTCTGAAAACCATGTTTAAACATAAGAAATTACTCAGGTTTAATAATTAAATAAACAGTTGAAACAACGAAACTCAAAATCCAAAGCCAAAACGGAGTACAAGGCCTTATTACATCCAATAAAAACAAAGCAATTAAAATCATGTATTTTGAAACAAATAATAGAACTTCTAAATATCTTGTAGTGTGGCCATCTCCGAGTCCTCTCCCACGTTGAGTCGTTTACTAAAGATCACCTGAAACATTTAATAAAAAGGGTGTGAGTTTCGAAACTCAGTATGTATGACCCTTGGCAAACAAATCAACATACAAATATTACATTGGGCCTAAGCTCTATCAAAAATGGTGGTCTTGGGCCTTAGCCCACATTGACCTCATACCACATCAGAGTCACGTGAATGCAATGGACCCATCCCAAATCCAACCCTGCACACCATTTCCCTTCCAACCCTACACACCTGTGGGGATATAAGTATCAACCCACCCATCCCTACACACCAAAGGTAGCGCCAGCAGCGACACTACTCAAACGTTGTAGCAAAGCTGCTATAATGGGCTTAAAGCCACCGGTGGAACCACGGTCGTCAAGCGACTATGCGATCCTCAAATCTTCCTCCGTATCATCAAAACCCACCCAAGTGCGACATATATTTCGTGAATGCAACACACATTTTCACACTTTAAGCACCTAGGGGTATTTTAGTCATTTCACTATCCAGGGGTATTTTCGTAATTCTACCCTACAGGGGTATTTAGGAAATTTTGCAAAATAGGGGTACTTTGGAAATTTTGTAAATCAGGGATATTTTGGTAATTCTGCAAATCAGAGGTATTCTAGTAATTTTACAAATCGGGGGTACTTTAGTAATTTTATAAATCTAAGGATATTTCGGTAATTTCCAAATTAGGGGTATTTTAGTAATTCTACAAATCTAAGGATATTTTGGTAATTTCCAAATTAGGGGTATTTTGTCCCTCTCGGGTTTTAGTTATGAACTTTGGCCCATTAACAAGTCCTTACGGCTAAAGTGAATAGACACTATGCACCAGGTAGGATTCTAGAGAAGAGGAGGTGGGCCACTAGGACCGCTTAAGTACCAAGCTCTCTCTAGATCTGTAACATCCCCAAACCCGGCCCATTCACTACGACCGAATCTGGTTATGTTAGTGCGGAAAAGACGGTGGAAAATCTATTTAACTTAGAAAAATTTAGTAAAACTTGCTAACTTTTGAAAAATCCATGTTTATTTAAACTTATGAGTAAAACTTTGTTATTAAAATATACTCATTCTAAAAGTTTAATATATACAAGCCAAATTGAATAAGTAGGTTGGAAAAATATAATCATCTTCACATAGTGTTTCAAATTCATCAAACCATAATAAATACTAATAAAATAATAACTAAAATAAATAAGAGTCAAAAGGCCTTTATTACATATTCTATTTAAAACAAAATACTTAAAGTAAGCCTAAAACGTTTAAACTCTTCTTTCTGCATGGGCCACCATGTGTCCTCTCCGAACCCGATCAAACTACGCGTCACCTGAAATGGTTAATGAAAAGAGTGAGTCCACTGACTCAGTGCATAACCACAACACATATTTCCATCCGTATGGGCTTGGCCCATACCCACACAGCCATCGAAACAAATCATGCAAGAATGCATCTCAGCCCAACCTACTATCCAACCGTGACACCAACCTTAGCAGACTTCCTGCCTAAGGCCGTGGCTAACCCACCACTGATCACATCGTGATCCATAAATCTTACCTCGGCAATCTCGCTGCTCGAGGCCGTGGCTAAGCCACCGATCAACCAAAGTGATCCAAATATCGTAATCTGTCTACGGGGATGCACATAGCAATCAACCGCCGAGATGGGCACCTAGCCAACATCTCCCTTGAGGTAGCACTTAGCTAACCCTCAAGCGCTAATGTAGCCGGAGCTATCATTAGACCACGTACAACTTGTGTACACTTCCTTCTTCTACAATCCAATCCCATGCCCAGGTGTCAATAAATCATGCAAGAATATCATATAAAGTGAGTATTTATTATTGATCAATACCACATATATAAAATATATAAATATCACAACCAATCTTACCATCATCGGTTCACATCACTTAAGCCATTATAATCGGCTTCCACACATAACACATATGTTTAATAGCTAGCAGGCAAATCGAGAAATAGTGCGATGGTTACGCACCTAAATGATACCAAAACCCGAAACGCTACTTCTGCTTCTGCACCCGCAGACTAACGGACTTACGAAAGGTTCCCAGCGATAGGCTCTTCTCCCCTACAATCGGCCTTGGCATAAAAACAATGAACACTTAGGCCATTCGGCCAAGACAAAAACTATAGCACAAAGAAAACTAACACACCCTTACCTTGCTAACCACTACCCTTTGCTCTAACAAGAATCTACCACCTCCAGGAAGTTCGGCTCAGGGACTTGCAACAAAAGTGGAGTAAGAGAATAAATGGTGATTCGGCAATGACTCTAAAATGGTGTTGAGATATTCAGCAATGGCAGGCTTTTAAGGGTGATTTCGGTTTGAAGCAAGGTCAAAGAAAAGGGGTGAAGGGAGAGGGGAAAATGGATAAGCCAACTTCCGGCTTTGGCTACAACAAAATGAAAGGAAAAGAAAGGGTGTTCTTGACTTATTTTCGGCAAGAGACTAAGGGAAAATAAAATAGAAGAAGCAAGAACTTTTAGTGAGGGAGAAAGCAAATGGTGAATGAACAATGAGCACGTCCCCCCCTATTTATACTATTCGGCCAAGCTCCAAGCTCCCAAAAAAAATCCTAAAATCTCTCCTAAAACACCTCCCTTCCATCCATTCAAAATAATTTGAATGGGTCAAACTTACCTAGCCAAATTTAAAAAGAGAAGACCAAGTCTTCCTCCACCTTTCAAGCCTCCCAAAACCGTCCAATACCCCTCCTCCATGACGCATAAAAAAACAACCCACAATGCCATCCTTGCAACTCGAACACTGGCCCCCTTCCCCTTCAAGTGGCGTCACCTTCCAAGCTCTAGAGTGGTGCCTCCTTGCCACTCTGCCACACCAATCTTTGTGCCAAAACCCCACCAAAAATTCTCTTAAGGCCCTCTCCATCCAAACTCCCCCTTTTAGCCCCTAAAACTAAAAATTTACCAAAGCAACCTACCACCACCTAGGGTTCTCAGGACCCCTAAAACTTACCCAAACACACACTGAAGTGTGCCAACACCCGAGCTAAGCAGCAAAAATCTAACCCCTAAAACCAGGGTGTTACAATTCTACCCTCCTTAAAATAATTTCGTCCCCGAAATTACTTAGCTAACGAACATCTGTACAACCTATCTTACCACCTTCGCTTATGCTGCGCAACTCTGATTAACAAGTTTTATGCATTAGAAATTCTTGTTTCACTGTTTTATCCACGAGCAATTTTATGCAATGAAGTTTCCGAGAGTAGTTCTTTCGAGCAATCAAGTTCCACTTCCTACCCAGGGGTATTTCCGTCATTTTCCTATCGGGGTATATCGGTAATAACCAAAGCGATTCAAAAACTTTAATAAGTCAAGATCTTTTTGTAATTCCAAAAAAATTGAAGAGTATTTTTGAAAATTTCGCAAATTAAAGATATAGCAGGATTTTAAAAACCAGGGGTATTTTGGTAATTTTTTGTCAACAGGGTAATTTTGTAAATTTCCAAAGTCGGAGTATTATTTTTGCCATACAGAAAATTGGGTACTTTTGCAAAATAAGAAAATTTTATTAAACTTGGGGTTAAACCGAAAATTTTGAAAGTCAGGGGCATTTTAGTAATTTTTAACACAGGGGTATTTTCGTAAATTTTCACAAACCAAAATATCTTAATATTTGATAACTTGAGATTTTGGTATTTTGTAAAGTAAAAATCATTTAAACAAAAGTTGAGGGTAATACGGTAATTTTACAACACAAGGGCATTTTTGTAATTTTGCCACTAGGGCATTTTGGGAAAGTTTGTAAATCGGCAAACATCTTTCAAAATCGAATTTAGGGTTTCACTAACCAAAGGGGTAAATTCGAAAAAAAAAATTAAAGGTTTTAAAGAAAACAGCAAGGCTAATTCCCTTTGGGGTTTTAATAACCGGTTTAGCCTATGAACAAGTCCTCTTGGTTAAGGTGAACCGTAGCTACGCACCAGGTAGGATTCCTGCGAAGAGGAGGTGAGTCACGAGGACTGCTTAAGTACCAGGCTCTTCCGGATCCAATCCTAGACATGCGCACCAAGGTTACCACACCTTAACTCGGCGACTTACTTCACAGGTTTGTTTAAGAGCTTTAAGTTTTATGCAAATGTTTGAGTAGTCTAATCCTAGGGTCCAACAGATCCTAGTATTCTATTCTACGAGCCCAAACTAAGCCCATAATAAATCACACAACAAAACACTTTAAAAGCCCGAAGCACTTACCTGGTGGACTTCGGGTCCGAGGTACAGGTGCCATGCCAGAATAACATGAAAACCTTTTTATAAAAGCTCACATTTCAAAAAACCCATTTTGAAAATGTTTTTGGGCCCAAAACCCTCAAAGCCGAGTTTTGAACCGGGCTCTGATACCAAACTGTAACATCCCCAAACCCGGCCCATTCACTACGACCGAATCTGGTTATGTTAGTGCGGAAAAGACGGTGGAAAATCTATTTAACTTAGAAAAATTTAGTAAAACTTGCTAACTTTTGAAAAATCCATGTTTATTTAAACTTATGAGTAAAACTTTGTTATTAAAATATATTTATTCTAAAAGTTTAATATATACAAGCCAAATTGAATAAGTAGGTTGGAAAAATATAATCATCTTCACATAGTGTTTCAAATTCATCAAACCATAATAAATACTAATAAAATAATAACTAAAATAAATAAGAGTCAAAAGGCCTTTATTACATATTCTATTTAAAACAAAATACTTAAAGTAAGCCTAAAACGTTTAAACTCTTCTTTCTGCATGGGCCACCATGTGTCCTCTCCGAACCCGATCCAACTACGCGTCACCTGAAATGGTTAATGAAAAGAGTGAGTCCACTGACTCAGTGCATAACCACAACAAATATTTCCATCCGTATGGGCTTGGCCCATACCCACACAGCCATCGAAACAAATCATGCAAGAATGCATCTCAGCCCAACCTACTATCCAACCGTGACACCAACCTTAGCAGACTCCCTGCCTAAGGCCGTGGCTAACCCACCACTGATCACATCGTGATCCATAAATCTTACCTCGGCAATCTCGCTGCTCGAGGCCATGGCTAAGCCACCGATCAACCAAAGTGATCCAAATATCGTAATCTGTCTACGGGGATGCACATAGCAATCAACCGCCGAGATGGGTACCTAGCCAACATCTCCCTTGAGGTAGCACTTAGCTAACCCTCAAGCGCTAATGTAGCCGGAGCTATCATTAGACCACGTACAACTTGTGTACACTTCCTCCTTCTACAATCCAATCCCATGCCCAGGTGTCAATAAATCATGCAAGAATATCATATAAAGTGAGTATTTATTATTGATCAATACCACATCAAACATATATAAAATATATAAATATCACAACCAATCTTACCATCATCGGTTCACATCACTTAAGCCATTATAATCGGCTTCCACACATAACACATATGTTTAATAGCTAGCAGGCAAATCGAGAAATAGTGCGATGGTTACGCACCTAAATGATACCAAAACCCGAAACGCTACTTCTGCTTCTGCACCCGCAGACTAACGGACTTACGAAAGGTTCCCAGCGATAGGCTCTTCTCCCCTACAATCGGCCTTAGCATAAAAACAATGAACACTTAGGCCATTCGGCCAAGACAAAAACTATAGCACAAAGAAAACTAACACACCCTTACCTTGCTAACCACTACCCTTTGCTCTAACAAGGATCTACCACCTCCAGGAAGTTCGGCTCAGGGACTTGCAACAAAAGTGGAGTAAGAGAATAAATGGTGATTCGGCAATGACTCTAAAATGGTGTTGAGATATTCGGCAATGGCAGGCTTTTAAGGGTGATTTCGGTTTGAAGCAAGGTCAAAGAAAAGGGGTGAAGGGAGAGGGGAAAATGGATAAGCCAACTTCCGGCTTTGGCTACAACAAAATGAAAGGAAAAGAAAGGGTGTTCTTGACTTATTTTCGGCAAGAGACTAAGGGAAAATAAAATAGAAGAAGCAAGAACTTTTAGTGAGGGAGAAAGCAAATGGTGAATGAACAATGAGCACGTCCCCCCTATTTATACTATTCGGCCAAGCTCCAAGCTCCCAAAAAAAATCCTAAAATCTCTCCTAAAACACCTCCCTTCCATCCATTCAAAATAATTTGAATGGGTCAAACTTACCTAGCCAAATTTAAAAAGAGAAGACCAAGTCTTCCTCCACCTTTCAAGCCTCCCAAAACCGTCCAATACCCCTCCTCCATGACGCATAAAAAAACAACCCACAATGCCATCCTTGCAACTCGAACACTGGCCCCCTTCCCCTTCAAGTGGCGTCACCTTCCAAGCTCTAGAGTGGTGCCTCCTTGCCACTCTGCCACACCAATCTTTGTGCCAAAACCCCACCAAAAATTCTCTTAAGGCCCTCTCCATCTCCCCCTTTTAGCCCCTAAAACTAAAAATTTACCAAAGCAACCTACCACCACCTAGGGTTCTCAAGACCCCTAAAACTTACCCAAACACACACTGAAGTGTGCCAACACCCGAGCTAAGCACCAAAAATCTAACCCCTAAAACCAGGGTGTTACAAGATCCAATCCTAGACATGCATATGTCCGTTGCCACACTCTAACCTAACACTTGTCCACGGACATGTTTAATAATTAAATTAAGTCTTATGCGGTTTAAGAGTTGTTCAGAACTAGGCCTAAAGTCCATTAAACCCTAGCATACTTTTCTACGTCCCCATAAAGCCCAAATCACATCCTTACGGCCCATTAGGCCCAAATCTCATCCATATGGCCTATTAGGCCCAAAACAATTCCAGATCATGTAACATGCATGGCTAACTCAATTCGTATAACCAACCAAACAATTTCATCAATCTTAGCCTCAAGGCCCACCGGCCCATTTAGCCACTTCCAGCTTTTCGGCTTTCCGGCATTGTCGATATCGTGTGTGTGTAGTGTTTGTACACACCTGGTTACTGCGACGTGCTATACTATCCTTAGCCTTGAACCTACAACCAACCAACCTTCAATCAATCACTAAATCAAAACATCTACCAAAAGCCGAAACCTTACCATAACCTTACCGTGTGCCACTGAGTTCTAATAACCCTTCCTTAGCTACTAATCAGGAGTATCCCCTAGATCTGCACTCACACATACACTATCGAAATCTGAGTGACTCATACTCCACACAAGTCACCCCTATAGATCATACACACATTCGACCATTTACTTAAACCACAATCGAGTTGAATACACTTACCCTTGCTAACGATTCTACCACGCTTGCGATCTTTGAACCTTATCCTTGTTATCACAGAGTTAACGAAAGGATAGTTAGATAGCCTTCGACTTTTAGCAAAATGTAAAAGCGAGCTTAACCGAATACTTACCAAATCCACTTTTGATCCTGCGGCCTAAATTCAGCTTTTAACCTTGACTGATAGTAGATAATAATCGATTTGTGATGGAGGAAAACAACAAGGGTTTGGCACAAATAGGAATTTCGGTAAGGAAGGCTGAGGGTAATTCGGCAATAGGAGAGTTTGGCTATGAGAGAATTCGGCAAAAAGAATTCGGCTATAGGAGATTTCGACAATAGGGAGAATTTGGCTATAGGAGATTTCGGCAATAGGGAGAATTCGGCTATAGGAAAACCGATTAAGGGGGGAAAGAAAAATTAATGAAAGCTCAAAGAACCTTTCAAAGCATTCGACCCTCTCCTTTTATAGCCACAAGCCGAATACTCCTCTCCCCACAGTCCTATTCGGCACAAATTCTTCCCCGTCCTCATCTCCTAACTTTCCTCCCTGATAACACCGTAGCCTTATCCGAATTTCCCTCCATTATCGTTTCCCCTTACCACTTAAACACTCCAACGCAAGAGTTCCTATTCAACACAACTCTGGCCGTCCACCTATGTAAAATAAAACACCCCAAAAATACCACTCCTAATTCTCGAACCTTGGACCTCCTCAGCTGACAACACGCCACCTATGTAAAATAAAACACCCCAAAAATACCACCCCAAAAACGCCACTTGCCACTGGACCACAAGCCCATTTGTGTCCTATTTTCTCTTGATCTGCTTAAGAGGCCTAATGCTTGAGACTAGGGTCCACTAAAGCAAGAAAAATAAATTTTTCCCCATGGTTTTCCTATCTCTAAGACTTCAAATAATCCCGATAATACCTTAAAATTAATATTCTAAGTGCTACTCATACATACCAACCTCAATGCGCAGAAATTTAAAGTTTCGGGATTTTTGGGGCGTTACAACTCCTTTCACGGTACTTAATACTTTCCCATACAGTACAGTCGAGGTAACTCATTCTCAATTTTGCACCTTCAAGGTAAACCGTACTCGTCTAAAACCTTATTTTAATACAATTGATAGCAAGAATGAGGAGTTTCAACTCCTCAAACCACCATGATTATGCGAATGAATGGTAAGTCTAGCTTAAGACTTTAAACAAGTGCTTCTCGGGAGGCAACCCGAGCACTAACCCCATTAATTTCCATATTTTTCATTTTTAGCACCTAACTAAAAACTAACCAAATTAATAAAGCACATGTTTTCCTATCCGCACGGCCTTGCACACGGGTATGGTCGTGGCTGTGTGGACACCACGTGAAACACCCCAAACCTGGCCCACGAGCCTCGACCAGATTTGGTATGTTCCTTAAGAAAAACCGGTTCAAATTCGTTTGTTCTTTAGAAACTTTAAGTGATTTTGGAAGAAAACTCGAATTGGGTTGGGCTCAAGTTGAAAACCAATTTATTCTTTTGAAGTCAGGGTTTTATAAAAACTTTGTTTTTAATGTTAAAAGACATGCCAATTTTTGTTTTAAAGATTTTACCTTTGAATTGAAAACATTTGAATTTAGATGTCGTAATATTTGAAGGTTTATTTTAAGAAAAATTACTTGACCTTAGATTTGATAAAATTTGAATTGTACTGAAATAAATAACATGCATGCATAAAATAGTTCATACTATGGCCTTGTTACATCAAAAACAACCCAAATAAATTTAAAGTGTTTAAATAAAATAAAATGTCCAAATAAAATAATTTCCTTGCTGAGCATGGCCACCACTAAGCTCCTGCCAACCCGGTCCATTACTGATCATCACTTGAAAAATGTTCCCACAACGGGGTGAGTCAAACAGACTCAATGTGTACACAAACACTAAGTCCAAACAGATTCAGGCATAACAAATCATACACATACATATCATAATTTACAATTAATGATGCATTCCCGAACCCAAGCCTACTTACCAACCGCTACACATCACCCGTACCAACCTGCTCACCGTGGGGACTACTAAGTCAACCCTCCATCCGCTACACACCATCGAAGGCAGTCGCTGCAGTCGACATGCTCATCGCCCTTATAAATTCGTGGCATAGCCACCAGATAATATTTTGTGTCATGTGACACCACATTTAGATAATGTGACCGAAGTCACCACATTCAGATAATGTGACCGAGGTCACCACATTCATATATCGTGACAATAGTCACCACATTCACTTCCCCTTTCATAATCACCCAAATGCCCATGTCATACATATCATGCAATATAATGTCTTATTTCACATTCTTATAGTTTCACATATATGGCATAACAGATCAAATTGTAATCCTAGTAGGAGTAGGAAAACGTACCTGAGTACTTTGTACCATCACATGGTACCTTAGCCACATTCACATTCTTTTAAACACATATATCAAAATATAGCCATACATCTTATTAAGAGTTAGTGTGGGGTACACACCTGATACACTTAGCGGTTCACTCAAATCCTGAAAAGCCCGATCTAATGCCTTAGATCCTTTAGCTCCTATAATCAGCCAACACTAGGCATATTAGCAAAAAGCCTATTCGGCCAAAAACCAAATATCGAAGGATCCTTGCGGCAAAAGTCCTTACCTTGTTGCCGATTTCACCACTAATCAAGTCCCGAAACTTTGTTGTGCTTCTCCTTGAAATCGGTCAACACTAGATCACCTAAAGGATTAGTTTCTGGCTTTTGAATAATTAAGAAATAGATCTAGGTTCCTAAATAGGCCTTGGCCAAATGTACAGATGTTCACTTACCTTACGATTTGAAATCTCGAAAGCCTTGTGTACCACTGTCGACTGCCCCTAAAATCCATAGTTAGGTTCGGCTAGCACCATAATCAATATGACCGAATATAACCCCTCCTTACCTTGCGATTTCAATTTCCACAATTGATCCTTGCTTCTTTAATGATGTCGAGATTCCTATGGCCACATGTTAGATCTAATCCAACATTAAAACACAAAAGAATGGCCTATGGCCGAATCTTATATTTACTTACCTTAGATCTTAGAAGTCCCGAAAGATTCCTCCCTTAGTCGACACTAGTAAAAATCCCAAAATTTCTCCTTAAGATTTCGGTTAAAGAAGGGTAAGAGGATTAGAGTCTTGAGTTCCAACATATCGAGAAAGAAAAGAGAAAGATTAATCAAGAGAAATCCTTACCAAATGGAGTAATCGAAAAGCACTTGTTCACCACTTAACTTGTCGACAGGAAGGAGAGAATGTTGGTTTTCCGGCTTTTAATGCTAGGGTCAAATCAGCTTCAAAGGTGACAATTAGATGAAACTTTCGGCTTTTGAGAGGAAATAATAGGGAGATACAGGTTCGGCTATGCTGGCTTGAGTTTTTCGGCTAGAACAAATAAAAGAAAAAGAATACTTGGGACAGGTAAAGTGGAAATTTGGCTATAGGAAGAGATGAGAAGAGAATTAAAAATTTCAGCACACCTATACTATGATTAGCCGAAAATACCATCCAAATACTCCCCTTGGCCGGCCAACTCTTACCTCCTATCAACTTCCTCCTTTTTCTCCTCTTTATCCTCTCATCAAAATAATAAAAATAATCCCATAATTATCTCCTAGCTTTGCCGAATTTTAACCTCATCTAAAACTCCTCCCCTAGTGCCTTGATGCCGTCCACCACTTCCCTTGTTGCCGCAAAAATAAAAGCTTTATTTAGCTTCCCATGCGACTCGAACCTTGGCCCATTTGCACATGCTTGTGGCGTCACTTACCTGGGCTTTAAGTGGCGCCTTGTAGCCACTTTACCAAGCTCATTTCCATGTCAAACTTCCTCTATTAATTTTCTTAAGGCCCTGTCAGCTTAACTTCCTCTTAACACTTAAAACTCAATATTTTCTAAGGCATTTCCCCTACATTTCAAAGTTCACAATATTCATAGATCACATTCAGAACATTCATAAACATGCTATTTCACACAATTTAGCAATTATGCATAAGCCATAATTTGGGATATTACACCACGGGTAGGTACATGAGCGTGGTGGAGATCGTACGGAAACAGGACGAAAATTTTCCCCAAAACGCGGGTTGTGACTAAATGCCACGACCATCCGATATGGTCGTGGTCGACATTGAGAAAGTAACAAGGGCGTGCGACACGCCCGTGTCTCTAAGCCATGGTTGAAACTGAGAAATCTACACGGGCGTGTGACATGCCCTTGTCTGTAGGCCGTGGTCGATACTGATCAATCAACATAGGCGTGGAAACCTTTATAGGAATGAGAGAAACAAACGAAGCATCACACGGCTGTGTCACCTAACAAGCCCAAGGCACACGGGCGTAGGCCGGGACCATGTGCCCCAAATCTCTATTTAAACCCCTTTTTCTGCTCACTTTCTTCCCCATATCCCTTCCTCCCCAGCCTTAGCCACCATAGCTTTTCTCCCTTTTCACCATCCTTGCCACCATACAGAATGACTACTACTAGAGGCAAGACCAAGGCCACCATCCCCGTGTCAAAAAAGTGAAAAGACACTGGCGCGGTCTCCCCATACACGACCACTCTACATAAGTTCATTGACTCGACAAGGCAAGGACCTTTGAGTCCACTTTTTTTTTTCTTTTTCTTTCATTTTTAAATTCTTTTCCTTTATCTTTCTTGTCTTTAATTTATACTATTATATTTTGATTTCTTTAATTTAGATTCAAGGTGCTATTAAGGAACGACCACACCACCACCAGAGTATCCACCCCCACCTTCACCTCTGCCCAACTTTACCATTTCTTTTCCTTGACTCCATCCAAAATTCAGGAAGTTTCACTTCTCCTCCTATCTTATGAGTTTTTTTACTATATTGTCGTTATCTATCTTTGTACATTGAGGACAATGTACATCTTAAGTGTGAGGAGGTTAACTATAGTACTATTCGAAAATCCCTGAATTATATCTTGTTCTTAAGTAATTTTCTCATATTACTATTAGAATGAAACTTCTATTGATTTATGATTTTTATTGATATGTTTTGGATTAAGTCATAGATAATAGTGTATTAATGGTTTAAACTTTAATACATTAGAGAATCAAGCATGATAAGTTTCTTTTCAAAATTAAAAATTTATTAGGTTGTTTCCCTAAATTTAAATATTACTTTGAAGTTTGAAATTTGCAAGGTTGACATCAAAAACCATAAATTTTGTGAGTCTTTGAGCCTTTTAGAACATATATTTTTTCTTGCTCACTTTATTGATTATGAGTGTGTCAACATTGATTTGTTATTCTAGAACTTGCTTCGATTATACATGTCGAGACCACACCCTTGATTTGATATACTGAGATGATAAAGGCACCTAGGTTTTAACCCACTTAATCCACCAAAAAGCCTACCTCTATAATTAACCCCTAGTGAACCCCTTTGATCCTAATAAACTGTTTCTTGATTTACCCTTAATATTAACCCAAAACCAAACTTTTTCTTCTCCTACTTTATTGACTTCACTTTTGTCGAGATTTGATTTGATCAGTTCCCTAACTATTTTTTGTATTTTAGTTGTTAAATTGTTCTTATTCTTAAAAAAAAAAGAGTTGGAAATTTATTCATTATTAGTTTTATGGGCTTAAACAGTTAATATCACATCTTTAGAAGAAGCTCATGTTATTAGTGAGAAGTTTTCAATCAATGTAATTATTCAGTATTAGTTATTTTTCTAGTTAGGTAAATGGTAAATTCGATCTCGATTCTAACCCTCTAATTCAGCCTTTATCCACACCTAAACCCAAGCCCCATTACAACCCTTTTAAGACATTTTGATTTGAGTGTCATCTCATTTTATAGTGGTGGAGATTTGATTTTCATGTAAGTGTCGAAACCACCCCTCGACCTTTGAAAAGGGTGTGAATCGAACTTGGGTTTTGAAAATGATAAAACGTGGGAGTCGCTACCAATCTTTTTTGTTGAAGTGTTATTGGGTCATCTTTGTTTTAATAAAACATTTTGATTTACTAAAACAGTGCTTTTGGTCTGCGAAATTTTGAAAATCAGGTTCGGGAATCAGTTACGTGTGAGGAAGGGTTAGCACCCTCGTCACGCCCAAAATTGGTACCAAATTGATTAATCCATGTTTTAGTGTCGAAGATTTGAAAATTTGAAGAATTAAAACGATCCTCCCTTTTTTTTTTATGGTGATGTTAACTAATGCTTTTAAAAGAAATCGAAAATGTATGCAAAGGGGCTATTCCGTCTCGAAGTAAAATGTTATATCCAATACTTTAGGACACCACCTTGACCTTCGAGACTAAACTTCCCCTTTTTATTTACAAATTTACTTTAAAGGACATTCTATTATTTAAAAATGGACGGGAAAATCACATACCCAATACTTTAGGGCATGTTTTTCTCGAATTTCTAAATACAGAATGTTGCCTTGATTTTAGATAACCTTATTTCGGAATAACAGAACATCACATCCAATGCTTTAGGACACGACACTTTGAGTTCCAAAAATAAGCCCTTTTTATTAAAATGTACTTGTTCAAAAGAATATTCGGATATTTAGATTAAACGAGAAAATTGCAACCCAATACTTTAGGGCACAATCTCTCGAGCTTCTAAACACAGAACATTGTCTCGGTTTAAAAAAAATCTTATTTCGAAATAACAAAACATCACATCCAATACTTTAGGACACTACATTTTGAGTTCTCGAGAATAAGTTTTTTTGTTAAAAATGTATTTGTTTAAAAGGATACTCGGTTATTTAGAATAGACGAGAAAAAATCGCTACCCAATACTTTAGAGCGCGTCTTCTCGAATTTCTAAATAAAGAATATTACCTTTACGAAAAGAAATCGTTTTGTATCGAGCAAAATCGATATAACAAAGTTTATAATAGAATGTAAAAATAAATTACAATACTGACGTGCATAGCCACATGGAAATAAGTGCATCAATATGAATAACGATAATGAAAGCGAAAAACAAAATAAGACAAGTCTAAAATGAATGGGAAAAGGACATAGCAGAAATAATAATAAAACTAAAATAATAATGATAGGTATATATACAAGTCATAGTACAATAATAGTGATATAGGAATAATAATAGCATAATAATAATAGTATAATAATAATGAAAATAATAATAAGTATGTACAATATAATAATATATATAATAATAACCGTAATGATAGTACTATTAATAATAATATAGTAATAATGATAGACGAAATATGTACAACAAAATAATAATATAAATATAGTGATAATACTATAACATAATAATAATAGTATAATAATAATAGTAAAATAATAATAATGATACAGTAAAATGATACAAAATATTCACAGTATAAGAATATAAATATAGCTGTAGTAATAATAATAATAGTAATAATAGAATAATAATGAAACGGTACAAAATATGTATAATATGATAATACAATATAGATATAATAATAATAATAATGATAATAATAATAATAATAATATATAGTAGTAATAAAAAAATAATAATGATGATATGAAGTATGTATAATAGTAATATAAATATAATCATAATAATAATGGTAATAAAATGCTAATAATAATAATAATAACCATAATGATAATACCATTAATAATAATAATATAGTAATAATGATACAAAAATAAAGTAAATAATAATAATAATTACAAAATACTAAAAAAGGATCAAATTGGATTTAAAAATGGGATTTTGGAGTCAATTCGAAATAAAATGAAGGGGAAAAGGGCTTATTTGCAACGCGCGCACAACCTGGAGGGTCCAAAACAGTAATAAACCCTCTCACTGAAACGGTGCGCTCGAAGGAGGACTTAGTTTGAAACCATGGAAAATTATCGGGTCAAAATTGGGATAAAAAAAACTTGATTGCGCAGACATGAAAAAGCGGAGGGGCTAAAAGCACAATTAGCCCCTCCATAATAAAACACGCGGATCCTAAGCTGGAGCGGGTCGGATCGGGTCGGGTCAATCGAAACGACGTCGTTTTGGGGCTTATGGGCGCCGACCAAAACGGCACCGTTTTGTGTCGCTTATATAAGGCAAAAATCTGTTAAAAAATCATTTCTCTTTTTAGTTTCTAAAAATCTGACTCTCTCTCTCTCTCTCTCTCGCCTTCTCTGCAGGTACGAAAGGGGGGGAAGGGTGCTCCGGCATTGCACCGTCGCGCTGGACGCCGACCTCCGGTGCCGGCGTCGCCGTATACGGCGATGGAGGGCCCAAAAGTCACGCTTTTTAACGGAAAGGTGAGTTTTTTTTATTTCTTTATATGTATATATATTTGTAAATAAAAGGAGAAAGATTCAGAAAAAATAAAAGTAAATGAAATACCTTCGAATACTACTGGTTTGATTTTAACGTTTTGAATCTTTTTGTTTGATCTCTGCTGTCTTTGTTTGTATTTTTTTGAAGTATTGTTGTATATGCCCCCCTTTTTTTACAATAATCGGCTTTATATAGCCGAGGAAGAAAGAGAAAAATAAAAATACAAATCTCTGCCCTTTTTTTTGTTTGTTGCAGACGCTAGTGGAGGCAGAGTATAGTGGAGCAGGTGAACGGTGCTGGTGGCCGACAGTGGGGCTTAGTGGAGAGCGGCGCAAGAGCTAGGGTTTCCAGAAACCCTAGCTTCTAATTTTTGGGCCATTTGGGCCACTTGTTCATTGGGCCAAAAAAAGTTTTAGTTTGATTTGGGCCCGGACGATTTAGGCCATTTACAGTAAGCATATGGGATTATGTAACATCCTAAAAATAGGGGTTTGGCATTTTTTCATTATTACATGTGTTGTGCTTGTTAAGCTTTTTATTTGGGTGTGTTGGGGGTCCTAGGGAGGTTCGGGTTTGAGCTCAAGCCCTGAGAAAATTTTGCTTTTTCGCTCTTTAGTGGAGAGAGCTACCGGAAGTGGGACTTAAGTAACATAGTGTGTGTTTAGAAGACAGAAGTGGAGCATATGGCAAGATGGTATGGCGTCAAAGGGAGTGCAAAGGGGTTGAAGGTTCGAATCCCACAAGTATCATGTGGGGAGTTTTTATTTTGTGCTTAGGATAAGGAGGTAGCTGAGTGGAGATCAAACTCTGCAGGAGAGAGGGAAGACTTGGTCAAGTTGTTTGAATGGGTGATGGAGAGGAAGTTGGGGAGCAAATGTAGGAGAAAATCAAGGAAGTGGATGGTGTTGGGAGTGTTTGGCCGAATGTGGGGTGTGTGGGGAGGAGAATTTGGCTAGGGGTTGATTTTGGCAAGAAAATTCGGCATGTTGGTGAAGGGAGCATAAACCGAAACCTTTTGGTGTTTGTGCCGAAATTCTCTAGTGCGTCTTAGCTTTTTCTTTGCATTTTCGGCATTTGCTACTCAAGTATTTCGGGTATTTTGTTGCATCTTTCCTTGCTGAAACCTTAACCATTCTAGTGACTCCTTCTCATTTCTTTTTCGTTTTAGACACTTTTCTTTCTTGGGTGGTCGCCAAACACCTGTAGCCGAATCCCTCTCTGACCTCTTTTTCTTCAAGTAGCCGAATCTCTTCAACACATGTTCTTCATCTTGTGTTCTTTAAGTGGTAAGTCTCTATGTCTATACTATTTCTTCTTCTTTTGTTATCATCTTTCTTTCTTGGACCGAATGCCTTACTCTTATGATTTTATTCTTCTTCTCTCTCTACTTAGCCAAGCCGAACTTCCTCCTGGGGTGTAGGCCGATTTTTCTTTAGAAAACATCAGGCTTAGGTTGTCAACGTTGGTTTTGGGGTAAGGTGAAGTTTTTGATTACCTTTTTATTGTGATGTTAAGGTATTTGGGTGACCCTTTTTGGGGAGTTAGCTTCGGTCTCCTCCTTTATTGTAGGAGGGTCGAATGTTGCTTTGGTGCTAACATCTTGGGTGTATACTACTCTCTTTTAGGAACGCGTGGTGGTAGTCAGAAGGCAGGGCTGAATATCGGGACTTGGTAGGAGGAGATCACGGTTGTGGTAAGTGATTCTAGTGTAAGTAATACGTTTGGACTTATGAAATCTTTTGGGAAGCCAAGGCTAACTTTTGATCGGTATTATTCTAGGGTCAACAAAGAGTGGTTCTGTTAGTAATCCAAAATAGGTGTGTAATATCACACCCACTTCGATGATTGCATGTGGTGTTCTGTGAAACGGCCAAAAGTCGAAAAGCCGAAAAGCCGGCAACTGTGACCACTCGAGCGTGCGAGCGCTTGTGGTGGTAAATCGGGATACGAATCGTGACGTTAAGTCGTGGAGAGTGCCATGAACACTCTCGCGATATTGAGGCTGTAACGGGCCGAAACGGGCTAATTTGGCCCAATGGGCTATCCGGCCCACTTGGGCAAAACTGTTAGAAAAACTGTCGAATGATAACTCCGAATGCCAAATCTGCAAATATGAGTCCGAAATCGTGCGAAGTGGGCCACACGAGCTTGTGGGCCCCATTGGGCATAAGATGAATTTTAGGCCCATTAACTCTGTAGTGGCTTAAAAAGAGTTCTGTGTCGCTCGAGGCGATAGTAGGCCTTCAGAAAGGCCGTTGAATGTGAAATGACCAAAATACCCTTGGAGGGTAAATTACCGAAATACCCCTGGGTTGCGAAATTACCAAAATACCCTTGAAGGGTAAATTACCGAAATACCTCTGGGTTACAAAATTACTAAAATACCCTTGGAGGGTAAATTACAGGAATAGCCCTGGGTTGCGAATTTACTAAAATACCCTCGAGGGGTAAAATTACTAAAGTACCCCCAAGTGGCTAAAAATGACTGTTATACTCTTAATTATGATTGAATATCGTGTGTATGATTTTTATTTACACTTTTACACGTTGATGCATGACATTTTATCATATTGCATGGGGCGGGATAATGACTGAAGAGAAGTGTAGCTTGGTGGCTCTACCACGGCTCTGCTACATACTGTTTCAGTGGCCATGCCACATATTGATATACTATGACTCTGGTGGCTCAACCACAAATATTGCGATTAGCAGCTCGTCTGCATTATTGGTGTGATTGGCGGGGTGGGTTGACTTGATCCCCACAGGTGATGATTGGTTGGTACGGGGGTGTGATTGGTTGGATTGGGTTGGGTTACATTGCATTACATTATCTGCATTGTCATGATAAAAGGGCTTAGGCCCAGATTGTTGTCATATGGGCTGGGGCCCAGTCAGTGACCATTTAGGGGATTACACACTGAGTTCTCGTAACTTACCCCTCTGCTTTAACCTTGCAGGTGATCACCAGCGTTAGAGGATTTAGAGTGACGGAGGACTCTGTGGTGGCCATACACCAGGAATATTTCTCGTGACTTAATAAATTTTCGTTTTTGCTTTACTTTAAAATTAGTTTATTTTAGGTTAATATTGTTGTAATAAGGCCGCTGGTTTAATTTCTTTTAAGTTTCCATTAATAACCATTAAATTTATAAATACGGGGTTTTCCTAAAACATTAATAATCGTTTTTCCAAAATATCACATTTCCGCAACTACTCAAAGTACTGAATTTGATTTCTACAAAAAATAAAGTTTTCACAAATAATAATAATAACGTTTTTACAAGAAACCCATAAAAGCAAATCTGAATTTCATAAACATCAAAGCTCAGAGTTTTAAAAAGAATACGAAGTTTTTAACAAACGCGCAGTTTTTAAACAACCCTTTAATGTGACATGCCAGATTGGTCATAATGTCTAGGCCGGGTTTAGGGTGGTACAGATTAACTTTTCATGTTTGACTTTTGAGTGCTTAATTTGAACCTTATTGAGTGAATCTTTAGTGAGGATGTCAATTCTTGTCGGTTTTTGAATCAGAGGTAATTATTTAGGTAAGGGGAAACACTTATGTTTTCTTGCTATAAAAATTTATGACTTAGATTGTTTGAATCTTTAAGACTCTTTTAGTTAAATTATCAATGTATGAATTATCTATGAATTATGATGAAACATTATTAATTAGAATTGAGGAAGTTAATTTTAATTGTGAGTTGAGGATTTTGCTTGAGGACAAGCAAAGGCTTAAGTGTGGGGATATTTGATAAACCATAATTTATACATATTTTTACCCCATGCTTGGCTTATTTTTGGATGAATTTTCATTAGATTTGATGAATTCGATGCTCCTAATCCTTTAATTTCATGTTTTACACTCAGGAGAGCTTAGGGAGTAAAAAAGAACGAGAAACAGGCCATAAAGAGGCAAAATGGGCCTACTTTAATCAACACGGCCTGGATTGTCAGACCACACGGCCGTGTATGGTAAGCAGAATCAAGCACGGCTTGAGGTTATCGAACACGGGCATGTCCCTGCCAAAACCAGGATTAATTCTATTCGGAAAAGGCTACTTGTGGGCCAAGAAAGGCGTCCCAAAGCCTATATAAACACCCTAGGGGGCAACCTAAAAGGAGAAACCGAGTAGAAGGCAGAAAATACCCGAAGACAGCCGTCGAGAGCAGCTTGGAAGGAGGATCTCCATCAAGACTGAAGATCTCCTATTAATTCCTCTTGAAGTTTTTGGGTTTTCTTATGTTTTGTTGTTTTCCTTATTTTAAGAAGTTTCCCTCCACCAATATGAACTAAATACCCTAAATACCTAAGGGGATGAAACCTAAGACAAATCTTATTATTATTTGATTTATAAGATAAATACTTGTTCTTATTCTTAATTGTGAGTTCTTATTCTTGTTTTGATAATTCAGGTTATTAATTCAAGTCAAATGTGCTTATTCAGCGGAGCAAAAGTCCCTGTTTAAGAGTAGATCGACACAATTAAGCGGAGTTGATTGCAACCCTAGAAATAGGGCGACGAAAATCTGCCGGATTAGAGTCAAATCTAATAAGGGAATCCATAGATCGAGTTAATGAGACAATAGGGGTTTTAATGAGAAAGAGATTTCAATTAATCAACCTAGAGTCAGCTGTTTTTAGTCTTGAAAGAGATATTAACATAAATAAGGGATTTCTACGGATTAAGTCAAGTGGGAATAAATCATATGAATCAAAAGTAATAAGTGAAGTTTAGGTGGATTCTTCCTTAGGTATTGTCTTTATCATATAAGTTGTCTAAAAGTATTTTCCCAATTCATTCTCTGTTGTACTTTTTAATTAGTTTTAGTTTAAAAGAAATCACCCCAATTCTTAGGCTAAATAATAGAAAGATAGTAATTACTAGTACTCTTGGTCCTTGCGGATACGATATTACCGGTCTTACCATAACTATACTATAAATGATAGGTGCGCTTGTCTTTGTTGTGATCATATTTAGTTTTAGACACATCACACATATACTCGTAAGTACATATAAATTTCTCTTTTACCATGTCTAATTCATATATTCATCTCAAACATATAATTACCTTACTTTCATACTCATATAACATAGCACGTACCTGAACCTTTTAGTTCGTTTTCACATTCGATCTTAACTCGATAATGCCCGTTGAACCATTCGGAATTAAAACGGATACTCAGATAGTCAAAAATCTCGTACAATGCCAACGTCCTAGACGTGGTCTTACATGTAATCACATATTGATGCCACTGTCCCAGACAGGGTCTTACACGAATCAAATACGATGCCAATGTCCCAGACATGGTTTTACATGTAAATCACAAGTCGATGTCAACGTCCCATATGTGGTCTTACACGAAAACACATATCAGAATCCTATATCATGACATATGTATCCTAACTATTCCTAAGGTTCGTACGAGGCTTCCGGACGTCGTAACTCGATTGATTCAAGCTCGTAAACAATGCTCCCATGCTTAATTCAATTCGGCAAGTATATATATATATATATATATACAAGTAATAATTCAATTCGGCACTATTAAAATATATACAATCGAATTTAACGACATTTATTTACTTATGAACTTACCTCAGCAAAGACGGACGAACCGGGACGACTATTCGACAATTTTTGTTTTCCCCCGATCCAATTCCGATTTCCTCTTTTCTTGATCTAAATTAATACAAACTTAACTTATTTAATCACATATTCAATCAAATTCATCCAAAAACACATAAATAGGCTAATTACACTTTTTCCTCTGACATTTCACATTTTTCACAATTTAGTCCCTATTTCACAAAACACAAAATTCTCAGAATTTCATTATACAAGTGCCTAGCCAAATTTTCCTCTAGTCCATATAAGCCCACATACTTCATTTATTTCACATTTTAGTCCCTTAAAATAACATTTTCACAAATTAGTCCAATGTACTCAAATTCATCAAAAATCCAAAGACAAAACATATTAATCTATCTCATATCTTTTATTTTCCATCATGAAACAAAAAAAAAAACCACAAGCTTTCAACAATGGGTAAACACAAAATCATCATCAAATTCAAAAATTGAGACATGGGCTTGATAGATTACATAGCAACGATCTCAAAAACGTAAAAAATACCAAAAACCGAAGCAAAACATACCTTAATCTAGCCAAAATGAGTGCTGAATACTTGAAAGCTTAAGAGACCTATTTTTCTTTCTTCAATTCGGCAAGATGATGAACATTTGGCTTTATTTTCATGCTTTTGTTTTTATTTAATTATCACATAATTTTCAAATTACAAATATACCTTTAATGAAACATTTATAACGTCACATAATTCATGGACATAAATGTCCACTAACTTAATAATGACATATTAATATTATAAGGACTTTCAAAAAATCAAATCATAACAATTTAGCACATTAACAAATAGCTAGCCACTTTTACATTTTACGTGATTAAGTCCTTTTATTAAATCGGACACTCAAACGATAAAATTAAATCACGAAAATTTCACAGATATCAAT
The DNA here is from genome assembly GCA_005393395.2 of Gossypium australe. NCBI lineage: Eukaryota > Viridiplantae > Streptophyta > Magnoliopsida > Malvales > Malvaceae > Gossypium > Gossypium australe. The sequence continues at coordinate 123,519,096 of CM016619.1, forward strand.
TCACACATTAAAAACACAGAAAATAATATTTTAAATATTTTTTAACTCGGATTTGTGGTCCCGAAACCACTATTCCAATTAGGGTCTAAACCAGACTGTTACAATTATACTTATCTTGATAGTATTTTTTAAAATTTAAAATTAATGTGATTATCTTAATATTAAATTAAATTAAATATTTATCTTGTAGATAAGTATTCTATTAATTTAATAGATTTAATATTAAATTTAATATAATATTTGTCTTGATAAATATTATATTAATTTAATATCAAAGTGATTATGTTTAATCATAGTTGAACTCTCTAAACTCTCCCTATATAAAGAGAATCTTGGGCCATTATTTTACACAAACTTAAATTCAAGAGAAAGTTATAGAGAGAATTCTCTGAAAAATTGTTTTAGAAAATTTATATATATATTATTTACAACTTAACCCTAAAATTTAGAGAAATTACGAAAGTACCCCACTAGTAATTTTGTGCAAAAAATTTTAATTCGAAGTGAGCCCACACTCGACAGACATGAGCTTGAGGATAACATATAAGACTACTCGATCAAAGCATTCATCCTAAATGAATCGAAAAGTTATAATTTTTATTAAATGTTTATTGCTTTAGATATTACAACCAAGTTCTTGTTTTGAAAAAATAAATTAACTTCGATTTTTCCTCAAATCTATTTTCCATTACGTTTTCCAAACCTGATTTTCCAACAAGGATCACTTATCTCAAGATATGACCACTTATGTCTCGAGACATGTTGAACATGTCTCGATTCCTAAACCTAGAAATGCACAATTTCGTTAATTTTGTTCACAGTGACTCGAGACCAAATGGTCGAATTACCTATGTTTCACTTAGTAACTTGTTAAAAAGGTCTCTAACACATTTTTATCTTATTCCAACCATGATACCAATTTCATCAATCATCAAGTTTATCTCCCTGAACACATTCAACACATATGACCACCATTCAATGCATCGTATCATCATATAGATAGACAATAGTAAAATAGGCTAAAACATAAATATAAACATTAAAATTAAATAACTAATTTCAACTTTAGGACATTCAAATGTCCATTAAGTACCAAAGTAAATCAAAAGACCCAAAAATGACAATTATCACATGACACAATCTAGGTACATGCCTTTAAACTTTTACAAGCCAAAGAACATACAAACTTGGTCTGAGCTTAGCTGTTGAGTCTTGGATGCTTTGCAAGTCCTCTAATTTATCAAAACCTGTTAGGACTTGTGCGCGAAAATAAACAAATTCGTATGTTTAGTATTGTATATTCAGCGGTGCAAATATAATACGAATTCAATATATAATAAACTAAACATATAACAAACATATATGTATAACATTGATGAAAATAACTTCATTCAATTTTTCATCAATAAACCAATATATATAAATATCAAGCCGAGTGAAGTTACATCATCATTTGTTTTCATATCAATGTACCAATGAATCATGCCAGCCTCAGGGTAATATGGCCCACACTATCCACTATTTTCACATGTATAGCTAGCTACATTTTATTCATTCATATGTCTTCAAATATCAAAAATACTTCATTTCATTGGTGCACCCTCACAGAATACACATCTTTTCTTATATTCATTATTCATGTAACACCGCCTAACCCTAAACCGTCGCCAAAAATAGGGTTACGGAGCATTATCGGACATATTAGACAATTTACGAATAATTCATAAATAAATTAACATACATAGTATAATTTAATCATTAAATCTCTATATTGGACCCTCGAGGCCCAAAACACGTATTAGAAATGGAACGGGACTTGTTCGAGTACTCCAAAAAATTTTCGTGAATTTCGAAAATTTTTTCCTAGGTGCAGGCTCACACTCCTGTGTATCTCCATGACACGCCCATGTTGACATACCGTGTGGCTCACACAGCCAGGACAAACCCGTGTCCTTTGCTCGTGTAACTCTCTGACTTATTGTTCATGAACAAATTGATTTCACACGGCCAAGCCACACGCCCGTGTGCTTAGACTGTGTGGATTTATTTTCATTTTGAATCTAGTGCAGTTTTCACACGGCCATGACACACGCCCATGTTCAAGGCCGTGTCCTTCACACGACTGAGACACACGCCCGTGTGCTAAAACCTAGGTATTCTGTTTCCAAAACTTAAGTTGCAGGGGACACACGACCAAACCACACGCCCATGTGTTAGCCATGTGTCTCACACGGTCTGGTCACACGCCCGTGTGCCAGGCTGTGTGAACTCTATATGAGCCTTTTATACTAACCTAGCCAACCCTGCAAATTCAAGCCGAAACCAATCCAATACCAATATTTCAACCAATACATTTGCACACTTAATATACCTAAATCATGTCTAAAACATTGACTTAGTAATATGGCCAATAACATTCATAATATCATTTAAAATTAATTAATAACTTCATTCATCTTTCCACTTAACTTGGTGCCAAAATCACAAGACATATTCAAATTACCTTTACAACTCCTAAGTACATGCCACTTTTACCAAAAGAGGAAAAATTTACATCACCAAGGTTGTGCTGAGGTCGGGATTGATCTGGATGCTGAACTGGGACCTTTGACTTCTACTAACCTAAGCATGGAAACAACCGTACGCTAAGTATGCCTATACTCAGTGGTATTACCATAACTCAAACTAAATAACATTAATGTTCTATAAGCATCAAATATGTAATAATGTAAATCATAAGAATTAATTTACATTCAAATTCATACTTCATTTATAATAATTCATCAACTGATATCATATATCAATATTTCATATCTTCGATCAATTCATGAACCTTAGGTTCATGCTTGCAAATCTAATATCTCAATTTCAATTCACATTTCAATTCATAATTTGACTTTCTCATACTTTCAGTAGATCAATCGATCAAACTCATTCAATTTTCTCATACTCGGACCTTGGCAGATACACAGATCCAACCAAACACACCAGAATAATCCAACCAAACACACCAGAATAATTCACCCAAACACTCCAGTATGATCCACCTAAACACACCAGAACGGCACTAAGTGCCTCTTTGGATAGTCCAAAGAAATATAATGACATTAGTGTCTCATCAGCCAAGCCGAAAAATCTCCAAATCCTTTCAATCCTATCGCATGCCAAATATATCCGACTAAGCCCGACTAGTTAATAGGGAATTTCAAATTCTCAATTAAATTTTACTTTCTTATCAAATTCACTTTCAATTTAATATACAATTTAACTCAGTACATTTTCCATTTCAATCCACATGCAATTCAATTTCAATACATATTAATCATGTAACTCAATTTCATACAATTCAATAATACACTTACCTCATAATTTACTTATCAACTACATAATTTTAATATAACATTTAATAGTAAATAATTTGAATTATAGTAGTACAAACCGTGATTTTCTCGTGTCTACTCCTCGATAACTTTTTCCTTTCCTTTTTGAGCCGATGCCTCTGGTTCTTTGCTAGCTACGAAAGTTAAAGTAATTTACACTATTAATACAGTACTAATTTATATTAAATAATTGAGTTTCTATTAAATTTCTACCTTAATTTCAATTTGGTCCTAATTAAACTCATTTATTTTTCTAACTCAATTCATACTTTATTTCTACTCAATTTCCTACCAAATTCAACTTAACTATCTAATGTTCATGAGAAAACCTTAATTTCAAATTTCTTTCAATTTAGTCCCTCTAACACAAAACTTATAGCTTACTTTACAATTAAATCCTTTAATCAATTCTAACTAGAAATTCTATCAATTAAACCCCTAATTCATCAATTTGTTCAACATAACTCATGTCCAAAAACCTAAGAACTTTCAAAGTTTCAACTTAAATTCAACAAAACTTTGTTCTAAATCTTCTAAAACATCAAAATTATAAAGAAAAGAACTTAATTGACTTACCAAATGAAGCTTGAACCTTAAAACCCTAATTTCTCCCTTTCTTTTTCTTTCTTTCTTTTTCTTCTTTCTTTCTCCTATTTTCGTTTCACAATCTGTTTCTTTCTTTTATCTTTTGCTTCTTTTATTTCTTTTATTTAATTTATTATTTTTATAATAATATAATAATTATTTAATTAATAAATATCTTTATACTTAAATTATAATTAATTATTTATTTATTTTACAAGTGTACAAATATATGCATTACACATGTATAATTTATTTACCATACATTTGCCTTTATTTTAATTTATTTCATAATATAATAATAATTAATAATTATAATTATAGTTATATAACATAATAAATCTAAGAAAATCTTAGATTTTTCTAAGTTGCCGCCTCATTTATGCTAAATGGCATATTTGACATTGTAACACCCCAAACCCGGACAAAACACCACGTCCGAATCTGGTATGTTACGGGGAAAAATGTATTTGAGTAGGCTTGTTTGAAATCAGATGGTGTATTTAGAAAACCCAGAAATTTTGAAAACTTACCCAAAGTGTGTAGTGAAAAACGAGTTTAGTTCATTCCATTATTCAAGTGGTTTCTTAGTGTTACTTAAGACATTATAACTAGGAAGTAAATCGAGTTTGATTTGAAAATCATTTGAGTTTCTAAGGCAAAGTCATAGTGAGATACCCGATGGTATAGTTTTAAACACATTGCGTTATAGTTTTGAAATCATCGTCTTCCCAAATTTTAGAAAAATTCATACCCAATTATTTTGTTAAAGCATATTGAAATCTATTTAAAGCATAAACATCATAAAACATAATTTAAAGGCCTTTTACAATCCAAAATAAAACCTAAATAAAAGTAATTAAACCATAGTACCCAAATGATAGAGTCTGAGTAAAACTTTATTAAGCATGGCATGAGTACCCCGAGTCCATCCCGGCTCCATGTCCGCGTCTACGAGTCACCTGAAATGTCAAAGGAGAGGGTGAGTCGAATGACTCAGTGCATAAATCCCGCTCCCGATAAAACAACATGCTAACACACATCATACATAGCAACATGATTAATGCAACCCAATCCTAACCATCCGTATCTCCTTTTCTACCCCGTGTGGTACCAAACCACTGGTGGTGCCAAACCACTGGTGACATATAGTCACAATGTGTTCCAAAACACTGGTGTCCCAAAGACACAATATCTGTCAATGTGGTGCCAAACCACTGGTGTCCCAAAGACACGATTGTGATACCAAATCACTGGTGACCGCAGTCACAAATCCGATGATGGGGCCAACCCATCGTGTGATACCAAATCACTAGCAGACGATCCCATATCTCAAGTGGGGCCAACCCACGGTGGTGTCAAACCACAGGGACGAGTCGCAATGAGGTGCCAAACCTCTGGTGTCCCAAAGACACAAATGTGGTACCAAACCACTGGTGACCGTAGTCACAATAATCGAGTGATGGGGCCAACCCATCGTGTGATACCAAATCACTGGCGTCAATCCCTCAATACCGCCTTGTGGGGCCAACCCACTGTGGTGCGAAACCACGGGGACGAGACGCTGAGGTGCCAAACCTCTGGAGGTGCCAAACCTCTAGTGACCCAAAGTCACAAAGTGTGTTACCAAAACACTGGTGCTCGTCAGCACAAAATATCACTGCCCCCTCCACTCATATCACCCATCAACATACCATACTCATGGGATCATGCATATCATACAAGTCATGCATATCATGCTAATATGTTTAACTTCATATCCCATATCACATATATCCATAGCCATGGTATCATATAGATCATCAGTAAACTCATAATAATAATACTGACTTACCCGAGTCCAAGATCATACCCATTAGGGTATCATATCAATCATCACTGTTTCATTAATTATCACACTGGTTATCAATCATATTACTAAACAGAAGTGTGTTAGTTTACACACCTGGTATAACGAAGGCCTTAATTCCAAAGAAACGATCTACAATCCCTCGATTATCAGGCTCCTATAACAATCGGCCAGCATAGGGGTTAGGCACTAAGACCATTCGGCCATAACCATTAATCCAGAAGGGTTTGTCGAATAACCCTTACCTTGCAAATGTTTGGTTTCCTACCAAACCCGAACCAACTAATGGTCCCTTTGACAATCGGCCACCACCTAATAAGAAGAACCATTAACCCTTAATTAACTTGGCTTAACGAGATAAAAGAATCAACTAATAGAACTGGCCCTTACCAATACTTACCCCAAATGGTTAATCAAAGGGCGAAGGCTCCACTTGATTGTATCCAAAATTCGAATGACCTATAATGATTCCGCCAGAGCACCTTAACGAAAGGCACAGACTTTCTACGCAGAACCTTCACATCCCGATCAAGAATCTGCACAGGTTCTTCTTCCAAAGTCAAATCTGGATTTACCTCGATCTCTTCCACTGCTACCACATGTGACGGATCTGAACGATAACGCCGAAGCATCGAAACGTGAAAAACGTCATGAATCTGACTAAGCTCTGCTGGCAACTCAAGCTGATACGCTACTGGTCCCACTCGCCTCAATACCTTATACGGCCCAATAAACCTCGGACTTAGCTTGCCTTTCCTTCCGAACCTCAACACTTTCTTCCACGGCGAGACCTTCAGAAAAACCCGATCCCCCACAGCAAACTCTATATCTCTTCGCTTAAGATCGGCATAAGACTTCTGCCTATCCGAAGCTTCCTTCAATCGAGCCTGAATCAACTTAACCTTGTCTTCGGTCTCAGCAACCAACTCTGGTCCCAACAACTGACGTTCACCTAACTCCGTCCAATACGTAGGTGAGCGACACTTCCTACCATACAACGCCTCATACGGTGCCATCTTGATGCTCGCTTGGTAACTGTTGTTGTAGGCAAACTCAGCCAATGGCAGAAACTCCTCCCAACTACCTCTAAAATCCAGAACACATCCTCTTAGCATATCCTCTAAGATCTGAATAACCCTTTCCGACTGCCCGTCAGACTGCGGGTGAAAAGTCGTGCTGAAATCCAAACGAGTACCCAGAGCTTGATGCAACGCTCTCCAGAACCTTGACGTAAACCTGGGATCCCTATCCGAGATTATCGAAACTGGCACACCGTGCAACCTCACTATCTCTGACACATACAGCTTCACTAGCTTCTGAAGTGAGTAGTCAACCCTCACCGGAATAAAGTGAGCTGATTTAGTCAGACGATCCACCACTACCCAAACTGAATCCTTCTTGCTTGGCGTAAGCGGTAATCCACTGACGAAATCCATGGTTATCCTTTCCCACTTCCACTGAGGAATCTTTACAGGCTGAAGCAAACCTGACGGCAACTGATGTTCAGCCTTGACCTGCTGACATGTCAGACACTTACTCACGAACTCTGTCACCTCTTTCTTCAAGCCAGGCCACCAAAACTGCTCTCTAAGATCCCTATACATCTTGCTACCTCCAGGATGCATAGCATAAGGACTGCTATGTGCGTCCTGAAGAATCTTCTGCCTCAGCTCAACATCTTTAGGCATACAAGCCTTACCTTGAAAACACAGAACCTCATCACTAGACAAGCTGTAACCCTCCAAACCACACTTCTGCACTTGCAACCTTCGCGCACTCAGAACCTCATCCAATAACTGTTTCTCTCTGATCTGCTCAACCCAAGTAGGCTTAACCTGTAACTCTGCCAGAATACTCCCGTCGTCATACAAACTCAAGTGGGCAAACATCGCTCTTAAGTCCGAAACAACCTTACGGCTCAACGCGTCTGCCACCACGTTAGCCTTGCCCGGATGATATTCAATCGAACAGTCGTAATCTTTCAGCAACTCAACCCATCTGCGCTGCCTTAAATTCAAATCCTTCTGAGTCAGTAGATACTTCAGACTCTTATGATCCGTGTAGACTCTTATGATCCGTGTAGACTATTGATCTTTCTCCATACAGGTAGTGCCTCCAAATCTTTAAGGCGAAGACTACAGCTGCTAGCTCCAAATCGTGCGTCGGATAATTGACCTCATGTGGCCTCAGCTGCCGAGAAGCGTAAGCCACAACCTTACCTTCTTGCATCAGCACACAACCCAATCCCGTATGTGATGCATCGCAATAGACTGTGAATTCCTTACCAGCCTCAGGTTGAATCAAAACTGGAGCCTCGGTCAAAATCTTCTTTAACTTATCGAAGCTTTCCTGCTGTTTCTCAGTCCATACAAACGGAACTTCTTTCCTTAACAACTTGGTCATCGGGTGCTGCTATCAACGAGAAACCCTCAACAAACCTTCGATAATATCCAGCCAAACCCAGAAAACTCCGAATCTCAGCCACTGACCTAGGCGGCTTCCAATCCAAAACTGCCTCAACCTTACGAGGATCTACTCGAATCCCCTCCGCCGATACTACATGACCCAAGAAAGTCACTTCTCTAAGCCAGAACTCGCACTTACTAAACTTAGCATAGAGCTGCTTTTCCCTCAGAATCTGCAGCACTACTCGCAAATGCGCATCATGCTCTTCCTCTGTCCTTGAGTACACTAAAATGTCGTCTATGAAAACCACGACGAACTGGTCCAGATACTGCTGAAACACCCTATTCATCATATCCATAAACGTTGCCGGTGCGTTAGTCAACCCGAATGGCATTACCAGAAATTCGTAGTGCCCATACCGAGTCAGAAACGCTGTCTTATGGATATCAGCCTCCTTAACCTTTAACTGGTGATACCCAGACCTCAAGTCGATCTTCGAAAATACCGCAGCACCCTTCAGCTGATCAAACAAGTCATCTATCCGTGGCAACGGATACTTGTTTTTAATCGTCAACTTATTCAACTGGCGGTAGTCTATACACATCCGCATTGTACCATCTTTCTTCTTAACAAAGAGTACCGGCGCACCCCACGGCGAAACACTGGGCCTGATAAAACCTCGATCCAATAACTCCTGGATCTGAGCCTTAAGCTCAACCAACTCTTTTGGCGCCATCCTATACGGAGCGATAGACACTGGCGCAGTCCCGGGTAATAGATCTATCCCGAACTCTGCCTCACGATCTGGCGGCAAACCCGGAAGCTCTTCAGGAAACACATCAGCAAATTCCTTAACAGTACGGACCTTCTCTAAAGCAGACTCTTTAGCCTTCAAAGCATACACATGAACTACATACGCTTCACAGCCCTTCCTGACCATCTTCTCTGCCTTCAGAGTAGATACCACATTTGATAAGTAATCTCTCCTATTACCTATCATAGCCACTTCATCACCCTCAACCGTCTTAAGAACCATGCGCTTGGCCGCGCAATCCAACCTCGCCTGGTACTTGACCAACCAGTCCATCCCAAGAATCAGATCGAACTCCCCAAACGGCAGTTCCATCAGATCAGCAGCAAACACTACCCCTTGGAGTTCAAGGGGTACATCTCTAAACAGTTTATCTACTACTACAGAGTGACCTAGAGGGCTAATTACAGTCATCTGCCTAGAAGATATCTCAGAGTCTAAATCCATGGTCTCTACTATACTACTGGCAACATAAGAGTGCGTCGAACCCACATCAATCAAAGCAGTATAAGGAGAACCAAAGATCAAGAACGTACCGGCTATGACGTCCGGTGCGTCGCCCTCCTCTCGGCGCCTCGCAGCATACACTAACCCAGGCTGTCTGGCATCAGAACTACCCACACCTCTGCCCGGTGCTCCACGGCCTCGACCAGAACCATTACCACCTCTGCCATTACCACAACCCCTTTGCGGTGGCGGTCCATTACTCCTGAACTGATTACGGCCCTGACTCTCAGACTGAATCCTGGCCAACCTACGCGGACAGTTCCTCACGCGATGATCCAGAGAACCACACTCAAAGCAACCTTTTCTGCCGGTCCAACAACCTCCCCAATGAGATTTCCCACACTGATTACACTGCGGCGGTCCCTGTCTAGCAGCAACAAACCTCCCAGACTGATTCGGTCCACTCGGTCTAGCCCTTTTCTGCGGATTACCCGACGATCCAGAAGACCCAAAGCTCCTCTTATGCCTATTTCTGTCCATGCCCTGCCTCACTGACTCCTTAACACCCTCGGCTACCTTAGCCTTCTCAACTAAGACAGCAAACTCGCGCTCCTGCTGAGGAGCAATCAGCAGTCTCAACTCGTCTCGCAGACCATCCTCGAAACGAACACACCTCTCATGTTCAGTGGCTACAATACCCCTGGCATACCTACTCAGCTTCAAGAACTCAGCCTCGTACTCAGAAACAGACTTACTCCCCTGAACAAGCCTCAGAAATGCCTTTCGCTGGGAGTCAATATAACTAGCTCCAATGTATTTCTTTTGATATGCAGCCCTGAAATAATCCCATGTCAGATCCTCTGCTGCCACACTGTCCCGAACCGTGAGCCACCACTGGTATGACTCATCCCGAAGAAGCGATACGATGCCCTTCAGCTTCTCCTCAGCAGTCAAATCCAGATCATCCATGATCCGCTCAGTTGCCTCCAGCCAATACTCAGCAGTGTTGGGAGCAACACCAGATACACCTCGGAAGAATTTGGCCCCGTTTGCCCGGAGTCGCTCAGGCACAGATTTCCTAACTCCTGCGCCACCACCTATTCCAGCTACCCTTTCCAATACTCGCAGCATCGCCTGTGACACTGCGTCGTCTCCAGTCTGATCTTGGAACTCACCACCTCCAGCTGGTGGCGGAACCGGTATCTCATTATCTGAACCCTGACCCGATCCTACGGGCTTAGAAACCGTCATTCTACCCCTACCTCTACCACGAGTATTACGACCACGTCCGCCTCGAGTGCTCATGACTATACTCTCTACGTATCTGATTTAAGAGTTTTATGAGTCAGTGTTTATTCCACTGTTTTAAAGCAAATCTTATGAATATTAAAGAGGATTTATTCTCGCGAGTTCACAGAATCCTATCAGTTTCAATCTCTAAAGTAATCCTACTATTGCTAGTCATACAATCACAGTATATCCAACAAATCATAAGCAATAGTAAGGGGTACTTACCTGGGCGAACTGGTGCCGGAGACTCGGTGCCATGCCTTCCAAACCATATATTTAAACCCAAAACACTTAAGACAACTTTTCTTGAAAACATTTTGGGCCTCAGGCCCACAGCCGAGATTTTGAACTTGGCTCTGATACCACAATTGTAACACCCCAAACCCGGACAAAACACCACGTCTGAATCTGGTATGTTACGGGGAAAAATGTATTTGAGTAGGCTTGTTTGAAATCAGATGGTGTATTTAGAAAACCCAGAAATTTTGAAAACTTACCCAAAGTGTGTAGTGAAAAACGAGTTTAGTTCATTCCATTATTCAAGTGGTTTCTTAGTGTTACTTAAGACATTATAACTTGGTAGTAAATCGAGTTTGATTTGAAAATCATTTGAGTTTCTAAGGCAAAGTCATAGTGAGATACCCGATGGTATAGTTTTAAACACATTGCGTTATAGTTTTGAAATCATCGTCTTCCCAAATTTTAGAAAAATTCATACCCAATTATTTTGTTAAAGCATATTGAAATCTATTTAAAGCATAAACATCATAAAACATAATTTAAAGGCCTTTTACAATCCAAAATAAAACCCAAATAAAAGTAATTAAACCATAGTACCCAAATGATAGAGTCTGAGTAAAACTTTATTAAGCATGGCATGAGGACCCCGAGTCCATCCCGGCTCCATGTCCGCGTCTACGAGTCACCTGAAATGTCAAAGGAGAGGGTGAGTCGAATGACTCAGTGCATAAATCCCGCTCCCGATAAAACAACATGCTAACACACATCATACATAGCAACATGATTAATGCAACCCAATCCTAACCATCCGTATCTCCTTTTCTACCCCGTGTGGTACCAAACCACTGGTGGTGCCAAACCACTGGTGACATATAGTCACAATGTGTTCCAAAACACTGGTGTCCCAAAGACACAATATCTGTCAATGTGGTGCCAAACCACTGGTGTCCCAAAGACACGATTGTGATACCAAATCACTGGTGACCGCAGTCACAAATCCGATGATGGGGCCAACCCATCGTGTGATACCAAATCACTAGCAGACGATCCCATATCTCAAGTGGGGCCAACCTACGGTGGTGTCAAACCACAGGGACGAGTCGCAATGAGGTGCCAAACCTCTGGTGTCCCAAAGACACAAATGTGGTACCAAACCACTGGTGACCGTAGTCACAATAATCGAGTGATGGGGCCAACCCATCGTGTGATACCAAATCACTGGCGTCAATCCCTCAATACCGCCTTGTGGGGCCAACCCACTGTGGTGCGAAACCACGGGGACGAGACGCTGAGGTGCCAAACCTCTGGAGGTGCCAAACCTCTAGTGACCCAAAGTCACAAAGTGTGTTACCAAAACACTGGTGCTCGTCAGCACAAAATATCACTGCCCCCTCCACTCATATCACCCATCAACATACCATACTCATGGGATCATGCATATCATACAAGTCATGCATATCATGCTAATATGTTTAACTTCATATCCCATATCACATATATCCATAGCCATGGTATCATATAGATCATCAGTAAACTCATAATAATAATACTGACTTACCCGAGTCCAAGATCATACCCATTAGGGTATCATATCAATCATCACTGTTTCATTAATTATCACACTGGTTATCAATCATATTACTAAACAGAAGTGTGTTAGTTTACACACCTGGTATAACGAAGGCCTTAATTCCAAAGAAACGATCTATAATCCCTCGATTATCAGGCTCCTATAACAATCGGCCAGCATAGGGGTTAGGCACTAAGACCATTCGGCCATAACCATTAATCCAGAAGGGTTTGTCGAATAACCCTTACCTTGCAAATGTTTGGTTTCCTACCAAACCCGAACCAACTAATGGTCCCTTTGACAATCGGCCACCACCTAATAAGAAGAACCATTAACCCTTAATTAACTTGGCTTAACGAGATAAAAGAATCAACTAATAGAACTGGCCCTTACCAATACTTACCCCAAATGGTTAATCAAAGGGCGAAGGCTCCACTTGATTGTATCCAAAATTCGAATGACCTATAATGAAATCGGTTTCAATACCAAAGATTAACTCTCAACAACAAGGCCACATTCGGCTCTTAATCAACCAACATCGGCAAAGCAAAAGAAGAAGGGAAATGGCCATTCGGCCCATCACTTACCAAATTCCCAAACGATTGAAGCAAGATCCCAACACTCCACTGATATTCGGCCACTACAACCACTAGGAGAAAGGAGATTCGGCTAACACCTTTTTACAAGAGAACTTGGTTTTACTCAAAAGAAGAGAACACAAGAGAAAAATGGATAGAAAAGGGGTTGATATTCGGCCAAAATGAGAGTAGAGAGTGGGAACTTTCGGTTTGAAAGAAAATAGGTGAAGAAAGTGTTTTGGGAGGGTAAGATTCGGCTACCAAAGTTTCAAGAAGAACGAGAGAATTTTGAGTAAGAAAGAAGCTAGTTTCGGCTTACAAATGAACAAAAGAACAAAAGGGAGAGAGCATTCGGCTATATGGAATTAAGAGAAACAAAGGCAAGTTTCGGCCAAGGCAAATGTGTTGCTTACACTTTCGGTTCCAAGAGAGAAAGAATGAAGGAAAGTCTTTGGAAATTCGGCTACCAACACACAAGAAAGAACTTCATTTTTTTTTTCCTTTTGACAAAAAGTGACCGAACACACCCCAAAAATGCCAAAATGCATTCGGCTAGCACCTCACCACACTAAGCCGTCCACTTCCCCTCTCCAAACTCCCTCAAATTCGGCCATAATCCCCCCAATCACTCCATACCACACATTTAAACAACCAAGACCAAGTCTTCCTCCACTATTTGCTCTCCACCTTTCATTTGAAAGTGAAGACCAAGTCAAAGGAGGAATTCGATTTGCTCTCTACCTCTTCCTCCATGCCGTCCAAAATGAAGCCAAAATGTGAGGTCTTTGCGGCTTGAACACAAGACCTCCACCTCATGCAGTTGACGCCACACCTAGCTCCCAAGTGGCACATGCCTTGCCACTTTGCCAGCTCCTCCTTTGTGCTATGAATTACCATAAATAAAATAAAAACCCCAGCTTCCTCAGCTTCCTTCACTTAACACCCAAAAACCAAAATTTTTCCTACCTACTCAGGCACACTCCTAGCCCACAATTAAGCCCCGACACTACACAAACAGCAACACAGCACACCACCACATGCAATATCATGCAACAACAAAATAGCCCCTAACCCGGGATATTACAGACATTTTGGTCCTTTTTACTTTCTTTTAATCTACAATTCAACTTTCACACTTTATTCAATTTAGTTCTTTTTCCTAATTACTCTTAATTAAGCTAAATTCACTTAATTGAAACCTAATTAGACACACCACTAGACTCATAAATATTTTTAATAATTATTTATGAGTTCGATTTACTAAGACGGAGGCCCGATAATGTACTTTTCCGATGCCCGTGAATTTTGGGTCATTACAATTCAATATTCATTTCAATAGATCATAGTTTCATATCATTGTATAATTGTACATACAACATATCAGTTCAGCATCACATTCTCATTTCTTATTCTATTTGCCCTTATTAACCTATTGTAGACCCCAGAATAGATACGCAAATCTATATGTTAATATAAGTCCACAACCTTTTGGGAATTAGGGCTACTCAATCTGTATCTTAATATATGTCCACGACTCTTTGGGAATTGAGACTACCCACAACCCTCCTAGAATTGGGGTTGCTCACGATCCTTTAAGAATTGGAGCAAAAACAAAGTCATTGATATCTATTGTAACACCCCTTACCCGTATTTAACATCGAAATAAGATACGAGGCATTACTAGGCTTATACGCAAACAATCACATGACATCGAGACCTGACTTTCCACTCCAAATTAAAAACTTTTGATAATACCTCTTAAACAAACCTACGAGGCCCAATTCATGGTTTAAGAATGGTTCGGAATCAAATCGAGCTCTAATGAAGCTCTCAGAAAGACCTTAGAAAATTTTCTCTGAACAATCCACACGCCCGTGTGGAGGAAGGGACACACCCGTGTGACATTTCACACGCCCGTGCTCCACACCCGTGGTCAACACTCACTTGCATCACACGGCCTGACACACGCCCGTGTGTTTGGCCCGTGTTCGACACTGACTTGCATCATACGGCCAGTCACACGCCCGTGTCCTTCGACCGTGTGGCAAATTAAATTCCAAATTCATGTGCAGACTTCGCACGGCCTGGGCACATGCTCATGTTCATGGTCGTGCCTTCCACACGGCTGAGACACACGGCCGTGTCTCTGCCCGTGGAGCATACTAACTTGTAACCCTAGCATGCAAGGGGACACACGGTGAAACACCCCACACCCGGCCCACGAGCCTTGACCGGATCTGGTATGTTCCCCGGTGTAAACCGTTTCAAATTCTTTTGTGACTTAGGAAAAACTTGTGTGTTTTGAAAGAAAATTTGTTTTGGGTTGGGCTTGAGTTGAAAACAAGTTTATTTGATTAAAAATCCTTTAGCTTTAGGTGACAAAACGTTTAGGGTTGGTTTTGATAATAAATTTACTTAATCTTTCAATTAATAAATATTTGTACATAATAAATCAAAATGAAGTAAAGAAATTCAACTATGGCCTTATTACATCAAATAATCCCAAAATTAAAATTAAAAATACTTGAAATAAAATAAAAGTCCAAATCGTAAATTTCTTGCCGTGCATGGCCATCCCTAAGCTTCTGCCGAGCCCGGTCCATTACTGTTCGTCACCTGAAAATAGTCCCACAACGGGGTGAGTCGACAGACTCAATGTGTACACAACACTAAGTCCAAATAAATTTAGGCATAACATACATATCATATTCACATAATAATTTACGATAATGATGCAACCCAAAACCCAAACCTAGTTAACCATCCGCTACACTTCCCCCGTACCAACCTGCACACCGTGGGGACTAATAAGTCAACCCTCCATCCGCTACACTCCATCGAAGGCAGTCGCTGCAGTCGACGTGCTCATCACCCTTATAATTTCGTGGTCTTAGGTCACCACATTCAGATATCGTGATCTTAGGTCACCACATTCAGATATCGCGGTCTTAGGTCACCGCATTCAGATTTCGTGGTCTTAGGTCACCACATTCACTTCCCCTTTTCAACAAGCCATATGCCCCATATCATAATTAATATGCATTAACATGCCAAAATTCACATTCTTATCTTTATTCACATGTTACATATATCATATAACATATTTCATAATCCTAGTAGGAGTAGGAAACGTACCTGAGTACTTTTGTACCATTACATGGTACTTAACCATATTCACATTCTTATAAACATGCATATACTAATTATAGCCATAAATTTTATTAAGAAGAAGTGTAGGTACACACCTGATTCGCTTAGCAGTTCACTTAAAACCCGAAAAGCTTGATCTACGCTTTAGATCTTGAATGCCTATATTCGGCCATCCATAATATGTTAGTAAAGAGCCTATTCGGCTATAAAACCAAACCCTAATAGGATTTGTACATTTAAAACCTACCTTGTTGCCGATTGGAACACCAACAAATCCCGAAATCTTTACTTTAATCCTCCTTGTATTCGGCCAGGCATTAAATCAATTAACTTGGTTAGTTTTCGGCTTTTGAACATTTAAAGAACAGATCTAAATACTAATCTAGGCCTTAGCCTAATATACATAGGTGCTTACCTTCCAAATCTTAAATCCCGAATTAGATTCTTGCTTCCTTAATGCTGTCGAAATTCCTATAACCGTATGTTAGATTTAATCTAACTTTAAAACATAAAACATGGCCTTTGGCAGAATATACATATGTCTTACCTTAAATCTTTAAATCCCGAAACTCTCTTCCTGATTAATGGAGATGCCGAAATACCTTAGATCTGAAATCCCAGAATTCACCTTCCATAGTTTTGGCCAAAATACAATATAAGGGATTAGTCCCTGAATTTCGACAGGCTTAAAAAGGAAAGAAAGGAAACTGAATCTAGATCTTACCCTTATTTGGAGAAACCGATTGCACCTTTACTTCAACCTTCAGAGATTCGGCTATGGCTAAATGATGCTCTCACAACTTTCGGCTTTTGGAGGGATTAGAAAGAAAAGAGAAGGAAGAATAAAGATGGAGGATCTGGCTAGAACACAAGGTATTTCGGCTTGGCAAAAATAAAAGAAGAAGAAGATTTGGTGAAGAGAATTCGACAGAGACTTCCAAAGAACAGAAAATAATGCAGAATGGCTTCTCTTTTCCTTTTATAGCCGAATTTACTACTCAAAATCCCTTACTTGGCCACCACTCTTCTATTTTGATAGCTTTATCCTTTGAATTATCACAAAATAAAAGAATTTAATCCAACAATTATCTCTTGAAAATAATCTAAAATAAATCTATTATTTATCTCCTATTTAGCCGAAATTTAAAGAGAATGAAACTCCTCTTTTGAGTTTCTTAGTGCCGTCCACTTCTCTGCTTCTGGAAGCAAAAATAAAAACTTTATTTTGCTCCCTAAGTGACTCGAACTCAGGCCCACTTGCATAGCTTGTGGCGTCACTTACCTGGGCCTTAAGTGGCATTTCCAGGCCACTTTTCCAAACCCGTTTGTGTGTCATGTTTCACATACAAATTCTCTTATGACCACCTTGTCCTAGTTTCCCCTTTTTAAACTTTAAAACTTGACATTTCTAAGACATTTCCTTTCATTTCCAAGTTTCCAAAAATTTTCGTTTCTCTCTTTAAACTTGACATTTCCTTACATTTCCAAGTTTCCAGAAATGTTCACTTTCCTCTTTTGAATCATTTCTAAATCATTTCCTTACATTTCCTAGTTTCCAAAAATGTATACTTTCCTCTATTAAGCTTAACATTTCCTTACATCTTAGGGTTCCTAAAACTCCTCAGAACACATCCAACACACCCACTGAGCCCACTATCTCATGAATTACGCACGAACGCATAACCCCTAATCTAGGATGTTACAGTTCTACCCTCCTTAAAAATAATTTCGTCCTCGAAATTACTTACTAACGATTAATCGTACATCTTAACTCGCCGCACTACGCTTATGCTGCACACTCTAATCTTATAAAAATATCATACTTCCTATGCACAATCTTTAAGTCCATATGCAAGGCTTCGAACACTTTCACTACAAGAAAACTATACAACAATCAAAGCAATTAAGGGTATTCCAGAAATAAGGAACGTACCCGCTGTCGCATCTGGCACATCTTCCTCCTCGCGACGGCCAACTGCATAAACCAACCTTGGCTGCCTTGCATCTGTACCTTCAGCACCTCCACTTGGTGCTCCACGACCTCGGCCGGAACCATTTCCTCCATGGTTCGGACCACGACCCCTCGTCACTTGTTGACCATCTCTACCAGCCTGATTAACATTCTGGGCTACCGGTTTATTCCCCTCCGGCCTCATCGGACAGTCCTTAATCATATGGTCCTTTGACCCACACCTAAAGCATCCTCCTATCTTTTTCCAACACTCCCCTAAGTGTTTCTTCCCACACTGATCACAAGTACGATATTGCCCTCCAGTACCAGCTTGCTGACCTCGCGGCCCATCAACTCTAGGCCTCTTATTCTCAGATGATCCAGACGATTCAAAACCTCTTTTTGGCCTGTTCCGATCAGTGTTCTGCCTTGCAGAATCCTTAATCCCTTCAGCTACCTTAGCTTTCTCTACTAAGGTAGAAAACTCCCGTTCCTGATGTGGTGCTATTAACAACCTCAAATCATCCCTTAATCCGTCTCAAATCGGACACATCACTCATGCTCCGTAGCTATTACTCCTCGAGCATATCGGCTCACCCTCAGAAATTCAGCTTCATACTCTGCCACGGACTTGTTCCCTTGAATCAGCCCCAGAAAAGCCTTCCTTTGCTCATCAGTATACCGTGTGCCAACATATTTCTTCTGATATGCTGCCTTAACATATTCCCAAGTCAGATCCTCAGCTGTGGCTCCATCCCGAACTGTGAGCCACCACTGATACGCTTCATCGCGTAGCAGTGCCACCATTCCTTTCAAGTTCTCCTCAGGGGTCAGATCAAGCTCATCCATAATCCGTTCGGTTGCTTCCAACCAATATTCAGCTGTACTGGGTGCTACACCAGATACTCCGCGAAACATCTCAGCCCCATTAGCTCGGAGTCGCTCGGGTACAGATTTCTGAGCTCCCATACTTCCACCCGCGCCAGCCACCATTTCCAAAACTAGCAGCACAGCCTGCGACACAGCATCATCCCCCGTCTGAGCTTGCTGCTCAACACCAACAGCTAGGGGTGGTGGTGGCGGTGGTACCTCATTGTTCGATCCTTGACCCGATCTAACGGGTTCCGACACAGTCATTCTTCCTCTACCGCGTCCACGACGGCCACGTCCTCTAGAACTCATTTCTATCGTTGCGATCTGATTAAAAAGTTTTATGAATTAGTCCTTGTTTCACTTATTACCCGCGAAGAAGTTTTATGAAAAGAGTTTTAGGAGTGGTTCTTTCGTATTCATACATGCACACAGTCTTTTCATTCATGCATCCATCAATCAATTATGAACTTTCGTTCATTCAGAGAAACGTTGTAGTTTTCATTGTTTGTTGTTTTCTCACTACCCAGGGATATTTTCGTAATTTGTCCTACAGGGGTATTTTCATAATTTTTCAGAAGAAAAAGTTCCTTGGTGGTTTTTTCAAAAGTATTTTGAATTTTTTAAACTCCCGGGGTATTTTGGAAAATTTTTGAAATCCGGGGGCATTTCGGTAATTTTGGAGCTCGGGAGTATTTTGGTAATAAACCAGGGTAAATTTGTAAAGTTTAATATTTCCGTGGTATTTCCAAATTTTGCAAAAATTTGAGAGTTCTTTTTGAGAATTGCACTTTCCAAAACGATATTGTTGCAAAAATTTTGGAAATCAGGGTCATTTTGGTAATTTTGTAAGTTAGGGGCAATTTTGTAATTTTCCAAAATTAATGTATTTTTTGATATTTTGCAAATTTGGGTTTTTGAACCTTTAGAAAATAATGAAATTTTGGTAAAACTGTTGGGTAGTTGGACATTTTAAAAACCAAGGGCATTTTTGTAATTTTACCACTAGGGGTATTTTTGTAATTTCATAAATTAGAAATTTTTCAGAAATTTTTTTTTTCAAAACAATTTTATCAGTTCAAAAGAGTGGTTTGTTGAATTTTTAAAACTAGGGTTTCCATAAAAACACGGCTAGTTCCCTTTCGAGTTTTAGTTAGTGTGTTTAGCCTATGACTGAGTCCTCTTGGTCAGGGTGAACCAAAGCTACGCACCAGGTAGGATTCGAATGGAGAGGAGGTGAGTCACACGGACTGCTTAAGTACCAAGCTCCCACTGAAACCATTCCTAGACATGCGCACAGAGGTTGCCACACCCACTGACTCATCCTGGTTAGGGTGAACCGAAGCTACGCACCAGGTAGGATTCCAGCGAAGAGGAGGTGAGTCACTAGGACTGCTTAAATACCAGGCTCTTCCGGATCCAATCCTAGACATGCGCACAGGGGTTACCACACCCTAACTTGGTGACTTAGCCATAGGTTTGTTTAAGTAAGTATTAAATCTTATGTATTTGTTGGGGTACACTAGTCCTAGGGTTCACATACTTATCATACTACTCTACGTTCCATTCCATTTCTATCCTTCATAATATAATCACATAAAGCACACAGATGGTTAGGGGTACTTACCTGGTGGACTTCGGGTCGGAGACTTAGGTGCCATGCCAGAAAACCTGCTTACTTCCAAAAATATTTTCATAAAACTCATTTGGGCTCGATTTGAAAACGTTTTGGCCTTAGACCACAGGCCGAGAGTTTAAAACTGGGCTCTGATACCAAATTGAAACACCCCACACCCGGCCCACGAGCCTTGACTGGATCTGGTATGTTCCCCGGTGTAAACCGTTTCAAATTCTTTTGTGACTTAGGAAAAACTTGTGTGTTTTGAAAGAAAATTTGTTTTGGGTTGGGCTTGAGTTGAAAATGAGTTTATTTGATTAAAAATCCTTTAACTTTAGGTGACAAAATGTTTAGGGTTGGTTTTGATAATAAATTTACTTAATCTTTCAATTAATAAATAT
Organism: Gossypium australe; assembly: GCA_005393395.2. Lineage (NCBI taxonomy): Eukaryota > Viridiplantae > Streptophyta > Magnoliopsida > Malvales > Malvaceae > Gossypium > Gossypium australe. The sequence continues at coordinate 123,540,239 of CM016619.1, forward strand.
TTGTACATAATAAATCAAAGTGAAGTAAAGAAATTCAACTATGGCCTTATTACATCAAATAATCCCAAAATTAAAATTAAAAATACTTGAAATAAAATAAAAGTCCAAATCGTAAATTTCTTGCTGTGCATGGCCATCCCTAAGCTTCTGCCGAGCCCGGTCCATTACTGTTCGTCACCTGAAAATAGTCCCACAACGGGGTGAGTCAACAGACTCAATGCGTACACAACACTAAGTCCAAATAAATTTAGGCATAACATACATATCATATTCACATAATAATTTACGATAATGATGCAACCCAAAACCCAAACCTAGTTAACCATCCGCTACACTTCCCCCGTACCAACCTGCACACCGTGGGGACTAATAAGTCAACCCTCCATCCGCTACACTCTATCGAAGGCAGTCGCTGCAGTCGACGTGCTCATCGCCCATATAATTTCGTGGTCTTAGGTCACCACATTCAGATATCGTGATCTTAGGTCACCACATTCAGATATCGCGGTCTTAGGTCACCGCATTCAGATTTCGTGGTCTTAGGTCACCACATGCACCTCCCCTTTTAACAACCCATATGCCCCATATCATAATTAATATGCATTAACATGCCAAAATTCACATTCTTATCTTTATTCACATGTTACATATATCATATAACATATTTCATAATCCTAGTAGGAGTAGGAAACGTACCTGAGTACTTTTGTACCATTACACGGTACTTAACCATATTCACATTCTTATAAACATGCATATACTAATTATAGCCATAAATTTTATTAAGAAGAAGTGTGGGTACACACCTGATTCGCTTAGCAGTTCACTTAAAACCCGAAAAGCTTGATCTACGCTTTAGATCTTGAATGCCTATATTCGGCCATCCATAATATGTTAGTAAAGAGCCTATTCGGCTATAAAACCAAACCCTAATAGGATTTGTACATTTAAAACCTACCTTGTTGCCGATTGGAACACCAACAAATCCCGAAATCTTTACTTTAATCCTCCTTGTATTCGGCCAGGCATTAAATCAATTAACTTGGTTAGTTTTCGGCTTTTGAAAGGATTAGAAAGAAAAGAGAAGGAAGAATAAAGATGGAGGATTCGGCTAGAACATAAGGTATTTCGGCTTGGCAAAAATAAAAGAAGAAGAAGATTTGGTGAAGAGAATTCGGCAGAGGCTTCCAAAGAACAGAAAATAATGCAGAATGGCCTCTCTTTTCCTTTTATAGCCGAATTTACTACTCAGAATCCCTTACTTGGCCACCACTCTTCTATTTTGATAGCTTTATCCTTTGAATTATCACAAAATAAAAGAATTTAATCCAACAATTATCTCTTGAAAATAATCTAAAATAAATCTATTATTTATCTCCTATTTAGCCGAAATTTAAAGAGAATGAAACTCCTCTTTTGAGTTCCTTAGTGCCGTCCACTTCTCTGCTTCTGGAAGCAAAAATAAAAACTTTATTTTGCTCCCTAAGTGACTCAAACTCAGGCCCACTTGCATAGCTTGTGGCGTCACTTACCTGGGCCTTAAGTGGCATTTCCAGGCCACTTTTCCAAACCCGTTTGTGTGTCATGTTTCACATACAAATTCTCTTATGACCACCTTGTCCTAGTTTCCCCTTTTTAAACTTTAAAACTTGACATTTCTAAGACATTTCCTTTCATTTCCAAGTTTCCAAAAATTTTCGTTTCTCTCTTTAAACTTGACATTTCCTTACATTTCCAAGTTTCCAGAAATGTTCACTTTCCTCTTTTGAATCATTTCTAAATCATTTCCTTACATTTCCTAGTTTCCAAAAATGTATACTTTCCTCTATTAAGCTTAACATTTCCTTACATCTTAGGGTTCCTAAAACTCCTCAGAACACATCCAACACACCCACTGAGCCCACTATCTCATGAATTCTACACGAACGCATAACCCCTAATCTAGGATGTTACACACGGCCTAACCATACGCCTATGAGGCCACACGGCCTATACACACGCCCGTGTGTCTACCCGTGTGGACAAGAACAAGGCTATTTGCCAAGCTCTTTTTATCACCCTAACTCATACAAACACAAATCACATTCAACCATCAACCCACTCATGCATACTTTAACCAAGCAACCCAATTATGCATCATACACATTCATGAATAACCTCATCGTTTCATAGATTAATAATAATGAGCCGTCAACTATGGCCTTATACAAAAGAGTTCATCTTTTAAAAGAGCCAACACACTTAGCCAAAACAACAAGACATTTCACTCAGTCTAGCCCCTATACATGCCATACTCAAAATGCTAAGTCTAAATATACCAAGATGTGCTGATACTGTGGCTGATCTTCTGATTATCTTCGTATTCCAAACCGATTCTTTGACACTATAAAACAAGGGAAGGGAAAGGGAGTAAGCTTTAAGCTTAGTAAGTCTACATGTAAACAATAAGCATCATGCCATATGCTAAGTAATCACAAACATTACATATTATGTAAGGACAATTCACATTATCATAATCATGCTTACTCATCTCATCTCTTACCACATCCCAACCGTATAACACATATATATTGTTCACATTTACTTGCACATATACCCTGCACTCATCACCACAAAGCCACATGGAATATTTACTTAGACAAGTTTCTCGATGAACCTTTCGAAATAATACTAGGTACTTGGTGGTTTTGCACACAGCCCACCATTAATCAATAATAAGGTGGTATCACACATAGCCCACCAACAAGAATAATTACGGTGGTTTCGCACATAGCCCACCAAATGATAATATAAATGATGGTAACACACACAGCCCATCGTAAATAAATAATAAGATGGTATCGTACACAACCCACCAACAATGATGATTACAGTGGTATCGCACACATCCCACCAATAATGATAATTACGGATATTTGTCCGTACTTACATTTATATTCCGAGATTCATACGAGAATTACTCATTATCTATCATTTTCAACCAATCTCTCCAATAAATATTTACATCTATACAATGCATCAATAGGTAACATCATAAGTATTAAGGATGTATCGTTTACACGTAAACTTACCTCAGTGCAAAATGTCTTAATCGACGGTTTAGTCCGTAACCTTGCCTTTTCCTTGGTCAAGGTTGTTTCTGCGCTCTTCTTAATCTATAATAATAAAATTCACTCATTCAATCACTACATAACTCATGACACTTCAAAATTTCTACTTAGGCAAAAATGACCATTTTGCCCTTATACTTTGGCAAAATTACGATTTTGTCCCTAGGCTCATAAATCGTTTTTCATCACATTTTCTCATTAAACAAGCCTAGCTGAACATTTATTTCTCTTATAACAACTCACAAAACCAATCATTTCATGCATTTATTACTCAATTGCAACCTTTACAAATAAGTCCCATTTAGGAGTTTTCATGGAAAAACCTTTCACAAAAGTTATTCCTTAACCTACTAACATTCATTTTCTTCCATAAAAACTCAGCAAACAACATAAACACTCTAATGGAAAATCCCTAAACTTTCAATCATTTTGCAAAATAGTCCCTTCTTTAGCTAGCTTAAGCTTTGGGCGTTCCAAAAGTACAAAAATTATCAAGAAAAGCCATTAAAATCATTTACTACCAAGGAAAATAGGTGGCAGAAATTTCAAGCTCCCAAAGCCTTTCTTAAGTGTGAAAATTTGGTGGAAGAAGAAGAGAAATAAAAAGATGATAGCCTTTTCTTTATTATATTTATTTCCTTCAATTTAATCCACCTAACCTACCTACTTGACCAATTTTGACCTCGTTTTGTCCCCTATGGCCGGCCACCCATTCTCTAAGGGTCTAATTACTCTTTAAGGACCTCCAATTTTATATTCCATAGCTATTAGACACCTCTAGCTTGTAAAATGAGACTTTCGCACTTTATGTGATTTAGTCCTTTTTCGCAATTAAGCATACAATCGCTAAAATTAAAGCACCAATATTTTCATGCATCCTTGTAATCATGCTATAACACATAAAATAATTTTAAAAATAGTTTTCTTCATCCTCGGATTAGCGGTCCTGAAACACTATTCCGACTAGCCCCAAATTCGGGCTATTACATCTATGACCCTATGGCATGCCAACTATGCCTCTATTATGTATAACATCGTTTAACATGATATTTTTTATCATTAGTTACTCTCACTATTCAATATGATGTATTCATCATCATATCACGAATCAATATTCTATTTCATAGTGTCATCAATGTACCATATATTACATGCCAATAATATATATTCATATTATCACGATATCATGCTTTAGTTCACAATCAACTTAGTTCAGTTCACTATTTTCGTTTATAACACATATTATCAAGTATTATCTTTTGCACAAAATTCATATATACCCAATATCATTTCAAGAATTTAGGTATTAGCACTTTTCCTTGTCTATAATTACCAAATCGAATACATATAATCAATTATCATTATATCACCAAAGTCTTTAATGCAATTAAATAATGCATATCATCAAAGTTAATGTTAATATATCATCACTTATGATTAAGCACATATGAACATATCATAATATCGATAATTTATAACACAACTTCATCTAAACACAACATCATATTCATCAGCTTAAAGTTTTGAGCATAGATGTAGTTACCTTGATATTGATTCTAGATTTGACTGTGTTAACTAACTATTAACTGAACAAGTAATTAAAAGTGAACTATAGCAGCACAAACCTAATTCGCCACACGTCGCTCATTTTTGCCTTTTATCCTCAATAATTCGGTTTCGTCTCAACTATGTTCGATAATTCGTTTACAGAAATGGTATTAGTTCGCATTCAACAAGGCATAGTTAATAACCATGAATAATTACACGCTTTTACAATTAAGTCCCTTTTTAACCTTAGTATCTGAAATGCTCGTTTCTTGTTATATACTCGATTGAATTAAAATCTGATTTCATATTTATTCTTTAGGGACCTTAGACTATCTATCCATATCATTAATATTTAACAACTTACATTGTATTCATTTTGATCTATAATACTCAAAAACGGTTTCCTTTACAATCACTAAATTTTAACTCAATCACAACCTCACCCATCTCAATTCAAACATGAATAACATATAATCTAAACTTAACAACTAATCTTCATGATGATTTCTAACTAAATTTCTATAAATTATCTACCATGGAAACTTTGTTAAACCTTATCAATTCCACAATCTAATACTTGGGCCTAGATTATCAACTATCACTAATTAAGATTTCCATGAAATTTCAAGTAACAACTTACCTTTCTTGCAAATTGGATGAACGACAATGGTGAGAAAACCTTTGAAAATTTTCCTTTTTTTCTTCTTTGCTATACATGAAATAGAGAAATAAACTAGCTTAATGTTTTCTTTCTCTTTCCACTAACCTATATATATTTATTTTATTATTTTTTATTTCTTAATTTATATATATATATCAATCCCCATAATTAAACCGTAATAATCTTAGTGGAAATCTACAGTGGTGGTTAATCTCATCCACTAACTTCATAAATTAGTAGTTTATTATCAAATAAGGCCATATCAAATTGCTACTTAAGCCCCTCTCCATTTATGTCATCAATTTTTAATTTCTTCAATTTAATCCTTGTACTATTCAATATTCTATTTAATTAATTATTAAATAATTTATTTTCTAATCCAATTACTAATTTTTTATTTTCTAATTCATGTGCTTGCTTCATAATTGTAAAGCCCCAAAAATCCTTTATAATTATTCTCGTATGTTTGTGACACTAATATCTGTCTGCTTCAGTGGTTAAGTGTTCTGGGAGTGTCTGAGAATCTTGGGTTCAAGCCTTAGCTTGGGAAAAATTTTGTTTTTAATTGAGTAAACCCCTATCTTTAGCCAGTAGGCTTAGAATTAAATGTTCGTAAAATATGTCAGAATGGGTCTGCTAGTCTGGTGGTTGAGTGGAGAGTAAATAAGCTAGAGGTTTGGAGTTCGACTCTTTGTGCAAACAAGGGATTATTTTACTGCCTGTGCCGTGTAGGAATTTTAGTTTAGTCGAAATATTGTAGTGTTTGAATGAGGGTTGAATTTGATTGTTGAGGAGATTGTGGTGGACGATTTGGGGGGAGTTTGAGGGTTAGTGGGAGTGTGATGGAAGGTTTTAGGAGGGAAGTTAGGGATATAGGGAGAAAGTTAAGGGATTGGGGGGTTTACCAAAAATCTGATCACTGCTTTTCTTTTTCCAATTTCAGCTTTGGCATTGGTTTTCTGTCCACTTTTCCTGTCAACTATTCTTCTTCCGTGGTGCGAATATTGTTGTGATTTTCGGCTATTTTCTTTTCTCCTCTCCTTTCTTCTTTTATCTTTTCTCTTGGTTCTGTCGATTCCCTTATTTCCTTTTTGCTGCCGATTTCTCTTGTTTCCTAACCTTCTTCTTGTTGCCGCAACTTGTCATCTCCATTGTGCTTTCGTGCGTTGGTGGTAAGTTTCGTAACTGCGGTGTATTTTGGTTTATTGATTCTTGGTAATCGGTTGACTGTTTCATTGATGAAGGTTAAGGGCTGAAGTGATTCAGTTAGTGTTGGAGCGGTGTGGTTCTACAGTTACTCGCTTAATAGGTAAAGTGGTTGTGTTTGTGAATTATGGGAAGCTTTTCCTTTCTTTTAGTTATGAAGATGTAATATAGTGTTAACATTGGGTCTTTCAGAATTGGCAGCGGTGAATTGTGGGATTGGTGACCTGTCTTGTTCGGTTTCGCAGTAGGGGGTTGCTTGGTTTTGAAGGTAAGTAACAAATGGATTGAACGAATCATTGTCAATGTTTTGGTTTCGAATTAACTGTGAATTAGGACTGATTGTGGGGTTTGTTTGTCGATCATAGGTGCTGGTGATCTCGAAAGTGCTTTTACGTCACAAACGAACCAGGTGTGTAAACACGACTCTGGAAATAGAAACTAGGGAAAAGCCGGAAACGAACCAGGTGGTAAGCCGTGTGAGCGGACACGGGCGTGTGATCAACGGGGCAGGCCATGAGCGATTCATGGGCCAGGCCAAATTTAGGCCATGTGGGCCCCACACAAGTGTGTAGGATTATTGGGCCAGGCCGTGTGATCCACACGAATAAGACCATTTTGGGTCTTGTGGGCCACATGGGCGTGTGGGCCCACATGGGCAAAGTACATGGGCTTGTGGGCCTATTTTTACTGTTTTGACTGCTAAGATTGCACGGGTTGCCCGAGTCAACTGTGGACCTATTGTAGGGTCAATAAGATTACCTAGATCCCTAATTGACTGAATGTCTGTTATATCCATGTACTTTATATATATATATATATATATATACATGTACGACTGTATTTTGAGCATGCTGTTAAAACTATACTGAATACACATATGATACCATGATTTGGCATGACATGATTGTATGATGCATTGCATGGGGATGGGTTTATATGGATCGGAGGAAGTGTACTGAAAGGCTTCGAGCCTAACTTACTGGCAGCTCAACTGCAAACTACTGTTTAGTGCCGCATTCGATACTTTTTGGAGTGTAGGGATGGGTGGTTGATTATATCCCCACATGGAGTGTAGGGTTGGACGGAGATTGTAACAGCTCGATTTATGGGCTAGTTGGAACAGTGATCTTGAGATCACTAATCTGAGATTTGAGAAATTTATTTTCATGTGATTTTATGAATTAGTATATGATTGTATAAGTACATAAAAATTTTGGTACTTTAATTTTAGCGATTTCTTGCTTAATCGCGAAAAAGGACTAAATCGCATAGAGTGCGAAAGTTCCATTTTATAAGTTAAAGATACCAAATAGCCTTAGATTGATAATTGGAGGTCTTTAAAAGGAAATTAGACCCCCAATACATGCTTGGCCGGCCATAGGGGGCAAGAATTGACCAAGTTGGTCAAAGTTAGTGATGGTTGGTGGATTAAATTGATAATTTAATATTAAAATAAAGAAAAGATGATGTCCATCTTTCTTCTTCATTTTCTCCATCGAAATTTGCAAGCAAATAAGGGCTGAAAGCTTCAAAAATTCCAGCACACTCATCTCTTCACTAGTAAGTGTTCTAGTGATCTTTTCTTGAAAATAGTTGTACTTTTGAAACCCTAGAGCTTAAGCTTTCAAATGAGGGGACTATTGTGCAATATGGTGAAAGGTTTAGAGCTTTTCCATGAGAACTATCATTGTTATTTGCTGCATTTTTATGGAAGAAATTGAGTCTTGGTTGTTACATGAACAACTTTTATGAAAGGTGTTGTCTTGAAAACACCTAATTGAACCTTAACGAAAAGGTTATAAATTTGTAGTAAGTATGTGAATTGTTAAGTTTTGATGATAACTATAAGAGTATTAAATGTTCACCTGGGCTTGTTGAAGGTAGAAATGTGATTAGAATTAATTTCGAGCTTAGGGGCAAAATAGTAATTTTGCTAAAGTCTAGGGGCAAAATAGTAATTTTGCCAAAGTATGATTATCGAAATGCTTTTATAAATGTGATGATTAAAATGAGCTAAATTGTTATTATAGATCAAGAAATATGAAGCTCGGATCAAAATCGAGGCAAGATCAAAGTCGAGGACTAAATTGCATATCTACATACATTTTGAATACCGAGGTAAGTTTGTATGAATTAAAGTTTTACGTGTATTCTTATTCAACTACTTGTTATGTTGTATAATGTATATTATTTCCATGAAGTAAAATTATTGATATTATGATGAGAAAAGTAAATGAGAACATGCATGAGGAAGTCTCGGTTGATGTCTCGGAATAATGAGGATACTGTTATCACAACATGTGATAAGGAAAGTCCTTGTAAGACCATGTCAAGACATGGCATCGGCATAAGGCAAGGATACCATGTAAGTCCATGACAAGTCATGGCATTGAAAAGTTATTATAAGGCAAAGGTCCCATGTAAGTCTAAGCCAAGGCTTGGCATTAGTGAATTCATAAGGCAAAGATGTCATGTAAGTCCATGTCAAGACATGGCATAGATAAGATTCATAAGGCAAAGATACCACGTAAGCCCATGTCAAGACATGGCAATGGTAAGTTTCCAAAGGAAACACATAAGGAGGGTCTCGTGTAAGACCATGTTTGGGACATGGCATCAAAACTGAGCTAAGGGATCCCATGTAAGACCATATCTGGGATATGGCATTGGCATCATGAGGCAATCCCACGTAAGACCATGTTTGGGACATGGCATTGGTATCCAGATACATGTTTGATGAGATTGGGTAACCTCAATTATTCCGGGAAACTCAACGGGTAAAAGAGCTAAACATGAAATAGGCATCAAGAAAGTCAAGTAAGTGAAGATGCACTATGTTAAGTTTTACAAGGTTAATATAAAGCATTTTTCATGTTAAGAAAGATGAAAGTTGAGTTACTTTTGCATAAGAAAAATGTACTAACCTATGTGATCAAGTGACACAGGTACCCTGATTATAATGCAAGTATGAAATTACTATGTATCATGGGAGGAGTAAGTAAGCCATGCACTTGAGTTTTATGTTGTTCTTAACTCGAAATGGATGAATTATAATGAGATAACATATTGCTATATGAGTTTCATGCAAACTTACTAAGCTATATGCTTACCTTTCTCCCTTCTTCTTTCCTCGCAATCTTGCCGAGCTAACTCGTGGATCATTGACATTGAAGCTCGGAGAACACTATCTATCACAATTTTGGTATAGCCAAGTTGTCATTATTAAGTATGGCATGTATAGGAATTATTTCAACTTGATGTAAGTCCTAAGAGGGTCCAAAGTGTTGGCTACTAGGTTACTATACTTTTGTATATGGCTAAAGAGATTGGCCAATATTTACTAAGTTTATAAATTAATTGATGATGAGTTATGCTTTGTTATTCATGTTTATGAGGAAGTATTTGAGTGGTTGGATTGAGTATATGAATGATTTTGATTTCAGAGTGGTAAATGGCTTAGAAAATAACCTTTAAGTGTCCACACGGGTAGACACACGGGCGAGTGTCTAGGCCGTGTGTGACACACGGTCAACCCATATGGGTGTTAATAGGCCGTGTGTCCCCTGTATGTTAGTGTTTTAAGTCAGTGTCGACCACGGGCTAGCCACATGGGCTTGTGCCTTGGCCGTGTGCTAATTAAGGGTCGATTACATTATAGTCAGAGAGCTCCACGGGTAGAAGACACGTGCGTGTCTAGGCCGTGTGATAGACACGGCCATTGACATGGGCGTGTGTCAAGCCGTGTGAAAATCCCTGTAGGTTTTAAACAAAAGAAATTGTACACGGGCTAGGGGCATGGGCGTGTGAGACCACACGGCCTGCCCGCACGGGCGTGTGAGACCACACGGCCTGCCCACACTGGCGTGTCCTAGGTCACACGCGCGTGTGACCCCTGTTTAGACAAGAATTTTCAAAGAGAGTAAAAGTTTCCGGTTGGTCTCCAAAACCATCGGGATGCATGTTTGTGGCCTTGTAGGCCTATGAGATGAATTTTATGACCACGAAAAGAATTTTTTTTAAACTGGAACAAAATTTTATAGCCCGTTAATATATGTTTTAGTGAAGTGAAGGACAAAAATGCCCCGTATCTGGTCCCGGCATCGAACACAGGTGAGGGGTGTTACAGAGATGGAGTGTAGAGGCTAGTGAGTAGGACTTGTATACTGCATACTTTGATACTGTACAGATTACTGATACTGTAATGGGCCAAGGCCCAAATGCATGACTATTTATGTACTTAGATGGGCTAAAGCCTAAACTGATACTATCACTGATTCTGAAAAGGGTTTAGGCCTAGACTGTGAGTGCCTTCTCTTTATCTGTTTGCTTTATATGGGATTACACACTGAGTTTTCGAAAACTCACCCTTCTGATTTGACTGTACAGGTAACCCCCAGATATGGGCGGATCGGTGCAGCAGAGGACTCCGAGGTGGCCACACGGCCTAAATTATTCCACTAGTGCTTAATAATGATTTTTAATTTTATTTTTGGGTATTTTACTGTAATAATGGCCTTTTTGGATTTTCATGATAAATTTGGGATTTTTATTGTTGTGATTTACAACTGCTAGTAGGAGGGTTAATCAGGTTTTTAAAAAGAATCAACTGTTTTAACAAAATACACTCAAATACGCAAATTGATTTACAAATCTTCCGCGATAAGTGACATTTTGAAAATTAACAACGTTTTGAGAAAGAATAATTTTTTGATAATGAACTACATTTGAAAATTAATTACGCATCCTAGAATTAACACACGATTTTGTATGGAGGTTAAATAGAAAAGAGGTTTTTACGAAAACTCATTTATTTCGAAAAACACTACTGTGTGACATTACCAGATTCAGCCATAACGTCTAGACCAGGTTTGGGGTGTTACATTTAGTGGTATCAGAGCCAAGTTGCAAAACTCGGCTATGGATTTGGGTTTTTAAGATTTGATTCTCTAAGAATTGATTTCTAAATGACATGAAATGTTTTCACTAAATGTTTGGTACACCGAGTCTCCAGCGCCGATCCTGTAAGTCCTCTGAACTGTTATCTGTTTAAAAATTGAAATTGCTATAGATAGTATGTACCGAAACTACAATAGATAGACTGTACTAAAAACACTCAAGTTAGTGTATATTGATACTGTAGAGAAACCGATAGGCATTGATTGACACTGCAATATACGAAATAAACTTTACACTTCTCATACTGTTTTCATAAAATATTCGTTAATCAACACTGGAACTGTAAACTGATGCATAAAACTGTAAATATGCATTAACGTGAATAGACAATGAGCATAAGAGGTACTCACGAACGGGGCACAAGAGGCCGTGGTAGAGGTCGTAGAGGTGCTCGAGCTGGGTCCTCATCTTCTGGAAACTTGCCCAATTTGGATACAAGTGAGTCGTCGGCTTCACCTGTGACCAAGACTGGATCTCATGATCGAGCAGCTGGGGACGACGTACTGTTCCAATACATGTTGAGGATTTTAGAGAGGGTCGTTGGGCCAAATACTGGAGCTGGAGGTCGCGGGTCGGTTACGGAATGACTCCGGTCTAACGGAGCTGAGCTCTTTAGGGGCATTACTAGGGTGGCCCCCAATATGGCTGAATACTGGATTGAGGCCACAAAGAGGATTATGAACGATCTGTACTATACCTCTGAGCATAAATTAAAGGGTATTGTATCGTTGCTACGAGATGAGGCATATTGGTGGTGGCTCACTGTTAAGGAGGGCACTCAGCCCGATCAACTGACCTGGGAACACTTTAAGACCGCTTTCCAGGGGAAGTATGTGGGTGCCAGTTATGTGGATGCTCGTAGGAGAGAGTTCCTGAATCTGACTCAAGGGGATAGATCAGTGGCCGAGTACAAGGCTAAATTTCTACGACTGAGCCGCTACGTACGAGGAACGGTGTCGATTGAGTACGAGCGATGTGTTCGCTTCGAGGATGGCCTCAGGGATAATCTGAAGGTTCTAATAGCTCTACAAATGGAGTGAGACTTTGCGGCATTGGTTGATAAGGCGAAGATCACCGAGGAAGTGAAGCGCGCTGAGTGCTAGAACAAAGAGAGAGGTAGGAATAAGAGAGAATAAAAGCCCTCGAGTTCAGTTCAGAGGCCTAAGAAAAAGGCCAGAGTGGATGGGCTGATCAGATTTGGGGCTCCTATTGCTGCTACTAGACAGCCGCCGTGTATTGATTGTGGTAGACGCCATCAGGGAGAGTACTGGAAAAGCACTGGGGCTTGTTTGAGGTGCGATTCATTAGAGCAACGTATTAAAGATTACCCACAGAGGTCTGATCAGATGCAAGCTTCTGGAATGGGTACTGTACCACTAAGAGTAGTTCAACAGCCACTAAGAGGCCGTGGTCAGGCCAGGGGTGGTAACGGTCTGGGCCGTGGTCAGAGAGTACCGGGCATAGGTGTTGGTCATACTGAGGCGAGGCAGCCGACTCTAGTCTATGCTGTTCATCGCCAAGAGGATAGAGATGCTCCGGACGTCATTACGGGTACGTTCTTTATTTATAATGTACCTTATATTGCACTAATAGATATAGGATCCACTCACTCCTATATAGCTTGTACCGTATCTGAAAACTTGGGTATACTGGTTAAGAGTACTACGAGTGAGGTCACTGTACTGAGCCCGTTAGGGCAGTCAATAAGGGTTAACAAACTGTTTAGAGATGTTCCTCTAGAGGTTCAATGAGCTATCTTTTTGGCTGATCTTATGGAACTGCCTTTTAGAGAATTTGATCTGATACTGGGAATGGACTGGTTAGTCAAACACCGAGTGAGCTTAAATTGTGCCTCAAAAAGGGTTGTATTGAGAACTGAGGAAGACAGCGAGGTAGTCGTAATTGGGGAGTGTTGGAATTATTTATCGAATGTGATTTCTGCATTGAGGGCCGAGAACTTGGTCCATAAGGGATGTGAGGCGTATCTGGCCTACATCAGTGTTTCAGATTCTAGGGATTCTTTGGTTAAGGATATCAAGACGGTTAAGGACTTTCCGAACATTTTTCCTGAAGAACTACCTGGGTTACCTGCGGATCGTGAAGTAGAGTTTGGGATTGAGCTCCTTTCTGGTACAGCTCTAGTGTCTATCGCCCCTTATAGAATGGCACCGAAGGAGCTTGTGGAGCTTAAGGCCCAGATTCAAGAGCTACTGGATCGTGAGTTCATCCGCCCTAGTGTGTCTCCGTGGGCGGCACTAGTACTGTTTGTGAAAAAGAAAGATGAATCCATGCGTATGTGTATTGACTACCGTTAACTGAACAAGCTGGCAATCAAGAATAAGTACCCCCTACCGAGGATAGATGATCTATTCGACCAGTTCTGAGGGGCTTCGATTTTCTCCAAGATTGATCTTCGATCAGGGTATCACCAGTTAAGAGTAAATGAAGTTGATGTGCATAAGACGGTGTTTAGGACTCGCTATGGTCATTACCAGTTTCTAGTAATGCCATTTGGACTAACAAATGCACCAGCAGCTTTTATGGATCTGATGAATTGAGTGTTCCAGCCCTATTTGGATCGGTTCGTGGTGGTATTTATTGACGACATATTGGTGTATTCGAAGACTGAGGATGAGCATGATGAACACCTCAGAGTGGTTCTGCAGACTTTACGAGAGGAACAACTGTACGCCAAGTTCAGTAAATGTGAGTTTTGGTTACATTGAGTAACGTTTCTAGAACATGTGGTTTCTGCTGAAGGGATTAGAGTTGATCCTCGAAAGATTAAGGCTGTCTTGGATTGGAAGTAGCCTAAGACTGTAACTGAGATCAGCAGTTTTCTGGGACTAGCAGGATATTATCGACGTTTTGTAGAGGGGTTTTCACTGATCACCGCACCCTTGACTAAGCTGCTACGTAAGGGTGTGCCGTTTAATTGGACTGACGCGCAATAAAAGAGCTTTGAGAAACTCAAAACTGTATTGACTGACCTTTCTTGATACAGCCAAAGTCTGGAAAAGAGTTTACTGTTTACAGCGATGCATCACATGTCGGCTTAGGATGTGTGTTGATGCAAGAGGGTAAGGTGGTAGCGTATGCGTCTCATCAGCTTAAGATGCATGAGGCGAATTATTCGACGCATGACTTGAAGTTGGCCGCTATGGTATTTGCCCTGAAAATCTGAAGGCATTATCTGTATGGTGAGAAGTATATCATTTACACTGACCACAAGAGCCTCAAGTACCTCCTCACTCAGAAGGAGCTGAATCTTAGGCAGCGTAGATGGATTAAGTTGCTTAAGGATTACGACTATACTATCAAATACCACCCTGGTAAGGCCAATGTGGTGGCCGATGCGCTGAGCCGTAGGGCTATGTCTGATCTGAGGGCAATGTTTACTTGCATCAGTTTTTTTGATGATGGTAGTCTATTGGTAGAACTTTAAGTTAAACCGACGTGGATAGAGCAAATTAAGGGTAAACAGTTGGAGGATGAGTCTTTGGGTCTTCGCTTCTGACATATTGAGAGTGGGAATACTGTGGATTTTGGATTGAATAGCGAAAGGGTACTCTGCTTCCGTGAGAGAATCTGTGTACTGAAGGATACTGGGTTGATGTAGTCTATACTGCGAGAGTTGCATAGTAGCCCTTATGCTATGCATCCTGGCAGGAACAAGATGTATCGGGACCTTCGTGAGTTATACTGGTGGCCAGGTCTTAAACAAGAGATTACTAAATTTGTGGCCAAGTGTTTGACATGTCAGCAAGTTAAGGCTGAGCATCAGTTACCTCCAGAGTTGTTGCAGCCAGTCAAGATTCCACTCTGGAAGTGGGAGCGTGTAACTATGGACTTTGTTAGTGGGTTACCCCTCACACCCACTAATAAGGATTCCGTATGGGTCATCGTGGATCGATTGACCAAGTCCGCCCATTTCATAGCGGTTCGTACCGATTACTCTCTGCAGAAGCTGGCTAAACTGTATGTGTCTGAGATAATGAGACTGCATGGGGTACCAGTTTTGATAATATCTGATAGGGATCCTCATTTCACGTCTTGATTCTGGAAAAAGCTACATGAAGCTCTGGGTACAAGATTGGACTTCAGTACTGCGTTCCATCCTCAAACTGACGATCAGTCAGAGAGGGTGATTCAGATACTGGAGGATATGTTGAGAAGTTGTGTGATTGACTTCTGACGAAGTTGGGAGGATTATCTGCTGCTAGCAGAGCTTGTTTATAACAACAGCTATCAGGCTAGCATTCAGATGGCACCTTACGAGGCACTATATGGTTGTAGGTGTCGCACACCTTCATGTTGGACTGAGTTGGGTGAGCGACGGGTTCTGGGCCCTGAACTAGTTTCTGATACCAATGACAAAGTTAGATTGATTCGAGACCGACTGAAAGTGGCATCAGACAGACAGACAGAAGTCCTATGCGAATCTGAAGCGTCGAGAGATTGAGTATTCTGTGGGGGACTTCGTTTTTCTCAAGGTCTCGCCATGGAAGAAGGTACTGAGGTTTGGACGTAATGGCAAGTTGAGCCCTAGGTTTATTGGGCCTTATAGCATACTGAAACGTGTGGGACTAGTTGCCTACCAGTTGGAGTTACCTCCAGAGTTAGTTCGGATTCACGACATGTTCCACGTCTCTATGTTGAGGCGCTACCACTCTGATCCCACGCATTTTGTTCCTGTTGAGAAGATCGAGGCTACGCCAGATCTGACCTTTAAGGAGGAGCCAGTTCAGACATTGGATCGTGATGTAAAGGTTCTAAGAAGAAAGTCCATCCCACTAGTTAAGGTTCTTTGGCGTAATCATAGTTCTAAGGAGGCCACGTGGGAGCCTGAGGATGCGATGCGGCAGCAGTATCCTCATCTATTTTGATCAGGTAAAATTTCAAGGCCGAAATTTTCTTTAAGGGGGTAGAGTTGTAACACCCCAAAAATCATTATAATTATTCTCATGTGTTTAAGACACCAATATCTACCTGCTTCAGTGGTTAAGTGTTCTGGGAGTGTCTGAGAAGTCTTGGGGTCAACCCCTATCTTTAGCCAGTAGGTTTATAATTAAATGTTGGTAAAATATGTCAGAATGGGCCTACTGGTCTGGTGGTTGAGTGGAGAGTAAATAAGCTGGAGGTTTGGAGTTCGAGTCTTTGTGCAAACAATGATTATTTTGATGCCTGTGCCGTGTAGGAATTTTAGTTTAGCCGAAATACTGTAGTGTTTGAATGAGGGTTGAATTCAGTTGTTAAAGAGATTGTGGTGGACAGTTTGAGGGGAGTTTGAGGGTTAGTGGGAGTGTGATGGAGGTTTTAGGAGGGAAGTTAGGGATATAGGGAGAAAGTTAAGGGATTAGGGGGTTTTCCAAAAATCTGATCGCTTTTTTTCTTTTTCCAATTTTGAATTTGGCATTAGTTTTCTCTTAACTTTTCCTATCAACTGTTCTTATTACGTGGTGCCGAATATTGCTATGATTTTCAACTATTTTACATTTCCCCTCTCTTTTCTTTTTTTTATCTTTTCTCTTGGTTCTGTCGATTCCCTCCTTTCGTTTTTGCTGTTGATTTCTCTTGTTTCCTAACCTTCTCCTTGTTGCCGCAACTTGTCATCTCTATTGTGCTTTCGTGCGTTGGTGGTAAGTTTCGTAACTGTGGTGTATTTTGGTTTATGGATTCTTGGTAATCAGTCGACTGTTTCATTGATGAAGGTTAAGGGCTGGAGCAATTCGGTTAGTGTTGGAGCGGTGTGGCCCTACTGTTACTCACTTAGTAGGTAAGGTGGTTGTGTTTGTGAATTAGGGGAAGCTTTTCCTTTCTTTTGGTTATAAAGATGTAATATATTGTTAACATTTTCCTGTCTTGCTCAGTTTCGCAGTGGGGGGTTGCTTGGTTTTGAAGGTAAGTAACGAATGGATTGAATGAATCATTGTCAATGTTTTGGTTTCGAATTAATTACGAATTAGGACTGATTGTGGGGTTTGTTTGTCGACCATAGGTGCTGGTGATCTCGGAAGTGCTTTTACGTCACAAACGAACCAGGTGTGTAAACAAGACTCTAGAAATAAAAATCGGCGAAAAGCCGAAAATCGTGAAAGTCAACACCACACGAACGTGCGGTTGCCGTTGTGGTAGGCCATGTGAGAGGAGACGGGCGTGTGATCGACGGAGCAGGCCATGGGCGATTCATGGACCGGGCCGAATTGGGCCGTGTGGGCCCCATGAGCATGTGGGTTTATTGGGCCATGCCGTGTGATCCACACGGATAAGACCATTTTGGGCTACAAGGGCGTGTGTGCCCACATGGGCAAAGTACTAGGCTTGTGGGCCCATTTTCACTGTTTTGACTGCTAAGGTTGCATGGGTCGCCCGAGTCGACTGTGGACCTACTGTAGGGTCAGTAAGATTACCTAGATCCCTAATTGACTGAATGACTATTTATCCATGTACTTTATATATATACATGTACGACTGTATTTTGAGCATGCTGTTAAAACTGTATTGAATACACATATGATACCATGATTTGGCATGACATGATTGTATGATGCAATGCATAGGGATGGGTTTATATGGATCGGAGGAAGTTTACTGAAAGGCTTTGAGCCTAACTTACTGGCAACTCAGCAGTAAACTACTGTTTAGTGCCGCATTCGGTACTTTATAGAGTGTAGGGATGGGTGGGTTGATTATATCCCCACATGGAGTGTAGGGTTGGATGGAGATGGAGTGTAGAGGCTAGCTGGGTAGGACTTGTATACTGCATAATTTGATACTGTACTGATTACTGATATTGTAATAGGCCGAGGCCCAAATGCATGACTGCCTCTGTACTGAGATGGGCTAAAGCCCAAACTGATACTGTCACTAATTTTGAAAAGGGCTTAGGCCCAAACTGTGATTGCCTTCTATCTATCTGTTTGCTTTATATGGGATTACACATTGAGTTTTCGAAATCTCACCCTTCTGATTTGACTGTACAGGTAACCCCTAGACATAGGTAGATCGGTGTGGCGGAGGACTCCGAGGTGGCCACACGGCCTAAATTATTCCATTAGTGCTTAATAATGATTTTTAATTTTATTTTGGGGTATTTTACTGTAATAATAGCCTTCCTGGATTTTCATGGTTAATTTGGGATTTCTATTGTTGTGATTTACAACTGCTAGTAGTAGGGTTAATCGAGTTTTCAAAAAGAATCAACAGTTTTAACAAAATACACTCAAATACGCAAACTGATTTACAAAACTTCCGCGATAAGTGACATTTTGAGAATTAACAACATTTTGAGAAAGAATAATTTTGTGATAATGAACTACATTTGAAAATTAACGACGCATCCTAGAATTAACACATGATTTTGTATGGAGGTTAAATAGAAAAGAGGTTTTTACGACAACTCATTTATTTCGAAAAGCACTACCATGTGCATCTCCACATTCGGCCATAACGTCTAGGCTAGGTTTGGGGTTTTACAGTAACTGCTCGATTAATAATTTATTTTTTCCATATAGTCCAGTTTAATAAATTCGATCCCTAAACTGACTTGTTCAACACCGAAAAAAATCAGGTTGTTACATGATGGTTGTTCTTGGATGAGAGTTATTCCTGAATATTGATTATTTTGATTTGCTCCAAACATGAGTTATTCTTGACATAGTTGTTCTCAATGTAGAGGTCATTCCTAACAAGAGTTGTTTTGTGGTGATGCTTTTATTGACAGAGCTTGTTCTAAATAATAACTCTTCTGAAAAAAACATAACTTTTCTAAATAGAAATTGTTCCAAATAGCAATTATTATAAACATAACTATACTTGAAATATCATTATTCTAAACAAGAGATGTAACATCCCCACTTTAAAAGAGAGAGAGAGAGAGAGAAGAATATTTATGGTAGAAGCTCTTGAATAAGTGTTCTATAAATAAATAGTAGTATAAGAAATTGTGGTCGTTTTTAGAGAAAACCATCGAACATGAAAATACAAAGGATTATTAGTAGGAGTATGTGGTTAAGTTAAAAATTCAGTATCGAGTTAGGGATTAAATTGAATAAGTTGGAAAAGTATAGAGACTAAAGTGCAATTATCCTATTTTATTTTGATGGAAAGGACTTAATGGTAATTTTACAATTACTTAAAAAAAATCAATGGTTTCATGATGGCTTTTAATTGATTTTTTAATAAGTAATGATATTTTAATAATTAATACTATAATATATTAAAAAAAGAAAAAGATAACATCTTTCTTATCTTTCTCTCTTTTTCACGTCAAATAAAGAGGGAAAGAAAAAAAATTGCTTCCATTATTTTCCTTCAAATTCAAGTATAATGTATGATTTTTCTTCTTTTTTTTTTTATTTAAGATTTTGAATATTTGAAGTTTGCTTTACATATATATACCAATAGTTTTTTTTTATCAAGTATTTTGAAAGTTGCCATTAAAGGATATTGATGGAAGCTTAGAAAACTTAAGTGAAGTAGGTATATTTTTGGATAGGAAATGATTAGAAGATGAATTCTAGCTTGTTGGAAGTATGAAAATGAAATAAAAATGGATGGAAAGTTTACTTAATATATTTGGCCATGTTAAAGGGGAAGTAGAGAACATTAGCCACTTTGTGTAATATTAGTGCTAAATGATAGCTTGTAAAGCAGTGAGTACTCTGGTGAAGACAAAATTGAAAACGGATAATCGAGTTGAAAGATATGCGAATTTCAAACTAGAAAACTTAAGTTGCTAATAGGAATAATCATGCATATTTAAGTTTGCTTTTATTAGTTTTAGTTTTAAATTGGATAAATGATGTTGTTTCGTATTGAATTTCTCCTACTGTAGCTAAAAACGAAGTGAACATCTTGAAGGAGAAAGGCGAAGAAAAGAAGTAAAGCGATTAAAACTTCGGTTTGTGCTAATATCTTATTTTCATTACATAAAGCTTTAGAATATATAGTTTACTATGACTAGTTATATTTATTTTATTTTATTTTTATGAGTTTTGGATGAGTTTGAATAATTTAGTTAATATTTATAAAATTATGTTTCGAAATGAATACTATGTTTTTCATATGATCAAATTAGCAAATTCATGGTTATGATTTGGATTTGAATATTATGATTTTAGATGATTGAGCAAGAAAATGATTAATATGTTTTGAATTGGAAGCCTAATTTTACATTAGGCGATATGTGATTTGAACATGAAACGGAATTGAAATGAGAATTATATGAAAATGGAATTGAAATGAATCATGAAATTTGGTTTTTACCTCGTTTCACTAAGTTAGACTAAATAAGATATAGTTGGCATGCCATAGAGTCTTTATATCAAAGAATTTAGATCTCCCAAATTCCGAGAGGGTCGAGGGAGAAAAGGCCAAGTCAATCAATTATTATTATTGTTAGCCCCAATTCCCAGAGGGTCGTGGGCAGTCCCAATTCCCAAAGGGTCGTGGACTACTCTAATGGCCATCGTTGCTGAACAACTCGGGGTGGTGGATTCGTGTATCTGGTTATGAGTCTAAACTTTAGTACGGGGTCTAAATTGAAAGAAAAGCAAAAACAAAACTTAATTTATTTGAATTTCCATATTGTGCAAATTAAATTAATTACGTGATTTTGAATTTAATTAAAAAGCTTATTTTCTTTACTCGACTAGTCAATATCAAAATATTAAAGTTTATTAGTATTAGAATTTTCTTTTATTTTGATGTTATTAATGATATTTATAATCATGTTTTAGTTTATTTCTATCAATTAATTTGTATCTAATACTTATGTAATAATTTATATGATATTAGCACCACTGAGCATAAAAATTGCTCAGCATACGGTTTGTCTATTTTTCCGTACGCAGGTAGTTAGGTTCGCTAGATCGTTCCAGCAACATGTGAAGAATCGAAGTTCAGCTCAAACAATGTTGGTGAAAAGTTTATTTTATAGTTGATGTAAATGGCATGTACCTGGGCTTGTATATTTATAATATTATGTCGTAAACTGAATTTAAATATTTTCATTATGTTTTTTTTACTAGCACTTTATAACTAATATTTTGAAAAAATAGTAAAGCGTAAAAATCTAGTTTATTGATATGCTTTGAGAAATCGTAGTGCTGGGAATTGATTTGGGAGATAATTTGAATGTGAATATTTTGTGAAAATCTAAATTTTCCAGGGGGTTTTACGTAAAATAGGTACAAATGCTGCCGAAATTTTTATAAAATAATTTTACCACGTTTCTTTTTCAAAAAAAAATGGAAAATGAGTTGCTTCCGTAACGAAATGTGACATTTTATATTCAGATCCAACAACTAGGTCAGGTATAAGGTGTCACAAGAGTTGTCCCAAACATTAGATGTTCTCAACTAGAGTTGTTCTCAAATGATAGTTACAATGGATAACAGTTGTTCTAAACTAAAGCCCTATTTTGAACATAGTTGTTCCAACCATAGTTATTCTCAAACAACAGTTGAGAGAGTTTTAGAAAATAACTTTTGAAAGTCAATGCCAAAGTGCCAAAAGGCCCTTTACTATTAGATTTTAGAAAATTGGAGTTACAAAGCTAATTAATTAGTATGAATAAAGAAAATAAAGTTTAGTTACAATGGCATTAATGGTTGAGAAGGGATGGTGAGGGTTTTGTTGGTGATGGTGATGATAAATAGTGAAGAAGAGTCTACTATGTTTCTAAAAAAATAAAGAAGCACCTAATGTTACAAGAAAGTGTTGAGTGAAAACCTTTTAACTACCTCCATATTTTATCTACCAAATCAAGCTCTCCAAAATATCTTCAAAGTGAAAATAACCCAAGAACGCTACCATATTGCAGGGCTACTTCCATTTCTTTTACTTTGGTGAAGTAGTACCATGTGAAACACCTTTCACGAAACATCTTTTGTAATGAAAGACGGGGAGGGGGTTGTTCCTGAAAATGGGTTATTCTAACTTGTTCCAAACATGAGTTGTTATCAACATAAAGATTGTTTCAAACAAAAATTGTTTTGTGGTGATGCTTTTATTGGAAAAGCTTATTTTGAGTAATGACTCTTTTGGAAAAACACAATTGTTCTTAATATAAATTGTTTCAAATAATATTCTAAACGTAGCTATTCTTGAAACACCATTATTCTAAACAAGAGTTTTTCCAAACTTTATGTAACACCCCTAACCCGAGACTGTCACCGGAATAGGGTTAAGAGGCATTACCGACCAATCAAAACATTTAACATTAAAAATTTTACGACACAAAGTCAATCATATTCAATCACATTAACTTATTATCATACTGTCCTTTATCAAGGTCTACGAGACCTAATTCACATACTAAGGAGGGGTCAGGGCTAAACCGAAATACATACAGAATTTTATGAAAATTTAAAACTTTGCTAAAATTCAGGGGAGACACGTGTAAGAGTATGCCCAAAGATCAATCATGAGATGGTTGTAATAACATACTTTATTTACCATATTTATTAATATAAAGCGCTGTCATTATTATTTCAGTTTTTCTATCTATGTATACAAATAAACTGTTTTATAATAATGTTCTGAGAATAATATGATTATTCTTAAAAGATCCTTAGTCGAGTATTATTGTTGACTAGGACAACAATAATGCATTAAGACTAACATGTAGTTGATTGATGATAAAGAGTTGTCATTGATATGGAGTGTCAAAATCAATGCATGAATATGTGTGTTAGAGAACAACATATTGGATTGACCCGCTATGAGTATGTTTCTTGGATTATTATGTAATTGTCACAACATTACTCATAGTGATTAATATGTATATGATCCTCAGACTTGAGATCATTATTATCCCAGCATCGTGAGTTGTATATTTTGATACAGTCAAACGTACACCGTAACAGGTTGTTCTATAAAGGCTGATGTTGGATATACCACAATCTATGTAGAGGGATATGGTTGATCAATAAAGGATAAGTCCCTCCTACATAATAGGAGTAATATCTTAGGCCACTTGATTGAGTGAGACTAGAAATGCATGGCCATGCTCAAATAAGTTGATATGAGATGTCATACTAATTTTTATATCATAGTCTACTCAAGATATCAAGAAACATGGGATGGACTATGCAAGTGTGACTATCCCATGACTTGTATCCGTTCCAGAGATAAAGGACTTAAGGATTAATGCATGAAAGGTTAATCACGAAAGGTTATGTCGAATCATGACTTCTTGTAACTTAGGTAGCAATGATGCATTGCTAGATGCCACTCATTGTCTGTAACAATAGAATCGTTCTAGTATTACTACTAACGTTGCAAGAACCTACAGGGTCACACCCTATGGTTGAAATGAACGGAATAAAATATAGTTGGTATTGTGTTTGGTTGTCACATGAATTAAATTAATTAAAGAATTAATTTAATTGGGCAATCAAATATTGAACATATTATATGTACAAGGATGTTGTACACATAATGATAACATAATTTTATTAATATATGAATTTGATTCATATATAATTTAAATAAATATAGTTTACCGAAATCCTTATTATAATTAATGTAATTATAATTTTCAGATATAATTAATGTAATTATAATTTTCGGTTAAAAACTTTATTGTATTTATTTAATCTTATAATACATTCAAGAGATACCAATTATAAAAGGCCCAATTAAGAGGATATCTATTATAAAAGGCCCAATGAGAAATGCACCCATTATAAAAGGTATTAAAAGGAGACAAAACTTAACAAGAAAACCCTAAGTGATTGCTTGTTAGGTCTAGCAGCCGTCAAGCAAATAAACCTCCAAAACAGTTTTGGAGATTTCTTCCGTTCATAGTCAAACCGGGTGGATTACGTAGAGGCCGACATCGGAAAAGGTTGTGGCTTGATTCGACAGTAGATCAAAACTCTTGTTGCCAAGGCGTCGCTGTCTACTCAGATTGAAGTTTTGGTAATTTCGAAACCTTTATTTCACCTCGATTCGTTTCTCACACATGGATCCATGATTTGGATCGCCGGATCTAATTTTATTCTACTGCGCCATGGGGTACCGGCTTTCCAACAACACGGTCGTGGGAGGAGACCGTGTTCCCTCCACGGCTGCTGGACACCCCCGTGTGTCCTCCCCGTGGCTATATACTGACTTCTCCACCACGGCCACCAAGCACGCCCGTGTGCCATGGCTGTGTACTCTTAGCTAGCTACTGACTTGTACACCACGGCCAGCTGACACCCCCGTGTTGAGACCATGTACTACTAAGCTGCATTCTGCCAATTCACCCACGGTCTCTAGGCACGCCCGTGTGCCCTGACTGTGTGACATTATAGGCCATTTTGTAAAGCCAAAATGCCACCCACTTAGGGTCAAACCTACAAGCAACACATACAAAACATGTCATGCACATAAGGAAACCAAAAATTGACCAAAATGACCATTCAATCTATGCATTCAATTCCCATTCCAACCATAACAAATTCAATACCAAAACTTATCTCATCACAAGCATAATACATTCAATACCAAACATCATTCCCTCTCAATTTCACTAATTCATATTAGCATTTTATCGACACCAAGTTACCATTTATAAGTCAACTTTTCAAACCACAAACCATGCCAAAAGATGCATCACATATACCAAGTTCATCCATGCTAAGACTAGCACATAACTAGCCACATCTCATGGCTACTTACAAACTATCAAACATGATTCAAATGACCAGCCTATACATGTCATATTTATCTATGTACATCTTTCCAAAATACCCCAAAATAGATTGCCGATAGTGTGACTGAGATGCTGACGATCCCCTGATTTGAGCTAGCTTTACTGACACTGCAAAGCAGAGAAACAAATCACACAGTAAGCTTTATAAAGCTTAGTAAGTTCATAACATAATACATAATATCATCAACTCAAACCAACGTATACAATAGCCATCACATAGATCATTTCTCATATACTCATACTATATCATCTATAGTTAAAAATACCCATTTCCTCAATCATAGCTCGATTATACTCATCAACCACAAAGGTTCAATACGTACCTTAGCTACACATAGTTGTTAAACCACCAAGCTATTCAATGCTCAATAATACCTGTTGATCATCCTTTAATTTTCACTCAATTGAATCGCACACACAGTGCTATATGCATAATCGTAGCATTTTTGTCATCGCACACTTACTGCCTGTAACACCTCAAACCCGGCCCATGCGTTAAAGCTAGATCTGACATGTCACATGTGAAAATCCACTAAGACAAAAAAAAAAGTAAAACAGATTACAAAATTTAGACGAAATATTAAAAATAGATTTGATTGATAAATTGACACTTTGAGATGTAAAATCTTATAAATCAAAATTTTGAAAATATCGTTAACAGTTCGTGTAAATTTTATAAGGAATTAAAAATGTTTTAGTTTCGAAAAGAATTGATGAAAATTCTATGAGTAAATTTTTGAGTTAAAAATATGAAAAAAAAAATTTATGAAACCCTTTTTGTATATTCATTTTTGAATAGTTTGATTATTTAAGTTTTTAGAAATTAAAATCTCAATTAAAATACTTTAAGCAGTTTATAAATTCATCAAACAATAACAAAACCAAAAATTAATCCAGAGGCCTTATTACAACCTTAATTCAAAATAGCCAAGTAATTAAAAGTATTAAAAGAAATCCAAAATTTTAATTTAACCGTTTTGAAGTATGGCCTCCACCAAGACATCCACGGCCCAAGTCTCCATCATTGATCGTTACTTGAAAGGAATAAGGAAAACGGGGTTGAGTTACTAGAACTCAATGTGTAACCCACTTACCGTTGTCCACTGGGCCAAAATCCCATTAAGCAATTGTTTGGGCCATAGCCCGTTTACAATAATATAAAAGTGTCATATATATAATATGCATATGATATGCAATTCCCAAACCAAACCTAGTTTTCCATCCGCTACACACCACCCGTACCAACCAACACACCAGTGGGTGATCTTTAGTCAACCCACCCCACCAACACACCAAACGTAGGCATTAAGCCATTTATATCAAATTTGTGGTCAAGCCACCAGATTAACAGAATTTACATGGCATTGCCATTTTTCAGATTTGTGGCAGAGCCACCAGATTTATGTAGCAGAGCTACCAGAACTTCTCTTCATCAATATCCCATCCCATGCAAAACATGTATATGATGCATAACAATTTACAACAAGGTATTCAGATATTTCTTACAAATTTTATGGCCCATTATAACAATTTACTAACATGGCCCATTAAGCAGAAAATTATCTTGGCCATTTCGCATATTATCAATCGGCCCATATAGTCAAATTATCAATCGGCCCATATAGTCATATATCAATCGGCCCACATAGTCATATATCAATCGGCCCACATAGCAAATATATATATATATATATCGATTTGGCCCATTTAAGGTATTTTCGTAATCTTTCACGTTTTTATCCATTTTATGAAATAATGAGATCTAAGCCAATTTTTCCGATTTCACCAAATTACGACTTAATCAAGCGATTTACTACCAAAACGATAATAGTCTTTAACCCACGGAATACGGTGTGAGAATACACACCTGATTACTGTAAGTACTACGCTCTCTCGATCGTCAACACCTAAAATATTATAATGCTCGATTAGACAATGTACGCGATTTATCAACACTAAATGAATGATCTACGGTGCTTACCCTTGGAATCGCGAATGAACACAATTTGTCGGTTTTCCCCGGTTAACGGTTCACAACCCGGTGGAAAATCCCGAACTGCTGATGCCTCAAAATTGCGATCGACCTTGAATAGTTGATTCTCACCAGATGAGGGTCCACAACCCGGTGGGAAGTCTCGAATTGCCGAAATAGCCCTTCGCTTGAATTTGGGAGTAGGGACCGCTAATTCGCTCCTTTTTTGATCTCCAATCACTATCCCTTTTGATTCAATATTGCTTGACTCCATTGAAATCAAATATTAGTCAAAACTAATATTACGTTGTTATGAATGATTGATTTAAGGAATAGGGTCGGCTTACCACAAAAATCCGTATGATCTCAAGATGAAAGATCGAGCGAGAGAGTCCCTATAATAATATCGATTAATCATCACTATCTTAACGAATAAAAAGTGATTATAGAATCCGTGAAGAACTCTTACCTTAGAGATTTTAGGACCGAATTCTAGCGATTAAACGATGACTTCGAAAACTCCAAGTTTCGGCCTTCCACTATATTTCTACGGCAAAGAAAAGTGATTTCGAATGAGAGAAAGTATGGTGATGGTCTCGGTCAATATGGCCATCCCACACCAAGGCATAGATTCGGCACTAAGAGAAAGAATAAAAATATAAAAAAAATGTTGAAATGGATCACTTACCGATTGATCAAAGTATGAGTAGAAATATAGTTGAGAAGAAAATATGTATGAAATGGAAGATTCGGCTATAAAGGAAGATGATCAATGATATTCGGCTATAGGGTAAAAACAAACAATAAAATTTGGTTCAGGAGATTATTAATTTGAAAAGAGGAAGAGAGGTGTTTGGAAAATTTTGTAAAAAGAGAAGAGAGATGAAAAGAAGGGTTTGTGAGGTTTCGGTTTTTCAAAGGAGAAAGAGTGAATAATATGGTCTTAAAGGTTGATGTACATTCGGCAATCAAAAGAAAGAAAAGATGAGAATAAGTTCACCAATGACTTGAAGAATCGGCAAGAAGGAAAATTTAGAGAAAAAGAAAAATGACACCAATGTTGCATAGATGAATTTTGGCCAAAACAAAAACCAAAACTTCCACCTATTGCTAAAGACCAAATTCGGCTGGAGAAAAGAGTTTTGGAGAAAAAAATGGTACACTTGTTGCTAATGGAATTGACCAAAACTAGCACCTAAGCCTAACCAAAAATACTAACAAAATTCGGCCATCCCCCTTAGCCCCAAAAACCGTCCATATTCATAGCCAAATGGTCAAAAGTTTGGCCACCCAAACTTTCCAAAACGATCTCCATGAAATAAGCGACATGTTCCCTTTACATGCCATTTTCTTTTGATTCCTTTCCCTAACTTCAATCTTTCCTTAATCTCTTTAGCCATCTTGCCATAAAAATAAAAGTCCAACTTACCATAATAACATGCTTGGCCGACACTTGATGGATGAGTGCAAAAATAAAAGTCAAAATTGCACACAAAAGGATTTGAACCTCTTCCCTCAAGGTGCTTCATGTGGCGCCATAACCTCTTTACTATTTTCTCAATTATGCTAACCATTTACTCATTTATTCCCATATGCTATAAGATTACTTACTCCATCTCCTTAAAATGCTAAATGCCAAAAATTTTACAAGGTCCAATTAAACCCCGAGCCTTCTCAGGACCTCCTAAACATACACAATTAATAATTTAACAAGCTTAGCACCAAAAATAATGCAACACATAAAATTCCAAATTTTAGGATGTTACAGTGCCTATTCTTTTAACCGACCTGCCTCGGTGTCGCACACACAGTGCCAAGCAAATAAGCCGTAGCTTTCATATCATCGCACACCCAGTGCCTCTCATTTCTATTTCGATTTACATTTTCGCACACTTAGTGCCATCAGCTAAATCTTGCACATAGCATCTCAATTTCATACACATATACATATTCAATTCATAATACTCAAACATATCTCATTAACATGTATTATGTCCGAACTTACCTCGGACGTCGACTATCGATATGGTCGATTAATCAAGCACTTTATCTTTGCCTCGATCTCGATCCGAACCTCTTCTCTCTTGGATTATACACATTTAAATTCAATCCATTCAATCACCATTTCATTCAATTTAGTCCACACACACACATTTAGGGCATTTTGCATAATAGCCCTCATATTTTCACATTTCAACACTTTAGTCCTTATTTCACAAAATCACCAAATTTACAAATTCCACACATACACATACCTAGCCGAGTACATATACATCACATATAAGCCCACATTTTTCATCTAATTCATAATTTAGTTCCTCAATTTACCATTTTCTCAATTTAGCCCTATTTAGCTAAATTCATCAAAAATTCATGAATAAAGTATGTCCTTCTAGCTCATATCTTTCATTTAACACCATAAAACATCACAAAGCTCAACATAGCATCAATGGCATCTCACACAAACATCATCAATATTCAAAATTAATACATGGGTTTGATAGCTCTCGAAGCAACGATTACAAAAACGTAGAAATTATCAAAAAACTAACTCAAAACATACCTTAATTTAGCTTGATAGTAGCCGAAACTTAGCTTAGGTTTTCTTCCTTCTTTTCTCTCAAATTTTCGGTCAAAGAAGAGAAAATAAAAGATGAACACTCATCTTTTGTTTCATTAATCTAATGGTATTTATTCAATTACTAAATTGCCTATCTATTAAACATATAAGACAAATTTATACTAAGGTTATTAAGACATTCTATCATCCACTATCTCAATGATGGCTTATTTGCCATATAAGGCCTCCACCTTTAAAAGCCAACAACAATTAAGCACTTATAAATCAGCACATAGCTTTTACTCTTTACGCGATTAAGTCCTTTTTCTTAATTCGACACACAAACAATCAAATTATCACACAGAATTTTCACACAAACTATGTCACATATCATTCACACAGAAAATATCATTAAAATATTTTTACGACCTCGGATTTGTGGTCTCGAACCACTGTTCCAACTAGGGTCTACATCGGGTTGTTACACTTTAGATATTCTCAATAAGAGTTGTTCTCAAACTACAGTTGTTCTGAACTAAAGTCATGCTTTGAACATAGTTGTTTTAGATGTAGCTATTATCAAACAAAATGTTCTAAACAACTATTTGAATAATTATTTTTCTTTTGGAAGAGATATTTAGTGAAGCAACATTGCTACTTGTTTCAAACTTGATAACACAATTTCCTGAAATTAGTATTGTTGTCAATGCAAGAGGATATGGGTTCAAGTGCGCTAAAATGCATTATCTAAATATAACACCCCAAACCTAACCTGGAAGTTCTGACTGAATTTGGAGAAATTACATCAACTCGTTTGGTAAACTAATTTCAGTAAATATTTAGCAAATACGACCTTCGTAAACAGTCATTAAAAATTTATTTGTTCGCTTAAAAAAACACTTAAGAATTTACTTAATTTGCAGCAGAAAACCTTTTCTGGAGTTTTAGT
Organism: Gossypium australe; assembly: GCA_005393395.2. NCBI lineage: Eukaryota > Viridiplantae > Streptophyta > Magnoliopsida > Malvales > Malvaceae > Gossypium > Gossypium australe. Next base: position 123,570,906 of record CM016619.1, read on the forward strand.
TTTGAAAATCGAAGTTTGTTTTGTTTACTTATGTGATTTTATAGCCTCACATTAGAAAATATCAATTACTAACGAATTAAGCAAAAACCTAGAACTAATTCAGAAAAAAATTCCAAACCTAAAAGATCAAAATTAATAATTACGAAATTCACCATATTTACATTAAATGCAAAAAAACAATCCGAGCTCCCACACGCCGTCTGGTCCTCAGTCAAAGGTTTATGTTAACAAACAAAGATAAAATAAAGGGGTGAGCTATGAAGCTCAGTGTATAACTGAACTCAAACGGAGATCAAACAAAACACAATATACAAGTCATAGACACAGAGAATTTCGTATCAATCATATAACCAGAGCGGAACAAATCAGAGTATCATAGAGATTTTGATAACAATCATATAATAGAGCAGATGATGTATGATTATGCCAATGCGACGTTTTTTGGAAAATCAGAATAAAGATTATCAGAAAACATCATACCCACCTCTACTACACACCAAAATAGGGTTCCCCAGAACTCATCCAACCAAATCACACCAACAGATAATTGTGGATAGTGCCACTAGAATTGCAGACAAGCTGCTAGACAGAATTGTGGATTAACCACTAGATAATACAAATCATTAAACTACCAGAAACTTCCTCTGTTCACATCATCACGAACCTCATGGAATGTGTCATGGCATGCATATTCAGAATTAGTATGATAAGCATATAGGACATGCTGTCGTACAATAACAGAAACATAAGGCATGGGATTCCACGCTTTGCAGGACAGATTGATCAAATCTTAATGAATCATATCAGATTTTCCATGAAGTTACATGCATAGTTACATATCAGAATTAATATCAGACACAACAACATATTTGGATATCACATGTTCTCATCCAACTCAGTAACATAGAAACAAATCATCAAAATTAATAAAGCACGAATCCTACCTGAATAAATCACATACCTTAAACACGTCCTAAACAAAAGCACATTATACGTTAACATATCATACTTACTTAGCTTATATCATATCAGACGTACATATAGATAACGGATTATACATCAACTGATCATCGAACACCAAGTTTTATAACTTGTTTTAGATCATACGGGCCATACAGTAGGCCTACGTTTGATTCAAACGACGATTGTAGCCCTAAGGGAAAATCTTACTTTTTGGTCCATGCGCTCGTGTGGATTCACATGGCCTGGGTGGTTGGTCCATGTGGTCTACATGGCCTAGCACATGCTCGTGTCTCTAGCCCGTGTGACTCTAATTCCAAAATAGTGAGTTACACGGCCTGGACACACACACATGTCTCTAGCTCGTGTGACTTTAATTCTAAAATAGTAAGTTACACGGCCTACTGCACTGCCTACCACACGGCCTAGCACACGGTCATGTGGCATCGAGAACCATGGATTCCAACTTTCGATGTTCGCAGAAATTTGGGTTTTCGTTACACACCTGATATGGATTTGATGCAGAAGCAACAAAGATGAATTCCCAGCCCTAAAACGATAATCAAACCTCAATTAAACGATTTTTGTAACCATTTCAATAACTAACGTCGAAACCTTTTGACGCAAAGCCCAAATTGAACTTAAATGCTTACCCTCGCTTGCATCCAGCAATACAAGTACTTAAATCGGTAGAGAATCTTGATATGCAATCCTTTCACCTAAGAAAGAGAACCAATTGAACCCTCAAAAGAACAATTTCAGTTTTAACAAATAACAAACGAGAACGATCATTAGCAAAAATTCGACCACAAACTTACGCTGTTAACCTTTCTGTCGAAACAACAAAATATGCAATCTCTTCGACAAAACCAGTTGTAGAGTTATCAAAAAGAAAAAGAAAAAGAACCAAAAGAAGAAGAAGAACATATGTTCCCTAAATTTTTTTTTAAAAAAGGAGTTTAGTTATTTTAAAATAAAATAACTAAATAATCTAGAACAATTCACAAGGCAACATAAAAAAAAAACATTTTTCTTATCGCTTTCATAGGGACTCAAACACAAGAGCAGAGAGTACACAAAAGCTTAACCACTGAACCACTAGGCTCATTGTTGACATCAGTTGATCGAAAAATAGAGTTTATGTCAGATGATCAAGGATAGAGGTTAAGACAAAAAAAAAATTCAAAGAAGGGATTTGAGCACAAGACCTCAGGTACACATCTAGAGCACTTAACTACTGAACCAAATGAATTTGCTTTGCAAAATTTTCAAAATCCTAACTCAAAATTAAGACATAACCACTCTTGGTTTGGTTAACCCAGTTTCTTCTAACCCAGTTTTTAGGATGTTACAACTCTTTCCTCCTTTAAAGAATTGTCCTCGAAATTCTCACAGTCTCACCAGTCACTAGCACACAAAATCTAAAATATTCTCATTCATACAAATCATTACACTACCGCTGCGCAACTCTAATTTCAATGCACATCCCCACAATATTTCTAATAGAATTTCTATTCACTAACTTGGATTATCAAAAGAACTCATTAAAAATATCACTAATGATTCCTCCACCCCTGATTCTCACAAACACAACTGAAAACGTCACTTACCACAAACATATAGATACAAACAATTATTATTAAAGAAGGGTACAATTGAATTAGATCGTAAAAATACTTGTATCCTTGCCAGACACATCCTCACGCATCATGACCACCAGAACTCATTATGCTAATCTACAGTTTCAGAAATTTACAACTTAACTTAAGTTTATGAAAAATCCTAAGTTTAAAGTTTTAATAGAATTTTCACAGTTTTAGTAAGGACAAAGTAACCATAGCATTATGGTTTGTGTTGGTACATTTCATATAGCTAAAGTAGAGATACTTACAGGATCAGCATTGGAGTCTCAGATTTTAGATTTACAGACTTGAAAATACTCAAACTCTGAACGCACACTTTTTATAACCCTCAAATCTCAAAGTCAGTTAGAAGTTCCACTTACTTAAAACATTTTTTAGGAAAAGTTTGAACCCAAAAATCATAACTCGAGTTTTGCAAACCTAGCTCTAATACCTCTAAATGTAACACCCCAAACTCGACCTAGAAGCTCTTACCAAATTTGGAGAAATTACATCAACTCGTTTGGTAAACTGATTTTAGTAAATATTTAGCAAATACGACTTTTACAAACAGTCATTAGAAAGTTATTTGTTCATTTCCAGAAACACTTAAGAAATTACTTAATTTACAGCAGAAAACCTTTTTGTTTTAAAAACTAAAGTCTGTTTTGTCAACTTAAGTGATTTCATAGCCTTGCGTTAGAAAATATCAATTATTGATGAATTAAGTAAAATCCCAGAACGAATACAAAAACATATTCCAAACCCAAAAGATCAAAACAAATAATTATAAAATTCACCATATTCACATTAAGTGCAAAAAATAATCCGAGCTCCCACACGCCATTTGGTCCTAAGTTAGTTGTTTACGTGAACAAACAAAGATAAAATAAAGGGGTGATCTATGAAGCTCGGTGTATAACTATACTCAAACGGAGATAAAACAAAACACAATATAAAAGTTAAAGAACGTAAAGAATTTCATATCAATCATATAACCAAAGCGGAATAAATCAGAATATCATAGAGATTTTTATAAAAATCATATAATAGATCAGAAGATGTATGATTATGCTAATGCGATATTTTTCGAAAAATCAGAATGCAAATTATCAAAAGATATCCTACCCAACTCCGCTACACACCAAAATAGAGTTCCCCAGAACTTATCCAACCAAATTACACCAACAGATAATTGTGGACAGGCCACCAGAATTGCAGACAAGTTTCTAGATAGAATTGTGGATTAACCACCAAATAATATAAATCATTAAATTGTCAGAAACTGTAACAGCCCGAATTTGGGCCTAGTCGGAACAGTGGTTTCAAAACCACAAATATGAGGTTGGAGAAATTATTTTATATTATTTTACGTGCCATGGCATGATATATGAGTGTTTGAAAATTTTGGTGAATTAATTTTAGTGATTGCATGCTTAATTTTGAAAAAGGACTAAATCGCGTAAAGGGCGAAACTTTTGTTTCATTAGCTAAAGGTGTTAATTAGCTATGGAACAATAAAAAAAGGTCCTTATTGAGTAAATAGACCAATAAAAGTGGTGGCTGGACATGAATTTTTAATTCATGAAATTGGTCAAAGGTTAGGTAGATTTTTGGTGACTTGATTGATAAAATAATCATAAAATAAAAAGAAAGCTTCATCCTTTCCATTCTTTCTCTTCACCACCAAAAGTTACAACAAAAATGGGGGTTTTTATAGCTTAAAGTTTCAGCCAAACTTCCCTCTTGCAAGTAAGTGTTTTTGATGATCATTCTTGATGATTTTTGTATTTTTGTGACCCTTGTAGTTTAAGCTAACTAATGGAGGGACTATTTTGCAAAATGATTGAGAGTCTAGGGTTCTATCATGTGAGTATTCATGTTTTTTGCTGAAATTTTATGGAAGAAAATGAATATTGGTTGTTAAATAAACAATTTTTGTGAAAGTAATTTTCATGAAAACACCTAAAATGAACCTTTTTGTAAAAATTGAAAAATAGGTGGTAAATGTGTGAAATAATAGAATTTGTGAGCTGCTACAAGTATAAATTAGATTCAGCTAGGCTTGGTTAATGAAGAAATTTGATGAAAAATCGTTTTTAGAGCCTAGGGGCAAAAGAGTAAATATGACAAAGTTTAGGGGCAAAAATGTAATTTTTCCATAGTATGATTTTTGAGTCACAATGAATAATCTGACTAATAAGCAAGCTAAATGTGATGTTATAGATCAAAGAAAACGAGGTTCGGACCTAGAACAGGGGAAAAACGAGTAATTGACGGTTAGGTCCCTTTTTGCCATTTTTGTATCGAGGTAAGTTCGTGTGTAAATAATATGACTTTATGTTATGTATATAATATTTCGATATTACATGAATTGTATATTGTCTCTTTGAAATTGATTAATGACGATTTTAACGAAATGTCGAGGAATGAAAATCCCCGATTGAACCTTAGGAATGGATAGAATACAAATGTCATGACACTAAGGTTACTAAGGTTTCGTATAAGACCATATCTAGGATATGGCCTCGGTATGTAATTTCATATAAGACCATATTAGGGATATGGCGTCGATATGATATTTCATGTAAGACCATATCGGTGATATGGCGTTGATACGATACTATATTTATGAGATTCTCGAGTATCTTTTAGCATTTCGAGTGGTTCAAAGGGTACGTTAAAAAATGAGAAAGTATGTGACTATGTTACGAGTGGTACAGGTATGTACATAGAACTCATGTGAAGTGAATTCGGTATATGATGAATTCTTGGGAAGAATGTACACGAATAAGTTATACTTGTGAAATATTGAAAACCTTGTGATTAGTGATCTACATTCATGATGAATGGATACATGATAAGATTTGATAATGATCATGTGATAGGTTTATAAACCAAATTGAATTGTGATATAGTACGGTTTATTTATTTAAATTTGTGTTTCACTGGATATGAGAGATAGGAAAAACAGGCATAATTGCCGAATAAAGTCACTATGAGAATATAGTATGATGCGAGCTTTGACAAATGAAAGGTGGTTAGACCATATGTTGAAATTATGATTACTCATAAATTATGTGCATGTGATTAAGAGGATGGAAATAACTTGTTTAATAATGTGATAAGTTATAATGGAGAGACTATGGTGGTTAGGCTAATGCCAAGGCACGTAAATGGTATTTATAAGATAAAAGAGTAAGCATTATGAATGATTAAGTGGGAATCATCAGATTAAATACAAATTGTATTATAATATATTTATGGTTGGGTAAAATAAATGAATGTCAATAGTTGTTTATTATTTTCATATGAACTTACTAAGTTTTATTGCTTACTCCCCTCCCTTTCCTATCTCTTATAGGTTAATTTAGCTAGCTCGGATTGGAGATCGCCGGAGATGCTATCACACTATCAAGCTGTCAATTTGGGTATAAGTATTCAAGCCTTCTTGAGATATGACATGTATAGGGACTTTGTCTTTTGATTAATTAAGTTATTGTTAATGTAGCCAAATGTGTTGGCCTAAAATGGTTTATGGTTCAATTTGAATATAGCCATGAATGATGGCTTATGTTGATTATATGTTTTTGCTTGTGTTAATGCTCTCTTGTGAATGTGAAGCTAGTATGGTTATCATGAGCTAAATGTGATGATTAAGTATGACAAATGATAATATGAGAATGACATGTGATGTTGTGTGAATGTGTGCAAGTGAGGGTGGAAAAATGGCTTGGAAAATAGCCTTGTATTTGTCCACACGGGTAGACACACGGGTGTGTGTCTAGGCCGTGTATGACACACAGTCTGCCCGCTTTGGCGTGTGATCTGGCCGTGTGTCTCCTGCACCCTGATTAATGCAAAACAGAATGTCCAGTAGTAAACACACGGGCAGAGACATGGCCGTGTGTCTCAGCCGTGTGAAAGATACGGGCGTGTGCCTTCGCCGTATGACCTTATTTGGTTGATGACATCTTGGACATGGCCTGTAATATGGGGGTGTCCTAGAGCCACACGGGCGTGTGTGACCACACGGCCTACCCACACAGGTGTGTGACTCTCCAAAGCATGAAAATTTTCTAAGTTTCCTAAAAGTTCTAAAAATTTTCAGTTTAGTCCCAAACCACCCCAATGTATGTTTTGGGCCTCATAGGCCCATAATAGGGACGATATGAATGCAAATGAAAGGTTTTAAATTTGGGTGGAATTTCATGTCTCGATTTTGTATGAATGCGTGTAGTTATGTCCGGTAATGCCTCGTACCCTATTCCGGCGTCGAATACGGGTAAGGGGTGTTACAAAAACTTTCTTGGTTCACATCATCCCGAACACCATGGAATGTGTCATGGCATGCATATTCATAATCAGAATGATAACCATGTAGGACATGCTGTCGTACAATAATAGAAACAGAAGGCATGAGATTCCACGCTTTGCAGGACAGATTGGTCAAATCTTAATGAATCACATTATATTTACCATGAAGTCATATGCATGGTTACATATCAGAATCAATATTAGACATAACAACATATTCGGATATCACATGTTCTCATCCAACTCAGTAACATAGAAACGAATCATCAAAATTAACAAAGCACAGATCCTACCTGAATAAATCACATACTTTAAACACGTCCCAAACAAAAGCACATTATACGCTAACATATCATACTTACTTAGCTTATACCACATCAGACGTACTTACAGATGACGGATTATACATCAAATGATCATCGAATACCAAGTTTTATAGCTTGTTTTAGATCATACGGGCCATACAGTAGGCCTACGTTCAATTCAAACGATGATTGCGACCCTAGGGAAAGATCCTACTTTTTGGTCCATACGCCAATATAGATTCACACGGCCTGGGTGGCTAGCCCGTGTGGTCCACACAACCTAAAACACGTCGGTGTCTCTTGCCCATGTAACTCTAATTCCAAAATAGTGAGTTACACGACCTGGACACACACACACACGTGTCTTTGGCCTATGTGACTCTAATTCCAAAATAGTGAGTTACACGGCCTACCACATGACCTGGCACACGGTCGTGTGGCATCGACAACCATGGATTCCAACTTCCAACATTCATAGAAATTCGGGTTTTCATTACACACATTATACAGATTTGATACAGAAGCAACAAAGATGAATTCCCAACCCTAAAACGATAATCAAACCTTAATCAAATGATTTCTGTAACCATTTCAATAACTAACATATTTACTACCAAAGTTCCGTCGAAAAATTTCGACGCAAAGACCAAATCGAACTTAAATGCTTACCCTCGCTCGCATCTAGCAATACAAGTACTTAAATCGGTAGAGAATCTTGATATGCGATCCCTTCACCTAAGAAAGAGAACCAACTGAACCCTCAAAAACGAAAATTGGACAAACTGAGCAGAACAGTTTTAGTTTTAACAAATAATGAACGAGAACGAACATTAGCAAAGTTTCGACAACAAACTTACACCGTTAACTTTTCTGTCAAAACAACGAAATATGTAATCTCTTCGACAAAACCAATTGTGGAGTTATCACAAAGAAAATGGAAAATAACCAGAAGAAGAAGAAAAAAAAAAACAGATGTTCCAAAAAAAAGTTTTTGAAAAGGAGTTTAGTTATTTTAAAATAAAATAACTAAAATAAACTAGAACAATTTCACAAGGCAGCGTAAAAAAAAGAACATTTTTCTTATCGCTTTCGCAATGACTCAAACACGAGAGCAAAGAGTACACAGAAGCTTAACCACTGAACCACTAGGCTCATTGTTGACATCAATTGATCGAAAATAGAATTTATACCAAATGATCAAGGATAGATGTTAAGACAAAAATGACAAAAATTTCAAAGAAGGGATTTGAGCACAATACCTCATATGCACACATCCAGAGCATTTAACCACTGAACCAAATGAATTTACTTTGCAAAATTTTCAAAATCCTAACTCAAAATCAAGACATAACCACTCTTGGTTTAGTTCACCCAATTTCTTCTGACTCGATTTTTGGGATGTTACAAGTCTTGATACATCACTTTTTATGACAATACTAAAACAGTGAGGCATATATAGAAACTCGATCTTCATTTTAACTAGATAATGTAACTTTTTTAACAAGTAGAAATGGTATTACACAGTCCAACATAAGCTTCTAATCATTTAACTTAGCAATCTCATTCAGAGCAACTGTAAGTAAATAAATAGCACAACTAAAATAGATAGAAATACAGTTCCAAGAGATTAAAAAAAAGCCATATTAAACTTAACAGAAAGAAACCTATATCCCCGACAAAAGAATTCCTATTTACATGAACTCTTGCAAAACCATACGAAGAGAAATAATTTCAACATCAACACAAGTAACAAAAACAACTTCTCTAACTAGAGGTGGCAAAATAGGCTTGAGCCCAAAAGCTCGCCCATGCCAGTCCTAGTTCATAACAATCTAAATTCGAGAAAATCAAGCCTATAATGATCCAAGCCCAAGAAAGCTTGAGCCTAAAATAGTCTGGGCCTGAGCTTGAGATCAATCCGAGCTCAAGCTCGAGATAGATTTGATCTAAAACCTAAAATAGTATGAACTTATGATGAAACGAACATTAATTATTAGGTTAAAATATGTCATAAGTCATTGTACTCTTCATAAATTTGGAATTTAGCCACTGTACTTCTATTCCCAGGAATTTATTCCCTCTACTTTTTAGATTTCAAATTCCAAGTCCAGTTGTTAACACTGTTATTATTTTTTGTTAAATTTTTTATGTGACATTTTGAAATTAAAAAGAAATACTCACTTGGTAGCCAGTGGCTAAAAAAAATGACGTTATAATGAACCTGAAATTAACAAAATAATTTTAACAATGTTAATGGTTGGACTTGAAGTTTGAAATCTAAAGTAGAAAGGACTAAATTTCTAAAATTAAAAGTACAATGACTAAATTTGAAATTTATGAGGAGGACAAAAACTTCTGAGATATTTTAACCTAATAACTAATATAATTATATGATGATATTTAAAATAATATAAAATATAAATTAAAGTTGACAAATATTTAATTTATGAACAATATATTTTAAATATTATATAATTATATTAAAATTTTATAATTAAAAATGTTAAACTATAAATTAAAATAAATATTAAAAAAATTAATTATGAATACAGAATATTTTTTAATGTAATTATTATATGTATAATAATATTAAAAGTGAATAATTATTCAAAATTACAAAATTTAAATTAAATGATTATATAAAATATTTAATGATGTAATATAATAAATTAATGATATGAAATCAAATTAAATCTAAAAGAATTTATCTATAGAATTTGTTAAACTTTCAATTAATGAAAAATCAAATTTATAGATACTCATTATACCCATAATTCATATGAAAACTTAACACGAAAACCAATTAAAATATTTTTTTTTTTTGATTGCTTTGAGACATTTTAATACAAAATTGCTTGAATTACAAAACTGAGCAAATAACATGGTTTTTATGTTTATTTTTAACTGGTTCCAAAAATTCTATAACAATGCAAAATGGAGTAATATATATAAACATTTATGAGTATTGTAGTTTGATAGAATTTTTTTATTTTTATCAATAATTATAATTTTCTAATAATTGTTTATAATTTTATAATTCTTTTACAAAAGTTTAATAATTTATAAATTTTTATAATATTTTAAACTACAACTAGAATAAACTATACAAATGTGTGGTCAAATTTAAATAAACTTAAACGTTTATTTATTCAAGTTCATTTTAGACGTGTAAATTTTAAAGGTATGAGAAAATTTGAGTTCAGAAAAATTCAAAATAATTTGAATCTAACACACTATTATTAACTACCTAACCTGCATCCCTAACAACAAAAGCAGCACGGCTAGAACATCGATCAAGAGCTCTACACCCTAATGGCAACAAAGTAACCTCAGGTCAGCAAGAGTCGGTGAAATTTTCAATAAATGGAAGGCATTTTCAACGAACAAACGAAGTAATCCGCTAAGTATTTCCCAATGGGCCAATAGATAAATACAAGAATGCAACCGACCATATAGCCAACAAAGCAAACCCCCAAAAGCTAAATTTTGCACAACTATGATAAAATAACTTGATATAGATGAAAAGGCCACACTAACGAACTCGAGAGTAAAAGATATGAATTGGAGAAACACAAATCTAATTAGCTGGAGTGTTAAACTAACTGTCACCATTTTTTAGTAATAGAAATAAATAAAATTTAAAAAAATAATTTTAATTTAAAAAGACTAATTTATTTATTTTTTGAGTGAAGGGGACAAAATGCAGGTCCAGGATGAATTATGAAACTGCCCTTGGCACAAGGGATAAACTTTAGCCAAAGAATTGGCATGTTTTTGAGGCATGCATTGAAGCCGTTGGAATGATCCATGATAGAAGTATAGGGGTTTAAGTTGCTTGAGCAAGCTGTGGAAGAAAGTGGTCTTTAGGAGAACTCACTATATGTAGACAATCTCACCAAATCCAATTAGGACAAAGCTTGCCATTGATAGATCCATAAAGCAAATGCTTGGAGCTTCTGGAATTAAGAGCATATAAAATGTTGTGTATAAATTTGGTGATGACAGTGATTTTGCTCTGAGTCCAACTTGACAAGATATTTTATGATATTATTGAATCTATGCTGCTCATCTCATCCCCATTGCTTTCAGTGTGGGCTCACTTAAATAAAAATCCCCACACTTGGAATGCAACTACATTAGAAGGAAAGTTTATTAAGGAAAGGATTCTCAAAGCTCTAGGTCCGGTGTCCCAGTTCCCCCAAGCTAGAATGAAGGCTAAATTTATTATAGGTTAGGTGAAACTACTACTGAAAAAGTGCAAGAAACGACCTTGCTTGACCCATGAATCCAGGGGAATTCTAAGTCAAAAACAGCAGTGACTTGGAGCAATGTTCTTTTGCCACAACCCCTTTGGTCTTGGGGCAATTAGATTCTTCAAAAATGTCGGAATTTCTTTTCTTTTCTTTTTTATGGGTTGGGAAAGTTCCAAAAAGAAAAACCAAGATATTTGTGTTGTACATCTTGCTAATTGAGACTGCACAGCAGCTAGAGTGGCAGCTGGCTAATCTGGGCTGTTCCAAGTCATAATATATAACACATGCTGTAAGATTATAATATGCTGGGATTGTGCTCATCACAGAGAACATACTCAGATACTCTAAATCTTAGAAACTTTGAAAGCCGAAGCTGTTCATCAGATATACATGCTGTTTACACTAGAAGGTTCATTAAATTCAGATTCCAAAACATTACAGCAATTAAGACATATAATTATTAACAATCTGATATTGAAACAGAATTCCTCTGTTTTCCATGCACTAACCAAGTAACCGTAAAACTTGGGAAGAATAATCAAGCCGGAAAGAGGTGAGAAACAGCTCTCAGACGGATGAAGAGATGGAGCCTTGAGTGACTTCTTCAAATCCTGGCAAGACTCCACTTGAGTTAGACCTAAGAGGCCGGGGTGAATCGAGGCTTCGACGAAGAATCCTCCCTATGGCCGAGATAGGGTGCTCCGTTTCATCTAAAGGACTCGACGCCTTGAACTGATTGCAGAATTTGATGTGTCGGTCCAGTGCTTCCTCGGTGGAAATAAGCGTATCCGATCTCAGAGCCTCATCCTTGACGGCCTCGATGCACAGCCCACAAATCCAACGGCCCTGGTAACGTTCCCGGACACGCAGTATATATCCAAGGGTGCACTCCTCTGTGAAGCCGCAGGACTCACATTTAACACAGTGAATTTCGATCGGAGCTGTCGCTTTGCTGGGTGGGTTTTGAGTGTCTATGCTTGAAACCGCCATTGCAGGGAACAAACATTGAATATTCCTTCGTTTTTTTGCTCTGTTCTTATTTCTGTGTTTTCTAAACTATGTTTTATGTTTTCTGTTTTGTGTTCTGTGTAACTCTTATATTGTGAAGGGAGAGGAACAGGTAAGTTAAAAAAGATTATGTCATGTGGATGTGATAAAAAAAAAAAGACATGAAATTTAAGCAAAAGAATAAAATGGTTGCCAATTTCCATTTGCCATGCTTGTGGCTGTCCCACAGATAAATCAGAAATTATCAAAATTACTATGAAATATATTCCAACATAAACTAAAATAATAAAAACATTAACTTAAATTAGATGAGGAGAAACTAAACCCATTATAGATCCAAGTATTGTGGATTTTGGCATGTTTGATAAAACTCCAAGTGATTGAGACTGGGATTCAAATGAAAACCTGCGGCTGCTAAAATTGCTGCCACCAGACAGCCAGATGTGACCACAGCAACAGTATACTTTTAAATCAAAAACTCAATCAAGATGAAACTTTTTTCCGTCTAAAATTCATAACCACGATCATAAAAGTTACATTAACTGACCGTATATGAATATGTCTAGATTCAGTGTTGAGATACTACTCTTCAATGCATTGCTCCAAATCTTATGAAACTGAGTCCAGCTTAAAAGAAAATATAGAACCATATTTGAGGTTTCTACTGTAATGGTAGTAAATGTATTCCCATATAATCCCACAATGCTGATCTAATATGAAGCTTTTAATCAATGAAACTGTCCATTACTACTTTAATGATGTTCAAAATCCGGGTTTTAATCTTTTAGTTATAAATATAACAACTATGGGTCTTTTTCTTATCTTCTTCCATTTCAGAGGACATATGGTGCTTGATAATTGGAGGGTAGTGAAAGTCCTATACACAATTCCAACTACTCTTCTTAATAATCCAGCAGAAAATTCAAATCATAGCATTTAGAATAGTTCACAATCATCATATCTCACTATCAGAGATTTCTCTCAAACAAACATCTTTGTAGCAGCATTTTTCAGTTCCTTTTAGAAGTTGTTGGGTCTTTTTCATGGGTTTTTCTGATGAACTCCGTACTTCAAATAGTCTTCATCTTGCCTATATCTCCTCACCTACTTGGAACTGCCACTGGCATCCAAAATACTTGTTGCAGGTAAGCTTCCAAGGTATTATTTTTTTATCTTTTAGACACTTTGTTTGTTTCTTCTAGTAGAGGGCGACTAAACTTGGGAGAAGGATTATTGAAAGGATTTTGTAGATAAAAAATGGTGTATTTTGTGCTGAAACCAGGGGCAGCTCGATCAAAAGATTGCACAGAAAAGGAAGAGACTTAGCTTGGGTTGAATCAGAACAGCTAGAGGAGGAGGCTTTATTGTCCGTGGCGGTCAAAGCTTATGACGTTCTTTTTCTCCAGCCATACTGCAAAGGTTTAGCTAAGTTTAATTAAGAAATCGTATGTCTACTCTTTCTTCATGCTAAAAGAGAGCGGTATCAGACTTCATTCAACGTCAGAAAAAGACAATGGTGCAAGGCAAATGAACCATGTGCAAGATTTGCTCACTCTTCTTCTATACGGACAAAGGCAAGGCCAAAACTGGTTGGAGAGGTGTGGCAGTGGCAGCTTCCTTATGAGAGGAGGACTCCTCTTTCACACCTTCACCAGCAAGGGGAATCTTTTCTTCATTTTGTTGTTGGGACCAGATAACTACAACTGATGCCTCATTGTTTCGTGGCATATGTTTTTTATGATAGATACGGATATTGCTATCCATTTCTTGTTATATTTTTCGTTTGTTTTTAAACCCTCTACCTTTTTATCTGAAATATTATTTTACTTTTGCGTATTATCCAGACCAAGAGATAATTGCATTGCAACATGTTTGCTGTCATGAAAGATGAGACGAAAAAACAAAGACCCACAACCATGGACCACACCACTTGACCATATATGATTAGGCCCCACCAAACACATCATAGGACATGTTAACTGGACAAATTATAATAGCAATTTGCAGACTTACAAAATTTTGGACAATTATAATCAAAATGCACCTGCAGGCTGCTTCATCTTGGAGGAAGTCAATTCAGAAATAACATGAATTTAATTATAAAGTTTCGAGCAGTAATAGGAGGCAACATAAATGTAAGCTCTTCTAACCCTCTTTCAATCCCTCTCAAACATCATGATCAACTAAAGCGTCTATGTTGTTTCAAATAATAGAAAGGTTTTTGCAGCAGCTAATATTGGTCCATGCTCACTAGTCGCGCTCACTAATAGCTGTCAGATGTTCATCAATTTCCTCAGTTGACAACACTCTGAAAGCTGGATTATCAGCTTTCACCACTCCCACCTGCCAGACATTAAAAGATATGTATGTCAACTACAGTTCAAATGGGGGAAAACAACAATAATTCCAGTTTCAGCTAGTACAGGGAATATATCTATGCAATTTTATTAAGAACCATAATCAAATGCATTAGAGTGAGAATACACCACAAGCAGACTATGAGACAAACAAAGGATATCCTGATAGTGGGTTGTCTTCAGATCCCACATTGGCATTGCGTGCAAGTTTATAGTAGGTTACACACACGATTCCATGGTACTTCAAACCAGCTAGCTTTTAACTACCAGTGTGTCCATCTGGCTAAAAAAGCAAATACATGTGTGTGCCACTTCCGCATCTGGACAACCCCATAGTGTATCGTTTTCAAATCGCATCAACGGTATGCTCGAGTTTCTTATAGTTTATAGAGGAGTCCACAGTAGTTAAAATTAGCAGGCTTTTAATACTGGTGTTTCCTTTGGCCAAAAATTATGCTAATTATATACACAGCTTATCTTCAGGGAACATTTATTAGACATGAGAAAAGCACCAATGATAATCAATCATTCAAACATTTAGATGGTGCAAACTTATAATGGCAAGATACTAAATTCTATAACTACTAACAAGTAGAAGGATGAGCAGCCTCATTATACCTCTATCTCAGTAGCCTTGAAATCCTCTTGAAGAACAGACTGTAGAGCAGAAATAGCAGTCTGAACAATAGAAGTAATAGGAAGCATTAGATAAATGTGATTATTTTAGCTATTGTTGAACGTATATTTTAGCTATTGTTGAACGTGCAGTCTTTGGAAACTTCCTTTACCATTAATAACAAAAGTAAAAGTATAAATACCTGCACCGTTTCCTCATAAGTAAAAGCAGGGTCATTCTTCATCTTCTTTTCCAAGAAATTAATTGCCTCTTGCTCTTTTGATCCAGCACTGGTTGCCTGCAACATACCAGTTAAAATTCATCCCAGCAGCAAAGCGCTTACCATAAAATTGGTCAAAAATAATTTTGAACCCATGCTATTGCACAAATAAATTCAGATTGGAGAACAAAAACGCTACTTTCATGCCTAAAGAGAAAGACAAAGAAAATGAAATAGTCAATATGATTAACTCAAGGTAGCAGAGACCCACAATATGATGGTACTGGATAACCAATATTAGATTGTTGTATAAATCTCTTTTTAAGAATTTTTTTTATTCAGATGTGACCTTCCAAACTCTATGGTTTTGTGGTCTTCCATTATCGGAAATTATATTACTACACCCACAATGCAAATACATGCTTGAAAATTATAAGGTCAAAGAGAACTATTAGAGGAAAACAGCAATGAATGATAACCATAATAATAACATATGCTTCTGGAACCAGATATTAGGACCAATGTTAATAATCCAAACTCAATGAGCACTGAAAATTAATTTGCAAACTACCTTGTGGCCATAAAAATGGCCTGCTGGATCACATTTGTAGAGTTGGGGCCCCTTCTCTTCATCAATAGCCAACACCATAGCAACTTCACAGAAAATTATATGAAAGATATTACAGGCAATATTAGAGAAAGTTACTTGGAAATACATTAGCATATATCTAACTGAAAAATTGTAAAAAATCTACTGTTACAAATACAAGTAATTAAAACAAAATCATATTCATAAGATTTTAAAGAAATCATAGACATACCAACTCCAAGAGGTCTCATATAAGCATGTTGAGTGTAAACCTGTGATTTGTCAGCAATCCTACATCAATAAAGCACGTTACTCCAAATAAGTTGTACGATCATCGAGATGCACAAAAACCCATATATCAAAGAAAAATCAATGAATTTAATAGTAACATGAAATGCAGTTAGTTATTGATTTTAGAACCAAGATTATATTCACGAACGAACAAAAATAAAGTGCATTGCCTCCAATATGTGAAGATGAGCAGTAATGAATCAGGGTCATACATTTTTGTCCAATTTTTACTGGAACACATACAAAGGCATAAACTTGATCAGTTCTTGATGTCACTAAATTTATTCAACATTATCTGGAAGAACTCTACAAATACAACAGCTACAAACAGGATGACAGCTAAACATCACTACTTTCAACTGAAGAAAATATAAGAAACCATACCATTTGGACAATACATCCACAGGCATCTCATATCCATATCTGAAACGAAACTCAGCTGCTTCATTCCTTGCCTGCTGGACCAAGGTCCTTGCATCAGCTGGAGAGGACAGAGCCAATTATCAAAGCATCCCTCACACAGTATTTGCATAGCAAGAAAGAAAGTTTAACCTTAAGCATTAATCTAATGTAGTGAACAAAACTATATTTGAGTTCTATGCTGATGATAGGCAAGCTATTTAATGGGAGAATGCCGATCATCATGTGAATGCCAGGGTCAGCAACAGTTAGCTTATTAAGAAAACCATTCTGTTCTAGTTGTTAATTCTAAAGCTTGCATACCTTTGATGCAGTTTTGGAAATTTTTGCAACCCTAATTTAGACTGATTATAAGTACATTAATCCAGAATCCTTAATATCTCAAAAACCCTAGTTCAATAGTTAACATAACAAAATCTTCCCAATTCGAACAAACAATATCAAGAAAAAAAAATGGCATTTAACAAAACTAAACCTGTCATGCCAGTAGCCAACAATCCAAGGAACTTAGTAATAGGGAAAAGATGAGTGACGCTAGTCTGATCCAAAAGCTTGTCCTGCATTACATTATTCAAAAAAGTAAATACCCAAATCGTGAAAACCCCTTAAATAAACCAGGAAAAGTAAATAAAGGGAGAGTACGGACGGGAACTTTCTTCTGAGTAACAACACAGACGGAGTCTTTCCCTCGAACACCAATTGAAGTGATCCCAGCTGCTTTCACTGCCTTAAACGCATACTCTGCTCAATTTATTCCAAAACCAAAATTGGGTCAAAGCTCCTTACAGGAATCAAAAAGAAGGCAGGCTAGTAGAGTGAATATACATACCGACTTGGAAAAGACGACCTTCGGGGGAGAAGATGGTAATATGGCGATCGTATCCGCCTCCACTTCCTCGACTCATTTTCTCTCTTGTTCCTTTGGAATTGTCTTGTTCCTTCTTTTTTGTTGTTTCGGTGTTTTTGATGCACAGATTTCTTATTTAGAAAAGAGAAAGCTTCTTCTCCAAGAACGAAATTGTTAAGCTCTTTTATGACTCTCTCGAGTTAAAACTCACAATTAAAGAAAACTGAGTTATTTGTCCAAAATAGCCTTCTTTAATTTGTTTTTAAATTATTCTTTTTTCCTGGTTATTTTTCTCTTTTTCACAATCGCGTCCTTTTTCTGATAGGAACGTTGCGGCGCTTTGAAAAATAGGGTTTTGCGGTTTTCCTCCGTTAAATTTTGTAAAAATACGTATAAGTACTCCTACTTTAGTTCTTTTTCAAATAAAACCTTCATTTTTTTCTTTAAAATAGAACAGATGAATTATGTTACGCGGTATCCGTGAAAGCATGTCTATAAATAAAGTAAGTTTTGCTTTCTCCAAAAGTGGTGGTGATGACAATAGTTCACATTCTTTTTTTTTTTTTAAAGCGATGATGATGCTGGTAGTTTTAGTTTTTATTAATTTTTTTTAGTTGTTTCTTTTAGCTTGGAGGAGGTTGGGCTAACCTAATATATATTGATTTAGCCTTAGGGGACTAGTTTTGTGCATCTGCATAATCTTTCAGTGATCTTTCACGTTGTCATTATCAATCGAAGTTCATTGTTGATGCAATCTGACAGTGGTGAGGCTAAGATGCTATTATTAACGATCATTCATAGTGGTGCATCTCTAGTAGTTTTCTATTACTACCAATTTAATGATCCTTCTAGTTATATCTCTTCTCCACTAGCTTTTATCATCGTCACGGTATGCTACTATTAAAACGATGAGAACATGTGATTCTGAATGCAATTTCTATATCCGTGTATTTAATTTGGTGCTCTATTTCATCATGTGGTTCTAAAATGCAATTTCTATTTTGGTTTATGAGATTTGGTGTTTTATTTGTAATTAATAGTGCTGTTATTTTGTAGGATGTGTTGTCATTCTAATTTGTTAGCCCTGTTAACTTTTATCTATATTATTAGTAAAGCTCTTGACTAAGTGTCTCACGAATTAACCGGGTACCAACTCAATTAAGAATGACTAATATATCATTTTATACTAATATTATTATTTTGATGACCTTTTTGCTTTTTCTTTTAAAATAAAAGAACTAATACTCTTTTACGGTCACTAGTTTTGGCAAATACTTAAAATTAGGTAATCTCTCTTTCAAAAGAAAAACTTATGCAATCTCAATTGGTTTAAAATCATTTGAATCCAATATGTACTTTTCAACCCATTAAAATACCTAAATGATCTATTAGTAAGTACTAGGGTTCTTTAAAAAATATTAAAATTAACCAATGTGGACTATGGATTTAAGATTTGATTTGAATCTTTTTATTTCTTATTTATGTTTTTATTTCTTTCCTTTCTCCCTATTTTTATTTGAATTGGAATATCTCTTTATTACTCAATAATGGTTGATTGCCAACTAATATTGTAGTATAATGGTGGTATTTTAATTAGTAACACTTACACAGTTATGATATTTCAATTAGGTTTGCTGATTTTTTGTATTATTTTTGTTATTTGATTTTGCAGTGCATCATATTAATTATTTTATAATAAAAATCTATTATTAATGGAATCTATGTTGTATTAATGTGGAAAATAAATATGATGAGGACAAGGTAGATTATATTGATTGATGTAACTCAATTGATTTGTCGTTGAGATGTTTGAATAAGTCTGCACAAATGTTAAATTATAGTGCATTAATCCATGATTGGAAAGAGACGAAAAAAGAAAAACAAAAAAGTGATTGATAAAAAGCCAATTAGAAGGTAACATGATTCATTAGATGATGAGTTCTATTCTGGATTTGGTCACTATATTTGGATTATGCTATTAGTGATAGTGATGTCAAGAGAAACGAAAACTTCCTGAATTTGATGTTGAAAGGGATATATCTTGAATTTTGTTGTAAGCATGATATTTAAATTTTTTTATGAATTTAATATTCATTAGTTAATCAGCTTGAGATCGATTTTAAGCATAATGATAAAGATAAAGTGGATGTAAGGTGCAAAGAATGTTTCTTTTTACGAGCTTCGAAAATGTCAGACAAAATGACTATTCAAATCAAAAGCATTGTGAGTGAACATAACTGTAGTAAAAATTTTAAAAGAAATTTGCATCTGTTGAATGTTGGCGCATAGGTTTTTAGATGTGTTTCACAATGACCCTAAAATAAAGGTGAATACGTTTTTTAACTAAGGTCAGAAAGGAATTAAATCTTGAAATAAAATGGATGAAGGGATATAGGACTAAAGTAAAAGCATTGGAGATTATTAGGGGGAAGGATGAAGACCAATACTCTAAACTATCAAGCTATTGCGGAGAGGTAAGAAAAATAAATCCTAGGTCCAACACCATTTTGCATTAGAGAGATCATTGTTTCAAATATGCACCAAAGCATTGAAGGATGGCTTTTTGGCTGGTTGTAAATCACCTATTTCGATAGATGGATGTTGGCTAAAGGGTAAATATGGTGGAGAGTTGCTTATGGTAGTAGGTATAGATGCCAATGATTGCATCTATTCGATAGCTTATGTAGTTGTTGAGAGAGAGAGCAATAACAGTTGGGGGTTGGTTTCCAAAATTGCTAGCCAATGATTTAAACATCAAAAACTCTACTTTTATGTTAGGCAAAAGGTTAGCAAGTAGCTACGTACCTTATTATATGTTTCACGATAGACTAACATGTTTGTTTTATTTGTAGGGTCTCATTCCTATTGTACAATCATTATTTCCAAATGTTAAGCATCGCTTTTGTGTTCAACATATGTAACAAAAATTTTCTAAGATTAATGCCCATGGAGGAAAGTCCCTTAAAGACTATTTATGGGTAGCAGCACGAGCTAGCTATATTGGTAAATTTAATTATCGAATTGAGAAGATTGAGAAGAAATGTGATAGTGCTTACAAGTAGCTGAAAAAGAAACCAACTCAGAAATGGTCTAGATCGGATTTTATAACTTTTTCTAGATGTGATATGCTTCTGAATAGTATGTGTAAGAGTTTCAACAACTTACTTTTAGATGTGAAAGACAATCCAATTCTTACAATGCTAGAAGTAATCGGTCCAAAGTTAATGAGAATAGTTTATGCACAAAGAGATGAAATGAGGAGATTTAACGGCCAAATTTGTCCTAAGATACAAAAGAAGCTTCACAAGTTGAAAATTGAGTCTTTGCATACCAAATTGGTAGGAGGACATACATTTCAAGTTAGACGTCCATTAACTTATTTGGTGGTCAATATGAATAAGTAGACATGCTCTTGTAGGAGATGGCGGCTAAGTGGACTACCATATTCACATGCAATTTCTTTTATCTTTAACTAAAGAGAATATTTAGATTATGTGGATGATTGTTACAAGGTTGCAATATTTTTGAAAATTTATGCTTATATGATTAATCCAATTGTTGGTGAAGATCAATGGGGCTCTGTCTAACATGGAGATGCAATTATTCCACTTGACCTTCCTAAGCCAAAAAGAGGGAGACACCAAATTGCACAAAGAAAGAATATTGTTGAAATACTTGTAGAGAAGGAAAAGAAAAGCAATTTGTCCAAGTTATCTAGAAAAGGGTTCAAAATTACTTGTAGTATATGTGGACAACAAGGACACAACAAACATTTTCATGTTAATGAAAAGTATTTACAATTATAGAATTTTAATTATTTTGAAACTAAATTGTGACACCCTTTAATTATTGTATAAATTGAGTACTTATGACCACCGTTTTTATTGTAGGAAAGGATATAAGTTGATTCATCTGAAGTGTTTTGATGTTGATTCACTTAACTAACTAAAATCACGAAAAAGGCAAACGCACCTATCGAATAGCAGTATAGTTATGGTGCATCGGGAATATCGTATCCACGAGGACTAAAAGTACTAGTAATTACTATCTTTTTTATTATCTAGACGATAAATTGAAGGAATTGTTTTTAATCTAAATTTATCTATACTAATTATTAAGACGCAACAGAGAATCAAGTAGGAAAATATTCGAATGAACCAATGAGAGAGACAATACCCAGGAAATAATCCACCTAGACTTCACTTATTATTCTGAATCTAAATTAAATGATTTATTCACTTGCCTTGATCCGTAGAAATCCCTAAATTATATTAATATCTCTTTCGAGAGTAAAAATGACTGACTCTAAGTCGATTAATTGAAATCGCTTTCTAATTAAAACCCTTATTGTTGCATTAACTCGATCTATGGATTCCCCTATTAGATTTGACTCTAATCCGGTAGATTTATGTCGTCCTATTTCTAGGATTGCAAGCAACTCCACTCAATTATGCCAGATCTACTCTTAACCAGGGACTTTTGCTTCACTGAAATAAGCACATCAATCATGAATTAATATCCTGAAAACATTAAAACATGGAATAAATACACATAATTGAGATCATGAAATCAAGTATTTATCATGTAATTCAGAAATTAAATAACAAGATCCATCATAGGTTTCATCTTCCCTAGGTATCTAGGGAATTTAGTTCATAGTTTGGAAGGAAGACATCTCAAAATTAGGAAAACAACAATACATAAAGAAATCCAAAAACTTTTAGAGAAATTGAATAGAGATCTTCAGTCTTGAAGGAGATCCTGATTCTGAGTTGAATCTGTCGGCATTTTTCGAGTAAAATCTTCGTTCTTCTCTATGTGCTCCCTTAGATCCTCTTCTAGTGTGTATTTATAAGCTTTAGAATGCTCAGAAACCCTAAAAATTGGCTTTTTTCTGCGTGTTAGGGAAACAGGGTTCGAAATCGACACGGGCTAGCACATGGGCGTGTGGCCAGCCCCTGTGGCTCACACGGGCATGTACTCAGCCCGTGTAGGAATGGCTTGGCCGTGTGGATCCTTAAAATAGCCCATTTTGTCCGATTTTGGCCCGTTTTCCGCTCCTTTTGCTCCCCTATGCTCTCCTAAGTATAGAAACATGAAATTAAAGGATTAGGAGCATCAAATTCACTAAATTATATAATAAATCATCCAAAAACATGCCAAGCATGGGATTAAAACATGTTACTTTTATGGTTTATCAAATATCCCCACACTTAAGCGTTTGCTTGTCCTCAAGCAAAATCTTCAACTCACAATTAAAATTAAACTTTCTCAATTCATAATTCTCATCAATAATGTTTTATCATAATTCACAAATAATCACACATTGATAATTCAACTAAAAGAGCACTAAATATTCGAACAATCCAAGTCACACATTTTTAATGTAACACCCCTAACCCGTATCCATCGCCGGACTAAGGTTAAGAGACGTTACCGGTCATATCGGATCAAAACACAAACATTTCACTAACATCAAACATTCACAACATTCCATAACGAAAAATACACATAGAGCCCCTTTAGAAGGTCTACGAGACCTTAAACATGCATTGGGAAGGGGTCGGGACTAAACCGAGCACATACAAATTTTTCTGAAAATTAAACATTTTTTTCAAAGTTACGGAGGTCACACGCCCGTGTGCCTCACACGGCATTAGACACACCCATGTGTCTAGGTCGTGGCAAAACAGGGCATACATATTGACTTGTCTACACGGCCATAAGATATGACTGTGTGAAATTTAGGGAGGCTACTGACTTGCTCACACGGCCAATCACACGCCCGTGTGTCCAGCCTGTGTGGCTTCCTGACTTGCTTCAAATTGCAACCTTAAGAGACACAGTCGAGACACACGCCTGTGTACTTAACAGTGTAGGCAAATATAGGCCATTTGTAAGGCCAATTTGCCACCCAAAATTAAGGTCATACCTACAAGCCTCAAATAAGCATCAATTCATGTCCATATACAAATTGAACTCAAACATACCATTAACCTTACCAAAACTAACCATTTCTTTTAGCCATTCATGAGCACATTAAAACATACCCAATTTCCTCTACCACATTCATAATCAACCATCTCAAATGATCAAATACATTTCCAAACATAATATCAATTACCATAGCCTATACATATAACTACATATATATAACACATTTTATAATCACTCATTGAACCAACAATTTGACTTTTTTAAACCGAACTATAAGCAAACATTGTAACACCTCTAAACCGAGACCATCGCCGGAATAAGGTTAAGAGGCGTTACCAAACAACTACAATAATTCACATCCATTCCACGTCACATAGACTATCATCAATCATACATACTCATATACGAACATACAATCCCTCATCTGGGTCTACGAGACCTTAATCAAGTGTTAGAAAGGGGTCGGGACTAAACCGAACACTAATGAAAGTTTTCAAATTTTCAATATTCTTCAATACTGTTGAGGTCACATACTCGTCAATCCGGCCGTGTGCCTCACATGATCACCAGACACACCCATGTGTCCAGGCCGTTCCAAAACAGAGCATGTATTCTGACTTTTCCACGCGGCCACCAGGCACGCCCGTGTGCTAAAGCCGTGTACTCTTAGGCAATATACTGAGTTATTCACACAGCTACTAGGCACGTCCGTGTGCCGTGGTCGTGCATACTTGGGCTAGCTACTGACTTTATCCCACGGTCATTAGGCACGCCTGTGTGCCATAACCGTGTACACAAAACAGGCCATTTGCAAGGCCAATTTGCCACCCATACAAGGGTCTACCAACAAGCTTCATAACAATGCCAATTCATGCTTTTAAATGCACTCAAACATACCATTTCATGCACTCAATAACCATCAACATTACCATTTACTTCCATACCAAATGTCATCACAATAAATCCATTCAAAGTAACATTTATACATCTCAAAACATGTACATATCAAACATCTTGTAATCCATATCATAAACCATTTCAAACCACATCTTTTCATCAACCACACAATCATGAAATATACCATTTTCATAACTCATTCATAAACACAACACAATCCCACTTCCAAGCCAAATCACATGGCAAGGATTAGACCTCACAAAACATACCATAACTTCTAGCCTATACATGCCATATTTCATCTATATACATCTTTCCAAAAGTACCAAAATAGATTGCCGATAGTGTGATTGATATGCTAACAATCCCTGGATCCGAGCTAGCTTTACTGACACTGCAAAGCAGAGAAATAAATCACACAGTAAGCTTTCCAAAGCTTAGTAAGTTCGTTACATAACACATTTAAATCAAACAAACCATCACATAGATTATTTCACATCTATATATATATATATATATATATATATTGTACCATCCCAAAGCTAATATGCTCATTCATAATTTCATTCATAGATTCATCAACCACATAGGTTCTGAACATACCTTAGCCAACACTTAGTTGTCAATTACATTTGCTACTCAATACTCACTATTCCATTTCGATCAACTTCCATCTCTTCTTCGATTTAATCGCACACTTAGTGCCCAAATAGTTAGTCGAAACTTAATTAGCATCGCACACATAGTGCATCTAAATCAAACTGATCTTAAATCGGTATCGCACACACAGTGCCAACCACAAAGCCGAAGCGTATATTATTTCGCACACACAGTGCTCATCATCTCGGTTATATTTTCGAATATGCACACTTAGTGCCACATAACTCAAACTCTCACATAGCATTCACATTTCTATATTATCATTCCACTCATTTCATAGCATTAAACATAACTAAATATATGCATTATGTTCAAACTTACTCGGACGTCGAACTATCGAAACGGTCGATTAATCGAGCACTTTATCTTTACCTCGATCTCGATCCGAACCTTTCCTTTCTTGGTCTATACACATTCAAATTTAATCCATTCAATCACCAATTCGTTCAATTTAGTCCACACACACTTATTTAGGGCATTTTACAAAATAGCCCTCACATTTTCACATTTCGACACTTTAGTCCCTAATTCACAAAATCATCAAATCCACATTATTTCTTTTCACATAAGCTTAGCCGAATTTTCCTTTTGTTCATACAAGCCCACACATTTAATTTATTTCACATTTTAGCCCCTAAATTTACACTTTTCTCAATTTAGCCCTAAAACACACAAACTCATCAAAACTCCAAAGACAAACTATCTTAATCAAACACATATCTTTCATATTTCACTATCAACTAGCACATAGCTCAAATGTTCATCAATGGATCATCACAAAAACATCATCAATTCACAAAATTAAGACATGTGCTTGATAGTAGACTAAGAAACAATCTCAAAAACATAAAAATCATCAAAAACCGATCAAAAACAAACCTTAAATGTGACCACAAACTAGTCGAATATTAGAAGCATTCAAACCTTCCTTTTCTTCTTTGATTTTCAGTGGTAAAACATAAAAGATGATAGCATTTTAGCCTTGGTTTTTGTTTAATAGACTTTATTCATCAATTTACTAATTTAACCCTTTTAATAAACATATTATAACATATAGTTTAAGGCCATTTTTTACTATTAACCACCCACTAGCTTATAAATGGTTTAATTGCCTCATAAGGCCTTCTCTTTATAAAGACAACAACACTTAGGTACTTATAAATCAGCACACAGCTTTTACACTTTACGCGATTAAATCCTTCTCTTAATTCGGCACACAGTCGATAAAATTACCACATAAAATTTTCACACAGACTATATCACATAGAATCAACACCAAAGATATCATTAAAATATTATTTTGACCTCAAATTTGTGGTCTCGAAACCACTGTTCCGACTAGGGTCTAAATCGGGCTATTACAAACATTAAATAGGCATATGTATTCATATCTCATATGTCCAACAATTTAAATAAACAACCTTTCAATTATCAAATTTAACTCAATAAATCATAACATTTCCATCACTCCATCTATAAGCTAAACATGTTATCTCCTATCTTAACATCAAAATAATATGTCATTATTAATCATTCAAATGACCCTTTTACCAAACCATATTATACCACTTTTCATGCTTCCAAAAATGAGTTAACTAATGAACCAAATATACACCTTACTTACCACTCCTCATTGCCAAATCATATAACCAACATCACAACATATTTACCATAAAACATACCTCTCAATTAAGCTTATAACATGACCAAATATAACTACCAACATTTGCATCATGATTAAGCCATTTTCACATGGCTATATACTTATACAAATTTCAAAACCAAATATATCAAAACTAGCCTATACATGCCACATAACCAAATCCCAAAGCATTTATTTACCAAAACGAATACTGGATAGTGTGATGAGATCTTCCACGACTTCCAACCCTAGCAAGTCTCCGAAACTCTATAAATATAGAAAAACACACAGAGTAAGCTTTGAAAGCTTAGTAAGTTCGTAACTTAATAAACTTAACATAACAAATAATTTCAATTCAATGTCTTAAGCATAATAAACTATCACACACAACTTTTCTAAATTATATAACATGTTCTCGTATCAAATTATCATCATTCAATATTATACTACATAACTAGCTAACTATAGCTTTCACAAGTTTTTTCAATTCAATTCTAATATATCATTTAATTCACATTTTTATATAGCCAAATAAGCACCTTATGGGAAATAACACATTCAATCATATATCTTTCTCATATAAATCTCATATCATCATTTATACTCAAATTCACCTTACATTCATATGGTATCTGATAATTTCACATATGCAACTTTATAAATCGCATCTTATACATTTGTTCATATTTCCTTTGCACAAATTCACATTTCATTTCCATATACATCACATAACATTCTTTGCACATATACTTACCTTTCATTTCCAAACATTGTATACTTTTCAACATACCTGAATCGGAATGTCATTCACTTAATCACTTACTTCTCGGAATGCCTGTTGAACCGTTCGGAATCAATAAGGATACTCGGATATCTAGAAAAGCTCGTACAATGACAACGCCCCAAATGTGATCTTACATGTAATCAAATATCGATGCCACTATCCTAGACAGGGTCTTACACGAATCAAATACGATGCCAATGTCCCAGACATGGTCTTACACGTAAACACAAGTTGATGCCAACGTCCTAGACGTGGTCTTACACGAAAACACATATCGGAATCCTATGTCATGACATATGTATCCTAACTATTCCTATGGTTCATACAGGGCTTTTAGATGTCATCATATTGTCGATGATTTCTCGTGTTCATATATTCTGCTTCTCAAACAATTCAATATTATAATAACATATATAACTTATTCAAAATACATATATATTTACATTACCATTCGGCATTAAATTCAATCACACAAATAATATGCATTTATAACAAAATTTTGAAACGTCTATTAAAATACGAACTTACCTCGTTCGTAGTAATGACAAATTAAGTCGACTAATCCGATATTTTGACTTTCCTACGATATAGATCCGAATTCCGCTTTTGCTAATCTAATTAATATCAAAATTAACTTACTTAATCAACATTTCATTCAATTTCATCCAACAACACATAATTTGGGCATTTTGCATTTTAGCCCCAAACATTTCACATTTTCACAATTTAGTCTCTATTTCAAAATAACACAAAATACACAAAATCTCATCAAACCCATGTTGCCAAATTTACCTTAAGTCCCTAGAAGCCCATTAATTTCATTTATTTCACATTTTGACCCCTCAATTTATAAATTTCTCAATTTAGTCCTTAATACACATTTTTATAAAAAAAAATCACTTAATTAAACTTAATAATCTATCAACAAAAATTTATATTTCATCATCAAACCACAAAAACATCAAGCTATCATCAATGGAAAATCTCAAATTCATCATCAATTCTGAAAATTAAAGCATGGGTTTGCTAGCACTCGAAGCAACGATATCAAAAACGTAAAATTATCAAAAACCGAGCAAAATCCATACCTTAATTTGAGTTTCAAAGAGCCGAACCTTAAAAACCTTCAAATATTTTCTTTCTTTCTTCCATTCGGCCAACAAGATGAATAAAATGCATGGCTTTTAATTAAATGTTTTATTATATTATCATTAATTAACATATTTACCATTTTAAGCTTTATAAACTAATTATATAAACCATATATTACAAGTCTAAACCGTCCACTTCTAATTTCTATGGTAAAATTACAACATAAATACATCATATTATAAAAGCCATAACAATTAGGTACCTTCACATAAATCATGCTAGTTTTGCATTTTACGCAATTAAGTCCTTTTAATTAAATCGAGCACATAAACGCTAAAATTTTCACACGAAATTTTCACACATATAATTTAACATGCTGTAGACATCAAGAATATTATTAAAATATTTTTTTGACTAGGATTTGTGGTCTCGAAACCACTGTTCCGACTAAGGTCTAAATCGGGCTGTTACATTTAAAGCATGAAAACATAGGTATTTCCCCTTATCTAAGTAATTACATTTAATTCAAAATCGACAAGAATTGACATCCTCACTAAAGGTTCACTCAAATCACTCAAAGTGTTTAAGGTTCAAAAATTAAGCACTTAAAAGTCAAACATGAAAAGTCATTACCATAGGCTTGCATGAAAATCAAATCTCCACCACTATAAAATGAGATGACACACAAATTAAAAGAACTTTAAAGGGTTGTTATGGGGCTGGGGTTAAAGGTGTGAACAAAGGCTGAAAAAGAAGGTTAGAATCGAGATCGAAATGATAAATTACCTAACTAGAAAAATAAACTAATACTGAATAATTACATCAATCGGAATTATTTAAGAATAACACGAGCTTCCTCTCAGAATATAAAATTAATTGTTTAAGCTCAAAAAAAATCAAAGAACTAGTAATAATCAGCATAAATGTATTATTATTATTTTCTTTCTTTTTATCATGTATAATAAGAAAAAAATTACCAACTGAACAAAAGAGCATAGTTAGGCAACTAACCAAATCAAATCTTGACAAAAAGGGAGTCAATAAAATAGGAAAAATTCTCAATGAATCAAAAAGAATGAGTTATGGGATAATATTAAGGGTAAATCAAGAATGGTGTTTTAGGCTCAAAGGGGTTCACTAATGGTTAATTATAAAGGTAGGTTTTTTTTAAGGGATAAGTGGGTTAAAACCTAAGTATCTTAGTATATCAAATCAAAGGTGTGGTCTCGACATATATAATCGAAGCAAGTTCTAGAATAACCAATTAGTATTGACACACTCATAACCAATAATAAAGTGTGTAAGAAAAGTGTATGCTCTAAAGGCTCAAAATCTCACAAAAATTACAATTTTTGATGTCAATCTTGCAAATTTTAAACTTCAAAGTAATACTTAAATTTAGGGAAGCAACCTAACAAATTTTAATTCTGAAAATAGACTTATCATGCTTGATTCTCTCATGTCTTAAAGTTTAAACAATCAATACACAATTACCTATGAATTTAATCTAAAACACATCAATGATAATCACAAACCAATAAGAATTCATTCTAATAGTAATATGAGAAAATTACTTAAACACGAGGCATAATTCAGTGATTTTCAAATAATCATATAAATAACCTCCCCACACTTAAGATGTACACTGTCCTCAATGTACAAAAATAGATAATCACAGTAAAAACAAAATATCATAAGAGAGTGAGAGAATTGAAACTGCCCTGAATATTAGATGAAATGCCCAAAATAGTGAAAAGTGAAATTGTAGATAAATGTAGATGTAGTGCATGATTCTGAGCAACTGATAAGAAAATAAACACAATGCTGAAGAAGATTAAAGGGTTACTCGATTAGAAACAACCGTAATAATTAAAAAATATATATAGTTCAAAATATAAAAACCAAAGAAGTCTAAAACCATATCAATTAACATAAAAATAGAAATAAAACTAAAACTAAAAATAAACATGAAATAATAAATAGACTCAATGGTCCTCATCATCAGACATATCAGCATCATAAGTCGTCGGTGTTGGAGGAACAATATGGAAATGCTAACAAATCTACTGCAATGTCGCATCAATATTGTTGAACCTCTGAACGCAGTACTGACAAAAACTAGTGAACTCCTTGGTGGATACTCCTCGAAAGCTAGCAGCAGAATGAACAGGTTAGTGACTCAAAGGTGGAGGTTCTGGTGGGTCCTCGTGATAGGGAGGAACATCATCAGTGAAGTCATCGGGTTCATTCTGAACGTCAGAATGAAACAGTCTATACTAAGGAGGATCTACTCCACGACGCCGCTCGATCATCCTCATGTGTATCATGCTCGAGATGCCCTATGAGGACATCTAGCGGACAAGTGTGAGTGTGGAGGACTGCTCTGGTGTGTCTATGAGACCAAAGTGTCGAGTTAGGCGAGTTACGTAAGGGCCTAGACAGATTGGGCCCTTCCTATGGCGGTCAGCCTGATGGCGGAAGGCTAGAGCAATGAAGTATGCCAAGTAAAATATATGCATGTAAGCCATGCTCCATAGAAAATAAGTGTCGTGAGTGCTAACGACTCCGGTGCTCTCTTTCCAACTTGTCAAAGTGTGTGCTAAGAGTGCATGAATGTACCGTAAGGCCGGAGAGAGAGAAGTCGCCTTTGAGCGACTCACGTCATATGGTATCTGGCTCGCTTTAAGATCGGTCCAACAACGCGATGGCGAGTGATAGATGTGCCTATAAAGGCTAAGGAAGTCCTCGGCGCTCATAAATTCCTCTGTATAGAGTCTCATAGCCACACCGAACTCGAGGACGCTCATGTGATGCACCAAACCACCAAGTCGAAAAGTGATGGTTCCAGGCTCATCATAAACCGTCATGACCTACTGTACCAGAAATGTCAAAGAAAACTATAATGTCATCTCTATGTAGGTGGGCTCGATGATAGTAAAGAATCTATCCCACAGAGCTGTGGCGATAATGGCGCACACGTCATTAGTGAGTCGGACCTGATCCAACGTGGCCCAATCAATGCAGCGGCCTAGGCCTAGTGGTCGTTTGCGAAGGAGCTGATATAAATCCTCTTGGGGGCTCGCCGCAAATCGGAGAAAGGGGTGGCGAGCATTGGTAGATGCGATCGATGAGGAGGATGCTCCGGGGCTCTTCCGCGTGTTCGTCATTGTGTATCTACAAGAAAATCAAATAATCAAGTATTAAAACCAAAACGAAACAGCCAGATGAATCGATCATAAACAAGGCAAACCAATAATTTAACAAAGAAAATGATAGTGAACAGACCATAAATAATAATAATAATTCAAATCCCAAAAGAATATTAAACAGCAAAACGGTAAAAACGAAACTGTAATAATCCAGATAAACTAAAAGAATACTAAACAGTAGTGTAAAAAGAAATCCTAAATAACAATTATCACAAATTTTGCTAGATGAAAAATAATATTCATGAATAAGATAAGAAAAGTAGCAGTATCAAGAAACTACAATGTAATAAAAGAACAAATAAACCTAAAAAAAAGCGAAAATCAACGCAGAATAGATCAATAACTAATAATAATAGGAAAATAAAAATAAAAATAAAAATAAAATAAATGATAAACAAGTAAAGAATAATAAATAACTAACAGTTAACTAAAATGAAAATTAATAAAATAAAATAATAATAATAACAAAATAAAGTAAAATGGGCAACTGGTGGAGGATCGACGGTGGTTGGTGATGGCCGAAGTGAGGGCTGCGGCGGAGGATCGGAAATATGCGGGTGAAGGGGGAGCAGGAAAGGGGTGTGAGCGCAAGGGGGGACAGAGTTGGGTCTAGTCGGCGCGAGATGGTGAGTGAGTGCGCGAGGTGGCTGGGGGGGTCGGGGCTGTTAGAGCTTTGGTTGAAGGAAGAAAAAAAGGGAGAAGGGAGGGGTAGAGGATCGGGTTGGTTCGACGGGCGTGAGGGCATGCTGGTGGTATTGTAGGAGGGTGAGGTATGTTGATGGTGTGCGAGGGTAAGGGGGAAAGCGAAGGGGAGAAGATGGGGCGTGAGCAAGTGAGAGAGAATAAGGGAGTCGATGGCCGGAGAAGAGGTGATGAGAGGAAAGGACAGCGGATTATAGTTTAAATAGGATTATGGTTTAAATGGGGACACGACCGTGTGAGGCCAGTGTTGGGCCACACGGCCGTGTCACACGCCCGTGTGACCTCTATTCAGCTCGTGTGCGTTTAATACTTTTAACCCAGTCATACACAGCCACAAACACGCCCGTGTGTCCAAGCCGTGTAGTTCACACGGCCATGTCGCATGGCCGTGTGGCACATCCTTCGTTTCTTCTATGCCCGTGTGACCTCTCACACGCTCGTGTCGATTAAAAATGAGAGCCCAATCTCTACACGGCCTTGGACACGCCCGTGTGTCCAGGCCGTGTGGTTCACACGACCGTGTGCACTCTCCTTCGCTTCTCTTACACCCGTGTGACCTTCTACATGCCTGTGTGGCTCAGTCGTGTCTCACACACGGCCGTGTGTCTTGCCTGTGTAACTCTCTGACTTGTTTTAAAATAAAAAGAATAAGCTCCAAGTTTCACACGACCTAGGACACGCCAGTGTGTCCATGCCGTATGGTTCACACGACCGTGCGGTCTATTTTAGGCCGTGTCTCTATCAATTTTTGGGAAATTAAGCTCTAGGATCAACACGGCCAAGAACATGGCCTTGTGGCTTGGCTATGTGGGTTACACAGCCATGTCGTCTGGCTGTGTAACTCTCTGTCGATTTCCTTAAAATTTAAAAACTAAGTCTCAAGATCCACACGGCTAAGGACACATGGCCAAGGACACGCTCGTGTGTCCAGGTCGTGTGGGTTACATGACCATGTCGCCAGGTCGTGTAACTCATAATCGCACCCCTGTTAGGTCACATGGCCAAGGACACGCCCGTGTGTCCAGTCTGTGTGAGTCAAAAACATGCATTTTAATATTTATTTAATTTTAAAGAAATACTATGAAATGAAAATAAAGAAATTAGCAGTGTTAACACTCGGGTTGCCTCCCTAGAAGTGCTTATTTAAAGTCTAAGCTAGACTTACCTTGTGTGCATAATTACGAAAGTTCACAGAGCTAAAGCTCCTCTCTATCATTTCTAAAATCCTCACCATTATAAAGTTTAAGTCGATAACCGTTTACCTTAAATGTGCCATATTCTGTGTGAGTTACCTCTATCGTACTGTATGGGAAAACGGTTTGTACTACTAATGGACCTGACCATCTTGATTTCAGCTTTCCAAGAAACAACCTGAGCTTTGAGTTATATAAAAGGACAAGATCTCCAGCTATAAATTGTTTGGGCTGCTTCAAACAAGCATCATGGCGTTGCTTTGTCGCTTCTTTATATAATCGTGAGTTCTCGTAAGCATCCGTTAACCACTCATCTAACTCGTTCAGTTGCATCAATCTCTTCTCACTTGCAAGTTTAAGATCATAGTTTAGGAATTTTATAGCCCAGAATGCTTTGTGCTCTAATTCAAATGGTAGATGACAACTTTTCCCATAAACAATTTTGTAAAGAGATGTTCCTATGGGTGTTTTAAAAGCAGTTCTAGAGGCCCATAAAGTGTCATCTACTTTCATCGCCTAATCCTTCCTATTTGATTCTACGGTTTTCTCTAGGATGCGTTTAAGCTCTTGATTTGCGACTTCAACTTGTCCATTAGTTTGAGGGTGATAAGGGGTAGTTGTCCTATGATGCACTCCATACTTCTTAAGAACTTTATCAAATTGAGTGTTACAGAAGTGTGTGCCCCTATCACTAATAATTGCTCTAGGTATTCCGAATCGCAAAAAGAGCTTCTTGAGAAATCTGGCTATCACTTTAGCATCATTAGTAGGTAAAGCTTGAGCTTCTACCCATTTTGACATATAATCGACCGCTACTAGGATATATTTATTACCAAACAAACTAGGAAATGGGCCCATAAAATCAATACGTTTAGAGATATTACCTGTTCTCTAGCATCTATCACAAGAAGTAACATACCTATTAGCGTCCTTGAACAGTGTGGGCCAATAAAAACCTAATTCAAGTATTTTATGTGCTGTCCTAGTCCTACTGTAATGTCCTCCTATTGGTCCTAAGTGGCAGAGTTCCAAGATTTTACTCGCTTCTGCTTTTGTAACACACCTCCGAATTACTTGATCTGCAAATATACGAAAAAGAAAAATATCCTCCCAAAAATAATTTTTCACATCGACAAAGAATGGCTTCTTTTGATAATGTGTCAACCCTTTTGGTAGGATGTTAGCAGCTAGGTAGTTTGCAATATCTGCAAACTAAGGGACTTCAGAGTCAGTTATAACCAAAAGTTGTTCCTCATGAAACGAGTCATTTATCTCATTCTCATCAAGCTCCTTAATATGTGAATTTTCTAACCTGGAAAGGCGGTCTGCTGCAAGATTTTCAGCTCCCTTCTTGTCTTGGATTTCTATATCAAATTCCTGCAATAAAAAAAATCTATCTTATGAGTCAAGGTTTTGCATCTGATTTAGTGAGGAGATAACGAAGAGCCGAATGGTTAGTGTAAACGACAACTTTAGATATTATTAAATATAGCCTAAATTATCGAATGCAAAACCCATAACTAGCAATTCTTTTTCTGTAGTAGTGTAGTTTTCTTATGCAGCTGTCAATGTCTTGCTAGCATAATAAATCGATTGAAAATGTTTGTCTCTTCGCTGTCCAAGTAGGGGTGTGCCAAATTCGGGTAAAATCGAAAAAATTTGGTTAACTGACCGAATTGGGTCAATCGGTCAGTTAACCAAATTTTTTCGGTCGGGGGTCGATTAATTATTTTGTGATTTTTCGGCTAACGGTTAATTGGGTTCGAAACCGGTCGGTTAACCGAATTCGGTTTAACCAAAAAAATTAATAAATAAAATTATAATATATAAATAGGCCCACTATTCACCTAAACCCAATCCCTAAACCCAATCCAAACCCAAATATCCAACCCAACCCAATCACCCAATCCAACCCAATCCAACCCAATTATAAAAATTACAAATAATTTAATAAATAAAAATAAAATTCTAAAACTAAAACTAAAACTATGTAATCTTTTTGGTTAATTCGGTTAAGTTTTAACCAAAAATAAAAAAATATAATTTTCGGTTAATTCGATTAACCGACAGAATTAATCTGAAAAATTTCGGTTCGGTTAATTTTTTTGAAAAAATTTCAGTTCGGTTAACGGTTAAAAATTTTGAAAAGTCGGTTAATTCGGTTAATGTTATTTCAGGTCGTTAACCGACTTAACACCCCTACGTCCAAGAACTGCACCCACTGCAAAATCACTCGCATCACACATTAGTTCAAAGGGTAAATTCCAATCAGGTGCAACTACAATCGGAGCATTAATTAATTTATCTTTAAGAGTATTAAATGCTTTTAAACATTCCTGACTGAAATCGAAAGTCACATCTTTTTCTAGCAAATTTGTCAAAGGCTTAGATATTTTAGAAAAATCTTTAATAAATCTTCTATAGAACCCAGCATGTCCTAAAAAGCTTCGAATAGCCTTAACTGGACTAAGGGGAGGTAATTTTTCAATGGTTTCAATTTTCGCTCTATCAACCTCAATCCCTTTACTAGAAATTTTATGGCCTAACACAATCCCTTCTCGAACCATGAAGTGACATTTTTCCCAATTAAGTACAAGGTTCATTTCCTCACATCTCATTAGAACTTGTTTTAAGTTTTTAAGACAAAGATGGAAAAATTTACCGAATACCGAGAAGTCGTCCATGAATACCTCCATAATGTCTTCTATGAGTTCATAAAAAAAGGCCAACATGCAGCGCTAAAAAATAGTGGGAGCATTACATAATCCAAAAGGCATTCTTCGGTAAGCAAACGTATCATATGGACATGTAAATGTCGTTTTTTCTTGGTCCTGGAGAGCTATTGGGATTTGAAAGTAGCCAGAGAGTCCATCTAGGAAACAATAATACATATGTCCAGATAATCTTTCTAACATTTGATCAATGAATGGCAAAGGAAAATTATCTTTTCTCGTGGCATCGTTCAATTTTCTATAGTCAATGCAAACTCTCCATCCCGTGACTGTTCTCGCTGGAATCAACTCATTCTTCTCGTTGGCTACAACAGTCATGCTTCCCTTCTTAGGAACAACTTGCACAGGACTCACCCAAGTACTGTTAAAAATAGGATAAATAACTCCAGCATCTAGATGTTTAATTACCTCAGCCTTAACGACTTCTTTCATGTTAGGATTCAGTCGTCTTTGAGCTTGCACACATGGTTTGTATTCATCCTCCATTAAAATTTTATAGATGCAAAAAAATAAAAGGATTGATCCCTTTAATGTCAGAAATCTTCCAAGCTATGGCTCTTTTATGCTTCTTCAATACTTGTAATAGCTCATCCTACTCATTTGGCTGCAAATCTGAAGCAATAATCACTGGTAATGTAGAATTATTTCCAAGGAACGCATACTCTAAATGATTTAGGAGGTACTTCAATAGAGGGTTTTAATTTTAATTCATCGGTTACCTCAATACCCTCATAATTCTTCTGTCTTAGGGAAGACTCATTAGAATCTAGATTAACTTTTTTCTTACCTATCACAGCATCATCGTCATCTACCTCATCTCCTTGGACAAGACACAGTTTCAACGTGTCTTTATGAACAATTTCCTGTAAAGAATCTTGAATAACATGATCAATAGAATCAATAAAATAACAGGAATCATCTTGTTCTCTCAAAAATTGCATGGCATCATAGATTTTAAAAACAATTTCTTCGTCACCTACCCTAAGTACAAGTTTACCGTCACCTACATCAATAACAGCCCTAGCAGTGGCTAAAAATAGGCGACCTAAAATTAAAGGTACCTCAACATCCTCATCCATGTCAAGCACAACAAAATCAATAGGGAATATGAATTTATCTACTTTTACAAGGACATTTTCAATAATACCCTTAGGATATTTAATAGATTTATCAACTAAATGAATACTCATCCTAGTGGGTTTTGGTTCCCCAATACCAAGCTACTTGAACATTTTATAAGGCATCAAATTAATGCTAGCACCCAAATCAGCTAATGCCTTCTTAATATTTAAACTACCAATTAAACAGGGAATAGTAAAACTTCCTGAATCTTTTAGCTTGGTTGGTAGTTTATTTTGAAGAATAGCTGAACATTCCTTGTTGATAGCTCTTTCAAAAATTTGGCATATGTAGACATCTGCGAAATAGCTTCAACAAAAGGTAAGTTAATATGTAACTGTTTAAAAATTTCAAGAAATTTACCGAATTGTGCATCCATGCGGTCCTTCTTCAACTTTGCCGAATGGGATTGGTGGTTTATATTCTTTGAGTACCGGTGTTTCACTCACTTTGGGTTTTACCTTCTCGTCCTTTTTCTTATCAGCTTCCTATTGCAGCTTCTTTTCAAGTTCAGTCAACACTTTCCCATTCCTTAGTGTAACTGCTTTCACATGCTCTTTTGGGTTGGGTTCAGTGTTACTAAGTAAACTACCTTGCTGTCTTTCTGAAACTAATTTAGCAAGCTGTCCAATTTGATTTTCGAGACCATGAACCGACGCTTACTAATTTTTCAAGGCCGTCTCGATGTTTTGAAAATGAGTTACTGACACCGAAATAAATTTTTCCAACATCTCTTTAAGGTTCAGTTTTTTTCTTGCCGATAAGGTTGTTGTTGAAAACCTAAAGGGGGTTGTGGTCTTTGGTTTCCTTGACCTCCCTATGAGAAGTTTGGGTGGTTCCTCCATCCTGCATTGTAAGTATTACTGTAAGGATTATTACCCATATAATTTATTTGCTCATTTTCCATGCTAGGACCATATGGTAAATATTTTGAATTGTTCATTCCATCTCTATTTGTGTTGCATTGCATCACCGAATGTACCTGCATAGAAATACATAAACCATCAATGTTTTTATTCAAGAGTTTTACCTGGTTCGATAACATGGTGACCGCATCTAAGTTGAAAACACCGGCTACTTTTGTTGGTTTCGTCCTTATGACTTGCCATTGATAATTATTCAGTGACAACTCCTCTATAAATTCATAAGCATCCTTAGGTGTTTTATTATTTATAGTACCACCAGCAGCTGCATCGATCATTTGCCTAGTTGAGGGGTTCAAACCATTGTGAAAAGTTTGAACATGTATCCATAGAGGTAACCCATGATGAGGGCACCTTCTCAATAAGTCCTTATACCTCTCCTATGCATCATATAGAGTCTCTAAATCCATTTGCATGAAGGAAAAGATATCATTCCTCAGCTTGGATGTCTTAGCTGGTAGAAAGTACTTTAATAAGAATTTCTCGGTCATTTGCTCCCATGTAGTGATAGAACCTCGTGGTAGGAAGTTCAACCACTGTTTAGCCTTATTTCTTAATGAGAATGGAAACAACCGAAGGCAAATGGCATCGTCAGAAACACCATTTATCTTAAAAGTGTCGCAGAATTCTAGAAAATTAGCCAAATGAGTATTTGGGTCTTCGTCCTGTAAACCATCAAACTAAACAAACTGTTGAATCATTTGAATAGTGTTAGGTTTCAGTTCAAAATTGTTTGCAGCAATAGCAGGTCTAAAAATACTCGATTCAGCCCCAGTTAAATTGGGCTTGGCATAATC
This sequence comes from Gossypium australe, assembly GCA_005393395.2. Classification (NCBI taxonomy): domain Eukaryota; kingdom Viridiplantae; phylum Streptophyta; class Magnoliopsida; order Malvales; family Malvaceae; genus Gossypium; species Gossypium australe. The sequence goes on from CM016619.1 coordinate 123,610,398, forward strand.
GTACATAGAACGAGGAGTAGGATTCGGATTTGCCGGATTCGCAGCAACCACATGAGGTAGCTGATTATTCTGATTTTCAGCCATCTCCTCAGTAATAATTATAATGTCATCTTGCTCTTCCACTGTACTTCATCAACTCTTCCTTACTTTTCTACGGTTTCTACGAGCTGTGCTTTCAATCTCACTGTCGAATATTAGAGGTCCTAACGGGTTTCTTCTAGTCATAAACTAAAGGAACCTTCCAGAAGCAAACAAAAGAAAAATTAGAAAACAAAAATTAAACCAAAAAAAAAAATAAAATGCAATAAAATAAAAATGGCTAAAGTAACAAAAATCTGGTGCTCCTAATATATTAGTCCTCGGCAATGGCACCAAAAACTTGATGTTGATAACTAACTAAAATAACGACAAAGGCAAGCGCACCTATCGAATAGCAGTATAGTTATGGTGAGTCGGGAATATCGTATCCACGAGGACTAAAAGTACTAGTAATTACTATCTTTTTATTATGTAGCCGATAAATTGAAGGAATTATTTTTAATCTAAATTTATCTAAACTAATTATTAAGACGCAACAGAGAATCAAGTAGGAAAATATTCGAATGAACCAATGAGAGAGACAATACCCAAGAAAGAATCCACCTAGACTTCACTTATTATTTTGAATCTGAATTAAATGATTTATTCACTTGCCTTGATCCGTAGAAATTCCTAAATTATATTAATATCTCTTTCGAGAGTAAAAATAACTAACTCTAGGTTGATTAATTGAAATCTATGATGACGGCACGAACTAACTAATAATTCGAAAAAGGTAAGCGCACCTATCGAACAGTAGTATAGCTATAGTGAGTCCGGAATATCGTATCCACAAAGGCTAAAAGTACTAGTAATAACTATCTTTCTATTATTTAGCCTAATAATTAAGGGGATTTGCTTTTAATTTAAAACTAACTAATTAACTATGAACGCGACAGAGAGTGAAGGAAATAATCGAATAAACCAATGATAAAGACAATACCCAAGGAAGAATCCACCTAGACTTCTTTTATTATTTTGACTCTGAATTAAATGATTTATTCACTTGCCTTGATCCATAGAAATCCCTAAATTATGTTAATATCTCCTTCGAGACTAAGAACAACTGACTCTAGGTTGATTAATTGAAATCTCTTTCTAATTAAAACCTATATTGTCGTTTTAACTCGATCTATGGATTCCCTTATTAGATCTGACTCTAATCCGGTAGATTTATGTCGTCCTACTTCTAGGATTGTCATCAATTCCGCTCAATTATGCTAGATCTACTCTTAAACAGGGACTTTTGCTCCACTGAATAAGCACATCAAACTTGAATTAATATCCTGAAAATATTAAAGCTAGAATTAAGAACACATAATTAAGAACAAGAACAAGTATTTATCATGTAATTCAGACAACTAAATAATAAGATCCATCGTAGGTTTCATCCTCTCTAGGTATTTAGGGAATTTAGTTCATACTCATAGAGGAAAACACCTCAAAATAAGAATAACAACAAGAAATGAAAAACCCAATAAAATTTCGAAGGAAATTTGACTGGAGATCTTCAATCTTGGAGTGGATCTACTTCCGAGATGATTCCGACGGCTTCCTTTGAGTATTTTCTTTGTTCTACTCTGCATGTCCTCTTTAGGTCTTCTTCTGGTGTGTTTTTATAGACTTTGGAATGCTTAAAATACCTAAAAATTGTCTTTTTTCACGTGAAAGTGAAACAGGGTGCGATAAGGACACGGGCGTGTGAATCCTTAAGACAACCTGTTTTGTCCGATTTTGGCCCGTTTTCCACTCCTTTTGCTCCCCTATGCTCACTTAAGTATAAAAACATGAATTTAAAGGATTAGGAGCATCAAATTCACTAAATTATATAATAAATCATCCAAAAATATGCTAAGCATGGGATTAAAATGTGTTACTTTTATGGTTTATCAATCTCTTTCTAATTAAAACCCCTATTGTCGTATTAACTCGATCTATAGATTCCCCTATTAGATTTGACTCTAATCCGGTAAATTTATGTCGTCCTATTTCTAGGATTGCATGCAACTCCACTCAATTATGCCAAATCTACTCTTAACCAGGGACTTTTGCTCCACTGAAATAAGCACATCAATCATGAATTAATATCCTGAAAACATTAAAACATGGAATAAATACACATAATTGAGATCAAGAAATCAAGTATTTATCATGTAATTCAGAAATTAAATAACAAGATCCATCATAGGTTTCATCTTCCCTAGGTATCTAGGGAATTCAGTTCATAGTTTGGAAGGAAGACATCTCAAAATTAGGAAAACAACAATACATAAAGAAACCCAAAAACTTTTAGAGAAATCGAATAGAGATCTTCAGTCTTGAAGGAGATCCTGCTTCTGAGTTGAATCCATTGGCGTTCTTCGAGTAAAATCTTCGTTCTTCTCTACGTGCTCCCTTAGATCCTCTTCTAGTGTGTATTTATAAGCTTTAGAATGCTCAGGAACCCTAAAAATTAGCTTTTTCTGCGTGTTAGGGAAACAGGGTTCGAAATCGACACGAGCTAGCACATGGGCGTGTGGCTCACACGGGCATGTACTCAGCCCGTGTAGGAATGGCCTGGTCGTATGGATCCTTAAAATAGCCCATTTTGTTTGATTTTGGCCCGTTTTCCGCTCCTTTTGGTCCCTTATGCTCTCCTAAGTATAGAAACATGAAATTAAAGGATTAGGAGCATCAAATTCACTAAATTATATAATAAATCATCCAAAAACATGCCAAGCATGGGATTAAAACATGTTACTTTTATGGTTTATCATGTTTACCAAATCATGAAAAGATCTTGTTGAAGAAGTTTGACCAAGCAATATGCATGCGCCATATTTTCTTGTATGTTTAGAACTTCAGTGTTACTATTTTTTTTATTAAAACTGATACAAACTTTTAGTTGATGCTTTATATGTTCCATAAGTAGTGAATTTTAGGTTAACAAATATGTTTTGTTTAATTGCTTGTTTTATAAAATCTTTACTTTTTCTAAACTTGTTTTCAGCTTTTACTTTATCGACTTTAAAGGAAGATTTCAGAGACAGGAATAAAAAAATGGTAGATCATCTAGGGAAAATATTGCACCAATGGTTGGTTAGTTACTTCATTCAAGCAATAAATATTTCCATGATTCATAGTGTAGTAATGGTGGATGTAGAACAAGGGAAAAAAAAGGAAAAGTAAAGACCTCTAAAACAATAACATCGCCTTACCATTGATGACATTGGCGGATAAGCTTCTAAAAGTTCAACTAATTCGACAACATATAACTTTTAATCGAAAGGACCAAATCCGGGCCTATTATTGATGGCATTGTCAATATTATGAAACCAAAAGTGACTCAGATCCAAACAAGCTAGCATAGTTTGTTAATAACATCACTAGTAGGCAAAGAACAAAACAAGATACCAATGAAGCAGATTTTGTTAACATCGCCCAAGAGAATTTGATAAGTAGCATTTTATTACTCAAAGCATAATTGAATCTTTACATCAAAAGAAAATAATGATTATAGTTTGTTAGTAACATCACCAGTATGGTGTTAAACTAATGCATCACTTATATTTACATGATGTAAAACCAAAACGAGGTGAAAGTATCAATACCGCTTATGGTGCAAAGTTTATCCAATGCAAAGTTTATCCAACCTGTTTTCATTCTTCATCTTCTCCTCTTTTAATTCGTTCTGCACTTTTGAGTACAATTGACATGACTCAAGAACTTCGCCATAGTTTTTGCTTCGACAACATAATTTAGAAGATCAATCTGAAACAAGCCGTTGTGAAACCATATTAGGCGGTCTATTTGCATTATGAATACCCCAAAGGAATTTTGAATATATTGTTTTGTTTGTACCTTACGTTCATAATAGAAACAAAATCTAAGGGGTGAAATGCTTTTAAGTCCATCGTTGTCACCATAATATTCAACTTCAGTCCAATCTTGGGATGCTAGAGATAGCCATTGCAATGATTCTCCTTTACTAGTGTTAAAATGTTAATTTATATTTCTATAAACATTTTTATTTCTAATGAACAACAAGAAATGAGCCAATTTTAAACCACAAGGATATTAAAAAAAAAGGAGAGACCTTTACTATTTAGTTCCTTCGTTGCCGCACTTTGAGGATAAATTAACACACACATGTTTCATCTACAAGCAAACTCTTTTGAATTGCACATCAACTAATCATTAAACCACCAATTCCCCTCCCTTTGGGTGTTGATTTCAATATTTGTAAATTTGGCTTCAATCTTTTACAATAGGTGAAAGACGTGAGGAGCCTGTCAATATATCATCCATCACATCATTTCCTTTTCTTGAAGGAATTTAAAAAGAACTAGAATTGCTCAAAAATGAAGTAATGAATAGTCTAATATAATATAAAAATTAGGCCCAAATTAAGGGAAACCATCAAACGAACTCGTAGGAAAACCATGAAGTAAGATACTACTTGAAGTTTGAAATTACAGCTCATCCTCTTACTTAGAAAATCAGTAGCAATTAGATCTAATAGAGCCATATAAACCAGAATTTGAGCTGACAAAGAGTCCAAAATGCCTTCCGTAAGCAAAATTGTCGCGCTGTAAGGGTTGTGGGATGAATTAATGAGAGTTCCAATAGCTCAAGCAATACATCTAGCATAAACTCCATTTTTGAAAAAAAGAAAAGAAAAATCAAAGAAATCAACCGACAAATGTATCAATATCGTATCAGGTCAGAAATAGAAAGATTATTTTTTCTAAGTAGTTTACCCAAATCCAAAAATTGAGAAAAATCCTAAATTTTTTTACTTTATTATTTAAAATGCGAATAAGATATTTGCCAAAAAAAAAATGCCAATAAGATTAAATGTAAAAGTATAAATGTTGATTCGACTTTTCCGCTAAATAATTTTGACAATGTTAGTAAAACTGATTCTAATTATCAATAATAAAACTTAATGACGTAATTTGATTAAATTAAAGGTCTATGATTTAGATGAAAATAAAAGCTAAGTTTGGTGATTTAAAATGTAAATTACTCCCCTCCAAAACTTCACCCTTCAATCCCTAACGGTATGAGCAAATACTACAAGCTAACCTCGACTTATTGGAAGAAACCAAGGATGAAGTTGAAATAAAGCTGACTGCTAGAGCACATGTTAGAAACAAGTAGTTTTTGTTAAGGGAATCGATTTTTTCGAGATAAGTTTTTGAAGTACCATTTGATCCCCTCAATGGGATGTATTGTTTTCGAGTTGAGGTTTCATCCCTCGTTTCTATTGAGAGTTTTGTACGATTCACGAAGAGAAAGTGCCTCATTTAATGAACAAGATAGATATATTACAAGTATTCAATTTTGAGTCTTACATGTCGAGGTACTCCCATGAACTGTACACAGCTAGCAGTGAAGATGGGAGCTTCCTCCCTTCGTTCAAACAAAGAAAAACTTCATTTTTCATACAATGTCTTTACACTGGACAATGTCGTTGTTCCTTTGACCCATGAACAAGTTTTTCTGTCTTTTTTTTTAAAATATTTATTTACTTATTTTAACTTCTACCACCCTTTTTATTTTATTTTTTTCTCTTTGTCTTTCTTTAATTAGTTATCAAATAAAAGCACATTTGGAGACAATTGTTTTGCGTAGAAATTGCTTTTGTTAAGATATTGATGCGTCTCAGGTATTTCTCTTCTAAGTTGCTACCTTAATTGAAATCAACTTTCTATACATTCTTGTTGACAGATCAGGGTCATTGGAATTTTATATTAGATCAGAATTCAACGAACAGTAAACATAGATTGTATTTCTTTTTGTTTTAATTTTTCTTTTCGTGTTATTATTTCGATGAAATTGTTGTTTTCGTTTTCAGTTTGTTTTAGAAAAAACATTTTCTTAGTCATTGGTTTTATCTAAATGTGCATCAAGACCATCAATTTTGCTTTCACAGTAATTGTTTTCAATTAAAAGATATGGAAACTGGATAGATAATTAGGTTATAGTAGTTTAATTGTTGATTTTAGATTAAATTACAATGGACATTGTTCAAATTGCAGTGCTCCAATTAAAATGATTATTGTGAGTTAAGGTCTGTTTGTTTGCATGTAAGACATTTTCTAAATTGATAAAATTCTATCCAGTGTCTTCACTGTCGAATAACAAAAAGGAAAATCTTTCATAGCAACGAAGGGGAAGCTGTTTTCATTATCGAAGAAAACAATCCCTTATATTCTAATTTTATATTTTTTACTATTTAGTCCATGAAATCCAAATTTTTACTAGTTTATAATTTAATTCCTCAAAAACAAATTGTAAAAATTTAATCCTTACAACTAAAATTGTAAAAATTTTCAATAATTAGTCCTTGATTTTTGAACAGTTAAACTTTCATATTCTATTTTTCAAAATTGTAAATTCTCAAATAATGTAAATTAGTCCTAAAACTCAAGATTTTATAATAGGATCTGTTGCCTTCTTTGTACCTTTGTCTTAATACACTTACTCTAAGAGAGAGCCGCAAATCGACCTGTTTGTTTCTATTCTTTTTTCTTGAGGTTTCTCCCTCCCTCCCTTTTTTTTTTCAGTGACATTTTGATAAGTCTTACTTTTTCATGTCTTTGTAGGATGAAAGTAGGGTCCTACATGTTAAGCTGTAGGGCTAAAGAGCTGTCTCTCATTGCCATTATTTTTATGGCTGCAACTATTATTATGTGGACATGTGACAGAAGTCCAGTATTTACTTCCTCACTACCATCCAATAATCAATTGTTACAACTCTCTTCAGGTGTCTCCCAAGCTTCTATGAAATAGATATATTTGACAAAACATTTATGGGGAAGAGTACTTCTACTTACATGCTCACGATAGCTTTCCTTCCTCATAATATCTGGTGCAGATATTAAAAGGGTGCCACTAGAACCCAAAAGACATGTCAGAGAAGATATTTCTATGTTGACACAGAGGAAAGTTATACATAACGAAGATGAAGATCATTTGGATAAGACACTTTCTATTGATACTGCCAAAAGTTCTTCAGACTTTGAAACTATTCAAATTCAGAAAAAAGGTAATCTACTTTATCAAATTTGTTAATGTTGCAGTGGATATTGTTTTATAGTAACTGTTACGCTCAATCATTTTTGTTGAGCATCACCAATATTCTCATCGACTCATGGTCATAATTTTTTAGCTGCAAGCTGAAATCTGAGGCTTAGAATGACTAATGTCAACACTTACATATTTAGATGAAGCATTTTCATTGGCATGGGAGATCGATTGTTTTCCTGCTTCTTATCTGTCTTATTGTGAAGTCATCAATGATTATTAGAGCATATGAATTGTTCATGTTTTCCGCATTCATATTCCTGTATGAGTTCACTTTATGGAAATAGTAAAGATAAAATTTTGCTGGTTTTTAGAGCGAAGGTTATAAATCTTAGCCAAGAGTTATTCGTTTTGTTTTCAGTACTTTTTTTCCCAACCTCACACATAGGTTTGGTATGCTATTTACAAGGCTGTAATATCATCCAATATTGAAACAATTTTTATTTATATTCCTTGTCTATGTTATCCAGACTCAGGGTGAGACAATGGTATATATCAGCATTGTTATGCTCAATTTTTTGTAAGTTTTTCGTATAGTTAATCATACCCCCATACCCATGTCTGAATGTGTGTTGGACGCAAGTACTCTAGGGAAAATGATTAGTACAGGTAATATAGTTCATAGTCAATGGTAGTCGAAAAGCTGCCTGTGGCTATTATTCTTATGCTCCCTCTCTTTCTTTGAACATTTAGATGTTAGATCCATTAGGTCCATATTGTGATAATATTACTGATTACGGACTTTCATATTATTTGATCCTTGCTCCAGTTTGTAATTATGCTAAAGGAAAATGGGTTGTAGATGATTGACGGCATTTGTATTCTGGGTTTGGTTGTAAACAATGGCTAGCACCAATGTGGGCTTGTCGTTTGATGCAGCGTCAAGATTTTGCATTTGAAAAGCTAAGATGGCAACCAAAAGGCTGTGAAATGGAAGAATTTGAAGGGCCAAAGTTCTTAAAACGGTATTTATATCATAGTCTATGAATATTTTCCATTTTTTTCTGTTTGAACATGGTTATAAGTTATAACTCTTCACTTGGTGCTTCCAACTCAACCTATCAAAAGAAGTGAAGAACTGATATTTGCCTGTTCTGAAGTTCTAAGACTTAGGTTTCATGGATTGGGCCTTTTGGCTTTCCCCTTATAGATACATTCTCTTCTCTTTCCAGAAGTTGTTTTACTTGGTCAGAGTTTATATGACCTTTGATTGGTTGTTCTAATTACTTGTTTTAACATAACCAATAATGGTTAGACCGTTTACGAATTCTTCTGATGCAATTACAGGATGCAAGACAAAACTTTAGCTTTTGTTGGAGATTCATTAGGTAGGCAGTAATTCCAGTCTCTAATGTGCATGATCATAGCTGGTAAGGATAGCTCAGATGTCCTAGATGTGGGCAATGAATATGGACTTGTCCTACCTCCAGGCAGTATACGTCCTAATGGTTGGGCTTATCGATTTCTCAGCACCAATACTACTGTCCTGTACTATTGGTCTTCAGGCCTCTGTGAATTGGAACCTCTTGATGTCAAGGACCCGCAAACAAAATATTCGATGCATCTTGATCGACCTCCATCATTTTTGCACCAGTTTCTGCACAAAATTGATGTCTTGGTTCTGAACACGGGGCATCATTGGAATCGAGGGAAACTCAGGGCTAACAGGTGGGTTATGTATGTTGGGGGTGCACCCAACACCAACAAGAAGATAGCAAATATGGGGAGAGATAAGAATTTCATAATCCATAACACTGTTAAATGGCTAGACTCTCAGCTCCCAAAGCATCCTCATCTGAAGGCCTTTTATCGGAGCATCTCCCCTAGGCACTTCGTAAATGGAGATTGGAACATAGAAGGGAGTTGTAACAATACCAAACCTATGTCTATAGGTAAAGAAGTATTACAAGAAGGGTCTAGTGATCATGCTGCTGTCAGTGTTGTAAGATGGACAGGGGTTAAACTTCTGGACATAACTGCTTTGTCTCAGGTGAGAGACGAGGGTCACATATCTCGGATCAGTATTACATCATCGAGAAGAGTCCAAGACTGCTTGCATTGGTGTTCACCTGGTGTTCCAGACACATGGAATGAAATCCTTTTTGCACAAATTTAGACATAAATAACTGGTAACGAATGAAGAATTTTTGCAACATGACCTGAGACATGAAAGTGTTGCCTATTCCTATCTTCAATTGGGCATTACTTTTGACGGCGTCCTTTAATCACATCTTGTTAATTATGACTCCTATTTCAGTCAAATTTGAGAAGTAATCTTTTAGTTAAACTCTGTTTATTTGTTTCAATCAAACAATGATTAGTTTAGATTATATTATTATTATTTGACCTATGAATTTAGCCTATAAATAGGCTCTTTTACAACCTTAGAAAATACAGTCATTAGAGATTAGAACTCATAACACATTTAGAGAATTTTGTGTTTACGTTTTGAGGGTTCTTTGTTTTCAGGTTTTCGAGGTTTAGTTTTTTATCTCCATCTTTTGTACTCTTCGTTCTTTTTCCATTATAGTAAATTATCTTTGCCCGTGGTTTTTTATCCTCTTTGGAGGAGTTTTTCCACGTTAAATTTGTGTGTTCAATTTCTCAATTTCTTCTGCTATTTTTACTTGTTCGATGCTTAATCGGGACGATCCTAACAAGTGGTATCAAGAGTTAGTTCAATTTTCATAGATCAGCCCATTCAGATATGGCAGCAACAAGGTTTGAAATTGAGAAGTTCGATGGTGAGACAAATTTCAATCTGTGGCAAGTTCGGATGATGGCAATTCTAGTTCAATCAGGTTTGAAAAAGGTTGTTACCGGGAAAAAGCCTGAGAATCTAAATAAAACAGAATGGGAAGAGCTTGATGAAAAGGCCTTGTCTGTAATCCAGTTGTGCCTCGCGAATACGGTATTGCAGGAGGTATTGATGGAGAAGACCTCATCTGCCTTGTGGAAAAGGTTAGAATGCGGCTAAGTCTCTGGCTAACCGTTTAGTGTTGAAACAACGTCTATTTACGTTTCGCATGAACGAAGGTGAGCTTCTTAGAGATCACATCAGTCAATTCATTATTCTTTTAAATGATTTAAAGAATGTTGAGGTTCATATTGACGATGAAGATCGGGCTATGCTATTATTGTGTTCTTTACCCCCTTCATACAAGTTTTTTAGGGAGACCCTGATTTATGGCAGAGACAAACTCTCGTTCGAAGATGTGAAGGGTCATTTTTTGAGTAGAGACAAACTCGACAATGAGCTTCATTTGGATAGCAAGGCAGATAGACAAGCTTCCATTTTGATAGCATAAAAAAACAAGACAAAAGGTGTCGCTATTGTAAAAAGCTAGGTCACATCAAAGTAGATTGTTATAAACTGCGAAAGAAAAAAAGTTGCTGAGAGTAACGAGGAAGATGTAGCTGGTGTTAATTTGGCTGATGAAAGTGGTGATGATTTCTTGTTAGTGTCAACGAGCAATAACTCCAAGCTCACGTCCAAGTGGATCCTAGATTTGGGATGTTCTTTCCACATGTGTCCCAATAGAGAATGGTTCTCCACATACAGTTCGGTTGAAGGTGGAGTTGTGTGCATGGGAAACGATTCATCTAGTAAGGTAATTGGTATTGGTACTGTTAAAATTAGGATACACGATGGGACGATTAGGACACTCTCAAATGTCAGGTATGTACCTGATTTACGAAAGAATCTCATCTCCTTGAGTATTTTAGACTTGAAAGGATGCAGAATCAACATCGAGTCGAGCGGCATTAAAGTATCTCGCGGAGCTCTTGTTTTGTTAAAAGGTAAAAGAACTGGCAGTCTTTATATTCTGGAAGGTTCTACAGTGACCGGTGAAATCGGACGTCCCTCGTCCTTTACAGAGTCGAAGTCAACTCATTCAGAGCGGAGGCAACTTGTTCATAGGAGGGAAAAAGGTATGACCGTTTCGTTGAAGAGAGGTTCTCTTTTGGATGCAGGTTTTGAAAAGTTAGGGCACTGTGTTCGTGAAAATCAAACTCGGGTTAGTTTTGATTTGGCAGTGTACAAGTCGAAGGCTAGAAGTCTTCCAGTTTCACGGATTCGACTCAGTTAATACCTTGCATGGCAAAGACGGCATTGTGGAAATATAAGTCAAGGTGGAGATTTGTTAATTATGACTCCTATTTCAGTCAAATTTGAGAAGTAATCTTTTAGTTAAACTCTGTTTATTTGTTTCAATCAAACACTGATTAGTTTAGATTATTTTATTATTATTTGACCTATGAATTTAGCCTATAAATAGGCTCTTTTACAACATTAGAAAATACACCCATTAAAGATTAGAACTCATAACACATTTAGAGAATTTTGTGTTTACGTTTTGAGGGTTCTTTGTTTTTGGGGTTTTCGGGGTTTAGTTTTTTTATCTCCATCTTTTGTACTCTTCGTTCTTTTTCCATTATAGTAAAATTATCTTTACCCGTGATTTTTTATCCTCTTTGGAGGAGTTTTTCCACGTTAAATTTGTGTGTTCAATTTCTTAATTTCTTCTGCTATTTTTACTTGTTCGTTGCTTAATCGGGACGATCCTAACACATCTCCCATAAAAAGGCTTCCTCAGCTCATTTTTGTGATATAGAACCCCTAATTTTGGTGGTTCATGTATTTATAGATTTAGTTTCTAGAATTTTTCTCTTGGAGTAAAATTTAGCCTGACACAGGAGCGAAGCCAGGATAATTTTTTAGGGGGGCCGGATGAAATTTTAATTTTTTATAGTTTATATCTTTCTAATTTGTAAAGGATTAAATCAAATTTTTATAATTTTAGAGAGGGTCAAAGTGCAATTTTACTTTTATTAATTTAAAATTTTAAAAAAAGAATTCAAAGGTCTCAATAGCAATTTTACCTTTTAGGGGGACCGGGGCCCATGCCAGCCCCCCGACTTCGCCCCTGGCCTAACATTAGGTACTTAACAGTCTCTGAGGAAGACAAAAAGCTTACATGGGATAGAAAAAATAAGACTAAAAAAATGTGATATAGAGTTGGGTATTGGAGAGATGACCACAGCAATTACACCCGTGTATTAGTTAGCATAAGTGTGTGTTTGCCATTTAGGTGAAATTTTTGTCAATATAAATTTGTTTCTTTGTCCTTTCAAGTGGAGTTTGTCATGTGTGTAAGGGCTAGTTTGGATGGGCGGTGTGTTTACCTCCGGTGAGGTTAAAAATAGCGGTGGCAATGAGATTAGTTACTGTAGCGGTGAGATTGGACACTGTAGCAGTGAGATTAGAAACAGCGGTGGAATATGTGTTTGGATTCAAACGCAGCTGTAGCGGTGAGGTGAGAATATAAAATGACTATTAAGGACATCATATTAGAATTGATATATAATAGAAGTTTTTAAATTATTTTACTTATATAAAATTATTAAAGTATGTGAATTTATAAATTCATTTAATAAAATATTAAAATGTATCTTCCAATATTTTATTATAAATATTTTAATGCATTATATAATCAATTTAAATTATTTATTAGATAAAATAAAAATTATTTTTAATTTTTATAGTTAAATATTTTTTATAACAATGATAAATATAATCTCAACTCAAGATTAAAAAAAAATTGTCACATGAAATTTAAAAGAATGTTCAGGGGTGATGAACCTGACAAAAGGGCAATGCATCTCATCAATTGGAATAGAATTTACTCAAACAAATCGATAGGTGGCCTTGAATCAGAAACATGCATGCAATAAACATATATAGCTCTTTTAGAATAATAACCTTAAGGTTTGAATGGAACCTTATTAGAAGCTATGGCAGTATTAAAAGCAGAAAGGCATATCATTTATGAACTTGTATAATATTTTTACATATATTAATAAATTTTATATATATAATAAATTTTATATTTTAAATTATTTTTACATATATTGCAATGATTTGTTTATAAATAAATAAATCAAATTAAATATATAATAATACTCAATTATTAGGCTAAATTATTAACTGTCATAAAATGAAAACAACCAAGTCAAATTTTGTAAATGTGTTAAAAACAAAAAACAATATTGAATAATTATAAACAAAAAGCAATATTTGGTTAGTTCAACCATTTTATAGCAAGAAAGAAAACCAACTTTTGTTGCTTATATAAGTTGCAAGATAACAAATTGCAAAGTTAAAGCTTCTTGTACATTTGCTTCAACCAATATTCCTATTTCAGACTATGCATTTTATAAAATCTTCATACATGGGAAAACAACTTCTCCTCCAATCTCGAAGAGCAGAAGCCATGGAAAAGACAAAACAGATGTTATCATTATGCTTCAAAATGGAATCATAATTAAATTATCCAACAGCTTGGTCCCAACATTAAAGACTACTTATGCTTGGTCCCAACAATTTCTGCAAATGCTTGGTCCAGTGCTTCTTGTCCATCAGCTTCATCATGCCCATAGCCAGTACACCTAGCAAAGTGCTGGTCATAAAATAAGCATATTAGTAACAGATTAAAAATTATAAAAGGCCATGCATATCCACACACAGATATACACTTTTATGTACACAGATATTTCTGTACAATGCCATAAGATACCTCAAAGATTATAATAACATATTTAAGCAGGTCATGGTTTCTCAACTGCAAGTGAATGTGTAACTTACATGAGATCCAACCCTAGCATTTTGAAAAGCTTTAAGAACACAGGAGGAATTGCAAGCGACCAAATTATCCACACCTCTGAATTCATTTGTAGTGATTGTGCCATCAGTGTAGCTAGCACAGTAAACTTTTAATATCTCAGCCAGCCTTTCCATAGTAAATTTTTTAACAAGCAGCTGTAATTTCCAAATCAAAGAAAGAGTTAAATGCCATGGATAATGATCACTGGGTACACAATGGGTAACAAAAGCAATTGAATGAACACAAGAAAAATGAACATACAGATTTGTCTCGAAGACGCTCTGCAACAAGTTTTATAGTCTCAACAGGAACGGAAGCAAGAGAATGACAAGTAACATCAGATATCACAGCCACAACTTGCTTTCGAACATTTTCATCGTAGTCTAACAGCCGATCACAGAGGGCAGCTAGAAAACGTAGAACAATATCAAAATCAGCAAAGTACCACACAAATGAATATGTAGAAGACCAAAAGAAACTTACAGATAATTTCAGCAGCCTCGGATCTGGAGGGATTCGACAACAGACAGTTCTTAACATGTTCAAGTACAGACATTCGAACATCAACAACTCGATCAGTCAACCTTTTCAAAAATTCTGAAAACATTAGCCAAAATGCTTCACATATAGTAGAGCTTGGCAGAGCAAAGAGGTCCCCAACCAATCTCACAGCTCTCAAACGAGTGTCTAATTGATCAGTCTGCAGATATTGGAACTTGGACACCTCAGAAATTTTCATGAAACTTCTATCATCTTTGAATACAACTTATTAAAATAAGAATTAAAACTGTCAAATCCTCAATAGAAAAACAAAGTCAGTCGTTACCACAAAAGTTGAATTCAAACAGTCCAGAACTACAAACATTTCAACTTCAAAAGCATCATTAGAATTATTTTAGAATAAGGAAATTTTCACAGAACAACAAATAAATATGCATTTGCATGAAGAGCAAAATCTTAAAACAGTTAGGAAATTAGCAAAAATGAAAAGAATTATTGTTAATATGTGCTTACCAAAAGCTCTCCAGTAAGGTATGGGACGACTCCTGATAGTATCTGAGGAGCACAACAATAAACATCATAGATAACTTCATGGTAGTCAAATTCACTATTTACTAAATGATTATCTCCAGACATCAATGATATAAGAAATTGTTTTATGCCAGCTCCAAGTTTTCCTGAGCACTGCTCTATGACATTCATAGCAAGTCTCCTTGCAGCTGGAGTAACATCCTGAGATTATAGATTCCAGAAGTAAATTTCCTTCCAATTAAGATTTATAACTTCTACGGAATACATGAAGGAAAAAGCAGATAGCAAACAAAGAATTCTTACACTTCTCTTGCGACCTAAAGCAGACAATATAATAAGTAAAAGATCATCTCGAACATCTTCGCTCTCTTCTAAAATGACGACCATGATTGTTAGCATGGATGATAAAACACTTTCAGAATGGTCATCTCTGCAATATGTAGTAAAACACATACCTTTAGTCCAAGATAATTATGAAATATAACTGGAAAAGCTATAGATAACTTTTTGACCATTGCATGGCTCCCACAAATTCTCAGTGTGAAGACAATTTAAAGGGAAATGTAACTTTAACACACCAAATCAACCAAAAGACAGATAGGCGTATATTTTTTCTCTTTTCCTGTTTCGTAGGAAAATCCAAAGACAAGCATGGTCCAATAATGAATTATGAACAAAACCCAAATTTTCTCTTTTCCTGTTTCCTAGGAAAATCGAACCTCAACCATTCTATTTGATAAACTCTCTCTATTTGAAGTGCAGCAGAGGGTTAAGGTGTTTGTTTGTTAAATTTTCCAGTGTTAGGTAAGATTGCCAAAGCAAGCATACATCAAGCAATTTGACAATTTCAAATTAGCCAATTACAATAATGAATAAGATGCAATCCAATCTAATTTTTACCCAATTTGTCGATTGAAAGAGCTGAATCAGCTTCATCTCAAACAGTAAAGGGGTTGCCCCACTTCCTACCGAATTGCAGAGTTAATACATTTAGAGCAGTCGATTTTTGACTGAAGTTTCTGAATCGATTTTGTCAAAGTTCATATGGAGGAAAAAACAAATTGGATGAGTAAAAAACTTACTTGGTAGGGATGGGATACTCGGGGAAGAACTTGGCTAAAATCTTCACCACTTCACCACGGTGGAGGATGCTCTCAGCGCAGAGGTAGCGGCCGGAGGCAGAGGGATTCTCATACACGAGAAGGTTGGGAAAGAAATAAGGTTGGGAAAGAAATTAGTTTAACAGTATGGGTATTTTGGTCTGATGAAAACACCAACTGCTCCCTGACCTTTAATTGCTGCTTTCACTCCCAGTTGATTTTCAGCAGACCAGTGTGGTGGGGATGGGTTTTCACTGAACCTTGCTGCTAAACCAAACAGCACAGCAGTGCAGTGGGCAGCAATTATTTAGGCCAATCTCACCTCCCTGGAGCCAAACGGGCATCCAAAGGGAGCCTAAGACGGAGAGGAGTTGTTCTTAGATATTTGACTGGGGGAAAATGCTTAATGGTGCAGTTGATGGACCCAGTCATCGGCTAAGCCAGCCCAAATATTTAAAGAGAATTGAAGCATTCCTTTTTCTTTCATATTCTGTTGGAGGATTAATTGTATGAAAATGATGTGAAATCACCTTTCTTTTAATTATAATTAGTTCAGTAGACTTTTTAAAATTAATTAATTAAACTGAAATGCCACGTAGGAAGAGTCAGTGGCCAGCTTGGCCTCGCATTCATTCAAATACCCATCGAGCCGTTGGTAGTTGCTTATAACCAAAATAAGTACTCTTCAGGCCAATCTCCCATCTTCTTCATTTTCCAACGCAACCAAAACAACTGATATACAAACCATAGTTTGATTTTTGTTTAATTTCAATAAATTTGATTCGGTTTTATTCGTTTATAATTTTTTATAATATATATATATATATATATATATAATTTAGTGAAAGTAACTTCAACAATTATTAAAAATATTTTAAGTTCAAAAAAAAACAATGAATTCAATAAATATGATTCAACTACATTTGATATTCAATTTTTTAAATAACAAAATAATATAAATTAATCATGATATTTTTCCAAAATCACTTGAAACCCAAGTTTTATTGCTTGCATTTTTTTTATTATAATGTAACTAAAAAAATTAATAAAGTATTTGTTGATATCAGAATAGATTGATTGATTGAATCGAAAATCAATCCATCTCGATATATAATATATGATTCGATAAAGAGAATGAACCAGCCTTTGTACAAACTTCTTGAAAGCTAAAAGGCCAAAAATCAGAATTAAAAAAATATAGCAGTCGAAGCTTTCTATAAATTTTTAATAATGTTTATTATTATTTAAATCTTGAATGAGTTAGTGTTAATAAAAAAAATTAATAATTTCACGGTTGAATCTAAATTTTGAAATCTGACAAAAAGTAAGAAGACTAAATTTGATGAAATAAAAGTTTAAAGATTAAATTCTTAATTTTTGAAAAGTAGAGGGAGTTATAACGTATTAGAAACAACCCGGAAAAAAAATAAACCAAGACGAATAAGGTGGTCACGCCAATTCCAAGAACCCGATCATCCGAGTATGATCCCAGATCCCTACAAAATTAGTTTCTCCGTTCCGTACTGTCTAAATAATAATCTCTTTCGTTTTCTCACGTAAATAAGAAGAAAAAAAAAGTAAATATATATATCAAGAGAGATTTTTGTTTAAACTTGACGTCGGCAATGGCGGAAGATTTTGCAAGGGCGGTGGAGGACGGGCTAAAGCTAGGGAAACGGATATACATGGGGAAAGACAGAGCGGTACAGCCTCCGAAGCCGCTACCACTAATGGAGCGGTCAATGCATTTTTACTTGCCATCGGCTCCGATGGTGTATGCGGTTATATCTGACCCGAGGATTGTCGACAACCCGGATATTCCAAGTTACCAGCCTCACGTGCATGGAAGGCTTGATCCACCTGCATTGATTCCTCTACAGATGAACGGGGTCAATCTCGACGTTGATTGTTATGGCGATTCAGCTTTTGTTCAAGTTTCTGGGATGTGGAGGGTTCATTGCGTTATGCGTAGCCGTTCCTGTGATTGTCGCATTGCTGTCCCCTTGGGTGACGAGGTGAGTTCTTTTCAAAGCTTTTTAGCATTGTTTTAGTGTTTTATCTTAACTTAAAATCATCCCTTTTCACCCAAGAAGTTCTGTTTGCTATTTGATTCTAAATGTACGCTGTTGTTGTTTCTTTTTCTTTTTTTTTTTTAATAATTTGATAATTGGAAAACTACAAAGCTGTAAACTTCAACTAAGAATTAAGGGAAACAAGAACAACTTTAAAAACAAACTACAAAGCTGTAAAAGGGTTGTTCTGCAGCCATTTTGAAGGGAAAAAAATGATTTTGATGTTGCTTTTCTATCATGTTGGCCTCTTGATGTGTTTTCTTTCAACACGAGAAACATATATATTTTTAATAATTTAATGGTTGTCAAGCAATAATAAATTATTTGGCTAACAGGGTTCAATTCTAGGTGTTGAGATTGATCTTCCTACAAAATCATATTCTACAGAACTGATTGGAGTAGAAGAAAGTAAAGGTATTCAGAATATAGCCAGACCAGAAGATGGACAGTTTTTGAAGCCTCATATATTTACATTAACAATACCAAAGGTACACCAATGTCTCAAAGTTGTAATGAATTTACTCAATTTTCTTTTAAATCTATTGTTTTGAATGGATGTTTGTTTTATATCTCCAGATCGATGGGGGTACTTATATTTCAATGAAGCTTCACTGGTCTCAGAAATTGTCATATAATGACGGCAAGCTCACTTTGACTGTGCCCTTCAATTTTCCTGAATTTGTTACTCCTGCTATAAGGCAAATCCCAAAGAAAGAGAGGATACAATTGAATGTGAACTCTGGTATTGCAAGTGGAATCGTGTACCAGGCAGTGAGTCATCCTTTTCAGGTGCATATTTGATTTAGGACCATTAAACTTGTGTTTTGATTTTTCTTTCTTTTGACTTAATGATGATATTACTTCGTTCCTTGTTTTCATTCTTCTCATTGTTCATTTCACCCTTCAAATTTTCAGGAATCAAAACGCGATGGAGGGCATATTGGTCTCTTATATGAAGCAAATGTTATGACATGGTCCCATACTGACTTGAGTTTCTCATATGGTGTAAGATTTTGAAAACTGGTTGCTATATTATCTTTTCTTTAGAACTACAAAATAACAGTTTCATGAAACATGTATTTACCTAAGATCTTAATTAAAACAGGGATTTGTCGATACTTTTATCAGAAATACCTCAAATTGTTATGATCAAGATACTTATGATCACATCTTGTCTACATCCTTTATAGGTGTCTTCCGGTAACATATTTGGAGGTGCCCTTTTGCAGTCTCCATCTTTATATGATATTGATCAAAGGGACATGTTCTGTATTTGTCTTTTCCCAGGAAGTCAGCAAGGGAAGAAGGTTGGTCTAGCATTTGTTTCTTGCCTTGGTTTCTAATTTGATTCTTCTTTTTGGTATCTATCTTCAACCTATTGGATATATAGGTGTTCAGAAAGGAGGTCATATTTGTTGTTGATATAAGTAGCAGCATGCGAGGGAGGTCGCTTGAGAGTACCAAGAATGCAATAAACACAGCCCTTTCTAAGCTCAGTCCTGAAGATTCATTTAACATTATAGCTTTTACTGATGAGACTTTCCTATATTGCACGTCCATGGTGTTGGCTTCCGAGGAATCAATTGAAAAGGCCTCTGAATGGATGTCCAAGGAACATAGTGAGGGGAACGGTACAAATATGCTTATTCCACTTCAGAAGGTGTTGACACATTTCCTTTGTTTTTTATTGCACTTCCCACGTTTTCTGTATTTATTCAAGAGAATAGAAAATGATTTCTTTTTTGTTTTGGTTCCTAAGAAGATAGTTTAAGATACTATTCTTTCTCATGATTATTACCTTTTGCTTATTTTTGTCAGGCAGTTGAGATGCTATCAACCACACCTGGTTCAATTCCTATGGTTTTTCTTGTTACAGACGGGGCTGTTGAAGATGAGAGAAAAATTTGTGAGTGGATGGATAAACGTATGAAAAATGGAGGGCCATTATGCCCACGCATACATACTTTGGGCATAGGTAAATAATTTCAGTTGTTTGGGTCTCCTATACTTTCAGCTATTAGCATAGTATTAATTTGCCTTTAAATTCGCTGAATTTATTTCTCATCATGGGTGAGAATGTCAGTCGTCTGCTTAGTAACTTGGGATCGTATACATCTCAATTGCTGAATCAGATTATATAATTTCTTTACACCATAAATTCTAGTTAACTTGTTTGGAAAATTGCAGGTAAATTCTGCAATCACCATTTCCTGCGCATGCTGGCTATGCTTAGCCGGGGGGAATATGGTGCTGCTTGTGATCTAGGTTTGTATGTTCTTGGACTTCATATTTGAACTTCAAGCTAAAGAGTTGTGTTCTTCAAGGAAATTATTGTGCATAGATTGCTAGAGATTCTTTTGAACTATCTTTCCTTTAGGGAATTCTTTTATAGATAATTTCCATGATCTATATAGATGAACGTTCTTTCTATTTTCTTTTTTATTTAAATAAGTTATTTGATTTCCCCTTAATGTTGGAAACATACTTGCTGCACCAAGGGAAAAGTGTAGAAAAAGGTTTAGAAAAGCTGTTTCCAAGTGCCAATCCCTAACCTAGAATTTGGATTTCGTATGAGGATCTATGGTTAACATGGAACCCTGAATGGTTGTGCTTTGGGTTGAGTCAAGTCCCCCCTTTTTTTACGAAAGCTTGAGTCAAGTCTTAGTTATGTGTAAATATGCTGTAAGTGGTCCAGTGATGTTGCTTACGAGAGCATAGTAGTCATCTTTTTTCTTGCTCTCTTAACTTACGTAGTTCTCTAACTTCCACAGAAACAGTGTTTCAGAAGCTTTAACTCTCTGTACTTCGTAGTATTATGACTTATGAGTGTCTCCTTACAAGTTCTTTAACCTATTTCTATCGCTCAAATTGTACCTTGAATATAATGTTGAACTTAAGCTCCTTATCAAGTAATCTTTGTTAGTAAGTAAAATAAAAAAATACTTGTACAATATCTGAAAGCTTGTGTCATATATCATTAAACTTACTAATATTTTCTTCCTTTTTTTCTTTTGTCAGATACAATGGACTCTCAGATGCAAAAACTATTCAGTAAAGGTTTATCTACTGTTCTTGCAAATATAACCATTGATGCATTCGATGACCATGAGCAAATAGAGGTATGTGTGTCACAATGCCTTTATAAGTTCCATTCATCTATGACATTTTATTTTCCTCGTATCTACCATTCTCAATTTATGTTACTCGGACATGGGCCAATCCAATATTGGTATGCGTCCAATATAAGTACGATAAAAAATTTCTACTAAGGTTTTTGATTTATTTGGAGAGTCCTTAAAGGGTCACGTCCCTATCCCCATGTCCAATAAGTTGCCTGAATATCACAACAAACACCTTACAATGATGTATATCATGATTATTATGTTGCTCCCTCACTCTCTGTCATGCTTAACTTGTATGTTGTTTATATATTCATGGTTTCTGTACGTTGTTAGCGATCATCATTTTCCGTTATTGCAATTTAGATTCTATCCATTTTGCAACAACCAACATGATGCGTGTTTCTTCTATAATGTCCTGGATAGGTGTACTCTTCATGTATTCCAGACCTTTCATCTGAAAGTCCATTGACAATATGCGGGAGGTGCCAAGGCAGTTTTCCTGACACTCTTAAAGCTAAAGGCATCTTAGGAGATTTGAGTAGTGTTATTATTGACTTGAAGATAGAAAAGGCTATGGACATATCTCTTGACAAAGTAAGGCGCCTACTACTCAGCTTATTCATTTTAATTATGTTTTGCTGTACTATAATCTAGGGAATGCTCTTTAGTCTTTTCATTTTTTTTAGGGGGCAGGGGTTGATGTATCTTGTCAGTTCCATGCTAATTTTGTGTAATTTTTATCTAGTAGAAATTCTACCTGTTGTTAAAATCAGACCTATTCCATTGCATTCAATATTTGAACTTCCAACTGGCCCTTGTTTATATTTGAATTGCCATGTCTACAAATTTTACCTTGCTTTGTGAGGGTAAGATTTTTTTAGTTGATTACATTGTGTATTACAAACCTCCTAATGTTCTATCTCGTTCCAAGAAGCTGTTCTTATCTCTGGGGTTTGTATCTTTTTTCTTTCTGGTTATGTTTGACATTCTCATTGCAATTTTTACACTAACTGCTACTTTTCATAATTATTGTGCAAGTTTAAACGTTATTGTCTGTATGCCTCCATTGATTTGCTCCTGCAGTATTTTATATAATTTTCCTCTTATAGATTTCAGCAAGGCAGCAGATTGATCTACTCACAGCGCAGGCATGGTTTTCGGAAAATAAACAACTTGAGGAGAAGGTTTGTTTCTCAATATTCTTGACATTTCCACAAAACCACCACTTTAATTTAAATGCTAGCATTGCAATAGTTGGGCTAACCAGTCCTTTCAAGCAGAATAGCCTTTTGCCCCACACATTAATCTGGCTATAGATTTCCCAAATCCTAAGGTTGCTCAGTGGCCACCTTAGGTAGACCGTGTCTAACCCTTTTTCCTCCTATAGTAATAAATGTTGCTGATGCTATTGGTTTGTACATGGCAGGTTGCTAAGTTGAGCTTAAGGACTTGCAACATCTCTGAATATACCCGTATGATTTTACTTGAAAAAGGTAAAATTGAAAGAGATACAAATACTACCGGAGCTCGAAAGGTATGCTTTTGTATGTAGTAATAGGATACCACCGCATCATATCTTTCTTCACTCTTATGAAGAAGCTTGGGGTTCTCTGAGTACAGGTATCAAAGAACGGCGACGCATGCAGACTTTTGGATTCGGCAGAGCCCAAAAAGATATTGCTTCAGATCCTTACAGTAGGCTTTGGTGATCTGCTTGCAACTGCCGAAAACATTTGTCCTGGATCTGAAGAAGAAATTTTGCCTGAAGTTGCCGAAATGTTAAACAAGGCAACTTCAAATTGCTGCGGTCGGCTGTGTGGACATTGCTGTTGCCTGTGCTGCATCCGATGTTGTTCAAAGATGAGTAATCAATGTTCCATTTTATTAACACAACTGTGCGGTGCTGTAGCATGCGTTGGCTGCAGTCAACTTTGCGCACTCTGCTGCCCACAAGAAGGGTAATGAACCCATTCCCACAGTTTGATCAACCTGCCATTATATTAACACTGCCATGGGCTGTTCTGGGGCTGCCTTCAATGTTTGAAAATCGTTGTATATTGGTGTTTATAACGACTGTTCTGCCTTGTATATTGGTGTTTGCAATGTGTAAATTGATATTAATTATTATGTTACTTTAGTTTGAAACACCCGATATACACATTCACAGAGTCTTTAGCATCCCTTGCTTGAAATCTTGAAATTCATTCTTCATTTGCTGCATCACCGGATATAACGAACTCGAAGAACGAATGTGATATGGATTGTTTCAGAATATATCATGAACAACAGCAGACGGAATTTTTAAAAAACATGATACATGCAATTTGTATAACTAAAGTAGCAATCCTTAGACATGGAGCTCAGAATGACTTTCACTAGCCAGAAGATGCTGTTCAACATGTTCCTCAACTTCCAACTCAGACTCTTCATGATGGTTGTCTGCCTCTGTTTTTCTGTGTAAGGTCTCCTGGATTTTTGTTACACCTTTCTCCATGGGTCCTATTGCTTGATTTATGGTTAATACAACATCCTCCATCACCTGTATACGATGAAGTTCCCATGGATGTTTGAAATTTCTAAAATGTTTCAAGTCTAATATGCAATGAAGGAACACGACTGACTTACCCGGTGACCACCTTCAACAACTATGTCTTGGACACTCTCTTTGATGCTTGTTCCAGGTGCCTCCACCTGAGTTTCTGTTTTTTCTACCACGGCTGGTTTTTCCTCATTGCTTTGCTCTACCTTCAATGTTGCTTTGGTTGTTTCAGCGCTGACCATTCCCTTTCTGTTCTCTGAAACCGGGAGAAAATGATAAGGTTCCGCAGAGAAGACAAATACATGAGCAACGGCTGCAATTGCCATCTGCCAACAACATACACAATATTTATGGACTGAAAAAGATTAATTTCCAAAAAAGGAGATTATCCATCGACCGGCAAATTAGAATATGCCCAAAGTCCGACAGAGATGTTTATCAGGCACAACTTACTTCTATACAAATACAAAAGTCTTGCAATGCAGTCTGCATTTTCCCATGTTTGGGCAGAACCCCATAGGCACAGAGCAGAGCAATGCCTACTCCTTGCCACCAAGTGGCAAACACAATAGCTTTGAAACTGATAAATTTTGCCAGTGGCTTTATAGGTCGAAGCCTTTCATGAGTTGCATCGTAGAACTGCACAAGGCAATATAGTGCCCACACTTGACTGAAGTTCATAACTACTGTTATGTATGGGTACCTGCAAGAGAGCAGATAAGAGCCAACTTCATTAGGCTTTATATGAAAGCATACAAGGGATTGCACAAAAAACCATCATACATACCCATAGGACCATTTGAATTCCCCATCACCATAAACACCAAACACCTCCAGCAAAAGTGCTAAGAACGCGCACAGTGTCTTCAGAATCATCTGAAGTTTACCAGCAGATGTCAAATTCAAGGAAATCATCACAAACAAAATCAAATGAAAGTCATATTAAATTGTTACGCCGTACATATTGAACGAGACCGAATTTTTCTATTGTAAGCAAGTCTTTCCCAAGGAGATATGGACGGAAGAAGAAGTTGCAGAACGACTTTTGATGTATCTCTTCTTCTTCTTCTTCTTCTCCTCCTCCTCCTCGTCCTCCTCTTTCTAGCAATAGCTTACCTAGCCGTTTTCTAGATTCATTTTCGAGAAGATGAATAACTCTTGTTTCACCACCTGGTGAAAATTGTCTTACGCTGAATGAAGCTTGTTTTCACCTTAATTGAGCTAATAGCAAAGCTTTTGTAATCAAGACAAGTCATGAAGATGTTGCTTACCTACTTACCTATACAAGCAATCAAATATCTTCCGAAAGAATATAAGGCAAAGGCTTCATAGCAACTTCTCAAAATGTCACAGGCAAGAGAAAATCTTGGGTTCCACAATGATATAACCTGTGCATGTAAAAGAAACACATTGCCTCCTAGTAAGGAATTAGGAGAAAAGATTTAAAGTTCTCAATTACTTTGCACTTGAAAGGGGCGATACTCAGGTGTGTAAAATTTTCTATTTCCTTTTATATGTTCAAAGAATTATATCTCGTATCCATGTCAAATATGGTACTGAATATGCTTTAATTTGAGGTGAGGATAGATTCTTTTTGGTCCCATAATTGGTAATTACAGGATAGATAAGCATTCTAAAAAAGGCAAATAGAAAAGATATGGGAAACTTACTGACTCAGTAGCGTAGACAGGAACCATGAACACAATAGAAACAATCCATTTTTGTTCCTGGGAAATTGACCAATTAATAACAATCAACAATTAGCCATAGAATTAGCTTCAGAGTTAAGAAAGGCAAGTAAAAAATCCGCATCCCTTATAAATAGTTTCGTTGGTATTAACACATACAAAAGTGAATCCTCACAAAACAATCACAAACTGGAAATAAAACAATGCAGGGTTTGGAAATGGGAAATGAAATACTAACAGCAGGATTTGTATAGAATCTAAGATGCTGAAGAATGAGAAAAAGGGAGAGAATGAGAGCTACAAGTGCAAACAATCCTCCTATGATAACTGCTGGATGGTGAAGATAAGTATACGCGTCTTCATAGGCTAGAACGACATGGCTGCTGCAGCCTGCCATTCCTGTACAATACAATCTTATTAATTACTTGAACGATATAAATTACAAACTCATCATCTTAAAAACCTAAGTCTACCTAAACCCTAAAACCTGAAAAACAAAAACACATGCAAGTTGGAAAGGAAATCTTTTAAAAATCACAGGTTAGAAGTGGAGATGAATTAGAAGATAACTATGAGATTGGCTTGGCAGTGTGAGTTTAGAGTTGAGAGATGGGACTTACGTATCTTTGCCCGCCATGCTGCCACGTAAAAGTTACATCAGAGGTAGAGTCCTTTATTCTATGACACCTACGTTTCAAGTTCTCCAAATTTATATTTTAACTCAACTACTTTCCCTTTTTTATTCTTTGAAACGACTCATTTTGACTTCAATTTTCAAATTAATGCATTTTATTTTCCGTAAGGGTTGTAGGGTAAGAATTTTGAATTTATCTAATTCGGGAATGATATTCGATTCAACATGGAAAGTTATATTGCTATTTAATTTATTAAAAAGTTATAAAATAATAACTAATTATTTTATTTTATTTTTTATCTCCGACCAATTAATGAAAAAATGAAAAAATAATTTTTAAAATTGACATAATAGCAACTTTAACTCTTAAAATTTATACATTGTGTACATTTAATATTGATTCTAAAAAATTAACCATCAACATTTAAACATCGGTTAATTTGGTCTTTTTTGCAGTTTTTACTTTTCTTTATGACATTTTCACCTAGAAAGCTAAAAAAACAAATTTATCAGCTAACTTTGAAGGATAATATACCAAAAATGGAAACACATAAAAAATCTAAGATAATAATTTTTATCTTTAATCATTTTTTAAAATTTAACCCTAAATGTCTCAAAGAACAACAAAACTATAAAAAAAAAAGACCAAATTAAACAATGTGCAAATATTGAGAGTTAAATTTTTAGAATCAAGACTAATTGACACAACTTATAATGTTGAGGGTTAAATTTGCTATTATGCCTGTAAAACCCCTTACCCGTATCCGACACCGGAATAGGGTACGAGGCATTACCAGACTTATTCACAAGCAGACATTCGAAACCGAGACATGAATTTCCACTCAAATTTAAAATTTTTCAAAAACATTCATATCGTCCTTAGAACGAGGCCT
The DNA here is from genome assembly GCA_005393395.2 of Gossypium australe. Classification (NCBI taxonomy): domain Eukaryota; kingdom Viridiplantae; phylum Streptophyta; class Magnoliopsida; order Malvales; family Malvaceae; genus Gossypium; species Gossypium australe. Next base: position 123,637,292 of record CM016619.1, read on the forward strand.
AAAACATGCATCGGAAGTGGTTCAGGACTAAACCGAGAACTTTGGGAACTTTTGGAGGACTTAGAAAATTTTTCATGAAAAAAGGGTCACACCCTATGACACGCTCGTGCTTCAGGCCGTGTTCAAATTAGGGAGCATTCTGTTTATGACGTCATCATCAAATTGAGGTCACACGGCTAAGTCACACGCCCGTGTGCTTAGGCCGTGCGATTGATTAAAATTTTATAATTTTTCATAAAATAGGTGCAGACTTCACACGGCCAGGTCACACGCTCGTGTTCGAGGCTGTGCTGTCCACACGGCTGAGACACACGCCCGTGTGCTCATTATTAAGCATTCTGTTTTACAACAATTAAGGTGCAGGGGACACACGGCCGAAACACATACCCATGGGGCAGACCGTGTGTCGCACATGGCCTAAACACACACCCATGTGTCTACCTATGTGGAAAAATATAAGGCTATTTACCAAGCCTTTTTGCCACCCTTCCATGCACCAATCTATACAACAAAACATAGCACTAATCTAAGCATATACTTTCAACACAATCAGCCATACACAAGGCATCCACACATCATTCACATTGTATCATTTATCACATACAAACATCACATACTTAGCATCTCAAACCATGCAATTTCCCATATTCATGAGAACATCATCATATGCATATATACTTAACCAGTATTAGCCAATTTCAATTGCCATTTACAAAATGAATTATCAACTATTGAAGCCATCACTTATGGCCAAATCAATTATGACACATAATAAAAAGACCAAGTCTCTATTCATGCCATAACTCAAAATAATGTAATCATAGGTACCCAAAATGATAATTTGATAGTGTGAATGGATCTCCGACCTTCTTCGATCCCCGAGCTGGCTTGGTGACACTAAGGAAAAGGAGTAAGCTTTAAAGCTTAGTAAGTTCCTATGCAAATAATAGGCATCATACACACTTTAACATATATTTAACATAAATTAAATTAACATAAACGTCATTGTGAATTCATAATCAAGCTTAGTATAGATGTTATTAAAATCTTAACATCATAACTTACTCAATCGAACCAATCCGAGGTTTCATCACATATCGAGCTCATTAAGCATGAGTTTATGTACATACCTGTACCAACTTGCAGCTTACCATAATCTTTCACATCATACCATGGTCTTTCACAACTTAAACTTTGCCGTTAAGTTTCCTGTTGAACCACTTGGAATACTAAAGGATACTCAGAAAATTTCACACTTATAGTACTATACCAATGCCATATCCCAGATATGATCTTACATGGAATTTCATATCGATGCCAATAGACCAGCTATGGTCTTACACGAAATCTCATATCGATGCCATATCCCAGATATGGTCTTACACGTAATCTCAACTAACCCTAATGTCATGACATTTGTATCCTATCTATTCCTAAGGTTCAATCGAGATTTCTCGCTTGTCATAACTTTGACAAATACTTCCATAGAGTCAATCACAATTCATACAAATTTAAAGAATTTAAAAAATAAATATAACAATGCATTATTTACATATGAGCTTACCTCGGTACAAAAATAGTAGGAAAGGATTTAATTGTCAAACACCTTATTCTTTCCCCGATCGAGGTTCGAACTTTGTTTTTCTTAATTATAATAGAAAATTTAGATTATTTAATATTCACATTACTCAAATCAGTCCAAAAATCACATTATGGAAAAATTACATTTTTGCCCCTAAACTTTGACATATTTACATTTTTCCCCTAGGCTCGTAAAATGAAACGTGTGTAATATCTTTAATGTATAAGCCTAGCCGAACCATTTTTGTAACTATAACAACCCACAATTTGTATTAGAACACACTTTTACTACATCTTTTATAACTTTTACAAATAGGTCCTTTTTAAGCATTTTCATTAAAAATCACTTAGTAAAAGTTGTTTATTACACATCAAACTTTCATTTTCTACCACATAACATCAAAACACATGCATTCCATACATGGGTCAAATTTCAAACATGAACCCTACTTCAAAATAATGGTAGAAATAGAAAGATTGGGTGAATACGACTTCAAAAACGTAAAGAGCATTAAAAACGGGGCTAGGATGTATTTATAATCAAGCTTGAAAGATGAAAAAACCCTAGCTATGGTGCTCTCCAAATTTTCGGCCAACGTTGAAGAAAGATGAGCTAATTTTGGCTTTAATTTCCCTTTTTATTCTTTTATTTACCAAATGACCAAAATGCCCTTCACTTAAAACTTTGAAATTTTACCTCACCATGTCCATTTTTGTCCACTATCTTAACAAATGGTCTAATTATCATCTAAGGAACTTATATTTAAAATTTCATAGCAATTAGACACCTCTAGCATGTAGAACTCAACTTTTGCACTTTTTACAATTTAGTCTTTTTGACTAAGTTGAGTGCTCAAACGTCAAAATTTTTGAACGAAATTTTCACAAAGTCATTCCGAACTTTGCTGTGTCAGATTTGTGGTCCCGAAACCACTGTTCCGACTAGGCCCAAAATCGGACTGTTACAATGCCATTTTAAAAGTTGCAAAGTTATCTTCCTATTAGTAATTTAAAGGTTGATGATCAAAAAGGGAAAAAAATAGAATAGTTGAGTGACCATTTTATAAACTTTTCATAGTTGAGTGACCAAAAAAGAAATTTACAAATAGTGTGGTGACTACCAATGTAGTTTACCCTTTTTTTTTATCAGTGGTTTAGTTGACTAAATTGATATGCATTTAAAGGTTAAAATATGCTCAAAGTCATTGTAATCTTTTTACATTTGAAATTTAGTTCTTTCACTTTTATTTTCGATATTTTATTTTTTTTCGAATTTGAAAATTCAAGTTGAATGGTTTTCTAATTTTTATAATATAGATATTGTTTTTTAAAATGTATGTATAGAAAAGTTGTTTCCTAAAATACATTTTCTTATGCGTACCTTGACAGTCTGTCTCAAGTTTAGTGTGGTTGTTAACACTGCTAAGTTTTTCATACCCCATTAAAATTAGGGTAATTATTATGATATGATTACAAGACCTCAACATTGTTGGTGTTGAGTTCATTGTCAAATATTTAAAGTTTAAATGACAACAATTTAATCTAATTTTGAAATGTCTAGGGATAACATTTAATCCTAAACTCGACATCTATAGATGTCGATTTGTGAAAAATAATTTTGAAAAATGGATAACACAATCTAATTAAATTTTAACAAAATTTTAAATGGACATTAACACCCATAGGGGTTGAGTTTCAATTAAAAACTTAGCAGAGCCATGACTTTAAAACATGTAATTAACAATCAAACTTGTTAGTTTTTTTCACAAAAAGCCAAAATAAATCGTCCTCTACATTCTACTCTAAACCCAACATATCTAAGTATCTTGAAATTATAATTTTAAAGAATATTGTAATCACTGCCTACTTATTGAGACCGAATGAGGACATGTTGCCAAGAATGCAACAACATTTGAGGCTAGACTTTGCAGCAATATGAGTATATATCTCCCTGACGGTAGAATCAATCTCTAATTAACATATATTGGTTCTATCACACCAGCCAAATTGGGAAAGGTAATTTTGTATCATCATTCTTGTTTACTCTGATTGCTTGAGACCTATACACACTACAAGAAAATAGGGTTTTAGCGGCGTTTTTAGTGGCATTTGGACAAAAAATGCCACAAATATTAAACATTAGTGGCATTTGCAGGAAAACGCCACAAAAAGTTGAGCAATAGCAAACGCCGCTAAAAACGGTGCAATAGTGGCGCTTTCGTGAAAACGTCGCTAAAAATAGAGCAACAGCGGCGTTTTTGACACAAACGCCGCTAAAAAAAGTGCAATAGCGGCGCTTTGGTGAAAACGCCGCTAAAAATAGAGCAATAGCGGCGTTTTTATCACAAACGCCGCTAAAAACAGATCAATAGCGGCGTTAGCAATAGTTCCATTCTCATCTAGGGTAACCGACACTCGTTTCGATTTGATTCGATTTAATTTCCATTTTTTTCTTATTTTTGTTTTGAATTTAATTTTATTTTGCTATTTGAAACTGACTTAATTATGAAAAGTTACAAATTGATAACTAAACTATTTAGAAGTTTTGCTTTATCGAAACCCCTAAACCCTAACTATTTATATTAATTAAAATACAATTTATTTTTAATTGAATATTTAAATTCTTCAAAAAAATAATGACATGTAGAAAAAAAATTGAAAGTAAAAACATAGAAAAATATATGTTAAAAATTAAAAAATTAAGGTTTCGGTGTAATGTGATGTAAGTTTAACTTTAAGGTTTCGATGTTAGATTTTATAGTTATGACAAGCGTTTAGGATTTTAGTGTTTAGTGATTTAAGGTCTAAGGCCTATGGTTTTAGGGTTTATGGTTTTGAAGTTTAAAGTTTGAGCTTAGGACTTGGAGTTTTAGGGTTTAAGGCTTTGATAAAAAATGTATTAGAAAGTCATTTTATTTTAAACTAAACGGCGCCATTTTGCTCTCTATATTCTCACCCATCATCCAAGTGCCCATCATTTATTCTTTTTGACACATAGAAAAAATTTGAAAGTAAAAATATAGAAAAATATATGTTAAAAATGATAAAAATTAAAATAATATTATATCATTATATTTTAAGGTTTTTTTTGGGTATATGACTGATTGTTTTTTAATTTATATATTAAATAATTTCAAATTTTAAAGATTTCAATTTTAAATAATTTTAAAGATTTCAAACTCCATCTAATTCTTTTAAATATTACTTAAATTTAAAAAAAATTTTATTTGAATTAAAAAATTAAAATACTATTATTTAAAATAATTTAAAAAAATTTTGGGTATATGAGTGATTGTTTTTTAATTTATATATTAAATAATTTTAAATTTTAAAGATTTCAAAGTTTATCGAATTCTTTTAAATATTACTTAAACTTTAAAATAAAAAAGAAAATTAGATTGAATCTTTAAATATATATTAGTTCAAAAACATTAGCAGCGTTTTTTGATAAAAACGCCACAAAAGATAATAATTAAGAGTTTTTTTTTATAAACACCGCAAAATGTATTTTATTTTAATTTAAACGACGCCGTTTTATTAACTTTTTAGTGACGTTTTTCATAAAATGCCACAATAAATCGAGTTTTAGCGGCACTAGGTAAAAAACCCCGCAAAAGGATATTTATTTTGGACGCCTTAATTTTTTCCCTCTAAAATTTCCCCCCAATTCCTAAATTTTTCCCCAAAACGCGAAAGGAAAGAGGAAAGTATCAAGGAAGGTTGGGATTTTCTTCGTCTGCGATTTTGGAACTTTGTTTTTTATGTATCATCTTCTTTTATTTTTTTTCGTAAATCTGTTGGTGAAGATTTTGGCAAAAAGAGAACATGAAGACGACGAAAAGGAGGCAAAGTGATGAACCCTACGGACGCCTATCGTAAGGAGCTCCGTAAGAAAGAACTCAAACGGGTAAAAGTTCAGTTTCATTTTAGGGTTTTATGTTTCCCTTTTTTACTTCATTTTCTTCTTTATTTAAAAAAGAAAATCAATTTCGTTCCTTGTTTTGCCTGTTTGAATGAAGATAAATGCAAAACGATTTCACCTAGTTTGAATGGCTTAGGTTTTTGCTGTTATTTTACTAGTTATTTTAATCGAATGAATTTGCAAAGAACAATGTTGAATTCGAGGGGAATTATTGGCTTCCATGTTAATATCTTGTCTCAAATAAGCTTTTGGAAGTTAAAAAAAAGTAGAACATAATAGTGTCTCTTAATTTTTATTTTGTTGTTTTGGAACAGAATTTGTAAATGTAAGTGATTGTTTCAGCTTAGAATTCTATTATATTTTAATGTTTTAATAGTTGTTAACAGAACAAGGAAAGAAAGAAGGTGAGACAGGTAAGGATTTTGAAGAAGGATCCACAGGCAATGAAGGAGCAGATTGAGAAGTTAGAAATGATGAGTAAGCCGTTCTATTATGATGTTTCATGATCACGATCTATTGATGATTTAAAGTCTGTTTAGATGCAAATTAGCACTTAATTGAAATGAGCAGAGCTTAATGGAGATGGTTATGTTTTCAAATTAGGAATTTTTATTTGTAATAGACTGTACCCATTTTTTCCCTTAGGAAATTTTAGGACTGTACTTTAATGCAGAAGACTGAACAAGCCTTAAATGCTAGCTGATTTTCTACTCTGTTTTTGTCCTTCTTTCGAGGAGGTTTCAGTAACTATCTTTGTGGCATTCAGATATTTCCTTGAGCTTGAGATTAACCATGTGTAAGGTTGAACGGGGTAATTATAATCAGTTTGAGAAATGTATTCCTGTACTCAGCCTTTTGCTTCCGCAGTTCACCTTGTTCTTACTAGTATATTTGGGTATTTCTTTACTAATTTCAATTTGAAATGCAGTCTGGTGCTCTGCCAATTATATTCATTAACTTTGTTGAGTTATTACAGAGGCTGAAGTTGCTTTAGACAAAGCAAGAAAACACACAAGAACAGACAACTTCAAGACATACTTAACCTTATTTTAAAGAAAAGGAAGGTAATAATTTAAGTGATTAACAATTGGAACCTTATTTTAGGATCTCTTCCTCGTGTTCAAGATGGTGGAATCTTGGTCCAGAGACCCATTCCATGGAATTACTTCCAAAATGCTGTTACATCAAGCTGTGAGCTTTTGCTTCTATCTCTTAATAAGTTATTAAAATATTTTGAAATATTTTTTGATGAAAAATATATGCATTTGTTTGCTTTTGGAAGATACTTTTGCTTGGTGAGATTGGGAAAGATGGGAACAGGAAATTGATTGGATGGCTCTCCAAGGTATCAACTTGCCACTAGCATTTACTGGGCAAGAAACCATTTGGAGAAAAGTTTTCCAGGTTATTTCCTTATATAAAGTTTTCAAAATTTGGCTAACTTAGCAAACTTTATTCATTTTGCCTGTCTTTTCACCTTTTCTTTCTTGTGGAGAAACGCTAGTCACATGCACAACCCTCCACCAGCAACTCTGCTCTCCATGCTCATGCATGTCCTCTTGAAAGATTTCTGGCATTGATGGGGATAGGATGCCACTTAGTCTGCATCCATTTACTAGCTATATTGATAGTTTATTTTTTTCCTTTTTATGCTGGACTCACAAATGGTATCTGCATTGAGGTGGATGACGTAATTGAGCATGGCTTATTTGCTTGTTCCCTGCTCTTTCTGAACTTCTAGCTGAACCTTATTTTATATATTTCGGTACATAATACTAGTCTTTTAAAGTTTGTACAAAGTTCTATAGCTAGTGGTTAGATTGTGAATGCTAAATGTTCTTTGCATATAGATATAGTTGTCACTGACACTATCAAGGTTAAGACAAAGTCCTATATATATATATATAGTCATAGATTGCTCACTTCTGCTCAATATGCATTAATGCTGACCGAAAGGTGTATAATCAGTGCGCTAGTAGTACCTTTGTCATTCATTAATTCTTTATGTTCCCAGAAGTACTTATTATTAGTTTTATCTCCCACATACTAATAATGTGTTAAAATTGTTTGTTTTATTACCAGTAACAACCTGGGCTGTTTTACTTTTAAATTTTCATTAATAAAATTGGAGTTGGCCTCATTGGCTAGTTAGTTTGCTCTAGGAATTATTTTTGGATAACCATCATTGTTTCCAAAGTCATGAATTCAATATAACCAACTCTAATTTGGATCACGTATGGGAAATTTGCATAGGTAAGTAATTCGGAAAAATTTTAGAACTCTTTTTGTCTTTGGCTTGATTAATTTGGGTTGCCAACATGGCAAGTCTAATATTAAGGCATTTTAAGCTCAAGCTAATGGAAAGCATCTTTACCTTCCTTTTCAGAGTATGGTTCCTCATTCCCCATCATTTAATTCATTAGAATAAATGCTGTGATACTTTTTCTGGAACGTTCTTTTAATGGCATATTGTAATAACCCTAGGTAGAGAAAATTTGTATTGTTATGATAGTGTTGTAGTTTTGAATCTAATAAGTTGCAATTCAATGCCAGATGGGGTGGACCGCTGCCAGAAAGTTGGTTTGATGGACAATAAACTTCACAAAAGAAAATTCTTGCCCGAATGTATGAACTTGGAATGACTCCAGGTACCAGTTGCCATTCCCATCCATTTTCATTTTTCAAAAAAAAAAGAAACAAATTACTTTTCATTATTGTTCATTTTTCTTTAATGAATTAAATTTGTGAATGATGGAAAGGATAAAGAAAGAAAAGATGAAGAGAAAGTTGTGTATTGCTACTGATTATACATATATTTATACAGGTGAACTCTATATATAAGGAAATGAATAATTTTAATTAATCCTAATGGATCCCCTAATTGCTTATTGATTCTTTTCAGATCTCTATAATTACATTAATATATAGGTAACACTCAAGCTAGAGCATAGATATTAATCATGCCTAGCTTGTTACATAAGTAGTTAACTCGATTTCCTTTAGTGCCTTTAAGAACAAATCAATAAGTTACTCTCCTGTCTTCACATAGCTAGTAGAGATTATATTATCTAGAATTTTCTCATGAATGAGATAGGCTTGAGCCATTAGTTGATTGCCCTTGCTTTTTCTTCATCAACTTAAATTCCATGTTGTGACACCAAAAATTTGAGAAAAGTGACTCAATCTTGGAAAAAATGGCATTTCTTGAAGTTGCCAAATAGTTTTTCTTGAGTCTTTGCCTTTACTGTTAGAATTGGAAAATATTTATGGGGTTTTCTGGGTTAACAATGCTTATTATTATTTTATTTAAAATGGAACACTCTATTAGTGCACCAATGCTTAACTTGCTAAATTGGGTGAATTGAAATCGCCAGGTTTTACTGCTAGCACCATCAGCTTTCTTAAGAATACACCAAGTAAAAGATATAAAAGTAAATGGCCCTCTTAAGAATATTGTTTTCTTTTTGTCCATTAAGAATTTTTTTTTTTATTTTGACTATATTTCATTACTGGTTTTTCTAAATTTTCAAAAGGTTTTATGGACATGAAAGATATCTTGTTCCTAATTTGTTTGTGTTAAGAAATGTATTGTTGGAAAATTTTGATATTGGATTTTGTCAATTTTATTGATCTATACGACCCCCTGCACTATAATGGCCAAATATGGTTACTGGTCTTAGAGTTAGCTTGAGTTATGAGATATCTTTGATGTAATTCATTTAATTTTATATTCCCTAAACCATTTGCCAGCAGCATCAAAATAGCTGTTACGGAAATACAGAGATCTGAAGTTTAGAAGGTTACCGTTTCAAATAACTGTTATCTTTTGTTTCATGAAAATGGGTGTACTATATAGCTCACTCCATAGTTTTCGGTTTTAAGTAAAAACTATAATCATAAACTTTATTATTTAAATTTTGTAAATGCTGAAAGCCTGGTTTTGTTGCTCTGCAGATGATTGAATAATCCATTATGATTGTCTTAACATTTGATAAATTACGACTGATGGATTGGTTGTTGTTTGTTTTCGTTTTGTCAGGTAGCTACCTGCCTATGGATAATAGGCTATCACATATACTAGTGTAAGACTAAATTAGTTTTGCATGTACGTTTTATATTTGTTTAATAGGCTATTTTATTTATCTAGAAACCCTAATGAAGCATTTTCTATATAATAATGTCGTTATGCGCTACTTATTGTCTCTGTAATTTCTCTTTAGAACTCTAAACACCTGAATATAATCTTTTGCTTACGGTTTTTCCTGCGTGCTTTTGAGTTGGGGTTTTGAGTTATTCATCAATGGCGGACACAGAGACGTTTGCTTTTCAAGCTGAGATTAACCAGCTTCTTAGTTTAATTATCAACACTTTCTACAGCAACAATGAGATCTTTCTTCGTGAGCTCATCAGCAATGCTTCTGATGTAAGTCCTACTATTCTCTGTTTTAACTTTTTTTTTGGTCGTCAATATGGAGATGTTTTTTTAATTACTTTATTATAATTTTAAGGTATGGTTAATTGGATCTAATCTTTTTTGCTTTAATGCTTGTTGGTTTTGTTTGCTTTTTTGTATGGAAACAAAATTTGGGTTTTTATTTTCTCTTTGTTTTTAATTTATAGGCAGTGCTCTGTTGGTTGTTTATTTCAATTGAAAATTACATTTGTTAATAGAAGTTGTCATTCTGTCATTTGATTTGTTTATTATAATTTTAGGAATTTATAGTATGAAAGTTTAAGATTGAAATGCAAATGGTAGTCTTTGAATCTATGGTTTTCGAAGTTTGATTAAACCTGCAAATCGTTAGCATAGAAGTGGGTTTTAATTTTAGGTTTTATGATAAATTTAAAGCTAGTATCATTTAATTTAATTATTAAAAATTGTGGTTTTAGGCATTGGACAAGATTAGATTCGAGAGTTTGACGGACAAGAGCAAACTTGATGCTCAACCCGAGTTGTTTATCCACATTGTCCCCGATAAGACAAACAATACTCTATCGATCATTGATAGCGGTATTGGCATGACTAAGGCCGATAAGTTTTGTTATTGCTGCTTGTGCATTCGGTTATTCACTGAATTTTAATCAAGAAAAAGGTTCTAATGAGATTGTGTCTTTTTATTCAGATTTGGTGAACAATCTTGGTACCATTGCTAGGTCCGGGACTAAGGAATTCATGGAGGCATTGGCTGCTGGTGCTGATGTTAGCATGATTGGACAATTCGGAGTTGGATTTTACTCAACTTAATTGTTTAATAGGCTATTTGTTTAATTGTGCTGGTGCTGGATTTGACACTACCTATTTTCAGTGGCAGGAGCTTGATTTTTCTTGTAAGTTGGATAAACTCATTACATTATATAGACTTATGAAATTTCTTGTGTATTGGTTGAGTTTCTATTTGTTTGTTAAATAGATTTGTGCCCCTGGAACATAAATGGATTTGTATAGGAACTGTTATCAAAGTGGGTAGAGGGATAGGAATGGATTTGTATATAAATTGTTATCCAATTAAAGCTTGTTTGCGTGCTGTGATAATAGTGCTGCTCTTTTATATAATTCTTTTTTATTTTTTATTGCCTTTAGTGGCATTTTTAGAAAAAGCGCCGCTAAAGGTCATGTTCTTTAGCGGCGGTCATGGCCTTTAGCGGCGTTTTTTGGAGAAGCGCCGCTAAAAGTCATGACTTTTAGTGACTTTTTTTCTCATAAATGCCGCTAAAGTTTGCAGCGTTATTTTTAGCGGTATTTTTTGCGGCGCTTTTAAGTGGTGCTTATAAACGCTACTAAAAGTCTGTTTTGCTGTAGTGACATTTCATCTGCCATGTAGCGAAGTGACAATAACATTGGAAGATAGCATTATTAGTGGGGCTTTCAATAGGCGAACGTCTTGTAATTGGAAGATTTAAACATAATTTAAGGTAGGTCTTTTATAAAGCATTCAAAATAGGTATCAACTTTTCTTCTGATTTCAAAGGGCTTCGGGTTAAGTTAAACTGGTTGAAAAGGTGATTCTAGCATTTCCCAAAAAATCCAACACCTATTGATATTGATTGCCATACTAGAGCATACATTCTTCGCTTAATTGGAGGTATGTGATTGCCAGAAAAAAATGGCAACTTAGTTCATCGCATGTGCCTCTTATTGTTATCAAATTTCTAAATGGATTGTACATGTAGTTGAGGCTCTATCATTTTGGCATGCCTATATAGGGTGCTATGCAAAGGGTGAAAGTTGGGAATAAGGAACTAAATCACTACCTTGTGATTTTACAATCATGGAGATGGTATCAACTTTCGTGGATTACGCTTATACTGCAACACTCCAAACTCGGCCTAGAAGTTAGGCTCGAATCTGGCGTGTCACATGGAAGTGTTTTTCAAAAACCATATTTTCATTGAAAACCTTTCTTTGTTGTTGTTAAAAACTTGTTTGAGAATTAAAACCTCTTTGTTAAAACTCAAAACACTTAAGCAATTGTTATCTACTTGAAATCGTAATTACCTTTAAAACCTTATCTATTGCGGAAGCATATTTGAAATAAACAATTTATGAAAATGTGATGTTTAGAAATAGAGTTGCAGAAGCATTTTGAAAACGTTGCGGAAACGTAGTGTTTTGAAAACAGTTACCGTTTTGGAAATCGTATTTCACTTTTAGCAGTTAGAAAACATCATAAAGAAATATCAGAAATAATAAGTTAAAAATAAAGAGGCCTTATTACAAAATTATTAACCCAATAAATTAAAATAAAATGAAATAAAGTTGCTAAGTTTAACTTTAAAGCATATCTGACGTGTGGCCACCTCCGAGTCTTTCGCAGCTCCAAATCCTCTAAGACTGGAGATTATCTGCACAGTTAAAAACGGGGTGAGTTTACGAAAACTCAGTGTGTAATCCCCTTACAAGAGTAACAGTCAGTACAAAGCATACGTGAGTCAAAGCCCACTACAATATCATTTGGGTCATAGCCCATAACAGAATCAATTGGGCCTAGCCCAACCTAATAACAGAACAAGTGGCTTAAGCCCTATTCGATAACAGCCTGGGCCTAAGCCCTATTCGGTAACAATCTAGGCCTAAGCCCTATATCATATCAATGTAATGAACATGTAACCCAACCTTTAACCACTGAACTCTTCACCCGTACCAACCAATCTCTCCACGTGGGGACCATGTCGACCCACCCAGCCAAACTCTCCAAGCTTAGCACCGGTTGCGGCACTAAGTTAACAGAACGGCTTGGTGCCGTAGACAGAATGGCTAAAAGCTATGAATATCGCAGCATCACTGCCAGTTAACAGAACGGCTAAAAGCCATCAATATCGCAGCATCGCTGCTAGTTAACAGAACGACTAAAAGCCATAAATAGAATGGGTATCAACCATAATCAGGATGGAACAGAGCCATAATCAGGATGGCACAAAGATATCGGTAACCGTAATAAGTTTGGCACATAGCCATCAGCGACGGTAATCGGCACGCAGCCACGGGTCATTATGATTGACACAGAGTCATCAATATATATGTTAGACACATATCAACGAGTAAATACGATTGGCACAAAGCCATAAGTTTTGCAGAAAGGCTGAAAGCCTTGTACAGAACGGCAATGGGTCGTACACTTCCTCCGTAACTTTGTCCCAACCCCATGCAATATGTCGTCTATGTCATGCTCAATCATTACATGTGTATGCAAAATGACCAAACTTAGTAACAGTCATTTAAACATGTAATAAAAGCATATCAGTCATACAACCACAGTCAAATTAGTCAACTCATAGTCTAAGTCAGTCTACCCATAAGGGCAAAATAGTCATCTTAACCTATAAGGGTATTTCGGTAATCCTCCCCTGCAGGGGTAATTCGGTAATTCTACTCATAACTAATCCATGCATGCAGTGCATCTCAAACATAATCAATCATACAATTAACACATACAACATTAGTACCACCATGAAGGTACAACGGTCATTTAAACGGTTAGGAGTAAAACGGTCATTTCGCCCTGTAAGGGCATCTCGATAATTTTACCTGTCGAGGGTATTTCGGTAATTTCACAAATCAGGTTCGGTAACTTTACCCGTAGAGGCTATTTCGGTAACTTTACCCATAGAGGGTATTTCGGTAACTTTACCCGTAGAGGGTATTTTAGTAATTTTATAAACCAGGGGTATTTCTGTAATTTCACAAGCTGGGGGTACTTTGGTAATTTTACAATCCGAGGGTATTTTGGCAATTTAAAAATTAGGGTTATTTCGGTAATTTTACAATCCGGGGGTATTTTGGTTTCACAAACTGGGATATTTTGGTAATTTTGCAAAGCGGGGTTATTTTAGTAATTTTGCAAATCACCGGTATTTTGGTAATTTCAAAATTAGGGGTATTTCGGTAATTTCACAAATTAGGGATATTTTGGTAATTTCACAAATTGAGGGTATTTTAGTAATTTTACAAATTGGGGGTATTTCGGTAATTTCACAAACCATAGGTATTTCGGTAATTTTGCAAACCAAAGCATTCCAAACAAAGATAACGATTGAATGGGCCTAAGGCCCATTCTCGGCCCAAATGGGCCCACACGCTCGTGTAACCCATTTAGCCCAAATCTAGCCACTGATATGAGATTCACATAGTCCAATACAATATTTACTACACAATCATACAATTTATTCATATGGGCCCACTTGGGCCCACTTGGCACAAAGCAGCCTAGACTCATGAGAACACTCATGAGGGCCTCGACTATCGCGTTGAAGTTCCTACATGTGCGCTCGTACGCTCGTGTGGCTACCATCACCGTGTGACTGGCATTTCGGCATTTTCCGCTCTACTGCTAGAGTAGTGCGAAATACACACCTGATAGGAATCTGGAGTTAATCCGTGCTCCGACCACTCCTATGCCCAACGCCAACCAAGGTATGCTTACTTTCCTCATAGATCGCTCTATTTAAAGCCAACTTCTCGCCTAACCTCATGTTAGCCTCCCGATGTGGGATCCCTCATTCAGCAGAGTTTAATTCTAACACAAACTCTGGCCGTCCAATCCGCAAAATAAACACTCCCTTGCTTGACATGAGATTCGAACCTTTGCCTTCTCCTATGCTCCAGACGCTACATGCCACCACAACACAAGATCCTTTTGTGACTTAAACCATGCGCAACTAAATATAAGCCTATGGGCCAAAGTCTAAGTTCATTTAAAAAGAAATCAAAATGAATTGCAAGCGCCAAGACTTGAACCTTGGACCCCTTGCTTCCTCTATGGCGTCACCTCCTTGTCTCCCATGTGACGCCATTTGCCACTAAACCAAAACTCTTTTTTGTGTCATTTTTTTCCACATTTTATTCTTAAAGCCTACTTACTTACTCCCAGGGTTTTATTCACCTAAAACCAAAATTTCCCTAAAGCCCAGGTTTGATCCCGAGACTTCATAGAAGCCCCATAACCTTCCAAAATCACTCACATAATAGGTCCTACTTGCATTAGTGTCGTTCTCTTGTTCTCAAAAATTTTAAACGCTCCCAAGCCCAAGGCCCAATAGGCCCAATTCTACTAGGCCCAAATTCGAGTCGTTACATATACCCTTTCAAGCTCTCCGTTTCTCTTAGGATAGAAGGTAAAAGTAGAACTTTAAAATTTAAAATCTATTACTTTCCAAATGTTTATATTTATACTGACATTTTATATTATAATAGGTGGTTTGGGCATCAAAACCATATAACTTACCAGAAGGACAATTTGGTAGAGATATAAGCTAAAATTGATACACAATCCAATGGTTTGGTAAATTGTGTTTTTTATTGTCAAGTTCATTTACTTGGATAAATATCACCTCATAATGGAATTTAAATGCAATACTTTTTTTTTTTTTTTGCAGTTTGTATGAATGCCTTACCGAGAGAAAGGGATTATAGTTATACTACCACCGAAAGCACATCTGTACAACCATGCTTTTAATGTCTAGTCATTGCTTATATGCTTTTCATGTATCTAGTAGCTCTAGTTTGATGGAATATTACGACAATTTTGGATGATTTAAGAAATTCTAGTAGATTTAGAGAACATGAATCACTATCATTGATCTTGTCAAGAAGTCTTAAAATTTATATAACGAATGATCGAGCCTAAAAGCTAACTGTGACAACGACTTCAGGTAAGTGCACCTATCGAACAGTAGTATAGTTTAATGGCAAGACCGAGATTGTCGAACCCAAGGGAACCAAAAGTACTAATACTGACTTTCTTTTTATTATTTAGCCTAAGAATTAAGAGAATTATTGTTTAACCTAAAATTAACTAACTACTAAGCTGAAGATGCTAAGACACAGAGAAGGAATTGGGGAAATACTTTTGGGAAAAAAACAATTGATTAAGACAATACCCGAGGAAGAATCCATCTAGACTTCACTTGTTAACTAACTCTGAACCAGACGATTTATTCACCTGACTTGATCCGTAGGATTCCCTAATTTATATTAATACCTCTCTCGAGGCTACTAACGTCTAACCCTAGGTTGATTAATTGAAATCTCTTTCTAATTAAAACCCCTAGAATTGCATTAACTTGATCTATGGACTCCCATATTAGGTTTGACCCTAATCCGGTAGATTTTCGTCATCCTATCTTTAGGGTTGCGATCAACTCCGCTTAATTATGCTAGATCTACTCTTAAATAGGGAATATTCCTCCACTGCCTAAGGGCATCAATACTTGAATCAATATCCTGAAATATCAAAACAAGAATTAAGAACATATAATTAAGAACAAATCAAGTATTTATCATATAGTTCAGAAAACAATAACAAGATCTGTCTTAGGTTTCATCCCCCTCAGGTATTTGAGGGGTTTAGTTCATAATTATAAAAGAATACATCTCAGAAGAAAATATAAAACAAAACATAAGAAAAACCCTAAAACCCCCTGAAGGAAATTGAAGGGAAGATCTTCCGTCTTGAGTATGATTCCGGCTTATTGAGATGAATCAACTGGCTTTCTTCGAGTAAATCCCACAATTCGACCTCTCTGGCTTGGCTCCTCGGCCTACTTGAACCCCTTTGAAGGTTGGCCTCTAGGGTATTTATATAGGCTTTTGGAATGTCTTTCTTTGCCTCTAAGTACCCTATTCCGAATAGAATTAAAACAGATCATGTCAGGGACACCCCCGTGTGGCACGGCCGTGTGAATCGAATCCAGGCCGTGGTCAGGTATGCTAAAGAGGCACGGCCATGTGGCATGGGTCCAGGCCGTGTGCATTTCGTATTTTGGCCCATTTTCTCTATTTTTGGCCCGTTTCTCGTTCTTTTCGTCCTCCGGTGCTCCCCTAAGTATAAAACATGAAATTAAAGGATTAAGAGCACCAAATTCCACAATTCGGGGGATAAATCATCCAAAAGTATACTAAATGTGGGATTAAAATATGAACATATTACGGTTTATCAATCATCCCATAGATTTGCATTTGGGCAAAAGTGTAATTAGGCCGTTAGATTTCTCCAATACGTCGCTCATTGGGTCAATCGTCTCCTACATAAGCCACAAAATGCATTGTTTGAGGATGATAATTTGTTGTTTCCAATATTTATATGAAATGGTTTACGTCCAACAGTAAACAATAAATGTATCCCCCAAGATAGGCTACTGCACATTAGATCAAACATCCAATTTCACAACATTAGAGGAGGGACATGGAAGTGTGAACCCAAATTGCTACTAAAGGCTAATATGGAGGGAGAAATATACAATCGCTTCATGAAAATAGTATGTGACTATTGTTTTGATATTAAATATTGTGTATGTATGTTATGTTCATGAAGAGAAAGAGGAGAGAAGTGAACAAAAAGGGCTTGTTAAAGGGAAGGGGGTAGCAAAAGAGTGAAAGGAGAAGAAAAGAGCTCATTCTAAGTATTTGATTGTAAGTACTTCAAAAGTTGTACTTTATGTAATTAAAACTTAAATGCAAACATGATAAATTGGTTTTAGTGTATTCATGGGGTTTATTTTTATATGAAAATGTTGATATGTATTATGGAATATTTTTGAAAGTAAGATGTATTCTTATAATAAATTGAATAACTTATGTGTAGTGAATTTGGAGAAAAATGTGTAATAGCCCTTTTTCGGTGAGATCGGAACAGTGGTTTCGGGACCACAAATTCGAGTCAAAAATAATTTTTTTAATTTTATTTTATGGTTAGTATTATGATAGGAAGGTCACATGAAAATTTTGATACAAAAATTTTATTGATTATGTGGTTAATTAGGTAAAGGTCTAAAATGCATAAAATGCAAAAGTTGGATTCTAGTAGTTATAGGTGTTAAATAGCTATGGAATTCAAAACTTAAGGTCCTTATATGGTAATTAGTGTAACAGCCTGATTTAGGGGCTAGTCGAAACAGTGGTTTTGGAACCACTAATTCGAGGTCGGAGAAAATTATTTTAATGTTATTTTATGAGTTATAGCATGATTATATAGGTGTATAAAAATTTTGGTGCTTTAATTTTAGCGATTGCATGCTTAATTGCGAAAAAGGACTAAATCACATAAAATGCAAAAGCTCTATTTTACAAGCTAAAGGTGTCTAAAAGCCATAGAATATTAATTGGAGGTCCTTAATGTGCAATTAGACCCTTAGATATAGGGTGGCCGGCCATAGGGGACAAGGAGTTGAAAAATAAGTCAAAGTTGGTAGGAATTTGGTGACTAAATTGATGTTTTATAATAAAATAAAGAAAGGAAAAACATCATCTTTTCTTCACCACCTTCACCACCGAAAATTAGCAGCAAAAATAGGGGTTTGAGAGATCAAAAATTTCAGCAAGCTTTTCTCCTTACAAGTAAGTGTTTTGATGATCATTCCTTGGTAATTTTTGTACTTTTAGGACCCTTGTAGCTTGAGCTAGCTAATGAGGGGACTATTTTGCAAAATGGTTGAAAGTTTAGGGTTTTTCCATGTAAGCATTTATGTTGTTTAGTGCATTTTTATGGAAGAAAATGAGTCTTAGTTGTTATATAAACAACTTTTGTGAAAGGTGTTTCCATTAAAAACACCTAAGAGGACCTTTTTGCAAAGGCTGTAAAATAGGTGTTAAATGTGTGAAATAATAAGTCTTGAGAGTTGCTATAAGAGAAATAAATGTTCACCTAGGCTCGTTAAAGGAATAAATTTGATTAGAATTGATCTACGAGCCTGGGGGTAAAATAGTCATTTTGTGAAAGTCTAAGGGCAAAATGGCAATTTTGCCAAAGTATGGTTATTGAAATGTATTGATTAATGTACCAGCCCGATTTTGGGGCTAGTCGAAACAATGGTTTCGAGACCACTAAATCGAGGTTATAGAAAATTATTTTGATGTCATTTTATGTGTTATGGCATTAAAATATGGCTATGTGAAAATTTTGGTGCTTTAAGTTTTAATGATTTCTTGCTTAATTGTGAAAAATGACTAAATCGCATAAAGTGTGAAAGTTCTATTTTAATTGCTAGAGGTGCCAAATAGCTATGGATTATTAATTGGGGGTCCCAAATGTGCAATTTGGCCTTGTTTTAGTGAGTTGGCCAGCCATAGCATGCATAGGGGACAAGAGCATTTAATTTAGTCAATAATTGATGATATTAGTTGGTAAAATGAATAAAATAAGATGATATAAGCAAAAGTTATCATCTTTTCATTTAGTCTTCTTCTCCAACCGAAAATATCACCAAGGGAGGGCTTTGAAAGCTTGAAAATTTCAGCAACTTATTTCCTCTACAAGTAAGTGATTTGGGTGGTTTTAATTGATGATTTTTGTGTTTTTGGAGTCCCCAAAGCTTAAGTTAGCTAATGAGGGGACTAATTTGTAATATGATTGAAAGTCTAGGGACTTGCCATGGGAGTGTTTGTGTGGTTAGCTGAGTTTTTATGGAAGAAAATGAATGTTAGGGAGTTGTGAAACAACTTTTGTGAGAGGTGTTTGCATGAAAACACCTAAGTAGGACTTAAATGCAATGATTGAGATTGTGTCACAAATGCATGAAATAGTTGTAATTGTGAGTTGTTGTAAGAGAAATAAATGTTCAGCTAGGCTTGTTTTATGAAAAAAAATATGTTGAAAAATGATTTACAATCCTAGGGGCAAAATTGTAATTCTACCATAGTACAAGGGCAAAGTCATTTTTGCCTAAGTGTAAATTTTGATGCATTATGATCATAGAATGATCTAAATGAATGAATTTTATTGTTATAGATCAAGAAGAGCGCATAATTAACCTTGACCGGGGAAAAGGCAAGGTTACGAATTAAACCGTTAGTTGATGCGTTTTGCATCGAGGTAAGTTTATGTGTAAACTATACATTTTATATACGTACATTGTTGTTGTTGATTAGTGCATGGCATGATTGAGAACATATATGATTTGAGTGTATTGATTTTGATAGTCATTGTATAGTTCATATGAATGACTAAGTAGTCATATAAACGTGTGATGACGATACTTGATGGTGGGCTAAGTGCGATACCACTTTATTACTTAACTACGATGGGTTGTGTGTGATACCATCGTTTGTTATATTATTTAGTGGGCTATGTGCGAGACCACTATAAATATTCTTTTGGTGGGCTATGTGCGATACCACCCTATTAACGATTGATAGTGGGCAAAGTGTGAAACCACCGAGTGTAACACGCCTTGCCCGTATTCGAGCCAGAATAGGGTTTGAGGCATTACATAGCTGGTCTTAGTTAAACATCTCAAATAGGGTTATAAAATTTCATTTAACCTCATCGCTCGCACATACTCGGCCTAGGAGACCCTTAACATACTTCCGAGGAATGTCAGAGTCTTTCTAAGATCTTTCACGAGTTCGAGAACTTTTTAATAAAACAGGGGCCACATGCTCATGTAGGCCTAGGGCCATGCCCGTGTACCCCTAAGGCATGCCCGTGTCTTCCACCCGTGGTCGACACTGACTAATTTCACACGGCCTTGACACATCCGTGCCTTCTGAGTGTGTTCGATTCTGGCTTAGAATCACACGGCCTTGACACGCCCGTGTCACTAGCCCGTGTGCCAAACCTTGGCATTCTGACTTATCCACACGGCCTATACACACGCCTGTGTACTTCAGCCGTGTTGGGATTCAATTCACAAGTGCAAAATACAGACTTCACACGGCCTGGACACACACCCATGTGCTAGCCATGCCTCCCACATGGTCTAGACACACGCTCGTGTGTCTACCCATGTGGACAATTATCAGGCTATCTACCAAGCCCTTTTTCACCCTACATTGCATACATTCATATGCTCTTTCAAAACATTCTCAAATAATTAATTAAAACACATGAATTAACACATTTGATTCATAATAATGAAATCTTCCCCTCCATACATGGGGTAGAACTATTTTTAGTACAATTTCAATCGACTTTTATCTTCATCTATGTCTATATACAATCGTCCCATAACTTATTTAGGCCAACACGTTTGGCACATTAACAATGGCTTAATCAACCTTAAGTACTAGCCCTATACATGCCATAACTCAAAGGGACTTAATACCTCATACCAAATGTCTGCTCGATAATGTGAAAATATCTCCAGCGATCTCCAACCCGAGCTAACTAAATTAACCTATAAGAGATGAGAAAGGGAGAGGAGTAAGTAATATTTCTTAGTAAGTTCATCTGCATAAACTGACAAATATTGATATTCATTGAATATAGATAACCACAAAGTATTATACTGAGTTTTTCCCCTTAACTCATGGTTACTTACTCAACCACTCTTGAAGCTTACTCATTCTATCTCTTACCATATTCTTACCATGCCGCAAGCCAATTGCTCGTTTAATTAGTACACATTCCTGCACTGATCACCACAAGATCATATAAAACAACACATCAAACATTTTCAATAAGCCACTTATACTACTAATCTCTCGGTGGTTACGCACTTAGCCCACCATTGATCTCTAATAGGGTGGTATCGCACACAGCCCACTAATCATTTATACTTATGGTGATTTCGTACTTAGCTCACCAATCCTTTATAAGCGACGGTTTTGCACACAACCCATCGATTACTAATTAATTAGGTGGTAACGCACATAGCCCACCGATAATAATATAATTGATGGTATCGCACACAGCCCATCGATTACTAATTAATCAGGTGGTAACGCACATAGCCCACTGATAATAATATAATTGATGGTATCGCACACAGCCCATCGATTACTAATTAATCAGGTGGTAACGCAAAAAGCCCACCGATAATAATATAATTGATGGTATCACACACAGCCCATCATTACCATCAATAAGGTGATGTCGCACATAGCTCACCGTTATTTTTACATTCATGGACAATAATCCACATGTACATCTCTGTTTCAAATGTTCATCCGAGAACCCCCTCACACACTTCTATTCTTACTTAACTTTCTACAATACTCATTCTCATTCACACAATGCATTAATAAATCTATCTCATACAACTAAGGTGTATTGATTACACATAACCCACTAGAGGTTCATCATATACTGAATTCATCTCAATTCAATTCTAATCACATACTTGTACTTCTCGTGGTACAACCACGTACTTTCTCTCTTTCAACATACCTGTTGAATCACTCAAATTGTTAAATAACTCTCTTGAGTCTCATACACATAGTGTCACAATGGCATTGTACCCCAATAGGGTCTTACTCGAGACCTTAACTATTATCATATCATGCTATATACATTTCCCATTACTCGTAGATTCAATTCCCTTGTCATTTCATCAAGAGATATCTCACACATTCATAAAGTAAATATGCATTTCATACAACATTGGAACATTAACTCGTACGTAATTGCAACGTTTGCACATGAACTTACCTCGATGTTGAAAGGGCCGAAAGGGACCTTTTTGCCCACATTTCTCTTTTCACCCGTTCTAGGTCCAAAACTCATTTTCTTTGATCTAGAACAATGGAATTTACTGATTTAATCACTTATAAATCATAATATATCATAATCTACACTTTAGGAAAAAATGACTATTTTGCCCCTACACTTTGGCAAAATTACGTTTTTGCCCCTAGGCTCGTAAATAAAATTTTATCACATTTTCTTGTTAAACAAGCCTAGATGAACATTTAATCCTCTTATAACTATCCTCAATTTCAACTATTTCATGCCTTAATGAACAAATTATAACTTTTGCATTTTAGTCTCAATTAGGTGTTTTCATAACAACACCTTTCACAAAAGTTGTTTATCACCATCCTAACATTCATTTTCTTCCATAAAAACTCAGCTAACAACTTAAAATCTCACATGGTAAATCTCTAAACTTTTTATCATAATGCAAAATAGTTCCCTCTTTAAAAAGCTTAAGCTTTAGGGATCTCAAAAGTACAATTTTCTTCAAGAAATACCATCAAAATCACTTATTTGAGTGGAGTAAAGCTTGCTGAAATTTTGAGCTTTCAAACACCCCATGTTTGCTGAAACTTTCGGTGGAGAAGAAGAGAGGAAAGATGATATCTTTTTCCTTTCTTTATTTTATTATAAAACATCAATTTAAGCCACCAACTTTGACCAAAATTAAAAGCTCTTGTCCCCCTTGTCTACATGGCCGGCCAACACATCTTAGATGGCTTAATTGCCCTTTTTAGACCTTCAATTAATATTTCATGGCTATTTGGTACCTTTAGCCTACAGAATGGAACTTTCGCACTTTATGCGATTTAGTCCATTTTCGCGATTTAGCATGAAATCGCTAAAATTAAAACACCAAAATTTCCATACATCCTTATAAACATATTATAACACATAACATAACATGAAAATAATTTTCTCTAACCTCGAATTAGTGATTCCGAGATCACTGTTCCGACTAGCCCCTAAATCAGGCTGTTACACCGAGTGTTTGACATTGTGATTGGATTAGTGAGAAATTATGATGTGTTGTATCACGATAAATGGTGATGTTGAGTGCAGGTATGCAAATGAATGAATACAAGCATTAAGCTTGTGATGTGGTGGGAATGTGGTAAGGGATGGAATGAGTAAGTATAAATGTGACTGTGGATTGCTTTTGTTTAGTATAATGTTATTTGTTTATATGTAAACTTACTAAGCTTAAAGCTTACTCCCCTTTCTTTTCCCTTGTTTTATAGAGTTTAAGAGCTGAGCCGGGATACACTGATAATCAGAAGATCGCCCACACTATCAGCTCACCTCAGTATATGTAGACTTAGTGATTTTGTATATGGCATGTATAGGGGCTAGACTAGTTAGATTATTTTGTTATTTTGGCCAAAGGTGTGTTGGCCCCTTATTAAGGCAACTATATTGTATATTGTCATGATTGATGGCTTACCTTGTTATATATGAAATATGATGTTATTCACGGTAGTTCATATAGCAAATTATGAGTTGTTTATTGATATGTTGAATGGATTCATGTGCTATGATCTATAGGGGTGCAAAGAGCTTGGCAAATAGCCTCGTTCTTGTCCACATGGGTAGGCACACGGGCGTGTGTCTAGGCCGTACGTAACACACGGTCAGCCCATGAGCGTGTGCCCAGGTCATGTGAAGTCTGCACTTAGGATTTGGAATTTACATCGCCACACGGTAGAAGCAGCCGTGTGGATTAATCAGAGGTGACTACGGGCCAGCCACACAGGTGTGTGCTTTGGCCGTGTGCCAAGTAAGGATTGATTATGGCATAGTCAGAGAGCTCCACGGGTAGAAGACACGGGCGTGTCTAGGCCGTGTGATTCAAGTCAGTGTCGCCCACGGGCACCGAACACGGGCGTGTGAAATGATACATTGGCGTGTTCCTAGACCAACATGGGCGTGTGGCCCCTGTTTTGATGAAAAGTTCCGGGATTAATTTTGAAGCCTCTCGGAGGTATGTTTAGGGCCTAGTAGGCCAAGATTGAGCTTGCGATAGGTTTAACAACGAGATTTTAAAGCTGTTTCGAGAAGTTAAGTGTGATGAGTTAAGTAATGCCTCAAACCCGGTTCCGGCTTCGGATACGGGTAAGGGGTGTTACATTTAGTGGTATTAGAGCTATGGTTTAGTTCGCTCTAGGACTATCGTAGCGTGTGTGGGAGTTTAGCTATACATGCCATAAGCGTATAATGGTAGTGTGGTAGCTTCTAATAATTCTAAACTTGTTTTTATGTAGTATGTGGACCCTGATCAATTAGCTGTTGATAACGCAGGTAGTAATGCTCCGACTCCCGCACAAGGGACTGCGCCTGTGTAGAGTGGACTCGAGACTAGGGGTCAAGGAGAAGAGGCTAGGGAAGCCTTTCTCCAGATGATGAGTAACTGAAACATGGAGTATGTACGGCAAACCCCAATGCTCAACCTCCTCCACCCTCTTCTATACCTCAGCCAGTCGCTGTGACTCCTCAAGGTATGGATGTAGTGAGAATAACCAAGCCCCCGGTAGATAAGATTCGTAAGCATGAGGCTGAGGAGTTTAGAGCCAATATAGATGATGACCCGAGCGGGCGGAGTTCTAGCTTGAGAACTCAATGAGGGTATTTGATGAACTCTCATGTACTCTTGAGGAGAGCTTGAAATGTGCCGTGTCCTTGCTGAGGGACTTGGCATACCATTGGTGGAAGACGTTGACGTCAGTGGTTGAAGGAGAGAGTGATGTGGGACTTCTTTTTGGAAGAGTTTCAAA
Source organism: Gossypium australe (assembly GCA_005393395.2). Classification (NCBI taxonomy): domain Eukaryota; kingdom Viridiplantae; phylum Streptophyta; class Magnoliopsida; order Malvales; family Malvaceae; genus Gossypium; species Gossypium australe. Next base: position 123,662,473 of record CM016619.1, read on the forward strand.
AGAAGTATAAAAGTTAGAGGTTTGTGGACCAGAAACGGAAAGAATTCCTTGAGTTAAAACAAGGAAAAATGACTGTGGCAGAATATGAGCGCGAATTTGTTAGGCTCAGCAAGTACGCGCAAGAGTGCGTGTCTACAAAAGCCATTTTATGCAAGAAGTTGGAAGATGGGCTGAATGAAGATGTTAGACTTTTAGTCTGGATTTTAGAACTAAAAGAATTTGTGGTATTGGTGGATAGGGCAAGTAAGGCCGAAGAATTGAGTAATGAGAAGATAAAAGCCGTGAGTGAGGCTCGAGATGCAAGAAAAAGGCCAATGAGTAAATCCTACCAAGCTCAATCGAAGAGATCCAAGGAAGTGAACCCTCGGACGACTACATCAGTCGGGTATTCACAAAGAGAGAGAGGCAGCACATACTCAGGTTCAAGAGTTCAGGCTACCTCAATGGCAAGTGTGGGCAATCCAAAGTCCAAACCAGAGTGCCCAGGTTGTGGCAGATATCACATTGGGGAGTATTGGGGAAACAACCAAAATTGTTATAAGTGTGGTTCCCCCGACCATTTCATCCGAAACTGCCCTGAGAGGGATGACAAGGAGAGGAAGCAAGAGATAAGATCAAGCAGTGTATCCTTTAGAGGTAGGCCACAAAAGAACCCAGGAGGTGGGACTAGTGGTAGAGGTGCATCACGAGACTCTACTGTGAGGCCAGAGGGCCAAGCGCCAGCAAGGACTTATGCTATTCGCGCTTGAGAAGAGGCATCATCGCCAGATGTTATAACGGGTACTTTCTCTCTTCATAACACCTTTGTCATTGCTTTCATTGATCCGGGGTCTACCCATTCTTATATTTGTATGAGATTGGCATCTAGTTTGAGTATGACTGTTGAGTCTACAAAATTTGTGGTAAAGGTGTCGAACCCGTTAGGTAAACATGTGTTAATTGACAAGGTGTGTAGAGATTGTCCTTTGACAATTAGAGGTCATTATTTTCCGACAAACCTTATGTTGTTGCCGTTTGATGAATTTGATTTGATTCTTGGTATGGACTGGTTGACTACCTATAGTATTTTAGTGAATTGCGATAGTAAATTTATTGAATTGAAATGTGAAAATGGAGATGTTATTCGGGTTGAATCAGGTGGGTTAGATAGTTTACCAGTGATGATCTTTTCCTTGGTGGCTAAGAAATATTTGAGAAAAGGATGTGAGCCCTATCTTGCTTTTGTACTGAATACTCAAGAGTCTGAAGCAAAAAATCCAGATGTATTCCCGGAAGAGTTACCCGAATTACCTCCAATTAGAGAGGTCGAGTTTGGGATTGAGTTGATTCCAGGAACAACACCTATTTCGGTTGCTCCATATAGGATGGCACCATTAGAGTTTAAAGAACTGAAAGTTCAGTTGCAAGAGTTAACAGATAAGGGTTTTACGAGACCGAGTTATTCACAGTAGGGTGCTCCGGTACTATTTGTGAAGAAGAAATATGGGTCGATGAGATTGTGCAGAGACTACAGACAACTCAACAAAGTGACGGTGAAGAACAAGTATCCTTTACCAAGGATAAATGATCTATTTGATCAACCAAAGGGAGCTACGGTGTTCTCCAAGATTGCCTTGAGGTCCGGTTATTACCAGTTAAGGGTTAAGGAGCAGGATGTGCCGAAAACTACATTTTGGACGAGGTACGGCCATTCTGAGTTTTTAGTCATGCCGTTCGGTTTAACGTATGCTCCTGCAATTTTTATGGATTTGATGAACCGCGTCTTCTGACCATATTTGGACAAGTTTGTGGTTGTCTTCAGTGATGACATATTGATTTATTTCTGGGATGAGAGTGAACATGTGGAGCATCTGAGAATTGTCTTACAAACTTTGAGAGACAAGCTGCTATATGCTAAGTTTATTAAGAGTGAGTTTTGGCTCAGAGAGGTCAGATTCCTAGGACACATTATGACAGGTGATGGTGTTAAAGTTGATCCGGGAAAGATCTCGGCTATTGTGGAGTGGAAACTGCCGTGAAACATATTGGAAGTCAGAAGCTTTTTGGGTTTAGCGGGGTATTACAGACGATTTGTGAAGGGATTTTTCGTGATTGCTACACCGATGACGAAACTGTTGCACAAAGATGTTAAGTTTGAATGGACTGAGAAATGTCAACAGAGTTTCAAGAGATTGAAAACATTGTTGACTGAGGCACCGATTTTGGTGCAACCTGAGTCGGGGAAAAAGTTTGTGGTCTATAGTGACGCGTCGTTTAATGGTCTCGGTTGTGTGTTGATGCAAGGGGGTAAGGTAGTCGCTTACGCCTCGAGGCAGCTAAAACCGCATGAGAAGAATTATCCAACTCATGACTTGGAGTTGGCAGCAATTGTTTTCGCGTTAAAAATTTGGCGACATTATTTATATGGTGAGAAGTGCCGAATCTTCACAGACCATAAGAGCTTAAAGTACTTGATGGACCAAAAGGATTTGAATTTGTGACAACGGCGGTGGCTTGAGTTATTGAAGGACTATGAGCTAGTAATCGATTACCATCCAGGGAAAGCGAATATGGTTGCAGATGCTCTGAGTAGGAAATCCCTGTATGCTTTGAGAACTATGAGCACGAACTTAGCATGGTCTAACGATGGTGCTGTATTAGCCGAGTTGAGGGTTAGGCTGCTATTTATTCAACAAATATGTGAGGCTCAAAAGAATGATGATGAGATGCAAGATAAGAAAGATAAGTGTGAATCGGTAAATGATTCTGATTTTCGGGTGAGTTCGGATGGTTGTTTAATGTTCCATGACAGGATCTGTGTACCTAAGGATGATGATTTGATTCAGAAGATATTGAATGAAGCACATAGTGGTTACTTGTCAGTACATCCGGGTAGTACGAAAGTGTACAATGATCTAAAGAAATTTTATTGGTGGCCGGGTATGAAAAGAGACATCTCGGAGTTTGTGACGAGATGTCTAATTTTCAACAAGTGAAAGCCGAACATCAAGTACCTTCGGGATTGCTTCAGTCAGTGATGGTTCCCGAGTGGAAGTGGGATCGGATCACTATGGATTTTGTGACGGGGTTGCCTATGACTCCGAAAAAGAAAGGTGCTGTGTGGGTTGTCGTTGGTAGACTAACGAAGTCGGCTCACTTTATTCCAGTACGTGCTGATTATTCACTAGATAAGTTGGCTGAGTTGTTTATTACCGGAGGTGGTGAGATTACATGGAGTGCCTGTATCTATTATCTCGGATAGAGACCCGAGATTTACTTCGATGTTTCAGAAGAAGTTACAAGAGGCTTGGATACAAGGTTGAATTTTAGTACTGCATTCCATCCCCAAACTGACGGTTAGTCTGAGAGGGTGATTCAAGTTCTTGAAGATATGCTCCGATGCTGTGTGTTGGAATTTGAAGGTAGTTGGGAGAGATACCTACCTTTGGTTGAGTTTGCCTACAATAACAGTTATCAGTCGAGTATACGAATGACGTTGTATGAAGCCTTGTATGGTCGTAAGTGTCAGACTCCTTTATATTGGACCGAACTTAGTGAAAAGCAAATTCATGGGGTCGATCTAGTTAAAGAGACCGAGGAGAAAGTAAAAGTGATTCGGGATAGTAAGAAAGCTGCTTCAGGCCGACAAAAGTCGTATACAGACTTGAAAAGAAAGGAAATCGAATTTGAAGTGAGTGACAAGGTATTTCTGAAAGTGTCCCCATGGAAGAAGATATTGAGATTTGGCCGAAAAGGGAAATTGAGTCCGTGATTCATAGGACTGTATGAGATTACCGATAAAATTGGGCCAGTAGCATACCGGTTGGCTTTGCCGGTAGAGTTAGAGAAGATACACAATGTGTTTCATGTATTGATGTTAAGGCGTTATCGCTCCGATCCTTCGCATGTGATCCCTCCAACAGAAATTGAGATACAACCGGATTTGACTTACGAGGAGGAACCGATTAAAATTTTGGCTTGAGAGGCGAAACAGTTATGGAATAAGAGTGTAGCCTTAGTAAAAGTGTTATGGCAAAAGCACGGTGTAGAAGAAGCTATGTGGGAACCGGAAGAAGCCATGAGAAAGCAATATCCAAACCTCTTTACCGGTAAGATTTTCGAGGGCAAAAATCTCTAAAGGGGGGAGAGTTGTAACAACCCGATTTTGGGACTAGTCGGAATAGTGGTTTCGAGACCACTAAATCGAGGGTAGGGAAAATATTTTGATGTCATTTTATGTGTTATGGCATTAAAATATGGCTATGTGAAAATTTTGGTGCTTTAAGTTTTAATGATTTCTTGTTTAATTGTGAAAAAGGACTAAATCGCATAAAGTGTGAAAGTTCTATTTTAATTGCTAGAGGTGCCAAATAGCTTTGGATTATTAATTGGAGGTCCCAAATGTGCAATTTGGCCTTGTTTTAGTGAGTTGGCCAGCCATAGCATGCATAGGGGGCAAGAGCATTTAATTTAGTTAATAGTTGGTGATATTAGTTGGTAAAATGAATAAAATAAGATGATATAAGCAAAAGTTATCATCTTTTCATTTAGTCTTCTTCTCCAACCAAAAATATCACCAAGGGAGGGCTTTGAAAGCTTGAAAATTTCAGCAACTTATTTCCTCTACAAGTAAGTGATTTGGGTGGTTTTAATTGATGATTTTTGTGTTTTTGGAGTCCCCAAACCTTAAGCTTGCTAATGAGGGGACTAATTTGTAATATGGTTGAAAGTCTAGGGACTTGCCATGGGAGTGTTTGTGTGGTTAGCTAAGTTTTTATGGAAGAAAATGAATGTTAGGGAGTTGTAAAACAACTTTTGTGAAAGGTGTTTGCATGAAAATACCTAAGTAGGACTTAAATGCAATGATTGAGATTGTGTCACAAATGCATGAAATAGTTGTAATTGTTAGTAGTTGTAAGAGAAATAAATGTTCAGTTAGGCTTTTTTTATGAAAAAAATGTGTTGAAAAAAGATTTACGAGCCTAGGGGCAAAATTGTAATTTTGCCATAGTACAAGGGCAAAGTCATTTTTGCCTAAGTGTAAATTTTGATGCATTATGATCATAGAATGATCTAAATGAATGAATTTTATTGTTATAGATCAAGAAGAGCACAGAATTAACCTTGACCGGGGAAAAGGCAAGGTTACGGATTAAACCGTTAGTTTACGTGTTTTGCACCGAGGTAAGTTTATGTGTAAACTATACATTTTATATACGTACATTGTTGTTGTTGATTAGTGCAGGGCATGACTGAGAACATGTATGATTTGAGTGGATTGATTTTGATAGTCTTTTTATAGTTCATATGAATGACTAAGTAGTCATATAAACGTGTGATGACGATACTTGATGGTGGGTTAAGTGCGATACCATTTTATTACTTAACTACGATAGGCTGTGTGCGATACCATCGTTTGTTATATTATTTAGTGGGCTATGTGCGAGACCACTATAAATATTCTTTTGGTGGGCTATGTGCGATACCACCCTATTAACGATTGATGGTGGGCAAAGTGCAAAACCACTGAGTGTTTGACATTATGATTGGATTAGTGAGAAATTATGATGTGTTGTATCATGAGAAATGGTGATGTTGAGTGTAGGTATGCAAATGAATGAATACAAACATTAAGCTTGTGATGTGGTGGGAATGTGGTAAGGGATGGAATGAGTAAGCATAAATGTGATTATGGATTGCTTTTGTTTAGTATAATATTATTTGTTTATATGTAAACTTACTAAGTTTAAAGCTTACTCCCCTTTCTTTTCCCTTATTTTATAGAGTTTAAGAGCTGAGCCGGGATACGCTGATAATCAGGAGATTGCCCACACTATCAGCTCACCTCGGTATATTTAGACTTAGTGATTTAGTATATGGCATGTATAGGGGCTAGACTAGTTAGATTATTTTGTTATTTTGGCCAAAGGTGTGTTGGCCCCTTATTAAGGCAACTATATTGTATATTGCCATGATTGATGGCTTACCTTGTTATATATGAAAAATGATGCTTTTCATGGTAGTTCATATAGCAAATTATGAGTTGTTTATTGATACGTTGAATGGATTCATGTGGTGTGATCTATAGGGGTGCAAAGAGCTTGGCAAATAGCCTCGTTCTTGTCCACATGGGTAGGCACACAGGCGTATGTCTAGCCCGTGCATGACACACGGTCAGCCCATGGGCGTGTGCCCAGGTCGTGTGAAGTCTGCACTTAAGATTTGGAATTTAAATCACCACACGGTAGAATTACACGGGCGTGCGACCAGTCGTGTGGATTAATCAGAGGTGACCACAGGCGTGTGCTTTGGTTGTGTTCCAGGTAAGGGTTGATGATGACATAGTCAGAGAGCTCCACGGGTAGAAGACACGAGCGTGTTTAGGCCATTTGATTCAAGTCAGTTTCGCCCACAGGCACCGAACACGGGCGTGTGAAATGATACACGGGTGTGTTCCTAGACCAACACGGGCGTGTGGCCCCTGTTTTGATGAAAAGTTTCGGGATTAATTCCGAAGCCTCTCGAAGGTATGTTTAGGGCCTCGTAGGCCAAGATTGAGCTTGCAATAGGTTTAACAATGAGATTTTATAGCCGTTTTGAGATGTTAAGTGTGATGAGTTAAGTAATGCCTCAAACCCGGTTCCGGCTTCGGATACGGGTAAGGGGTGTTACAATTAATGTGGTAATTAAAATGAGTGAAATTATTATTATGAATCAAGAAACACGAAGCCCGAACCGAAACCGAGGCAAGAACAAGGTTGTGGACTAATTTGAAAGATTCCACATATATTTTGGCACCGAGGTAAGTTTGTTTGTAATAAATTCAACATCATGTTATTAAGTTTTTAAATGTTTGATATTAGTGATGTTGTATATTATTTCTATGAAATTGAGTAACGATGTTGAATGAGAAAATGATGAGACTTTATGATGTTGAAGTCCCGATTGGACTGTAAGAAGTGAAAGGATATCATCGTTGAGATTGGTAAGGTCCCGTGTAAGACCATGTCTGGGACATGGCCTCGGCACCGAATTGAGATCCCGTATAAGACCATATCTGGGATATGGCATCGACATCGAATACAAAGTTGTATAAGACCATATGTGGGATATGGCATGTAACACCCCTTACCCGTGTTCGAAACCGGAACCGGATACGAGGCATTACCTAACTTAACTTACTTAAACGTAACCCATCGGGCTACAAAATTTTACTGCAGTTTAGAAACTTTCCATTTAAAACTCATAACCTGCTCATTCTAGGCCTACGAGGCCCTAAACATATTTTCGAGAGGTTTCAAAATTAAACCGAGAACTTTTACGCGATTAGAAAATTTTTGTCCAAACAGGGGCCACACACCCATGTTGTTCAAGGGACACGCCCGTATGCTCCTGAGACATGCCTGTGTTCTGCACCCGTGGTCGACACTAACTCATTTCACACGGCCAGACACACGCCCGTGTCCGTGGCCCGTGTCCCTCACACGGCCTCGACATGTCCGTGTCTTAGCCCGTTTGCCAAAACCTTGGCATTCTATTTATGACGGCATCACCTCACTAAGGTCACACGGCCAAGGACACTCCCATGCCCTTAGACCGTGTGTCGAATTAAATTCCTAATTTTTAGGTGCAAACTTCACACGGCCTGGGTACACGCCCACAGCCTAGACACACGCTCGTGTGTCTACCCGTGTAGGCATTAAAAAAGCTATATTCCAAGCCAAATGCCACTCTACATAGCAACCATACTTATACCAACTCAAATCAAGCATCCACACAAGCATATACTTCACGATTCATCATCAATGAATATGTATATATATATATATATATATATATAAGAACTAGTCAAGTATTGGCCCAAATGTAACAGCCCGATTTTGGGGCTAGTTGGAACAGTGGTCTCGAGACCACCAATCTGAGTGTAACATCCTGGAATTGGGCCTAGAAGAATTGGGCCCAATGGGCCTTGAGCGTAGTAGCGTTTAAATTTTTGGAGAACAAGAGATCGGCTTAAATACAAGTTGGCCATGTGGTAAGGTGGCTGTGGCATCAATGGGAGAGCAAGGGGGGACGGGGTTCGAATCCCATGAGTAGCAAAAAGCGGTGACTCACCCATTCCTTTACATTTTGTAGATAATTCCTAGATCGCGGATATGGAGCCGGGATGGACTCGAGGTGGCCATGCTCAATAGTTGGCTTCATTTTAAACGGTTAAATTTCGGTTTTACTTTGTTTTAAATTTTGGGGTTTTGGTTGTGTAATAAGGCCATCTATATTTTGCTTTGGGTTTAATTATTTATTTGAATTTGTGTTAAACATTAAAGCATGACTAAAAAGTAAAGAAATTATAAAATGAATGTTTTCACAACCTTAATAAATTTCGAGATTTTTCCTAAACTTTACCATCGGGTAAATAAGTGAACTTGTAACAACGATAAGTCAACTCGATTCTCTTTAAAACAAACTTTGAGATGATTTTAATAAACTACTTAACGCAACTTTGGTTTTTATAAGATTAAGTGTTTTCTTCGCAAATTGACTCAACAGACTTGTCTTCCAAAAATGTTTTACCCTGTGACATACCAGATTCAGTCGTAGCATTTTGACCGGGTTTGGGGTGTTACAATTATGGTATCAGAGCCTAGGTTCAAAAACTCGGCTGTGGGTTTGGGTTCAAAAATGTTTTCAAAGGATGGTTTAGAAAAATATATATCTCTTTTCTGGAAGTATGGCACCCGAGTCTCCGGCACCAAATCCGTAAGTTTCCTTTTTACTATATTCTAGTGTATGCTGAATTATTGTATTTATTCTGCGATGTGTGGATGTGATGCTTGAAAATAGGAATTGTATGTATGTGTGAAAAATATTTGTTTTCTTCGGTGTTATGTGAAGGGGTTCCAAGATTTAGTTAGAAAGTATATTAGTGTTATTAGAATCAGAGTGCGCAGTGTGGGCGTAGTGTTGTAAGTTAGGATGTACGACTGTTAGTTAGTTGGAAATTTCGAGGACGAAATTTCTTTAAGGAGGGTAGATTTGTAACATCCTGAAATTGGGCCTAGAAGAATTGGGCCCAATGGGCCTTGAGCGTAGTAGCGTTTAAATTTTTGGAGAACAAGAGATCGGCTTAAATACAAGTTGGCCATGTGGTAAGGTGGCTGTGGCATCAATGGGAGAGCAAGGGGGGAAGGGGTTCGAATCCCATGAGTAGCAAAAAGCGGTGACTCACCCATTCCTTTACATTTTGCAGATAATTCCTAGATCGCGGATATGGAGCCGGGATGGACTTGAGGTGGCCATGCTCAATAGTTGGCTTCATTTTAAACGGTTAAATTTCGGTTTTACTTTGTTTTAAATTTTGGGGTTTTGGTTGTGTAATAAGGCCATCTATATTTTGCTTTGGGTTTAATTATTTATTTGAATTTGTGTTAAACATTAAAGCATGACTAACAAGTAAAGAAATTATAAAATGAATGTTTTCACAACCTTAATAAATTTCGAGATTTTTCCTAAACTTTACCATCGGGTAAATAAGTGAACTTGTAACAACGATAAGTCAACTCGATTCTCTTTAAAACAAACTTTGAGATGATTTTAATAAACTACTTAACGCAACTTTGGTTTTCATAAGATTAAGTGTTTTCTTCGCAAATTGACTCAACAGACTTGTCTTCCAAAAACGTTTTACCTTGTGACATACCAGATTCGGTCGTAGCGTTTTGACCGGGTTTGGGATGTTACACCGAGGTTGAGGAAAATTATTTTAGTATTATTTTATGTGTTATGGCATAAATATATGGCTATATGAAACTTTTGGTGCTTTAATTTTAGCAATAGCATGCTTAATGGAGAAAAATTACTAAATCGCATGAGATGCAAAAGTTCTATTTTATAAGGTAGGAGTACCTAATATCTATAGAATGTAAATTGGAGGATTTTAAAGTGCAATTAGGCCATATTGAGAGTGTTGGCCGGCCATATAGGAGCTAGGGGGACAAGATTTTAATGTTGGTCAAATGTAGTGGACATTAGGTGGTAAAAATGAATAAAATAAGGGGAGTAAAAGATGTTATCATCTTTCACTATTCACATATCTTCTCTCCACCAAAAATTTGAAGAAGAAATAGAGTTTTGCAGGTTCAACTTTCAGCCATGTTATCTCCCTTGCTAGTAAGTAATTTTTAAGGTTTTTCTTAATGGTTTTTGTACTTTTGGAGTCCCCAAAGCTTAAGCTAGCTAAGGAGGGGACTAATTTATGATATGGTTGAAAGTCTAGGGACTTACCATGAGAGAAATTATGTTGTTAGCTGAGTTTTTAGGGAAGAAAATGAAGGTTAGGGAGATGAGAAACAACTTTTGTGAAAGGTGTTAGCATGAAAACACCTAAATAGGACTTAAATGCAAAGAATGAAATTGTGTCATAAATGCATGAAATGGTGAAAATGGTGAGTAGTTGTAAGAGAAATAAATGTTCAGCTAGGCTTGATTGTTGAGAAAATGTATTGAAAAATGAGTTACGAGCCTAGGGGCAAAATCATAATTTTGCCAAAGTGTAAGGGCAAAATGGTCATTTTTGCCTAAGTATAGATTTCAATGTTTTGTGATCATAGGATGATCTAAAAAAATTGAATTTCATTGTTATAGATCAAGAAGAATGTAGAATCAACCTTGACCGCAGAAAAGGCAAGGTGACGGAATAAGCCATTGATTAACACTTTTTGCATCGAGGTAAGTTTATGTGTAAGCAATGTATATTTTCGTAAACATTATGTTGCTAATTAGTGTATGGCATGATTTAGAACATATGTGGTTCTAGTGGAATGAATGTGGTAATCATCAAATAATTATTGTATGAATGCTTAATTACGATGGGCTATGTGCGATACCATCATCTATTTACAAATTGGTGGGCTATGTGCAAAACCACCATGGTGCTTAATTACGATGGGCTATGTGCGATACCATCGTCTATTTACAATTCGGTGGGCTATGTGCGATACCACCATGGTGCTTAATTACGATGGGCTATGTGCGATACCATCGTCTATTTACCATTTGGTGGGCTATGTGCGATACCATCGTGACTAACCTTTTTGGTGGGCTAAATGCGAAACCACCGAGTAGTTTGACTATTAGTAGTGGATTTAGATGGGTTGTATTATGTGACCTTGTGATGCTAAGTGCAGGGAAATCGTTAATGAATGTATGCAATAGGCTTGTGATGGGGTTGGAATGTGTGAATGGAGGAAACGAGTAAGCATGATCATGAATGTGGATTGTATCTTGCTTAATGTATAATGCTATGACATTGTTTGAATTCATGTTGAAATGTTAAATTGTTTGCATGTAAACTTACTAAGCTTAAAGCTTACTCCCCTTTCTTTCCCTTGTTTTATAGAGCTTAAGAGCCGAGCCGGGATACGCCGATAACCAGAAGACCGCCCACACTATCTGCTCACTCCGGTATAATTAGACTTTGTGATTTGTGTATGGCATGTATAGGGACTAGACTAGTTAGAGTATTTTGTTATTTTGGCCAAAGGTGTAGTGGCTCTTGTTAAGATATTTATTTTGTAAATTGCCAAATATGATGGCACATTTCATCATTTATGAAATTTCAAAGTTATCTATGAGAGTTCATGTTGAATTATGAGATGTTTATTTGTATGTTGAATGGAATTATGTAGTAGAGTCAAGGGAATGTTGAGAACTTGGCAAATAGCCTTGTTCATGTCCACACGGCTAGGCGCACGGGCGTATGTCTAGGCCATGTGTGACATAAGGTCCGGCCATGGGCGTGTGCTCAGGCCGTGTGAAGTTTGCCTCTTGAAGTTGGAAATTGAATCATCACACGGTTGCAGTACACAGGCGTGTCCAGACCGTGTGGCTCAAGTCAGTGTCATCCACGGGTGTCGAACACGGGCGTGTGACTAGGCTTTGAGATCGTGTGTGTGTAGTCAGTGTTCACCACGATTGTGGAGCATGGGCGTGTGTGTCTACACATGGGCGTGTCAAAATTTTACATGGGTGTGTGAGCCCTGTATAAAAGAGTCAAATTTTAAGTTTTGAAAAAGTTCGAGAATAGTATCGAGAGCCCCTAAGTGTACGAGTGAGTCTTCGTAAGTCGTCAATGAGGTTGTTGAGGCGACTTAAGAAAGTAGTCACAATGAACCTAAGTGGCAATTATGAAGATTTAATTTGGTAATGCCTCGGGCCCGGTTCCGGTGTAGCACTCGGGTAAGGGGTGTTACACCAACTTTAATGACCATTTACAAAATGAATTGGAACACCCATAGTAGCCAACACATTTGGCTTACAAATATGACATAACCAAAACATTCAAGTCCTATAGGTGCCATACTCAAAATAAATCTAATTTGACTATTCCAAAAAGTGGTCGATAGTGTGATCTCCAACTCCGACGTCCACGAATTCTCGAGGTAACTTGGCAATAGTACAAGGAAAAGGGCAATGAAAGGGGTAAGCATAAATCTTAGTAAGTTTGCATGGAAATAAATAGCAACAATAAGCTCATGATAAATCCATCCATGGCATTAATTAACTATACACAAAGTTATAGGCTTCTCGCCATACTTACTCATACATGCCCTTATTTAGCGCATACAATGCCACATATCGGAAATGTTTCTTCGGGAATTACTGATGGGTACCTGTGTTAACTCAATCACATAGCTTTAATAAAATTCTCGTTTCTATTTCTAAGCTGATCTATTCATCCCAATAAATTACTAGGGATGCTCAAAGATGCATATTCATAATCATTAGCATAAACACGAAACCAATGCTACATCCCGGATGTGGCCTTACATGGGGTCACCTCTGAGTGCCGATACCATATCCCGGATATGGTCTTATACAGAATCTCACATAAAGTATCGATGCCATATCCCGGATATGGTCTTATACGATTCTCATACTCAATACTGAAGCCATATCCCGGATATGGTCTTATATGGGATCTCAATTCGATGCCGATGCCATGTCCCGGACATGGACTTACACGGTACCTTATCCATCTCATGTCTTGATGATAGTATTCTCACACTTATTATAGTCCAACCGAGACTTCAACATCTCAAATTTTATCATCTTTCTCATTCAACACCAATATTCAATTTCATAGAATATCATGTATCATTATAATATCAACCATTCTCAAACATGCTAGCATAAATGTTGAATTTAGCACATACAAACTTACCTCGTTTCCAAAATAGGCTAGATTGTCGGTCTAGTCCGATATTTTGTTCTTTCCCCGTTCGAGGTTGATTCTTGGCTCTTCTTGCTCTATAATAGCAAATTAGCTCATTTTAATCACCACATTAATAAAAGCATTTCAATAATCAAGCTTTGGTAAAATTACTATTTTGCCCTTAGACTTTGGCAAAATGACCATTTTACCTCTAGGCTCCAAAATTAATTCTAATCAAATTTCTACCTTCAACAAGCCTAGGTGAACATTTATTTCTCTTATGGCTATCATCAAAACCCAACATTTCACACATTTACTACAAACTTTATAACCTTTACAATAAGGTCCATTTAGGTGTTTTCATAGTAACACTTTTCACAAAAGTTGTTTGTCTAACAACTAAGACTCATTTTCTTCCATAAAGATGCAACAACCAACTTAAAAGCTCTCATGGAAAAACCCTAAATGTTTCACCCTATTGCAAAATAGTCCCCTCATTAGAAAGCTTAAGCTTTAGGGGTCCCAAAAGTACAACTATCATCAAGAAAAACCATTAAAATCACCTACTTGTAGGGAGAAGAGTTTGCTGAAATTTTGAGCTTTCAAAACCCCTATTTTGCTTGCTATTTTCGGTGGAGGAAGATGAGTAAAAAGATGGATATCATCTTTTCTTTATTTTAATATCAAACAATCAATTTAGTCACCAAACTTACCAACTTTGACCAATTTTGACAATTCTTGTCTCCTATGGGCGGCCACCCTATACTTAGGGGTCTAATTGCACTTTAAAGTCCACCAATTAATTTTCTTTAACTATTAAACACCTTTAGCTTATAAAATAGAACTTTCGTACTGATCGTGTGTCTGAGAGTTTTAATATTTATATAATGAATGATCGAGCCTAAAAACTAACATCACCACGATTGAGACTAGCCCACCTATCGAACAGTAGTATAGCTTAGTGGCAAGACCGGAATGTCGAACCCAAGGGAACCAAAAGTACTAGTACTAACTTTCTTTCTATTATTTAGCTTAAAATAAAAGGGATTTAATGTTTATCTAACTAATTACAAAGCTAAGGATGCCAAGACATAGAGAATGAATTGGGAAAATACTTCTGAGAAAACCAATTGATTAAGACAATACCCGAGGAAGAATCCACCTAGACTTCACTTGTTATTTAACTCTGAACCAGATGATTTATTCACTTGACTTGATCCGTAGGATTCCCTAATTTATATTAATACCTCTCTCGAGGCTACTAACATCTAACCCTAGGTTGATTAATTGAAATCTTTTTCTAATTAAAACCCCTAGTGTTGCATTAACTCGATCTATGGACTCCCATATTATGTTTGACCCTAATCCGGCAGATTTTCGTTGTCCTATCTCTAGGACTGCGATCAACTCCGCTTAACTATTCAGATCTACTATTAAATAGGGACTTTTGCTCCTCTGAATAAGCACATCAATACTTGAATCAATATCCTAAAATATTAACACAAGAATTAAGAACAAATCAAGTATTTATCATATAATTCAGAAAACAATAACAAGATCCGTCTTAGGTTTCATCCCCCTCAGGTATTTGAGGAGTTTAGTTCATGTTTATAAATGAATACATCTCAGAAGAAATTAAATAACAAAATATAAATAAAAACCCTAAAACCCCCTGAAGGAAATTGAAGGGAAGATCCTCAGTTTTGAGCTTAATTGCTTTCTTCGAGTAATTCCCTAATTTCAGCTCTCTCTGGCTTTACTCCTGTTAAAAGCCTTGACAAAGGCCTTCTGTCGAACTCTCTGTCGGACTCCGACCAACTCCCTTTTTAGGTTACACTTAGAGTGTTTATATAGGCTTCCGGAATGTCTTTCTTTGCCTCTAAGTATCCTTTTTGGAGTGGAATTAAAACAGGTCACGGCAGGGACACGCCCATGTGGCACGGCCATGTGAATCGAGCCCTGGGTCGTGTTCGAGTCTGCTAAAGTGGCACGGCCGTGTGGCGAACTCCAGGCCTTGTGGATTTCTTACTTTGGCCCATTTTTTTTGTTTTTGGTCTGTTTCTCGTTCTTTTCATCCTCCTATGCTCTCCTAAGTATAAAACATGAAATTAAAGGATTAGGAGCATCAAATTGCACAATTCAAGGAATAAATCATCCAAAAGTATTCCAAATGTGGGATTAAAATATGTATATATTACGGTTTATCACGCACTTTATGCGATTTAGTCCTTTTTTCGCAATTAAACATGAAATCGCTAAAATTAAAGCACCAAAATTTTTATGCACTTATATAATCATGATCTAACTCATAAAATAACATGAAAATAATTTTCTCTAACCTCGGATTAGTAATCCCGAGATCACTGTTCCGACTAGCCCCAAAATTGGGCTGTTACAATTCTCCCCCTTAAGGATTTTCGTCCCCGAAAATCTTACCGGTGAAAAGGTTGGGATATTGGTTTCTCATAGTCTCCTTGGGCTCCCATGTAGCCTCTTCTATTCCATGTCTTTGCCATAGCACTTTCACAAGAGCTATACTTTTGTTTCTCAATCGTTTGACCTCTCGTGCGAAAATCTTAACCAGTTCTTCGCCATAAGTTAAGTCCGGCTGAATTTCTACCTCTGTTGGTACTATCACATGTGAAGGGTCCGAACGGTATCACCGTAACATGGACAAGTGGAAGACATCGTGAATCTTTTCCAGCTCAGGTGGCAAGGCCAAACAATAAGCTACTGGTCCTATCCTCTCGGTAACTTCATAAGGTCCAATAAAAAGCGGACTCATTTTGCCTTTCCGGCCAAATCTGAGGACTTTCCTCCAAGGTGATACTTTCAGAAACACTTTATCATCGACTTGGAATTCAATCACTTTCCTTTTTAAATCCGAATAGGACTTTTGTCTATCCGAGGCTACTTTTAGACAGTCACGTATCACTTTTATTTTCTCTTCAGTTTCCTTGATCAAATCGACCCAATGTACCTGTTTCTCTCTGAGTTCTGTCCAATACAAGGGCGTTCGGCATGTACGCCCATACAATGCTTCATAAGGTGCCATTTTCAAACTTGACTGAAAACTGTTGTTATAGGCGAATTCCACCAACGGTAAGTATTTCTCCCAATTACCTTGGAATTCCAAAACACAACATCAAAGCATGTCTTCGAGTATCTGAATTACTCTTTTCGACTGCCCGTCAGTTTGCGGATGGAAAGCTATACTGAAACTCAATTTTGTGCCTAAGGCCTCTTGCAACTTTTTTCAAAACCGTGACGTGAATCTCAGATCTCTATCCGAAATGATCGATAACGGTGCTCCATGAAGTCTTACTATCTCTGCCACATAGAGTTCAACCAACTTATCAAGCGAGTAATCAACTTGTACTGGTATGAAATGGGCCGACTTCATAAGTCTATCGACTACGACCCATACGGCATCTTTCTTTTTCGGCGTCAACGGTAAACCCGTCACGAAGTCCATGGTAATACGGTCCCACTTCCACTCAGGAACCATAATAGGCTAAAATAGACCCGAAGGTACTTGGTGTTCAACCTTCACTTGCTGACAAATCAGGCATCTCGATACAAACTCGAAAATGTCCTTCTTCATACTAGGCCATCAATATCACTTCCTCAAGTCATTGTACATCTTCGTGCTACCTGGGTGCATAGTTAAACATCCGCTATGTGCTTCATGCAAAATCTTACAAATAAGTTCATCATTTTTGGGTACACAGACCCTATCTCAAAACGTCAAGCATCCATTAGGACTTACCCGAAAGTCTGATTCAACATTTGACTCACATAGAACTCTTTTGGCTTGTAAGCTGCTGTCCTCTTTCTGAGCTTCACAAATCTCTTGGAGAAATAATGGTCTAGCCCTCAAATCGACTAGAATAGAACTATCATCTAACAAAGCCATCCGTGTATTCATGGCTCTCAATGCAAACAATGATTTTCTGCTCAAAGCATTGGCGACCACGTTCGCCTTTCCCGGATGGTAGTCAATTACTAAGTCATAATCCTTGATCAACTCCAACCACCTTTGTTGCCTCAAATTTAATTCCTTTTGAGTCATCAAATATTTTAGGCTTTTATGGTCGGTAAATATCTGACACCTTTCACCATACAAATGGCGTCTCCATATCTTCAATGCAAACACAATCGCAGCTAACTCTAAACCGTGGGTCGGGTAATTCTTTTCATGCGGCTTTAATTGTCTGGAGGCATATGCTATTACCCTGCCCTCTTGCATGAGTACACACCCTAACCCATTCAGGGATGCATCACTGTAAACCACAAATTCTC
Source organism: Gossypium australe (assembly GCA_005393395.2). Lineage (NCBI taxonomy): Eukaryota > Viridiplantae > Streptophyta > Magnoliopsida > Malvales > Malvaceae > Gossypium > Gossypium australe. Next base: position 123,679,967 of record CM016619.1, read on the forward strand.
TTCCCGATTTAGGTTGTACCAAAACAGGAGCCTCAGTCAATAACGCTTTTAGTTTTTCAAAACTCTGTTGACATCTCTCTGTCCATTCAAACTTTACATATTTTTACAATAGTCTAGTCATCGAGGTATCTATCATGGAAAACCCTTTGACAAAATGCCTAAAATAGCTGGTTAGGCCTAGAAAACTCCTTACTTCAGCTATGCTCCTCGGCGGTTTCCAATCCTCCATTGCTGAAATCTTACTCGGGTCAACTCTAATTTCATCTCCCGAGACAATGTACCCAAAAAATCCTACTTCCTTAAGCCAAAATTCACTTTTACTAAACTTGGCATACAATTGTTTATCTTTTAAAATTTGCAAAACCTTTCTCAAATGCTCGGCATATTTGTTCTCATCTTGAGAGTAGATCAGTATATCATCGATGAAGACTACCACAAATTTATCCGAATACGATCGAAAAATATGATTCATCAAATCCATGAAAACTGCAGGGGCATTTGTTAAACCAAAAGGCATGACAAAAAATTCATAGTGGCCATACCTCATTCGAAATGCAGTTTTCGGTACATCTGAGTCCTTGACTCTCAGTTGATAGTACCCAGACCTTAAGTCTATCTTGGAAAATACTATGGCCCTTTTCAATTGATCAAAAAAATCATCAATTCTTGGCAACGAGTACTTGTTTTTCACAGTTACCTTGTTAAATTTCTGATAATCTATGCATAATCTCGTGGAACCATCTTTCTTCTTCACAAATAATACGGGAGCTCCCCATGGAGAATGACTTGGTCTTGCGAAACCTTTATCCGTTAGTTCTTGCAACTATGCTTTCAATTCTTTTAGCTCGGTTGGAGCCATTCTATATGGAGCAATAGAAATAGGGCCGGTACACGGAGCTAACTCAATCCCAAATTCAATCTCTCTAGCCGGAGGTAACCCTGACAATTCTTTTAGAAAAACCTCTGAATACTCGCATACTATGGGTACCAACTCAATTTTTAACTCAGCCTCTTTAGCATTCATCACAATAGCAAGATATGCTTCGTACCCCTTTTTCAAATACTCTGAGTCAATAAGGATGATATCACTATTGGTGATTTGTCTTGCCTTTCTGATTCAATACGAATAAAATCCCCATTTTCACATTTCAACTTAATAAACTTCTTTCCATAATTGACAATCACATCATGAGTAACTAAAAAATCCATCCCAAGGATGACATCAAACTCGTCAAACGGCAATAACATAAGATTAGCCGAAAAGCAATGACCCCCAATCATCAAAGGACAACCTTTGTATACTTTATCAACCAACACATACTTGCTTAGAGGATTAGACACTCTTATTAAAAATTTAGTAGACTCTATAGGCATGCTCATTCTAGAGACTAATTTCATCCATATGTATGAGTGGGAAGATGCCTCTTCACGAGCACGAATGGCATATATTCTTGCCGGTGTTTGACCCTCGACTCTTGCAGTCTGCTCTCTAGATGTATTCTTTCTACTCATTTCATTTCCCGGGTTTCTCTACGGTCTTCCTTTAGCATCACTTCTCGGTCTTGTATTCTGAGACTTCTCTTTCTCGGTCATCTCGGGGCAATCTCTGATAAAATGGTCTAAAGACCCACATCTGAAACAAGCCTTCTTGTTTGCTCGGCACTCACCAGAATGACGCCTGCCACACTATGGGCATTCTGGTCTACTCGGTCTGGCATTGCCAACACTAGCAACTGATGTAGTCTGGGCTTTAGACCTCAAGAACTATTTGTCCTTACTTCGGTTTGAAAACCCGGCTGAAGTGGCTGATCGAGTAGCGAAATCCCTTGATTTCTTAGATGAGGATTGGAGTGACTTATTCAGTTGTCTTTTCCACGAATCACAGGACTCAATCTCAGCTCTTCTTTTCTCTTTCGCCAATTCTTCAGCCTTACAGGCTCTGTCAACCAACACTACAAATTCTTTTAGTTCGAGAACTCTGACGTACAAACAGATATCCTTATTTAGCCCGTCCTCGAACCTCTTGCACATGATAGCCTCGGTAGACAGGCACTCCCTAGCATACTTACTAAGCCTTACGAACTCATATTCATATTCGGTCATAGTCAATCGACCTTGCTTTAACTCCAAGAACTCTTTTCTCTTCTGGTCAATGAATCTCTGGCTGATGTACTTCTTCCGAGATTCCTCTTGAAAGAATTCCCAACTAACTCTCTCCCTTGGTTCCACCACTGATAGGCCGAATCTCTCAACAGAGATACCGCACATTTTATGCACTCTTCAGGCTTGCATGACAACTAATCGAATACCCTGATGGTATTTTCAAGCAGGAATTCTGCCCTTTCCGTATCATCATCCTTACTAGCTCAGAATTCTTCGGCTCATTGTTTCCGGATCTTATTGACCGGAGGCCTTTCTCTTCTCACTACCTCGACCACTTGAGGAGCTACTGGAGCGGGTTGAGGAATAGGTGGGGGTGGAAGGGGTTGAGCATGAGGATTTGGTCGAATTAACTCAGTGTACCAGTTGCTCATCATATGGAGAAAGGCTTCTTAGGACTCTTCTCCCTGGCCTAAGGTCTCGGGTCTACTTTATACTGGCGCAGTCCCTTCCGCGGGAGCAGGCGCATTACTCGCATCGTCATCAGCTGCAGTCTGATCGATATCCATGACTACATATAAAAATACAATTTAAACCGTCAGGAGTCGTCACACTATCATTACACAATTACTCTTACGTATGGCATGTACAGTTAGACTCATACTTACGGTATGTTAGTCCGAGAACCGACTAAACCGTAGCTCTGATACTACTAAATATAACTCCCCTTACCCGTGTTCGAAACCAAAACCGGATACGAGGCATTACCTAACTTAACTTACTTAAATGTAACACATCGGGCTATAAAATTTCATTGTAGTTTAGAAACTTTCCATTTAAAACTCATAACCTGTTCATTCTAGGCCTACAAGACCCTAAACATATTTTCGGGAGGTTTTGGAATTAAATCGGGAATTTTTATGTGCTTAAAAAATTTTTGTCCAAATAGGGGCCACACGCCCGTGTTGTTCAAGGGACACACCCGTGTGCCCCTGAGACATGCCCGTGGTTGACACTGACTTATTTCACATGGCTGGACACACACCCGTGTCCCTGGCCCGTGTCACTCACACAGACTCGACACACTCGTATCTTAGCCCGTGTGCCAAAACCTTGACATTCTATTTATGACGTCATCACCTCACTAAAGTCACACGGCCAAGGCATACGCCCATGCCCTTAGATCGTGTGTCCAATTAAATTCCTAATTTTTAGGTGCAGACTTCACACGGCCTGGGCACACGCCCATGGGGTTGACCGCGTGTCTCACACGGCCTAGATACATGCCCGTGTGTCTATCCATGTGGGCATTAAAAAGGCTATATTCCAAGCCAAATGCCACCCTACATAGCAACCATACTTATACCAACTCAAATCAAGCATCCACACAAGCATACACTTCACGATTCATCATCAATGAATATATATATATATATATATATATATATATATATAAGAACTAGTCAAGTATTTGCCCAGCTTTAATGACCATTTACAAAATGAATTGGAACAACCATAGTAGCCAACACATTTGGCTTACAAATATGACATAACCAAAACATTCAAGTCCTATACGTGCCATACTCAAAATAAATATAATTTGACTATACCAAAAAATGGTCGATAGTGTGATCTCCAACTCTGACATCCACGAATTCTCGAGCTAATTTGGCAATACTACAAGGAAAAGAGTAATGAAAGGGGTAAGCATAAAGCTTAGTAAGTTTGCATGGGAATAAATAGCAACAATAAGCTCATGATAAAATCCATCCATGGCATTAATTAACCATACACAAAGTTATAGGCTTTTTGCCATACTTACTCATACTTGCCCTTATTTAGCACATACTATGCCACATATTACAAATGTTTCTTCGGGAATTACTCACGGGTACCTGTGTTAACTCAATCACATAGCTTTAATAAAAATTTCGTTTCTATTTCTAAGCTGATCTATTCATCACGATAAATCACTAGGGAAGCTCAAAGATGTATATTCATAATCATTAGCATAAACACGAAACTAATGCCACATCCCGGTTGTGGTCTTAATGGGGTCACCCCTGAGTGCCGATGCCATATCCCGAATATGGTCTTATACGGAATCATAGTCAATACCGAAGCCATATCCCGGATATGGTCTTATACGATTCTCATACTCAATACCAAAGCCATATCCCAGATGTGGTCTTATACGGGATCTCAATTCAGTGCCGAGGCCATGTCCCAGACATGGTTTTACACGGGACCTTATCCATCTCATGTCTTGATGATAGTATTCTCACACTTATTATAGTCCAATCGAGACTTCAACATCTCAACTTTTATCATCTTTCTCATTCAACACCAATATTCAATTTCATAGAATATCATGTATCATTATAATATCAACCATTCTCAAACATGCTAGCATAAATGTTGAATTTATCACATACAAACTTACCTCATTTTCAAAATAGGCTAGATTATCGGTCTAGTCCGATATTTTGTTCTTTCCCCGTTCGAGGTTGATTCTTGGCTCTTCTTGCTCTATAATAGCAAATTAGCTCATTTTAATCACCACATTAATAAAAGCATTTCAATAATCGTGCTTTGGTAAAATTACTATTTTTCCCTTAGACTTTGGCAAAATGACCATTTTACCCCTAGGCTCGGAAATTAATTCTAATCAAATTTTTACCTTCAACAAGCCTAGGTGAACATTTATTTCTCTTATGGCTATCATCAAAACCCAACATTTCACACATTTACTACAAACTTTATAACCTTTACAACAAGGTCCATTTAGGTGTTTTCATAGTAACAACTTTCACAAAAGTTGTTTATCTAACAACTAAGACTCATTTTTTTTCCATAAAGATCCAGCAACCAACTTAAAAGCTCTCGTGGCAAAACCCTAAACTTTTCACCGTATTGCAAAATAGTCCCCTCATTAGAAAGCTTAAGCTTTAAGGGTTCCAAAAGTACAACTATCATCAAGAAAAACCATTAAAATCACTTACTTGTAGGGAGAAAAGTTTGCTAAAATTTTGAGCTTTCAAAACCCCGAGTTTGCTTGCTATTTTTGGTGGAGGAAGATGAGTAAAAAGATGGATATCATCTGTTTTTTATTTTAATATTAAACAATTAATTTAGTCACCAAACTTATCAACTTTGACCAATTTTGACAATTCTTGTCTCCTATGGGCGGCCACCCTATACTTAGGGGTCTAATTGTACTTTAAAGACCTCCAATTAATTTTCTTTAGCTATTAAACACCTTTAGCTTATAAAATAGAACTTTCACACTTTATGCGATTTAACCCTTTTTTCGCAATTAAACATGAAATCGCTAAAATTAAAGCACCAAAATTTTCATGCACTTATATAATCATGATCTAACTCATAAAATAACATGAAAATAATTTTCTCTAACCTCAGATTAGTGATCCCGAGATTACTGTTCCGATTAGCCCCTAAATCGGGTTGTTACATGGCATCAACATCGATATGAGATCCCGTATAAGACCATATCCGGGATATGGCATCAGCATCGAGATGTGGCCCCATGTAAGACCATATCTGGGATGTCACAATGGCGTCGTGTTTATGTGTATGATGATGATTGTGTATCCTCGAGTAATTCAAGTGAGTTATCGAGATAAATAGTTAAGTTTGTAATAGAGATGAAATTAGTGCTAAAGCTATTTATGAAGTGATAAAGGTACATGTGAGTAATTCATGAGAAACGTTTACGATATGTGACATGACATGTAATTTTTAAGAGTAAGCATGAGTAAGTTATAGCAATGTGCTTGAGACCTTGTGTTCTTATTCAATGCAATGGATGGATGGCATTATGAATTTCATGCAAACTTTCTAAGCTTTATGCTTACCCCTCTCATTTCCCTTTTTCTTGTAGTATCACTAAGCTAACTCGGGGATCATACGACATCAGAGTTCGGAATCACACTATTAACTTCTCTTTGGTATAGCAAAGTTAGATTTATTTTGAGTATGGCATGTACATGACTTGGTCATTTTGTTATGTAATATTTGTTAGCCAAAGTGTTGGCCATTAATTTTGTTCAATTCATTTTGTAAATGGTAATTGGTAACTGGCCAATACTTGACAAGATGATGATGATATTCACGAAGTGCATGCTTGTGTGGATGTTTCGATTTTGAGTTCTTGGAAGTGCCTTATGGTCATGATGTATGTTGAATTGATTTGGTATAAGTGTGGTTGTTTTGTAGGATGGCAAATGGCTTGGTAGATAGCCTTACAATTGTCCACACGGGTAGATACACGGGCGTGTGTCTAGGCCGTATGTGACACATGGTTAGCCCATGGTCATGTTGAGAGGCCGTGTGTCCCCATGCATGCTAGGTTGACAAGTTAGAATACCCAGTAGTAAACACACGGGCTGAGACATGCCGTGTGTCTCAACTGTGTTGGAGACACGGCCTAAGACACGGGCATGTGCCTAGGCCATGTGAAGTTTGTACCAGAAATTAGGAATTTAATTCGACACACGGTCTAAGGACACGGGCGTGTGCCTTGTCCGTGTAACCTTATTGAGATGATGACATCATAAATAGAATGTCAAGGTTTTCACACACGGGCGAAGACACGGGCGTGTCATGGCCGTGTGAGGGACACGGGCTATGGACACAGGCATGTGTCAGGCCTTGTGAAAACCCCTGTAGGTTCGAATTGAAAAATAAATCCACACGGGTGTGGAACACGGGCATGAGATATGCCACACGGGCATGTCCCATCCTTCACATGGGTGTGTGGCCCTATTTTGAGTCAAATTTTTCTAAGTGTTCAAAAGTTACCAGTTTGGTCCTGAATCATTCTGAGTGCAAGATTAGGGTCTCATAGGCCTATAATAAGGACATTATGGTCTCGAATGAATAGTTTTAATTTGAAATGAAGTTTTTATGGATCGATATTTTATGACTGAGCAAGTTAAGTACGGTAATGCCTTGTACCCGGTTCAGGAGTTGAATACAGGTAAGAGGTGTTACATTTAGTGGTATTAGAGCTACAGTTTAGTCGATTCTCAGACTAACATAGCGTAAGTATGAGTCTAGCTATACATGCCATACATATGAGTATTTACATAATGATAGTGTGACGACTCCTAACGATTTGCATTGTGTTTTTATATAGTAAATGGATCCCGATCGAGCTGCAGCCGATGGTGCTGCAAGTAATATGCTAGCTCTTACACAAGGGACTGCGCCAGTAGAAAGTAGACCCGAGACTTTGGGTTAGGGAGAAGAGGCTCGAGAAGCCTTTCTCTATATGATGAGCAACTGGTACACTGAGTATATACTAGCAAATCCTAATGCTCAACTCCTTCCACCCCACCTATTCCTTAGCCTACTCCTGTAGCTCTCCAAGTGATAGAGGTAGTAAGAACAGAAAGTCCTCCGGTCGATAAGATCCGGAAACAAGGAGCTGAGGAATTTCGAGCTAGTAAAGATGATGATTGGGTGAGGGAAAAATTCTGGCTTGAGAATACCATCAGGGTATTCTATGAGTTGTCATGCACACCTGAAAAGTGCATGAAGTGTGTGGTATCTCTCTTGTGAGATTCGGCCTATCAGTGGTGGAACACCCTTGTGTCGGTGGTACCAAGGGAGAGAGTTAATTGGGAATTCTTCCAAGAAGAGTTTCGGAAAAAGTATATTAGTCAAAGATTCATCAACCAGAAAAGAAAGGAATTCTTGGAGCTAAAACAAGGTCGAAAGACGATGACAAAATATGAGCGTCAGTTCGTAAGGCTCAGCAAATACGCTCGAGAGTGCGTATCGACAGAAGCCATTATGTGGAAAAGGTTCGAGGACGAGTTAAATGAGGATATCCGTTTATTTTGTTGGTGTCCTAGAACTAAAAGAATTTATGGTGCTGGTAGATAGAGCCTGTAAGGCCAAGGAACTGGTCAAAGAGAAAATGAAGGCTGAAATCGAGTCTCACGACTCGAAGAAGAGACAGTTAGGCAAGTCATTCCAATCTTCATCCAAAAAGTCAAGATATTTCACTATTCGATTAGCCACCTCAGCTGGATTTTCAAGTAGAAGGGTAGATAATACCCGGGGTCTAAAGCTCAGACTATTTCAGTTGCTAGTGTTGGCAACGCTCTACCGAATAGACCAAAATGCTCACAATGTGGCAGACGTCATGCCGGATGGTGTCGAGCAAACGAGAAAGCTTGTTTTAAGTGTGGATCTCTAGACCATTTTATCAGAGATTGCCTCGAGGTGGGTGAGAAAGAGAAACCTCAGAGTGCAAGGTCGGGAGGTACTACTAGAGGAAGGCCACAGAGAAACTCGGGAAATGAAATGAGTAGTAAGAATACACCTAGAGAGCAGACTGCAAGATCTGAGGGTAGAGCACTGGTGAGAACATATGTCATTTGCACTCGCAAAGAGGCATCCTCCCCTGACATAATTACGGGTACATTTTCTCTCTATGATACTCATGTTATAGCTTTAATTGATCTGAGATCTACACACTCGTATATTTGCATGAAAGTAGTCTCTAGCATGAACATGCTTATAGAATCTACCAAATTTGTAATAAGAGTGTCCAGTCCCCTAGGAAAATGAGTGTTAGTCGATAGAGTATGCAAAGATTGTCCTATGATATTTAGAGGTGATTACTTTCTGTCTAATCTCATGTTATTGCCGTTTGCTGAATTTGATGTCATCCTTGGGGTGGATTGGTTAACTACGCATGATGTGATAGTGAATTGTGGAAGGAAATTTATTGAGTTGAAATGTGAAAGTGGGGATCTTATTTGTGTTGAATCAGATGAGCAAGACAGATTGCCAGTAGTGATATCTTCCTTGTTGACTCAGAAATATCTAAGAAAGGGGTACGAAGCTTACCTTGCCTTTGTGATGAATGCTAGAGAGACTAAGTTAAGAATTGAACAGTGCCCATAGTATGTGAGTATCCAGATGTTTTCCCAGAGGAATTGCCAGGGCTACCTCCGATTAGAGAGATTGAATTTGGGATTGAGTTAGCTCCTGGTACTACCTCCATTTCTATTGATCCATAGAGAATGGCTTCAACCGAGCTAAAAGAACTGAAGGCATAGTTACAAGAGTTAACGGATAAAGGCTTCGCAAGACTTAGTTATTCTCCATGGGGTGTTCCTGTATTATTTGTGAAGAAGAAAGATGGTTCCATGAGGTTATGTATAGATTATCAGCAGCTCAATAAGGTAACTATGAAGAACAAGTACCCGTTGCCAAGAATAGATGGTTTGTTTGATCAATTGAAGGGAGTCACAGTGTTTTCCAAGATAGACTTGAGGTTTGGATATTATTAGTTGAGAGTCAAGGAATCGGATGTGCCGAAAACCGCATTTCGGACAAGGTATGGCCACTATAATTTTTGGTCATGCCTTTCGATTTAACTAATGCCCCTGCAGTTTTCATGGATTTGATGAATCGTATCTTTTGGCCGTATTTGGATAAATTTGTTGTAGCCTTTATCAGTGATATGTTGATCTACTCTCGGGATGAGAACAAGCATGCCAAGCATTTGAGAACGGTTCTGCAAATTTTGAGAGATAAACAATTATATGCCAAGTTTAGTAAAAGTGAATTTTGGCTTATGGAAGTTGGATTTTTGGGGCACATTGTCTCGGGAGATGGAATTAGAGTCGACCCGAGTAAGATGTCAGCAATTGTGGATTGGAAGCCACCAAGGAATGTAACCGAGGTTAGAAGTTTTCTGGGCCTAGCTAGCTACTATAGACGTTTTGTCAAGGGATTTTCCATGATAGCTACTCCGATGACGAGGTTGCTACAAAAAGATGTAAAGTTTGAATGGACAGAAAAGTGCCAACAGAGAAACTAAAGGCGTTGTTGACTGAGGCTCCTGTTTTAGTGCAACCTGAGCCGGGAAAAGAATTTGTGGTTTACAGCGATGCATCCCTGAATGGATTAGGTTGTGTACTCATGTAAGAGGGCAAGGTTATAGCATATGCCTCTAGACAATTAAAGCCGCACGAGAAGAATTACCCGACCCACGATTTGGAGTTAGCCACAATTGTATTTGCACTAAAAATTTGGAGACATTATTTATATGGTGAGAAATGTCGTTTGTTCACTGATCATAAGAGCTTAAAGTACTTGATGACTCAAAAGGAGTTGAATCTAAGGCAGAGAAGATGGTTAGAGCTAATAAAGGATTATGAGCTAGTGATTGACTACCATCCGGGAAAGGCGAACATGGTCGCCGATGCCTTGAGTAGGAAATCCTTGTTTGCGCTGAGAGCCATGAATACACGGATAGCTTTGTCAGATGATGGTTCTATTCCAGCTGAGTTTAGGGCTAGACCAATGTTCCTTCAAAAGATTTGTGAAGCTCAGAAAGGAGGCAATAATTACAAGCTAAAAGAGTTCAATGTGAGTCAAATGTTGAGTCGGACTTTCGGATAAGTCCTGATAAATGTTTGATGTTCCGAGATAGGGTCTGTGTACCCAGAAATGATGAACTTATACGAAAGATTCTGCATGAAGCACATAGTGGATGTTTTTCTGTACATCCAGGCAACATAAAGATGTATAATGACTTGAGGAAATGGTATTGGTGGCCGATTATGAAGAAAGACATTTCCAAGTTTGTATCGAGATGTCTAATTTGTCAACAAGTGAATGATGAACATCAAGTACCCTCGGGTTTACTTTAGCCTATTATGGTTCCCTAGTGGAAATGAGACCGTATTTCTATGGGCTTTGTGACGGGTTTGCCATTGATACCGAAAAAGAAGGATGCCGTATGGGTAGTGGTTAATAGACTTACGAAGTCAGCCCATTTCATACCAGTACGAGTTGATTATTCACTTGATAAGTTAGCTGAATTGTATATTTTTGAGATTGTGAGACTTCACAGGGTACCGTTGTCAATTATTTCGGATAGAGATCCGAGGTTTACATTACGATTTTGGAAAAATTTGCAAGAGGCTTTAGGCACAAAATTGAGCTTTAGTACAGCTTTCCATCCAAACCGACGGGCATTCAGAGAGAGTAATACAAATACTTGAGGACATGCTTCGATGTTGTGTTTTGGAATTCCAAGGTAATTAGGAGAAATACTTACCCTTGGTGCAATTCGCCTACAATAACAGTTTTCAGTTGAGTTTGAAGATGGCGCCTTATGAGGCATTGTATGGGTAAGTGCCGAACGCCCCTGTATTGGACCGAGCTCAAAGAGGATCAGATTCACGGGGTCGATTTAGTCAGAGAAATCGAAGAGAAGGTAAAAGTGATACGTGAATGTCTAAAAGCTGCCTCAGATAGACAAAAGTCCTATTCGGATTTGAAACGGAAAGAGATTGAGTTCCAAGTAGGTGATAAAGTGTTTCTGAGAGTATCACTATGGAGAAAAGTCCTCTGATTTGGCCGGAAAGGCAAATTGAGTCCGCGCTTTATCAGACCATATGAGATTATCGAGAGGATAGGGTCGGTAGCTTATCGTTTGGCTTTGCCACTTGAGTTGGAAAAGATTCATGATGTCTTCCATGTGTCTATGTTACGCCGATACCATTCAGACCCTTCGCATGTGATTGTACCATCAGAGGTAGACATTCGACCGAACATGATTATGGCTAAGAGCCGGTTAAGATTTTGGCACGAGAAGTCAAACAGTTGAGAAAAAAGCATAGACCTTGTGAACGTACTATGGCAAAGAAATGGGGTAGAAGAGGCTACATGGGAGCCCGAGGAGACTATGAGAAACCAATATCCCAACATTTTTACTGGTAAGATTTTCGGGGACGAAAATCTTTAAGGGCAGAGAATTGTAACAGCCCGATTTAGGGGCTAGTCGAAACAGTGGTTTCGGAACCACTAATCTGAGGTCGGAGAAAATTATTTTAATGTTATTTTATGAGTTATAGCATGATTATATAGGTGCATGAAATTTTTGGTGCTTTAATTTTAGCGATTACATGCTTAATTGCAAAAAAGGACTAAATCGCATAAAGTGCGAAAGCTCTATTTTACAAGCTAAAGGTGTCTAAAAGCCATAGAATATTAATTGGAGGCCCTTAATGTGCAATTAGACCCTTAGATATAGGGTGGCCGGCCATAGGGGGAAGGAGTTGAAATGGCAGGAATTTGGTGACTAAATTGATGTTATATAATAAAATAAAGAAAAGAAAAATATCATCTTTTCTTCACCACCTTCACCACCGAAAATTAACAGCAAAAATAGGGGTTTGAGAGCTCAAAAATTTCAGCAAGCTTTTCTCCTTTCAAGTAAGTGTTTTGATGATCATTCCTTGATAATTTTTGTACTTTTAGGACCCTTGTAGCTTGAGCCAGCTAATGAGGGGACTATTTTGCAAAATGGTTGAAAGTTTAGGGTTTTTCCATGTGATCATTTATGTAGTTTGCTGCATTTTTATAGAAGAAAATGAGTCTTAGTTGTTAGATAAACAACTTTTGTGAAAGGTGTTTCCATGAAAACACCTAAGAGGACCTTTTTGCAAAGGTTGTAAAATAGGTGTTAAATGTGTGAAATAATAGGTCTTGAGAGTTGCTATAAGAGAAATAAATGTTCACCTAGGCTCATTAAAGGAATAAATTTGATTAGAATTGATTTACGAGCCTAGGGGTAAAATAGTAATTTTGTGAAAGTCTAAGGGCAAAATGGTAATTTTGCCAAAGTATGGTTATTGAAATGTATTGATTAATGTGGTAATTAAAATGAGTGAAATTATTATTATAGATCAAGAAACACGAAGCCTGGACCGAAACTGAGGTAAGAACAAGATGGTGGACTAATTTGAAAGATTCTACATATATTTTGGTATCGAGGTAAGTTTGTGTGTAATAAATTCAACATCATGTTCTTAAGTTTTTAAATGTTTGATATTAGCGATGTTGTATATTATTTCTATGAAATTGAGTAACGACGTTGAATGAGAAAGATGAGACTTTAGGATGTTGAAGTCCCGATTGGACTGTAAGAAGTGAAAGGATATCATCATTGAGATTGGTAAGGTCCCGTGTAAGACCATGTCTGGGACATGGCCTCGGCATCGAATTGAGATCCCGTATAAGACCATATCTAGAATATGGCATCGGCATCGAATATGAAAATCGTATAAGACCATATCTGGGATATGGCATCAACATCGGTATGAGATCCCGTATAAGACCATATCCGGGATATGGCATCGGCATCGAGATGTGACCCCATGTAAGACCATATCTGAGATGTGGCAATAGCGTCGTGTTTATGTGTATGATGATGATTGTGTATCCTCGAGTAATTCAAGTGAGTCATTGAGATAAATAGTTAAGTTTGTAATAGAGATGAAATTAGTGCTAAATCTATGTGATGAAGTGATATAGGTAAATGTTAGTAATTCACAAGAAACGTTTACGATATGTGACATGACATGTAATTGGTAAGAGTAAGCATGAGTAAGTTATAGCAATGTGCTTGAGACCTTGTGTTCTTATTGAATGCAATGGATGGATGGCATTATGAGCCTCCATGTTGCTATTTATTTCATGCAAACTTACTAAGCTTTATGCTTACCCCTCTCATTTCCCTTTTCCTTGTAGTATCGCCAAGCTAACTCGGGGATCGTACGACGTCGGAGTTCGGAATCACATTATCAACTTCTCTTTGGTATAGCAAAGTTAGATTTATTTTGAGTATGGCATGTATAGGACTTGGTCATTTTGTTATGCAATTTGTGAGCCAAAGTGTTGGCTATTAATGTTGTTCAATTCATTTTGTAAATGGTCATTGGAAATTGGCCAATACTTGACAAGTTCATATATTCAATGATGATGATATTCACGAAGTGCATGATGTATGTTGAATTGATTTGGTATACGTGTGGTTGCTTTGTAGGGTGGCAAATGGCTTGGTAAATACCCTTATAATTGTCCATACGGGTAGACACACGGGCGTGTGTCTAGGCTGTATGTGAACACATGGTTAGCCCCATGGGCATGTTGAGAGGCCGTGTGTCCCTATGCATCTTAGGTTGACAAGTCAGAATACCCAATAGTAAACACACGGGTTGAGACACGCTCGTGTGTCTCTACCGTGTGGGAGACACGGCCTAAGACACGGGCATGTGCCTAGGCCGTGTGAAGTCTGCACCTGAAATTAGGAATTTAATTCGACACACGGTCTAAGGACACAGGCGTGTGGCCTTATTGAGATGATGACGTCATAAACAGAATGTCAAGGTTTTCACATACGGGCGAAGACACGGGCGTGTCATGGCCGTGTGAGGGACACGGGCGTGTGTCAGGCAGTGTAAAAACCCTGTAGGTTTGAATTGAAAAATAAATCCACACGGGTGTGGAACACGGGCATGTGATATGCCACACGGGCGTGTGACCCTATTTTGAGTCAAATTTTTCTAAGTGTTCAAAAGTTATCGGTTTGGTCCCAAATCATTCCGAGTGCAAGATTAAGGTCTCGTAGGCCTATAATAAGGACATTATGGTCTCGGATGAATAGTTTTAATTTGAAATGAAGTTTTTATGGATCGATATTTTATGATTGAGCAAGTTAAGTACGGTAATGCCTCGTACTCGATTCAGGAGTTGAATACGGGTAAGAGGTGTTACATTTAGTGGTATCAGAGCTGTGTTTTAGTCGATTCTCGGACTAACTTAGCATAAGTATGAGTCTAGCCATACATGTTATACATATAAGTATTTAGATAATGATAGTGTGACGACTCCTGACAATTTGCATTGTGTTTTTATATAATAAATGGACCCCGATCGAGCTGCAGCTGATGATGCTGCAATATGCCGGCTCCCGCGTAAAGGACCACGCTAGTAGAAAGTAGACCCAAGACTTTAGGTTAGGGAGAGGAGGCTCGAGAAGCTTTTCTCCATATGATGAGCAACTGGTACACTGAGTTTATACGAGCAAATCCTAATGCTCAACCCCCTCCACCCCCACCTATTCGTCAGCCCACTCCTGTAGCTCTCCAAGTGGTGGAGGTAGTAAGAAGTGAAAGGCCTCCGATCGATAAGATCCAAAAACATGGAGCTGAGAAATTTCGAGCTAGTAAAGATGATGATCTGAAGAGGGCGGAATTCTAGCTTGAGAATACCATCAGGGTAATCGATGAGTTGTCATACACGCCTGAAGAGTGTATGAAGTGTGTTGTATCTCTCTTGAGTGATTCGACCTATCAGTGGTGGAATACACCTGTGTTAGTGGTACCCAGGGAGAGAGTTAATTGGGAATTCTTCTAAGAGGAGTTCTGGAAGAAGTATATTAGTCAAAGATTCATCGACCAGAAAAGAAAGGAATTCTTGGAGCTAAAACAAGGTCGAATGACGGTGACAAAATATGAGCGTGAGTTCGTAAGGCTCAGCAAATACGCTCGAGAATGCATATCGATAGAAGCCATTATGTGTAAAAGGTTCAAGTATGGGTTAAATGAGGATATCCGTTTATTTGTTGGTGTCCTAGAACTAAAAGAATTTGTGGTGCTGGTAGATAGAGCCTGTAAGGCCGATGAACTGGTCAAAGGGAAAAGGAAGCTTCTGTGTAACGAGCTGCAACCAATAGTAGGAGGCCCATGTCTGAGGGCCCTGAAGAGGCAAAAGCTGCCTTCTTTGAAATGATGGATGAATGCTTTAGTGAATATATGAGAGCACGCCCTACTGTTCAACAACCTCCCCCACTTGCTTCACAACCCGATGAAACACCACAGGGTACAAGACCCGTTAGAATTGGTAAGGATCTGGTTGATAAGATTAGAAAATATGGGGTTGAAGAATTTAGGGCTACAGCTGACAATGATCCAAAGAGGGCTAAGTTTTGGCTGGAAAATACTATTTGGGTTCTCGATAAATTGTCATGTACTTCTGCCGAGTGTTTGAAATGTGCGGTATCCTTGCTAAAAGATACAACTTATCATTGGTGAAAAACTATAACTCCTATTGTACGGCGAGAAAATGTAACGTGGGAAATTTTCCAAACCGAGTTTAGAAAGATATATATTAGTTAGAGTTCCTAGATCAGAAAAAGAAGGAATTTTTAGAACTCAAACAGGGAAATATGACAGTAACCGAGTATAAACGAGAGTTTGTTAGACTGAGCAAGTCTGCTACTGAATGGGTTCAGACTGAAGCCGATTTGTGGACATATTTGAAGAAGGGCTAAATGAAGACTTTAAGTTGTTGATTGGGATTTTGGAACTAAGGGAATTTGCGGTATTGGCTGAAAGAGCCCACAAGGCCGAGGAATTAAGCAAAGATAAGAAGCAAGCTAAAAGAGAAGCTCGGGTTTCGAGTAAAAGATTTATGAGCAAGACACAATCATCTGCCTCAAAGAAATCAAAAAGTTTCCAAGAACGTTTTGCCTCATCAGTGGGATATTCGAGAAAGGAAAGAAGTTCTAAATGCTCCAAACCGAGGTCTTCATCTCTGCTAGCAACCAGTGTTGGGAGTGTTGGAAACCCCAAGCCACGATACAATGTCTATAACAAATTACATTTTAGAGAGTGTCGGATGAGAAGTGGGGCATGTTTTAAATGTAGATCTCTTGACCATTTTATTAAGAATTGCTCGGAAAGAGTTGAGAAAGATATAGAACAAACCTCTAAATCGAGTAATCCCGTTTCAAAGGATAGACCACCATGATATCCCGGAAATGTTAGTGGTAGTCGCATTGCTACAAAAGACTCAACGGCTAAATTTGAGGCACGTGCTCCGGCAAGGACATACGCCATACGTGCAAGGGAAGATGCCTTGGCACCATATGTTATCACTGGTACATTCTCTTTACTTGATACTCATATTATTGCTTTGGTTGATCCTGGTTCAACGTATTCATATATATGCATGAAACTTGTGATTGTTAAAAATATGTTGGTTGAATTCACTGAATTTGGGGTCAAAGTTTCAAACCGCTTGGGTCAACATGTTATTGTAGATAAAATTTGTAAGAATTGTCTGTTGATGATAGAGGGTCATTGTTTTTTTGCTAATTTGATGCTGTTACCTTTTGATGATTTTGATGTGATTTTGGGAATGGATTGGTTAACCCAACATGATGCAGTAGTAAATTGTAAACATAAATATATCATGTTGAAGTGTCAAAATAGTGAATTACTTCGGGAGGAATCTGAAAAACTGGATGGGTCATCTAATGTGATTTTAACAATATCAGTACAGAGATATATTAGGAAAGGGTAAGAGGCTTATCATGCTTATGTGCTGGATGCCAAAGTGTCTAAGTTGAAAATTCAATCAGTGCTGGTTGTTTGTGAGTTTCTTGAAGTATTTCTAGAAGAATTGCCCGGTTTACCTCCAGCTAGAGAGGTGGAATTTTCTATATAACTTGAACCAGGGACGACACCGATATCGATAGCACCATATAGAATAGCTCCCACTAAATTAAAAGTTGAAAGTGCAGTTGTAAGAACTAATTGATAAAGGATTTGCTCGACCCAGCTATTCACAGTAGGGTGCACCGGTATTATTTGTAAAGAAGAAGGATGGATCATTGAGACTATGCATCGATTACAGATAGCTTAATAAAGTCACAATAAATAATAAGTACCCGTTGCCTCGTATAGATGACTTGTTTGATCAATTAAAAGGTGCCACTGTATTTTCAAAAAGTGATCTACGGTCTGGTTACTATCAACTACGGGTAAAGGATTCAGATGATCCAAAGATAGATATCAGAACCATATATGGGCATTATGAATTTTTGGTGATGCCATTCAGAGTGACGAATGCCCCGACGGTATTTATGGATTTAATGAACATAATTTTCAGACCATACTTGGACAGGTTCATGGTTGTTTTTATAGATGATATTTTGGTTTATTCCCGAAATGAAAATGAGCATGCTGAACATTTGAGAACTGTATTGCAAACTCTGCGTGAGAAGCAATTGTATGCCACGTTCAGTAAATGTGAATTCTGGTTAAAGGAAGTTAGTTTCCTTGGACATGTTGCATTTGTAGAAGGTATTCGGGTGGACCCGAATAAAATTTCAGCTATTGTAAGTTGGAAGCCACAGAGGAATATTTTACAAGTCCGAAGTTTTCTGGGGCTAGCCAGATATTATCAGAGATTCGTTAAAGGGTTTTAATGATAACTTCTCTGATGACTCGATTACTACAAAAAGATGTGAGATTCGAGTGGAACGATAAGTGCCAGCAAAGTTTTGATAGATTGAAAGCCTTATTGACAGAAGCGCCGTGTTAGTCAAACCTGAATCGGATAAGGAATTTGTAGTTTACAGTGATACCTCTTTGAACAGATTCGGATGTGTATTAATGTAAGATGTTAAAGTTGTAGGTTATGCATCTAAGCAGCTAAAACCGCATGAAAGAAATTACCCTGTACATGATCTTGAATTAGAAGCCATTGTATTTGCACTGGAAATATGGTGACATTATCTTTTTGGTGAAAAGTGTTACGTTGATCGTTAGATTTCAGAGTTTTAAATTTATATGAATGAGAATGATAGAACCTGGAAACTAACTCTGACAATGATTGAGGCAAGTGCACCTATCGAACAGTAGTATAGCTTAGGCAAGACCGGATTGTCGAACCCAAAGGAACTAAAAGTACTAATACTTTCTTTTTATTATTTAGCCTAAAATATAGTGAAGTTGTTGTTTAATCTAAATTTAACTAACTACTAAGCTAAAGACTCAAGACAAAAAGAACGAATTGGGGAAATACTGTTGGGAAAACTCAGTTGATTACGACGATACCCTAGGAAGAATCCACCTAGACTTCACTTGTTATCTAACATTGAACCAACGATTTATTCACTTGACTTGATCTGTAAGATTCCCTAAGTTATATTAAACCCTTTCTCGAGGCGAATAACGTCTAACCCTAGGTTGATTAATTGAAATATCTTTCTAATTAAAACCCCTAGAATTGCATTAACTCGATCTATGGATTCCCATATTAGGTTTCACCCTAATCCGGCAAAATCTCGTCACCCTATCTCTAGGCGCGCGATCAACTCCACTTAATTATGCTAGATCTACTCTTAAGCAGGGACTTTTGCTCCTCCACCTAAGCACATCCAACTTGAATCAATATCCCAAAAATATTAACACAAGGATTAAGCACACATAATTAAGAACAAATCAAGTATTTATCATATAGTTCAGAAAACAATAACAAGATCCATCTTAGGATTCATCCCCTTCAGGTATCTGAAGGGTTTAGTTCATAATAATAAAAGAAGACATCTTAGAAGAAACGATAAAACAAAACATAAGAAATCCCTAAAACTACCTGAAGGAATTGAAGGAGGATCTGCCGTCTTGAGTAGAATTCTGGCTTCTTAAGATGGATCAACTGGCTCTCTTCGAGTGATTCCCACAAATCTGACATTTTTGGCTTGGCTCCTTGGCCTAGCTAACCCCCCCTTTCAGGTTGCAGTTAGGAGGTTTATTTAGGCTTTCGAAATAGGTTTCTTCGCCCCTGAGCATCCTTTTCTGAGTATAATTACTCTTCTCCACGATAGGGACACGGGCTTGGCACACGCCCGTGTGAACGTTCTTTAAGCCGTGTTCAGACTTCTTTAATGGGGCACGACCGTGTAAATCGTGGGCAGGCTATGTTCTAGTAGATAAATGAGGCACGGCCGTGTGGTCTTGGGCCCAGGCCGTGTGGATTTCGTGATATGGTCCATTTACTCCGTTTTGGGCCCGTTTTACGTTCTTTTCATCCTCGGGTGCTTTCCTGAGTATAAGACATGAAAAGAAAGGATTAAAAGCACCTTTGTACATGAATCAAGGAATAAATCATCCGAAAATATGCTAAATGTGGGATTAAAATATGTTTCTTTTACGGTTTATCACACGTCTTTACGGATCACAAAAGTCTGAAGTATTTAATGACACAAAAAGAACTGAATTTGAGACAACGTAGGTGGTTGAAACTATTGAAAGATTATGATCTCGTTATTGATTACCATCCGGGGAAAGCTAATGTAGTGGTGGATGCCTTGAGTCGGAAATCTTTGTTTGCCTTGCGGGCATTGAACGCCCAATTGCCCTTGTTTGATGATGATTCAATAATAGCTGAGTTAAAAGCTAGACCAACATTTTGACAACAAATCTGTGAGGCTCAGAAGGATGATGATAAGTTACAGGCCAAACGAGTGCAAAGTGAGACAGATCCTGATTCAGAGTTTCAAATTGATTCAGATGGTTGTTTGTTGTTCAAAGACAGAATATGTGTACCGAAGAATTCAGAACCAGTACAGAAGATTTTAGATGAAGCGCACAATAGTATTATGTCTGTGCATCCAGATAGCAACAAAATGTATAATGACTTGAAGAAAATGTACTGGTGGTCGGGAATGAAAAGAGATATTTTTGAATTTGTATCTAGATGCGTGATATGTCAACAAGTAAAGGCTGAACACCAAATGCCTTTGGGATTATTGCAGCCAATTACGATCCCGGAATGGAAATGGGAAAGGATTACCATGGACTTTGTATCAGGATTACCCTTGTTGCCGAAAAAGAAAGATGTTGTATGGGTAATTTGTAACATCCTAAATTTATGGGCCTATGCATTTAGTGTAAGGATATGTTTAATATGTTAATTTAAGTGATAGGGGTCCAAATTAGGCTCAGAACTAGGCAAAGGCCTTGGTTAAATTATCTGATTGGGCATTATAAAGTTAAAAGGGTGGTAATTGTGTTTAAAATACCAGCGTGGGCTTGTGGCCCAACAAAAGGTGGCACTGCAAGGAAATTAGTAGGTGGCGTCATTAACAATTAAAGGGGCCTAAGTTTTGGCCACAAGGAGCCCATGTTTTTGGGCCATTTTCGGCACTTAAAATGGAGCAAGGGGTGACGCCACACACAAGGAGTTAGGGGCCCAAAATTTAAGTTTTATAGAGCCCAAATCTTTTAATTTAAGTTAGCTAAATTCGACATTAGGGTTAGGTGAGGTGGACGGCTACAAGGCTAAAAAATAGGAGGATTTATATGGATTTTATAATGGATAATTTAGAAGATAAAAAGGGAGAAAAGATAGGAGCCTATCTACAAGGAAAGTGATGGCCGAAAATCCACCACTTAGAGGAGTAAAGAAATCGGCTACTGCATGGCAAAGGGGTGCCAAATTTTCCCTTTTATTAGCTTGCCTTTTAAGTATCAGAAAGGGCGTTTTCGATTTTTAGCAGTAGGTGCCGAAATTTCTATAAATAGGGGGGATAGCTCCTTGATTCTGGCATTTAAAACCCTAACTCTCTCTTTATTCCTTATGCCGAAAATCCCTAGCCTCTTCCTCTACAATTTCTTTCTTCAATTTCTTCAAAAGCCGAAACCTCTTCTCCATTCTTTTTCCCCTTGAGCCGATTTCTCTAAAAAGCCGAAATCTCCATAGTTTTTCTTTATTCATCCTATTTGAGAATTAGTTCTAATCTTCCGGCATTTAAATCTTTTCTGTGACATTGCCGAATCTTCTCTCCAAGTGCTAGTCGAATTCCCTGTGCTAAGGTAAGTGTCGACTCCTGCTAGATCTCACGTTCTATTTCGGTTCTTGAAAGGCAAAAGCCAAAAAGCTAATAGTTTAATGGTTCTATGTTGGGAGGCATTTCAGGATTTGAAGGAAATTTGGTTGTCTAGATCTAAAAGCCAAAAATCACTAGTCTCCAATTTCGGGATTTTAAGGTAAGAAGATTTTCCCTAGATTTTTACTAGATTCATTTATTGTATACAAGATCTTAACCTTATGATGAGGATTAACGATTAAATATTGTGACAGTAGTTCTGATAAGGACTTGTGATGGAATTAACTAAGGATCAGGCAAAGGAGAGAATCCCTAAGTTTAAGAAATGAGCGG
Organism: Gossypium australe; assembly: GCA_005393395.2. Lineage (NCBI taxonomy): Eukaryota > Viridiplantae > Streptophyta > Magnoliopsida > Malvales > Malvaceae > Gossypium > Gossypium australe. Next base: position 123,701,913 of record CM016619.1, read on the forward strand.
TATCTACCATTCGAGATTGGCCACTTGGTTGTGGACCGGCTTCTGAACAACACCTTAGGCATATAGCAGTTGTGTCGACTAAGGATAGCGTCGACATAGAAAGCATTGTTTTATCAGTAATCAGGTGTGTAGATCTCTAACACACTATTAATACTGTATGTATGTCTATATATGTAACACCCCAAACCCGGTCAATACACCACGACCGAATCTGGTATGTTACAGAGGGAAAACATTTTGAAGAAAAATCAAGTTACCGATTAAATTTTGTGGAAGACTCTTTGTTGATCTTTGCTTGTAGAAATCAGGTGCATGATTAGTTAAAAACCGATAGTTTACTTTGAAATCCCGGGAGTAATCTTTAAAACTTAGTTGTCGATCCATAGGATAGAAAACATCTACGTCTTTTTTTAAGGAAAACCTGAATGATTAATTTGGAAACCGTTTGCATTTGAGTGTAGAAACTTAAATTAATTAAGTGAATTGTATTACCCGATGGTAAAGTTTTGAAAACCTTTGCGCTCATATTATTAAATTAATCAAGTAATTTACTTAACCATGTTCGAAGTCTAATCCAAAACATATGAATAATTCAAAACATAATTTAAAAGGCCTTATTACAAATCAAATAAAAATGAAAACCGAATTTAAATAAAATAAAGTACCCAAACCAAAGTCCGTGTAAAACCGAATTTCAACTGCATGGCCACCTCGAGTCCATCCGGCTCCTCATCCGCGATCTACGAATCACCTGAAAAGATAAGGGAGTAGGTGAGTCACCAAGACTCAGTGCATAATCCCCCTCCCGGTTAATGCAACATGCTTACACAAATCATAACCAAGCAATATATATAATGCACCCAAACCTAGCCATCCATAACTCCGTTTCTACCCCATGTGGTACCAAACCACTGGTGGTGCCAAACCACTGGTGACCCAAAGTCACGATATCCAAATAAAAGTGTGATGCCAAATCACTGGTGACCCAAAGTCACGAATAATCTAATTGTGGGGCCAACCAACGTTGTGATACCAAATCACTGGCGACAATCCCAAAATATCAAATGTGGGGCCAACCCACTATGGTGCTAAGCCACTGGGACGAGTCGCTATGAGGTGCCAAACCTCTGGTGTCCCAAAGACAAAATAATCTGTGGTACCAAACCACTGGAGGTGCCAAACCTCTGGTGTCCCAAAGACACGGATATCAAATCCTTCCCCCTCCTCTCATATTACCCATAACAGTGCAGTTATTATGCAAATCATGCCATCATGCTTTATTATGAATCATAAAACAAATATATCACATATCATGGTATTAAGCATCATATAGCAAATCATATCGAAATGGACTTACCCGAATCCTTGCTCATACCCATACGGTATCATATCGAGATCTCACAGTTTTCAGCTTTTAATCATGATTAGGTTATTAATATATTACCAAGTTATAAAGTGTGTAAGTTACACACCTGTTACTAACGCAAGTTCTAAATCCCGAAGACCCGATCTACTGCACTAGATCTCCTTGCCCTACAATCGGCCAACACTTAGATCAATATCATAGGCCATTCGGCCAACAACAAACCTTAGTTTCAGAAGCCTTCGGCTTTTTAACCACTTAAAGAATGATGAACCAACATAGATCCTTACCACTTGACTTACCAAAATCGATTGTCAGAGAATAGAGGCTTAAATCGATCGCTTCCAAAATCTCGAAGAATCTAAGAGAAATCGATTCCTATGAATGGTTAGAATCTTGCTAACAATTGCCCAAAATTCGGCTTTTGCTCACATGAAAATCGACAGAGAGAAGAGAAAAGGAATAAAGAAATTCGGTCAACACTACTTACCCTTCTAAAAACCGATTGAAGAAGAACCCAAAAGAGATTTACCCTTGTTGATATTCGGTCAAAACAAAACTAGAAGAAAGAGGGAGATTTCAGCAAAATGGTTGAGTGATGAAGGGAGTTTCAGCTATGGTTGATTAAAGACAACAAATAGAATTCGGCTAGAGTGGAAAAGAGGAAGAAAAAGAAAGTAAAATGGAAGAGAGGGAATTCGGCAAAGGAAGGAGGAGAGGATTTCGACACAAGAGTTTGAGAGAAGAAAAGAAAAAAATGAAAGGGAAGAGATGGGTACTTTCGGCTTTGAGCAAAAGAAAATGGAAAAGACAAGGAGAGAGATGGAAGAGTAGTAGGTTCGGCCAAACACTTTGAGAAGGAGAAAAGAAATGAAATAAAATAAAATTCAAGAACTTAGAGGGACATTCGGCTAGGTACCAATAAAAAAAAAAACAAAAAGGAAAACGCACAAAATGCCCAACACTACCTTATGCACAATCGGGTTCTCCCCTCCATCAACATGACAGAAATAGTCACCAAAGACTTCCCTTGGCCGGCCAACATTCAATCCCATATCAAATCCCACATTTTTCCTCCTTATTTCCTCCTAATCACATTCAAAATTAAGCCAACTAGCCCCCTAAACCGTCTACATTCATGGTCAAATGGCCATAGAAAAATTTCCAAAACATTACCCCATACTTCAAGCCTTATGTCCCCTTATCTTACCAAAACTCCTTGATTCCATACCTTAAATAAGCACTTGCCTTTTTCCTAAGTCTACTATCCATAAATGAAAAATCCATCCTTACCATAATTAAAATTTTACCAACACATGCCATACAAAAGCAAAAATAAAAGTATCCTTAATGACATCAATGGGATTCGAACCTAAGCCCCCCACACACTGCTTGTGGCGTCACCTCTTAAGGCCCTAAGTGGCGCCTCCTTGCCACTTTACCAAGCCCAATCTTGTGTTTAAATTCCCCACGAATTACACTTAACCCTTAGCTCCTTCAGCTCCCTCTAACTAAAGCTTAAAAAGGAAAATTTTCCTACAGCTCAGGCCTACCCTTGGCTTATTCCTAAACCCTAGAACATCTCACTTAACAACACGACAATCCGAACTCATGGAAAGCAATACAATCACAAATAACCCCTAATTCAGGATATTACAATTCCACCCCCTTAAAATAATTTCGGCCTCGAAATTACCAACTAACTAACAGTCAAGCATCCTCACTCACCACACTGTGCTCTTGCTGCGCACTCTGATCTTAATAATACTAATGTACTTTCTAACTAACTCTTGGAACCCTTCCTCATCACCTTCCTAGGTATAGTCTAAAAGTTCACACTCAAGGTTCTAGATACTTTACTAGCAATATAAGAATGAGTTGACCCGATATCCATTAAGGCTGTAAAGGGTAATCCAGCAATAAGGAACGTACCCGTGCCCACATCTGGCACATCTTCCTCCTCGCGACGCCTGACTGCATAAACCAACCTTGGCTGTCTCGCATCTGAACCCTCAGCACCTATGCCTGGTGTTCCACGACCTCGGCCGGACCCATTACCTCCTCTACCGTTACCACGACCCCTTTGCGGTTGGGGTCCCTCATTCCCGAACTGAGCACGGCCCTGACCCTCAGACTGCATCCTGGCTAACTTACGAGGACAGTCCCTCACACGATGATCCAGCGAACCACATTCAAAGCATCCTTTACCAACGGACCAACATTCTCCCCAATGAGATTTCCCACATTGATTACACTGTGCTGGTCCCTGATTAGTAGCAACAGGCCTCCCAGATTGATTCGGCCCACCATGCCTAGCCCTCTTCTGAGAATCTCTGGCCGACCCAGATGATCCAAAACTTCTCTTATGTCTATTCCTATCTATATTCTGCCTCATAGACTCCTTAACCCCTTCGGCTACCTTAGCCTTTTCTACCAACACGGTGAATTCTCGCTCCTGCTGTGGAGCAATCAGCAGTCTCAGCTCATCCCTCAGTCCGTCCTCGAACCTGACACATCGCTCGTGCTCGTAGCCACGATACCTCTAGTATACCGGCTCAATCTTAAAAGCTCTGCCTCGTACTCCAATACAGACTTACTCCCATGAACCAGCCTCAGAAATGCCTTACGCTGCGCATCAATGTAGCTAGACCCAACATATTTCTTCTGATACGCTACCTTAAAATAGTCTCAGGTGAGATCCTCCGCTGCTGCACTATCCCGCACCGTGAGCCACCACTGGTATGACTCATCCCGAAGAAGCGACACTATCCCTTTCAGCTTATCCTCAGCAGTTAGATCCAAGTCATCCATGATTCGCTCCGTCGCCTCTAATCAATACTCAGCCGTACTGGGAGCCACACCAGGAACACCTCGAAATACCTCAGCTCCATTGGCTCGGAGCCGCTCAGGTACAGATTTCCGAGCTCTCGCGCCTCCACCTACTCCAGCTACCCTCTCAAGAACTCGCAGCATCGCCTGAGACACTGCGTCATCCCCCGTTTGATCCTGGAACTCACCACTTACAGCTGGTGGTGGTGCTGGTATCTCATTTTCCGACCCCTGACCAGACCTCACTGGCTCAGACACAACCATCCTACCCCGACCGCGTCCATGCGTATTACGACCCCGACCTCGAGTGCTCATATCTAAAGTCCCGACTTATCTGATTTAAAAGTTTTATGCTTTAGTCATTATTCCACTATCTTTAAAGCACAGTTTTATGAATAATTCTTATTAAAGAGTTTTGTTTTCGCGAGTCCATGGAGTCCTATAAATTTCAGTCTCTAAGGTAGTCCACTATCACTAGTCATTCAAAATTTATAACATCTAATAATCACAACCAAAGGCTAGGGGTACTTACCTGGGCGGATTGGTGCCGGAGACTCGGTGCCATGCCTTTCAAATCATATAATTTCAAATAAAAACATTTTAAGACCATACTTTAAAACATTTTGGGCTTTCGGCCCACAGCCGAGCCTTTGAACTTGGCTCTGATACCACAATTGTAACACCCCAAACCCGGTCAATACACCACGACCGAATCTGGTATGTTACAGAGGGAAAACGCTTTGAAGAAAAATCAAGTTACTGATTAAATTTTGTGGAAGACTCTTTGTTGATCTTTGCTTGTAGAAATCAGGTGCATGATTAGTTAAAAACTGATAGTTTACTTTAAAATCCCGGGAGTAATCTTTAAAACTTAGTTGTCGATCCATAGGATAGAAAACATCTACGTCTTTTTTTAAGGAAAACCTGAATGATTAATTTGGAAACCGTTTGCATTTGAGTGTAGAAACTTAAATTTTGAAACCATTTAAGTTGTCGAAAACATTTGAGTTCTCATTTATTATCGAGTGAATTGTATTACCCGATGGTAAAGTTTTGAAAACCTTTGCGCTCATATTATTAAATTAATCAAGTAATTTACTTAACCATGTTCGAAGTCTAATCCAAAACATATGAATAATTCAAAACATAATTTAAAAGGCCTTATTACAAATCCAAATAAAAATGAAAACCGAAATTAAATAAAATAAAGTATCCAAACCAAAGTCCGTGTACAACCGAATTTCTACTGCATGGCCACCTCGAGTCCATCTGGCTCCTCATCCGCGATCTACGAATCACCTGAAAAGATAAGGGAGTAGGTGAGTCACCAAGACTCAGTGCATAATCCCCCTCCCGGTTAATGCAACATGCTTACACAAATCATAACCAAGCAATATATATAATGCACCCAAACCTAGCCATCCATAACTCCGTTTCTACCCCGTGTGGTACCAAACCACTGGTGGTGCCAAACCACTGGTGACCCAAAGTCACGATATCCAAATAAAAGTGTGATGCCGAATCACTGGTGACCCAAAGTCACGAATAATCCAATTGTGGGGCCAACCCACGTTGTGATACCAAATCACTGGCGACAATCCCAAAATATCAAATGTGGGGCCAACCCACTGTGGTGCTAAGCCACTGGGACGAGTCGCTATGAGGTGCCAAACCTCTGGTGTCCCAAAGACACAAAATAATCTGTGGTAGCAAACCACTGGAGGTGCCAAACCTCTGGTGTCCCAAAGACACGGATATCAAATCCTTCCCCCTCCTCTCATATTACCCATAACAGTGCAGTTATTATGCAAATCATGCCATCATGCTTTATTATGAGTCATAAAGCAAATATATCACATATCATGATATTAAGCATCATATAGCAAAACATATCGAAACGGACTTACCCGAATCCTTGCTCATACCCATACGGTATCATATCGAGATCTCACAGTTTTTAGCTTTTAATCATGATTAGGTTATTAATATATTACCAAGTTATAAAGTGTGTAAGTTACACACCTGTTACTAACGCAAGTTCTAAATCCCGAAGACCCGATCTACTGCACTAGATCTCCTTTCCCTACATTCGGCCAACACTTAGATCAATAACATAGGCCATTCAGCCAACAACAAACCTTAGTTTCAAAAGCCTTCGGCTTTTCAACCACTTAAAGAATGATGATTCAACATAGATCCTTACCACTTGACTTACCAAAATCGATTGTCAGAGAATAGAGGCTTAAATCGACTGCTTCTAAAATCTCGAAGAATCTAAGAGAAATCGATTCCTATGAATGGTTAGAATCTTGCTAACAATTGCCCAAAATTCGGCTTTTGCTCACATGAAAATTGACAGAGAGAAGAGAAAAGGAATAAAGAAATTCGGTCAACACTACTTACCCTTCTCAAAACCGATTGAAGAAGAACCCAAAAGAGATTTACCTTTGTTGATATTCGGTCAAAACAAAACTAGAAGAAAGAGGGAGATTTCGGGAAAATGGTTGAGCGATGAAGGGAGTTTCGGCTATGGTTGATTAAAGACAACAAATAGAATTCGGCTAGAGTGGGAAAGAGGAAGAAAAAGAAAGTAAAATGGAAGAGAGGGAATTCGGCAAAGGAAGGTGGAGAGGATTTCGGCACAAGAGTTTGAGAGAAGAAAAGAAAAAGATGAAAGGGAAGAGATGGGTACTTTTGGTTTTGAGCAAAAGCAAATGGAAAAGACAAGGAGAGAGATGGAAGAGTAGTAGGTTCGGCCAAACACTTTGAGAAGGAGAAAAGAAATGATATAAAATAAAATTCAAGAACTTAGAGGGACATTCGGCTAGGTACAAAAAAAAAACAAAAAGGAAAACGCACAAAATGCCCAACACTACCTTATGCACAATCGGCTTCTCCCCTCCATCAACATGACCGAAAAGGTCACCAAAGACTTCCCTTGGCCGGCCAACATTCATTCCCATATCAAATCCCACCTTTTTCCTCCTTATTTCCTCCTAATCACATTCAAAATTAAGCCAACCCCCTAGCCCCCTAAACCGTCTACATTCATGGTCAAATGGCCATAGAAAAATTTCCAAAACATCACCCCATACTTCAAGCCTTATGTCCCCTTATCTTACCAAAACTCCTTGATTCCATACCTTAAATAAGCACTTGCCTTTTTCCTAAGTCTACTATCTATAAATGAAAAATCCATCCTTATCATAATTAAAATTTTACCAACACATGCCATACAAAAGCAAAAATAAAAGTATCCTTAATGACATCCATGGGATTCGAACCTAAGCCCCCCACACACTGCTTGTGGCGTCACCTCTTAAGGCCCTAAGTGGCGCCTCCTTGCCACTTTACCAAGCCCAATCTTGTGTTTAAATTGCCCACGAATTACACTTAACCCTTAGCTCCTTCAGCTCCCTCTAACTAAAGCTTAAAAAGGAAAATTTTCCAACAGCTCGGGCCTACCCTTGGCTTATTCCTAAACCCTAGAACATCACACTTAACAACACGACAATCCGAACTCATGCAAAACAATACAATCACAAATAACCCCTAATTCAGGATATTACAATTCCACCCCCTTAAAATAATTTCGGCCTCGAAATTACCAACTAACTAACAGTCGAGCATCCTCACTCACCACACTACGATCTTGCTGCGCACTCTGATCTTAATAATACTAATGTACTTTCTAACTAACTTTTGGAACCCTTCCTCATCACCTTCCTAGGTACAGTCTAAAAGTTCACACTCAAGGTTCTAGATACTTTACTAGCAATATAAGAACGAGTTGACCCGATATTCATTAAGGCTGTAAAGGGTAATCCAGTAATAAGGAACGTACCCGTGCCCACATCTGGCACATCTTCCTCCTCGCGACACCTGACTGCATAAACCAACCTTGGCTGTCTCGCATCTGAACCCTCAGCACCTCTGCCTGGTGTTCCACGACCTCGGCCGGACCCATTACCTCCTCTACCGTTACCACGACCCCTTTGCGGTTGCGGTCCCTCATTCCTGAACTGAGCACGGCCCTGACCCTCAGACTGCATCCTGGCTAACTTACGAGGACAGTCCCTCACACGATGATCCAGCGAACCACATTCAAAGCATCCTTTACCAACGGACCAACATTCTCCCCAATGAGATTTCCCACATTGATTACACTGTGCTGGTCCCTGATTAGCAGCAACAGGCCTTCCAGATTATTTCGGCCCACCATGCCTAGCCCTCTTCTGAGAATCTCCGGCCGACCCAGATGATCCAAAACTTCTCTTATGTCTATTCCTATCCATATTCTGCCTCACAGACTCTTTAACCCCTTCGGCTACCTTAGCCTTTTCTACCAACATGGCGAATTCTCGCTCCTGCTGTGGAGCAATCAGCAGTCTCAGCTCATCCCTCAGTCCGCCCTCGAACCTGACACATCGCTCGTGCTCCGTAGCCACGATACCTCTAGCATACCGGCTCAATCTTAAAACCTCTGCCTCGTACTCCAATACAGACTTACTCCCCTGAACCAGCCTCAGAAATGCCTTCCGCTGCGCATCAATGTAGCTAGACCCAACATATTTCTTCTGATACGCTGCCTTAAAATAGTCCCAAGTGAGATCCTCCGCTGCAGCACTATCCCGCACCGTGAGCCACCACTGGTATGACTCATCCCGAAGAAGCGACACTATCCCTTTCAGCTTATCCTCAGCAGTTAGATCCAAGTCATCCATGATTCGCTCCGTCGCCTCTAACCAATACTCAGCCGTACTAGGAGCCACACCAGAAACACCTCGAAATACCTCAGCTCCATTGGCTCGGAGTCACTCAGGTACAGATTTCAGAGCTCCCGCGCCTCCACCTACTCCAGCTACCCTCTCAAGAACTCGCAGCATCGCATGAGACACTGCGTCATCCCCCGTTTGATCCTGGAACTCACCACCTACAGCTGGTGGTGGTTCTGGTATCTCATTTTCTGACCCCTGACCAGACCTCACTGGCTCAGACACAGCCATCCTACCCCGACCGCGTCCATGCGTATTACGACCCCGACCTCGAGTGCTCATATCTAAAGTCTCGACTTATCTGATTTAAAAGTTTTATGCTTTAGTCATTATTCCACTATCTTTAAAGCACAGTTTTATGAATAATTCTTATTAAAGAGTTTTGTTTTCGCGAGTCCATGGAGTCCTATAAATTTCAGTCTCTAAGGTAGTCCACTATCACTAGTCATTCAAAATTTATAACATCTAATAATCACAACCAAAGGCTAGGTGTACTTACCTGGGCGGATTGGTGCCGGAGACTCGGTGCCATGCCTTTCAAATCATATAATTTCAAACAAAAACATTTTAAAACCATACTTTAAAACATTTTGGGCCTTGGGCCCACAGTCGAGCCTTTGAACTTGGCTCTGATACCACAATTGTAACACCCCAAACCCGGTCAATACACCACGACCGAATCTGGTATGTTACAGAGGGAAAACGTTTTGAAGAAAAATCAAGTTACCGATTAAATTTTGTGGAAGACTCTTTGTTGATCTTTGCTTGTAGAAATCAGGTGCATGATTAGTTAAAAACCGATAGTTTACTTTGAAATCCCGGGAGTAATCTTTAAAACTTAGTTGTCGATCCATAGGATAGAAAACATCTACGTCTTTTTTAAGGAAAACCTGAATGATTAATTTGTAAACCGTTTGCATTTGAGTGTAGAAACTTAAATTTTGAAACCATTTAAGTTGTCGAAAACATTTGAGTTCTCATTTATTATCAAGTGAATTGTATTACCCGATGGTAAAGTTTTGAAAACCTTTGCGCTCATATTATTAAATTAATCAAGTAATTTACTTAGCCATGTTCGAAGTCTAATCCAAAACATATGAATAATTCAAAACATAATTTAAAAGGCCTTATTACAAATCCAAATAAAAATGAAAACCGAATTTAAATAAAATAAACTACCCAAACCAAAGTCCGTGTAAAACTGAATTTCTATTGCATGGCCACCTCGAGTCCATCCGGCTCCTCATCCGCGATCTACGAATCACCTGAAAAGATAAGGGAGTAGGTGAGTCACCAAGACTCAGTGCATAATCTCCCTCCCGTTTAATGCAACATGCTTACACAAATCATAACCAAGCAATATATATAATGCACCCAAACCTAGCCATCCATAACTCCGTTTCTACCCCGTGTGGTACCAAACCACTGGTGGTGCCAAACCACTGGTGACCCAAAGTCACGATATCCAAATAAAAGTGTGATGCCAAATCACTGGTGACCCAAAGTCACGAATAATCCAATTGTGGGGCCAACCCACGTTGTGATACCAAATCACTGGCGACAATCCCAAAATATCAAATGTGGGGCCAACCCACTGTGGTGCTAAGCCACTGGGACGAGTCGCTATGAGGTGCCAAACGTCTGGTGTCCCAAAGACACAAAATAATCTGTGGTACCAAACAACTGGAGGTGCCAAACCTCTGGTGTCCTAAAGACACAGATATCAAATCCTTCCCCCTCCTCTCATATTACCCATAACTGTGCAGTTATTATGCAAATCATGCCATCATGCTTTATTATGAATCATAAAGCAAATATATCACATATCATGGTATTAAGCATCATATAGCAAATCATATCGAAACGAACTTACCCGAATCCTTGCTCATACCCATACGGTATCATATCGAGATCTCACAATTTTCAGCTTTTAATCATGATTAGGTTATTAATATATTACCAAGTTATAAAGTGTGTAAGTTACACACCTGTTACTAACGCAAGTTCTAAATCCCGAAGACCCGATCTACTGCACTAGATCTCCTTGCCCTACATTCGGCCAACACTTAGATCAATAACATAGGCCATTCGGCCAACAACAAACCTTAGTTTCAGAAGCCTTCGGCTTTTTAACCACTTAAAGAATGATGAACCAACATAGATCCTTACCACTTGACTTACCAAAATTGATTGTCAGAGAATAGAGGCTTAAATCGTCTGCTTCCAAAATCTCGAAGAATCTAGGAGAAATCGATTCCTATGAATTGTTAGAATCTTGCTAACAATTGCCCAAAATTCGGCTTTTGCTCACATGAAAATCGACAGAGAGAAGAGAAAAGGAATAAAGAAATTCGGTCAACACTACTTACCCTTCTCAAAACCGATTGAAGAAGAACCCAAAAGAGATTTACCCTTGTTGATATTCGGTCAAAACAAAACTAGAAGAAAGAGGGAGATTTCGGCAAAATGGTTGGGTGATGAAGGGAGTTTCGGCTATGGTTGATTAAAGACAACAAATAGAATTCGGCTAGAGTGGAAAAGAGGAAGAAAAAGAAAGTAAAATGGAAGAGAGGGAATTCGGCAAAGGAAGGTGGAGAGGATTTTGGCACAAGAGTTTGAGAGAAGAAAAGAAAAAGATGAAAGGGAAGAGATGGGTACTTTCGGCTTTGAGCAAAAGAAAATGGAAAAGACAAGGAGAGAGATGGAAGAGTAGTAGGTTCGGCCAAACACTTTGAGAAGGAGAAAAGAAATGAAATAAAATAAAATTCAAGAACTTAGAGGGACATTCGGCTAGGTACCAAAAAAAAAAAACAAAAAGGAAAACGCACAAAATGCCCAACACTACCTTATGCACAACCGGCTTCTCCCTCCATCAACATGACCGAAATGGTCACCAAAGACTTCCCTTGGCCAGCCAACATTCATTCCTATATCAAATCCCACCTTTTTCCTCCTTATTTCCTCCTAATCACATTCAAAATTAAGCCAACCCCCCTAGCCCCCTAAACTGCCTACATTCATGGTTAAATGGCCATAGAAAAATTTCCAAAACATCACCCCATACTTCAAGCCTTATGTCCCCTTATCTTACCAAAACTCCTTGATTCCATACCTTAAATAAGCACTTGCCTTTTTCCTAAGTCTACTATCCATAAATGAAAAATCCATCCTTACCATAATTAAAATTTTACCAACACATGCCATACAAAAGCAAAAATAAAAGTATCCTTAATGACATCCATGGGATTCGAACCTAAGCCCCCCACACACTGCTTGTGGCGTCACCTCTTAAGGCCCTAAGTGGCGCCTCCTTGCCACTTTACCAAGCCCAATCTTGTGTTTAAATTCCCCACAAATTACACTTAACCCTTAGCTCCTTCAGCTCCCTCTAACTAAAGCTTAAAAAGGAAAATTTTCCTATAGCTCGGGCCTACCCTTGGCTTATTCCTAAACCCTAGAACATCTCATTTAACAACACGACAATCCGAACTCATGCAAAACAATACAATCACAAATAACCCCTAATTTAGGATATTACAATATATATGTTATGGGCTAAAAAGCCGGAAAGAGGCTGTATAGACAGTTGAATGGAACCCTAAATGGGTTAGGCAAGGATGCCAGGTACATAAACATAGAACTCTCTATGTGTATCGAAATATATGTAAGTCTGCATGATGTTTTCTTTATGTGTGTATGCATGGGGGGGAAATTATGATATTAAAGGGGAAGTGCATGATAGGTCACTTGGTGATCGGTGGTAGAAAACCCACAAATATAAATGATAGGTCACGTAGTGATCGGTGGCTATGCCACGTTTAATGATTCCTGAATAACAGGAATAGGCAGTACGACTGTCGTTATGGTGTGTAGCGGATGGAGGGTTGATTGTAGAAATCCCCAAGGTGTAATGGTTGGTACGGGTTGGTGTGTAGAGGATGGAAACCTAGGATGTTGGGTTATTATTCATTATTTATTGTTTATCATGTGATTATGATTGATACCTTTATGTATGGGCCGGGGCCCATAATGTGTTTGTGGGCTCAGGTCGTTGTGTGCTTTGAGATTTATACACTGAGTCTTGGTGACTCACGCTTTCCTTTTTCTCTACTATTCCAGATGAACAGTAGATCATGGTCATGGGAGCCGAGATGGACTCGAGGGGCCATCAAGTTTTTATTTCTACAAGTTAATTTGGGATTTCTTTAAGTTTATTTTATTTTTATTTTGGGAATATTTATGTAATAAGGCCCCTAGTTTTTATTCAACAAAGTAGATTTCAGTGTTCTGAAATTGATGAATTTATGACAAAGTTTATTTATACTTAATAATAATAAGGAGTTTATTTTTAAAATGTCATCTATTTGTTTAAATTATGTCTAATTAACTTACGACTTCCAAAACCAACAAAGCAAAAGTTTTTAATGTACAACTCGTAGCATACCAGATCCGGTCGAAATGCATGGGCCGGGTTTGGGGTGTTACATAATTGTCGTTCGTTTAATGAAGTCAACACACTTTATCTCGATACGTATGGATTTTTCTTTGGATAGGTTGGCTGAATTATATGTCTCTGAAATTGTAAGATTGCATGAAGTGCCAACCTCTATTATTTCATAAAGAGATTTAGATTGCATGAAGTGCCAACCTCTATTATTTCAGATAGAGATCCTTGGTTCACCTTCCGATTTTGGAATAAATTGCAAGAAGCTCTTGGCACTCAGTTACATTTTAGTACTGCATTCCACCCTCAAACAGATGGACAATCAGAATGTGTGATACATATTTTGAAAGATATGCTTCAGTGTTGTGTACTTGAATTTGGGGGTAATTGGGAAAGGTATTTTCCTTTGATTGAATTTGCTTACAATAATAGTTATAAGTATAGTATTAAAATGGCACCGTATGAGGCTCTATATGGTCACAAATGTAGAACTCCATTGTATTGGACAGAGTTAAGCAAGAAAAAGATACACGGAGTTGACTTGATCCGTGAAACCGAAGAAAATGTGAAGATAATTAGAGACAGTTTGAAGGCAGCCTCAGACCACCAAAAGTCTTATGCTGATTTGAAACGAAAAGAGATAGAATTTCAGGTTAGTGATAAAGTGTTCTTAAAAGTATCACCATGGAAGAAAGTTCTCAGATTCGGTCGTAAAGGGGAATTGTCTCCACAGTTCATCGGACCTTATAAAATCATTGAAAGAATCGGGCCGGTTGCATATCGGTTAGCATTACCACCTAAGCTTGATAAGATTGTAACATCCCCAAACCCGGCCCATTAGCTACGACCGAATCTGGTTATGTTATTGCGGAAAGACGGTTGAAAAACTTCGTTCACTTAGCATGAAGCATGGAAGAATTCAATTTTGAAAACCATGTTCATTTATAGATATATGAAAAACCTTAGAAGTTATAAATTGTCTGAAAATACTTTATTAAACATGCTTTTATAAGTAGGGTACTGAAATTAAAACCATTTTCACATAGAAATCCAATTTAAACAAACCATGGTTAAAGTAATACCCCAGTAATAAAATGGCCTTTATTACAACCCGATAATTCAAATAAGGTACTTATATCAAAACCAAGCATATAATATCAAATCATCATCTTCGGCATGGGCCACCTTGTCCTCTCCGATCTCGGTCCAGCTTTATGCAATACCTGAAATGGTTAAAGGAAAAAGGTGAGTCACCAAGACTCAGTGTGCAACCCTTTTTCCCGGATTAGCAAAATATCATATACAAACATAATCATGCTCATCATGCATCCAATCAATATGCACCCAATCCTAACCATCCATACACCTTTTCTACCCCGTGTGGTACCAAACCACTGGTGGTGCCAAACCACTGGTGACATATAGTCACAATGTGTTACCAAAACACTGGTGTCCCAAAGACACAATATCCGTCATTGTGGTACCAACCACTGGTGTCCCAAAGACACGTTTGTGCTACCAAAGCACTGGTGACCGAAGTCACAAATCCAATGATGGGGCCAACCCATCGTGTGATACCAAATCACTTGCAGACGATCCCATATCTCAAGTGGGGCCAACCCACGGTGGTGTAAACCACAGGGACGAGTCGCAATGAGGTGCCCAACCTCTGGTGTCCCAAAGACACAAATGTGCTACCAAAGCACTGGTGACCATAGTCACAATAATCGAGTGATGGGGCCAACCCATCGTGTGATACCCAATCACTAGCAGACGATCCCATATCTCAAGTGGGGCCAACCCACGGTGGTGTTAAACCACAGGGACAAGTCGCAATGAGGTGCCAAACCTCTGGAGGTGCCAAACCTCTGGTGACCCAAAGTCACAAAGTTGTGTTACCAAAACACTGGTGCTCGTCAGCACAAAATATCACTGCCCCCTCCACTCGTACAACCCACATCAATCATGCACATGTATCAAAATATATCGTCATGAATGTTTAGTAACGCACATAGGTTTAATCATCAACCAATCAATATATCACATGCCAGATACATCATGCTTACCATAAGCATCACAATAGGGACTTACCTGGCCCTTTACCACATACCTTAATGGTATCTCATCCATCTTCCATGGATTCAACATACATATCATATGTATAAAGATACAATAACAGCGAAGTGTATATAGATACACAATATCATAATAACCACATTTATCAATAGAAACGAGTGTGTATGTACACACCTGAAAGCCTTAATCGAAGAACTATCTACGACCCTCGATAACCTTGCACCTAAAACAATCAGCCGAACAAACATAAGCACTAACACCAATCGGCCACCCTTAAACAATTAGTCTCTTATCTTTTAGACCTAACAAAACTAGAGAATAATCCATCAACCAACTTCTTACCATCACTTACCCAAAGATCGACCAAAGAACCGAGGCTATGCTTGACTGCTTCGAATCCTGGATAAATCGATTATCCTCAAGAGATTAATATCCTTCAACAAATAACAAAAATCAGCCTTAATCTAAACCACAACACATAGAACGAAAGAGAGGAAAAATGACCATTCGGCCAAGTCCTTACCCAACTCCAAACGATTGAGAACACCAACCCCAACACAACCATATTCGGCCAACCACACCACTAGGAGAGAAGAAATAGATTCGCTCAAAGCTTCTCAAGAAAGAAAGGCATTCGGCTTTAAGTGCAAAGAGACAAGATGAGAAATAGGTAAAGTTTCGGCTAAGGGTATAGAGAAAAGAAAGAAAATAAAATGAAGGTTTAAGGGAACAAGATGATAAGGTTCCGGTTTAATGAAATGATAAGAACAATTAGAAGTTTGACTAAAAAGGAGATATGGATTCGGCACAAGAGTTGTAGAAGAATGAAAATATGAGAAAAGAGTGCATTAGAATATGGCTTACACAAACGAACAAAAGAGAAGAAATGAAGAGAAGAACATTCGGCTACCAAGAACACAAAGCAAGATTCGGCAATAGGCTACTTGGACTTTTGGTTCCAAAAAGAAAATGAGATAAAGCTCTTTAGGATTTCGGCCAACAATGGGAGTTTGGTATTTTGGTTTCAAAAAGAATGAAGAAAAAGAGAGAACATTCTCTTGAAGTTTCGGCTACCAAAAGACAAAAAGAGAGAGCTTTAGCTTGCTAACCCTTAACCAAAAATACCCAAAATGTCAAAATGACATTCGGCACACCCAAAATCCCATACCAAGCCGTCCACACTCCCCCCCCCCAAAACTCCTAAAATTCGGCCAAGATCCCCCTAAACACTCCAAGCCACCATTTCAAATCACCTTGACCAAGTCCTCCTCCACAAATCACTCTCCACCCTACACTCCACCATTTGACTAGGTCATTACCAGAGTTCAAATTGCCACCAACTCCTCCCTCCATGCCGTCCAAAAAGAATGCAAAATGGGAGCATTCCACAGCTTGAACCCAAGACCTTCCCCTCCTACAAATGACGCCATACACACCAGGCCTTAGTGGCGTCCCACCTGCCACTTTGCTAACCCATCTTATGTGACACAAACCACCTGAATATTCTTTTAAAACCCCCAAAAGCCAAGCTCCCTTCTTACACCCTAAAAATCAAAAATTCCTTAAAGCCTCCCCTACCATCCAGGGTTCTCCAAACCCCCCTAAAAACATGCCTAAGCCCAAAAAAAGCCTACCAACACCCGAGATATGCACTAGGTGCATAACCCCTAAAACCGGGGTGTTACAAAGATTCACAATGTCTTCCATGTATCCATGTTATGATGATATTGATCGGATACTTCACACGTTATTCGTCCAACAAAAGTTGAGATTCAGCTTGATATGACCTACAATGGAGAACTGATCAAAATACTTGTACATGAGATGAAAGAGCTAAGAAATAAAAAGGTGGCATTGGTAAAAGTGCTCTGGCAACGACATGGTTTAGAGGAGGCTACCTGGGAGCCGGAGGATATCATGAGGAGGCAATATCCTAACCTCTTTTCTGGTAAGAATATTCGAGGATGAAAATTTCTAAGGTGGGAGAGTTGTAACAACCCATTTTCGGTGAGATCGGAACAGTGGTTTTGGGACCAAAAATCCGAGTTAAAAATAAAAATTTATTTTTATTTTATTTTATGTTATGGTTATTATTATGATAGGAAGGTCACATGAAAATTTTGATACGAAAATTTCATCGATTATGTGGTTAATTAGGTAAAGGACTAAAATGCATAAAAAGCAAAAGCTGGATTCTAGTACCCATAGGTATTAAGTAGTTTTGGAATTTAAAACTTAAGGTCCTTATATGGTAATTAGACCATGAAAGAGTAGTTAGTAGATATTTTAATGACTCATTCATGGAAAAATTAGAAAAGGTAAAGGACTAAATTGGAAATCATAAAATTAAAAGATGTTAATTAAATAAAAAAATTATCATCTTTTCTATTCATCTTCTTCCCTAATATTTCTATGGAAACCCTAGGAGAGAAGAAGAGAATTTACCACTTAAAAATGTATGAAATCAAGTCCTGTTTTTAATGATTTTTATATTTTTAGAATTGATATAGCATAATCTTTCTATTTATGGGATTTATTTGAAAAGATAACAAAGTGTAAAAACTTTGCCATGGATGTAAATGCTGGAAATTTGAAATTTATGGTAGAAAATGAAAGATAGTTGATAGATAAACAACTTTTACAAAGCAATTTTTCATGGAAACTTAGTTAGGGACTAAAATGAAAAAGTAGTAAAACCCATGGAAAATGCTGAAATTTGTGAAATTTGTGTGCTGTAAAAATTTTTATTAAATTTCGGTTAGGCTTTGAAAGAGGACTAGATTGCATGAATTTCATTTTCTGAGCCTAGGGACAAAATTGGAATTTTTAAAAAGAGTAGGGGCAAAATAGTAATTTTGCTTAGGATGTAGTAGAATGCAAATGTATGTAAAATGTGATGAGTTAATAATTAAATTTGCTTATATAGATCCGAAAAGACCAACTATGGAATTAGTTCGAGGGAAACAAAAAGTTTCAAATTAGTTGGAATTCAAACACGAACAATTGTCAAGGTAAGTTCGTGTAACTTAATTTGGTACGTTAATATGTTTGAATTGAATTGTGTGATTGTAATAATATGTATGTGATGATATACATAAGGAAATAATTATAAGTTGGAAATTTTGATAAAATATCATGTCCCGGTTGAATACTGAAATTCGATGGATTATGATGATTTCTTGAAATGGGTATAATATGACAAATGTTACAAATAGGATTTAACCCGGACGGGTAATCCTGAAGTAAGCCCTCTTGAGCATATGTTATAGATTGGGTTTAGCCCGGACGGGTAACCCTGATTTAAGCTCTTTAGAGCATATGTTGTAAGTGTGATTTAGACTGGACTGACAATCCTGAATAACTCTACTGAGAATTGGTTGAAAATGAGATTTAGCTTGGACGGGAAATCCTGTTGCATAATATGTGGCCGAGAGTGTGCTCTTTAATGTTGTTCCCTAATGTAGTTATGAACATGAATTGACAGATAATTGATATGTATTCTTTAAGTATACTACCCGAATGTCCATCGAAATTTCGATAGTTCAACGGAGAGGACCATTAAAATAAGGAAAAGTGAAATTAAATGAAAACTTGTAATATGATGAGCTCATCTATAATTACTTGATATTCATATGAAGTTATGTGACTAACTTGCTTGATTGAGTGTATGTGTTTAGGTAATTGACCAAAATTGATGGAATGTATGTCAATGTATGCTTAACATTATAAAATGTGATCGGTAAGTTAATTTTTCATTATACGAACTTACTAAGCATGAAAATGCTTACCCCGTTTAATTTTCCCTTATTTTATAGTGCTCGTAAGCTCGCGAAGTTTGGAGGACCGGTCGGAGCAAAATCACACTATCCACTATCTCTTTTTGGTATATTTAGAAATCTCATTTTGGTATAATGACATGTACAGGCTTATTTGGCCAAATTATGACTTGTAAGTGATGTTTTGTAATCTAGCCATTGGAATGGCTAGTAATGATTTATTTGGTATGTCTATATGTTATCTTATGTTCAATGCTTATGTGTTAAATGTGGATGAATAGAGTATGTTTATCTTGTATATGCACTACAAGTATGATCATAAACATGAATTGCATGTAATATTATGCCATGATAGATGTTAGTTTAGGCTTGGTTTTAATGCTTGATTTGGCTAATATATAAATGCAAGTATTGATGTAGGTTGTTGGAAAAATTGGGTGAGCTTCATTTTGTCCACATGGGTAGACACACGAGCGTGTGTCTAGTCTGTGTGTGACACACAGAAGAGTACATGGGCGTGTAGCCAGGCCGTGTGTCTCCTGTACCTTAATTTTGAGAAACAGAATACTCAGAATTGAGTACACGGGTAGAGACACAGGCGTGTGTGCTACACGGCCTAGAAAACGAGCGTGTGTCTTGGCCATGTGAAACCTGCACCTAATTTGAATTAAATTAATTAACCACACGGCCTAGCACACGAGCATGTGGCATGGCCGTGTGGAGCAAATCAGAAAGCACCCTAAATTGAACACGGCCTGTAGCATGGGCGTGTCCCTTGGACCACACGGACGTGTGAGCCTTGCTCCTTAGAAAAAATTTTAAAATTTTGCGAAAAATTCTTGGAGGTTTCAATTAAGTCTCGACTTGGTTCTAATGCTTATATTGGGCCTCAAGGGTCCATTTAAGGGACGTTATGAATAATCTCAGAAAATGAACAGTGATTGACATGATTTATCTGAAAATGTTCTGAAAGTTCTGATAATACTTCGTAACTCCGTTTCGACGACAGATACGGGTTTGGGGTAATACATTTAGTGGTATCAGAGCTACGGTTTAGTCGATTCTCAGACTAACGTAGCAAGCACGGGTCTAGCTATACATACCATTATATAAATCATGATAGTGTGATATCTCCTGACCACTTTTAAATGTATTTTCATATAGTAATGTCTTCCAACCAAGCTCGAGATGAGTCTGAAGAAGCTGAGAGCACTGCTTAAGCTTTAGTGCAACGAGTTACAACCAGTAGTAGGAGGCCCATGTCTGAGGGCCGTGAATAGGCAAAAGCTGCCTTCTTTGAAATGATGGATGAATGGTTTAATGAATATATGAGAACATGCCCTGCTGTTCAACAACCTCCCCCACTTGCTTCACAACCCGATGAAACACCACAGGGTACAAGACCCATTAGAATTGGTAAGGCTTCGGTTGATAAGATTAGAAAATATGGGGCTGAAGAATTTAGGGCTACGACCGACGATGATCCAAAGAGGGCTGAGTTTTGGCTGGAAAATACTATTCGAGTTCTCGATGAATTGTCATGTACTTCCGCCGAATGTTTGAAATGTGCGGTATCCTTGCTGAAAGATACAACTTATCATTGGTGGAAAACCATATCTTCTGTTGTATCGCGAGAAAATGTTACGTGGAAATTTTTCCAAGCTGAATTCAGAAAGAAATATATTAGTCAAAGGTTCCTAGATCAGGAAAAGAAGGAATTTTTAGAAGTCAAACAGGGAAATATGACAGTAGCCAAGTATGAATGAGAGTTTGTTAGACTGAGCAAGTATGTTACTGAATGGGTTCAGACTGAAGCCGATATGTGCAAACGATTTGAAGAAAGGCTGAATGAAGACATTAAGTTGTTGATTGGGATTTTGAAATTAAGGGAATTTGCTGTATTGGCTGAAAGAGCCCACAAGGCCGAGGAATTAAGCAAAGAGGTGAAGCAAGCTGAAAGAGAAGCTCGGGTTTCGAGTAAAAGATTTATGAGCAAGACACAGTCATCTACCTCAAAGAAATAAAAAAGTTACCAAGAATGTTTTGCCTTATCAGTGGGATATTCGGGAAATGAAAGAAGTTCTAAACGCTCCAAACCGAGGTCTTCATCTTCGCTAGCAACCAGTGTTGGGAGTGTTGGAAACCCCAAGCCATAATGCAATGTCTGTAACAGATTGCATTTTGGAGAGTGTCGGATGAGAAGTGGGGCATTTTTTAAATGTGGATCTCTCGACCATTTTCTTAAGGATTGCTGGGAAAGAGTTGAGAAAGATATAGAACAAACCCCTAAATCGAGTAATCCCATTTCAAGGGCTAAACCGCCACGATATCCCAAAAATGTTAGTGGTAGTCACATTGCTGCAAAAGACTCAACGGCTAAATCTGAAGCACGGGCTTTGGCGAGGACATACGCCATACGTGCAAGGGAAGATGCCTTGGCACCAGATGTTATCACTGGTACATTCTCTTTACTTAATACTGATATTATTGCTTTGATTGATCCTGGTTCAACGCATTCATTTATATGCACGAAACTTGTGATTGTTAAAAATATGTTGGTTGAATTCACTGAATTTGTGGTCAAAGTTTCAAATCCCTTAGGTCAGCATGTTATGGTAGATAAAATTTGTAAGAATTGCCCATTGATGATAGAGGGTCATTGTTTTTTGGTTAATTTGATGCTGTTACCTTTTGATGATTTTGATGTGATTTTGGGCTTAGTCGGAATAGTGGTTTTGGGAACACAAATATGATGCAGCAAAGTTCATTTTTATTATATTTTTATAGTCTACAGTTCACGGAATGATTTTGTGAAAATTTCGTTTGAAAATTTTGACGTTTGGGCACTCAATTTAGTCAAAAGAACTAAATTGTAAAAAGTGGAAAAGTTGAGTTCTACATGCTAGAGGTGCCTAATTGCTATGAAATTTTAAATTGAAGGTCATTAGATGGTAATTAGACCATTGGTTAAGTTAGTGGACAAAAATGGACATGGAGTAAGTGAATTTTCATGTTTTAAGTTAGGGGCATTTTGGTTATTTGGCTAATTAAATGAATTAATAATCAAATTAAAAGCCAATTTTTACTCATCTTCAACCCCTTGGCTGAAATTTACAAGAGAGAGACATAGCTAGGGTGTTTCAAGCTTCCAAGCTCGATTGTAAGTCCATTCTAGGCCCGGTTTTAATGATTTTCATGTTTTTGAGATCCTTGTAACTTGATCTATCTTTTTCTACCATTAATTTATGGAATAATCAAGGTCTAGGGTTTGAACCATGTTGGATATGTGTATTGTGATGTCTAATGGTGGATTATGTATGTTTGATGTGTGATAAACAATTTTTGCTAAGTGGTTTTTGATGGAAATGTCAAAAAGACCTATTTATAAAAAGATTATAAAATTGTGTAAAAGTGTGATTAAATGAAAAATGTGGACTGCTATAAGTATAAAATAGAATCGGTTAGGCTCGGGAATCGAAGAATTTGAATAGATTTCATTTTTCTAGCCAAGGGGAAAAATATAAATATGTCAAAATTTAGGGGCAAAAACGTAAATTTTCCATAATGTGATTTTTGGACATAATTGAATAATGTGAATAATAAATGAGTTAAATTTGCTATTATAGATCAAGAGAAACGAGGTTTGGACCTAGATCGGGGGAAAAATAACGTATTTGATGATTAGGTCCCATTCCTACTATTTTTGTACCGATGCAAGTTCGTATGTAAATAATGCATTGCTATTTATGCTTTAATTGCTTTAATATTGTATGAATTGTGATTTACTCTTTAAACGTAATCGACAAAGTTTGACAAGCGAGAAAATCCAGGTTGAACCTTAGGGATAGATAGGATACAAATGTCATGAAATTAGGGTTATTGAGATTTCGTGTAAGACCATATCTGGGATATGGCATCGATATGAGACTTCGTGTAAGACCATAGCTAGGCTATTGGCATCAATATGAGATCCCATGTAAGACCATATTTAGGATATGGCATTGGTATGGTACTGTGGATGTGAGATGTCCCGACTATCCTTTAGTATTCCAAGTGGTTCAACGGGTAGTTCGAAAGAAATGTTAACGTTGTGAAAGACTTTGGTATGTTGCACTTGGGTACAGGTATGTACATAAGACTTATGCTTAATGAGCTCGATATTTGATGAACCCTCGGTAAGTTTGTGATTGAGTAAGTTTGACTATGAGAATTATAGTGACATTTATGTTAATTTACATCATGTTAATTATGTGTTAAATGTGAGTTATAATGCCTATTATTTGCATAGGAACTTACTAAGCTTTAAAGCTTACTCCCCTTTCTTTTCCCTTGTCTTATAGTGTCACCAAGCTAGCTCAGGGATCAGAGACTGTCGGAGATTCACTCACACTATTAACATATCATTTTGGGTACCGATGAATTTAGCATTTTGAGTTATGGCATGTATAGAGACTTGGTTATTTTGTAATGTGTCATAATTGATTTGGGCCAAATGTGTTGGCTAATGTTGGTTGATAATTCATTTTGTAAATGGCCATTGAAATTGGTTAATATTGGTTTAGGTATATATATACACAATTGATGATGCCTTTCATGGATGTGGAAGTTTGCATGGTATAAGTTGTTAAGCATATCATGTTTGTATGTTATAAATGGTGGCATGTGATGGAAGTGTTGATGTCTTGGTTTTGGTTGATTTGGTTGGATGTATACACTTGGATTAGTGTTATGTTTTGTGGTGTAGGTATGTGCATAAAAGGGTGGCAAAAGGGCTTGGTAAATAGCCTTATTTTTGTCCACACGGGTAGGCACATGGGCGTGTGTCTAGTCTGTGTGTGACACACGGCTTGCCCCATAGGCATGTGTTCTGGTCATGTGTCACCTGCACCTTAATTGTTGCAAAACAAAATGCTCAGTAATGAGCACACGGGCAGAGACACGGCGTGTGTCTCAGCCGTGTGGACGGCACAGCCTCGGACATGGGTGTGTGCCCTGGCCGTGTGAAGTCTGCACCTATTTTATGAAAAATTATGAAAATTTAATCGATCACACGGCCTAAACACACAGGCGTGTCACTTGGCTGTGTAACCTCAATTTGATGATGACGTCATAAATAGAAAGCTCCCTAATTTGAACATGGCCTGAAGCACGGGCGTGTCCTAGGGTCACACAGGTGTGTCCCGAACCCACACGGGCATGTGACCCCATTTACATGAAAAATTTTCTAAGTTTTCCAAAAGTTTCCAAAGTTCTCGGTTTAGTCCCAAACCACTTTCGATGCATGTTTTGGGCCTCGTAGGCTTGTGATAGGGACGATATGAATGTATGTGAAAGGTTTTAAATTTGGATGGAAATTTATGTCTCGATTTTATATGTTTGCTTGTGTTTATGTCTGGTAATGCCTCGTACCCTTTTCCAACGTTAAATAAGGGTAAGGGATGTTACACTCAGAGTTCTTTACAATATCAAAGTATTCAATTTATTTCTCTTTTGTAAGCAACAAGATTTGATTATTCCAATTGAGAGACCCACTATTCTGTGCTTCAATTGAAACCCACAAGATTATTTATGCATCTCTTCTCTCTTTAGATTTAATAATGTTTGTTTACATGTTTAATTCAATTGAGTTTGAGATTATGAATACTGATTGGCTAAATCCTTTAGGGGATATTAACGAGTGGATAGGGACATGATTAACGAAGGACTAAGGGTTTCTTAATAGGATTAGTTGGTTTAAATTACACATTTCTAAACCCTAGGTTGACAATCCTAGGAAGTAATCATAGGTTAAATGAGGTTGGAAGCTAAGTTTTTTCAAATTGTAATTTATCCTGGTTGATAAAGTGAGGTCAAGAGATAAGCGAGTATCAACTAATTAATTAATTAGTTAGAGTTAGGGAGGTAATAATTGGTTAGTTAATAGCTAATCCACCATAAAATGCTAATATGGAGTTAATTACAACCCTTGAAACGAGTTAATCTTCCTGATTAGTTTAATTGATTTAGTTGTTTGTTTATTTTATTGTTTTTTTATTTTAATTATTTAATTTCTAATATTGATCTCTTTTATGGTTTATCGTAATATAGAATTTAACCATTACTATTTAGACTTATTATTATAAAGAGATTTTCAATAGATTTAATCCATCCTCCCTTGGGTATGATCCTCAACATACTTCATTATGTTCTATTGTAAAGCAAACACTATTACAATTTGACCCGTATACTTGTGGACACCGATGCTTAATTTTATTTATTTTGGTGTAGTATTTTCCAATCAAACGTTCGCACATTTGGTGGCGGTCAAGTTATTGGCGCCGTAGCCGGGGAGGTTTCGGCATTAAATCTAAAAATATATTTACAATTAATAAGATAATAGGAATGTTAAAGAATATAGATACAATATCTTTAATTTTATTTTTTTAAAATTTTTTTAATTTCATTTTAATTTTTTAGGTTGTTCATGACCTGAAGTGGAAGCAGCCTAATCGAGCCATATCCAAATTCAGAGTAGGTAATTAGACGCCATGGGATGAACACCAATCCATCCAGGGTGATTAATCAACCTCAAGAGAATCCGTTGTTCGACGATCCATAAGAGAAACAAGTGAACATCCTGTAGAAATCTTAATGGTTTAAAGGACATTGTATGAGTATCTGTACCTACACTAGATACTGTGTGAGGTAGTATCGAGAGGCCAGCTATTAACGCCAATAATTTTGAGATAAAGATGAACACTATTAAGATGATCCAAAACACACTGCCATTTAAAGGAAACATGGTGGAAGACCCGAATTAGCACTCGAAGTGGTTTCTACAACTCTATGACACCTTTAAGTACAACAAAGTATCTGACGACGTTGTGTGTCTCCAGTTATTTTTGTTTTCTTTGTGTGATAATACGACTGATTGGTTAGACTCGTTAGAACCAGGTTTGTAACAGCCCGTTTTTGGTCAAATCAAAACAGTGGTTTCGGGACCACAAATCTGAAGTCAAAATATTTATTTTTTTATTATTTTATTGTTTACATCATGAATATATGATGGTGTGAAATTTTTGTGAAGAAATTTTATCGTTTAAATGCTTAATTTGATAAAAAGGACTAAATCGCGTAAAGCGTACAACTTGAGTTCTAATAGCTAAAGGTATCTAATAGCTATAGGACCTTAAAGTATAAGTCCTTAAGTGGTAAATATACCATTAGTTGGTTTGTGGATGTCAATGGTTTGGCATAAATGAAATTTTGCATTAATTTTAAGGGCAAATAGTTAAAATAGCTAATAAATTATAATAATTAAAACAAAACCATTTTCATCCACCATTGTCATCTCTTTCATCGATTTTTAAAGGAGAAAAACCATGGCAGCATGTTAGGGCATTCAGCCAAGATAATCATCTTGCATTGATCAAGAAAAGAGGAATTTGGACTTAGATCGAGGAAAAAGCAAAGTAATTGAATAGTCGACCCGTTTCATCATTTCCGTACACGAGGTAAGTTCATATAATTGAACTTGAATGTGTAATTATTCAATTGATGGATGGTATTGAGATTTTATTTATTCTATGGCTAAATGTGATGAATTTGATTTAAATGTACGATTTAAGTCAATGAGATACTGAGTAAGACCATAGCTGGGCTATGACAATCGGATAATAAGACCATAACCGGGTTATGGCATGTGAATGTAAGACCACGGCAGGGCCTTGGCAATGTATGTGTAAGACCATAGTTGGACTATGGCATCGAAAAATTGACGTACTTATATCGTAAGCATTTATAAACTCGAAGTGATTCGATAAGCGAATTGGTCAGAATAGATATGTATTAGTACAAGTATGTACAGAAAACTGTTTGAATGATGAATTAAAAGAAGATGAGAACTTATGAGTTGCTTTGTAGTTAAACTTTATGTTATCTCATTGATTGAGATTTTAGTTGCAAATTATGTATCTATTTGGAATTGTTAATGAATGATGTTGATTATTTCATATATACATACGAACTTACTAAGCTTTATAACTTACTTTGTTTATTTTCTTCTATGTTTTTATAGTATATCAAAGTTAGCTCAGAACTGGGGATCGTCAAGAACTTCATCGCACTATCAGACATCTAATTTGGTACTTTTGAAGTGTATATTTATGGTATATGGCATGTATAGGCTTGAGTCATTTTGGTATGTTTGATGAACATGTATTTTGGGCCATTTATGTTAGCTTGTGTTGATAATTTTGTTAAAGTATAAAAATGTGTAAATGGCTTTGTTTTGAGTTAGGTAATTTACCTATAATGAATGAATGAGGTTGAATTGATAATGTATATTTGGAATGGTTTTATTAAATGAATCATATATGTGAATTATGTCTAGTAAAGTAAGATGAGTTGATAGGTATTTGAATAAGTAAATGGCATTGAATTGAATATTAAAATGGTGGGAATAGATATAGTATAAATTGTGTATTGGTTGATGAGCTTTAGCTGCATAATTGTGTCTTGAATTGGTACCATTTGTGTTATGTAGGTATATGCAAAGATGGGTGGCAAATTGGCTTGGTAAATAGCCTATTTTTGTCCACACGGGCAGAGACACGGGCGTGTGTCTCAGCCGTGTGTGACACACGGTCAGGTTACACGGCCATGTGTCCCCTGGTGTTGAATTTAAAATGAAGTCAGTATGCTTCACAAGGTCTCACACACGGGCATGTGATCGGCCATGTAGTACTAGTCAGTATACCCCCTAATTGTCACATGGCCTAGCACACGGGCGTGTGACTTGGCTGTGTTGCATAAGTTAGTATACCCTATAGGTTTGACATGGCCTAATACACGGTTTGGTACACGGGTGTGTGTGGCCACTTCGAAAGGTACACGGGCTAAACACATGGGCGTGTGGTTGGCTGTGTGACTCAAGTCAGTATGTACCCTTGTTTTCACACAGCCTGTGACACGGGTGTGTCTGGTGGCCGTGTGAGACACACGGTCTGGTTACACAAGCGTACCTGGTGGCCGTGTGAGACACACGGTTTGGTCACATGGGAGTGTGTCCTCTATTTGAAGCAATAATTTTCTAAGTTTCACAAAAATTTCCTGAGCTATTGGTTTAGTCCCGAACCATTTCTAAAGCATGTTTAAGGCCTTGTAGGCTCGATTAAGGGACACTATCATTGGTTGTGATTGAATTGTATTTTACATGATAAATTGCATATGAAATGTATGTTTATAGGTGTTGTAAGTCTGGTAATGCTCCGTAACCCTATTCCGACATTGAATACGAGTGAGGGGTGTTACAAGGTTCCATTATTACATAGGACTATTTAGCAGAAAAATTTTTACACAAAATTTTCCCGATTAACCGAACCATTTAGCTTAGGTGAGAAATCACCAACTTTAAGCAATACGAAGGTGAGTCCTTTTACGAGGCATGAGAACATTTCAAGTCAATGCTAAAAAAGTGCCCACACAATGGATTGCAAGCGTGGCTCCAAATCCAAATTTTCTGTAATGGTGTTGACGACAATATCTGATCCAGCCTAGATGGAGCAGTTGAAGGATCGATCATGTTCCACAAATACGAACGAGCATATAAAAGTATACATGACATGGCTATGAATTTGTACATGTGGCCCCATGAAAGATTCACATATAAATCAAAGCCTTCAATGGTAAAAGCTATAAACAAGATAACAAAAATGATAGATATAACCAAATATTAGAAAAGCTTAACCGTTTGGAGTCGATAGTCAAACCAACAAAATCGGAGCCATGCTTTGAAAACTAATCAGAAGAGAGAGCTAGATAGGTAATAAGGGTCGAGATACCTATTCAAATACCTACAACCTCGGTTGGAGGGATCATCCAAACTTCAAATGGGGAGGCAACCAAGGAGGTGGAAATGAAACACAAAATCGACCAAACCTTCCTTACCAACCTCCCCCATTGCAACAAAGATTTGTGGGAAATGACCATTATATATATGATCAACAATTTGATCGACTAGAATGGGACATGCAAACTATAAAGATGAACATTTGACAAGTCCAAGCCATGTGTGGACGACTTGAATCTCAAATGGACAGCCTTTTAGACTGAGACATCTATTGAAAATGTTCCAAAAGCAAAACGGCCAAAGTATCCCCATTAATACGGAGAAAAATCCTTGGAGAGATGGGAAAAAGTATGTAAAGGCAATTGTTTTGCAACCAAGCAAAGAATTAAAAACACTTAGCATACCCATTCATGAATAGGAGGAGGTTCCCAAAGTTCCCAATGAGCTCATGCAGGAAGCTAAGCACATTGAGCTGATCGATGAGATAGTTGAACCAGTATCTAATCTAGCAATCGCAAATCTAAGCACAACAGAGGTATCATTCCCGACAAGACTAGAGTATAAGAAAAAAAGGGGACAAGGTAGATTTCATAATTATTCTCAATTTATTTAAATCCCTCAATTTCAATTTACCGCTCTTGAAACTCATCGATAAAATCTCGAAATATGTCAAATACTTAAAGGAAATCATGGCATGACATAAGAAAATGAAAAAAGGGCAAGCAAAGTGACATTGGTGCCTCATGTAATGCGTTAATTGTGATGAAAATACCCCTAAAATTGAAAGATCCGAGTAGTTTTACGATTCCTGTAGAGATAAGGGATCGACATTTCAGTAAGGCTTTTTGCGATTTAAGGGTTAACATAAACTTAATGTCCCTATCAGTTTATCAGACACTTGGACTAAGGGACCTTAAAAACACCTCGATAATGCTACAACTAGATGATAGATCCTTGGTACACCCAAAAAGTGTCCCTGAGGATGTATTAGTTAAATTACGGGTGTTTATAATTCTTGTCGATTTTGTAGTCCTCGATTTTGAGGAAGATCAAGACATACCTATTTCGTTGGGTAGGCTTTTCTGGCCAATTCTAAAGAAACCATTGATTTTTAATGAAATGAGCTAATAATTAAAATCGGTGGCGAAATAGAAGTATTCAAATGTGGTTGTGATTCCTAAATGAGGGATTGCTTAGGGAGGAATGATACGTGCTATTTGTTTTAGCCCTTAACGAACTTGATCAAAGGTATTTTCCAAGTTGTGTAAGTATAGGTATTCGAAATGCAAGAGAAAGGGATAAACGACAAGATCCCGATAGGATTGTAAATTGGTCGAGTGGGCTATGATGGTCATGAACAATGAATGAAGTCGATGGTGAAATTCAAGGAAGTACCAAACAAGTCCGGTAGTGCGACTTAATTTTTTAAACCATTGAACTTTAATTAATTTGTATATATTGTAAATTAGTTTTAAATTTTCATTTTTATTTAGATTTAGAATAAGTATTTTGAAAATCACATTTGAGAATTTGAAGAAAACAAGTTTCCGGGAGCAATGGAGGAGCTAGATGCTAGTTGAGGGAAAGTATGGACAATTGGAAGCTTTTAACAAGTCCCAAAGAGGCCAAATCAAAGGCATGTCATCACATAACAATCTCATGGCGTGACATAACCCGTTTGAACCTAAAAATACATATTCTTGTGTAGTGTTGTGCTATGCCTTATCTATGGTGTGACACACCCTTGATGGAAGCAATAACAGGGGACAAAATAGTGTCGTGTCGCACCATGCCTACCTTATGGCGTGACATATAGACCATTTTCAAAAACTTTTCATTTTTGGTTCGATTTGATCTCCAGAGATATTCCCTACGTTTGCACAATAACTCAAGCCCTAGATGGCCTCTGTATATTGCCCTTACCAATAGCTACACCCTCTAAGCTGTCAAAATCAGCCAAACCACTATTCGCTACCCCTTTATTCGAGATTTTTCAAATTATCTACCTTTCTCCTGTTCGATAGCCTGAAACCATACATAGCAACCTTTTTGACAGTGAATCCGTAGCGGATAATCATGCTCACATCCAAGAAAGGGAGCTAGAAAATAACCTTCGAGCATTCTAATAAAAGATCCCTTTGCACGAATGAGGTTTCAAATCCATAAGCTCATTGAATTGTGAAATGAGGGAATGATTCAATTTCATTAATGGGAGAAGTTTTGTACAATCCTGACTAGTCCTATGTACATTCTAATTGTGCATGAATTTTATGCTGCGTTAAAGGAGGTGGATGCAAATAGACCAATGGATGTACCATAGATGCAAATACTAGTTTGAGGGAAAGAAATTTCAATCTTACTTCCCGAGATAGCGAGGTATTATGACGTTCCATTATACCTTTGTGATTTTGTACAACGAATTGATTTGATGTATTTCCTAAGAGAAAATATGGACAATGTAATTCATCTCCTAACAGACGAAAAGGGTGAGTGGAAACGCCACTTAGGAATGAACTATCCCATATCGTTTCCTCAGGCAAATTTAACTTTGAAGGCCAGAATATTGTTGAAATTTATCAGCACTCAAATTTGCCCAGCGTCAAACATGTCCAATATAGATATGTTCTAGGAAACATTGTTGTATGCGATTTTAAATAAGGAAAGAATTTGTGTGAGGACATGGATATATCGAAGTATAGTCTAATGTAGAAGGAAGAATGAAATGGAATTACTTTTTCCTCACTTAGTGACAACCTTATGCTGACAAGCAAAGGTATTGATTAGATGAGCAGGTCATGTCTTATAACCAATAAAGTTTTCGATATTAGAACCAAGCATAGAGTATCTTATAGGGCATAAGAAACAGAAAAAACTATAAAGAAAACCATATCTAGGCGAGAACACATTATCCGATTCAGAATGGATAGCTTGGTGGATGTAATAAGCTAGACCAATTTACGAGGACTATACGAGGAAAAATGGGTTGAAACTACCATAATTTCTAATAGCTAAGTACGAGGTAAAGGCCGAATTGAGCAAGTCGAAAGAAGAGAAAGAATCAAAAGATGAGGAAGATCCTAAAGAAGATCCAGTAGAGGATTCGAAGAGCGAATCGAAGAAAGCTGATGAAGCATCGGATCTTAATTCTGATTAGTTCTAAACTATTTCTTTTAATTTTCAATTTTCAATTTTTTTGAATTTGCACTTTGTATTTTAATTTTATTTGGGATGATTTTGTTTTTGTTTTAATTTTTATTTAGCTAGGATTTTAATATTATATATATAGTTGTGTTTAGTTTTCTTTGTAGGAACCTCAGATTTTTGAAAACACTATAATTTTGAGCAAAAATTGAAGGGAGGAGTAGTCCCACAAATTGTGCTGCACATATTACGTCAATAGGGTAATCTCTTTAATTTATCCTATATTGCACATTAGGGACAATGTGTCGAATAAAGTATGGAGGGTGACTTAGAAATTTGTTTGAAGTTTTTTTCTGTTATGTTGTTTTATTTTTCTTTTTTTAATTGTTTTTAAATTCTTTATTATATTTTGTGTGTTTTATATGTGCTTGAGCTTGTAGAAATACAAGTGATTGATAAGAGCATGTTAATAGGATTTTGTGAATAAATTGTAAATTTAGCTTGATAATAATTGATTCGAAATTATCTAATTTTAGACTAATGAGCTCAATTTATTACACTATGAATAGATTGAAGATGTTAAGTATACCACCTGATAAATAGATATATAAATAGCATGCATTTTTAATTGAATTATAGGTTGTAGAAATTGATGGACTTATCCGATTTAATCCATGTATTGAATTACCTAGGGACGACCTAAGGCATTGTTTGGTAGACACTTTTCAAGCAAAAAAGTTATCCCATAAATATTTCCCTAGTACTTAATTTGAGCCTTAATCCATTTTCTTGATGAACCAGAAATGAAACCTTAAGCCTAAAGAATAATGTATTTGATCCTTTATTTCTTGGTCCTTGCACAAATATAGAATATTGACCATTGATATTGAGGGATTAGGAAGATACATCACGGTGGTTTCAAAGGAAAAAAAAAGAGTGAACTAAAGAATTGTATGGTATAATGAGTATAAGATTTTGAGCTTGTAGAAAAAGAAGGCAAAATGCTAATCGAGAACAACTCGAAGAAAAAAAAAGAAAGAAAAAGCAAAGTAAGTTGGAAAAAAAGTACACTTGCATTTTTTCGACAAAAAATAAAAAAAATATCTGAGCTCGGATGATTATACTCATTAATACTATACTATACCTTAGTGATTGAGAAATAAGGAAGGTGAGAGAAGTGGATATAAGGTGGAAATGTTATTTGAATTTGAGGGAGTATTAGGGACAATATAATGTGTCAAACTACTTTTGTGCTTAGCCATTTTGTACAACCTGTTTTTGAAATCTGAACCAACCTAAGCCACAAAATGTTACAAGCCGAAAAGTCCTATGTGACTTAGGTAGTACTTTATATGGATGACATTGTGTCAAGTTTTGATGCTTTTACCACTTATATTCATTTGAACATAATTGTATATTTGTATATCTTTTTTGATGGACACCTATACATAATATTCTTTTATTTGTTTGCTTTGTAATTTAATGAACTAGTCTGTCTAATTTAGAAATTGTGAGTCAATTGTGTATCACACTAGAGTTATACAGTTATTTACATTATCTTGATAATACATTTCTGTCCAATTTCTTGTATCAAGCTAGCTCAAGTACATTTTCTTTTCTTGATTTTAGTTTGTTTTGTTTTCTGTTTTTATTTTTATTTTGTTAAGTTTGCTTGAGGGCAAGCAAAGACTTTCGTGTGGGGGTATTTGACTTGCCGTCAAATGTAGTAGTTATTTTCGTATATTTTCGCACTTAAAGATCTTGTTTTCTAGCACTTTTATTATTAATTATCTCATTTTCGGTACTTAGTAATTATGTAGTAAAAGTGTTTTTACACAAATTTGTAAGTGTTTGTGATCTATTAGGCCGAAACAGACTTTAAATAGTTCTAATGTGTTGATTTGAGTGTGCATGATGCTTAATTTAGGTCCTAATGGACGAAGATCAAGGGGTGAGTAATGCACAAACTTCTCGAGCTGTTAAAGTACGACACCAAACCAAGAAGGCATAATTTGCAAGTCGTGTTGCGCCATGCAAGGCCTATGGCCCGACATAGCCTCAATGTGGCGCCTAAGCATTCTAGGGCTATTTTTGTTTGCACAATCAACTTTATACGAAGATCTAGTATGTGCCGAAGGCCTAATTTGGGTTTTCAACACTCCTATAAATAAAACCTTATGGGTTTGATGTAACTAAGTCGTCTTAGACACATCTAAAAACCCTAGTAGTTGAGGAGTAGGATTTAGATTAAGTTTTCTTTTCTTTTCTTAAAAGCACTTTGTTCTTTTCTCTTATAACTGATTTTGATCAAAGAGTTCTTTTATAATATCGAAGTATTCAGTTTATTGCTTTTTCACAAGCAATAATATTTGATTATTCCATCGAGAGACCTGCTATTCCGTGCTTCAGTCGACATCCACAAGATTATTTCTCCATCTTTTTCTCTCTTTATATTTAGTTGTGCTTGTTTACATGTTTAATTCAATTGAGTTTGAGAGTGTGAATATTATGAGTAGCTAAAGCCCTTAGGGGAGATTAATAAGTTAATGAAGACATGATTAACAGAGGATTAAGGGTTCCTCGATAGGATTAGTTGTTTTAAATTACGCGTTTTTAAACCCTAGTCTTGACAACCCTAGGAAGTAATCATAGGTTAAATGAGGTCAAGAGATAAGTTTTTCCGAGTAAATCACAGTTTATCTTGGTTGAAAAAGTGAGGTCAGGAGATAAGCGAATATCAACCAATTAATTAATCAGTTAGAGCCCGGGAGGTAATAACTGGTTAGTTAATAGTTAATCCACCTTAAAACCCTAGTCCAAAGTTAATTACAACCCATGAAATGAATTAATCTTCTTGATTGGTTTAGTTGATTTAGTTGTTTGTTTATTTTACTGTTTATTTATTTTAGTTATTTAATTTCTAATATTGATATCTTTTATGGTTTATTGTAATATAGAATTTATCCATTACTGTTTAGAATTATTATTGTAAAGAGATTTTCAATAGATTTAATCCATCCTCCCTTGGGTACGATTGTAACGCCCCAAATTTGGGCCTAGTAGAATTGGGCCTATTGGGCCATGGGCATAGGAGCGTTTAAATTTTTTGAGAACAAGAGAACGACACTAACCAAGTTGTAACGCCCCAAAAATCCCGAAGCTCTAAATTTTCGTGCACTGAGGTTGGTATGTAGGAGTAGCACTTAGAATATTAATTTTAAGGTATTATCGAGATTATTTGAAGCCTTAGAGATAGGGAAGACTATAGGGAAAATTTTATTTTTCTTGCTTCAGTGGACCCTAGTCTCAGGCATTAGGCCTCTTAAGCAGATTAAGAGAAAATAGGACACAAATGGGCTTGTGGTCCAGTGGCAAGTGGCGTCACATGGGGAGCTATAAGGTGGCGTGTTGTCAGCTGAGGAGGTCTAAGGTTTGAGCATTAGGAGAGGTATTTTTGAAGTTTTTTATTTTGCATAGGTGGACGGCCAGAGTTGTGTTGAATATGAACTCTTGCATTGGAGTGTTTGAGTGGTAAGGAGAACTGATAATGGAGGAAAATTTGGATAAGGCTAAGGTGTTATCAGGAGAAAAGTTAGGAGATGAAGAGAGGGAGGAATTGGTGCCAAATGGGACCGTAGGGAAATGAGTATTCGGCTGGTGGCTATAAAAGGAGAGGCCGAATGCTTTGAAGGGTTTTTGAGCTTTCATTAATCTTTCTTTTCTTCCCCTAATCAGTTTTCTCGTAGCCAAATTCTCCCAATTGTCGAAATCTCTTATAGCCAAATCCTTTTTGCTGAATTCTCTCATAGCTAAACTTTTCTATTGTCGAATTACCACCATCTTCTTCCTTGCTGAAATTCCTATTGTGCCAATGTAACATCCTGGAATTAGGGGCTCCGTATTTGTTATGTTTTCTGTGTGTTTAGTATGTTTTGTCTGTTAATTAGGTGTGTTTGGGGGCCCCGGGAAGGCTCGGGGTTAAGCTTGAGCCTTGGTGAAAATTTTATTCTTAGGCACTTTAGGGGAGAGCTAGCTGAGGCAGGCCTTAAGGGTAATTACTTGTGTTTGTTGACACAAGAAGTGGTGTGGTAAAGTGGCTAGGAGACGCCACTTAAGTTGCAGGGAAGTGGCGTCACAAGGGAGCAGTAGGAGGAAGGGGTTCGAGTCGCATCGACAGCATTCAGAAGCTTTATTTTTGCGCTTAGGGAGCTAAGGTGGTGGTTTCGGCAAGGACTCTCCAAGGTTGTTGTAGAATGAGTCAAAGACTTTGAATGAGTGGCCATGAGGTGATGGTGGGGTTTGAATGGGTCAAACCGATTCAAATTTTTGGAGGGGAGTGAAAGTAGGAGAAAAGTATGGGTTTTGATGTTGGTGGGGTGGTGGCCGAATGTGGGAAGCTTGAAGTGGGGGGAGAGATTCAGTTTTGGTGGTAGGAGAGGTGGGTGTGCTTAAAATCCTTTGGGTCTTAGGCTTTTCTCTCTTTTCTTTTGAGCATATTCGGTCATTAAGGCGGTGTTGAGTGCCGACTTTTGGCAAGTCTTCTTGAGCTCTCTTTTATTCTTTTTCTTTCTTCTTTTCATTTGTTTTCCACTTTTCTCCAAAGCCGAAACCATCTTCCCTTTCTTTTGCATTTTGACAACTTTGGTACATTTCTTCTCTACCAAAATCGTAACACCCTTTGTTTCTCTTCTCTCCTTCTTGTTTCTCTAGGTAATAGCCGAACCTTGTTTCCATTCTGACTTCTTCTTTTCTCTTCTCTAATCACTTTCTTGTTGCAAACCGATTTCTCTCCTACTCCCAAACTCATATCTTTTCTCTATTTGATAGCCCCCGCTTATTCTTCTAGCCTTCTCAATCGGCCTCTCCTTGTTATTTTGGTAAGAGTTTCTTCTTCCTATTTTTCTGTTCATTCTTTTCTCTTATTGGATGTTAAACCGAAGGTGCTGACTCGATTCCTTGGGGCATTGGCCGACTGTAGGGGGACTCATTCTCGTATTCTTTTCTTTATCTAGCCAATGTTTGGAAGGGCATTGGGACTCATTCGGTTTCATAAGCCAACCTTCTAAGTGTTCGGTTTCCGTTGATTAAGGTAAAGTATTCTCTTTGGTTCTCTTCATCTCCTTAATTTATTATTCAACAAACCGACTACCCATCCTTCCGTAACGTGTTCTCTCATATCTCATGGCTAGTAGCCAGATATCCTGAAGAGAAGTGCTAGGACTTCTTAGGTTGCCGAAAGTTATTTTTGCAGGAAGTCTTGCTTATTCGCGTTAGTAGCGAAGGTAAGGAGTTACCCTTTGATTCTATTCGCTTGGTCATTCATTGTTTATTCGCCGCCTTAGTCTGATAACGTTGTTAGATGACCATTGTTTCCATTATAGTATTGTACTGATCAAAGATTCTCCACGGATGCGAGTGCTAGCCAATTTAAGGAAGGGAGTGTACCCATAGCCTCCGTAACAAAGTTCAAAAAGCATACTGTGTCGGCGGTTCGGGGCTATCCGCCGGGTTGTGGTAGAGAGCCTAAGTCTGTCTGGGATAGACAAATAGCCGTCATCCCTGCTAGTGAAAGTGTCAACGTAAAGAGTCTAGTCTTATGCGTTATCAGGTGTGTACTTCTCACAAACTCTGTATATTAATTACGTTATTAACTGTATTGGCGGAAAGCCGAAACGACTGTATTGACAGTCGAGATACCCTTGGGGGTAAGGTTGGAGACACCGGGTAAGTTCCACTACGATTTTAGGTTCGGAATATGTGTATGTATGATTTAATTGACAGTGTGCATTCAAAGCATGATAATTCATCTCGGTATGTTAACATGTGCATGGACTTGGGATGTGATATGAAAGGGGAAGTGCTATTTAGGGACTGTCACAGTGGTTTTGTACCATAGTGGGTTGGCCCCATATACATGATTCAGTAACTATGTCTCAGTGGCTTGCTGCCACGGTGGTTTAACACCATGTACATATATGATTTAGTGACTCGTCTCAGTGGTTTGGTACCACAATGGGTTGGCCCCACATATATATATTCGGGATTGTCACAGAGATTTGGTACCACGGTGGGTTGGCCCCACACATATTATTAGTGACTTTGTCACAGTGATCTGGTATCACGGTGGTCTGGAACCACAGTGGCTTGGTGCCACGGGCGTTTGGTTGATTCGGTGATATAGAGGTTGGAAAAGTAGGTTGGGCTGGGCTGCATTGCATACAGGCTTGATGTGTTGGATTATATGGCCTAAGGCCCAACTGGCATCTGTGGGCTTAGAGCCCAAACATCGTTTATTGGGGATTACACACTGAGTCTCGGTGACTCACCCCTCTACTTAATTTTGCAGGTAATCCTTAGATCGCGGATTGGAAGCCGAGGCGGACTCGAGGTGGCCATGCAGTGTTTTTAGTAATTTCGTTCACTATATATTTTAAATTTCACTATTGAGTTTGGATTTCGGTATTGTAATAAGGCCACTTTAACATTAATTTGGTTTTCTTATAAAGATGATTTAGTATGCTTAATAAACTATAAAAGTTGGAGTTTTTCTAAGACTAAAAGATTGAACAAATGATTTTCAAATGGCTTTTGAAAGATGGTAACGAGTAACAAATTACTTCTGAGTTTTCACTTAGAACCCGCAACTTCATTTTTAATTTGACAAATTTATAGAATTTTTCCTAAATTCGATTTTCAACAAATGAACCTGACTTCGTAATGCGGTCTAAGCTAAACAATTACTTTAAATTTCCTCTAAAGGTACAATAACGATACGCAAGGTTTTTCCAACTCGTGATTTTTAGTTAGTTTTCCAAAATTTTCTTTCCTGTAACAGACCAGATTCAGTCGTGGCATTTTGACCGGGTTTGGTGTGTTACAATTGTGGTATCAGAGCCTAGGTTCAAAAGCTCGACTGTGGGTATAATGTTCAAAAATGTTCACAAAAGTTGGCTTGGAAAATGGTTTAGATAAAATACATGTTTTCTGGAAGCATGGCACCCGAGTCTTCGGTACCAAATCTGCACGGTAAGTCTTCTATTCATTGGTTGTTTTGCATGAAGTAATTGTATTGTGCTGTGATTGCTAGTACTAGAAATTCAACTTTAGAGACTGAAACCTTTAGGTATCTATGTACTTGCGAGAACTACTTTTAATGTTATTTTCATAAGATTGCTCGTTAATAAACTGTGGAAGAAAATACTAATTCATAAAACTTTTAATCGGATTAAGTCAAATCGGTAGTTATGAGTGCTAAAGGACGTGGTCATGGCATGCAAGGCCGTGGTAGAGGCCGGGGTGTTGGGTCTGAACCTTCGGAATCAGGACATGGGCTGGAAAGTGAAGTGCCAGCACTGCCAGTTGCGGAAGCAGAATTTCAGGATCAAACTGGTGGAGACAATGTTGTGTCTCAGGCGATGTTACGTGTTTTGGAGAGAGTTGCTGGAGCGAGCACAGGATTAGTAGCTCGAAAATCTGTGTCGGAGCAACTTCGAGCTAATAGGGCTGAAATGTTTAGGGGCGTTTCTGGCGTGGCTCCTAACATAGCTAAGTATTGGTTAGAAGCAGTTGAGCACATCATGGATGATCTTGACTGCACTGTGGAAGAGAAACTAAAAGGAGTGGTGTCTCTTCTCCGAGATGAGGCTTACCAGTGGTGGCTCACGGTCAGAGATGGTACAGCAGCAGACCGCATTACCTGGGACTTCTTTAAGTTAGTGTTCCAGGGGAAACATATTGGGTCGAGCTATGTGGACGCTCAACGAAAGGCATTCCTTAACTTGGTTCAGGGGAGTAAGTCAGTGGCTGAGTATGAGGCGGAATTTTTACGTCTGAGCCGTTATGCCCGGGGTATTGTTGCAACAGATCATGAGCCTTTTTTTCGATTTGAAGATGGTCTGAGGGACGAGTTGCGAGTATTGATAGCTCCGCAACGGGAAAGGGAATTTGCTGTTTTGGTTGAGAAGGCTAAGATCGCCGAAGAGGTAAAGAGGTCTGAAAGGCAAAATCAGGATAGGGACAAGGGAAGGAATAAAAGGAATTTTGGGTCGTCAGGATCTACAGGGAATTTTCAGAAGAGGCCTAGGTCAGATGGACCGAGTCGAGCTGCGAGGTCTGCTACTGTTGGTCGATCTCAACTGTGTACTCGATGTGGGAAATTTCATTCGGGAGAGTGCTGGTTGGGTGGTAGAGGATGCTTCAGATGTGGATCTATGGATCACCGGGTAAGGGACTATC
Organism: Gossypium australe; assembly: GCA_005393395.2. Classification (NCBI taxonomy): domain Eukaryota; kingdom Viridiplantae; phylum Streptophyta; class Magnoliopsida; order Malvales; family Malvaceae; genus Gossypium; species Gossypium australe. The sequence goes on from CM016619.1 coordinate 123,742,381, forward strand.
CGCAAGAGCCCAAAAAAGCGCGACCAGAAGGTCAGGGTTATATTCAGCCTGGGAGAGGTGGTCAGCAACCACAGAGAGGTCGTGGTTCGGCCAGAGGAGGAAACGGTTTCGGTCGGGGGCGTGGAGCACCGGGCAGAGGTGCTGGGAATACAGTTGCAAGACAGCCTGGGTTGGTCTATGCAGCCAGACGCCGAGAGGAGGGCGATACACCGGACGTCATAACTGGTACGTTCCTTATTTTTGGTTTGCCCTTTACTACATTGGTAGATATTGGGTCAATGCATTCTTATGTTGCTAGTACTGTGTCTAGAACTCTGAACATAGAATCTGAGATTGTTTCTAGGGAGATGACTGTGATTAGTCCTTTAGGACAATCTGTAGTGGTGAATAGACACTTTAGGAATGTATCTTTAGAAGTACAAGGGATAGTTTTTCCAGCTGATTTGATGGAACTGCCGTTCGGCGAGTTCGATTTGATCTAAGGCATGGACTGGTTAGTGAAGTATCGAGCAAACTTGGATTGTGCTGCTAAGCGCATGGTGATAAGGACTCTCGAGGATAATGAGGTTTTAGTGATAGGTGAAAGAAAGAACAACTTGTCCAACATAGTGTCTACTTTAAAGGCTGAAAGGATGGTAAGAAAAGGGTGTGAAGCGTTCTTAGCTGTTATCAGTGCGTTGGAAGTCAAGGGATTATCGCTGAAAGATTTTAGAACAGTGAAGGAATTCTCTGATGTCTGTCCAGAAGAGCTTCCGGGGTTACCTTCGGATCGCGAAGTGGAGTTCGGTATTGAGCTTCTTCCGGGAACAACACTAGTGTCCATTGCTCCGTATAGGATGGCGCCAAAGGAGATGATGGAACTTAAAGCCCAGATTCAGGAACGGTTGGACCAGGGTTTTATCCGACCAAGTGTGTCACCATGGGGAGCGCCGGTGTTGTTCGTAAAGAAGAAGGACGGATCGATGCGGATGTGCATTGACTACAGGCAATTGAACAAGTTGACGATTAAGAACAAGTACCCGTTGCCTAGGATAGATGATCTGTTTGATCAATTGTGAGGTGCTTCGGTCTTTTCAAAGATAGACTTGAGGTCAGGGTATCATCAGCTTAAGGTCAAGGAGGCGGATATTCATAAGACAGCTTTTCGAACTTGTTATGGTCACTACGAGTTCTTGGTGATGCCGTTCGGGTTGATGAATGCACCAGCTGTGTTTATGGACTGGTTTGTCGTGGTGTTCATAGACGATATCTTGGTTTATTCAAGTATGGAAGAGGATCATGATTCGCATCTTCGGAGGGTTCTGCAGATTCTGAGGGAGAAGTAGTTGTATGCCAAATTCAGTAAGTGTGAATTTTGGTTGGAAGAAGTTACCTTTTTGGGACATGTTGTATCTGCTGAGGGAATTAGGGTTGATCCTTGGAAAATTGAAGCCGTGTTGGACTGGAAACCGCCTAAGTATGTGGCAGAAATTCGAAGTTTTCTTGGTTTGGCTGGATATTATAGAAGGTTTGTTGAGAGGCTGGGTTATCGATTTCGGGGGTAGCTGGGAAGATTTTCTACCGTTGGCAGAATTCACATACAACAATAGCTACCAATCTAGTATACAGATGGTGCCCTATGAAGCATTGTATGGTCGAAAATGTCGTACTCCTCCTTACTGGACAGAGTTGGGTGAGCGTCATATGTTGGGTCCGGAATTGGTTTCGGAGACAGAGGAAAAAGTTAAGTTGATTTGGACTCGGTTGAAGGAAGCTTCCGATAGGCAGAAATCTTATGTTGATTTGAAGCGTAAGGATATAGAGTTTACAGTGGGTAATCAGGTTTTTCTGAAACTTTCGCCTTGGAAGAAAGTTTTGAGGTTTGGACGGAAGGGCAAGTTAAGCCCCAGGTTCATCGGGCCTTATCGAGTGTCGAAACGTGTGGGACCAGTGGTGTATCAGCTCGAGTTACCTCCAGAATTGAGGCAGATACATGATGTATTCCATGTCTCAATGTTAAGGCGCTACCATTCGATCCATCTCACGTAGTGCCAGTAGAGGAAATTAAAGTGAGACCTGGTTTATCTTTTGAGGAGGAACCAGTTCAGATCTTGGACCGAGATGTTAAAGTGTTGCGAAGAAAAAACAGTTCCGTTGGTTAAAGTGTTGTGGCGGAACCACGGTACAGAGGAGGCCACGTGGGAGCCAGAGGATGTGATAAGACAACAATACCCTCACTTTTTTTGATCAGGTAAATTTCGAGGCCAAAATTTCTTTAAGGGTGTAGAACTGTAACATCCTGGAATTAGGGGCTCTGCATTTGTTATGTTTTCTGTGTGTTTAGTATGTTTTGTCTGTTAATTGGGTGTGTTTGGGGGCCCCGGGAAGGCTCAGGATTAAGCTTGAGCCTTGGTGAAAATTTTATTTTTAGGCTCTTTAGGGGAGAGCTAGCTGAGGCAGGCCTTAAGGGTAATTACTTGTGTTTGTTGACACAAGAAGTGGTGTGGTAAAGTGGCTAGGAGATGCCAATTAAGTTGCAGGGAAGTGGCGTCACAAGGGAGCAGCAGGAGGAAGGGGTTCGAGTCGCATCGATAGCATTTAGAAGCTTTATTTTTGCGCTTAGGGAGCTAAGGTGGTGGTTTCGGCAAGGACTCTCCAAGGTTGTTGGTAGAATGAGTCAAAGACTTTGAATGAGTGGCCATGAGGTGATGGTGGGGTTTGAATGGGTCAAACCGATTCAAATTGTTGGAGGGGAGTGAAAGTAGGAGAAAAGTATGGGTTTTGATGTTGGTGGGGTGGTGGCCAAATGTGGGAAGCTTGAAGTAGGGGGAGTGATTCGATTTTGGTGCTAGGAGAGGTGGGTGTGCCAAAAATCCTTTGGGTCTTAGGCTTTTCTCTCTTTTCTTTTGAGCATATTCGGTCATAAAGGGGGGTGTTGAGTGCCGACTTTTGGCAAGTCTTCTTGAGCTCTCTTTTACTCTTTTTCTTTCTTCTTTTCATTTGTTTTCCACTTTTCTCCAAAGCCGAAACCATCTTTCCTTTCTTTTGCATTTTGGTAACTTTGGTACATTTCTTCTCTACCAAAACCGTAACACCCTTTACTTCTCTTCTCTCCTTCTTGTTTCTCTAGGTAATAGCCGAACCTTGTTTCCATTTTGACTTCTTCTTTTCTCTTCTCTAATCACTTTCTTGTTACAAACTGATTTCTCTCCTACTCCCAAACTCTGTTCTTTTCTCTATTTGATAGCTGCCACTTATTCTTCTAGCCTTCTCAATCGGCTTATCCTTGTTATTTTGGTAAGAGTTTCTTCTTGCTATTTTTCTGTTCATTCCTTTCTCTTGTTGGATGTTAAACCGAAGGTGCTGACTCGGTTCCTTAGGGCATTGGCCGACTGTAGAGGGACTCATTCTCGTATTCTTTTCTTTACCTAGCCAACATTTAGAAAGGCATTGGGACTCATTCGGTTTCATAAGCCAACCTTCTAAGTGTCCGGTTTCCGTTGATTAAGGTAAAGTATTTTGTTTGGTTCTCTTCATCTCTTTTATTTATTATTCAACAAATCGACTACCCATCCTTCCGTAACGTGTTCTCTCATATCTTATGGCTAGTAGCTAAATATCCAGAAGAGAAGTGCTAGGACTTTTTAGGTTGCCGAAAGTTCTTTTTCCAGGAAGTCTTGCTTATTCGCGTTAGTAACGAAGGTAAGGAGTTACCCTCTGATTCTATTCGCTTGGTCATTCATTGTTTATTCGCCGCCTGAGTCTGATAACATTGTTAGATAACCATTGTTTCCATTATAGTATTGTACTGATCAAAGATTCTCCACGGATGCGAGTGCTAGCCAATTTAAGGAAGGGAGTGTACCCATAGCCTCCGCTCCACAGTTCAAAAGGCGTGCTTTGTCGGCGGTTTAGGGCTATCCGCCGGGTTGTGGTAGAGAGCCTACGTCTATCTAGGATAGACAAATAGCCGTCGTCCCTGCTAGTGAAAGCGTCGACATAGAGAGTCTAGTCTTACGCGTTATCAGGTGTGTACTTCTCACACACTCTATATATTAATTATGTTATTAACTATGTTGGCAGAAAGCCAAAACGATTGTATTGACAGTCGAGATACCCTTGGGGGTAAGGTTAGAGACACCGGGTAAGTTCCACTATGATTTTAGGTTCGGAATATGTGTATGTATGATTTAATTGACAGTGTGCATTCAAAGCATGATCATTCATCTCGGTATGTTAACATGTGCATGGACTTGGGATGTGATATGAAAGGGGAAGTGCTATTCAGAGACTGTCACAGTGGTTTGGTACCACAGTGGGTTGGCCCCATATACAAGATTCAGTGATTATGTCTCAGTGGCTTGGTGTCACGGTGGTTTAACACCACGTACATATATGATTCAGTGACTCGTCTCAGTGGTTTGGTACCACAGTGGGTTGGCCCCACATATATTTATTCGGGATTGTCACAGTGGTTTGGTACCACGGTGGGTTGGCCCCACACATATTATTAGTGACTTTGTCACAGTGATCTGGTATCACGGTGGTCTGGAACCACAGTGGCTTGGTGCCACGGGTGTTTGGTTGATTCGGTGATATAGAGGTTGGAAAAGTAGGTTGGGCTGGGCTGCATTGCATACATGCTTGATGTGTTGGATTATATGGGCTAAGGCCCAACTGGCATTTGTGGGCTTAGAGCCCAAACATCGTTCATTGGGGATTACATACTAAGTCTCAGTGACTCACCCTTCTGCTTAAGTTTGCAGGTAATCCTTAGGTCGCGGATTGGAAGCCGAGGCGGACTCGAGGTGGCCATGCAGTGTTTTTAGTAATTTCGTTCACTATATATTTTAAATTTCACTATTGAGTTTGGATTTAGGTATTGTAATAAGGCCACTTTAACTTTAATTTGGTTTTCTTATAAAGATGATTTAGTATGCTTAATAAACTATAGAAGTTGGAGTTTTTCTAAGACTAAAAGCTTGAACAAATGATTTTCAAATGGCTTTTGAAAGATGGTAACGAGTAACAAATTACTTCAGAGTTTTCACTTAGAACCCGCAACTTCATTTTTAATTTGACAAATTTATCGAATATTTTCCTATATTCGATTTTCAACAAATGAACCCGACTTCGTAATGCGGTCTAAGCTAAACAATTACTTTAAATTTCCTCTAAAGGTACAATAATGATACGCAAGGTTTTTCCAACTCGTGATTTTTAGTTAGTTTTCCAAAATTTTCTTTCCTGTAACAGACCAGATTTGGTCGTGGCGTTTTGACCGGGTTTGGGTTGTTACAGCCAAACCCTTGTTGTTTTCCTCCATCACAGATCGATTATTATCTACTATCAGTCAAGTGTTGAAAGTCGGATTTAGTTAATAGCTGTTTAGGCCACAGGACCGAAAGGGGATTTGGTAAGTATTCGGTTAACCTCTTTTGTATGTTTTGCTAAAATTCGAAAGGCTATCTAACTGTCCTGTCATTAACTCTGTGATAACAAGGATAAGGTTCACAGATCGCAAGCATGGTAGGATCGTTAGCAAGGGTAAGTGTACTCAACTCGATTGTGGTTTAAGTGGATGGCTGAATGTATGTATGATCTATAGGGGTGACTTGTGTGGATTATGAGTCACTCAGATTTTGATGGTGTATGTGTGAGTGCAGATCTAGGGGATACTCCTGATTAGTAGCTGAGGAAGGGCTATTAGAACCCGGTGGCACATGGTAAGGTTACAGTAAGGCTTCGGCTTTTGGTAAATGTTTTGATTTAGTGATTGATTGAAGGTTGGTTGGTTGTAAGTTCAGGGCTAAGGATAGTATAGCACATCGCAGTAGCCAGGTGTGTACAAACACTACACACACGATATGGGTAATGCCGAAAAGCTAGAAAGCCGAAACTGGCTAAATGGGCCCGGTGGGCCCTGAGGCTAAGTTTGATGAAATTGTTTGGTTGGTTATACGAATTGAGTTAGTCATGCATGTTACATGATCTGGAATTGATTTGGGCCTAATAGGCCATATGGATGAGATTTGGGCCTAATGGGCCGTAAGGATGTGATTTGGGCTAGATGGGCTTGATGGGGACGTAGACAAGTATGATAGGGTTTAATGGACTTTAGGCCTAATTCTGAACAACTCTTAAACCGCATAAGACTTAATCTAATAATTAAACATGTCCGTGGACAAGTCGCTGGGTTAGAGTGTGGCAACGGACATATGCATGTCCAGGATTGTATCTAGGGAGAGCTTGGTACTTAAGCGGTCCTAGTGGCCCACCTTCTCTTCTCTGGAATCCTACCTGGTGCATAGTGTCTGTTCACTTTAGCCACAAGGACTTGTTAATGGGCCAAAGTTCATAACTAAAACCTGAGAGGGGCCAAATACCCCTAGTTTATGAAATTACCGAAATACCCCCAATTTATGAAATTACCGAAATACCCCCAATTTATGAAATTACCGAAATACCTTGGTTTGTAGAATTATGAAATACCCCAGTTTGCAAAATTACTGAAATACCCTCGGTTTGTCAAATTACTAAAATACCCCTGATTTGGAAATTACCAAAATATCCTTAGATTTGTAAAATTACTAAAATACCCCCAATTTGTAAAATTGCCAGAATACCCTTGATTTGCAGAAACATCCCTGATTTACAAAATTTCCAAATTACTTCTGTTTTGTAAAATTACGTAAATACCCCTGTAGGGTAGAATTATGAAAATACCCATATGTAGTGAAATGACTAAAATACCCCTAAGTGTTTAATGTGTGAAAATGTGTGTTGCATTCACGAAATATATGTTGCACTTGGGTGGGGTTTGATGATAAGGAAGAAGATATGTGAGGATCGCATATTCGCTTGACGACCATGGATCCACTAGTGGCTTTAAGCCCATAATAGCAGCTTTGCTGCAACATTTGAGTAGTGTCGCTGCTGGTGCTACCTTTGGTGCGTAGGGATGGGTGGGTTGATATTTATATCCCCACAGGTGTGTAGGGTTGGAAGGGAAATGGTGTGCAGGGTTGGATTTGGGATGGATGCATTGCATTCATGTGATACAGATGTGGTATGAGGTCATTGTGGGCTAAGGCTCAAGACCACCGATTTTGATAGGGCTTAGGCCCAATGTAATATTTGCATGTTGATTTGATTGCCAAGGGTCGTATACACTGAGTTTCGAAACTCACACCCTTTTTATTAAATGTTTCAGGTGATACTCAGTAGACGGTTCGACGTGGAAGAGGACTCAGGGATGGCCACACTACAAGATATTTAGACATTTTATTTAATTGTTCAAAAGGGCATGATTTTAAATTGCTTTATTTTTGATGGATGTAATAAGGCCTTGTACTCCGTTTTGACTTTGGATTTTGAGTTTTGTTGTTTCAACTATTTACTTAATTATTAAACCTAAGTAATTTTTTATGTTTAAACATGGTTTTCGGAATACTTAAAATAATTAAATGGGCTTTTATCACTACTTAACAAGATTCAAGGATTTTGGGCTTTTAGGCCTTAAATTTCAACTTAGAAAAATTGTTTGAAATTGTGCCTTTGATGTGACATTCCTGGATTTGGCCATAACATCTAGGCCGGGTCTGGGGGTGTGACAACGATCCTCGGTATACTTACTTGTGTTCCGTTGTAACACAAATGCTATATTACAATTTGACATGTATACTTGCGGACACTACTGCTTAATTTTATATATTTTTGTGTAGTATTTTCCAATCAAAGTTCGCACGTTTGGTGGAGGTTAGATGTATTGTCAGTCTAGTAAGTCACATATATGTCTCTATCTTCTGAGAGTCATTCGCTCTGATGCGAAAGACAAAGCTTCTTCCCAATTAAACTTGATAGACGATATATTAGTCTTTCAATCGGCCGATTAGATTAAGGACATGTTTAGGTTCATCAACTAATACAAGTTGTTTTTTTGTATTACGATCCAACCACATAATATCACTTAGTATTAGCTAAATGTTAGATAACCAGTTAGTCAATATTTGCTTCCATTTTTCTTTGTATGTAAAAATATTTAGGACAATATACAAATGATGTAAATGTAATTGATGAATATTTTTATTAAACCAATTTGTTCGAAAAGAAATAAGTATACAAAACAAATATACTACACTTAGGGCACTAGATCCAACATGATAATCCATAATTGATTACTCATTTTAGACTCATTACTCTATGTAATGTTTCTTATACAAAACAAATATACTACACTTAGGACACTAGATCCAACATGATAATCCATAATTGATTGCTCATTTTTACATGCAAAAACATGGAGGACAATATACAAATGATATAAATGTAATTGATGGATATTTTTATTAAACCAATTTGTTCAAAAAATATAAGTATACAAAACAAATATACTACACTTAGGGCACTAGATCTAACATGATAATCCATAATTGATTACTCATTTTAGACTCATTTTTCTATGTAATGTTTCTTATACAAAACAAATATACTACACTTAGGACACTTGATCCAACATGATAATCCATAATTGATTACTCATTTTTGCATGCAAAAACATTGAGGATAATATACAAAGGATATAAATGTAATTGGTGGATATTTTTGTTAAACCAATTTGTTCAAAAAATATAAGTAAACAAAACAAATATACTACACTTAGGGCACTAGATCCCAAATGATAATCCATAATTGATTAATCATTTTAGACTCATTGCTCTATGTAATATTTCTTATAAGATTGTTTTGAAGGTGATTGTGAATAGACTCAAATTGGCCCTCCCTAATTGTATCGATAGAAATCAATATGCATTTGTACTTAGAAGAATAATACATGATAATATTATGGTTGCTTTTGAATTAGTTTGTTATCACAAGGATCTAAAAGTAGATCGAATAAGGGTTGTGCATTGAAACTTCACATGAGCAAGGCAGATGATGTAACAAACCGATTTAGGCGCTAGTCGGAACAGTGATCTCGGGATCACTAATCTGAGGTTAGAGAAAATTATTTTCATGTTATTTTATGAGTTAGAGCATGATTATATAAGTGCATGAAAATTTTTGGTGCTTTAATTTTAGCGATTTCAAGCTTAATCGCGAAAAAGGACTAAATCGCATAAAGTGCAAAAGTTCTATTTTATAAGCTAAAGGTCCCTAATAGCCATGGAATATTAATTTTGGGTCTTTAAAGTGCAATTAGACCCCTAAGATTAGAGTGGCCGGCCATAGGAGACAAAAATTGACAAATTGGTCAAAGTTGGTAAAAGTTGGTGACTAAATTGACTTGTATTAATAAAATAAAGAAAGAAAAAATATCATCTTTTCTCACCATCTTCCTCCACCGAAAATAGCAAGCAAAATAGGGGTTTTGAAAGCTCAAAATTTTAGCAAACTTATCTCCAATCAAGTAAGTGATTTTAATGGTTTTTCTTGAAGATAGTTGTACTTTTAGAACCCCTAGAGCTTAAGCTATCTAATGAGGGGATTATCTTGCAATTTGGTGGTGCAACACCCATTACCCATGTCCGATATCGGGACCGGATACGAGGCATTACTATCCTTCACCTTACTTAAACATGTATTAACGGGCTATAAAATTTCGTTTCGATTTAAAAACTTTCTTTTCGTGGTCATAACATTCATCTCATGGGCCTACGCGGCCATAAACATACATCCCGATGGTTTCGGAGATCAACCAAAAACTTTTACTCTCTTTGAAAATTCTTGTCTAAACAGGGGTCACATGCCCGTGTGACTTGGGACACGCCCGTGTGGGCAGGTCACGTTGTCTCACACGCCCATGTCCCTAGCCCGTGTACAATTTATTTTTATTACAACCTACAGGGGTTTTCACACAGCTTGACACATGCCCGTGTCAAAGGCCAGTGTCCTTCACACGGCCTAGACACGCCCGTGTCCTCACCGGTGTGAAAAACTAGGCACACGCCCGTGTGGCTAGCCCGTGGTCGACATTTACTTAAAACACTAACATGTAGGAGACACAAGGCCTATTAACACACCCATGTGGGTTGACAGTGTGTCAGACACGGCCTAGACACACGCCCGTGTGTCTACCCGTGTGGACACTTAAAGGCTATTTTTCAAGCCAATTGCCACCCTGAAATCAAGATCATTCATATACTCAATCCAACCACTCAAATACTTCATCAAAAACATGAATAACAATGCATAACTCATCATCAATTGATGTATAAACTTAGTAAATATTGGCCAATCTCTTTAGCCATATGCAAAAAGAATAATAACCTTAATAGCCAACACTTTGGTCCCTTTTAGGACTTACATCAAGATGAAATAATTCCTATACATGCCATACTTAATAAAAACAACTTGGCTATACCAAAATAGTGATTGATAGTGTGCTCTGAGCTCCGATGTCAATGATCCACGAGTTAGCTTGGCAAGACTACGAGGAAAGAAGAAGGGAGAGAGGTAAGCATATAGCTTAGTAAGTTTGTATGAAACTCATATAGCAATATATTAACTCATTATAACTCATCAATTTCGAGTTAAGAACAACATAAAACTCAAGTGCATGGCTTACTTACTCCTCACATGATACATAATAATTTCATACTTGCATTATAATCATGGTACTTTCACTTGATCACATAGATTAGTACATTTTGCTGATGCAAAAGTAAAATCAACTTTCATCTTTCTTAACATGAAAAATGCTTTATATTAACCTTGTATAACTTAACTTAGTACTATCTTTACTTACTTGACTTTCTTGTTACCTCTTTCATATTTAGCTCTTTTACCCGTTAAATTTCCCGGAATAATTGAGGTTACTCAATCTCATCAAATATGTATCTCGATGCCAATGCCATGTCCCAGACATGGCTTTACATGGGATCCATTAGCTCGGTGTCGATGCCATGTCCCAGACATGGTTTTACACGAGACCTTCCTTATGTGTTTCCTTTGGAAACTTACCATTGCCATGTCTTGACATGGTCTTACGTAGTATCCTTGCCTTATGAGTCTTATCAATGCCATGTCTTGACATGGACTTACATGACATATTTGCCTTATGAATTCACAAATGCGAAGCCTTGGCTTGGACATACATGGGACCATTGCCTCATAATAACTTTTCAATGCCATGACTTGTCATAGACTTACATGATATCTTTTCCTTATGCTGATGCCATGTCTTGACATGGTCTTTGATAAACCATGATTTACACATATTTTAACCCCATGCTTAGCTTAATTTTGTATGAATTTAGAATGAATTTGTTGAATTCGATTCTCATAATCTCTTAATTTCATGTTTTAAACTCAGTAGAGCTTAAGCAGTCGAAAAGAATGAGAAATGGGCTAAAAAGGGACAAAATAGGCCTACAAGGCATGGACCACTACACACGGGCGGACCGCATGACCGTGTATAGCAAGCCGAATCGAACACGGCCTGGGCTATCGACCACGGGCGTGTCCCTGCCAAAATAAGAATGAGTTCTATTCGGAACAGGATATTGTGGGCCAAGAAAAGTATCTCGAAGCCTATATAAACACCCAAGGGGCAACCTAAAAGGGGAGTTTGACAGAAGGCCTCTGTCAGGGCTTTTGACAGGAGCGAAGCCAGAGAGGGCTGAAATTAGGGAATTACTTGAAGGAAGTCAGTTGATCCATCTCAGAAGTTGGAATCACGCTGAAGAATGAGGATTTTCCCTTCAATTTCCTTCAGGGGGTTTTAAGGTTTTTCTTTATCTTTTGTTATTTAATTTCTTCTGCGATGTATTCTTTTATAAACATGAACTAAACCCCTTAAATACCTAAAGGGGATGAAACCTAAGATGGATCTTGCTATTGTTTTTTGAACTGTATGATAAATACTTGATTTGTTCCAAAACATGTGTTCCTAATTCTTGCTTTAATATTTCAGGATATTGATTCAAGTATTGATGTGCTTATTCAGAGGAGCAAAAGTCCCTGTTTAAGAGTAGATCTAGAATAATTAAGCGGAGTTGATTGCACTCCTAGAGATAGGACGACGAAAATCTACCAGATTAGGGTCTAATATGGGAGTCCATGAATCGAGTTAATGCAACACTAGGGGTTTTAATTAGAAAGAGATTTCAATTAATCCACCTAGGGTTAGACGTTATTAGTCTCCAAAGAGATAATAATATAAATTAGGGAATCCTACGGATCAAGTCAAGTGAATAAATCGCCTGGTTCAGAGTTAAATAACAAGTGAAGTCTAGGTAGATTCTTCGTCGGGTATTGTCTCAATCAATTGATTTTCTCAAAAGTATTTTCCCAATTCATTCTTTGTGTCTTGGCATCCTTAGTTTAGGAATCAGTTAGATAAACATAAATTCCCTTTATTTTAGGCTAGATAATAAAAAGAGAGTCAGTACTAGTATTTGGTTCCCTTAGGTTCGACATTCCAGTCTTGCCACTAAGCTATACTACTATTCAGTAGGTGCGCTTGCCTCAATCGTGGTGATAGTTAGTTTCTAGGCTCGATCATTCATTATATAAATATTAAAACTCTCAGACATGATCAAGCTTTTGGCGCTGTTGCCGGGGAACTGAAATATTAGGAACTCTCAATTTTTATTACTTTAGCCATTTTTCTTTTATTTATTTATTTCTTTCTAATTTTTATTTTTAGTTTTCTAATATCTCTATTATTTGTTCTGATAGGTTTTTCTAGTTTATGACTAGGAGGAACCCGTCAGGACCGTTGCTTTTTGAAAGTGAAATTGAAAGTACAATTCACAGAAACTGGAGAGAAATAAGGCGAAGCATACAGTACATAGAAGAAGAGCAAGAAGACGAAACCAACACTACTGAAGAGATGGCTGATAACAATCTGCTACCTCCTATGGTTGCCGTAAATCGGGTGAATCAAAATCCTGCTCCTCGTACTATGTATGATTGTGCTAAACCGAATTTAACAGGAACTGAGTCAAGTATTGTTAGACCTGCTATTGCTGTAAATAATTTTGAACTAAAACCTAACACAAATCAGATGATACATCAATTTGTTCAGTTTGATGGTTTGCAAGATGAAGATCCAAAGAATCACTTGGCGATTTTTCTAGAATTTTGCGATACTTTTAAAATTAATGGTGTTTCTGATGATGCCATTCGCCTTCGGTTATTTCCCTTTTCTTCAAGGAATAAAGCCAAACAGTGGTTGAATTCTTTTCCACGAGGATCAATCACTACATGGGAACAAATGGCCAACAAATTTTTATTAAAATATTTTCCACCGGCTAAAACGGCCAAGTTGAGGAATGATATCTCTTCTTTTGTGCAGATGGATTTAGAGACACTTTACGATGCATGGGAGAGGTACAAGGATCTACTGAGAAGGTGCCCTCACCATGGGTTACCTTTGTGGCTACAGGTTCAAACCTTTTACAACGGTGTGAACCCCTCAACTAGGCAGTTGATTGATTCAGCCACCGGTGGAACCCTGAATAACAAAACCCCTGAAGCAGCTTATGAGTTTATAGAGGAGATGACACTGAATAACTATCAGTGGCAAGTCACGAAGACAAAGCCAACAGAAGCGGCCAGTGTTTTCAACCTCGACGCAGTGACCATGCTATCAAACCAGGTAGAACTGTTAAATAAAAACATTGATGGTTTGTATGGTTCTTCGCAGGTACATCCAGTGATGCGGTGCGATGCAAATGGAGGAGGGACGAATAACACAGAATATTCGTCCTACAACCTTGGCATAGAAAGCGAACAGATGAACTATATGGGTAATAATTCTAGACCTCAGAATAACCCTTATAGTAACACTTACAATCTAGGTTGGAGAAACCACCCCAACTGCTCATGGGGTGACCAAGGAAATCAGAGACAACAACAACCCCTCCCAGGCTTTCAACAGCAACCCTACACATAAGAGAAGAAGATGAACCTTGAAGAGATGATAACAAAATTCATCGCGGTGTCAGAAACTCGTTTCCAAAACACCGAGACAACACTTAGAAATCAACAAGCATCAATTCAAGGGATCGAGAACCAATTAGGATAGCTTGCTAAATTGATCTCTGAAAGACCACAAGGTAGCTTGCCAAGCAACACTGAAATAAACCCAAAGGAGCAACTTCAAGCCATAACAGCTCACGATAGTGAAGGGTTAGATGAACCATAATTGAGGCAAGAGAAAGTGGTAGAGGACGGTAAGGTTGAGGTAAGCCATGATAAACCAAAACCGGTAATTACAAAGTACCAACCTCGTGTGCCATACCCCAATGCGGTGAAGAAAGACTACACAGATGAACAATTCGGGTAAATTTCTTAAACTTCTAAAGAAATTACATATTAACTTATCGTTTCTTGAAGCTCTTTCGCAGATGCCAGATTCAAGGAAATTTTTAAAAGAGATTTTGACAAACAAACGGAAGTTAGACGAGGAGTCGCATGTGGAGCTAAATGTAGTGTGCTCAGCAATTCTACAAAAAAAATTACCACGAAAGTTAAAAGATCCAAGGAGTTTAAACAGCTAGGTCTAGGGAAACTCAAACAAACTAGGATGAGCATTCAATTAGCTGATAAAACTACTAGAATTCCTAGGGGAATAATTCAAGATGTACTAGTGAAAATTTATAAATTCGTATTCCCAGTAGACTTTGTCGTTTTAGACATGGATGAGGACAACAATATTCCTTTAATTTTAGGAAGACCCTTTTTGGCAACTACCAGAACTAAAATTAATGTTGGTACAGGCGAACTCATACTTCGTCTAGGTGACGAAACGATCACTCTTCAGGCTCTTGACTCGGCTAGGACATCAAGTAATCAAGGTGAAAACATCAACTCTACTAATGACATTTGATCCCACCTTCTTTACAGGAAACACCACGAAACTACATAACTGAGCTAGATCCTAGACCTCGTGTCAACAAGGAAATAAGTCATGAGAAACGAAGGCTTTAGATCGATGAACTAGACGAGTGGAAGACACATTACAAGGAGAAACTAAAAACACACGAAGCAAAAACAAAGCAACTCCATAAGCCAAACCAATTTAAGATCGAAGATCAAGTATTGTTGGATAAAATAGACCCTCGGATCGCTACTTCAGACCTTGATACAAACGAAGAAATCCCTTTTGAGTTATTGAATATCTTCCTATATGGAACAGTCGAGGTAACTAATCCCAAGTTCGGCACTTTTAAGGTAAACACTACTCGACTCGAACTATATAGTGCTCATAGAACTGATAGTAGAGGTGACGAGTTTCAACTCCTCAAGCCACCATGAATACGCGAGTGAAAGGTAAGCCTAGCTTAAGACTTTAAACAAGCGCTTCTCAGGAAGCAACCCGAACACTAACCCCATTAATTTTCATATTTT
Organism: Gossypium australe; assembly: GCA_005393395.2. NCBI lineage: Eukaryota > Viridiplantae > Streptophyta > Magnoliopsida > Malvales > Malvaceae > Gossypium > Gossypium australe. The sequence continues at coordinate 123,757,717 of CM016619.1, forward strand.
TATTTTTATTTTTATTTTTACTTTTAGCACCTAACTACAAACTAACCGAATGAACCATAGATTTCCCTACCACACGGCCTTGTACACGGGCATGGCCGTGGACGTGTGGACACCACGGGTTTGCCCACCGGCATGGCAGAGATCGTACGAACCAAGAACAAAAAACCCCCAAAACCACGGGTGGCGATAAAATGTCACGGCCGTGCAATACGGTCGTAGTCGACACTGATTTATCAACATGGGCGTGGCAACCTCTACACGGCCGTAGGAGAAACGAACGATGCACACCACGACCGTGCAATACGGCTGTGTGACCTAACACGCCCATGGCACACGGGCGTGGGAAGCCATCAGATCCCTCTTTCCTATTTAAACCCTCATTTTCTCACTTTCTCCCTAATTCCTTCTTCAATCAAACCCTAGCCACCGCACCCTTTCTTTGACTATTATCTCCCTCCTTCATTTTCCTTTCCCCCTTTCCCTCGTTCTTTCTTTACACCACCATTCCCATGTCAAAAAAGCGAAATGACCCTAGCACAGTCTCCCCGTGCGAGACCGATCTACAAGAGTTCATGCCGGCCGCTTCATTTATCTGACAAGCCAAGGACATTTAAGTCCATTTAATTTTTCTTTTTCTTTTCTCTTCTCATTTATTTTCCTTCCCTTTATCTTTCTTGTCTTTAATTTTTTATTATTACATTTTGATTTCTTTGATTTAGGTTCTAAAGGTTGCTTGGGAATCACCAAACCACGACCATAGACACCACCACCACATTCATCTATGCCCAACTTACCGTTTCTTTCCCTTGATTCATCCAAAACTCAGGAAGTTCACTTCTCTCCTTATCTTATGATTTTATATATTGTAGATATCTATCTTTGTACATTGAGGGCAATGTACATCTTAAGTGTGGGGGTAAATTTTATTCAGAAAACTTTCTGCATTATTCTCAAATCCCTGAATTGTATCTTTTCTTTCTCTGTAACACCCCAAACCCGGACAAGACACCACGTCCGAATCTGGTATGCTACGGGGAAAACCATTTTGGAAAACTAGATTTCTCGTTTAAAAGCTGAGTGAAAACACAGTGTGTTTGAAACAGATTTGAGCAGTCTGGTTTGAAACACAGTTGATGTATTTGAAATCCAGGGATTTTGAAAACTTTGCCAGAATTTATAGTTAAAACGAGTTGTTACCATTTAAAACCTTATTAGTTTCTTAGTGATACATAAAACACTTTTAGACTTAGAAGAACTACAAGTTTGAATTGAAAACCATTTGTATTTGTTTATCAAAAGACTTTGTGTGATACCCGATGGTATAATTTAAAACACGTTGCGTTTTAGTTGTGAAAACTTTATCTTTCCATATTTTGGTAAAATTTATTCCAAGTTACTTTGTTAGGCATATTAAAAATCAATTTAAAGCATCAGCAACATAAAATATAACTTTAAAGGCCTTTTACAAATCCAAATAGAAACCCAAATAAAAGTAAATAACTAAAGTACCCAAAATATAGAGTCTGAGTAAAGACTTTATTCAGCATGGCATAAGCACCCCGAGTCCATCCCGGCTCCAAGTCCGCATCTACGAGTCACCTGAAATGTCAAAGGAGAGGGTGAGTCGAGTGACTCAGTGTGTAAATCCCGCTCCCGAAGTAGCAACATGCTAACACACATCATACATAGCAACATGATTAATGCAACCCGATCCTAACCATCCATATCGCCTCATCTACCCCGTGTGGTACCAAACCACTGGTGGTGCCAAACCACTGGTGACATATAGTCACAATGTGCTACCAAAGCACTGGTGTCCCAAAGACACAATATCCGTCAATGTGCTACCAAAGCACTGGTGTCCCAAAGACACATTTGTGCTACCAAAGCACTGGTGACCGAAGTCACAAATCCAATGATGATGGGGCCAACCCATCGTGTGTTACCAAAACACTAGCAGACGATCCCATATCTCAAGTGGGGCCAACCCACGGTGGTCAAACCACAGGGACAAGTCGCAATGAGGTGCCAAACCTCTGGTGTCCCAAAGACACAGTGTGCTACCAAAGCACTGGTGACCGTAGTCACAAATCTGGTGATGGGGCCAACCCATCGTGTGTTACCAAAACACTGGCGTCAATCCCGTATAATCATCTGTGGGGCCAACCCACTGTGGTACTAAGCCACTGGGACGAGACGCTGAGGTACCAAACCTCTGGAGGTGCCAAACCTCTGGTGACCCAAAGTCACAAAGTGTGCTACCAAAGCACTGGTGCTCGTCAGCACAAAATATCTCTGCTCCCTCCTCTCGTATCACCCATCAACATACCATGCTCATAAAGTCATGCATATCATACAAATCATGCATCTCATGCTAATATGTCTAACCACATATCCCATATCACATATATCTATAGCCATGATATCATATAAATCATCAATAACTCATAATGATATTAGTAATAACTTACCCGAATCCAAGCTCATACCCAAATGGGTATCATATCAATCCCTCAACTGCCATAATTTTAATGGGCATACAGGTTTAATAATAATATTACTAAATATAAGTGTGTTAGTATACACACCTGATAATACGAGTCTAAAATCCAACGAGAACGATCTAAGCCCTTCGATTGACAAGCTCCTATAACATTCGGCCAACATAGAATTAGGCACTAAGACCCTTCGGCCCTAACCAAATGAACCACAAGGGTTAGTGTTGGACCCTTACCTTGCTATTGGTTTGGTTTCCTACCAAACTTGAACCACAAAGACCCTTCTTCAATCACCAACCGGCTACACCTTAAGAGAGAATGGTTACTCCTTTGTCACCTTGACTTAATTAGATTTAAACGAATAACTGCGAATGATATCTTACCATCACTTACCTAATCGGTTCACAAAGAGAGAAGGCTCCACCTGACTGTTCGAAATCCCTGATTGCCCTATCATGAATTCGGTTCCATCCTAAAAGGTTAACACCCTTCCAACTAACCATAATCGGCCCTTAAATAAACTAAAATTGATTGAGAACAGAAAGAAAAATAAATGACTAATCAGCCATAAACTTACCAATACCAAACGACTGAAATTAAGACCCCCAACACGTTCACCACCCTTCTAATACTCGGCCACCAGGGAACTATTAAGAGAGAAGAAAGTTTCGGCCACGGCTACAAAAGAAAGAAGAGGGTTCGGCTTGAAGATGTTCAACACCCTTAGGTTCGGCTTTAGGAGAGAAAAAGAATAAACTTTGTGAGATGAGGATGGGATTTCGGCAAAGGAATATTAGAAGAGAAGGAGTGAATGGACAGAAGGTAATTTCGGTTTAGAGAAGGTGTGTTGGGGAATATAGTTTCGGCAATCAAAGCTTCCAAAAAGAGAAGAAGATGTTGGAGAAAAGAAAGTGTTTCGGTTTTAGCACAATTCAACAAAAGAGAAGAAATGGGAGAAGAGCTTTTAGTAAATGGAGTTTCGGCTAGATGGTATAGAAAAGAAGAAATGAAAATTAAAAGGCAAGGTAGGATGATTTCGGCTTACTCAAGTGAACAAAAGGAGAAAATGCCTTTCATGCATTCGGCTACAAGAAGGTTGAGAGAGAAGCAAAACAAATTCGGCAATGCTATAGGGATTTTTGATTCCTCGGTTTAACAAAATAATGAAGAACACAAGAAGAGCTCACCTGTGTTTCGGTTGACAAAAGACAAAAAGAAAACCTCTTCTTTGAAACCCAAATGACCGAATATGCACCTAGCTCCAAGGGAATTTCGGCACAACACCTCCCCCTTTCCAAAACCGGCCAAACACTCCACCACCCCCCCAAAATATTCGGCCATATCCCCCAAATTGCTCCCATTCACTCATTTCAAATGAGTTGAACAAGTCAACCTCCTAAAATCCCTCTCTACCCTTCATTTGAAAGAGTAGACTAGGTCCAAGGTAGTGTTCTATTGCTCTCTACCTCTACTCCCTTGCCGTCCAAAATAGGTGACAAAAAGGGGACTCCTGCTGCTCGAACACTGGACCTCCCCTCCTTGAAGATGACGCCACACCTAGCTTCCAAGTGGCGCATGCTCTGCCACTCTGCCACTCCTCTTTTTGTACTATGAAATACCAAAAATAACTTAAAACCCCAGCTTCCTCAACTCCACTCCTATAAAGCCTAAAAACAAAAATTCTCCCTAACACTCGGGCATACACCTAGGCTACACTTAAGCCCCTAAAACATAAAAATAGCAACATAGCCCACTACAAACATGCAATAACATGCAACATCGAAATAGCCCCCTAACCCGGGATATTACAGTTCTACCCCCCTTAAAAATAATTTCGGCCTCGAAATTACCTGGTCAAAAGAGTTGCGGGTATTGCCGTCTCATCGTATCCTCGGGTTCCCACGTCGCTTCTTCTACACCATGATTCCGCCAAAGTACCTTAACCAAAGGCACAGACTTCCTACGCAGAACCTTCACATCCCGATCAAGAATCTGCACAGGTTCCTCTTCCATAGACAAGTCTGGATTCACCTCGATTTCTTCCACTGCTACCACATGCGACGGATCTGAACGATACCTCCGAAGCATCGAAACGTGAAAAACGTCGTGAATCTGACTAAGCTCTGCTGGCAACTCAAGCTGATACGCCACTGGTCCAACTCGCCTCAACACCTTATATGGCCCAATGAACCTCGGACTTAGCTTGCCTTTCTTCCCGAACCTCAGAACCTTCTTCCAAGGCGAGACCTTCAGAAAAACTCGATCCCCAACAGCAAACTCTATATCCCTTCGCTTAAGATCGGCATAAGACTTCTGCCGGTCTGAAGCTTCCTTCAATCTAGCTTGAATCAACTTAACCTTGTCTTCAGTCTCAGCTACCAACTCGGGTCCCAATAACTGACGTTCACCTAACTCTGTCCAGCACGTAGGTGAGCGACACTTCCTACCATACAACGCCTCGTACGGAGCCATCTTGATGCTCGCTTGGTAACTGTTGTTGTAGGCAAACTCAGCTAACGGTAGAAACTCCTCCCAGCTACCTCGGAAATCCAAGACACAACCTCTCAGCATGTCTTCTAAGATCTGAATAACCCTTTCTGATTGACCGTCAGACTGCGGGTGAAAAGCCGTGCTGAAATCCAAACGAGTACCCAATGCTTGATGCAATGCCTTCCAGAACCTAGACGTGAACCTGGGATCCCTATCCGAGATTATCAAAACTGGCACACCGTGCAACCTCACGATCTCTGACACATACAGCTTCGCTAGCTTCTGAAGTGAGTAATCAACCCTCACCGGAATAAAGTGAGCTGATTTAGTCAGACGATCCACCACTACCCAAACTGAATCCTTCTTGCTTGGCGTAAGCGGTAACCCACTGACAAAATCCATGGTTATCCTTTCCCACTTCCACTGCGGAATCTTCACAGGCTGAAGCAAACCCGACGGCAACTGATGTTCAGCCTTGACCTGCTGACAAGTCAGACATCTTCCAACAAACTCTGTCACCTCTTTCTTCAAACCAGGCCACCAAAATTGCTCTCTAAGATCCTTATACATCTTGCTACCTCCAGGATGCATAGCATGAGGACTGCTATGTGCGTCCTGAAGAATCTTCCGCCTTAGCTCAACATCTTTAGGCATACAAGCCTTACCCTGAAAACACAGAACCTCATCACTCGACAAGCTGTAACCCTCCAAACCACCATTCTGCACTTGCAACCTTCGCGCACTCAGAACCTCATCCACTAACTGTTTCTCTCTGACCTGCTCAACCCAAGTAGGCTTAACCTGCAGCTCTGCCAAAATACTCCCGTCGTCATACAAGCTCAAATGGGCAAACAATGCTCTTAAGTCCGAAACGACCTTACGGCTCAACGCGTCTGCTACCACGTTAGCCTTGCCCGGATGATACTCAATCGAGCAGTCGTAATCCTTCAGCAGCTCAACCCATCTGCGTTGCCTCAAATTTAAATCCTTCTGAGTCAGCAGATACTTCAGACTCTTATGATCCGTGTAGACTATCGATCTCTCTCCATATAAGTAGTGCCTCCAAATCTTTAAGGCGAAGACTACAGCCGCTAGCTCCAAATCGTGCGTCGGATAGTTAACCTCATGTGGCCTCAGCTGCCTAGAAGCGTAAGCCACAACCTTACCTTCCTGCATCAACACACAACCCAGACCCGTATGTGATGCATCACAGTAGACTGTGTATTCCTTACCAGCCTCAGGTTGAATTAGAACCGGAGCCTCAGTCAAAATCTTCTTTAACTTGTCAAAGCTTTCCTGTTGTTTCTCCGTCCAAACAAACGGAACCTCTTTCCTTAACAACTTAGTCATCGGCGCTGCTATTAACGAGAAACCCTCAACAAACCTTCTGTAGTATCCAGCCAAACCCAGAAAACTACGAATCTCAGCCACTGACCTAGGTGGCTTCCAGTCCAGAACTGCCTCAATCTTGCGAGGATCTACTCGAATCCCCTCTGCTGACACTACATGGCCCAAGAACGTCACTTCCCTAAGCCAGAACTCGCACTTACTGAACTTAGCATAGAGTTGCTTTTCCCTCAAAATCTGCAGCACCACCCTCAAATGCTTATCATGCTCTTCCTCCGTCCTTGAGTACACTAAAATATCGTCTATGAAAACCACCACGAACTGGTCTAGATACTGTTGAAACACCCTGTTCATCATATCCATAAACGCTGCCGGTGCGTTAGTCAACCCGAACGGCATTACCAGGAATTCGTAGTGCCCATACCGAGTCCGAAACGCTGTTTTATGGATATCCGCCTCCTTAACCTTCAATTGATGGTACCCAGACCTCAGATCAATCTTAGAGAATACCGCAGCACCCTTTAGCTGGTCAAACAAGTCATCTATCCGTGGCAACGGATACTTGTTTTTAATCGTCAGCTTGTTCAACTGGCGGTAGTCTATGCACATCCGCATCGTGCCATCTTTCTTCTTGACAAAAAGAACTGGCGCACCCCACGGCGAAACACTTGGCCTGATAAAACCTCGATCCAATAACTCCTGGATCTGAGCCTTAAGCTCCACCAATTCCTTTGGTGCCATCCTATACGGAGCAATAGACACTGGCGCCGTCCCGGGTAACAGATCAATCCCGAACTCTACCTCACGATCTGGCGGCAAACCCGGAAGCTCCTCAGGAAACACATCAGCAAATTCCTTAACAGTACGCACCTTCTCGACAGCAGACTCTTTAGCCTCCAAGGCATACACATGAACCACATACGCATCACAGCCTTTCCTGACCATCTTCTCCGCTTTCAGAGCAGATATCACATTTGATAAGTAATCTCTCCTATTACCTATCATAGCCACCTCATCGCCCTCAACCGTCTTAAGAACCATGCGCTTAGCCGCGCAATCCAACCTCGCCTGGTACTTAACCAGCCAATCCATCCCGAGAATCAAATCGAACTCCCCAAACGGCAGTTCCATCAGATCAGCAGCAAACACTACCCCTTGGAGTTCTAGGGGTACCTCTCTAAACAGTTTATCTACCACTACAGAGTGACCTAGAGGGCTAATCACAGTCATCTGCCTAGAAGATATCTCAGAGTCTAAGTCCATTGTCTCTACTATACTACTGGCAACATAAGAGTGCGTAGAACCCACATCAATTAAAGCAGTATAAGGAGTACCAAAAATCAAAAACGTACCGGTTATGACGTCCGGTGCGTCGCCCTCCTCTCGGCGCCTCGCCGCATACACCAATCCCGGCTGCCTAGCCTCAGAACTACCTGCACCTCTGCCCGGTGCTCCACGGCCCCGACTAGATCCATAACCACCTCTGCCATTACCACGGCCTCTCTGCGGTGGCGGTCCATTACCTCTGAACTGACTACGGCCCTGACTCTCCGACTGAATCCTGGCCATCCTACGCGGACAGTCCCTAATGCGATGCTCCAGAGAACCACACTCGAAGCACCCTTTACCACCAGTCCAACAACCACCCCAATGAGATTTCCCACACTGGTTACACTGCGGCGGTCCCTGCCTCGCAGCAACAATCCTAGCAGACTGATTCTGCACACTCGGTCTAGCCCTCTTCTGCGGGTTACCCGACAAACCAGAAGACCCAAAGCTCCTCTTAAGCCTACTCCTGTCCATGCTCTGTCTCACTGACTCCTTAACACCCTCGGCTACCTTAGCCTTCTCAACTAAGACAGCAAACTCGCGCTCCTGCTGAGGAGCAATCAGCAGCCTCAACTCGTCTCGCAGACCATCCTCGAAACGAACACACCTCTCATGCTCAGTGGCTACAATGCCCCTGGCATACCTACTCAGCTTCAGGAACTCAGCCTCGTACTCAGCAACAGATTTACTCCCCTGAACAAGCCTCAGAAATGCCTTTCTCTGAGAGTCGATATAACTAGCCCCGATGTACTTCTTTTGATATGCAGCTCTGAAGTAATCCCATGTCAAATCCTCTGCAGCCACACTATCCCGAACCGTGAGCCACCACTGATATGACTCATCTCGGAGAAGCGATACGATACCCTTCAGCTTCTCTTCAGTTGTCAAGTCCAGATCATCCATGATCCGCTCAGTTGCCTCCAGCCAATATTCAGCAGTGCTAGGAGCAACACCAGATACCCCTCGAAAGAATTCAGCCCCATTAGCCCGGAGTCGCTCAGGAACTGATTTCCTAACTCCTGCACCACCACCTGCCCCAGCTACCCTTTCCAACACTCGCAGCATCGCCTGTGACACTGCGTCGTCTCCAGTCTGATCTTGGAACTCACCACCTCCAGCTGGTGGCGGAACCGGTACCTCGTTTTCTGAACCCTGCCCAGATCCTACGGGCTCAGAAACCGTCATTCTACCCCTACCTCTACCGCGAGTATTACGACCACGTCCACCTCGAGTGCTCATGTCTAATCTTTCTACGTATCTGATTAGAGAATTTTATGCATCAGTGTTTATTCCACTTGTTTAAAAAAAGCAAGTCTTATGAATATTTAAAGAGGATTTGTTCTCGCAAGTTCACAGAATCCTATCAGTTTCAATCTCTAAAGTAGCATACTACTGTTAATCATCAAATCATATCATTTCCAATCAAATCACAAGTAATAGTACGGGGTACTTACCTGGGCGAACTGGTGCCGGAGACTCGGTGCCATGCCTTTCAAAACCATACTTTCAAAACAAACACTTAAACAGACTTTTGAAAACCATTTTGGGCCTCAGGCCCACAGCCGAGCCTTTGAACTTGGCTCTGATACCACAAATGTAACACCCCAAACCCGGACAAGACACCACGTCCGAATCTGGTATGCTACGGGGAAAACCATTTTGGAAAACTAGATTTCTCGTTTAAAAGCTGAGTGAAAACACAGTGTGTTTGAAACAGATTTGAGCAGTCTGGTTTGAAACACAGTTGATGTATTTGAAATCCAGGGATTTTGAAAACTTTGCCAGAATTTATAGTTAAAACGAGTTGTTACCATTTAAAACCTTATTAGTTTCTTAGTGATACATAAAACACTTTTAGACTTAGAAGAACTACAAGTTTGAATTGAAAACCATTTGTATTTGTTTATCAAAAGACTTTGTGTGATACCCGATGGTATAATTTAAAACACGTTGCGTTTTAGTTGTGAAAACTTTATCTTTCCATATTTTGGTAAAATTTATTCCAAGTTACTTTGTTAGGCATATTAAAAATCAATTTAAAGCATCAGCAACATAAAATATAACTTTAAAGGCCTTTTACAAATCCAAATAGAAACCCAAATAAAAGTAAATAACTAAAGTACCCAAAATATAGAGTCTGAGTAAAGACTTTATTCAGCATGGCATAAGCACCCCGAGTCCATCCCGGCTCCAAGTCCGCATCTACGAGTCACCTGAAATGTCAAAGGAGAGGGTGAGTCGAGTGACTCAGTGTGTAAATCCCGCTCCCGAAGTAGCAACATGCTAACACACATCATACATAGCAACATGATTAATGCAACCCGATCCTAACCATCCATATCGCCTCATCTACCCCGTGTGGTACCAAACCACTGGTGGTGCCAAACCACTGGTGACATATAGTCACAATGTGCTACCAAAGCACTGGTGTCCCAAAGACACAATATCCGTCAATGTGCTACCAAAGCACTGGTGTCCCAAAGACACATTTGTGCTACCAAAGCACTGGTGACTGAAGTCACAAATCCAATGATGATGGGGCCAACCCATCGTGTGTTACCAAAACACTAGCAGACGATCCCATATCTCAAGTGGGGCCAACCCACGGTGGTCAAACCACAGGGACAAGTCGCAATGAGGTGCCAAACCTCTGGTGTCCCAAAGACACAGTGTGCTACCAAAGCACTGGTGACCGTAGTCACAAATCTGGTGATGGGGCCAACCCATCGTGTGTTACCAAAACACTGGCGTCAATCCCGTATAATCATCTGTGGGGCCAACCCACTGTGGTACTAAGCCACTGGGACGAGACGCTGAGGTACCAAACCTCTGGAGGTGCCAAACCTCTGGTGACCCAAAGTCACAAAGTGTGCTACCAAAGCACTGGTGCTCGTCAGCACAAAATATCTCTGCTCCCTCCTCTCGTATCACCCATCAACATACCATGCTCATAAAGTCATGCATATCATACAAATCATGCATCTCATGCTAATATGTCTAACCACATATCCCATATCACATATATCTATAGCCATGATATCATATAAATCATCAATAACTCATAATGATATTAGTAATAACTTACCCGAATCCAAGCTCATACCCAAATGGGTATCATATCAATCCCTCAACTGCCATAATTTTAATGGGCATACAGGTTTAATAATAATATTACTAAATATAAGTGTGTTAGTATACACACCTGATAATACGAGTCTAAAATCCAACGAGAACGATCTAAGCCCTTCGATTGACAAGCTCCTATAACATTCGGCCAACATAGAATTAGGCACTAAGACCCTTCGGCCCTAACCAAATGAACCACAAGGGTTAGTGTTGGACCCTTACCTTGCTATTGGTTTGGTTTCCTACCAAACTTGAACCACAAAGACCCTTCTTCAATCACCAACCGGCTACACCTTAAGAGAGAATGGTTACTCCTTTGTCACCTTGACTTAATTAGATTTAAACGAATAACTGCGAATGATATCTTACCATCACTTACCTAATCGGTTCACAAAGAGAGAAGGCTCCACCTGACTGTTCGAAATCCCTGATTGCCCTATCATGAATTCGGTTCCATCCTAAAAGGTTAACACCCTTCCAACTAACCATAATCGGCCCTTAAATAAACTAAAATTGATTGAGAACAGAAAGAAAAATAAATGACTAATCAGCCATAAACTTACCAATACCAAACGACTGAAATTAAGACCCCCAACACGTTCACCACCCTTCTAATACTCGGCCACCAGGGAACTATTAAGAGAGAAGAAAGTTTCGGCCACGGCTACAAAAGAAAGAAGAGGGTTCGGCTTGAAGATGTTCAACACCCTTAGGTTCGGCTTTAGGAGAGAAAAAGAATAAACTTTGTGAGATGAGGATGGGATTTCGGCAAAGGAATATTTAGAAGAGAAGGAGTGAATGGACAGAAGGTAATTTCGGTTTAGAGAAGGTGTGTTGGGGAATATAGTTTCGGCAATCAAAGCTTCCAAAAAGAGAAGAAGATGTTGGAGAAAAGAAAGTGTTTCGGTTTTAGCACAATTCAACAAAAGAGAAGAAATGGGAGAAGAGCTTTTAGTAAATGGAGTTTCGGCTAGATGGTATAGAAAAGAAGAAATGAAAATTAAAAGGCAAGGTAGGATGATTTCGGCTTACTCAAGTGAACAAAAGGAGAAAATGCCTTTCATGCATTCGGCTACAAGAAGGTTGAGAGAGAAGCAAAACAAATTCGGCAATGCTATAGGGATTTTTGATTCCTCGGTTTAACAAAATAATGAAGAACACAAGAAGAGCTCACCTGTGTTTCGGTTGACAAAAGACAAAAAGAAAACCTCTTCTTTGAAACCCAAATGACCGAATATGCACCTAGCTCCAAGGGAATTTCGGCACAACACCTCCCCCTTTCCAAAACCGGCCAAACACTCCACCACCCCCCCAAAATATTCGGCCATATCCCCCAAATTGCTCCCATTCACTCATTTCAAATGAGTTGAACAAGTCAACCTCCTAAAATCCCTCTCTACCCTTCATTTGAAAGAGTAGACTAGGTCCAAGGTAGTGTTCTATTTGCTCTCTACCTCTACTCCCTTGCCGTCCAAAATAGGTGACAAAAAGGGGACTCCTGCTGCTCGAACACTGGACCTCCCCTCCTTGAAGATGACGCCACACCTAGCTTCCAAGTGGCGCATGCTCTGCCACTCTGCCACTCCTCTTTTTGTACTATGAAATACCAAAAATAACTTAAAACCCCAGCTTCCTCAACTCCACTCCTATAAAGCCTAAAAACAAAAATTCTCCCTAACACTCGGGCATACACCTAGGCTACACTTAAGCCCCTAAAACATAAAAATAGCAACATAGCCCACTACAAACATGCAATAACATGCAACATCGAAATAGCCCCCTAACCCGGGATATTACATTCTCATATCACTATTAGAACAAATTCTAATTGATTTATGATTTTTATTGATATGTCTTGAATTAAAACATAGGCAGTTGTGCATTAATTGTTTAAACTTGAAGGATTTAGAGAATCAAGCATGATAAGTTGATTTTTGAAAATTAAAAATTTGCTAGGTTGTTTCCCCAAGTTTAGGTATTATCTTGAAATTTGAAGTTCACAGGGTTGACATCATAAACCATAATTTTTCTGAGATCTTGAGCCTTTTAGAGCATATATTTTTCTTGCTCACCTTTTATTGTTTATGAGTGTGTCAATATTGATTTGTTATTCTAGAACTTGATTCGATTATGCATGTCAAGACCACACTTTTGATTTGATATACTGAGATGATAAAGGCACCTAGGATTTAACCCACTTACTTCCCAAAAGGCCTACCTTCATAATTAACCCCTAGTGAACCCCTTTGATCCTAATAAACCATTCATTGATTTACCCTTAATATTAACTCAAGACTTACTCCTTTTGATTCATTAAGAATTTTTCCTATTGTATTAACCTTTTTATCGAGATTGAATTTGAGAAGTTGCCTAACTATGTTTTCCATTTCAATTGTTAAATTCGTATTATTGTACTTGATTTGTTCTTAAAAAAAGTTGAAAGTATATCCATTATTAGTTATATGTTTTTATGAGATTAAGCAGTAAATCTCACATCTTTAGAAGAAGCTCGTATTATTAATGTAATTATTCATTATTAGTCTATTTTTCTAGTTAGGTAATTTGTCAATTCGATCTCGATTCTAACCTCCTCTTTCAGTCTGTGACCACCACCCCTAACCAAGCCACGTTACAACCCTTGTTAAAGACCTTTTGATCGATGTATCATCTCAATTTATAGTGGTGGAGATTTGATTTTCATCCAAGCCTATGGTAATAACTTTTCATGTTGGCTGTTGAGTGCTTAAATTTATTGTCCCTTAAACACTTCGAGTGATTTGAGTCAATCCCTAGTGAGGATGTTAACTCTGTGATATTTTGAATCAAAAGTGATTACTTAGATAAGGGGGAATACTTATGTTTTCATGAATAAAATGCTCAACTTGGATTGTTTGAAACTTTGATGTTCTTTTAGTTGAATTCTCAATGTATGATTACCTATGGATTATTTCGAAACATTATTGATAGGAGTTATAAGTTGAGAATAATAAATTTTAATTGTGAGTTGAGGATTTTGCTTGAAGACAAGCAAATGCTTAAGTGTGGGGGTATTTGATAAACCATAATTTACACATATTTTAACCCCATGCTTAGCTTACTTTTGGATGAATTTAGAATGAATTTGTTGAATTCGATGCTCCTAATCTCTTAATTTCATGTTTTATACTCAGGAGAGCTTAGGGAGTCAAAAAGAATGAGAAATGGGCCAAAAAGGGACAAAATAGGCCTACACGGCCTGGACCACTGCACACGGGCAGACCGCACAGCCGTGTGTGGCAAGCCGGATCGAACACGGCCTGGGCTATCGACCACGGGTGTGTCCCTGCGAAATAAGGATGAGTTCTATTCAAAATAGGATACTTGTGGGCCAAGAAAGGCATCTCGAAGCCTATATAAACATCCAAGGGGGCAACCTAAAAGGGGAGTTCGACAGAAGGCCTCTGTCAGGGCTTTTGATAGGAGCGAAGCCAGAGAGGGCTGAAATTAGGGAATTACTCGAAGGAATCCAGTTGATCCATCTCAGAAGCTGGAATCACGCTCAAGACTTAGGATTTTCCCTTCAATTTCCTTCAGGGGGTTTTAGGGTTTTTCTTTATGTTTTGTTATTTAATTTCTTTTGAGATGTATTCTTTTATAAACATGAACTAAACCCCTTAAATACCTGAGGGGATGAAACCTAATATGGATCTTGTTATTATTTTCTCAACTGTATGATAAATACTTGATTTGTTCTTAATTATGTGTTCTTAATTCTTGCTTTAATATTTCAGGATATTGATTCAAATATTGATGTGCTTATTCAGAGGAGCAAAAGTCCCTGTTTAAGAGTAGATCTAGCATACTTAAGCGGAGTTGATCGCACTCCTAGAGATAGGACGTCGAAAATCTGCCAGATTAGGGTCAAACTTAATATGGGAGTCCATGGATCGAGTTAATGCAACACTAGGGGTTTTAATTAGAAAGAGATTTCAATTAATCAACCTAGGGTTAGACGTTATTAGTCTCGAAAGAGATAATAATATAAATTAGGGAATCCTACGGATCAAGTCAAGTGAATAAATCGTCTAGTTCAGAGTTAAATAACAAGTGAAGTCTAGGTGGATACTTCGTCGAGTATTGTCTTAATCAATTGATTTTCTAAAAAGTATTTTCCCAATTCATTCTCTGTGTCTTGGCATCCTTAGTTTAGGAATTAGTTAGATAAACATAAATCCCCTTTATTTTAGGCTAGATAATAAAAAGAGAGTCACTATTAGTACTTTTGGTTCCCTTGGGTTCGACATTCCGATCTTGCCACTAAGCTATACTACTGTTCGATAGGTGCGCTTGCCTCAATCGTGGCGATAGTTAGTTTCTAGGCTCGATCATTCATTATATAAATATTAAAACTCTCAGACACGACCAGTCTTACATGAACTTTCCTTATCACATGTTGTGATAATAGTATCTTTATTATTCCGAGACTTCAACCGGGACTTTTTCATACATATTCTCATTTACTTTTCTCATCATAGTATCAATAATTTTAATTCAAAGAAATAATAAACATTATATAACATAATAAGTAATCGAATGAGAATATACGTAAAACTTTAATTCATACAAACTTACCTCGGTATTCAAAATGTATGTAAAGATGTAAGTTAGTCATCGACTTTGTTCTTGCCTCAGTTTCGATCCGGGCTTAGCGTTTCCTGATCTATAGTAACAATTTCACTTGTTAAATCCACACATTGACTAAATCGACTTATAATTCATATTTTGGAAAAATTACGATTTCGCCCATAGACTTTGGAAAAATGACCATTTTGCCCCTAGGCTCAAAAATTAATTCTAATGACATTTCTACCTTCAACAAGCCTAGGTGAACATTTAATACTCTTATAGCTATCATCAAAACTCAACATTTCACATACTTACTACAAACTTATAACCTTTTCATCAAGGTTCAATTAGGTGTTTTCAAGACAACACATTTCATAAAAGTTGTTCATCTAACAACTAAGACTCAGTTTCTTCCATAAAAATGCAGTAAATAACAATGATAGCTCTCATGGAAAAACTCTAAACTTTTCACCATATTGCACAATAGTCCCCTCATTTGAAAGCTTAAGCTTTAGGGGTCTCAAAAGTACAACTATTTTCAAGAAAAGATTACTAGAACACTTACTAGTGAAGAGATGAGTGTGCTGAAATTTTTGAAGCTTTCAACCCTTATTTTGCTTGCAAATTTTGGTGGAAGAAATGAACAAGAAAGATGGACATCATCTTTTCTTTATTTTAATATTAAACTATCAATTTAATCCACCTACTATCAACTACTTTGACTAATTTTTATCTATCTTTGTCTCCTATAAAGTCTATGGCCGGCCAAGCAAATATTGGAGGTCTAATTGCCTTTTAAAGACCTCCAATTATCAATCTATGGCTATTTGATACCTTTAGCTTATAGAATGGAACTTTCGCACTTTATGCGATTTAGTCCTTTTTCGCAATTAAACATGAAATCGATAGAATTAAAATACCAAAATTCTCATGTACTTATACAATCATTTACTAATTCAAAAAATCACATGAAAATAAATTTCTCGAATCTCGAATTAGTGATCCCGAGATCACAGTTACGACTAGCCCCTAAATCGGACTGTTACATGTGGGAATATTAGAGCTTTGCCATGAGAGATTACATTATTATTTGCTATATTTTTATGGAAGAAAGTGAGTCTTAGTTTTTAGATGAACAACTTTTGTGAAAGGTGTTGTAACATCCCAAACCCGGCCTAGAAGTTAGGCCCGAATTTGGCATGTCAAAAAAAACTCGTTTGAAAATTACAGCCTATTTGTTAAAACCAAAACACTTAAGCAATTGTGTCTACGTGAAAACATAACTATCTTTAATAAACCTTTTTGGTTGCGAAAGCATATTTGAAATAAACGATTTACGAAAATGTGACGTTTGAAATAGAGTTGCAAAAGCATTTTGAATCATTGCGGAAACGTAGATAAAATACAAGTATTTTTGAGAGTTTGATTGATGAATCACAATTCAAGGAATTGAACTTTAAATCCGTGACTTTTGAAAATGTCGTTAATAATTTGAAAGAAAGTTCGAGTTAAATAATATTTGTAAAAGTTTATTTTGAAATCCATTTGTTAATCAATTTCGGAAAACCTTTATTTACGTTTTTAGAAAAATTCTCGTTTTAAACAATTTAAGAAAAATAATAGAAACATCCCAACCATAAAGCAAAAATAAAAATAGTTCAGAGGCCTTATTACAACTTAAACCAGAATAGCAAAACAATAAAATAAACGGAAATAGAAATTTAAAATTCAATAACACCATTTCTGAAGTATGGCCTCCACCAAGTCACCCATGGGCCCAAGTCCCCACTACGAAGCATTACCTACAAGGATTAAGAAAGAAAGGGTGTGAGTTACAAGAACTCAGTGTGTAACCCACTCACCGTTGTCCACTGGGCCAAAATCTCATTAAGCAATTATTTGGGCCAAAGCCCATTTTAATCATAACATAATATCATATATAACATGCATGTGTTATGCAATTTCCCCAACCAAACCTAGTTTTCCATCCGCTACACACCACCCGTACCAACCAACACACCTGTGGGGAGCTTTAGTTACCCACCCTGCCAACACACCAAACTGGGCATTAAGCCATATATCAATTTGTGGACAAGCCACCAGAATTTTGTAGCAAAGCTACCAGAACTTCTCTTCGTCTAATATCCCAACCCATGCAAATCATGTATATAATATGCACATTCAATTACTACAATCCCTTCATATAATTTTTACAAACATATGGCCCATTATAAAAATTCTCACAATCTGGCCCATATCACATTTTGGCCCATATAGCTCATATCACACTTGGCCCATATATCAAATATTACAATTGGCCCATATATCGAATATCACATTTGGCCCATATATCGAATATCACATTTGGCCCATATATCAAATATCAATTGGCCCATATAGCAAAATATCAATTGGCCCATATAGCAAAATATCAATAGGCCCATATAGCAACATATTTCAATTTGGCCCATAAAGGGTATTTTCGTAATTCAGTCCATAGGAACATTTCGTAATTCGGCCCATTAGGGGCATTTTCGTAACTCGGCCCGTAAGGGCATTTTCATAATTCGGTAATCATACCCACTAAGGGTAATTTGGTAATTTACCCTCTAAGGGTATGATGGTAATTTCGCAACCTAGGCTTAATTACTAATTTGGGGCATAAAATCGAAACTGTCTATCTGCGTCATACTGACTAAACTGACTATAACTCGAGTTAGGAAACTCAAAATCTAAATCCGTAAATTTTCATTGAAACTAGACTCATATATCTTTCTACTATAATTTTCCAGAATTTTTAGCTTAACCATTTAGTACAGTTTATTCCCTAAAGTTTCCCTTGTTTCACTGTCCAATGATTCTGACCTCTCTTAACTTAATCACAAATATCTTACTGTACGCTTTTCATCTACGGCTCCCACTTGTTTCTATTGAAAATAGGTTCACTAAGGAATCTATACATATCAATTATAACTCTTAATTCACTTTGTACAATTTTATACGATTTTTCCAAGACAGAACAGAATACCCCGAAGTCATTCAGAACCATCTCACTAAAATTAACATATCTCAGAATATAAAATTCCTTTTCCTTCTCCGTTTCTTTCATATTAAAATAGACACAGTAAGATTTGATTTGATAACTTATTAATTCCCTTCCTCCTATTTTTCATGATTTTCCAAATACACGTCACTGTTTCTGACTAAAACTATTTTATTACAAAAATACGATTTCCACTACGATCATAAGCACTTCCGAGTGATCACGGATGCCGGCTTTCGGTTTTATTCAGTATTTCAACCGCTTCACAGAATATGTCATTCAAAATTTCAAAGAAGTGTGAGATTACACACCATATACAGAAGGTACGGGATTAAACACCTTATTCGAAATCTGTAACATGATACTCTCCGCGGCACCTATAGGTACAATCGGTCAACTATTAGTCCAAAACCCAATTTACAACTTCAACCAAATATTGTGATTGATTAACAATCTATCACTTACCAACAATCTGAGTCTCTTATTATGAGGGATAGGTGTTCAATTGGCCCTCCGATAAAGTACTTCGAGTCCTTAGACGTGATTAACACAAAAACAATGTTAGCCATACCTTATTCGGCTTGAGAAAGAATCACCACAATACACCCCCTTCACCTATATACGGTTTGGAAGAAAAAGAAAAAGAAATGAAAAGAGGAATATACGATCACTTACCGATTTGATTAAGAAGAGATTGTCCAACACGAAAGGAAAAGAAATGGTGAAGAAGTAGGGAGGTAATAGGTTTGGTTATGGAGAGAGTCAAACAATGATATTCGGCTATCAAGAAAGGTGGAAAGAAAATGAGTATGTGACCAAACAAAAGAGAAATACAATGCACTATTGTGCTAATATGTTTCAGTAAGGAGGGTTGCAAAATTGGGAGAAATGACATAAAGTTGCCAAAGGGGATTTTTGCCAAAACACTACTAAGTCTTAACCAAATGCCAAAATAAAAAAATTCAGCTACCTATTCTCCCCAAAACCATCCACATGCATCCCCCCTAGGATAAGAGTTTGGCCACCCAAGCTTTCCAAAACATCACCCACGAAATAAGCCTCATGTCTCCCTTTCTTTCTTATTTCTCTTGATTCCTTTCCCCAACTTCCACCCTGCCTTATTTCTTTAGCCCCCATTCCAAAAATAAAGAAGTCAAACTTGCCATAAATACCTCTTGGCCGACCCTTAAGGAAAGAGTGCAAAAATATTAGTCAAAATTTGCACACAAAGTGATTCGAACCTCTTCCCTTCAAGTCCATCATGTGGTATCATATCCTTCTTACCAATAGCTCATTTTATGCAAGCACTTTACTCATTTATTTCTATAAGTCTTGAAGCTACTTACCATCTCTCCTTAAAGTGCTAAAATACCAAATTTTTCCTAAGGCTCAATTAAACCCAAGACTTCATAGAAACCTCGTAACCTTCTAAATTTACTTAATTAATAAGTCCAATTTGCAATAACACCATTCTCATATTCTCAAATATCTTAAACACTCCTAAGCCCAAGGCCCAATGGGCCCAATCCTACTAGGCCCAATTTCGAGATGTTACAGGTGTTGCCATGAAAACACCTAAATGAACCTTTTTGTAAAGGTTACAAAATTGGTAGTAAATGTGTGAAATGTTGAGTTTTAATGATAGCTATAAGAGAAATAAATGTTTATTTAGCTCATTAAAGGTAAAAATTTGATTGGAATTGATTTTCGAGCCTATGGGTAAAATGGTCATTTAGCCAAAGTATAAGGGCAAAATGGTAATTTTGCCAAAGCATGATTATTAAAATGTTAATGTGATGATTGAAACGAGCTAAGTTTCTATTATAGAGCAAGAAAAACCAAGAGTCAACCTCGATTGGGGAAAGAATAAAGTCTCAGACTAGATCGACGATCTAGCTTATTTTAAAATCGAGGTAAGTTTGTATGTGATAAATTCAGCATTTATATTAGCATGTTTGAGAATGTTTAATGTTATAATGAGATACGATGCTCTTGAAATTGAGTATTAGTGTTGAATGAGAAAGATGATATAAGTTGATATGTTGAAGGCCCGGTTGGACTATAATAAATGTGAGAGTACTATTATCTAACCGCAAGAAGGATAAGGTCCCGTATAAGACCATGTCTGGGACATGGCCTCGGCACCAATTTGAAATTTCGTATAAGACCATATCTAGGATATGGCTTCGGTGTTGAATATGTGAATCGTATAAGACCATATCCGAGATATGGCATCGATACTTGAATCGAGATCTCGTATAAGACCGTATCTGGGATATGGCATCAGCATACGGAGGTGACCCCATATAAGACGACATCTGGGATGTGGCATTGGCTTTGTACTTATATTAATGACGATTAATAAGCGTATTTGAGTATCCCTAGTGATTACTGGGATAAATAGATAAGCTTGGGAAATAGAAATGAGATTAGTACTAAAGTCATGTGAACGAGTGAATACAGGTACCCATAAGAAATTCATGAGGAATGTCTATGATATGTGGCATGGTATGTTCTAGACAAGAACAAGTATGAGTAAGTTATGGCAAAGTGCTTATGACTTGGTGTGGTTATCTAATGCCATGGATTGATGTATTTATGAGCTTATTGTTGTTATTTATTTTTATGCAAACTTACTAAGCTTTATGCTTACCCCTCTCCTTTCCCTTTTCCTTGTAGTATTGCTAAGATAACTCGAGGATTGTGGGACGCAGGAGTTCGGAAATCACACTATCAACATCACTTTGGTATAACAATTTAGACTTATTTTGAGTATGGCATGTACAGGACTTGAGTATTTTGTTAGGTCATAATTTTTAGCCAAAGTGTTGGCTATGTGTATTATCAAAGTCATTTTGTAAATGGTCATTGAAAATGGGCCAACACTTGATAAGTATATATATACACTCAATGATGATGAATTTATGAAGTTATTACTCATGTGAATGCTTTGAATTGAGTTCTTGGATGTGCCCTTGGGTCATGAATGATGTTTATATGAGTTGGAGTAACTGTGTTTACTATGGAAGGTGGCATTTGGCTTGAAATATAGACTTTTTATGTCCACACGGGTAGACACACGGACGTGTGTCTAGGCCGTGTAAGACATACGGTCAACCCAGAGGCGCGTTAATTGACCATGCGTCCCCTGCATGCTAGGTTTGTAAAGTCAGAATGCTCGATAGTAAACACACGAGCAGAGACATGGCCGTATGCCTCAGCCGTGTGGAAAGCACGACCTTGGACATGGGCGTGTGCCCAGGCCGTGTGAAGTCTGTACTCAAAATGTGGAATTTAATTCGACACACAGTCTAAGGAAACGGGCGTGTGCCTTGGCCGTGTGACCATAGTGAGGTGATGACGTCATAAACAGAATGCCAAGGTTTTGGCACACAGGCTGAGACACGGGCTTGTCGAGGCCATGTGAGGGACACGGGCGTGTGTTCAGCCGTGTGAAATAAGTCAGTGTCGACCACGGGTGAGGGACATGGACGTGTGTGACCACACGGCCTACCCACACGGGCATGTCCCATTTCACACGGGCGTGTGGCCTCTGTTTTGGTAAAATTTTTCTAAGTGTTTAAAAGTTCTGATTCTTTTCCGAAACCTTCTGGAAGTATGTTTAGGGCCTGTAGGCCCATTATAAGGAGGTTATATATGAGAATAGAAAACTTTAATTTGGAATGGATTTTGATAAACTAAAGTGGTATGACCATGTGTGTCAAGTACGGTAATGCCTCGCACCCGGTTCCAGCGTATAATAGGGTAAGGGGTGTTACAGATGATATGGTGGAATGAGGGTTTCTGCAATGTATAATACGTTAGTTGGGTTTTTGTTCTTAGTGGGTTAATATGGTTATGGGTTGTGTCTTTTTTGTACATTATGTGGTTAAATTCAATGGATGCCTTACATATTTTTTCATTCTTGATTATGGTTTAAGACAAGGGGATCCTTCAACTCCCTATCTATTTTTTTATGTGGAGGGTTTTTATACACTTCTGAATAAAGCATTGGAAGATGGTTTATTAAAAGGCATCAAAGCTAGTCAAAATAGACCAAAGGTCAACCACTTATTCTTCACTAATGTTAGCTTGTTGTTTGTTTGAAACGGGGAAGGGAGGCTAGAAAAGTGCGTGAGCTTTTGGAGATTTTTGAAGTGGCATTAGAACAGTTTATTAATTTGGAGAAATCTTCCCTATATTTAGCTCGAATATGGAACTGGTTGGTTAAGTCCGTGATAAAGAATAGAGTGGAAGAAGGATCGTATTCAAGTTATTCGAGTTGAGAAAGAAGGATTTAGATCTGACTTGTAAAGAAGAAATAAAAAAATTAAAAATAAAGAAAACAAAAACACTAAAAGAAGAAATTTGAGAAAAAAAAGAATAAAAAAATAAATAAAATTAGAAAAAAAAACAAAGTGGAAGATGGAACGAGTAAACTGATGGATATGATTGATAGATGGAAAAGTGTTCAATTGAACCCTTTGAGATATAAATCCCAACAAACTCAATTAATGCTCTAATCAACCCTCCAAGAAATAATCCTTGGTAAATTGAAGGATGAAGAATTCATGAATTCCCACGACTCCTTGAAGAAAATTGAGAAGAAAACTACTTCTAAATATGACATCCTTCCAACCTTTGCTTAGATTGCCACCTTTAGTAACCCTTTTAACCTGGTGTGTAGGCATTATAGTGCTGAGTGCAAGACAACTTTGAATGCTTTGTGTGACTATCCAACATCAAATGCTATACTTAGACTAGCAGATATTGATGATATCATACTTTCTTTTCATGCATACTATTGTAGTGATTCCTTAGAATTTGCTCTAAGAAAGTTAGATAGGGTGGCTATGTCCAACTTTAGTATGCTTATGTGGGAACTATAGAATGTTTGAAATAATGGAGTCCTCAATGGGTGCCTTACTTCGCCATATATCACACTCAAACTTTCTTGTTCCTTGAATGAAAAAGTTTAGATTCCACAACTTGCTTAATCAACCTTTTTTTCCCCAAACAACCAAGGGAGGTGTAATGGTGTGAACCAAGCCTAAGAAAGGTGAAGATTGACATGGATGCTGCTTGGTACGGAAGGTCTTGGGTACTTGGTTTAAGATTTTTTATGTGCAATGAGGATGAAATGGTCATCGGGTTCTACCACAATATGTTTTTAATTTTAGGGATGCTACTTGGGCACGCAGATGCCTACAGAGTGCGAATGGGCCTTGAGCTTGTGTGAGACATGAACTTTATGGACATTGTTATTGAATTAGTTTCTTTTTAATTTTGAAATTTCTACATGCTATATTGGATTTAACTTTTTTGGACAAATTTGTCTTTGAGGCACATCTTTTCTTTTCAAACTTTAATACATTAGGATTTTGTTTTACTAGTAGGTTAACTAATAAGGTTGACAACATGATTATTCACATGGGATTGATATATGTACATGAGACCCGTTTTGGTGTGAATTATCCCTATAGGCTTTATGATCTTATAAATGCAGTTTCTTTATGATGAATGGAATCTCCCTTATGGCCTTTTTTTTTAGTTTTAAAAAAGCACACTCTCTTATTGAATTTTCTTTTAAGGGTAAATTACACCAACAGTCACTCAATTTTGGGGTAGCTGACAAAACAATCACTCAGGTTTCAATTCAGTCACTCAACTTTCAAAAAATAAAAAAAAATAGTCCTTTTAACCATTTTACGTTATAGATGTAATGAAAAAGTGACATGGCATTTAACGGTGGGCTAGTTGTCATTTAAACAGCCCCATTTAAGAAGCCTAGGTAGTAGAAGAACAAGAGAAAAGAAGATTAAGAGAAGAAGTGGAGAAGAAGAAGAAAAGAAGAAGATGAGAAGAAAAAGAAGAGAAAATGGAAGGAGATTCGTACTAGCGATTCCTAAGGGTCAAAATTCGAGAACTCAAAGACGATTACGCTTCCACAACACTAACGCCTCCATGGCCAATGCCCTTCACTGCATCATGATCGGTGAGGTTCCCACGATAGCCATCTTGATGTAGCTGTTAAAACCATTGAACCTAAAGCTATTTTTGTAAGAGAAAGCCATAAGTGCTTTGCATTTGAATCCTTTGTATGTAAAACAATGTTGGAAGGTTTTGACTCCCCTGACTTTGGGGTTGCAAAAGATTCTGACTCAAAAAGACTTGACCCCGAGTAGCATTTCAACACATTCAAGACCTTGAAATTGCACACCCTAAATCATTTTTAGCTCAAAACCCAAGCTCTTCTTTAGTTAGATTCACCAAAACCAAGTACCTCAACCTTGTCCATGCTAAAATGGAGTGTTCCTTTTTCAAGAACTTGAACCAAAGTAAGATAGTTACCTCCAGTGGGTTTCTAAATACAACTTCTTTCACAACTTTTGCAGAGATGTCTAGATGGTTTTGGCTCTTGCATTTCTTGGGATTTTCAATGCATGAACAAGTTCCAATCTTTCAAGTAAAGAAAGACTGTAGCTTATCGGAGATTTACATGGAAAATGTGACTGAAGAATCACTTTTATTGGATGAAATCAACGATGGCAATGTTGATGTAACACACGTATATCACTTCTATTGCCAAAGTAAAGATTGGAGTGTTATAGAACCAAACAGAACAATTTATCTTAATTCAAAACAAATATTTAATTAATTTATAAACATATACCAATTCATAGAATAAATATGCACATGGGCCTTAATTTGGGTTTACGGGGCCCTAAAATTTGTTTGAAAACAATCAGAGATCAAAATGAATCAAAACATAAATTTTAGGAAAAACTTGAAAATTTGGAAAATAGGGGTCACACGGTCGTATGACACAGCTCAGACCGTGTGAGCATTCAAAGTATGGACACACGGCCATGTCCCAGCCCGTGTCATAGACCGTGTAACTCATTGACTTGACTCACACGGTCGTGTCGCAGGCCGTGTGCTAGCCCGTGTAACTCACTGACTTGAGACACATGGCCGTGTCTCAGCTTGTTTCTCAAACTGTGTGAAACTTGCACTAAAACTAACAGAGCACAATGGCCGTGTGGGGTGACCATGTGTGGCACACAGCCGTGTGATAACCTGTGTCCCAGGCTGTGTGCTTCCAAATTAACCCCTTAAACAAGCTAAAATCAAACCAAAAGTTGCCCAATAAGGTACACCTAAAACACAAACCATCCCATGACCAAAACAATCAAAATATAAATTTAAAGTATATCAAAATTAATAACCTAAACTTCTAACCAATGTACTATTCATAGGTACCTCAATTATAACCAAACATTCAAACATTACACTAAAAATTAATTCATTAACACACCTCCATTCAACTTTCATAACCAACCATATTCTTATCTTTTAAACATACTATTAAAGTTTACCATTGACCATTACATAACACATTCACAAGTACTAAATAACTTTTCATATCTTCCAAAACTTTTAAAATTAACATTCTTACAACAAAACCTATATACATGCCACAACCCAAAAAGAGATTTAAAAGCTACCAAAAGTAAATGGATAGTGTAAGCTTTGATGTTGATCCTTCAAGCCATCTGCAATCGTTAACTACAAAATAACATGAGAAAAATCATTAAGCTTAAATAGCTTGGTAAGATTATAGTGTAAAATCTACTTAACTTGCTTTAAGTAACACAATCACTTAAAAATTATATCATGATAACTAAAATTCTCAATTGCATTGTCTATAAGTTTTCAAGAAATTCATCATAACTAGAATATGTCAATTCCATGTAATTCTTTGTATCATTTAATCAAATTCATCATTACTAAGTTTACATACTTGAACCTCACTCCATTTTCAAGGGCATCATAGATGCAAAATAGAGGCACCAAAGTTCAATCAGGAGCACGAGTGTGCAATCAGGGGCACCGAAGTGCATTCAGTGCACGGATATGCTGTCAGAAGCACTAGAGTGCATTCAGAGGCACATTTGTTCAAACAGGAACACCAAAGTGCAATCAAGGACACTGAAGTGTATACAGGGGCACCGAGGTGTAATGAAGGCACTTCACCATTTCCGTATACATATTAGAACTCATTATTGTCTCATATTGTAACGCCCCAAATTTTGGGCCTAGATGAATTGGGTTTTGGACTTTGGGTCTCATAAATTTTATTTTTTGAGCAAGAAAATGACAAATGACATGTTGGCTTTAAGGGTTTAATAAACTTGGAGTGTCTAGGGGTGTTGGAGAAGTGCTGGGTTCAAACTTTAAGGAGAAGAAATTTTTAATTAATTATTAAAGGAACCAGGGCGGTGAGTAGTTGGGCTTTTAAATAAAAATAGGAAAAATGGCATCAAAGAGCCTTGTGGTGGAGTGGCTAAGTGACTCCACTTAGGGTATAGGAAGGTGGCGTTATGGGCTAGCAAGGAGATCCTAGGTTCGAATCCTAGCTTAGTATTTTTCTAAGGAGTTTAATTTTGGCCTTCTAGAAGGTTGGAAGTGGTGTGATGATGGACTCAAAGGAGAGTGATCAGGAGAAAAATTTAGGAAAAGGATTGGGGAGTTATTAAGGAGAAAAACGAGGAGATGAGATTGGGAAGAGTTGGAGCTGATTAGGACTTTGGGGGTAGGTAGAGTTTTGGATTTGTGTATAAATAGGGGGTGCCGAATTCTCTCTGTGCTATTTCGGCAATAAGAATTCCCTTTGTGATATTTCGGCAACTATAATGCTCTACCGAATTCTCCTTCACTTTTTCTATTCTAAACATCGCCTCTTCCTTATGTGTTTTCTTTTCTTCTCTCCTAAAGCCTTAAAACGAATATCATTCTCCTTTTTCTCCATTGCTTGTGCCGTCCCACCTTTATCTCAATTGTTGGGGACCGAATATTCGTGACTTCAAAAGCCGAAAACCATTGCTCTTGGAGCTAATTTCTTCATCGGCCCAAACCTTGTGCCGAATACTCTAGTGACCAAATCTCTGTCGTGCTGTCATCATTCCTTTGATTTTTGGTGGATCAAATCTTGGAAAATTGGAATCAAGCTTGGATCTACAAGTCTCTGCCGAAAAGCTATCCATACGTTTCGGTTTTTGGGTAAGTGTTCTTGATTTTGGGATAAGTTGGTCGAATAGTCTATAGTAAGGGAAAAGGGTGACTTAAGTGGATACAAGTCACCTATTATTTTGTCTTTAACGATTAAGATTGATGCAGATCTAGGGGATATTCGTGAGTAGTAGCTAAGGAAGGGCTATTAGGACTGGTGGCACACGGTAAGGTTAAGGTAAGGCTTCAACTTTTGGTAAATATTGTGGTTAAGTGTGTGATTGATTGGAGGTTGGTATTGGTTGTAGGTTCAAGGCTGAGGATAGTGTAACACGTCTCATTTACCAGGTGTGTACATACACTTCACACACGACAAATCAGCAAAAGCCGAAATATCAAAAAACTGGAATGTCGAAAAGCTGAAACGTTGAAAGGTTGGCACCGGCAACCGCATGAGCATGCGAACATTCGTGTGGAACACTGATACAACTACCGAGACCAAGAGAGCGATCTCATGGTCTCGGGCCACTGTTTGGCCAACCGGGCCAAAAGGGGCTAAATGGGCCTACCAAGCTTGTGGGCCCAAATCGGCAAGAGTTGATATGTGAAATTGAGTGATGGGTTGATATGGATGGTTGTATGATTTGATTATGATTGAGCCTAATAGGCTATATAAACATGATTGGGCTTAATGGGCTATATGGACATGATTGGGCTTAATGGGCCTTATGGGATTTTAGAAATGCATGTTAGGGTTTTAATGGACTCTAGGCTTAGTTCTGATGAATTCTTAAACAACATAAAACTTAATTTAATAATCAAAAATGTCTTTGGACAAGTCGCTAGGGTAGAGTGTGGCAATGGACATATGCATGTCTAGGATTGGATTTAGGGAGGGCTCGGTACTTAAGCGGTCCTAGTGACCCACCTCCTATTCTCTAGAATCCTACCTGATGAGTAGTGTCTGTTCACTTTAGCCGTGAGGACTTGTTGACGAGCCAAGGTTCGTAATTAAGACCCATACTGTTAAGAATTACTGAAATACCCCTGTAGGGTAGGATTACAGAAGTACCCCTGAATTGCAAAATTACCAAAATACCCTTAATTTGTGAAATGACTAAAATACCCCTATGTGTTGATTGTAAGATTTATGGATGTTACATGTACTGCATTCATATGATATTCTGTTTAGGATGCATATGGGTGGGAATTATGGAACGGAGGAAGTATATGAGGATCTCATGGTTGCTTGACAACTATGGATCCACCGATGGCGTTTTAAGCCCATTATATGATAAACAGCTTTGCTGCAACGTTTGGTAGTACCGCAACCGGGCTACCCTTGAAGTGTATCGGGTGTGTGGCTCGATTTAGAAATCCCCACAGAAGTGTTTCTGTTGGACAGAGACGAAGTGTACCGGATGGATTATTTAGGGAGGGTTTGCACAGCATTACATTTATGATATTGTTATGTTATTATTATGATATGTGTGCTATATGTTTGACGAGGGTCGTACACATTGAGTTTTCGAAAACTCACTCCCTCTTTTATTTTTTTCTTAGGTGATCCTGAGTAGGTGATTCGACGAATGGAAGGACTCAGAGGTGGCCAACTAGTAAGACGATTAGACCTGTTTTCTTAATATCTAAATTCTAGATTTTAAGTTATTTATTTTAAGTTATTTTATTTCAGAGTCTAATAAGGCTTTCCGTCTAATTATTATTCCATTACTTCCACTATGCATTGAAATTTTGAAACGGAACCTGGATTTATTTCTTTTAAGCATATTTCAAGTTTTTGAAAATAATTGTATTTTAAAGAACGAGCTTCCGCTGTCAAACGAAATTTTTACATAGTAACAAGGAAATGGTTTTTGGCTACACTTCATTTTGAAAGCAAACTAGATTTACTTAACTTTTCTTTAGAAGGGTTTTCAATGAAAATAAGGTTTTCGCAAAAACACTTTAATGTGACACGCCGGACTCGGGCCTAACTTCTAGGCCGGGTTTGGGGTGTTACATTTAGTGGTATCAAAGCCCGATTTCAAAGCTCGGGCTGTGAAATAGGTGTAACACCCCTAACCCGTGTCCGTCGCCAGATTAGGGCTACGGGCATTACCAGATAAACCAAAACTTTTATTCAATCAATTAGGTCCTAATTGAACGTCCCTATAAAATGATTTAATTATAAACAGACAATCCCATAAGCATATATATGTAAGCTCATTTCAATATCATGCACACATTTATTTACCTGGCCGAATATACAAGGACATATATATAAAATTTTATGCACATTATACCATTAATTATAAATTCCTCGTTTATATCATTTCAAATCCAATCACTAGATCAACCATATATACAATTTGAACCTTATACCAAACCTATTTATTTCATTTTCGTTTTATAACAATCAAAAACATATTCTTTCATGCATTTATAAACCGAACCTAATTGTTCAAATAGCATAGGCAAACATACAATACATATGCATATATGTATGCACTAATTTTCCCGATTCATAACAAAAATATCTCATAGTTCATAGATTCATGGAACATAAATCTAAAACTTGTCCATCCAATATCATACTATTCAAGCAGAACATAAGTTCATCTTCACACTCAAATTATAACATAAAAATGCACTTCCGAATACGTTGATTTCATAACCGTATAACCTCATTACCATTCACTTCTCAATAACTACTTATAAGCCAATCATTTCAAGTATATAATTCATAAAACATACCTTAAAACAATATAAGTCATCATTTAATATACATAAATATTTACTAGCACATAAGGCTCATTTATTAACCATACCTAATTCTCTTGAGCATGTTTCACAAAGGCTTGGCTGAATACACATACATGCATTACTCAATATAATTCATACTTCGTTAATCAACTAAAGTTGACATACATACATAAGTTCCGACTAATGCTCAACTACACATATCTACCTTGAATTATACCTGCAATTATTAAATTAAAAGCCGAAACTCTTGACTAATTTAACACAAACATTGACATTACAAACAAGCAATCATATATTACGCTTAATTCACGAGATGTAATTAAAAGAACAGCCTCTAGCTGAATAGTTGAAGCCAAACATATTAATCACATAGGCAAGGGTAAATAGAACCGAACTTGATATGAAAATTTAAGCCATTTTCGCATGGCTACTACACATCATCAAAATGATATTCAAACATAGAGTTAGCCTATATATGCCTTAAGTTCAAAATCTAAACTTCGAAAATACCAAAACCAGTCGATAGTGTGGATGACTTCACTGATGATCCTCTGAGCTCGTAGCTTGATTAAAATCTATAAAACAGAACATTGAACACACACAGAGTAAGCTTGCTAGCTTAGTAAGTCTCAAGGAAAGGATAATATAATAATTAAACACTTAGACCTTTCATCTTTAAGCTTATGACATTGAATATAACATTTCAATATGTGAATTTAAACATGGCTGAATATTATTAACTCATTATCCTAAGTGTTTGCACTTTATTTCCATAAACATGTAATTCATCGAAACCAAAGAAATATACCACATGTATTCGCATACTCCAATTCATATGAGTACAACGTTCATATTAACCTTATAAACTTATTTATGCACATACACGAACACTCAAATTCTTTCATTTTTAACATTTCACTTATAACCGATTCTCCAAAATAGCATATTTAAACTCAAATTCTATTATAATGTTCATACACATCAATAGTAAACTCAATAACACATATCATAATTCTTATCGAATCATCAACCATATCATATCATACTTAATTTAAATAATACTATACCAACTTACCTTACTCTTTATAAGTATAAAAGAAAAGGCTTATACTTACCTGAGCCTTTAGCTCATTGCATTAAATATGTTTCACTATGTATGATTCACAATTTCTCTATTTATAACACATCACTGGCATCAAGCCTGCTAGGCATCAAAGCCCGAAATGTACACCGGCATTAAGCCTGCTAGACCAGAAGTCTGAGATTTGATCACCAGCATTCAACCTGCTAGGCAATAAGCCCGAACATTTCACCAGCACAAGGCCTGCTAGGCAATAAGCCCGAAACATTTATTTCCAAACCAACTCATTCACATTACACAATAGCAATATCACAAATATCACATATAATTCACATACTATCACATAGTTAACTCAATGAATTCGATTATATACATTGCTAAATTTCTTTCTCACATTCGGCTTTAACATGATTAATTCCACAATTTCATAATTCAATATGTATACTAGGTTATAATCAATTCTTACGAAATTAATTTGCTTAAAGACTTACCTCGACTGTCGACGGACAACATATACCGACAATTCGATAACCTTCGCCTTTCCTCGATCCAAACCTGTTTTTCTTTGTTCTTGATCTAAACACATTGAAATTTAGCTCATTCAAGTACATTTCATTTCAATTTAGTCCCAAAACACATAAATGGCAAATTACCATTTTACCCCTAATGTTTCACATTTTTACAATTTAATCCTATTTGCATAAAACACAAAATACACAAAATTTCTCAATACCACTCAAGGGCTGAATATTCATAGGGACTATACAAGTCTATTTCTTTCATTTATTTTGCAAATAAGCCCCTCTAAAAATTTATTTTTTTACAAATTAGCCCTAAATACTCAATTTCACCAAAATTTCCAATTCAAAACTTGTTAATCTTTAACATATCTTTAATTTAAACTCATCAAACATCAAAAACCACATGAACATGTTAATAGCCGAACCTCAAGCATACACACATTTAAAAATTCTACCATGGGTCAGCTAGTATTCGAAGCAACGATCTCAAAAACGTAAAAATCAACAAAATCCGAGCTAAAATTCATACCTAATTAAGCTTGATAAGTGCCGAACTTAGCTTGGCTTTTCTCACTTCTTCACAAGCATATATTCGGCCAAAAGAAGATGGAATAAAACATGTTTTTGTTTATGTTTTAATTAACATATATGTAAAGAATTTGGTTGATTACTAATTTAACCTTTATACATTAATATATAAATAAATAATACTAAGGGTATTCATGGTATATGCCGCCCACTAACTATTAAAATGGGCTAATTGCCCTTTTAATACCCCATATTAAAAAGCCATTATCAAAAAGGCACTTTTCACTATGGTTTGCAACTTCTACACTTTACGCGATTAAGTCCTTTTTCTAAATTAAACACATAAACGATTAAATTTTTCTACGAAACTTTCACACACATTAATTCACATATAATAAACACAAAATATAATATTTAAATATTTCTCGGACCCGGATTCGTGGTCCTGAAACCACCGTTCCAATTAGGGTCAGATTCGGTTTGTTACAACTCTCCCCCTTTAGGGATTTTCGTCCTCGAAAATCTTACCGTTAAATTAAGTCGGATATTGTTGCCTCATTGAATCCTCAGGCTCCCACGTAGCCTCTTCAACCCCGTGCCTATTCCACAGTACTTTCACTAATGGAATTCTCTTGTTTCTCAACTCTTTCATTTCCCGAGCTAAAATACGGATCAGTTCTTCCTCATACGTCATATCGAATCGGATTTCAATCTCTGACGGAGCGATTACATGTGACGGATCTGATCTATATCTACGAAGCATCAAGACGTGAAATACGTTATGTATCTTTTCTAATTCAGATGGCAACTTCAATCTATAAGCAACAGGCCCAATACGTTCGATGATCTCGTACGGTCCGATGAACCTCGGACTTAGTTTGCCTTTTTGACCAAATCGGAGTACCTTCTCCAACGGAGAAACTTTCAAGAATACTCGGTCTCCGACCTGAAACTCAATGTCTTTGCGCTTCGAATCAGCATAGGACTTTTGACGATCCGAGGTAGCTTTCAAACTATCTCTAATTATTGCCACTTTCTGTTCCGCCTCTTTAATCAAATCAACCTCGTGTATCTTATTTTCACTGAGTTCGGTCCAGTACAACGGTGTACGACACTTGCGACCGTATAGAGCTTCATAAGGTGCCATTTTGATACTCGATTGGAAACTGTTATTATAAGCAAATTCAATCAAAAGTAAGTATCTTTCCCACCTGCCTTCAAACTCGAGGACGCAACATCTCAACATGTCCTCAAGTATCTGAATGGTTCGTTCAGACTGACCGTCTGTCTGCAGATGAAAGGCTGTACTAAAGTGAAGTTTAGTACCTAAAGCATTTTGTAACTTCTTCCAAAACCGCGATGTGTATCTCGGGTCTCTGTCTGAAACAATGGAACTCGGCACACCATGGAATCTCATAATTTGAGATATATACAACTCAGCAAGTTTATCAAGCGAATAGTCTGTACGAACCGGCACAAAGTGAGCTGATTTGGTCAGTCTATCTATTATAACCCAGACTGCATCTTTCTTGCTTGGTGTCGTAGGCAAACCGGATACAAAATCCATAGCGATTCTATCCCATTTCCATTCAGGTATCATGATCGGCTGAAGTAATCCAGAAGGCACTTGATGCTTGGCTTTTACTTGCTGACAAATTAAACACTTTGAAACAAATTCAGATATATCCCGCTTCATGCCAGGCCACCAATAGAATTGTTTCACATCATTATACATTTTGTGCTACCCGGATGTACCGATAGTCGACTATTATAAGCCTCATCCAAAATCATCTGAATCAAATCCATATTCCTTGGAACACATATTCGGCCTTTGAAGTTCAAGCAATCATTTGCATCAATTTGAAATTATGACTCTGTATCATTTTTACACTAAACCCGTCTAGCAATCATATCTTTGTCAATTTTCTGTGCATCACAAATTTGCTGAATAAACATCGGTCTTGCTTTCAACTCGGCTATGATCGAACCATCACCAGACATAACCATATGTGCGTTCAACGCACGAAAAGCAAATAATGATTTTCGACTTAAAGCATCTGCAACAACGTTAGCTTTCCCCGGATGGTAGTCAATCACTAATTTATAGTCTTTCAACAGCTCTAACCATCTGCGTTGTCTCAAGTTCAAATCCTTCTGAGTCATTAAGTACTTCACATGACATTTTTCACCAAACAAGTAATGACGCCATATTTTCAAAGCGAAAACTATGGCTGGTAACTCCAAATCATGAGTCGGATAATTTCTTTCATGAGGCTTCAATTATCTCGAGGCATAGGCTATGACTTTGTCTTCCTGCATCAAAACGCAACCCAAACCATTCAAAGAAGCATCACTATAAACAATAAATTCTTTACCCGATTCAGGCTAAGCCAACACTGGAGCTTCAGTCAAAAGGGCTTTCAACTGATCGAAACTTTTCTGACACTTTTCTGACCACTCGAACTTAACATCTTTCTGTAGTAGCTTTGTCACAGGTGTGGCTATCATGGAAAAACCTTTGATGAATCGTCTGTAGTATCCTACAAGTCCCAGAAAGCTTCGAATTTCGGAAACATTCTTTGGTGGTTTCCAATCAAGTATAGCCGATATTTTGTTCGGATCAACCTGAACACCTGATGCTGAAACGACGTGAACCAAAAAGCTGACTTCCTTCATCCAGAATTCACACTTACTAAACTTTGCATACAACTGTTGATCTCACAAAGTTTGTATCACCAATCTCAAATGCTCGGCATGCTCGGTTTCATCTCTAGAGTAGATCAGGATATCATTTATAAACACTACCACAAACCGATCCAAATACTGCCTGAAAACTCGATTCATCAAATCCATAAAAATAGCAGGTGCATTAGTAAGTCCAAAAGGCATGACTAGGAACTCAAAATGTCCATACCTCGTTCGGAATGCAGTCTTTGGCACATCGGAATCTCTGACTCGCAACTGATAATAACCCGATCTCAAATCTATCTTCGAAAACACTGAAGCCCCTTTTAACTGATCAAACAAGTCATCAATCTGAGGCAACGGTTACTTATTCTTTATAGTCACCTTATTCAGCTGCCGATAATTAATACACATTCGCATAGTTCCATCTTTCTTTTTCACAAATAGAACTGGTGCACCCCAAGGAGAGAAGCTCCGTCGTGCAAAGCCTCTATTTGTCAACTCTTGCAACTGTGCTTTCAACTCTTTCAATTCATTAGGTGCCATCTGATACGGAGCTATCGAAATCGGAGTCGCCCCCGATACTAATTCAAGACCAAACTCTATCTCTCGAACTGGCGGTAAACCCGGCAATTCTTCAGGGAGCACCTCTGGGTATTCACATACAATTGGTACAGATTCATTCTATTCAGACACTTAATTATCCAACACATAAGCCAAGTAAGGCTCACATCCTTTTCTCACATACTTACGAGCTAGCATCGAGGATATTACTACCGGTAGCCCATTCAGATCATTTGATTCAATCCGGATGATCTCACCGTTCTGACATTTCAAATCAATAATCTTTCTTTTGCAATTTACCAAAGCATCATGCAAAGTTAACCAGTCCATTCCCAAAATTATGTCGAACTCGTCAAAAGGCAACAACATTAAATCAGCTGGAAAGCAGGAATCCCAAATCATCAACGGGCAACCTTTACACATTTTATCAACGAAAACACATCTACGCAAAGGGTTGGGCACACGGATCACAAACTCAGTAAACTCAA
Organism: Gossypium australe; assembly: GCA_005393395.2. Classification (NCBI taxonomy): domain Eukaryota; kingdom Viridiplantae; phylum Streptophyta; class Magnoliopsida; order Malvales; family Malvaceae; genus Gossypium; species Gossypium australe. Next base: position 123,793,797 of record CM016619.1, read on the forward strand.
CAGGCAAAGTCTTACTGGATACTAGAGTTTCATACACATATGAATGAGTCGAACCAGGATCAATCAATGCAATCACAGTAGTATCATAAAGTGTGAAAGTACCGGTAATGACATCTGGGGAAGAAGCATCCTCTCTGGCTCGTATAGCATAAGCTCTAGCTGGTGTTCGGGCTTCTGATCAAACTGTAGTGTCCTTCGTCCCTCTCTGACTGCCGCTTACATTGCCTTAATGTCTGGGTGGTCTACCTCGTGCTGACGTGTTGCTCGGTTTAATGTTCTGAACCGTATTTTGGTCGGCTAGCATCCGACACTCTCGAATAAAATGATCTGATGATCCACATTTAAAGTAGGACCGATCACGAAATCTACAACTCCCAGAATGCCATTTTCCACAATGCTTGCACTCAGTCCGATTCTGTTGAACATTACCAACACTAGCCATCGAAGTGGCTCGGGAACTCACGGGAGGTCGGTCTCGTCTAGACAGGTCTGAAGTAGCTTTATGTCGACTAAAGTCATCTCTGAACTTCTTAGATGCTGAATGGAAAGTCTTACTCGATGATTTTTTTCGAGTGTCTCTAGCTTCTATTTCAGCCTTTCTTTTCTCTTTCCCAAGCTCTTCAACTTTGCAAGCTCGTTCGACAAGTACTACGAACTCTTTGATTTCAAGAATGCCAACAAGCAACTTTATGTCTTTAATCAGACCGTCTTCAAATCTTTTGCACATAATGGCTTCAGTTGATATACACTCTCGGGCATAACGGCTCAATCTGACAAACTTCCGCTCATATTCCGTCACAGTCATACGACCCTGTTTCAGTTCCAGAAATTCTTTTCGTTTTTGATCAATGAATCTCTGATTGATATATTTCTTACGAAACTCGATCTGGAAGAAATCCCAAGTCACTTTTTCTTTCGAAACCACTGATACTAGTGTATTCCACCAGTGATATGCAGTGTCCCGAAGTAGAGATATAGCACACTTCAGGCATTCATCTGGAGTACAGGATAGCTCATCAAGTACCCGAATAGTGTTATCAAGCCACATCTCAGCTCGCTCTGCGTCGTCATCATCATTAGCTTTGAATTCTTCAGCCCCATATTTTCTGATTTTATCAATAGGAGGCCTACTAAATCTCATCGGATCTATCATCGAAGGTGCTGTAGGTACCGGAGTTGGATTATTCGAGGGTGGAGGTTGTTGTACAGTCGAATTACTCTGAACAAACTGGGTAAACCATTCATTCATCATCTGGTAGAAGGCTTGTTTAGCCTCCCCCTCATGGCTACCCGAAGCTGGTCGAGAGTCTACCGGCACTGATCAGCGTGCACGATCAGGCGCTACACTCTCCACATCATCTGCTACGGCTCTATCAGGATCGGAATCCATTTACTATATAAAACACAGTTGGAAATGTCAGAAGTCACCACACTATCATATATACAGTTAAGGCATGTATAGCTAGACTCTCACGCGCTACGGTAGTCCTAGAATCGACTATACCGTAAGCTCTAATACCAATAAAATGTAACACCCCTAACCCGTGTCTGTCACCAGATTAGGGCTACGGGCATTACCAGATAAACCAAAACTTTTATTCAATCAATTAGGTTCTAATTGAACGTCCCTATAAAATGATTTAATTATAAACAGACAATCCCATAAGCATATATATGTAAGCTCATTTCAATATCATGCACACATTTATTTACCTGGCCGAATATACAAGGACATATATATAAAATTTTATGCACATTATACCATTAATTATAAATTCCTCGTCTATATCATTTCAAATCCAATCACTAGATCAACCACATATACAATTTGAACCTTATACCAAACCTATTTATTTCATTTTCGTTTTATAACAATCAAAAACATATGCTTTCATGCATTTATAAACTGAACCTAATTGTTCAAATAGCATAGGCAAACATACAATACATATGCATATATGTATGCACCAATTTTCCCGATTCATAACAAAAATATCTCATAGTTCATAGATTCATGGAACATAAATCTAAAACTTGTCCATCCAATATTATACTATTCAAGCAGAACATAAGTTCATCTTCACACTCAAATTATAACATAAAAATGCACTTCCGAATACTTTGATTTCATAACCGTATAACCTCATTACCATTCACTTCTCAATAACTACTTATAAGCCAATCATTTCAAGTATATAATTCATAAAACATACCTTAAAACAATATAAGTCATCATCTAATATACATAAATATTTACTAGCACATAAGGCTCATTTATTAACCATACCTAATTCTCTTGAGCATGTTTACTACATTTGAATATATCACAAAGGCTTGGCCGAATACACATACATGCATTACTCAATATAATTCATACTTCGTTAATCAACTAAAGTTGACATACATACATAAGTTCCGACTAATGCTCAACTACACATATCTACCTTGAATTATACCTGCAATTATTAACTTAAAAGCCAAAACTCTTGACTAATTTAACACAAACATTGACATTACAAACAAGCAATCATATATTACGCTTAATTCACGAGATGTAATTAAAACAGCCTCTAGCTGAATAGTTGAAGCCAAACATATTAATCACATAGGCAAGGGTAAATAGAACCGAACTTGATATGAAAATTTAAGCCATTTTCGCATGGCTACTATGCATCATCAAAATGATATTCAAACATAGAGTTAGCCTATACATGCCTTAAGTTCAAAATCTAAACTTCGAAAATACCAAAACCAGTCGATAGTGTGGATGACTTCACTGATGATCCTCTGAGCTCGTAGCTTGATTAAAATCTATAAAACAGAACATTGAACACACACAGAGTAAGCTTGCTAGCTTAGTAAGTCTCAAGCAAAGGATAATATAATAGTTAAACACTTAGACCTTTCATCTTTAAGCTTATGACATTGAATATAACATTTCAATATGTGAATTTAAACATGGCCGAATATTGTTAACTCATTATCCTAAGTGTTTGCACTTTATTTCCATAAACATGTAATTCATCGAAACCAAAGAAATATACCACATGTATTCGCATACTCCAATTCATATGAGTACAACGTTCATATTAACCTTACAAACTTATTTATGCACATACACAAACACTCAAATTCTTTCATTTTTAACATTTCACTTATAACCAATTCTCCAAAATAGCACATTTAAACTCAAATTCTATTATAATGTTCATACACATCAATAGTAAACTCAATAACACATATCATAATTCTTATCGAATCATCAACCATATCATATCATACTTAATTCAAATAATACTATACCAACTTACCTTACTCTTTATAAGTATAAAAGAAAAGGCTTATACTTACCTGAGCCTTTAGCTCATTGCATTGAATATGTTTCACTATGTATGATTCACAATTTCTCTATTTATAACACATCACCGGCATCAAGCCTGCTAGGCATCAAAGCCCGAAATGTACACCGGCATTAAGCCTACTAGACCAGAAGTCTGAGATTTGATCACCGACATTTAGCCTGCTAGGCAATAAGCCCGAACATTTCACCGGCACAAGGCCTGCTAGGCAATAAGCCCGAAACATTTATTTCCAAACCAACTCATTCACATTACACAATAGCAATATCACAAATATCACATATAATTCACATACTATCACATAGTTAACTCAATGAATTCGATTATATACATTGCTAAATTTCTTTCTCACATTCGGCTTTAACATGATTAATTCCACAATTTCATAATTCAATATGTATACTAGGTTATAATCAATTCTTACGAAATTAATTTGCTTAAAGACTTACCTCGACTGTCGACGGACAACATATACTGACAATTCGATAACCTTCGCCTTTCCCCGATCAAAATCCGTTTTTCTTTGTTCTTGACCTAAACACATTGAAATTTAGCTCATTCAAGTACATTTCATTTCAATTTAGTCCCAAAACACATCAATGGCAAATTACCATTTTACCCCTAATGTTTCACATTTTTACAATTTAATCCTATTTGCATAAAACACAAAATACACAAAATTTCTCAATACCACTCAAGGGCTGAATATTCATAGGGACTATACAAGTCTATTTCTTTCATTTATTTTGCAAATAAGCCCCTCTAAAAATTTATTTTTTACAAATTAGCCCTAAATACTCAATTTCACCAAAATTTCCAATTCAAAACTTGTTAATCTTTAACATATCTTTAATTTAAACTCATCAAACATCAAAAACCACATGAACATGTTAATAGCCTAACCTCAAGCATACACACATTTAAAAATTCTACCATGGGTCAGCTAGTATTCGAAGCAACGATCTCAAAAACGTAAAAATCAACAAAATCCGAGCTAAAATTCATACCTAATTAAGCTTGATAAGTGCCGAACTTAGCTTGGCTTTTCTCACTTCTTCACAAGCATATATTCGGCCAAAAGAAGATGGAATAAAACATGTTTTTGTTTATGTTTTAATTAACATATATGTAAAGAATTTGGTTGATTACTAATTTAACCTTTATACATTAATATATAAATAAATAATACTAAGGGTATTCATGGTATATGCCGCCCACTAACTATTAAAATGGGCTAATTGCCCTTTTAATACCCCATATTAAAAAGCCATTATCAAAAAGGCACTTTTCACTATGGTTTGCAACTTCTACACTTTACGCGATTAAGTCCTTTTTCTAAATTAAACACATAAACGATTAAATTTTTCCACGAAACTTTCACACACATTAATTCACATATAATAAACACAAAATATAATATTTAAATATTTCTCGGACTCGGATTCGTGGTCCCGAAACCACCGTTCTGATTAGGGTCAAATTCGGTTTGTTACAATAGGCCTTAGTATTTCGGTTAAAAAAACTGTTTTCGAGTGAGTCAAAATATTTTAGAAATTCTTGCTGTGTGGCACACCGAGTCTCTAACATCAAACCAAGTAAGTTCTCTTGATTCTTAGTTATTTTGAACTGTTATACTGTAGATAGTGGGCTAATTTTAGAATATGCCTAGAGTAAAACTAAAGCCCATAGAGAATTGAGACTGTAGAGGATTTACGACTGCGAAAACAATACTCCACTTAATACTTCATAAAACATAGGTTTAATTAATGAAATTGATTAAAACTTCATAAAATTTCTAATTCAGATAATACGCGAATCGATGATGAGCGCTAGAAGAGGTGCAAGGTGCCGCGGCAGAAGTCATGGAAGTGTTACGGCTTTGTAAACATTTGAATCTGAATTTGGTACTTCTTCTGCGTGTGTTTGAAAATGTTTGAAGTAGGTGGATGTTTTGGGTATATGTTGAAATTATTGGGATCAGAGTGCGCAGCTAAAGCGTAGTGGTATGACTTGAGCGGTGCAATTAATAGTTAGTTTGAAATTTCAAGGACAAAATTTCTTTAAGGGGGGTAGAATTGTAACGCCTCAAATTTTGGGCCTAGATGAATTGGGCTTTGGGCTTTGGGTCTCATAAATTTTATTTTTTGAGCAAGAAAATGATAAATGACATGTTGGCTTTAAGGGTTTAATAAACTTGGAGTGTTTAGGGGTGTTAGAGAAGTGCTGGGTTCGAACTTTGAGGAGAAGGAATTTTTAATTAATTATTAAAGGAACCAGGGCGGTGAGTAGTTGGGCTTTTAAATAAAAATAAGGAAAAAATGGCATCAAAAAGCCTTGTGGTGGAGTGGCTAAGTGACACCACTTAGGGTATAGAAAGGTGGCGTTATGGGCTAGCAAGGAGATCCTAGGTTCGAATCCTAGCTTAGTATTTTTTTAAGGAGTTTAATTTTGGCCTTCTAGAAGGTTGGAAGTGGTGTGATGATGGAATCAAAGGAGAGTGATCAGAAGAAAAAATTTAGGAAAAGGATTAGGGAGTTGTTAGGGAGAAAAACGAGGAGATGAGATGGGGAAGAGTTGGAGCCAATTGGGACTTTGGAGGGGTAAGAAGAGCTTCAGTTTTGTGTATAAATAGGGGGTGCCGAATTCCCTCTGTGCTATTTCAGCAATCGGAATTCCCTTTTGTGCTATTTCGGCAACTATAGTGCTCTGTCGAATTCTCCTTCACTTTTTCTATTCTAAACCTCGCCTCTTCCTTATGTGTTTTCTTTTCTTCTCTCCTAAAGCCTGAAACCGAATATCATTCTCTTGTTTCTCCATTGCTTGTGCCGTCCCACCTTCATCTCAATTGTTGGGGACCGAATACTCGTGACTTCAAAAGTCAAAAACCTTTGCTCTTGGAGCTGACTTCTTCATCGCCCTAAACCTTGTGCCGAATACTCTAGTGACCAAATCTCTGTCGTGTTTTCATCATTCCTTTGATTTTTGGTGGATCGAATCTTGGAAAATCGGAATCAAGCTTGGATCTACAAGTCTTTACCGAAAAGCTATCCATACGTTTCGGTTTTTGGGTAAGTGTTCTTGATTTTGGGATAAGTTGGCCGAATAGTTTATAGTAAGGGAAAAGGGTGACTTAAGTGGATACAAGTCACCTATAATTTTGTCTTTAACAATTAAGATTAATGCAGATCTAGGGGATATTCGTGAGTAGTAGCTAAGGAAGGGCCATTAGGACTGGTGGCACACGGTAAGGTTAAGGTAAGGCTTCGGCTTTTGGTAAATATTGTGGTTAAGTGTGTGATTGATTGGAGGTTGGTATTGGTTGTAGGTTCAAGGCTGAGGATAGTGTAACATGTCTCATTTACCAGGTGCGTACATACACTTCACACATGACAAATCGGCAAAAGCCGAAATATCGAAAAATCAGAATGCCGAAAAGCTGAAATGCCGAAAGGTTGGCGTCGGCAACCGCACGAGCGTGCGAACATTCGTGTGGGAACACCGATACGACTATCAGGAACAAGAGAGCGATCTCATGGTCTCGGGCCACTGTTTGGCCAACCGTGCCAGAAGGGGCTAAATGGGCCTGCCAAGCTCGTGGGCCCAAATCGACAAGAGTTGATATGTGAAATTAAGTGATGGGTTGATATGTATGGTTGTATGATTTGATTATGATCGGGCCTAATGGGCTACATAAACATGATTGAGCTTAATGGGCTATATGGACATGATTGGGCTTAGTGGGCCTATGGGATTTTAGAAATGCATGCTAGGGTTTTAATGGACTCTAGGCTTAGTTCTGATGGATTCTTAAACAGCATAAAACTTAATTTAATAATCAAACATGTCTGTGGACAAGTCGCTAGGGTAGAGTGTGGCAATGGACATATGCATGTCTAGGATTGGATCTAGGGAGGGCTTGGTACTTAAGCGGTCCTAATGACCCACCTCCTCTTCTCTGGAATCCTACCTGGTGCGTAGTGTCTGTTCACTTTAGCCGCGAGGACTTGTTGACGGGCCAAGGTTCGTAATTAAGACCCATACTTTTAAGAATTACTGAAATACCCCTGTATGGTAGGATTACAAAAATACCCTTGAATTTCAAAATTACTGAAATACCCTTCATTTGTGAAATGACTAAAATACCCCTATGTGTTGATTGTAAGATTTATGGATGTTACATGTACATTTGTTGCATTCATATGATATTCTGTTTAGGATGCATATGGGTGGGAATTATGGAACGGAGGAAGTATATGAGGATCTCATGGTTACTTGACAACTGTGGATCCACCGATGGCTTTTTAAGCCCATTATATGATAAGCAGCTTTGCTGCAACGTTTGGTAGTACCGCAACTGGGCTACCCTTGAAGTGTATCGGATGGGTGGGTCGATTTAGAAATCCCCACAGAAGTATTTCGGTTGGACGGAGACGAAGTGTACCGGATGGATTATTTGGGGAGGGTTTGCACAGCATTGCATTTATGATATTGTTATGTTATTATTATGATATGTATGCTATTTGTTTGACGAGGGTCGTACACACTGAGTTTTCGAAAACTCACTCCCTCTTTTATTTTTTTCCTAGGTGATCCTCAGTAGGTGGTTCGACGAATGGAGGGACTCAGTGGTGGCCAACTAGCAAGACGATTAGACCTGTTTTCTTAATATCTAAATTCTAGATTTTAAGTTATTTATTTTAAGTTATTTTATTTCGGGTTGTAATAAGGCTTTCCCTCTAGTTATTATTCCATTACTTCCACTATGCATTGAAATTTTGAAACGGAACCTGGATTTATTTCTTTTAAGCATATTTCAAGTTTTTGAAAATAATTGTGTTTTAAAGAACGAGCTTCCGCTGTCAAAAGAAATTTTTACATAGTAACAAGGAAATGGTTTTTGGCTGCACCTCGTTTTGAAAGCAAACTGGATTTTACTTAACTTTTCTTTAGAAGGGCTTTCAATGAAAACAAGGTTTTCACAAAAACACTTCAATGTGACATGCCGGACTCGGGCCTAACTTCTAGGCCGGGTTTGGGGTGTTACACATACAATTCATTTTAAATCCAAGAAGCACTACTAATAACCACTTCTTAATTTCGTATATATACATGATACTTGCATTCCTAATAATTATATAATTAACTAAATTATATTCACATGTACATACAAAGAGATCAATTAACAAGAAGATAACAATACAAATTACGACTGAAACATATTAAGTAGCAAATAATAATGAACTTACCTCTAAGCACTTCCAGTTTAAACACAGGGACTACTCCGCAAATTGTTCTTTTCCTCGATTATTAGTTTTCATTCAAATCTTGGTCTATATAATAATTAAATACAATCTATTAAATTCACATTCAATACAATACATATGACCTTTAACTTTTCATTAATTATACATTTTCCCTAAACTTAAAATATTTAATTTTAGCAAAATTTTCCAATTATTCATGCTAGCCAAATATTTACCCTCTTATTTTCAGCCCATATATATATATATATATATATCTAGATTCAAAACATTTTCCCATGAATTCTAACATTTACTCAATTCAATCCTTTAAAAAAAAACTAACAAAATTACTTAATAAACTAATTCAAATTAACACCTATAATTTCCACTCCATCAAGTAACATCCAAATTAACAAGGTTTCATCAATGACATCATTTAAAATCTTTGACAGATTTAAAACAGAGGTACGGGTTAGCTGGACCTAGTTGTAATGATCTCAAAAATATAAAAATTACAAGAAACTGTATAAAAATTACTCACATGCATGCATCCAAAGCTTGGTCAAACCCTAACCTTACATAAACATGGTGTTTCGATGGTGGAACGGGACAATTGAAGAAGATGATAGTATTATCATCTTTTTGTTTCTTTTATTATTTTTATTAAATTACCATGATGCCCTTAATTTAAACTTATAAAACATAAAATATGCTTACCCCTAACCGTCCATCATAATTAGCAATGGTTTAATTGCCATTTAAGGCCACCAACTAAGTTTCTATAGCTATAGAACTCAATTTACTAATAACAACTAACTTTCACTACTTTTACGATTTAATCATTTTTACTTAATTAACTATCTAACTATTAAAATTTCTTAAACATATTTTAATATGACCATCATATAACTCTATAAGCATTAATTAAATAATAAAACACCTTACATATCGGAGTTGTGGTCTCGAAATCATTGTTTCTGACACCACAGAAAAACGGGATATTATAGTTGACGTTAGGATTAGTTTCATGGTGGTTCTAGGGTTTAAGATTGGTGCAATTGTGATACAAAGTCATGTTTATTTGTCTCCGGTGATTACTCCTCTGGGGGCGATGAACTTGTTGTTGAGGACAAAAGAGTTAACTTTGATTTTGACGAGGTCGATGACTATGGTGGGAACCTTGGTGATCATGATGTGGAGGAGGGATTTGGCCTTGGGAATCGATAGTACGAAGCTCCTTCATTTTCTTTTCTTCTTCTCTATTTCTTCTCCTATTCTTTTTTTTACCTAAACCAATCATCTTTTCTTTCTTTTTCACCCTTTGACTACTCGTCCAACGTGGAAAGTTAGCTGGCCACATCAGCTAGTTAACTGACCACGTCAGCTATCCCGTTAAGCATGTGACGGAAAATTTTAATGAGTGACTGATTTGTCACTTTCAATAACGTTAGTGACTGATTTGTTATTTTTCGAAAGTTGAGTAATTGTTTTGTCAACTACCCCAAAATTAAGTGACTGTTAGTGTAATTTACCCTTCTTTTTAACTTTGATAGGTACAATCTACATTGTAAAGATATTAGAATTTGGATTCAACTTGTGCATTTGTCGCATGAATGATTAATGATCAAGGCATAGGCATGTGTAGATGGGTGACACATGAGGAATTTTGTATGAAGTCGATTACCATGGGATTAATGGTAGTTTTGTATTAAGATTTATCTTGAAAGATATTTATTATATTACGTTATTTTATTATTTTAATATTTTTTATATTTTATCTTTTACTTTAGGACTTTATCATTTTAAAATTTTATTTTTGTGTCTATCATTACAGGGAGAAAGCTAGGATGAAACTCCTCTCTATAAGAGATGAATTTTAGAAATAGCTAGGTAATACATGAACTTTTCTTTTTCTTGCTTTCAATTTCTTCTTAAAATTATGTTTAGCTAAAGTTTATTTTTTTAGCTAAGGTAGATGCAAGCTCGATTTTATTAAGATTGTAAGATTCAAAATCAAATGATATTTGCTTATTTTTCATTTTATGATATAGGTTGTATTATCTTTTATTATTTTTCTTAGTATCGTTTCAAATAGGACTCTACCTTTTTATTTTTTTATTTACTTTTCTTAAAGGTAACTTAGTTGTGTCCACTACTTACCCCTGATCACAACAGAAGTTATTATTATTTTTTAATTTCATATCTGTGAGATTTGATCTTTCTTCTTTATCTCTATTTTTAAATATAAAAAATTAAATTTGGTAAATTCAACTCGACCACATGATAACTATTATATTTAAATATATTATCCCATTGATGCTGCAATGCACAATAACCACTACGATATATAGGTTACTGGATCCCATGTAAAACCTGAGAATTAAACGATAAAGTAAGGTTTAATTAAGGATTCCTAGACCAGTTTTATTGACTAAAATTAAGTTTTGAAAATATCTAAGTAGAAAAAAAAACAATTTGGCTACTTGTTTACCTGTGGAATATGGGAACTTGTACTTTTCACATAGAAGCTTGATTTGATTGGAGGACTTGTTCATATGTCTCAATTCTCAATCACATGTACATGTTACTGTTTAGATTATCAATTTAGGAAATTTGGGGTTACTTGCCAATTTTGGTAAGTCTAATAAAGCTTTATAATTACGAAATAGCCAAGCCAACATCGTAAATTGAGTTGAAAATTTTAAGATTAGATTTATTTGTTGGCTCTGTTGAACCTTTTTGGAGGGAGAGTCCTCGGGCTTGCCTTAGACTTGCATGATCGCCAAGATTTTGGTTGGGAATTTATGAGGCATATGGTCTCGTACATAGAAATTAATTGGAGAATAATAACATTTAAGATCGTATTTCTATTATTTCTTTATGTTAATAGTAGAATTTTGTATCTATGTAAAATCGTCTAACTTTTGAAACATTTTATACGTGTGTTTTAATTATTTTTTTTTATACATTTTATAAAATGGATAAAAACCAAAGACCTAAAGATTAGACAGGTTATTTTGCAAAATGAGGTATGCGATTGTTTTCATACAATTTCATTATTCTAAATGCCGTCATCTCTGACTTAAATTTAGGAGGACTTCGATGCTTTTTACTTTTTTTCTTAATCATTCTGTTACATAAAACAATCAACATAAATAATATTGATTTGTATAGAGTAATTGTTAAAATTTTTATCAAATATTTATTTAACATAGATTTAAATTATACTATTTCCATCCTCTATTTTTAATATTATATAAAAATATTTATTATCAAAAGCAATTATTATAAATATTGAATCGAATATAAATACTCAAGAAGTTGGCATACTAATTTTACCATTTAAAATTCAAATACACTGCATAGGGAATATTAGTTTTTGAACACTATTAATGAGTATTTAAGATATTTTTCTTTTGTCAAAATAACTAAAATTTTATATCAAGTGTAGTAGTTCAAATGTAAATTAGGGCCATTTTTTTTTTAAAAAAAAAAGAAAGCCCTTTTCTAAAATTATTTATAGAAATAGACCAAATTTTTTATTATTTACCAGAAATGACCGAATTCCCCGAAATCGCGTCCATGTCAGCACGATCCCAGGTGCTGTGTCAGCAAAACGCGTCCCTGGGGGAGCGTTTGGTCCACATCAGCGCAAAACACTTCCTTGAGGGCACACTTTGTGCTAAGGTGGACAAAATGCTCCCATAGGGACATGTTTTGCCTATTTTTTTAGGGTTAGGGTTTTTTGAATTAGTTTAAGGTTTTAAGGTTAGGGTTTTTAGGTTTTTAAGGTTTAGGGTTTATGATTTTTTTAAAAAATATATATTAAATTAAATTTTAGGGTTTTAGGGTTAATTAATTAAATTATGGATTAGTTTTTTTAAAATAATTTTGTGTTTAGGGTTTTGGAAAAAAATATATTAGTAATAATTTTTTTTCTACAGTAGTTTCTGAAAAAATAAATTTGAGAAGACATTTCTGAACAAATAGTGCCAAAAACGTTTCAAGCAGAATGCACTGTCAGTAAAAGTACTGAAAAAAAAAGCTCCCACGTGGACGCGCTTTTTCTACAGTAATTTTTGAAAAAATAAATTTGAGAAGATGTTTCTGAACAAATAGTGTCAAAAACGCTTCAAGCAGGATGCACTGTCAGCAAAACTACTAAAAAAAGCTCCCACGTGGATGCACTTTTTCTACAGTAATTTTTGAAAAAATAAATTTGAGAAGATGTTTTTGAACAAATAGTATCAAAAATGCTTCAAGCAGGATGCACTGTCAACAAAATTACTAAAAAAAGCTCCCACGTGGACGCACTTTTTCTACAGTAATTTTTGAAAAAATAAATTTGAGAAGGTGTTTCTGAACAAATAATGTCAAAAACGCTTCAAGCAGGATGCACTGTCAGCAAAATTACTAAAAAAAAGCTACCACGTGGACGCACTTTTTCTACAGTAGTTTCTGAAAAAATAATTTTGAGAAGATGTTTCTGAACAAATAGTGTCAAAAACGCTTCAAGCAGGATGCACTGCCAGCAAAAGTACTGAAAAAAGCTCCTATGTGGATGCGCTTTTTCTACAATAGTTTTTGAAAAAAAATTTTGAGAAGATGTTTCTGAACAAATAGTGTAAAAAATGCTTCAAGTAAGATGCACTGTCAGCAAAAGTACTGAAAAAAGCTCCTATGTGGGTGCGCTTTTTCTACAATAGTTTTTGAAAAAAAAATTTGAGAAGATGTTTCTGAACAAATAGTGTAAAAAATGCTTCAAGTAAGATGCACTGTCAGCAAAATTACTGAAAAAAGCTCCCACGTAGACGTTCTTTTTCTACAGTAGTTCCTATTTGGCCTTAGACTATAAATGAGCCAAATTTCATTCTCAAGTTGCATAAGTTACAGTAAGAAAAATTAGAGAAGCTAAGCAGAATAGAAATTGAAGATGAGTGAACATATTAGTGTTGTTATTTACTATGATGGTGAGGTCCGTCACACCGAGAACGACGTTATTTTTTTATCGAAGAACACAACGCGACTGGTTTTTAACCAGAACATAGATTTGACAGAACTTCGTAAAAGAATTAGGCGTAAAATCTTCGGAACGACATCAATGAAAGTTTTGTCTATTAAGTATCAATTTTGTGCTTCGGTTGATCCCGTGACATATGACTCGTTCGACATCAAATGTAACACCCCTTACCCGGACTTGACTTGTTTGGTTAGGCTATAAAAATTCTTTGCTATTTAAAGCTTTTCGTTCACCATTGTAACGTCCCTATCATGGGTCAACGAGACCCTTTACACCCACTCGAGACGTCGAGGAGCCAAACCGAAACTTTTCAAACACTTAGAAAATTTTCACCTAAATAGGGGCCACACGCCCGTGTGAAATGGGACACGCCCGTGTGGGCAGGCCATGTGGTCACAAACGCCCATGTCCCTACTCTGTGTGGGATTTATTTTCATTTCAAACCTACAGGGGTTCTCACACGACCGGACACACGCCTGTGTGCTTGGCCCGTGTGCTCCACACGGCCTAGACACGCATGTGTCCTCGCCCGTGTGTAAAAACTTAGGTATTCTGTTTGTGACGTCAGCAGCCTCATAAGGGTCACACGGCCTAGGCACACGCCCGTGTGGCTAGCCCATGGTCAACACTGACTTACAACACTAACATGCAGGGGACACACGACCAAGTCACACACTCATGGGGTTGACCGTGTGTCACACACAGGCTAGATACACGCCCGTGTGTCTACCCGTGTGGACCAATTCAAGGCTGTTTTCCAAGCCACTTAGCCACCCTCACTTGCAAAGATTTATACACCATCACATAAACTTCACAAACCATCAATTATAACTCTTGAATTATCACATTTAAAACATAAAAATGAAGTCTTCATCCCATACATGAGGGAGAACTATTTCTGATATAATTACAATCGACTTAAGCCATCATCTATGGCTATACACAATCGAACCATAAACTCTCTTAGGCCAACACATTTGGCTATATCAACTATGATTGAATCAACTTTAAAAAGATCCCTATACATGCCATAACTCATAAGGACTTGAAACCTCATACCAAGTGTCAGCTCGATAGTGTTAAAACATCTCCGGCAGTCTCCAACCCGAGCTAGTTAAGCTAACCTATAAGATATGGGAAAGGAAAAGGAGTAAGCAATAATGCTTAGTAAGTTCATATGCAAATAAAAATCAATTATTGATATTCATTTATTATACTCAATCACAAGGTATTATAATGAGTTTTACTCTTAAACTCATGGTTACCCATTCAATCATTCATAATGCTTACTCATTCTGTCTCTTACCACATTTTAACCATATCTCGAGCTTAATGCTCACATCTATTAACATACATTCTCTGCACTTATCGCCCCAATTTCTCATGATACAACACATCATAATTTATCACTAAGCCAACTTCAATGCCAAATCACTCGGTGGTTTCGCACTTAGCCCACCATCAATTTTTAATAGGGTGGTATCGCACATAGCCCACCAAATAGATAGTTACGGTGGTATCGCACAAAGCCCACCAAATAGATAGTTACGGTGGTATCGCACATAGCTCACCAAATAATAATCTAAACAATGGTATCGCACATAGCCCATCGTAGATAAGTAATAAGGTGGTATCACACTTAGCCCACCGTCATATGTTGTTATTACACATTTACATCACTATTTCGTCATTCATACTAAACTATACAATAACTATCAAATTCATTCCACTTGAAACTTACATGTTCTCAATCATGCCATGCACCAATCAATAACATGTTCTCAATCATGCCATGCACCAATCAATAACAATAATGTGTATATAAAATACATCGTTTACTTAAACCACTATGGGTTCCTCATATACTGAATTCACCTTAATTTAACTCTAACACATACCTGTACCTCTCATGGTACAACCACGTACTTTTTCATTTTTAACATACCTATTGAATCACTATTGAATTTCATACACATAACATCTCATCGATATTATGCCCCTATAAGGTCTTACATGAAATACCATATCGATGCCATGTCCCTAACATGGTCTTATTCGATATCTCACACTGAGGTCATATTCCAATATGGTCTTATACGAGACCTTAACTATCATCATATCATGCTATTCGCATTTCCCACTATTCTTAGATCCAATTCTCTTGACATTTCGTCAAAACATATTTAATACATTCATAGAGTAAATATACATTCCATACAGCATTGGAATATTAAGTAACCCGCACATAGTTGCAACATTTGCACACAGACTTACCTCAATATCGAAAGGGTAGAAAGGGACCTATTTCTCCATATGTCTCTTTTCTCCCGTTCTAGGTCTGAATCTTGTTTTCTTTGATCTAAAATAATAGAATTTACTCATTTAATCACTTATTAATCATAACACATCATAAACTACACTTAGGCAAAAATGACTATTTTGCCCTTATATTGGTAAAATTACGATTTTGCCCCTAGGCTCAAAATCACTTTTCATCACATTTTCTTATTAAACAAGCCTAGCTGAACAATTAATCCTCTTACAACTATCCACAATTCCATAAAAACTTAGCAACCAACATAAACTCTCTCATGGGAAGTCCCTAGACTTTCAACCATATTGCAAATTAGTCCCCTCATTAGCTAGCTTAAGCTTTGGGGACTCCAAAAACACAAAAAAAACATCAAAAATTATCATCAAAAGGACTTACTTGCAAGGATGAGATGTAGCTGAAATTTTCAAGCTTTCAAACCCTTAAGCTTGATGATATTTTCGGTTAGAGAAGAAAACAAAATGAAAAGATGATATCGTTGGCTTATTTCATCTTATTTTATTCATTTTGTCAACTAACATCACCACCTATTGATCAAACATAAATGCTCTTGTCCCCCTTTTCTACATGGCCGGCCAACCTCTTATTAATGGCCTAATTGCACTTTAAATACCTCCACTTTAACATTCTATGGCTAATAGGTACCTTTACCTTGTAAAATAGAACTTTCGCACTTTATGCGATTTAGTCCTTTTTAGCGATTAAGCTTGAAATCCCTAAAATTAAAGCACCAAAATTTCTATGCATCCTTATGAACATGTTATAACACCTAAAATAACATGAAAATAATTTTATCTAACCTCAGATTAGTGATCCCGAGATCACTGTTCCGACTAGCCCCTAAATCGGGCTGTTACATCAAAGGTGCTCGTACCTTAGAGGTAATAGTGTAGACTCATCTCACTAGTGGATCACCCTATCTTGAGTTATATGTACAATTTTTATCTCCAAATGATGCATTTGCGACTTCAACATCTACTGTTGTTCGAGAGGAATAAACGACCCATGTCCGACACTCTGTTAGTGGGTGGCAAAACACGAAAACGTCTGTGTTTGGTAGCAGTTTGGAATATATAACCCCTACACGACACTTCGTTAGTGGATGGGACATGCACCTCGATGGGTCGATGTTCGATGCAGGAAATACGTACTGGGGAATGACATCAACTTCTAGTGGTTGACAATCCACATCTAATTGGGGACGTTATGAAATGTCCAGAAGAAGGGATGATGTACTCCCTACGACGTCCATCGGCAAGGGGACCTCGTACATTGAAGATAATGGTGGGTTGGATAATGAGTCCGATGTGGATCCACCTCGAGAGCCCGGCCCCGATGGTGCAAAAGTTGCATTATTTTCTGAACTGAAGCCTGTTCCAACTGAACCTGAAGATGTTGAAGGGGGTTCAAATGAAGAAGAAAAAGATCCACGGTTCAGGGCGTACTCGCCTCCAGTCCACATGCATAATGTCGATCTATCTGCAGATAATGCATTAGAGTTTCTAGATCTACCACACAGAAGGCGTGATCATACAAGTTCGTTATTGGATTCGGGTGAATTGGAAGTTGGGAATGAGTTTTCCAATAATGATAGTTTCCTTGGTGCATTGAAACAGCATAGCATCATGAACGGGGTTAACTACAACGTGGTTAAATCCAAATCCGATAAGTTTAAGGCAAAGTGTGCAGTGCAAGACGGTACATGTTCATGGAAAATCTACGCCTCGTTGAGGAAAAGGACAGGGTTGTGGGAGATAAAAAAGTACAAAGGTCCATATATGTGCTGGAGGTACAATATTTAGGGTTTTTGAATAATACTGTTATTACGTAATGTTGCATTATTTAACGTACTTCGTTGACAGGTGTTTTACAATATCATCCCAAGATGGATTCAGATATGTTAACTTGCTTAATACTACCGACGGTGAAGACAGATCTCAGGACTTCAATGTCGGTCTTAATTGCCAATATTCGTAGCCAATTGAGGTACACACCCTCTTACTGCAAGGCTTGGATAGCTAAGCAGAAGGCATTGGAAAATATGCATAGTGGGTGGGATGCTTTATATAATGAAGAATGGCAGTGGTGTCAAGTGCTGGAGAGATACGTCCCAGGTTGCATAACAGACCTTGAAATGACACTTGCGTACTACAACGACCGATTGCTCTGTGGATGTCAAGTGTTCAAGCATCTCTTCTGGAGCTTTAAGCAATGCCAAGACGCATTTCTATATTGCAAGCCATTGGTACAAATTGACGATACCTTTATGTTTATTAGATATACCCATCGGTTATTGCTAGCTCTGGCACAGGATGGCAGTGGGAGAATCCTTCCAATTGCATTTGCAATAACACCGGGAGAGTCAACTGATGATTGGGATTTCTTTCTTTCTAGGTTAAGGAGGCATGTCTACCCCAACCTGATATCTGCGTTATATCGGATTGGGGTATTGGAATACCAGCCACATTTGTGCGAGACGGAAGCCTATGGAATCACACACACCATCAGTATTGCCTAACGCACGTTGTGTCCAACTACTATGCGCAATATCGATCTACAAGTGCACGACAACAAGTGACCAACATGGGTATTTACTCTCTATTAATATAATTTTGTTTGTAATATTCAATTTATTCTGAATGGAAGAGTGGTATGTAATTTTTGCTATGAACTTATATTGGCAGGGAATGAGATAAGTAAGGACCATTTTCATGAGATGTTGGCAGTTTTGCATTCAGTTAACGAAGAAGGCGCGGACTACCTCTGTAACATACCTTTCGAACAGTGGACACAAGCATACAATGGCGGCCTACGATATGGTCATATGACCTCAAACCTAGCTGAATGCATAAATTATATTCTAAAAGGAACGTGTCATTTTCCGATAACATCAGTTGTGCGAGAGACATATTTTCGTTTAGCAGCACTATTTCCAAAGCGAGCAGCGAGTTATGAAGGCCAAATGCAGGGAGGCCATATATGGCACAGAAAGGTATTGCAAGAAATTAACAAGGCGAAGGCGCGGGCGAACACCATGCACACAGTGTGTGACGATCGCGACAACCTATGGTTTCGTGTGATGGAGTTTGATAGGTCGTAACATGGTATTACTGGTGGGCAATATCGTGTACACTTGAGAAATAAGACTTGCGGCTGTGGGATGTTTGACGCACTTCGTTATCCATGCGCTCATGTAATTGCAGCTTGTCAGAACCTCCGTCTGGATCCCATGAGCTATGTCGATGAAGTGTACAAAATAGAAAACATGTACAACGTTTGGAGACACTTATTCCTACAGGTCCCAGATGAAAGTAAATGGTCGTCTATATCGCTTGCTCCGTTTAAGTTGTTACCGGATAGAGAATTGCGTTGCAAACCAAAGGGTCGACCTTGCTTGACTAGAATACGTAACAATAAGGATATTCGAGAAACAACCAACCAACAGAAGTTGTGCGGATGGTGTAGGAACCCAGGCCATACAAGTCGATCATGTCTAAATCGGAATAGCTAATAGTTGTTGCAATAAAACTATGTTGCATTTGTAACAGTCCGATTTAGACCCTAGTCGGAACAGTGGTTTCGAGACCACAAATTCGAGTTTAAATAATATTTTAATATTATTTCCTGTGCCTTTGATATGTGACTTAGTATGTGTTAAAGTTCCGTAAGTTAATTTGTCCGTTTGAGTGTTTAATTTGATAAAGGATTAAATCACATAAGTTGTAAAAGTAGCATTCTATTTGATTAATGGTCTCATTGGTGTGGCTTATTTATTGTGGAGGATTTATATGGCAATTTGGCCATAAGAGAAGTAAGTGGACGGCAATGGTTTTTAATGACCTTAAGTATATATGTTTTGTTTTAGTTTATTAAAGGTTAAAATTGGAAATTTGGTTATTAAAGGATTTATAACAAAACAAAAATGAAAATTAGATGTTTTAGCATCTTGTTTGACCGATTTTAGCAAGAAAAAAAAAGGAGAAAGGTGTTCTTAGGTTTCAGCTCTTGTCTTCTTTGATTAAGGTAAGTTTTGACTTCGGTTTTTGATTATTTCTATGTTTTCGTAATCGTTGCTTCGAATACTACTAAACCCATGTCTTAATTTTGAGAATTGATGATGATTTTGAAATGAGACTTTGATGAACTCATGTGATTTGTGATGAGTATTGGTGTTAAATGAAAGATATGTGTTTAATGTACATGTTTTGTTCTTGAATTTTTTATGAATTTAGCTAATTAAGGCTAAATTGTGAAAATAGCAATTTGAGGGACTAAATTGTGAATTTGATGAAATGTTTGGACTTGTATGAGATACATGGGTATTCGGCTA
The DNA here is from genome assembly GCA_005393395.2 of Gossypium australe. Taxonomy (NCBI): domain Eukaryota; kingdom Viridiplantae; phylum Streptophyta; class Magnoliopsida; order Malvales; family Malvaceae; genus Gossypium; species Gossypium australe. The sequence continues at coordinate 123,814,081 of CM016619.1, forward strand.
AGCATGGATATATAGTGATTTCGTATATTTGATGTTCTGAGAAAAATGGACTAAATTGATAAAATGTGCAAATGTGAGGGCTAAGTTACAAATAGCCCTAAATGTGTGTTTTTGGATTGAAATGAATATGTTGGTAAATAAAAGGGTTAAATTGGAATATGTATAGATCAAGAATCGAAGAAAACGGGTTTAGATCGTGGGAAAGCGAAGGTAGTCGAATAACCGAGTCCGATCAAATATCCGAATTTGAGGTAAGTTCATATACAAATAAATGTAATTGGTATTGAATTAAGTATGTTCTTATGACTATCCATATTAATGAATGTATATTAGATGTTGCAAACATGAATTCCGAGATAAAATCGACATAGCATTAATATCCGAGAAGTCCCGTCTGAACCTAGGAATATATAGGATTAACTAAGTCATGACATAGATGTCTATTATGTGTTATCATGTAAGACCATGTCTGGGACGTTGGCATTGATTTGAGCTTTCGTCTAAGACCACGTCTGGGACGTTGGCGTCGAGATGAGATTTACGTGTAAGACCATGTATGAGACATTGGCATCGTATTGATTCGTGTAAGACCCTGTCTGGGACAGTGGCATCGATATCTGATTACAAGTAAGACCACGTCTGGGACGTTGGCATTGTACGACTATTCCGAACATTTTGCATATCCTATTAGATTCCGAACGGTTCAACAGGAAAATCTGAAATACGAACGATTATGTGATTGTATATCCGTTTCAGGTACGTTTGATATGTACACTAAGTGTGTATGAAAGGTAAGTATATATATGAACTTACTAAGTTGAATTTGTGCAATGGAATGATGAGATGATATGTGGAAATATGCCTAAATGAGCTATGTGTATATGTGGTATTTGAGTTGAAGAATGTGATAAGATATGGCTAAGCAAGTGAGCCAAACTCTATGTGAGATGTATATGCTATGAGAACCATTATTGTTATTGCATCAATACGGTTATGTGCATTTTATGTTAAGTTTATTTGTATATGGCTTACTAAGCTTTTGAAAGCTTACTTTGTGTGTGTTTTCTCTGTTTTATAGATCGTCAAAGCTACTGAAGGCTCGGGACCGTCGAGGATTATCATCACATTACTCAACTCATTTTGGTACCTTTGAAATATGTATATAGCTAAATATGGCATGTATAGGCTAGTCATTTTGGATGATGTCTGAAATGTGGCTAGATAAATGTTGGTTATATGTTTGAGTGGTTATGTTATATGATGCATAGTTTGGTATGGCTTGATAGCAAATGAAATGGTCAAGGCTATGGTAAGCATATGAAAGCATTATGAGTATGTATGTTTGAACAAAGGAATGATCATATGAAAGGTAATTGTTGATGAAATATGTTTAAAAGTATATGTGTGTTAATTGAGCAATTTGGCATGAATGGAAATGAAATAGAATGGAGACTTGTTGATTTTTTTTATTATTAAAAATATAAAAATATTCAAAATATTGCCTTATTTAAAAGAACTTCTATTCTATTAAAAATATAAAAGTAAATTACAATTACTTTATTCAAAACAACTTTTATTTTATTAAATGAAACAATATAAAAAAGTTTGTACAAATATATTAAAAAATATAAAAATATTTAAAATATTGGTTTATTCAAAAGAACTTTTATTTTATTAAAAATATAAAAGTAAATTACAATTAAAATATTAAAAATAACTTTTATTTTATTAAATGAAACAATATAAAAAAGTTTATACAAATATATTTAAAAAAATCAATGTTGGTGCCGGCCGGAATCAGTGTCACATGGGGTCGTCGACAGTTATGCGTTGGATTCCTCCTTTGTTCAGCTTCTGTCAGGGGTTGTCGTTGCTCCGGCGGGATTGTGGTTCCTCTGGCAGGGGATTTGGTTGTGGGTGTTGGGAGGATGATCCACCTTGATAGAATAATGAATGTGAAGGTGTTTGCATCACCCATGGCGGAGGTGTTTGAATTCCATAATGTGATGGGGATTGGTAAAAAGAAGAGATCCCTGATTACGCCTCGTGCGATCCCTCATGCGACGGCAACCTATAGATCGGCGGTCCACTCGGAGTAATCGAGAATGGAGATGAACCAGGCCATGCATTCCAACTTGCTATAGGACTGGAAAAACATATAAGGGTTAGGATACATAAAAAGGCTAGGATAATCACTTGGCATAATCTGAAAAGGCTGTGATGTGGGTGTCGTCGGTTGAAGTGTTGGGCTCGATGACTGTGTGGGCGCTGTTGATGGGCCCGGTGATTGTGTGGGCACTGTTGATGGGCCCGCGTCGTCATCCCTTCTTCTTGGATTTGAAGGGCCCCGTCGTTCCCTTTGGACACGAATTTGTCGTCGCCTTTCCTCTTCCGACAGTAAATATGGCTTGCCATGGATCTTAAACCATGGCATGTATTCCGGCACGCACGCTATCTCTGGAATGATGATCGGTTCTCGAGTAGGTATATAATCATACTGATTTTCCAACATTTCGATATATGTTGACCAGAATCTCAGCCAATCCGTATGCAACTGTCGTAAGTCGACTTTGTGCTCATCATCGAGCACTTCAGGTGCCACGGGAACTGGTTGTCGAAATCCAAATTGTCGCAATACTCTATCTGACTGGTACATCTCCACGGTGGCATAGTTGACCAATGGACCTTCACATGCCAAATGTTCGGATTTTGAAAGAATTCATCCGGAATTACTGGCCGAATTACAGATCCTCGTATGGTGTCTATTGAAACTATATGAACATGATAAAAATATTAGTTATATACATAATACTAAATACTAAATACGAATCGACTATTTTATTATGTATATCTATTTTATTTAATACTTACTTGTTCTTCGAACCGTTGGTCTAATATAAGCCGTATATCTTCAAGAGAGGTAGGTATTCCAACATAACTTGCCGAATGGCTCCACCTAATTAAATAAATTTTTAGCATACAATTATATTTTAAATCTACGTAATAATTGTAAAATCTAATATAAAATTTACCTCGTTATGAGTGAGAATGTATATGGGTGGTCCACTCGAGGACGTAAAAATGGAAAGCGAAATCTTGCCCATGATAACTGTAGTGATAGGCAACATCCGATTTTGGCTTTATTCGGTCGGGTCTATAACAGCCCGATTTAGGGGCTAGTCGAAACAGTGGTTTCGGGACCACTAATCCGAGGTAGGAGAAAATTATTTTTATGTTATTTTATGAGTTATAGCATGATTATATAAGTACATGAAAATTTTGGTGCTTTAATTTTGGCGATTTCATGCTTAATCGCGAAAAAAGACCAATCGCATAAAGTGCAAAAGTTCTATTTTATAAGCTAAAGGTGCCTAATAGCCATAAAATATTAATTGGAGGCCTTTAGTGTGCAATTTAACCCTTAGAGATAGGGTGACCGGCCATAGTGGGGACAAAGAAGTCAAAATTAGTCAAAGTTGGTGTAGTAGGTGGATTAAGTTGATGAAATAGAATAAAATAAAGAAAAGATGATATCCTTTTATTCACTCATCTTCTTACACTGAAAATACCAGCAAAAATAGGGGTTTGAAAGCTTAAAATTTTTAGCAACTTGTCTTCCTTGCAAGTAAGTGATTTTGGTGACTTTTCTTGATAATTTTTGTACTTTTAGAACCCTTGTATCATGATCTAGCTAATGAGGGGTTTATTTTGCAAAATGGTTAAGAGTCTAGGGTTTTTCCATGTGAGTAATTAAGATGTTTTCTAAAATTTTATGGAAGAAAATAAGTCAAGGTTGTTAAATAAACAACTTTTGTGAAAGGTGTTACCATGAAAACACCTAAAAGGACCATTTTGCAAATGTTGAAAAATAGGTGTAAAATGTGAGATAATGAGAATTTAGAGTTACTATAAGAGAAATAAATGTTCACCTAGGCTCGTTAAAGGAAGAAATTTGATTAGAATTGAATTACGAGCCTAGGGGTAAAATAGTCATTTTGTAAAAGTCCAAGGGTAAAATGGTAATTTTGCCAAAGTATGATTATTGAAATATGCTGATTAATATGGTTACTAAATGAGCTAAGTTGTTATTATAGATCAAGAAGAACAAAGAATTAACCTCGACCAAGGAAAAGGCAAAATATTGGAGTAGATCGACAATCTAGCCTATTTTGAAATCGAGGTAAGTTTGTATGTGATAAATTCAGCATCATGCTAGTATGTTTGAGAATGTTTGATATTATAATGATGCATAATATTTCTATGAAATTGAGTGATGGTGTTGAATGAGAAAAATGATGAAAGTTGTGATGTGGAAGTCCTAGTTGGACTATAATAGATGTAAGGATACTATCATTAAGACATGAGACGGATAAAGTCCTGTGTAAGACCATGTCTGAAACATGGCCTCAGCACCGAATTGAGATTCCGTATAAGACCATATCTGGGATATGACATCGGCATTAAATATGAAAATCGTATAAGACCATATATGAGACATTGCATCGATAATTGATATGAGATCCCGTATAATACCATATCTGGGATATGGCATTGGCACCCAGAGGTGACCTCATGTAAGACCACATCTAGGATGTGGCATTGACTTCGTAATTGTGTGAATGACAATGAACATGTATCTTTGGGTATCCCAAGTGATTTAGTGGGATAAATAGTTGAGCTTGAAAAAGAAATGAGATTAGTGCTAAAGCTATGTGATTGAGTGAATACAGGTACCCATGAGTAATTCACGAGAAATTGTTTACGGTACGTGACATGGTATGTATGTAATAAGAACAAGCAAAAGTAAGTTATGGCAAAGTACTTAAGACTTTGCATTTTATCCAATGCCATGATTGGATGATATTATGAGCTTATGTTCTTATTTATTTTCATGCAAACTTACTAAGCTTTATGCTCACTCCTCTCATTTCCTTTTTCCTTGTAGCATTGCCAAGTTAGCTCGAGAATTCGTGGAACGTCGAAGTTTAGAAATCACACTATCGACTACTCTTCGGTATAGCAAAGTTAGATTCATTTTGAGTATGGCATGTATAAAGATTTAGTCTCTTTTGTTATGTCATATTTGTTAGCCAAAGTGTTGGCTATTAATGTTGTTAAATTCATTTTGTAAGTGGTCATTGGAATTGGGCCAATACTCGACAAGTTTATATATGTTCAATGATGATGAAATTCATATGCTTGTGTGGATGTCTTGATTTTGAGTCTTTAGATGTGCTTATAGTCCTTGTATATGTTAGATTGAATTGGTGTAAGTATGATTGTTGTATACGGTGGCATTTGGCTTGGTAGATAGCCTTTCAAATGTCCACACGGGTAGACACATAGGCGTGTGTCTAGGCCGTGTGTGACACACAGTCAGCCCCATGGACGTGTGCCCAGGTCGTGTGAAGTCTGCACCTAAAATTAGGAATTTAATTCGACACATGTTCTAAGGACACGGGCATGTGCCTTGGCGTGTGACCATAGTGAGGTGATGATGTCATAAAAAGAATGCCATGTTTTTTGGCACACAGGCTAAGATACGGGCGTGTCAAGGCCGTGTGAGGGACACGGGCGTGTGTCTGACCGTGTGAAAACCTGTGTAGGTTCGAAATGAAAAATAAATTCAACACGGGCTAGAAACATGGGCGTGTGAGATCACACGGCTTGCCCACACGGGCGTGTGGCCCCGTTTAAGGAAATTTTTTCTAAGTGCTCGAAAGTTTCTGGTTTGGTCTCGAATCACTCTAAATGTATGTTTAGGGTCACGTAGACCCTTGATAAGGACGTTTTCATTATGAATGAAAAGTTTTAAGTTAGAATGAAACTTTATTGCCTGATGTTGTGGGTTTAAGGAAGTTAAGTTCAGTAATGCCTTGTATCTGATTCAGGCATTGTATACGGGTAAGACGTGTTACATTTAGTGGTATTAGAGCTACAGTTTAGTCTATTCTTGGATTAACATAGCGTAAGTATGAGTCTAGTTATACATGCCATACGTGAGAGTATTTGTGTAATGATAGTGTGATGACTCCTAACGATTTAAATTGTGTTTTTATATAGTAAATGGATCCTGATCCCGACCGACCTGCAGCCAATGACGCTACAAGTAATGCGCTGATTCCCACACAAGGGACCGCGCCAGTAAAAAGTAGACCCGAGACTATGGGTCAGGGAGAAGAGGCTCGAGAAGCCTTTCTCTATATGATGAGCAACTGGTATACCGAGTATATTCGAGCAAATCCTAATGTTCAACCCTATCTACCCCCACCTATTCCTCAACTCGCTTATATAGCTCCTCGAGTGGTAGAGGTAGTAAGAAGAGAAAAGCCTCCGGTTGATAAAATTTGGAAACAAGGAGTAGAGGAATTTCAGGCTAGTAAAGATGGCGATCCGGAGAGGGCAGAATTCTGGCTTGAGAATACCATTAGAGTATTCGACGAGTTATCATGCACACCTGAAGAGTGCATGAAGTGTGTGGTATCTCTCTTGAGAGATTCGGCCTATCAGTGGTGGAATACCCTTGTGTCGGTGGTACCAAGGGAGAGAATTAACTGGGAATTCTTCCAAGAGGAATTTCGGAAGAAGTACATTAGTCAAAGGTTCATCAACCAGAAAAGAAAAGAGTTATTGGAGTTAAAGCAAGGCTGAATGACGGTGACTGAATATGAGCGTGAGTTCGTAAAGCTTAGCAAATACACTCGAGAGTGCATATCGACAGAAGCCATCATGTGTAAAAGATTCAAGGATGGGTTAAATGAGTATATTTGTTTATATGTTAAAGTTCTCGAACTAAAAGAATTTGTAGTGTTCGTAGATAGAGCCCGTAAGGCTGAAGAGTTGGCCAAAGAGAAAAGAAGAGCTGATATTGAGTCCCATGACTCGAAAACGAGGCAACTGAGTAAGTCATACCAATTCTCATCTAACAAATCAAGGGATTTCGCTACTCGATCGCCACTTCAGCCGGGTTTTCAAACAAAAATAAGGGCAACAGTTCTCGGGGTCTAAAGCTCAGACCACATTAGTTGCTAGTGTTGGCAATGCTCGACCAAGTAAACCGAAATGCCTGCAGTATGGCAGACATCATCCCGGTGAGTACCGAGCAAATGAGAAGGCTTGTTTCAAGTGTGGATGTCTAGACTATTTTATCAGAGATTGCCCCGAAATGGGTGAGAAAAAGAAGCCTCAGAATGCAAGACCGGGAAGTACTACTAGAGGAAGACCACAAGAAACCCAGGAAATGAAATGAGTAGCAAGAATTCATCTAGAGAGCAAACTGCAAGAGTTGAGGGTACAACACCGGCGAGAACATATGCCATTTGTGCTCGCGAATAGGCGTCTTCCCCCGACGTAATTACGGGTACATTTCTCTCTTTGACACTCGTGTTATAACTTTAATTGATCCGGGATTTGCTCATTTGTATATTTGCATGAAATTAGTATCTAGCATGAGCATACCTATAGAATCTACTGAATTTGTAATAAGAGTGTCAAATCTCCTAGACAAATATGTGTTGGTCGATAGAGTATGTAAAGGTTGCCCTTTAATGACTAGGGGTCATTATTTTCTGGCTAATCTTATGCTATTTTTGTTCGATGAATTTCATATCATCATTAGGATGGATTGGTTAGTTACTCATGATATGATAGTGAATTGTGGAAGAAAGTTTATTGAGTTGAAATGTGAAAGTGGGGATCTTATTTGTATTGAATCAGATAAGCAAGACAGATTGCCAGTAGTGATATCTTCTTTGTTGACTAAGAAGTATTTAAGAAAGGGGTTCGAAGCTTACCTTGCCTTTGTGATGAATGCGAAAGAGACTGAGTTAAGGATTTAGTCGGTACCCATAGTGTGCGAGTATCCAGATGTTTTCCCAGAGGAATTTTCAGGGTTACCTCCGGATAGAGAGATTGAATTTGGGATTGAATTAGCCCTTGGTACTACCTCCATTTCTATCACCCCATACAGAATGGCTCCAACTGAGCTAAAAGAACTGAAGGCACGGTTGCAAGAGTTAACAGATAAAGGCTTCGCAAGACTGAGTTTTTCTTCGTGGGGTGCTCCCCTATTATTTGTGAAGAAGAAAGACGGTTCTATGAGGTTATGTATAGATTATCGGCAACTCAATAAGGTAACAGTGAAGAACAAGTACCCGTTGCCAAGAATCGATGATTTATTTGATCAGTTGAAGGGAGCGACGATATTTTCCAAAATAAACATGAGGTCTGGATATTATCAGTTAAGAGTCAAGGACTCGGATGTGCCGAAAACCGCATTTAGGACAAGGTATGACCATTATGAATTTTTGGTCATGCCTTTTGGCTTAACAAATGCCCCTGTTGTTTTCATGGATTTGATGAATTGTATTTTTTGGTCGTATTTGGATAAATTTGTGGTGGTCTCTATCGATGATATATTTATTTACTCTCGGGATGAGAACGAGCATGTCGAGCATTTGAGAATGGTTCTGCAAATTTTAAAAGATAACAACTATAGGCCAAGTTTAGTAAAAGTGAATTTTGGCTTAAGGAAGTTAGGCTTTTGGGGCACATCGTCTCGAGAGATGGAATCAGAGTCGACCCGAGTAAGGTCTCAGCAATTGTAGATTGGAAGCCACCAAGGAACGTAGCCGAAGTTAGGAGTTTTCTGGGCCTAACTTGCTACTATAGGCTATTTGTCAAGGGGTTTTCCATGATAGCTACTTCGATGACGAGGCTATTGCAAAAAGATGTAAAGTTTGATTGGATAGAAAAGTGCCAACAGAGTTTTGAGAAGCCAAAGGCGTTATTGACTGAGGCTCCTGTTTTGGTGCAACCTGAGCCGGGAAGAGAATTTGTGGTTTACAGTGATGCATCCCTGAATGGGTTAGGTTGTGTACTCATGCAAGAGGGCAAGGTAATAGCATATGCCTCTAGACAATTAAAGCCGCACGAGAAGAATTACCCGACCCACGACTTGGAGTTAGCTACAATTATTTTTGTACTAAAAATTTGGAGTCATCATTTATATAATGAGAGATGTCGGGTGTTTATGGATCATAAGAGCCTAAAGTATTTGATGACTCAAAAAGAGTCTGGGACATGGCCTCGACACTGAATTGAGATCCCGTATAAGACCATATCTGGGATATGACACAATAATTGATATGAGATCCTGTATAAGACCATATCTGGGATATGGCATCGGCACCCAGAGGTGACCTCATGTAAGACCACATCTGGGATGTGGCATTGACTTTGTAATTGTGTGAATGACGATGAACATGTATCTTTGGGTATCCCAAGTGATTTAGTGGGATAAATTGTTGAGCTTGAAATAGAAATGAGATTAGTGCTAAAGCTATCTGATTGAGTGAATACAGGTACCCGTGAGTAATTCACGAGAAATTGTTTACTGTACGTGACATGGTATGTATGTAATATGAACAAGCAAAAGTAAGTTATGACAAAGTACTTAAGACTTTGCATTTTATCCAATGCCATGATTGGATGATATTATGAGCTTAAGTTCTTATTTATTTTCATGCAAACTTACTAAGCTTTTACTCCTCTCATTTCCCTTTTCCTTGTAGCATTGTCAAGTTAGCTCGAGAATTCGTGGAACGTCAGAGTTCGGAAATCACACTATCGACTACTCTTCGGTATAGCAAAGTTAGATTCATTTTGAGTGTGGCATGTATAGGACTTAGTCTCTTTTGTTATCTCATATTTGTTAGCCAAAATGTTGGCTATTAATGTTGTTAAATTCATTTTGTAAGTGGTCATTGGAATTGGGCCAATACTCGATAAGTTTATATATGTTCAATGATGATGAGATTCATTAAGTGTATGCCTGTGTGGATGTCTTGATTTTGAGTCTTTAGATGTGCTTATAGTCTTGGTATATGTTGGATTGAATTGGTGTAAGTATGATTTCTGTATAGGGTGGCATTTGGCTTGGTAGATAGCCTTTCAAATGTCCACACGGGTAGACACACGGGCGTGTGTCTAGGCCGTGTGTGACACACGGTCAACCCAATGGGTGTGTGCCCAGGCCGTGCGAATTCTGCACCTAAAATTAGGAATTTAATTCGACTTATGGTCTAAGGACACGGGTGTTTGCCTTGGCCGTGTGACCATAGTTAGGTGATGACGTCATAAACAGAATGCCATGGTTTTTGGCACACGGGCTAAGACACGGGCGTGTCGAGGCCGTGTGAAGGACACGAGCCAGGGGCACGGGCATGTTTCCAACCGTGTGAAAACCCGTGTAGGTTCGAAACAAAAAAATAATTCCACACGGGCTAGGGACATAGGCGTGTGAGATCACACGGCCTGCCCACACGGGCGTTTTCCATTTCACACGGGCGTGTGGCCCCGTTTAAGTAAAATTTTTCTAAGTGTGCGAAAGTTTCCGGTTTGATCCTGAATCTCTCCAAACATATGTTTAGGGTTTCGTAGACCCTTGATAAGGACGTTTTCATTATAAATGAAAAGTTTTAAGTTAGAATGAAACTTTATGACCTGATGTTGTGGGTTTAGGCAAGTTAAGTTCAGTAATGCCTTGTATCCGATTCAGGCATTGAATAGGGTAAGGGGTGTTACAGCGTCGCCCCGCACATCTCCAAGTACAATGTTGCCAACACGGCAGACCCCAAACTAAATTCACCAGCTGCTTTAAAATCAACGAGTTTCAGCAGCCATCTCAGATGTACGAGGTTTCGTGACAAGTCCGGCATCAGATAACCTCCAATCATCTCAAGAATGTACGCCCGAGCATATCGTATTCTTTCTAGTTCAGTCAAATCATTATCCAACTCCAGGAATGTGTCTCGTAACCAGCCCATCTCGATCCGACCTCCGTCAATATTATCCAAAATAGCACCCAAAAACTTGTAGCATACAGCTCCCCAATTAGTAGATTGAGCGGGCCCGGTGACTGCATACCTATCTACTGGTAATCCCAATTGCAACTGCACGTCTTTCAGAGTGATGTACACTCTCCGCATGGAAGATGGAATGTGTGCGTCTCAGGTCTCCACTTCTTTATCAACGCACTAATAAGTTTCGGGTCCAACTTGCACGCCCGGCCTATCGTGGCCACGTGCCAAAAACCCGCTTCCCGCAGGTAATTCTCTATCAACGGTGATGGAGGACTAGACATATTATGGATATAGCATTGCAACACCCAATCTACAGACTGTTATAAAAAATTATAAAATAAAAATTAATTAAAATTTCATAAATGAAAAAAAAATATTAAATAATATTGAAAATTTAAAATTAACACTTACCATTTTCATTTATTCGACGGAGATGTGTTTATTATTGAGACGAATTAATTCTCCGGCCATTGTTAACACGGTCGAATATTTTTTAATTTTAAAAAAAAACTAATTCAGAAAAATTTTAAATAAAGTTTTTTTGCAAAAATTAAAGAGAGCTCTGAAAGAAATTTGAGAGGATTTTTGTGTGAAAAAATGAAAAGGGGATTTTCTCAAAAAAATGGAAAGGGGATTTTTATAGTTTTTTTTTTTTTACTGTTGGAACCCAAATAGTAAAAAAATAGCCGTAAGGGGGTTAAAAAATGGCAAAACGCGTGCTTGGGGGAGCGTTTTGTCCACATCAGCACAAAGTGCGCCGTCAATGACGTGGACAAAATGCTCTCTCAATGACGCGTTTTGCTGATACAGCACTTGAGATCGCGCTGACGTGGACGTGTTTTTAGGAAATTCAGCCTTTTTCGATAAATAATAAAAAAGTTGACCTATTTCCGTAAATAATTTTCAAATTTTTTTTTTTTGTAAAATTACCGTAATTAGTAATGAAATTAAATATTTTAATAAACTTTAAAGTTTAAAGACCAAGCCCTTAGAGACACGTGTTGGTCGGTACGGTCGAAGCTTCAGCGACCCAAGGTATGGTGCTAACATCTGGCTGGGGCCACTCACTTGCGTTGCTTGAGTCTGATGTAATTTGTTGACAAAAGGCAATTATGAATTTAGGCATGGAGCCATGTTATCAGCAGCGACAACTTCACGTGCATGTTTTACCCAACCCCAAATCCTGCTCTCCTTTCTTCCTCCATCAAATCAACCTATCTGATTCGTTTTCCTTTACCAAAAATAAAACAATATTGGTAGCCCTTCAACTTTGATATCTAAAGTGAGTTTAGATAGGTAGTAGAGTATGATATAATACTTTTAGTTTATTTTTTATCTTACACTATAATATTATTATAATATTTAATTTTATTATTATCATTATTTTTATACTAACTATAAATATATATATATTGTCTACCTAAACTCACCCTTAATTAATTAATAATCCACCTTTGATTTAGGCAACAACTTATCAACTAAGTCCATACCTATCTAGGCTGAAGATATAGTGGGCTGTAAGTATTGTTATTGTAATTTCCTAGGATTATGTTGGGCACACTGGTCACATCATAAGTAGCATATATATATATATATATAATGCTAGTGGTTAGTTGGTTTAATCACAAATTATTATGCTCTAATAAAGTGATAGCTGTATTTTCAGCTTAATATGTAAACGTCAGTCAATGCAATCAAATCAATAAGGGGTGTAGAGTGGGAGAGGTAGGTCCTTAGCCTCTTTTTTTTTTTTTTTTTCCAAACATTATATATGGTTACGTGTTTCCGTAATATAAAATAATGAAAAATTTTCTTGACCCCAAAAAGTTTAGATTATTGTCATCAATCAATATAATTTTCTATACTTCTCCCTCGAATAAAATGATACCCTCCTCACTGATTAAATAAGTGAGGTAGAGAACGAAAGAGGTCATGAGGTGCGCATGCGTGTATAGATTTAAGGATTTTGCTGATTGAGTGTTATAGCGATGGTGGGGGTGGTTGGTGCGAGATGGAGTAGGTCCTTGGTGGTTGGGTAAGTAAGAGGCATAACCACGCCAACACCAATGGTTTCTATACCTCACTCTCTCCCTATTATTTTTTTTTATTTTTGATATTATACAATCAAAGGGTTAATATTCATACATATGCTATATTCATTATATCCAAAGGAAGTTGCCACATAAATGCTTGTCACTCCTTTAAAAGATCAAAGCCTAACTAAATTCTATGAATGAATATCACTTTACCACTGGACCAATCACAAGAGTTTCTAACTCATTATATTGATAGACATTTAATAAAATTTTTATACCTTCGTAAGTATATAATAGATGGTTTAAATATTATTGTCTAGATTTGAGCTATATTTATTTTGGTGAGTGACTATGATACATTTTGATTTGTCAACTTGAGTTCAATTAGTTTTTTAGTGTTTTACAAGTGTAATGATCAATTCTATTTATAACTTCTTATATAATTCTAACTTATAACTTCCAACAAAAAAAAAATCAATTTATTCAATACTTATATAAAGTAAATATACAATATTATAGAAATTTGTTTATCTCAAACAAATAATAAATAAGGTTTTTTTAAACTTCATTATTGTTAAATTTCTTATTATTTATTAAAATATGTTTTTAAGTTTTTTTAGAATAATTTTTTTAGGGATATTTCGACAATCACAAGTATCAAGTTCAATACATTGTTTGTCATGTTTGTTAGGTGAGACTACAAAGTATAATCAATGGAACCTTAACTCCTATGTCAAGTTCAAGGTTGTGAAGTTTAACTAGGAAATTTATTTGTTGTAGGCACATCTAAACCATTTAAAACAAGGAAGTCAACACCCATTGACTTCATGTCAGAAAAATACCCCACCCATTTATCTTGTCTTTTCACAAAAGATCCTTCAAACTCTAAAATAATTTGCATTTTCTACTTCTTTTCTAGGAGAAGAGTTATTCCTTTAAGGTTTTAGGAAGAACGTGTGGCAAACTATATCGTCTATATGGTACAATTTCCAATTCAATTATTAGCTTTTGTAATTTTTGCAAAAAAGTTTTAAGATTCTAAAAAACTAAATATTATTTTTTGTGATATTTGGAATAGTGGGAAGAATGAGTTGTTTGTGATTAACATAATTGAAAATTCCTAAAGGCCAACGAATGAATTATAGACTGCTTGAAGAGTGCTAGTTTATATGTGATCAGAAGCAGATACATTCCATTTTCCATGCGAGGAAGTGACTATAATGCTAAAAGATGTTTATTTAATAATCGACATTCCAATCAATAGACAGGTGATAGTTGAAGCTAGTAGCATTGATGAGAAGTATGAGTGTAATTGGTTGTTGGGTGTCATGCTGTCTAAGAAAGAGAATGAATTAGATGAGAATCAGGTGAAATACACAAGGTTGGAGAAACTTATCAAATTAGCCCCTCCACTTTATGCAACTATGGAGGAGATGAATTAATATGCTAGAGCTAGGATGCTTTGGATGGTAGGATGAATGTTCCATTACATGTATCTTCATCTACTAAAGTATTTTGATACATTTCGTACATTCAGTTGTATCTTTACAGGGCACTTTGTAGGGTCACTCGAGAATCTTTGGACAAAAAAAATGATTATTGCTTACTTTTGCAAATATGAACATGGATACGAATGTCGTGGTTAGCATTCATCTCTTCTTCGCCATGAGAGTTCCCTCTTAATATAAGGTAAAGATATAATCATATAAAATATCTTGAAATGCATTCAACACTAATATTTATTATCCCCTTTGTATTGTATATTTGAATAGATTTAGGGGTCGCTTGGATCTTACATGTTATAGAAGGGACCTTACTTGGATGCAATGAGAAATTAATCGACGAGTTAATAAAGAAGTATGTTGATTCTATATTTGCACCCAATGTAGTTCGTTATTCCCGTTAATTAATACAATTGTATTTGTATATATTTGCAAGATTTGTATAAGTCATACCTGACAACTTGCTTTTTTTAATCATACCCGAGACAACATTTGAGCAGTATGCATTATTCAAGGTATGGTTGCTTATCATTTTCTTTCACATCATAGAACGAAAACACATTTATCGAGTGAAATGATAGTTTGAGTTTGTGCAAGATATTCTAGGTGACCCATATAACACCAATAAACTCTTTAGGATAGATCTAAAAGGGTAGGAAAACATTGGTGACAGAGCATGCACCATGAGTAAATCAATCTTAGATTCATTAACTTTCTTTTTTTTTTTTTATGAATGGTAGCAAGGTTGTCCCAAATTAACTTGGCACTTGGACATTGAGACACTTTATTGTACTCATAAGGCCCTAATACACAAAAGAGAGTGTGCATGGCCTTGGCATTTAGTTAAGCTTATTCTTGTAACCTTCTTCCCACCCATCTTCATCCTTAGGCATCTTTAAATCGTTATTTGAGATCATCCTCCACTCATGATAATCATTGGCTTGAATAAAGAGTTTCATCATTGTTTTCCAATAGGAATAGGTCTTACCATTGAAGTAAGGAGGTCTTACAACGAATTGGCCCCTTCCTAAGCTACTTGAATCAAAATCTTGTTCCATATTCAAACTGGTATTTTTGCCTTGAATTGTCTCTTCCAGTGGTGAAACCTTCGATGGAGAGCAAGCTATGATGCCAATTATTAGACTTGAAAATACCAAGAGGAGGTGACTTGGGAATTTAAATTTTTTTTACAAACTACTCTAAAATAAAAGAACATAGAATAACTTGGAAATTTCGATTTATAATGGTTCAATCCCAATTGCCTAGCTTTACTACCTTGATATACCTCAATCAAGGATTTCCCAGTTTACTATACTTGAATTGATACCTGTCAAGGAAAAGGTATAACCTTTGCAGCACTATATTTTCTCTTAAGCCTAAGATAAAACCTTCCCCCTAGTTTTTATGGCTTAACTAAAACCCTCAATGTAATATCCCGTTTTTCAGTGGTGACGGAATAGTGGTTTCGAGACCAAAAATTTCGGCATGATCATTATTATAATATTACGAGGTAATTAAGGTAGTATTAAAATTTTGGTAAAAAAATTTTAATGTTAACTTAGTTAAATTAAGAAAAAGGACTAAGTTAAAAAAAGGTTCAAAATTTGGACAGAATTGAGTTATAATGATTTGATAGCTTAACTATCAAATAAAAGAGGTCTTATGAAGTAAATTTTCCATAATATTTATTGATGCACGATTAAGTGCATTTTAATTGTATAATTTTAAGGTTTTAACTAAGGATAACATGGTAATTATATATTTAAATTAAAGAAAAATAAAAGACAAAAGAATTTGTATCATTCTCTCATTGTTTGCTCACCGAAAATGAAAGAAAGAAAATTAAGCTTTGGGAGCTTGAGGTTCGGCTAGCTTATGATCTTTGCATGTAAGCTTATTTTAGTTTTATTTCATGAATTTTTTGTGTTTTTGAGATTATTGCAACTTGATCTAGATAGACCAAACCTTTATTTTTGAAATTGTTAAAGATTTGAGATGTTACTATTGATGAATTTTGTTAATTTGAATGTTAAATGATGGAATTAAAGTTTTAGTTGTTGACTTTGATTAGTTTATTAGTTAATTTTTGGGATAGTTTTAGTAAGTGGAGTAAATTGATTAAATATTTAAAATTTTATGGAAATTGTATAATTAGTGAATAAGTGTGGAATTTCCTAGCTTAGAGTAAAATTCAGTTAACTTGGAGAGATTGAAAATTTTTGTTAATTTGGAAATTTTAACTAAAAGTATTTGTAACACCCCTTACCCGTATTCTACGCCAGAATCGGGTACGAGGCATTACCATACCTAACTCGCACAATTTTACAACTTTGGGCTATCAAACTCATTTCAAATTAAAACTTTTCCATTCATGTGTCTATCGTCCTTATAATGGACCTACAAGGCCCTAAACATGCTTCCAAAAGGCTTCGGAGATAATTTGAAAACTTTTACGCACTTAAGAAAATTTTACCTAAACAGGGGCCACACGCCTGTGGGGGAAAATGACATGCCCGTGTACCATTTCACACTCCCGTGTTCGACGCTCGTGGTCGACACTGACTTGAATCACACTGCCTGGACACACGCCCATATGACCGGCCCGTGGTCGCCTCTAATTAATACACATGGCCTGTCTCACACCCGTGTACTTCAACTGTGTGGCAATTTAAATTCCAAATTCAAGGTACAGACTTCACACGGCCTAGACACATGCCCGTGTGCCTACCCGTATGGACAAGAACAAGGCTATTTGCCAAGCTCTTTTCACCCCTCTAGCTCACACAACATGGATCCATTCAACATATCATCAAACAAACTCCTATTTTGCAATCTAAACTTCCATGAATGACTATATCTTTTCATAAATGACAAGGTGAGCCATCAACCATGGCAATATACAAAATAGTTTGTCTTAAAAAGGGGCCAACACACTTTTGGCCAAAATAACAAAATAATCTAACTAGTCTAGCCCCTATACATGCCATACACAAAATCACTAAATCTAGATATACCGAGGTAAGCTGATAGTGTGGTTGATCTTCTGATTATCGGCGTATCGCGGCTCGGCTCTTAAACTCTATACAACAAGGGAAAAGAAAGGGTAGTAAGCTTTAAGCTTAGTA
Source organism: Gossypium australe (assembly GCA_005393395.2). Taxonomy (NCBI): domain Eukaryota; kingdom Viridiplantae; phylum Streptophyta; class Magnoliopsida; order Malvales; family Malvaceae; genus Gossypium; species Gossypium australe. Next base: position 123,831,606 of record CM016619.1, read on the forward strand.
AGTTTACATGTAAACAATTAACATTATAGTATGTGCTAAACAATAAATAGCATTACATACTAAACAAGAACAATCCACATTCTTAGTCATGCTTACACATTTTCTCCCTAACCACTTTCCAACCACATCACAAGCTTAGTACTCACATTCATTAACATACATCCCTACACTTAGTGCCACAAAGCCACACGATACAACATATCATAATTTCTCAATAAGCCATTCACACTACCTATCACTCGGTGGTTTCGCACTTAGCCTACCGTCACTCTCTAATAGGGTAGTATCGCACAAAGCCCACCAAAAAGGATAGTTACGGTGGTATCGCACATAGCCTACCAAATGATAAATAAGCGATGGTATCACACACAGCCCATCGTAGTTACGTAATAAGGTGGTATCGCACTTAGCCCACCGTTAAGTGTTGTCATTACACATTTACATATCTATTTCGTAATTTATACGATAATTATTCAATAATTATCAAATTCAATCCATTTGAACTACACATGTTCTCAATCATACCATAAACTAATTAGCAACAACAATGTATATATATAAAAATGCATCGTTTACACATAAACTTACCTCGGTGCAAAATGTGTTAATTTGTTGTTTAATCCGAAACCTTGCCTTTTCCCCGGTCAAGGTTAATTCCACACTCTTCTTGATCTATAACAATAAAATTCACTCATTTAGATCATTCTATGGTCATAATGCATCAATTTCTACACTTAGGTAAAAATGACCATTTTGCCCTTGTACTATGACAAAATTACAATTTTGCCCCTAGGCTCGTATATCATTTTTCAACACACTCTCTCATTAAACAAGCCTATTTGAACATTTATTTCTCTTACAACTACTCACAATTCCAACTATTTCATGCATTTATGGCACAAATTTAATATTTACATTCAAGTCCTATTTAGGTGTTTTCATGCTAACACCTTTCACAAAAGTTGTTTCTCACCTCCCTAACATTTATTTTCTTCCATAAAAACTCAGCTAACAACATAACTACTCTCATGGCAAGTCCCTAGACTTTGAACCATATCTCAAATTAGTCCCCTCATTAGCTACCTTAAGCTTTGGGGACTCTAAAAGTACAAAAATCAAAAAAAATAATCATCAAATTGACTTACTAGCAAGGATGAAATGTAGCTAAAATTTTGAACTTTAAAAGCCCTTTTTCTCTCTTCAAATTTCGGTGGAGAAGATGCGTGAATAGTAAAGATGATATCTCATCTTTTTATCTTATTTTATTCATTTTTTTATCACCTAATTTCCACCAAATTTGACCAACATTTAATGCTATTGTCTCCCTTCATTCCTATGGCCGGCTATACCCTCCTAATGGACTAATTGTACTTTAAGGACCTCCGATTTAACATTCTATGGCTATTAGACACCTCTACCTTGAAAAATAGAACTTTTGCACTTTATGCGATTTAGTCCTTCTTCACAATTAAACATGCTATCGCTCAAATTAAAGCATCAAAATTTTCACATAGCCATATTAATTCCATAACACATAAAATAACATCAAAATAATTTTCCTTAACCTCGGTTTAGTGGTCTCAAAACCATTGTTCCGACTAGCCCCAAAATCGGGCTGTTACAACTCTCCCCCCTTTAGAGATTTTCGCCTTCAAAAATCTTACCGGTAAAGAGGTTTGGATATTGCTCTCTCATGGCTTCTTCCAGTTCCCACGTAGCTTCTTCTACACTGTGCTTTTGCAATAACACTTTTACTAAGGCTATGTCTTTATTCCTCAACTGTTTCACCTCTCGAGCCAAGATTTTAATCGGTTCCTCTTCATGTCATATTCGGTCGTATCTCAATTTCTGTTGAAGGAATCACATGCGAAGGATCGGAGCGATAACACCTTAACATTGATACATGAAACACATTGTGTATCTTCTCTAACTCTACCGGTAAAGCCAACCGGTATGCTACTGGCCCAATTCTATCGGTAATATCATACAGTCCTATGAATCGCAAACTCAATTTCCCTTTTTGGCCAAATCTCAATATTTTCTTCCACGGGACACTTTCAGAAATACTTTGTCACCCATATCAAACTCGGTTTCCTTTCTTTTCAAGTCCGCATACGACTTTTGTCGGTCTGAAGCAACTTTCAGACTATCCCGGATCACTTTCACCTTTTCTCCAGTCTCTTTAACCAAGTCAACCCCATGAATTTGCTTTTCACTTAGCTCGGTCCAAGACAAAGGAGTCTGACACTTACGACCATACAAGGCTTCATACGACGCCATCCATATACTCGACTGATAACTGTTGTTGTAGGCAAACTCAACCAAAGGTAGGTATCTCTCCCAACTACCTTCAAATTCCAACACACAGCATCGGAGCATATCTTCAAGAACTTGAATCACTCTCTCAGACTGACCGTCAGTTTGAGGATGGAATGCAGTACTAAAATTCAACCTTGTACCCAAGGCCTCTTGCAACTTCTTCCAAAACCTCGAAGTAAATCTCGGGTCTCTATTCGAGAAAATAGATACAGGTACTCCATGTAATCTCACCACCTCCGCAATATACAACTCGGCCAACTTATCCAGTGAATAATAAACACGCACTAGTATAAAGTGAGCCGTCTTTGTTAGTCTATCAACGACAACTCACACAGCATCTTTCTTTTTCAGAGTAATAGGTAACCCCGTCACAAAATCCATAGTGATCCGATCCCACTTCCACTCAAGAACCATCACTGGCTGAAGAAATCCCAAAGGTACTTGATGTTCGACTTTCACTTGTTGACAAATTAGACATCTCATTACAAACTCAGAGATGTATCTTTTCATACCAGACCACCAATAAAATCTCTTCAGATCATTGTACATTTTCATACTGCCTGGATGCACTGACAAATAACCACTATGTGCTTCTTCCAATATTTTCCAAATCAACTCACCATCCTTAAGTACACAAATCCTATCATGGAACATTAAACAACCATCCGAACTCACCCGAAAATCAGAATCATTTCCTGATTCACACTTAGCTTTCTTAGCTCGCATCTCATCGTCATTCTTTTGAGCCTCACATATTTGTTGAATAAATAGCGGCCTAGCCCTCAATTCAGCCAATATAGTACCATCATCAGACAATGCTAAGCTTGTGCTCATAGTTTTCAAAGCATACAGGGATTTCCTGCTCAGGGCATCCGCAACCACATTCGCTTTCCCCGAATGGTAATCGATTTCTAGCTCATAGCCTTTCAATAATTCAAGCCACCGCTGTTGTCGTAAATTCAATTCCTTTTGATCCATCAAGTACTTCAAACTCTTATGATCCATGAAGATTCGGCACTTCTCACTATATAAATAATGTCGCCAAATTTTTAACACGAAAATAATCGCGGCAAACTCTAAGTCATGAGTCAGATAATTCTTCTCATGCGGTTTTAGCTGCCTCGAGGCGTATGCGACTACCTTACCCTCTTGCATCAGCACACAACTGAGACCATTAAACGACGCGTCACTGTAGACCACAAAATCTTTGCCCGACTTAGGTTGAACCAAAATTGGCGCCTCAGTCAACAATGTTTTCAATCTCTTAAAACTCCGTTGACATTTCTTAGTCCATTCAAACTTAACATCTTTGTGCAACAGTTTCATCATCGGGGTAGCAATCGTGGAAAATCCCTTCACAAACCGTCTATAATACCCCGCTAACCCCAAAAAGCTTCTGACTTTCGACACATTTCTCGGCGGTTTCCACTCTATAATAGCCGAGATCTTTCTCGGATCAACTCTAATACCCTCACCCGACACAATGTGTCCTAGGAATCTGACCTATCTGAGCCAAAGCTCACTCTTACTAAACTTAGCATAAAACTGCTTGTCTCTTAAGGTCTACAAAACAATTTTCAAATGCTCTGCATGATTACTCTTATCCCGAGAATAAATCAGTATATCGTCGATAAAGACAACTACAAACTTGTCTAAATACGGTTGGAAGACACGATTCATTAGATCCATAAAAATCACAGGAGCATTCGTTAGACCAAATGGCATTACAAGAAACTCATAATGGCTATACCTCGTCTGAAATGTAGTTTTCGGCACATCTTGCTCCTTAACTCTTAACTGGTAATAGCCAGACCTTAGGTCTATCTTGGAAAATACCATAGCGCCCTTCAGTTGATCAAATAGATCATCTATCCTTGGTAAAGGATACTTAATTTTCACTGTCACCTTGTTGAGTTGTCTGTAGTCTATGCACAATCTCATCGACCCATCTTTCTTCTTCACAAATAGCACCAGAGCACCTCACCTCCTGGGTTCTTTTGCGGCCTACCCTTAGAAGATACATTGCTTGATCTTATTTCCTGCTTCTTTTCCTTGTCATCCCTTTCGAGGCAGTTTCAGATGAAATGGTCGAGGGAACCACACTTACAACAATTCCGGTTATTTCCCCATCATTCTCCAGTGTGATGTCTGCCACAACTTGGGCACTCCGGTTTGGACTTTGGATTGCCTACACTTGCCATCAAGGTGGCCTGAACTCTTGAACCCGAGTACGTGTTGCCTCGCTCTCTTTGCGAATACCCTACTGATGTAGTCGTCCGAGGGTTCACTTCTTTGGACCTCTTCGATTGAGGTTGGTAGGATTTACTCATTGACCTTTTTCTTGCATCCCGGGCCTCACTCATGGCTTTCCTCTTTTCCTTACTCAATTCTTTTAGTTCTAAAATCCTGATTAAAAGTCTGACATCTTCATTCAGCCCATCTTCAAACCTCTTAAATAAAATGGCTTCTGTAGACACGCACTCTTGCGCGTACTTACTGAGCCTAATAAATTCACACTTATATTCCACCACAGTCATTTTCCTTGTTTTAACTCAAGGAATTCTTTCTGTTCCTGGTCTACAAACATCTAACTTATATACTTCTTTCGAAACTCTTCCAAAAAGAAGTCTCACATCACTCTCTCCTTCGGAACCACTGACGTCAACGTTTTCCACCAATGGTATGCCGAGTCCCTCAGCAAGGACACGGCACATTTTAAGTTCCCCTCAGGTGTATATGAGAGTTCATCAAATACTCTCATCGAGTTCTCAAGCCAGAACTCTGCCCTCTCAGGGTCATCATCTATATTAGCTTGAAAGTCCTCAGCCCCTTGCTTCCGAATTTTGTCTACCGAGGGCTTAGTTGTTCTCACTAATTCTATACCTTGGGAAGCCATAGGAACTGGCTGAGGTATAAGAGGGGGTGGAGGAGGTTGAGCATTGGGGTTTGCTTGTACATATTCCGTGTACCAGTTACTCATCACTTGGAGAAAGGCTTCCTGAGCCTCTTCTCCTTGACCCCTAGTCTCGGGTCCACTCTGCATAGGTGCGGTCCCTTGCGCGGGAGCTGGTGCATTACTAGCTGCATCATCAGTTCGAGAACTGACTAAACCATAGCTCTGATACCACTAAATGTAACATCCCTTACCCTATTCTACGCCAGAACTGGGTACGAGCCGTTACCATACCTAACTCGCACAATTTTACAACTTTGGGCTATCAAACTCATTTCAAATTAACACTTTTCCATTCATGTGTCTATCGTCTTTATAATGGACCTACAAGGTCCTAAACATGCTTCCAATAGGCTTCGAAGATAATTTGAAAACTTTTATGCACTTAAGCAAATTTTACCTAAACAGGGGCCACACGCCCATGGGGGAAAATGACATGCCTGTGTATCATTTCACACGCCCATGATCGACGCTCGTGGTCGACACTGACTTGAATCACACGGCCTGGGCACACACCTATATGGCTGGCCCGTGGTCGCCCCTGATTAATCCACACGGCATGTCGCAGGCCCGTGTGCTTCAACCGTGTGGCAATTTAAATTCCCAATTCAAGGTGCAGACGTCACATGGCCTAGACACACGCCCGTGTGCTTACCCATGTGGACAAGAACAAGGCTATTTGCCAAGCTCTTTTCACCCCTCTAGCTCACACAACATGGATCCATTCAACATATCATCAAACAAACTCCTATTTTGAAATCTAAACTTCCATGAATGACTATATCTTTTCATAAATGACAAGGTGAGCCATCAACCATGGCAATATACAAAATAGTTTGTCTTAAAAAGGGGCCAACACACTTTTGGCCAAAATAACAAAATAATCTAACTAGTCTAGCCCCTCTACATGCCATACACAAAATCACTAAGTCTAGATATACCGAGGTGAGTTGATAGTGTGGGCAATCTTCTGATTATCGACGTATCCCAGCTCGGCTCTTAAACTCTATAAAACAATGGAAAAGAAAGGGGAGTAAGCTTTAAGCTTAGTAAGTTTACATGTAAACAATTAACATTATAGTATGTGCTAAATAATAAATAGCATTACATACTAAACAAGAACAATCCACATTCTTAGTCATGTTTACTCATTTCCTCCCTTACCACTTTCCAACCACATCACAAGCTTAGTACTCACATTCATTAACATACATCCCTGCACTTAGCACCACAAAGTCACATGATACAACACATCATAATTTCTCAATAAGCCATTCACACCACCTATCACTCGGTGGTTTCGCACTTAGCCCACCGTCACTCTCTAATAGGGTGGTATCGCACAAAGCCCACCAAAAAGGATAGTTACGGTGGTATCGCACATAGCCCACGAAATGATAAATAAGTGATGGTATCGCACACAGCCCATCGTAGTTACGTAATAAGGTGGTATCGCACTTAGCCCACCGTTAAGTGTTGTCATTACACATTTACATATCTATTTCGTAATTCATACGATAATTATTCAATAATTACCAAATTCAATCCATTTGAACCACAGATGTTCTCAATCATACCATGCACTAATTAGCAACAACAATGTAAATATATAAAAAAAATGCATTGTTTACACATAAACTTACCTTGGTGCAAAATGTGTTAATTTGCTGTTTAATCCGAAACCTTGCCTTTTCCCCGGTCAAGGTTAATTCCGCGCTTTTCTTGATCTATAATAATAAGATTCACTCATTTAGATCATTCTATGATCATAATCCATCAATTTCTACACTTAGGAAAAAATGACCATTTTGCCCTTGCACTATGTTAAAATTACAATTTTACCCCTAGGCTCGTAAATCACTTTTCAACACACTTTCTCATTAAACAAGCCTAGCTGAAAATTTATTTCTCTTACAACTTCTCACAATTCAAACTATTTCATGCATTTATGACACAAATTTAATATTTGCATTCAAGTCCTATTTAGGTGTTTTCGTGCTAACACCTTTCACAAAAGTTGTTTCTCACCTCCTTAACATTTATTTTCTTCCATAAAAACTCAGCTAACAACATAACTACTCTCATGGCAAGTCCCTAGACTTTCAACCATATCTCAAATTAGTCCCCTCATTAGCTAGCTTAAGCTTTAGGGACTCCAAAAGTACAAAAATCATCAAAAATAATCATCAAATAGACTTACAAGCAAGGATAAAATGTAGCTAAAATTTTGAACTTCAAAAGCCCCTTTTCTCTCTTCAAATTTCGGTGGAGAAGATGCATGAATAGTAAAAGATGATATCTCATCTTTTTATCTTATTTTATTCATTTTTTATCACCTAATTTCCACCAAATTTGACCAACATTTAATGCTATTGTCTCCCTTCATTCCTATGGCCAGCCATACCCTCCTAATGGCCTAATTGTACTTTAAGGACCTCCAATTTAACATTCGATGGCTATTAGACACCTCTACCTTGAAAAATAGAACTTCCGCTCTTTATGCGATTTAGTCCTTCTTCACAATTAAACATGCTATCGCTCAAATTAAAGTATCAAAATTTTCACATAGCCATATATTAATGTCATAACACATAAAATAACATCAAAATAATTTTCCTTAACCTCAGTGTAGTGGTCTCGAAACCACTGTTCCAATTAGCCTCAAAATCGGGCTATTACAGTATTAAATTGTTCTAAATGTAAAAGTTTAGGGAACATGTGTAATTAATGAGAGTTTAAGGGTTATATGCATTAAATTAAGTGGGAAATATATGTGAATTTAGTAGATTGTATTTAATTATTATATAGATAAAGACTTGAATAAAACAGACAAGAATCGAGAAAAAGGAAAAATTATGGAGTAGTCCCTGCGTGTTAACTGGAAGTGAATCGTAGGTAAGTTCGTAGTGACTTGCTTTTTATTGCAATAAAATTGTAAATTATGTTGCTATATGTTTTCACTTTGATTATATATATATACTACAATAAAAGTTTAGATCAGTAAATAGATGTGTAAGAAATTATGGAAAAGCTCTAAAATGATGGAGTTCGACTGGTAGTAGGTTATATATGAATGCACATATGTGCCCATGTTTGTACTCTGGTACCCCTTGAATGCATTATAATGTCTCAACATTTCACCATTTATGCTCTTGAAACTTTGAGTAATTACTTAATATGTGAAACGAGTTGAATTATATTTAGAGTAGATGTTATACTATGTCCTTACTAAGCTAAGTAAGCTTATAGGTTTTCTTGGGTTGTTTTGTAGATAATCATTGCTGACTTTTTGGGGGGATCAATCAACCAGCTCACACTATCCATCTAAGTAGGTAGTTTTTGCATCTTATTTATGGGTAGTGGCATGTATATATAGATGAATTTATGAGTTGTATGAATGTTGAAAGATGTAGTTAATGAGTGAAATTTGTGGTTTCTTAGGGTACATTTTGTGATGATGATAGAACAAGTATATATATAATGCATAGATGAAGACTTTGATGTGTAGTTGTTGAATGATGTAGTTTAGAGTGGTGGTGTGATGTTTTATTTTGTAATGACATATATAGGGAGGTCTTTTGATTGTTTTTTAGACATTGTTTTGGTATGTGCTTTAGTATAAAACTTTTTGTTTAAATAGCTAAATACTAGTTGAAACATAGAAAAATTTGGTATGAATGTGAATCATGAATATTTGATGCTTTGTTAATATATTAGAAATTATAAAAAGTGGTACTAATGAGGGTATATTGGTTATGAACGTAAGATGGTTGTTTTCGCATGTTTTGAGTATGTTTAATTGTGTTTTGAACAGGTGAAATGGTTAGTAATTGGGTTGTTTAGTGTCCAAGTAAGCACGATTTGGTAAACTTGATGTTTAAGGTTTATTTTGGTACACACGGCCTGGGACACGGGATGCCACACGACCGTGTGCCATACACGGTCTGAGACATGGCCCGTGACACTACCGTTTATATCAAGTCAGTGGCTATGTCTATTAAGTCAGTGAGTCATACGGCCTGCAACACGGCCGTGTGTAATTAGTTAGGGAGTTACACGAGATGAGAAATGTGTTTTTCAGGATGATGAGCCAGTGGTTCATTGAATTTAAGCAAACAAACCCTGTAACTCCGCAGCCTCCACCCACTACTGTGCTTGCTCCAGCACCCCCGCGCCTTCAAAATTCTGTACCTGTGGCAGTTACCTGTCTGTCTGTTGATAAAGTTCATAAATGTGGAGCTGAAGAATTTAGAGGCGAAGTTGACGATGACTCGGCAAAGGCTGAGTACTGGTTAGTGACTACGAAGATAGTTTTTTCAAAATTGATGTGCACTCCTAAAGATTGTTTGAGATGTGTTGTGTCATTGTTGAAAGATTAAGTGTACTCATGGTTGGACACTTTGAGCACAATGACATCAAATGGTCGTAGTAATTGGGATTTCTTCCAAATTGAATTCAAGAAAAAGTACGTTAGCCAGTTATTTCTTGACAAGAAAAAGAAAGAATTTTTTGAACTAAAACAAGGAAATCGGTCTGTAGCGAGTATGAACGGGAGTTTCTGCAGTTAAGCAAGTATGCCCGTAATATAGTGTCAAATGAAAAAGAAATGTGTATTAGATTTGAAGATGGGTTAAATGATGAAATTCGTATGTCGGTGGCAGCGTTAAAGTTATGGGAATTTGTAGAACTTTCAGAACGAGCTCAAAAAATTGAAGAAATCTGCAAGAGTAAACAACAATCAGATTTGAAATTTCGAGATTTTAACGAAAGAGGGACGTTTAAGCCTGCTCAAACTATTCCATTGAAGAAGTTTAGAAATGAAACAAGTCGATTGATTGCCCCTTCAGAGTTCACTAGCAGAGAAAAACCGAATCAAAGCAATTTGAAGTCTGTTAACACTCCAATGGCTAGTGTCGAAAGCGTGAGGAATGTTGAGAGAATCATTCCTATTTGTGATGATTGTGGCAAGAGGCATTTTGGTGAATGTCGATCAAGGTTGAGAGTTTGTTTCCGTTGTGGATATACTAATCATTTCTTTCGTGATTGTCCAAAATGGCAAAATGATCTGGGCAATTAGATAAGGAAGCCCGAAAAAACCTCATAGAGGGGTAGACGAATAGATTAATGATATGAATGAACGATCTGAAGTGAGAGCATTAGCCAGATCATATGTAATCAAAGCTTGTGAGGATGCTATTGCCCCAAATGTTATTGCTAGTACATTTTCTCTTTTTGATATTAATATATATGCATTATTGATCTTGGAGCAACTCACTCTTATGTATGCATTGCATTAGTAGACAAAAAGAATTGCTTATTGTGTCCACTGATTACACTATTAAGGTAACGAATCCACTGGGTTAATGTGTTTTAGTGAACCAGATTTGTAAATCATGTCCACTAAAAGTTCAGGGTTATAATTTTCCGTCTAGTTTGATGTTGTTACCTTTTGATGATTTTGATCTCATTTTTAGAATGGATTGGTTGTCTGAGCATGATGTAATAGTGAGTTGTTGAAGGAAACAAGTTAGTTTGAAGCGTCTGAATGATGAATCTGTTTGTGTTAGGGCAAATGGACCAATTGTACTACAAATGTAGTTTCAGCATTGTTAGCTCAAAAATTGATTAGAAAAAGATGTGAAACTTATTTAGCTTATGTTCTTGATTCAAAAGTGGTAGAATCTAAAATCGATCAAGTGCCGATAGTTAAAGAATATGATGATGTTTTTCCTGAAGAACTGCCTGGGTTGCCACTGATTCGGGAAGTTGAATTTGTGATCGAACTTGTGCCTGGAACAACTCCAATTTCGATAGCACCATACATGATGGCTTCTACAGAATCGAAAGAGTTAAAAGTAAAATTGCAAGAGTTGTTAGATCGCGAATTTATTCGATCGAGTGTGTCACCTTGGGGTGCTCCAGTTCTGTTTGTGAAGAAGAAAGATGGGTCAATGAGATTATGTATAGATTATCGATAGTTGAATAGAGTCACTATTATGAATAAATACCTGTTACCTTGTATTGATGATTTGTTTGATCAGTTAAAAGGAGCTATAGTGTTTTCAAATATTGACTTGAGATCTGGATATTATCACCTGCGAGTTAAAGAGCCAGATGTAACGAAAACTGCATTTAGAACTAGATATGGTCACTACGAATTTCTAGGTTTGACTAATGCTCCTGTGGCATTCATGGAATTGATGAATCTGGTGTTTCAGCCGTATTTAGATCGATTTGTTGTGGTATTCATTTTTGATATCCTGATTTATTCACTGAATGAGTCAGATCATGTCGAACATTTAAGAGTTATATTGCAAACTTTGCATGAAAAATAACTTTATGCGAAATTCAGCAAATGTGAATTTTGGTTACGGACAGTTGGTTTTCTAGGACATGTTATATCTACTGATGGAATCAGGGTTGATCCAAATAAAATATCTGCGATCGTTGATTGGAAAATTCTGAAGAATGTTTCTAAAGTTTGAAGTTTCTTGGGCTTAGTCGGATATTATTTTTGTTTTGTTAAAAACTTCTCCGTTATAGCATCGCCGATGACTAAACAGCTACAGAAAGATGTTAGTTATGTTTAGACAGAGAAATAGCAGCAAATTTTTGAGCAGTTGAAGAATATGTTAACTGAAGCTCCTGTTTTGATTAAGCTTGGATCTGGGAAAGAATTTATTATATATTGCGATGTGTCTCTTTGCAGTTTAGGATGTGTTTTGATGCAAAGTGGAAAAGTAATTGCCTAAGCTTCTAGGCAGTTAAAGCCTCATGAGTTACCCAACACAAGATTTAGAGTTAGCTGTAGTTGTTTTCACTTTGAAGATCTTGCGACATTATTTGTACAGGGAGAAATGTCATATTTTTATTGATCATAAAAGTTTGAAATACTTAATGACTCAGAAAGAATTGAATTTGCATCAACGTAGGTGGCTCGAATTATTAAAAGACTATGATTTGGTAATTAACTATCATCCTAGGAAAGCTAATATCGTTGCAGATGCTTTAAGCTGGAAGTCTTTATTTTCTTTGAGGGTTATGAATGCAAAATTGATATTGAAGCGTGATGGTTCAATTTTGGCTGAGTTGATAGTAAAGCCGATATTTTTTTATCAAAAATTCAAGAACTTTAGAAAGATGATTCTAATTTATGTCGAGGCTTGAATTAGTGAAAAATGGTCAAAAGATTGATTTTTGTATTGGCATTGATGATTGTTTGTATTTCCGAAATCGACTATGTGTACTGAATGATTCTGGATTAATACGAAAGTTGTTGAATGAAGCTCACAATAGCATTGATTTGATTATCCTAGGAGTATGAAAATGTATAATGACATAAAACGAAGTTATTGGTGGCCTAGTATGAAGCGAGAAATAATAGACTATGTGTCTCGATGCTTAGTTTACCAACAGGTGAAAGCTAAGCATCAGGTTCCATCAGGTTTGCTACAACCAATAATTATTCCTGAATGGAAGTAGGAACGAATCGCTATGGATTTTGTTTCAGGGTTACCTTTTACTCTAAAAAGAAAAGATTCTATTTGGGTGATTGTGGATAGATTGACGAAACCAACTCACTTTATACCTGTTAAAATTGATTACTCACTTGAGAAATTAGTTGAGTTATATATTTCCAAAATTGTGAGACTGCACGGAGTGCAATTTTCAATTATATCAAATCATGATTCGAGGTTTAGTTCTAGATTTTGGGGTAAGTTGCATGAAGCTTGAGGCTTGAAGTTGAATTTTAGCACCGCTTTTCATCCGCAAATGGATATTCAGTCTAAGCGAATCATTTAGATTTTAGAAGATATGTTGTGGTGTTGTATCATTGAATTCGAAGGTAGTTGGGAAAAGTATTTCCCATTAGTTGAATTTGCGTATAATAATAATTATCAAGCAAGCATTAAAATGGCCTCATACGAGGCTTTAAATGGGCGTAAATGCAGAAGTCCACTATTTTGGTCTGAGCTGAGTGGAAAGAAGTTAACCGAGGTTGATTTAGTTCGGGAAACTAAAGAAAAAGTCAAGATTATTTGAGATAACTTGAAAGCTGCATCCAATCATCAAAAATCTTACATTGATCTGAAAAGGAAAAATATCGAGTTTCATTTGGGTGAAAAAGTATTTGAAAGTCTCGCCTTGGAAGAGAGTGTTACGATTTGGCAGAAAAGGGAGGCTCGGCCCTAGATTCATCGGGCTATATGAAGTCCTTGAATGACTAGGATTAGTAGTAAATCATTTGGCTCTACCTCCAGAACTTGACAAAATTCACAATGTTTATCATGTTTCAATGCTTCGATGATATCGATCTGATTCGTTGCATATTTTGTCTACGGAGGAAATTGAATTACAGCCTGATTTAGCCTATGATGAAGAACCTGTAAAGATTTTGGCTCGATAAACAAAAAGATTAAGAAATAAATCTGTACTGTTGGTTAAAGTATTATGGCAACGTCATGGGCTTGAAGAAGCGACATCAGAAATGAAAGAAAATATGAAGTCTCAATATCCGAATCTTTTCTTTGGAAGATTTTCGAGGACGAAAATTCCTTTAGGATTGGAGAGTTGCAATATCCTGTTTTTCAGTGGTGACGGAATAGTGGTTTTGAGACTATAAATTCCGGCATGTCAGTTCGTAAATATCATTATTATAATATTACGAGGTAATTAAGGTCCTATTAAGATTTTGGTAAAGAAATTTTAATGTTTACTTAGTTAAATTAAGAAAAAGGACTAAGTTATAGAAGGTTCAAAATCTGGACATAATTGAGTTATAATGATTTGATAGCTTAATTATCAAATAAATTAGGACTTATGAAGTAAATTTTCCATAATATTTATTGATGGAGGGTTAAGTGCATTTTAATTGTGGAATTTTAAGGTTTTAGCTAAGGTAACATGGTAATTATATATTTAAATTAAAGAAAATAAAAGACAAAAGAATTTGTATCATTTTCTCATTGTTTGTTCACTGAAAATGAAAGAAAGAAAATTAAGCTTTAGGAGCTTGAGATTCGGCTAGCTTATGATCTTTGCATGTAAGCTTATTTTAGTTTTATTTCTTGAAATTTTTGTGTTTTTGAGATTATTGAAACTCGGCCTAGATAGCCAAAACCTTTATTTTTGAAATTGTTAAAGATTTGAGATGTTACCATTAATGAATTTTGTTAATTTGAATGTTAAATGATGGAATTAAAGTGTTAGTTGTTGACTTTGATTAGTTTATTAGTTAATTTTGGGATAGTTTTAGTAAGTGGAGTAAATTGATTAAATGCTTAAAATTTCATGGAAATTGTATAATTAGTGAATAAGTGTGGACTTTCCTAGCTTAGAGTAAAATTCGGTTAACTTGGAGAGATTGAAAAATTTTGTTAATTTGGAAATTTTAACTAGATGGATTAAATTGTTCTAAATGTAAAAGTTTAGGGAACATGTGTAATTAATGAGAATTTAAGGGTTATATGTTTTAAATTAAGTGGGAAATATATGTGAATTTAATATATTGTGTTTAATCATTATATAGATAAAGACTTGAATAAAAAAGATAATAATCGAGAATAAGGGAAAATTATGGAGTAGTCCCTACGTGTTAACCGGAAGTGAATTGTAGGTAAGTTCGTAGTGACTTGCTTTTTATTGCACTAAAATTGTAAATTATGTTGCTATTTGTTTTCAGTTTGATTATATATATACTACAATAAAAGTTTAGATCGTAAATAGATGTGTAAGAAATTAAGGAAAAACTCTAAAATGATGGAATTTGACTGGTAGTAGGTTATATATGAATGCAAATATGTGCCCCTATTTGTACTTTGGTACCCTTGAATGCACATACGTGCCCCTATTTGTACTTCAGTAGACCTGAATGCACATATGTGCCCCTGTTTGTACTTTGGTACCCCTGAATGCACATACGTGAACCTGTTTGTACTTTAGTACCACTGAATGCACATACGTGCCCCTGTTTGTAATTTGGTACCCGTTAAAAGCATTATAATGTCTTAGCATTTGACCATTTATGCTCTTGAAACTTTGAGTAATTATTTAATATGTGGACCAAGTTGAATTATATTTAGAGTAGATGTTATACCATGTCCTTACTAAGATAAGTAAGCTTATAGGTTTTCTTGGGTTGTTTTGTAGATAATCATTGCTGACTTTTTTGGAGGGATCAATCAACCGGCTCTCACTATCCATCTAAGTCGGTAGCTTTTGCATCTTATTTATGAGTAGTGGCATGTATATATAGATGAATTTATGAGTTGTATGAATGTTGAAAGATGAAGTTAATGAGTGAAATTTGTGGTTTCTTAGGGTACATTTTGTGATGATGATGGAACAAGTACATATATAATGCATAGATGAATACTTCGATGTGTATTTGTTGAATGATGTTGTTTAGAGTGGTGGTGTGATGTTTTATTTTGTAATGACATATATAGGAAAGTCTTTTGATTGTTTTTGAGACATTGTTTTGGTATGTGCTTTAGTATAATTTTTTTTTGTTTAAATAGCTAAATACTAGTTTGCTTTAGTATTTGCTTTATTTTGTAATGACATATATACTGCCGTGTGACCCTTGTATTATCAAAGTTTCATGTTTTTCTCAAAAATTTCTTATTTGTCTCAGTTTGGTCCTTGATTGTTTTTAATATAATATTAGGGCTCCGTAAACCCGAAATAAGGCCCATATGCATTTTTTCTATAATATGATATATGTTCATAAATTAATTGATTACTTGTCATGGAATTAAGATAATTAGTTTTTTTTTAGTTTTGTAACACTCCGATCTCTATTCCGGCAACATAGATAGAATATGGATGTTACACTCCAACTTTTAAAAAAGGATTAATGAGAAGCTCTAAATACAAAAGGTATAAAATGTTAAGGGAGTGTGTGTTTGAAACTTGAAAAGATGTCTGTGTTTATAACCTATAATAGAATTACAACTTGAAGCTCTAAATACAAATAATTATTAGTAATCTTTTTACAAAAAAGAAAATATGAGAAAACTAGCAATCAACCTATAATAGGTGTGTGTTTACAACTTGGAGCTCTAAGTAACATGATATAGAAGTAGTAAAAGATATTACAATATGACCTCCAAGATTATGTACAATAGAAAACTAAGAAATGAAGAATTTGAAGTTTTTCTCTTGAATTTTATGCTTGAATATATCTTCTTTGCGTATTCAAGTGTTATCAATTTTGTATTTATACCCTCTAACTGATTTTTTGATGCTTGGAATTTTTGGAGAGAAATTAGAGTTGTCGGAGCCATTAATCCGTGCAATAAGTGCAGTTGCAGATGACATGTTTTAATACATGGGATTTAGGGTACTGATACATGCTTTGAAAAATATGATGAGCACACATGTATTGAAACCTAGGTATAAGTTATGATACCTCAAAATGAGGTTTTGATACATTTGTGTCTTGAGTTTCTTAGGTTTTCATTGTTTGATATGTTTTGATACCTCATTGTTTGGTCCCGGTATCTTTGCACCTATGGTTTGATACATTTTGTTGCCTTAAAATGCTCACTAACTTTCTATGTTTCGTACCATTAAAGGACATGTTCTGATACTTGTATATATATTGAAACATTTACCTATATGTTTCAGTACATTTCAAGTCAACAGGTTACTAACTCAATATGTTCTAGGCTTGCTTTAAAACAATTTCAAATGACTTTTTAGGAGACTTTAAGGCTTATGAAATTTTCTTAGTCTTGCAAATAAGTTTAGAACCACCTGAAATTAATTTTTAAAGGCTTAACATACAACACAAAAGATTATCTTGATTAAAGAGATTATTTTCTTATATCAAAATATTTGAAAATCAAAACTAACACAAAATATTTTCCTAATCACTACCATTCTGATTATTGAGTAATTACTTTGCATTGATATGTTATTGTATGTTAATTAATTTAACTTAATTTAGTCTTTTTAATTATTTTTTACGTTGTTATTGTTATTTTCTTTAGATTTCATGCTTTGTTGTATCTATTAATTTTGGTTAATCCTTTTTCTATAGGTCTGATCATTAGAATACTTGCTTAACAAAATTACTTCTTTGAAATACTATCAGTTGGCAATGATCTTGCGTGCTTATGAGTATTTTTATTTATTTATTAGGACCATTATCCACTCACCAATCAGGAAATTGGTAATATTCAAGTCAAATTTTAAAGCGTGCTAGGATTCGACGTTTAGAAGCTGCGTGTCAATTTTAAACAAATTGGTAATGGCGACATTAGCAATAGAGTTAGATTTAGTGGTGGGATCCACAACTCTTTTCTTGATTCTCATGGATGGTGTCAAATGCTTGAGAGGGTTGGGTTCGGTTTCCTGTCCAAGCCTAAAGGTGCATGCTCTGTCATAATTTGATATATCAAATTAGGCTCTCTAGTACACTCGAGAAGCTTATTCTAAAGCAATTTAAGTATATTTTATATGTTTTTGTCGATTTTTAGTTTCAAGCCTTAATTAATGTTTTTGCTTAATTTTGCCTCTTTTGAGACCCAAATTGGCCAAACGGTGCCATGGGGAACCTAACATTGTGATTGAGTTGGTGTAGGGAGAAAATAATGGTCCAACTTTGAGGGAAACATCATTTAGAATGGGTGTTGCGACACTAATACCGTGAAAGTCACAAACCCAGACCTTTCACCTTAAGGATTCAAAACTTCAACACAAAATCAAATGGAGCATATTGTCGTGAGAGTTGAGATACCAAGGGATGGATGTTGCGAAACTAAGCCAACATCACGATACCAAGCCTCCGAAGTCGTGATATCCCTGAAGGTGTTGAAGTACAAAAATTGAGGTCAACTACAGTGATGTTACGACACCGAGGAGTGGGTGTCGCAACACCGAGACCCTCGAGGATCCACAAGTTAACTACTATTTTGGGTGTCGTGAAACCGAAGCTAATGAGGAGGAAATTTACTATAGGGGTATTTTTTGTCCAACACCAACCACAATCAAAATACAACTTTCAGGGGCAATTTTGTCCAAATTTTGGGTTGTATTTAGATTTAAAAGGACTTTTGTCTGATAACTTTAAAGGGGCTAACTTTATTCCTTACTTTTTTTATCATCTTTTTAGCTTAAGGAGTTTTTTTCTTCTCTATTGTTAGGTTTAGTTTTTTTTTTTTCTGACTTTAGTTAATTGGGTAGTTAGCTTAGTTTCTACTATAGATTGGTGTTATTTACATTTTGGTACTTAAACTTTCTTTGTAATTTCATTTTAATCCATAGCTTTTAATATAACTCAGCTCTATTGCCTTTTTCGTAGTTAAAAATATGAACTTTATTGGTATTTTTCACCTCCATTGTTGACACCATCATCTTCACCAAGCAACCACTAATAAATCTTTAAGCTTTCTCTAACCCTATTTTTGTGCTTAATTGAATGTATGATTTGAATGTGTATTGGGTTGTTGTTTGTATGAAAATGGTGTTAGGTAATTAAATTTATGGTAGTTGATTGATAGAAGTGTTGCTTGGTTAGTTTTTGGTACAAGGACTAAATTGTAAAAACTAGGCTAAATCAAATAAACTTTAAAACTTAGAATTGACGCCTCTAGGGGAAAATTTATATAGGTGAGACCGAGAGGAGATCCTATTGAGCACCAGTTTAGTTGTCCCAAGTTAGTTGAGGTCAAGAGATAAACCTAACTAAATCGTCTAATTTGGTAAAATGGTGACCAAGAGGTAAAATTGAGCCAATTAGAAGTTAAGCTTTTTGGATCCCTAATCCAAAAACTAGTCAAGAACATGGAAGTCAACTGAACACTTTAAATCATTGAATTGTTAATTGCTAAACTTTGATTGTTTTACAATTTGGTCTTTTTTAGTGTTAGGTAGCCAATTAGTGTAATTTACCATAGATTATGAATTATCGTAATATAGCACTTAGTGAGTAGTTAGCTAGGCTTCTTAGTTGCATGCTTATTGCTTAAGAATCACTTTGTCCTCGAACCCTTTTGGGTTTGATCCTTGGAACACTCAGGTGTTCTATTGTAACACTGTAAATATTACAACTCGACCTATCACACTAGCAGTACACTACTAGATTATTATTCTTATTTGTGTTGATTCATAGTCTCGGTGCACTCGAAATTTTGGAGGGTTTGAGAAAAATATATTAGGTTTGAAAAATGGGTTTGGGAAAAAAATTAAGCCTATTTAAACTATGGACCAAGCTTGAACATTCAAGGCCTGGCCAGACTCGACCATTTTTTTAAGTTTGTAATATATTAAATTATGTTATTATATATATAATTTATTACACATAAAAATTAAATCTATATTAATATATAATATTATAATGTATATTAAAAATGTTAAGTTGCTTATATAATTTTAATAAATGAAAATATATAAAATTATTAATATTAAATTTAATTTAATATAAATATTTTTCAAAAAATTAAAAATAATATGAGCTGTAACACCCCAAACCCGGACAAGACACCATGTCCGAATCTGGTATGTTACGGGGAAAAACGTACTTGAGAGGTTTAGATTTTTCATTTAAAAGCGGGGTGAAAACATAGTGAACTTGAAGAAAATTAGAGTAGACTTGGTTGACTAGATTTTTTGAAAACTTACCCGGAGTATATAGTTAAAACGAGTTGATTTCAGTTAGTAATTCCAATAGTTTCTTAGTGTTACTTAAAACATTTTTGACTTAGTAGAAAATTGAGTTTGATTTGGAAATCATTTGAATTTGCTTAGTATAAAAACATAGTGTGATACCCGATGGTATAATTTAAAACATGTTGCGTTATAGTTTTGAAATCATTGTCTTTCCAAATTTTTAGTAAAGTTTCATACCAAGTTATTTTGTTAAGCATGTTAAGAATCTAGTTAAAACATAACCATCATAAAACATAAATTAAAGGCCTTTTACAAATCCAAATTAAAACCCAAATAAAAATAATTAAGCTAAGGTACCCAAATTGAATAGTCTGAGCAAAACTTTTATTTAGCATGGCATGAGCACCCCGAGTCCATCCCGGCTCCATGTCCGCGTCTACGAGTCACCTGAAATGTCAAAGGAGAGGGTGAGTCGAATGACTCAGTGTATAAATCCCGCTCCCAATAAATCAACATGCTAACACACATCATACATAGCAACATAATTAATGCAACCCGATCCTAACCATCCGTATCGCCTTTTCTACCCCGTGTGGTACCAAACCATTGGTGGTGCCAAACCACTGGTGACATATAGTCACAATGTGTTACCAAAACACTGGTGTCCCTAAGACACAATATCCGTCATTGTGGAGCCAAACCACTGGTGTCCCGAAGACACGTTTGTGCTACCAAAGCACTGGTGACCGAAGTCACAAATCCAATGATGGGGCCAACCCATCGTGTGATACCCAATCACTAGCAGACGATCCCAGATCTCATGTGGGGCCAACCCACGGTGGTGTCAAACCACAGGGACGAGTCGCAATGAGGTGCCCAACCTCTGGTGTCCCAAAGACACAAATGTGCTACCAAAGCACTGGTGACCGTAGTCACAATAATCGAGTGATGGGGCCAACCCATCGTGTGATACCCAATCACTAGCAGACGATCCCATATCTCAAGTGGGGCCAACCCACGGTGGTGTCAAACCACTGGGACAAGTCGCAATGAGGTGCCAAACCTCTGGAGGTGCCAAACCTCTGGTGACCCAAAGTCACAAAGTTGTGTTACCAAAACACTGGTGCTCGTCAGCACAAAATATCACTGCTCCCTCCACTCATATCACCCATCAACATACCATACTCATGTGATCATGCATATCATACAAGTCATGCCTATCATGCTAATATGTTTGACTCACACCCCATATCACATACATACATAGTCATGATACCATATAGATCATCAGTAAACTTGTAACAATACTGACTTACCCGAGTCCAAAATCATACCCAAAAGGGTATCCTATCAATCCATCAAACTGCCATGATTTTAATAGGCAAATAGGTTTAATAATAATATCACTAAGTATGGGTGTGTTAGTTACACACCTGGTATACACGAGTCTAAAAATCCCAACGAAAACGAATGCTAAGTCCCTCGATTACTAGCTCCTACAATCGGCCAACACATAGGGGTTAGTACACATAAACCATTCGGCCAAAGGCTTTATACCAAGAGAAGTCATTTCAAACCCTTACCTTCACTTCTTAACTTGGTTTCCAACCAACCCCGAACCACAATGGTCCTTCTAAGACAATCGGCCACCACCTTGAATAGAATAACAGTTAATCCTTTATCATTCATGACTTAATCGAAACCAGACGATTAAACTACCAACAACCAATCACTTACCCCTTACTAGACAATTGACAGAAGGAAACGGCTCCTCTTGCTTGCTTCCACAATCCAATGACCCTATAACGAAGAGATTAGAATCCTTCCAAAATGACCACATTCGGCCCTTAACTAAACCAAAAATCGATTGAGAAAAGAAAGAAAATAAATGACCATTCGGCCATGGACTTACCCACCTCCAAACGGTTGAAGCAAGAAACCCAACACTCCACTGATATTCGGCCAAGGAAGACTACTAGAAGAGAGGATACTTTGGCAACACAGGGGAGAGATTCGGCTAGTCTCTTAAAGATGAAGAAAACAATAGAATTTTGGTTCAAAGAAGAAGAGAGTTAGACAACACTTGAAGAAAGATTCGGCTCAAGAGGGCAATGAAAGAAGATGAAAATAGGTAGAGTTTCGACTAGAAGGTTTTTGAGAAAGAAAAGAATTGAGGGTTTGAGAGAACAGGATAATATGGTTTCGGCACAAGTGGAGAAGGTGAGTGAAGAATTTGGTTTAAGATCCAGTGGTATGTTTCGGCAATTAGGAAAGATTTTAAGAAAAAGAAAACAAAATGAGAAGAAGAGAATAGCTAACTTGGCTTAACACAAAATGAACAAAAGAGCAGAAAAAGGAGATGAACATTCGGCCACACACCCAAGATCAAAAGAAACAAGGGAATTTTCGATAGCCTTAAGGAGGTTTTGATTTTCGGTTTACAAAGAAAGAAAAACGAAAAAGAACATACTAGGGAATTCGGCTACCACTGTCAAAATGAGAAGACACTAGCTTACTAACCCTTGACCGAAACAACCAAATTCCAAAATGAATTTCGGCACAACCCCTCCCCACTTCCCAAAACCGGCCACCTTCTCCCCCAACTCCCCAACATTCGGCCAAATCCCCCTATTCACTCCCAACCACAATTTCAAATAAGTTTGAACAAGTCATCCTCCACCAATTCCTCTCCACCATCCAAGTCACCCCTTGACCAAGTCCATGGTAGAATTCAAGTTGCTCTCAACCTCTTCCTCCATGCCGTCCAAAATGAGAACCAAAATGGGAGCTCTACGACTTGAACTCTGGACCTCCCTCACCTGTAGATGACGCCACACCAAGCTCCTCCCTTGCCACTCTGCCAGCTCTTCACTTGTGCAATAAAACACCAAAGAAAACCCTTATACCCTAGCTCCAACAGCTCCCCTGACTTAACACCCAAAAACCAAAATTTTCCCATTCACTCAGGCATACACCTAGGCTACAATTAAGCCCCGATACTACACAAACAACAACACAGCACACTAAACACATGCAATAACATGCAACAACAAAACAGCCCCTAACCCAGGATATTACAGTTCTACCCCCCTTAAAAATAATTTCGACCCCGAAATTACCTGATCAAAAGAGTTGCGGGTATTGCTGTCTCATCATATCCTCGGGTTCCCACGTAGCTTCCTCCACGCCATGATTCCGCCAAAGTACCTTAACCAAAGGCACAGACTTCCTACGCAGAACCTTCACATCCCGATCTAGAATCTGCACAGGTTCTTCTTCCATAGTCAAGTCTGGATTCACCTCGATCTCTTCCACTGCTACCACATGTGACGGATCTGAACGATAACGCCGAAGCATCGAAACGTGAAAGACGTCATGAATCTGACTAAGCTCTGCTGGCAACTCAAGCTGATACGCTACTGGTCCCACTCGTCTCAGTACCTTATACGGCCTAATAAACTTCGGACTTAGCTTGCCCTTCTTCCCGAACCTCAACACCTTCTTCCAAGGCGAGACCTTCAGAAACACTCGATCCCCCACAGCAAACTCTATATCTCTTCGCTTAAGATCGGCATAAGACTTCTGCCGGTCCGAAGCTTCCTTTAATCGAGCCTGAATCAACTTAACCTTGTCTTCTGTCTCAGCAACCAACTCGGGTCCCAACAACTGACGTTCACCCAACTCCGTCCAACACGTAGGTGAGCGACACTTCCTACCATACAACGCCTCATACGGTGCCATCTTGATGCTCGCTTGATAACTGTTGTTGTAGGTAAACTCAGCTAATGGTAGAAACTCCTCCCAACTACCCCTGAAATCCAGGACACAACCTCTCAGCATATCTTCCAAGATCTGAATGACCCTTTCTGATTGACCGTCAGACTGCGGGTGAAAAGCTGTGCTGAAATCCAAACGAGTACCCAGAGCTTGGTGCAATGCTTTCCAAAATGTTGACGTAAACCTGGGATCCTTATCCGAGATTATCGAAACTGGCACACCATGCAACCTCACTATCTCTGACACATACAGCTTCGCTAGCTTCTGAAGTGAGTAGTCAACCCTCACCGGAATAAAGTGAGCTGATTTAGTCAGACGATCCACCACTACCCAAACTGAATCCTTCTTGCTTGGCGTAAGCGGTAACCCACTGACGAAATCCATGGTTATCCTTTCCCACTTCCACTGAGGAATCTTCACAGGCTGAAGTAAACCCGACGGCAACTGGTGTTCAGCCTTGACCTGCTGACATGTCAGACACTTCCCAACAAACTCTGTCACCTCTTTCTTCAAACCAGGCCACCAAAACTGCTCTCTAAGATCCCTATACATCTTGCTACCTCCAGGATGCATAGCATAAGGACTGCTATGTGCGTCCTGAAGAATCTTCTGCCTTAGCTCAACATCTTTAGGCATGCAAGCCTTACCTTGGAAACACAGAACCTCATCACCAGACAAGCTGTAACCCTCTAAACCACCATTCTGCACTTGTAACCTTCGCGCACTCAGAACCTCATCCTCTAGCTGTTTCTCTCTGATCTGCTCAACCCAAGTAGGCTTAACCTGCAGTTCTGCCAGAATACTCCCGTCGTCATACAAACTCAAATGGGCAAACAAAGCTCTTAAGTCCGAAACAACCTTACGGCTCAACGCGTCTGCCACCACGTTAGCCTTGCCCGGATGATACTCGATCGAACAGTCATAATCTTTTAGCAACTCAACCCATCTGCGCTGCCTCAAATTCAAATCCTTCTGAGTCAGAAGATACTTCAGACTCTTATGATCTGTGTAGACTATCGATCTCTCTCCGTACAAGTAGTGCCTCCAAATCTTTAAGGCGAAGACTACAGCCGCTAGCTCCAAATCATGCGTCGGATAATTGACCTCATGTGACCTCAGCTGTCGAGAAGCGTAAGCCACAACCTTACCTTCTTGCATCAGCACACAACCCAAACCCGTATGTGATGCGTCGCAATACACTGTGAATTCCTTACCAGCCTCAGGTTGAATTAGAACCGGAGCCTCAGTCAAAATCTTCTTAAGCTTGTCAAAGCTTTCCTGCTGTTTCTCAGTCCATACAAACGGAACTTCTTTCCTCAGTAATTTGGTCATCGGCGCTGCTATCAACGAGAAACCCTCAACAAACCTTCGGTAGTATCCAGCCAAACCCAGAAAACTCCGAATCTCAGCCACTGACCTAGGTGGCTTCCAATCCAAAACTGCCTCAATCTTACGAGGATCTACTCGAATCCCCTCAGCCGACACTACATGACCCAAGAAAGTCACTTCTCTAAGCCAGAACTCGCACTTACTGAACTTAGCATATAGTTGCTTCTCCCTCAGAATCTGCAGCACAACTCTTAAATGTGCATCATGCTCTTCCTCTGTTCTTGAATACACTAAGATGTCGTCTATGAAAACCACCACGAACTGATCCAGATACTGCTGAAACACCCTATTCATCATATCCATAAACGCTGCCGGTGCGTTAGTCAACCCAAACGGCATTACCAGAAATTCGTAGTGCCCATACCGAGTCCGAAACGCTGTTTTATGAATATCAGCCTCCTTAACCTTCAACTGATGATACCCCGACCTCAAGTCGATCTTCGAGAATACCGCAGCACCCTTCAGCTGATCAAACAAGTCATCTATCCGTGGCAACGGATACTTGTTTTTAATCGTCAGCTTGTTCAACTGGCGGTAGTCTATACACATCCGCATTGTGCCATCTTTCTTCTTAACGAATAGTACCGGCGCACCCCATGACGAAACACTTGGCCTGATAAAACCTCGATCCAATAACTCCTGGATCTGAGCCTTAAGCTCTACCAATTCCTTTGGTGCCATCCTATACGGAGCAATAGACACTGGCGCAGTCCCGGGTAACAGGTCTATCCCAAACTCCACCTCTCGATCTGGCGGCAAACCCGGAAGCTCCTCAGGAAACACATCAGCAAATTCCTTAACAGTACGAACCTTCTCAACAGCAGACTCTTTAGCCTCCAAGGCATACACATGAACTACATACGCTTCACAGCCCTTCCTGACCATCTTCTCTGCTTTCAAAGCAGATACCACATTTGATAAGTAATCTCTCCTATTACCTATCATAGCCACTTCGTCACCATCAACCGTCTTAAGAACCATGCGCTTGGCCGCGCAATCCAACCTCGCTTGGTACTTGACCAACCAATCCATCCCAAGAATCAGATCGAACTCCCCAAACGGCAGTTCCATCAGATCAGCAGCAAACACTACCCCTTGGAGTTCTAGGGGTACCTCTCTAAACAGTTTATCTACTACTACAGAGTGACCTAGAGGGCTAATCACAGTCATCTGCCTAGAAGATATCTCAGAGTCTAAGTCCATGGTCTCTACTATACTACTGGCAACATAAGAGTGCGTCGAACCCACATCAATCAAAGCAGTATAAGGAGAACCAAAAATCAAAAACGTACCAGTTATGACGTCCGGTGCGTCGCCCTCCTCTCGACGCCTCGCAGCATACACTAACCCAGGCTGTCTGGCATCAGAACTACCCGCACCTCTGCCCGGTGCTCCACGGCCCCGACCAGAACCATTACCACCTCTGCCATTACCACGGCCCCTCTACGGTGGCGGTCCATTACCTCTGAACTGATTAAGACCCTGACTCTCAGACTGAATCCTGGCCAACCTACGCGGACAATCCCTCACACGGTGCTCCAGAGAACCACAATCGAAGCAACCTTTTCCTCCAGTCCAGCAGCCACCCCAATGAGATTTCCCACACTGATTACACTGCGGCGGTCCCTGCCTAGCAGCAACAAACCTAGCAGACTGATTCGGCCCACTCGGTCTAGCCCTCTTCTGCGGATTACCCGACGATCCAGAAGACCCAAAGCTCCTCTTATGCCTATTTCTGTCCATACCCTGCCTCACTGACTCTTTAATACCCTCGGCTACCTTAGCCTTCTCAACTAAGACAGCAAACTCGCGTTCCTGCTGTGGAGCAATCAGCAGTCTCAACTCGTCTCGCAGCCCATCCTCGAAACGAACACACCTCTCATGCTCAGTGGCCACAATGCCCCTGGCATACCTACTCAGCTTCAGGAACTCGGCCTCATACTCAGCAACAAATTTACTCCCCTGAACAAGCCTCAGAAATGCCTTTCGCTGAGAGTCAATATAACTAGCTCCGATGTACTTCTTTTGATATGCAACCCTGAAATAATCCCATGTCAAATCCTCTGCTGCCACACTGTCCCGAACCGTGAGCCACCACTGATATGACTCATCTCGGAGAAGCGATACGATGCCCTTCAGCTTCTCTTCAGCTGTCAAATCCAGATCATCCATGATCCGCTCAGTTGCCTCCAGCCAGTATTCAGCAGTGCTGGGAGCAACACCAGATACACCTCGAAAGAATTCGGCCCCATTTGCCCGAAGTCGTTCAGGCACAGATTTCCGAACTCCTGCACCTCCCCCTACACCAGCTACCCTTTCCAACACTCGCAGCATCGCCTGTGACACTGCATCGTCCCCAGTCTGATCTTGGAACTCACCACCTCCAGCTGGTGGCGGAACCGGTATCTCATTTTCTGAACCCTGACCCGATCCTACGGGCTCAGAGACTGTCATCCTACCCCTACCTCTACCACGAGTATTACGACCACGTCCGCCTCGAGTGCTCATGACTACTCTTTCTACGTATCTGATTAAAGAGTTTTATGCATCAGTATTTATTCCACTGTTTAAAAGCAAGTCTTATGAATATTCAAGGAGATTTGTTCTCGCAAATTCACAGAATCCTATCAGTTTCAATCTCTAGAGTAGTGTGCTATTGCTATTCATCAGATCATATCACATCCAATCAAATCACAAGCAATAGTTCGGGGTACTTACCTGGGCGAACTGGTGCCGGAGACTCGGTGCCATGCCTTTCAAACCGTATATTCAAACCCAAAACACTTAAAACAAACTTTTGAAACCGTTTTGGGCCTCAGGCCCACAGCTGAGCCTTTGAACTTGGCTCTGATACCACAATTGTAACACCCCAAACCCGGACAAGACACCATGTCCGAATCTGGTATGTTACGGGGAAAAACGTACTTGAGAGGTTTAGATTTTTCATTTAAAAGCGGGGTGAAAACATAGTGAACTTGAAGAAAATTAGAGTAGACTTGGTTGACTAGATTTTTTGAAAACTTACCCGGAGTATATAGTTAAAACGAGTTGATTTCAGTTAGTAATTCCAATAGTTTCTTAGTGTTACTTAAAACATTTTTGACTTAGTAGAAAATTGAGTTTGATTTGGAAATCATTTGAATTTGCTTAGTATAAAAACATAGTGTGATACCCGATGGTATAATTTAAAACATGTTGCGTTATAGTTTTGAAATCATTGTCTTTCCAAATTTTTAGTAAAGTTTCATACCAAGTTATTTTGTTAAGCATGTTAAGAATCTAGTTAAAACATAACCATCATAAAACATAAATTAAAGGCCTTTTACAAATCCAAATTAAAACCCAAATAAAAATAATTAAGCTAAGGTACCCAAATTGAATAGTCTGAGCAAAACTTTTATTTAGCATGGCATGAGCACCCCGAGTCCATCCCGGCTCCATGTCCGCGTCTACGAGTCACCTGAAATGTCAAAGGAGAGGGTGAGTCGAATGACTCAGTGTATAAATCCCGCTCTCAATAAATCAACATGCTAACACACATCATACATAGCAACATAATTAATGCAACCCGATCCTAACCATCCGTATCGCCTTTTTTACCCCGTGTGGTACCAAACCACTGGTGGTGCCAAACCACTGGTGACATATAGTCACAATGTGTTACCAAAACACTGGTGTCCCTAAGACACAATATCCGTCATTGTGGTGCCAAACCACTGGTGTCCCGAAGACACGTTTGTGCTACCAAAGCACTGGTGACCGAAGTCACAAATCCAATGATGGGGCCAACCCATCGTGTGATACCCAATCACTAGCAGACGATTCCATATCTCATGTGGGGCCAACCCACGGTGGTGTCAAACCACAGGGACGAGTCGCAATGAGGTGCCCAACCTCTGGTGTCCCAAAGACACAAATGTGCTACCAAAGCACTGGTGACCGTAGTCACAATAATCGAGTGATGGGGCCAACCCATCGTGTGATACCCAATCACTAGCAGACGATCCCATATCTCAAGTGGGGCCAACCCACGGTGGTGTCAAACCACAGGGACAAGTCGCAATGAGGTGCCAAACCTCTGGAGGTGCCAAACCTCTGGTGACCCAAAGTCACAAAGTTGTGTTACCAAAACACTGGTGCTCGTCAGCACAAAATATCACTGCTCCCTCCACTCATATCACCCATCAACATACCATACTCATGTGATCATGCATATCATACAAGTCATGCCTATCATGCTAATATGTTTGACTCACACCCCATATCACATACATACATAGTCATGATACCATATAGATCATCAGTAAACTTGTAACAATACTGACTTACCCGAGTCCAAAATCATACCCAAAAGGGTATCCTATCAATCCATCAAACTGCCATGATTTTAATAGGCAAACAGGTTTAATAATAATATCACTAAGTATGGGTGTGTTAGTTACACACCTGGTATACACGAGTCTAAAAATCCCAACGAAAACGAATGCTAAGTCCCTCGATTACTAGCTCCTACAATCGGCCAACACATAGGGGTTAGTACATATAAACCATTCGGCCAAAGGCTTTATACCAAGAGAAGTCATTTCAAACCCTTACCTTCACTTCTTAACTTGGTTTCCAACCAACCCCGAACCACAATGGTCCTTCTAAGACAATCGGCCACCACCTTGAATAGAATAACAGTTAATCCTTTATCATTCATGACTTAATCGAAACCAGACGATTAAACTACCAACAACCAATCACTTACCCCTTACTAGACAATTGACAGAAGGAAACGGCTCCTCTTGCTTGCTTCCACAATCCAATGACCCTATAACGAAGAGATTAGAATCCTTCCAAAATGACCACATTCGGCCCTTAACTAAACCAAAAATCGATTGAGAAAAGAAAGAAAATAAATGACCATTCGGCCATGGACTTACCCACCTCCAAACGGTTGAAGCAAGAAACCCAACACTCCACTGATATTCGGCCAAGGAAGACTACTAGAAGAGAGGATACTTTGGCAACACAGGGGAGAGATTCGGCTAGTCTCTTAAAGATGAAGAAAACAATAGAATTTTGGTTCAAAGAAGAAGAGAGTTAGACAACACTTGAAGAAAGATTCGGCTCAAGAGGGCAATGAAAGAAGATGAAAATAGGTAGAGTTTCGGCTAGAAGGTTTTTGAGAAAGAAAAGAATTGAGGGTTTGAGAGAACAGGATAATATGGTTTCGGCACAAGTGGAGAAGGTGAGTGAAGAATTTGGTTTAAGATCCAGTGGTATGTTTCGGCAATTAGGAAAGATTTTAAGAAAAAGAAAACAAAATGAGAAGAAGAGAATAGCTAACTCGGCTTAACACAAAATGAACAAAAGAGCAGAAAAAGGAGATGAACATTCGGCCACACACCCAAGATCAAAAGAAACAAGGGAATTTTCGATAGCCTTAAGGAGGTTTTGATTTTCGGTTTACAAAGAAAGAAAAACGAAAAAGAATATACTAGGGAATTCGGCTACCACTGTCAAAATGAGAAGACACTAGCTTACTAACCCTTGACCGAAACAACCAAAATTCCAAAATGAATTTCGGCACAACCCCTCCCTACTTCCCAAAACCGGCCACCTTCTCCCCCAACTCCCCAACATTCGGCCAAATCCCCCTATTCACTCCCAACCACAATTTCAAATAAGTTTGAACAAGTCATCCTCCACCAATTCCTCTCCACCATCCAAGTCACCCCTTGACCAAGTCCATGGTAGAATTCAAGTTGCTCTCAACCTCTTCCTCCATGTCGTCCAAAATGAGAACCAAAATGGGAGCTCTACGACTTGAACTCTGGACCTCCCTCACCTGTAGATGACGCCACACCAAGCTCCTCCCTTGCCACTCTGCCAGCTCTTCACTTGTGCAATAAAACACCAAAGAAAACCCTTATACCCTAGCTCCAACAGCTCCCCTGACTTAACACCCAAAACCCAAAAATTTTCCATTCACTCAGGCATACACCTAGGCTACAATTAAGCCCCGATACTACACAAACAACAACACAGCACACTAAACACATGCAATAACATGCAACAACAAAATAGCCCCTAACCCGGGATATTACATGAGCGATCTTAAAATAAGCTTAGGTTAGCTATTTAGAAATTTGAGTGGGCTTGGACAAAATTTTAATCTTATATATCCATCTAAGTTGTGCTTGAGCAAGCATAGAGTGTGTCAATATTATAATTAAGCCTAACGCGAAACCAACTCAACTTAACCCATGAACACCTTTACCTGGAATCAAAATATTATCACTTGAGCTAATGGCCTCCAATCATAAACAAAAAGGTGGTGCAAGAGAAACCAAGAAATGTTATCAAATTGTCAATTGATAGAGGAGTTGACGAGGGTTACGAAGGGTGTTAAATAGTTAAAGAGAGGGCATTCGAGACCTTACAACTAAGAGCATCAGAAAAGGAAAGAGAGAGGGGGAGTGGAAAGCTCTAGAAAGTTCTACTCATATAGAGAACATAAAAGAAACCTCTAACAAAGGAGGAGAAAGACAATAGAGATCAGTGCTCACAAAGTTGAAACTTTCTCTCCTTAGCGGTTCGATTTTAAGAGAGAAGAGAGGGGAAAAAACCTAACATTTGTCTATTTTGCTTTTTAAGCTCTATTTACCACTACTAAAATGCGCTTTACAACCTAAAGCGTCATTCAAATCAAAAGCATTAGTAAAGAAAGACTTTTTCAAACCAAAAACCATGTTTTTAAACTAGAATTTTAATCCAAGTTAAAAGCCTAAGTTTTTAGCTTTCTGCTTTTGTAAAATTGTTTTAACCAAATTTTCTTCATTAAAAAGTTCAACATATCTTTTATTTTAGAATATTATGTTTAAAATTGAGAATTTCTAAAAGAATTTTTTGATAACAGTGGTAAACCCGAATAATTATTTTTGTACTCAATATAAATACAAATAAATATTATGTGTTATGTATTTTGAATTCTAGCATATGATAATTGATAGTTGATTAACATATATGAGAACATAAAATGTTTATGGAGACGACATCTCTTCGTTAGAACGTGTTATGAGTATTAAACAACTAAAGTTAGTTGGTTAAGGTAGTTATCTAGTTGTTAGACTAGATTGTTATTTCTGGTATTTTTGGTATGTAAGCTTGGCTACATTAAATAGCCAATGAGTGTTCATTTGTACGATATATTTTGGAATCAGAAATCAAGTCTTTCTTCTTCATTTGTTGCTATTCTAACATGGTATCAAGAGCCAACATTTTCTTGGTGTAACGAAGGTCTACACTTTTAGGTTTATGGCTACGGAGAAGGTTCTAGGGATTGGTACTGCTCGTCATTCCTCCAACACAAGGGAGTAGATCCATTCACAAGATAATTGTGGTATGGTTTTGCAGTAGGTTTAGTATTTTTCCAAGCATGACGCCATAAAACTTGATGAGAATAATTTTCTTCTGTAGAAACATCAAATTCTTTTGATCCTTGAAGGGTATGATCTTGAGGGATGTAATATCCTGAATTAGGGGTTATTTGTGATGGTATTGTTTTGCAAGAGTTCGGTTTGTCGTGTTGTTATGTGAGATGTTCTAGGGCTTAGGAATAAGCCAAGGGTAGGCTCGAGCTGTGGGAAAAATTTTATTCTTAAGCTTTAGTTAAAGGGAGTTGAAGGAGCTAGGGGTTAAGAGTAATTCGTGAGGAATTTTTAGCACAAGAATTGGCTTGGTAAAGTGGCAATGAGGCACCACTTAGAACCTTGAAGGTGACGCCACAAGTAGTGTGAGAAGGCTTAGGTTCGAGTCTCATGGATGACATTAAGAGGACTTTTTATTTTTGCATGTGTATGGCATGTGTTGGTCAACTATAATTAAGATAAGTTTGGACTTTATCATTTATGGGTAGTAGACCAAAGGGAAAAGGCAAGTTAGTAGTTAAGGTAGAGAATCAAGATGTTATGGAAGGTTTAGGGGACAAAAGGCTTGATCAGTGGGGGATGTTTTGGAAGTTTTTCCATGGTCATTTGACCATGAACCTAGACGGCATAAGGGGCTATGGGGGTTGGTTTAATTGTGATAGTGATTAAGGGGATGATAGGGAAGAAATGAGGAGGAAAAAGGGGGATTATGTTGGCATGTGAGTTGGCCGAATGTGGTATGGGATTAGGGGGTGATAGTTGGCCAAAATTTTAACAATTTGTGCATCTTTTCCCTTTTCTCCAAATTTTTCTTCTTAGCCGAATTGGTCATTTACAATAGGTGTAAGTTTTGTCTTGAGTGGCTATCATTTTTTTTTTGGTCATTTTGGTTTAGGTGCCAATTCTCTCAAATTTATTTTCCTCTATTGCCGAAAACACCAAAAAGTTTAGAAGACATTTCTCATTTCTTTTCTTCCTCTCTAGTGCCGAAATCATCCTAGCACCAAGGGCATATCTCATATTTTCTTTTTCTTTTTCTTTCTCTTTCTCTTTTCTCCTTCTTTCTCTTAGCCGAAACCATCCTCTATGTTACCATCATCTTTTCTCTTCTCTTTTGTTAAAGCCGAAATCACCATTTCTTTTCTTTTTAATTGTAAGGTTGAATCCCTTTATAGTTCAAGTAAGGGTGAATCAATCTTCGTGTTACGGGTAAGGATTATCTATCAATCATTTTCTTTCTTTTCTTTTGTATTAGCCGAATCTAGGAATCTAATCCCTTTTATTATCTTTGGCCGAATCTTGAAGAAAGTTTCGGGGTTTCTCTGTAGTCAATGTTTAGGGGGAGATCGTTCGGGATTTGAATAATTCAAGGTAAGCAAGCATGATATTTGGCCAAAGGCCATATCTTTTTAGTGTTAAGCGATTTCTCATATAGTGATATGTAGGTGCTGTCGGTGTTGTAAGCAAAAGCCAGAAATCTTGAGTATTCTATCGTTCATCGTGTTTACAAGGTGTGTAGTTATCGCACTGTCTCTTGATTGTGTGTATGTGTTATATTTATGTATATGTGATATGATGTTAATGGTAGCCGAATTAAGGGCTAAGATTGTGAATACCCGTGGTGGGTGATCGAATACTCAGGTCAGTGATTTACGATATTAAATGATCATTGATGAATATATGAAATGTGATGGCATGTAATGCATTATTGTTCAAGTGATATGTTTCCATGATACACATATATGCATGGGATTTGGGATGTGACTATCGAAGGAAAGGGTGTACTTTATGTACGTGGTTTGATGTTAGCCTTGTGCTACATTGGCGCTTGATGTTAGCTATGTGCTTCATCAAGGGAGGTGTTGGCTAGGTGCCACATCTCGGCGGATGATAGCTGTGTGCATCACCGTAGATTGAGGATGACCTCGAGTCACCTCGTGGATACAGATATGTGGATCACTATGTGATCGGTGGCTTAGCCACGGCCTTGGGCAGCAAGTCTGCCAAGGTAAGATATGTGGATCACTATGTGATCGGTGGATTAGCCACGGCCTTGGGCAGGGAGTCTGCTAAGGTAGGAGTAACGGATGGACTCTAGGTTGGGTTGGGCTTCATGTTGCATATTTATGCATTTTGCATGACTAATTATGTGGATCAATGTGGATATGGGCCAAGCCCAACATGTGGAATTATGTGGATATAATACCTTATCATCTGATATGTGATTGATGTGTGGATGGGGGCCAAGCCCATGTGTGGGGGCATGTGAAATAACTATGCACTGAGTCTGTTTGACTCACCCTATTTTTCTCAAACCTTTCAGGTGATGCATAAAGCTTGGACCGGGTTGGAGTGGATACGAGGTGGCCCATGCAGAAGATATTTTATTTGTTTTACTCATTTTATTTATGAAAGGTTATTTATTGTAATAAGGGCCACTTTAAGTATTTAAGGACTTTTATTATGTTTTAAGTTGGATTGTCAATTATATTATTATTTGAAAATGTTTTATTTTAAACAACTTAAATTTATTTGGAATTTTAATTATACAATGTTTTAGTAAAGACAACAATTTTTTTTTATGTTTTATTTTTAAGTTAAAATCTTTTCAAACGTTTTCCGCAGTGGCATTCTAAATTCGGCCGTGGCGTATGGGCCAGGTTTGGGGTGTTACAAATTGGTATCAGAGCCCGGTTCAAAACTCGACTTTGAGGGTTTTGGGCCCAAAAACATTTTTTTTTTAAAATGGGCTTTTCAAAGATTTGGGCTTTCATAAATTTTTCAGGTTTATTCTGGCATGGCACCTGTATCTCCGACCCGAAGTTCACAAGGTAAGTACCTCTGACTATTGAAGTGATTTATATATTATGGGCTTATTTGGGGCTCGTAGATTAGTGAACTAGGAGCTATTGAACCCTAGGACTAGTCTACTCCAACACAGAATTGCATAAGACTTAAGTGCCTAATTAAACAAACCTGTGAAGTAAGTCGTCGAGTTAAGGTGTGGCAACCATTGTGCGCATGTCTAGGAGTGGATTCGGTAAGAGCTTGGTATTTAAGCAGTCCTAGCGACTCACCTCCTCTTTACTCGAATCCTACCTGGTGCGTAGCTACGGTTCACCCTAACCAAGAGGACTTATTCACGGGCTAAACTCGATAATTAAAACTCGAAAGGGACTAGTCATACTATTTTATAAAAACCTTAAGTTTTCAAAATTACTCCTTTGATTTGTAAAACCATTTTATACTTGGAAAATTTTTCGAAATATTTCCGATTTACAAAATTACCCAAATACCCTTGGGTGTAAAATTACCCAAATGCCCTTGGTTTATAAAATTACCATACTACCCACGACTTTTGTAAAAACGTTCTTACTTTATAAAAATACCAAAAACTTCTATTTTACAAAATGGTAAGATACCCTGATTTGGGAAAATTTACTAAAATGCCCTGACTTCCAAAATTACTAAAATAACCTTGATTTCTAAAATTTCTGCAATACCCTTGATTTGAAAAAAACTTTTAAAATACCCTCGAGTTTTGAAAATTATAGAATGCCTTTGATTTGTCAAGATTATTTTTTTAAGTTAACCCCGATTTATTACCAAAATACCCCTGTAGGAAAAATGACGAAATTACCCTTGAGTGGGGAAATGGACAGAAATGCCCATAAAAGTGAAGTGAGTGCTGTGGATAAATGAATGTGTCCTTATGGATGAATGTGAATGTGATTCTCTGAATTAGAATAGTGAACTTGAGATGAAACTTAGATTGATCGAAAGAACCACTATTAAACTTCTTTTCATAAAATTGTTCGCGGATAAACAGTGGAACCAAAATTTCTAATGCATAAAACTTTCTAATCTGATTAAAGCGCGATCGTAGACATGAGCTCTAGGGGACATGGTTGTGTTGTGCGAGGACACGGTAGAGGCAGAATGGTCGTGTCGGAACCCGTTAGATCGGGTCAAGGGTCTAACAATGAGGTACCCCCACCAGCTGTTGGTGTTGAGCAGCAAGCTCAGGCTGGGGATGATGCTGTATCGCAGGCTGTGCTGCGAGTTCTTGAGATGGTGGCTGGAGCCGGTGGAAATATGAGAGCTAGGAAGTCCGTACCCGAGCGACTCCGAGCCAATGGGGCTGAGGTGTTTTGTGGAGTATCTGGGGTGGCACCCAGTACAGCTGAGTATTGGTTGGAGGCGACCGAGCGAAATATGGATGAGTTGGATCTGACCCCTGAGGAGAAAGTGAGAGGAATGGTGGCGCTGCTACGCGATGAAGCGTATCAATGGTGGCTCACAGTTCGAGATGGGGCCACAGCTGAAGATCTCACTTGGGAGTACGTTAAGGCAGCATATCAGAAGAAGTACGTTGGTACTCACTATATTGATGCACAAAGGAAGGCATTTCTGGGGCTGGTTCAAGAGAACAAGTCCGTGGCGGAGTACGAGGCTGAATTCCTTAGGTTAAGCCGATATGCTCGAGGAGTAGTGGCTACGGAGCATGAGCAATGTGTCCGATTTGAGGACGGACTAAGGGATGATCTGAGGTTATTGATAGCTCCACAGCAGGAACGAGAGTTTGCCGTATTGGTGGAGAAGGCTAAGGTGGCCGAAGGAATTAAGGACTCTGTGAGGCAGAACAGAGAAAAGGATAGGAACCGGGATAAAAAGAGTTTTGGACCGTCAGAATTGTCTGGGAGTCTTCAGAAAAGATCGAGGATCGAGAATTCTGCTCGTGTTTCTATGCCAGCTGTGGGAAATCAGGACCGTTCGTGTGCTCGGTGTGGAAGGTATCATGTTGGCGAGTGCTGGAATCGGGATCGGGAGTGTTTTAGGTGTAAATCCAAGTCTCATTTGATTAAAGACTGTCCCCAGGATCTGAATAGGGCTCGGACAGTAGGCCAGGGGTATGAGCAGTCGGGCAGAGGTGGTCAGCAAGCAACGAGAGGTCGTGGTCCGAACCATGGAGGAAATGGTTCCGGCCGAGGTCGTGGAGCTCCAGGCCGAGGTAATGATAAACATTGAGGCAAGACAGCCAGGTCTGGTGTATGCAGTTCGTCGGAGGGAGGATAGTGATGTGCCAGATGTGACAACGGGTAAGTTCTTTATGTTTAGAATACCCTTTATTGTCTTGTTTGTTATAGAGCTAGTTCGTATTTGTGTTGCTAGTGAAGTGGATGGAACCTTGAGTGTGAACTTTGAGACCGTGTATAGAAATATGTTAGTTTTATTAAGATCAGAGTGCGCAGCAAGAGCGTAGTGTGGTAAATTAGGATGCACGACTGTTAGTTAGTTGGAAATTTCGAGGACGAAATTTCTTTAAGGAGGGTAGAATTGTAATATCCTGAATTAGGGGTTATTTGTGATGGTATTGTTTTGCAAGAGTTCGGTTTGTCGTGTTGTTATGTGAGATGTTCTAGGGCTTAGGAATAAGCCAAGGGTAGGCTCGAGCTGTGGGAAAAATTTTATTCTTAAGCTTTAGTTAAAGGGAGTTGAAGGAGCTAGGGGTTAAGAGTAATTCGTGGGGAATTTTTAGCACAAGAATTGGCTTGGTAAAGTGGCAATGAGGCACCACTTAGAACCTTGAAGGTGACGCCACAAGTAGTGTGAGAAGGCTTAGGTTCGAGTCTCATGGATGACATTAAGAGGACTTTTTATTTTTGCATGTGTATGGCAGGTGTTGGTCAACTATAATTAAGATAAGTTTGGACTTTATCATTTATGGATAGTAGACCAAAGGGAAAAGGCAAGTTAGTAGTTAAGGTAGGGAATCAAGATGTTATGGAAGGTTTAGGGGACAAAAGGCTTGATGAGTGGGGGATGTTTTGGAAGTTTTTCCATGGTCATTTGACCATGAACCTAGACGGCATAAGGGGCTATGGGGGTTGGTTTAATTGTGATAGTGATTAAGGGGATGATAGGGAATAAATGAGGAGGAAAAAGGGGGATTATGTTGGCATGTGAGTTGGCCGAATGTGGTATGGGATTAGGGGTGATAGTTGGCCAAAATTTTAACAATTTATGCATCTTTTCCCTTTTCTCCAAATTTTTCTTCTTAGCCGAATTGGTCATTTACAATAGGTGTAAGTTTTGTCTTGAGTGGCTATCATTTTTTTTGGTCATTTTGGTTTAGGTGCCAATTCTCTCAAATTTATTTTCCTCTATTGCCGAAAACACCAAAAAGTTTAGAAGACATTTCTCATTTCTTTTCTTCCTCTCTAGTGCCGAAATCATCCTAGCACCAAGGGCATATCTCATATTTTCTTTTTCTTTTTCTTTCTCTTTCTCTTTTCTCCTTCTTTCTCTTAGCCGAAACCATCCTCTATGTTACCATCATCTTTTCTCTTCTCTTTTGTTAAAGCCGAAATCACCATATCTTTTCTTTTTAATTGTAAGGTCGAATCCCTTTATAGTTCAAGTAAGGGTGAATCAATCTTCGTGTTACGGGTAAGGATTATCTATCAATCATTTTCTTTCTTTTCTTTTGTATTAGCCGAATCTAGGAATCTAATCCCTTTTATTATCTTTGGCCGAATCTTGAAGGAAGTTTCGGGGTTTCTCTGTAGTCAACGTTTAGGGGGAGATCGTTCGGGATTTGAATAATCCAAGGTAAGCAAGCATGATATTTGGCCAAAGGCCATATCTTTTTAGTGTTAAGCGATTTCTCATATAGTGATATGTAGGTGCTGTCGGTGTTGTAAGTAAAAGCCAGAAATCTTGAGTATTCTATCGTTCATCGTGTTTACAAGGTGCGTAGTTATCACACTGTCTCTTGATTGTGTGTATGTGTTATATTTATGTATATGTGATATGATGTTAATGGTAGCCGAATTAAGGGCTAAGATTGTGAATACCTGTGGTGGGTGATCGAATACTCAGGTCAGTGATTTACGATATTAAATGATCATTGATGAATATATGAAATGTGATGGCATGTAATGCATTATTGTTCAAGTGATATGTTGCCATGATACACATATATGCATGGGATTTGGGATGTGACTATCGAAGGAAAGGGTGTACTTTATGTACGTGGTCTGATGTTAGCCTTGTGCTACATTGGCGCTTGATGTTAGCTATGTGCTTCATCAAGGGAGGTGTTGGCTAGGTGCCACATCTCGGCGGATGATAGCTGTGTGCATCACCGTAGATTGAGGATGACCTCGAGTCACCTCGTGGATACAGATATGTGGATCACTATGTGATCGGTGGCTTAGCCACGGCCTTGGGCAGCAAGTCTGCCAAGGTAAGATATGTGGATCACTATGTGATCGGTGGATTAGCCACGGCCTTGGGCAGGGAGTCTGCTAAGGTAGGAGTAACGGATGGACTCTAGGTTGGGTTGGGCTTCATGTTGCATATTTATGCATTTTGCATGACTAATTATGTGGATCAATGTGGATATGGGCCAAGCCCAACATGTGGAATTATGTGGATATAATACCTTATCATCTGATATGTGATTGATGTGTGGATGGGGGCCAAGCCCATGTGTGGGGGCATGTGAAATAACTGCACTGAGTCTGTTTGACTCACCCTATTTTTCTCAAACCTTTCAGGTGATGCATAAAGCTTGGACCGGGTTGGAGTGGATACGAGGTGGCCCATGCAGAAGATATTTTATTTGTTTTACTCATTTTATTTATGAAAGGTTATTTATTGTAATAAGGGCCACTTTAAGTATTTAAGGACTTTTATTATGTTTTAAGTTGGATTGTCGATTATATTATTATTTGAAAATGTTTTATTTTAAACAACTTAAATTTATTTGGAATTTTAATTATACAATGTTTTAGTAAAGACAACAATTTTTTTTTTATGTTTTATTTTTAAGTTAAAATCTTTTCAAACGTTTTCCGCAGTGGTATTCTAAATTCGGCTGTGGCGTATGGGCCGGGTTTGGGGTGTTACAAGGGATATGTTTTAGGCATGTTAATATTCCTTCACAATTTGTAGTTGGCAATGAGGGTTAGCTAGTTAAAAATTCGACGTTTCTTGTTCATAAAAAGAAGGATAAATTTTTAGCTTCTTAGCTATTATCTATAGTACTAACTTTGAAGTTTGGACAACTATCGAAAGAAGGTTTGGTGCGATGTCAAGCATCAAGATTTCCAGTATGCGCCATTCGTTATATTCTTTAAAGAAAGACGCTCTTACTGTTAAAAAAAATACTTGTTTAAGGTGAAAATTATGTGTGATAGTTTGATTGCAGTTGGTAGTATGGTGACACATCAGGAGCAAGTAAGCATAATTTTGGCAGGGGTTTCGATGGATTATGAATATATTCATGTATTTGCATCAGCAACTCCAGTGTCACTTGATCTACTGACTGAAATGCTTCTTGATTTTGAAGTAAGACAGTTATCATTACTTGCTGAGGTTCTTATGCAGGCTAATTTGGCATCTCACTAGAAAGAAGATGGGGGACATCAAACAAAACAAGTTGGTTACTTCAGGAGTTATACTCAGGAGTTTAAGCAAGGACACAGAGGAAATGGAAGAAGTTGGTCTCGTGGTAGAGGTTGTGGTAACGGTCATGGTTGATCTCGTTCTTGGCCACAATGTCAGTTGTGTGGCAAGGTTGGTCATGTGGTTCAGACTTATTATTACAAGTTTGATGAGAACTTTTTTGGTGTTGATCAAAGTTCTTCGATGTCAATCAGCTATCATTAGTTTGATGGATAGAGGTGTGCAACTCAAATGCCTCATTGCTCATCTATGTCACATTATTCTGAGTCGACTGTTTCACCTTCCTAAACTCAATCCCAGTGAATTCCAATCAGTCTTCGAGGCTCTTCTTCTACTAATATGGATCAGGTCTGATATATTGACTTAGGAGCAACGAATCACATTACTCCTGACGTGACTACTCTCACGAATGCTTCCTCTTATACATGTATAAGTAGAGTGTCTATGGGAAACATTGAGTCAGTATTTGTTGCTAACATTGGGTCTTTTGCTCTGCTGGTTGGTCTTAGGGTCTCGCAACTCCGAAATGTGCTTCATGTACCAACTATTTGTAAGAATTTGTTGTCAGTAGGTCAATTTGCAAGAGATAATGGAGTTTACTTTGAGTTTCATTCTTTTCTTTGTTTTGTGAAGGATATTCAGACAGAGAAAACTCTACTAGTGGGCCACATGCATGATGGACTCTACAAATTTAATTTTTCTCGTATAGCTTCCAACGGAGTTGCTGGTGTGACTGTTAGGAACGTATGTCTGCATCAAATTTGGTGTGTAATGCTCAGCTAGGAATTCCTATTGAGTTGTGGCATCAAATACTCGATCACCCTTGCGTTGGCACTCTTAATCGTGTTTTGCATGATTGTAGTGTTTCTTTTTTTAGTGATAATAAGTTGTCTCGTGTTTGTTCAGCTTGTCAACTAGGCAAAGCTCACAAGCGACCATTTGATTCTTCACAAACAATGTATTCTTTTCCCTTTGAATTGGTAGTATTAGATGTTTGGGGACCAGCACAAACACAATCATATGGTTTTTTTATTATGTTTCCTTTGTTGACATGTACAACTTATATACTTGGTTGTATTTTCTTAAGACTAAGTCTGAAGTTTCAAGTTGTTTCTT
Source organism: Gossypium australe (assembly GCA_005393395.2). Taxonomy (NCBI): domain Eukaryota; kingdom Viridiplantae; phylum Streptophyta; class Magnoliopsida; order Malvales; family Malvaceae; genus Gossypium; species Gossypium australe. The sequence continues at coordinate 123,873,663 of CM016619.1, forward strand.
ACATTTCTAGAAGTTTCTTCAAGTCCAATTTGGTTATTCTATCAAAATTCTTCAAAGTGATTGGGGAGGTGAGTATCGTTCTCTCTCGAAGGAGCTTTTTCGATTAGCATTCAGCACGGGATCACATGTCCACATATTTCTGAGCAAAATGGGGTAGTTGAAAGGAAGCACATGCATGTAGTTGACATGTGACTTACTCTTCTGGTTCAAGCTTCTATGCCTTTGGAGTTTTGGTCACATGCTTTCTCTCATGCAATTCACCTTGTGAATCAATTACCTACTATGGTTTTACAAGGTTCTACTCCATATGAGAAGCTTTATAGAGCCAAATCTAATTATTCACAACTTAAAGTGTTTGGATGTGCTTGTTTTCCTTACTTGAGACCTTTCAATCAATATAAGCTTCAGTTTGGATCAAAGCAATGTGTTTTTATTGGCTTTGAAACAAATCAAAAAAGGGTACAAATGTCTTGATGTTGAAAGATGATTGTTTGTCTCTCGACATGTTATATTCAATTAGTATAAGCTTCCTTTTAGTTGTGATTTTCAATCAAAGTCTTATTTGGACTCTATGGAGAAATTTCTACCAGTCTCATGTGCTAGTGGTTGTGACTTCGGAGCCAAAGAATACTATGTGCTCTTCAAGTCTATTGCCAACCTCAGTTAAGGATTCTTCTTTGGCAAGTTCAACACAAGTTTCTTCTGTAGCAAGCTCTTCTTTAGCAAGGGAGGCTGTGTTAGGCTTTCACACTACAAGTCAACTTGTAAGAGTTTCAAAAAGGGAATATACTAGTAATACTGACTCTACTCCACTTGGGGGTTTTGAACAGCAGGTGTCACATCTGCTTAATTCTTTGAATTTACATTCCATGCAAACTAGATCGAAGAATGGAATATTCAAGCCTAAGATATTCTCATTAGTCTTAAGTGAAAGGGAACCAATGTCCATTGATGAAGGAGTATGATGCATTGATCAGAAACCAAACTTGGGAGTTGATGCCTTTACCTAAAGGTCGTAGAGTAGTCAATTGTAAGTGGATCTTTAAACTAAAAAGGAATGTTGATGGCTCAGTGGCTAGGTACAAGGGCATACTAGTGGTTAAAGGTTATTTGCAAGAAGCATATATTGATTTTTAGGATATCTTCAGCCCTATGGTTAAACCAACAACAATTAGGATGGTCCCTCAAACAAGTGGACATCAATAATGCCTTTCTAAATGGTGATCTACATGAAGAAATTTACATGGTGATCTACATGAAAAAAAGCTTTATAAGGCCTCAAGCAAGCTCCTTGAGCCTGGTTCTATAAGCTAAAAGAGTATCTTGCAACTACTAAGTTTGAGGTTTCAAAGTTTGATACTTCTCTTTTTCTTCGAAGAGAAGGTTTTACACTTCTTTATGTTTTGGTGTACGTGGATGACATTATTGTTACTGGAAATGACTCACATGCAATAGTTCAGTTTGTTAAAGAGTTCGACATTCAGTTCTCTTTGAAGAACTTAGGGAGGTTAAGTTATTTCTTGGGCATTGAGGTTACGTATACTCCAAATGGTCTGTCGCTCAATTAGAGGAAATATATTCTTGATCTGTTTCGAAGGGCATCCATGGACAAGTCCAAAGGATCCCCCGCACCTATGGTGACTACATGTAATTTGTCAGCTTAAGTCGGAACTCCTATTGAAGATGAGTCACTGTACAAGAGTATTGTAGGTGTATTATAATATGTTGTGATCACAAGTCCAGACATTGCATTTTACTGTGAATAAAGTGTGTTAGTTCATGCACAAACGTTGGATCCTCATTTTAAAGTCGTTAAAAGGATCTTGTACTATTTACAGGATACCTTGGATCATGGGTTGTGTTTCACTCAAGCTTAAAAATTTATGCTTGAAGGATATTCAGATGCAAAATGTGGTACAGATGTTGTTGATCGATGGTCTATTTCAGGGTATTGTGTGTTTCTTAGAGAAAATCCAGTTTCATGGAGTTCAAGAAAACAAGAAGTTGTTTTGAGGTCTATTGTTGAGGCTGAGTACAGAAGCCTAACACATGTCATAGCTGAAATAATTTGGCACAATCTATGTTGTCTGAGTTACATGTACCAGTTAGGAGCAAAGCTTTAGTGTGGTATGATAGTTCAACAACTATTGAAGTTGTAGGGACTCCTGTTTTGCATTCCAAATTTGAATATGTAAAATTGGATATGTTCTTTTGTCAGGGAAATAGTTGCAACTGGTTCACTTCAGGTTGGTCATGTTCCTAGCCAAGACCAGATTGTTGATATACTCACTAAACCATTATCAGCAGGATTGTTCATGAAATTCAGAAGTTATCTTAAGGTTCTTAGTAGCAGTCATGAAATTAAAAGCAGAGAAGATAGTCACCAAGCACGGGGAATGTTATGAGTATTAAACAACTGAAGTTAATTGGTTAAGGTAGTTATCTAGTTGTTAGACTAGATTGTTATTTTTGGTATTTCTAGTATGTAAGCATGGCTACATTAAATAGCCAATGAGTGTTCATTTGTACGGTGTGTTTTTGAATCATAAATCAGGTGTTTCTTCTTCATTTGTTGCTATTCTAACATAACGGAGGTGAGCATTGAGTGACTGAAAACTCTTCTTTCATGCATGACAATGTACTTTTCGTGTCTCTTATTAATGAAGCTTCAAAACTACTATGACGAATGGATGGATCTTATGAATAAAACATGGATCAAGGAGGATCAATAATTTATGTCACAAGACTTCATCATGTTACCGGTGACTGATTTCAAGGGCCAATAGGCAGGTCTAGAGATGTTTCAGATTAATTTAAAGGAATCTATGAGTTCAGGTAATTATACATGATGATTTCTAGTACGAAGGAAACAAAAAAACCATTTTTGAAACTTGAATTAAAATTTTAAACCCAAAATTTAATTTTACTCTTCTTGCAAAAAGAAAAAAAATTAAAAAAGAGAACACTTAAATTAATGGGAAAAAGATATTGTTAGCTGGAAAAGAAGGTGTCAAAGAATAGAGAGAGAATATGGAGGGAAAAAGAGGTGGCAAAGTCAGTATGTGGGAACTTGAACCTTGGCTCAATTAGGCGCATGCAGTAGCGACAATCACACCAGCTTGATATATATACCTATGGAATTTCTCAAACTCCACTTTATATTGCAGCTAAGCTAAGCTTTTACTGGCGTTTAGTATTGCTGTTAAGCCCTAAATAACCCCCCCCCCCAAAAAAAAAAAAAAAAAACCATCTATTTTCTGGAAGCTACGCAGTTTCCAAATGAAGGTAAGAAAATAAACGAATTAAGAGAGTCGAGTTCATTGGTTAGCATTTGTATTTTCGCTAACATATGTATTATATATCTTGATGTTTGGTTGCAGATATTCAGCTGGGTTCAAAACAAGCTCACTAGCAAGAAATCCAACATTATTCCAGGTAATAGTAAGTACTACTGTTCTTTCATTTGATTACATGTTTGATCTTCAGACATGTTTTGTCTCTAACAATAAGACGGTATAATTTCTGTCTAATGATCATTTTTTTAGTTTTCTAATCTTGGTTGCTGATCATCATCATCTTCTAGATCATACAAAACAGCCTTGCAAAGAAGAGTTCAATGACTGGCCTCATGGACTGCTTGCGATTGGAACTTTGGGAAATAAGATAAAACAAGAAGCAGATCAGAAGGCAAATCTACACCAAAGTGTCCCCTCTACAGAAGATCATGTCAATTATCTACATGGTCTGACGGCTGAAGAAGTAGGGAAACTTCAAAAAGAGTTGAACTTAATATTTCAAGAACATGGACCGACATCACCAGCTAATCTGGAAGCCCCTAGTCTTCCATTTGATAGATTTCTGGATGCCGACTCGAGCACGGTCGAAGATGAAGAAAGGGTTTGCAGTGGATGCTCCGATGGTTCGAATTCAAACAACAGAAAAGATGATCACCATCTCCAGTATTGTAACAGCAGTTTGGTTCAGAGTAGAGGGAAAGATATGTGCTCGGATAACTCAAAGGCTGCAATAGGGAAAAAATCATTATCATTTCTTTTGAAGAAGATGTTTGTTTGTAGAAGTGGATTTTCACCCGCCCCAATTAGTTTAAGGGATCCAGCAGTCATGGAATCACGAATGGAGAAGGTACTTAATACTGATAGATTAATTAGTACATTGATTAAGTATATACTAAAGTGAGTGAATTGAGTCTTTGGGTTCATCTTTTGAGTTTTCAGATGTTGAAGGCCATACTTCACAAGAAGATATATCCTCAAAATTATAGCACCAAACTGTCTACTAAGAAATCCTTAGAGAGCTGTACCCATATCTCCAACACTGCCAATGGGGATGAAAAGATTGAAAAGGCAGATGATGGAAGTAAATGGGTGAAAACAGATTCCGAATGTAAGTTCTATATGCATGAACAATTCAAATCATATAATTTGCAATTACTTAAGGTTTTAACTTGATTTGTTTCTTAATCGCAGATATTGTTTTGGAAATATAAATTTTTGCTTGGACCTGCTATGGAGATATATTGTATTCTTTTGGATGCACACACTTTCTTTCAGCAGCTGGGAAAAAAGAAGGCTGCATTAATTAATAATAGCAGAACCGATTACTACAAGCATCAATGAGAAATAACAACATGATCCAATAGTTTATTGCATCATATTATTATTTTTCAGATTGCAAGGTTCTCTTTTAAAGCCTTGAAGGGAAGGGAAGGGAAGAGAAGAAAATAGTCATAGCCATAGCTATACTTAGGAGAATCCAAGTTCTCAGTGTTGCATTTTCAAGATGCTCCCTTTTAATTTTAATATTAATTTTAATTTTTAATCTTGGTTTATTGAGATGATAATTGAGAGATCTGTAATTTTTAACTTATTTATCATCTTTATCATCTTTTCTGCAAAATGTACAATTTGAGAGATATAAATGCCCAACTCTCATTATTATATCATATATACCTATAAATAAAATTTCCCGTTGCGAGGTTTGGTTTTTAATAATTTAATATATATTTTTAATTAATTACTTTTTACATATACAAAAATATCTTATATATTAAATTTTTATAATTTTAAATTTTATGTCAGAGTTATAAATAATAACATTTAAATTTAAAGAATTATAATACTTATTTTTATTGAATTATAATTTATCCTCAAGACTAATTACATCTTCAAATTCGACGAATATAAGCATTTAAGATCCAAACCATCATCAAATTCGTAAAATCTAATAAAAAACAATTTAACTTAAATTAAAATAATCCGAAGAGATCACATTTTAGACACCCGAAAATAACATGCCACATTATGTATATGATAATATAATACATTAAGAGACAATAAATTAACTCTACTATTATTATTTAACTCTAATAAACAAACAAATAAGTAAAATTAAATATTCAAAGGATTCGCCTACCCTCATAAATCGCAACTAAATTTCAACTTTATATTTTGTAATTTATTTTAATATTGAGATTTAATAAAAAAAAGTTTAACTTAGATTAATATGAACTTAAAAAATAACAATTTTAACATTAAGTAATAACATGTCAAATCATTTTATTTAAACGGTATGAATAATATAATATATCAAGCAACACTAAATTAATTCTGGTTACTATCTTTTAATTCTAATACACAAATATACAAAATCAAATATCCAAAAGGATTTGTCTCCCCTCATCGTCCATAAATCTTAAGAGAAGTTGCGACTAAATTTTAACTTTATATTTTTTTTTTGTGTGTGATTTTTAGGGTAAAATATTTAAATATACAAAAAAAAATTAAAATTTACGGAAAAGGGCTGGTTTCTTGAAAATTTACGGAAAATGACCATTTCCCCACAAAATGCGTCCACGTCAACACGTTTTGTGGGGAAAAACCAGGAAAGCGCGCCCCTGGGGACGCGCTTTAGCCCTGCAACGGTCAAAATCATTTTTGACCGTTAGAGGCCCAACGGTCAAAAAATAAACCTATAAAAACCCCCAACCCTTTTATTTTTTTCACACTTTAATCCTTACTCATTCTTCTCTCAAATTCCTCTCAACTTTCTCTTTAAGTCCTTGAAACTTCCTCTGAAATTTCGAAATAGTCCTTTAATATTTACAAAAAAGCCATTTTTTAATTTTTTTAATATATTTTTTGAAACTTTTAAAATTTTTGATCGTATTACCAATGGCCGGGGAATTAATTCGTCTAGACAACAAGCACATCTCCGTCGATCAAATGCAAACGGTAAGTTTTAATTTTAATTTTTCAATATTGTTTAATGTTTTTTAGGTTTATGCAATTTTAATTAATTTTTATTTTATAATTTTTTAAACAGTCTGTAGATCGGGTGTTGCAATGTTATATTCGCAATATGCATGGTCCCCCATCGCCGTTGATCGAGAATTACCTGCGGGAAGCGGGTTTTTGGCACATAGCCACGATAGGCCGGGGGTTCAAGTTGGAGCCAACTTTGATCAGTGCGTTGATAGAGAGGTGGAGACCCGAGACGCACACTTTCCATCTTCCATGTGGAGAGTGTACCATCACTCTGGAATATGTGCAGTTGCAGTTGGGATTGTCGGTGGACGGATCGGTAGTCACCGGGTCCGCAACTTCTACCGATTGGATGGCCGTATCCTACGAGCTTCTAGGTGCCATTCCGGATAACATTCAAGGAGGTTGGATCGAGATGGCCTGGTTACGAGACACATTCCCAGAGCCGAATGATGGTTTGACCGAAATAGAAAGAAAACGGTATGCTCAGGCATACATTCTTGAGATAATTGGAGGTTATCTGATGCCGAACCTGTCTAGAAACCTCGTACACCTGAGATGGCTGCTGAAACTTGTTGATTTTAGAGCAGCCGGTGAATTGAGTTGGGGGTCTGCCGTGCTATCGAAGTTGTATCGGGAGATGTGCGGGGCGACGCGGCCGAGTAAAGCGAAGATCGGAGGTTGCTATCACTACTGCAGTTATGGGCATGATTTTGATTTCCATTTTTACGTCCTCGACTCGACCACCTATATTCATTCCCACTGATAACGAGGTAAATTTAATGTTATATTTTACAATTATTACGTAGATTTATAGTATAATTGTATGCTAAAAATTTATTTAATTAGGTGGAACCATTCGACGAGTTATGCTGGAATACCTACCTCGCTTGAAGATATACGACTTTTATTGGACCAACGGTCGGAATCACAAGTAAGTTTCGAATTTCGTGTTTATAATTTAGTATTTCGTATTTAGTGTTTAGTATTATGTATATAAATAATATTTTGGTAATGTTAATATCCGTACGAGGATCCAGCAATTCGGGCAGTAATTCCGGAGGAGTTCTTGCAAAATCCAAACATTTGGCACGTGAAGGTCCTATTGATCAACTATGCGACAGTGGAGATGCATCAGTCAGATCGGGTTCTGCGACAATTTGGATTCCAGCAACCGATTCCCGTGCCACCTGAGGTGCTCGATGATGAGCACAAAGTGGACTTACGGCAGTTGCACACGGATTGGCCAAGATTTTGGTCAGCACATATCGAGATGTAGGAGAACCGGTATGACTATTTACCTATTCGGGAACCGATCGTCATTCTTGAGTTAGTGTGCATGCCAGAATACATGCCATGTTTAGGATCCATGGTAAGCCATATTTGTTGTCGGAAGAAGAGAGGCGACGGCAACTTCGCCAACAAAGGGAACGTTGGGGCCCTTTAAATCCAAGGAGAAGGGGTAATGAGACGGGGCCATCAATAGTGCCGACACAGTCACCGGGCCCATCAACAGCGCCCACACAGTCACTGGGCCCATCAGTTCAGCCGACGACACCGACATCACAGCCTTTAGCCTTTATGCCAAGTGCGTACCCTAGCCCTTATATGTATCCTAACCCATATATGTTTCTTTTTCCCAGTCCCACCCCAGGTTGGAATGCATGGCCGGGTTCAAGCCCGTTCCCGACTACTCCGACTGGCCAGCCGATTTTGAGGCCGTCGTCGCCTGAGGGATCACAAGAGGCGCCGTCGGAGAGCACTTCTTTTTACCAGTCTCCTTCGCCATACATGATTCAGACACCCCCGCCGTGGTTTATGCAAACACCTCCGGCGTCGTTATTTTATCAAGGTGGGTCATCCTCCCAACACCCACAACCAGACCCACTGCCGGAGGAACCGGAATCCCCGCTCGAGGTTCCACTACCCCCACCGGAAGCTAGAAGAAGGAGGAATCTAGCGCGTAACCGCCGACCACCCCTCGTGTGACACTAATTCCGATAGGCATCAACATTGATTCGGATGAGCTTTTTTATTTTTTAAATTGTAATAATTTTTTTATTTTTTTAATAAAATAAAAGTTGTTTTTTATTTGTGTTTGTAATTTAATTTTAATATCTTCACTAAAATAGAAGTTGTTTATTTTTTTTGTATGTAATTTAATTTGAATTTTTAATAAAATAAGAAGTTATTTTTTATTTTTTATTTTTTGTAATTTAGTTTTAATATATTTAATAAATAATAGTTGTTTAATTTTTTATTGTAATTTAATTTTAATCTTTAATAAAATAGAAATTGTTTAATTTTTTTATTGTAATTTAATTTTAATATATGTAATAAAATAAGAAGTTTTTTTATTTTTTTTTTTGAAATTTAGTTTTAATATATTTGATAAAATAAGAAGTTTTTTTTATTTTTTGTAATTTAGTTTTAATATATTTAATAAATAAGAAGTTTTTTTTTATTTTTTTGTAATTTAGTTTTAATATATTTAATAAATAAGAAGTTTTTTATTTTTTATTTTCTGTAATTTAGTTTTAATATATTTAATAAATAAGAAGTTTTTTTTTTTTTATTTTTTTGTAATTTAGTTTTAATATATTTAATAAATAAGAAGTTTTTTTATTTTTTTATTTTTTGTAATTTAGTTTTAATATATTTATAAATAAGAAGTTTTTTATTTTTTTTTTTTTTGTAATTTAGTTTTATATATTTAATAAATAATTTTTTATTTTTTATTTTTTGTAATTTAGTTTTAATATATTTAATAAATATAGTTGCTTATATGTTTTTGTAATTTAATTTTGACTGTTGTGGGGCTAAAGCGCGCCCCTGGGGACGCGCTTTGTGCCACATCAGCAAAGCGAGTCCATGTGAGCGCTTTGCTGATGTGGCACAAAGCGCGTCCCCAAGGGCGCGCTTTCCTGGTTTTTCCCCACAAAACACGCTAAAGTGAACGCGTTTTGTGGGGAAATGACCCTTTTCCGTAAATTTTCAAGAAACCAGCCCTTTTCCGTAATTTTTTTGGTATATTTGGGTATTTTACCCTGATTTTTAAGATTGAGAATTAATAAAATTAATTTATTTTTAATAAAATTTTAAAACCCTTAAAATTCTAGATCTCTAAACACTAAATCTTAAACTCCAAATATTAAATTCTAAATTTTATTCATTCTTAAACTCTAAATCTTAAACCCTTTTAAGAAAAGCATAATCCTTAAAATCCAATGTTCTAAACTCACCATATTACAAACCATAAATCTAGTTTAACATAAAAATAAAGTCATAAACATTGTGTTACTATTATTCTTTTTTATTTAATTTATCAAAACTTATTAAGGTTAAAATATTGTTAAAGAGAATTGATCTAGTATTAAAATGTGCATGATATTAATTAAAATATTAAAAAAATAAAGTAGCAGATTTTTATTAAAAGTCTAAAAAGTGACTTTTTGAGATTATTTCAATATAATTTCAATATATAAATAATATATATTTATATATAAATCAATTGAAAATTTTAAAGATTAATAATTCTACATAAAGAGAGTAAAAAATTATAAATAAAAAAAAAGCAAATTGCTTAATGAATGCCCCACAATTTAGAAAAAAAATTTCGAATACAAATTTATTAGGCAACTATAATTAAAAAAAATAAAATTGAAAATTTTCAGGATAAATCAAAAACTCCTCAAAAAAGGATAAAAAATCATGGGTAAAAGAAGATTTCACCATAATAAAAGGAGAGTACAAAAGATAAAGAGAATCAAAAGAAAACCTGAAGCCCCGGAAGAAAAACCCTTCAAAACAAAGAACATAATTGATTGTCACTAAACTAACTATAAATACGACTAAGGCAAGCGCACCTATCGAGCAATAGTATAGTTATGGTGAGTAGGGAATATTGTATCCACAAGGACTAAAAGCATAAGTAATTACCGTTTTTCTATTATTTGGCCGACAAATTGGAGTGATTGTTTTTAATCTAAAATTACCAAACTAATCTAACTAATAACACAACAAAGAATGACATAGGAAAATAATCGAAGATAATCAATGAGATAGACAATACCCAGGAAAGAATCCACCAAGACTTCACCTATTATTATGAATCTGAATTAAATGATTTATTCACTTGTGTCTTGATCCGTAGAAATCCATAAATTATGTTAATATCTCTTTCGAGAGTAAGAACAACTGACTCTAGGTTGATTAATTGAAATCTCTTTCTAATTAAAACCCCATTGTCGCATTAACTCGATCTATGGATTCCCCTATTAGATTTGACTCTAATCCGATAGATTTATGTCGTCCTATTTCTAGAATTGCATGCAAATCCACCCAATTATTCTAGATCTACTATTAAATAGGGACTTTTGCTCCACTGAAATAAGCACATTAAACTTGAATTAATATCTCAGAAATATTAGAACAAGAAATAAGCATACATAATTGAGAACAAGAATCAAGTATTTATTGCGTAAATTAGAAATCAAATAATAAGATTCATTATAGGTTTCATCTTCCCTAGGCATCTAGGGAATTTAGTTCATAATCCTGAATGAAAACATCTCAAAGTTAGAATAACTACAAGACATAAAGGAACTCAATAAAACTTCAAAAGAAATTAAATGGAGATATTCGATCTTGAGGGAGATCCGCTTCCGAGTTGATTCCGATGGCATTCTTCAAGTGCTTTCTTCGATCTTCTTTGAGTGCCCCCTTAGATCTTCTTCTAATTGGCATTTATAGACTTTAGAATGCTCAAAAAACCTAAAAATTGGGTTTTTTCACATATTTGGGAAGCAGGGTGCGATATCAACACGGGTTGGCACATGGGCGTGTGGCCAGCCCTTGTGGTAATGCCCAGGCCGTGTGGATCCTGGAAATAGCTCTATTTGTCCAATTTTGGCTCGTTTTTCTCTCCATTCACTCCCCTATGCTCACCTAAGTATTGAAATATGAATTTAGAGGATTAGAAGTATCAAATTCACTAATTTACATAATAAATCATCCAAAAACGCATCAAGCATGAGATTAAAAATATGTTACTTTTATAGCTTATCAATAATTCTCTCAATCTAAATATTTATGTTGTTTTAAACCTAGAGTAACTAAGGTCTATTTATAGGCTGAAATTTGCAACATATATGACTAGAATATCCTTAGGTTAATTAGAGTTCAAGTGGGAAACTAAAAAAAGAGTTTAACTAAGCAAAGAAAGCCGAGAAACTTGAGGTGTACATCGCCACATCGTAACATGGTGTTTGGTCTTAGGGATAAAGAAGGATCACGTCGTTAGGATGAGGGCTTTCTTCTCGTCGTGGCATCGTCTGCTTGTCAAGATGAAAAGCTTCTCCTCATTGCAACGTCACACATTGTTTGATCGAAATGCGAGGCATACTTCCAAAAATCTCCACCTTGACTCATATTTCACTTAGCTCCTTTGCCAAGCCTTGTTATGGGCTTAATTTGATCTTCGTCAGATACTCACCAAGTCCAAGCAATGCTCGAACTTTGAAATTGGAAGTCTCTTTGTCAATATATTGACCAAATTGTGTTCTGTGCCAATTTTATGAATCTAAACATTCTTTTGAATGATCACCTCTCGAAAAAAGTGATAATAAATGTCTATGTGCTTTCTCATTTCATGATGCATTTGATCTTTGGTGAGATGTATGGAATTTTGACTATCACAATATATGACAATTGCCCCTTTTTCACTTACCAGTTCACTAAACAGGCCTTTAAACCAAATCGCTTCTTTTACTATAGCTTGAAGTGTAGCTTTCCAACTAATGGCACAATCTCCAAAAGTGAATAGATAACCTATAAGAGACCTCTTTCGATTTAAGTCTCTTGCATAATCTGAATCAACATATCCGACAAAGCCCTTTTAGCTTCTTCCAAACTTTAAGCACATGTTAGAAGTACCTCATAAATATCAGATTATCCATTTAAATGCATGCTAGTGTAGCTTACCCTGTTTAGCCATGTATCTACTAACAACACTAACAACATGCGAAATATTAGGACGAGTGCATACCATTGCATACATCAAGCTTCGAATTGCACTTGAATAATGTACTTTTGACATGTACCTCTCTTCTTCTTCGTTTTGGGGAGAATATGAAATTGACAATTTAAAGTGTACAACTAAGGAGTACTTACCTGTTCCGAGTCTTGCATCTTAAATCGCTCAAGGATCTTCTTGATTAACCTTAGTTACGATAAAAAAAATAATTTTGGAACGTCTATCCCTTGAAATTTCCATCCCTAATTTTTTTGCTACACCTAAATCGTTCATCTCAAACTTAAAGTTAAGCATGATTTTAAGTTTTTCAATTTTGGATGGATCCTCAGCCGCAATTAACATATCAAAAATATAAAACAGCAAATATATGAATGAACCATTATCAAGGCACTATAAATATACACAACTATCATACTTACTTCATGAAAAACCAATACTTAACATGAAGGAGATGAACTTTTTGTACCAGTACCTAGGAGATTGCTTAAGACCGTACAATGATTTTCTAATAAGGGAAACATGATCTTCCTTATCTTCAGTTCTAAAGCCTTCTGGTTGCTGCATTTATATGTCCTCTTCAAGGTGCTCTAACTCAAGATTGTTTGATGCAACAAGAGCCAAAAGTGTCCGAATGGATGAATGTTTCATAACAGGAGAGAAAACATCATGAAAATCAACTCCCACCACTTGACTGTAGCCCTTTGCGACTAATCTTGCCTTGTAACTAATGTCATTCAGGCTCGAACTTTCCTTCTTAAATACCCATTTGAAACCAACAATTTTCTTACTGATGGGTGGTTTCACTAGTTCCCATGTCTCATTCTTTTTAAGTGATTCCATATCTTCATCCATAGCAATGAGCTATTTGCTAGAATTAGAGTCCTGAACTACCTTAGAATAACATGAAGGGTTAGTTGAATCAATGCTCTCTACAACACTTAGAGCATATGCCACTAGGTTTCTTTCACAGTATTTTTGTGGTTGTCAGATTTCTTACTTTTTCCTATCATGAGCCAACTTATAATTAGTTATTGAGATGGTGAGGGTACTTACAAGTCGAATAAAGTCCCAAACTAATATAAAATAGCTTCAGCTTCGTAAGAACCAGGATTTTGACATGTTATCACATTGTCGCTTGTTTCCTCGTCGAGACGATGACCTTGTTTATCATGACATTGCGACATGACTCTTCGTGTTGTTGTGATGTTGGAAGCACAAAAATATATAGATTTTTCAGCACCTTTTAAGCTCTAATTCATGCAGTTTCTTAATAATTTTTGTTGAAATTCATACTTTAATTATAAAATAATTAATTTGAACTAAAATTATTAACAAATTGAAATTTAATTATTTTATTAATAAATTTACACAAATTTGATTTATTTTTGACAGTTTTGCACAAAGAATGAAAATTGGCTAGGCAGTCACCTCGAAAGGCTTGAACTATTGGGGCAATTCTTGCATCAAATGACTCAATAGTATGGCTAATTAATTTTCCAACCATGGAAGGTCCAAAATTATTTATTTAACATACTTTATATTTAATTTTGATCCAACATTAATTGGGTTAAAAATTAATATAAAATCTGAAGAAGAAAAATGGGCCTAGTTGTGTTTAGAGAAGAGGATTGATCCATCAAAGATTTGGAAGCCCAAACCGTTCATATATCTGACCCAATCAATTTATTTGTCTGATTTTATTAAATGCAAAACAACCCTTTAATTTTACCTTAATTCCGTTCAAACCCCTCCTCTTTTCATGCCTTCTATTTTTAGCCCCAAACTAAAAGTAGCAAGTTTGAATCAATCAAACTTGCACCAAGCATGGCCGGCCAATGAAGAGGGAGTGACTAATATTTCTTTGCTATTTTTAGTAGCTATCTCCACCTATAAATACCCCTATTCCCTTTCTCATTTCACATCCCTCACATCCTCAATTCATACATCTTTCTCTCTTTCATTCTCTTCCTTCACTTTCTTGTTTCCCCATTTCTTTGTCCTTCTTCCCTTGTCGATCATGCCCCTCGAAGTAGCAGCATTCTAGTTTTCGTGAAGGCCTTGGATTGACAAGACGAGCAGAGAAGAAGAGAAGTGCACTAGTTTGGCTTCAGAGAAACACAGGGATTTGTTTCCTAGTTCCCTGCTCTTTATTTTTTCTCGTTTATGTTGTGATCATGATTATGAATATTTTTTGTGTTGTTGTTCTTGATTTAATTAAAATGAATTAAATTTAATTCCTGTTAAACTGATTGCATTCTGCTCGCTTAAATTATTAAAATCATGTTTGTGTTGTTATAGGCCTTTGTAAATTGTTCAATTAAATAAAACCATGTTTATGCTATACTTGCATTATGATTGTAAGGTAACAAATGAATTAATTATTAATCGGATTGAAATTATAATTAATTGACACAATATTTAATTGGTGCATGTTTAATCTTCTAAGGTAACTGAGGGTTAAATTAGCGACGGTATTAGACGATACTTTAGCCTTGCATAACTTATAAGATTATTGTGATTAAATTGTTTCAATATAGGAATATATTTTTACCTCACTTAATCTAATACTTGCTTATGAAAATTGATTAATTGTTTGAATTGACATAGGAATATGTTCAAGAGATTAGTTAATTTAGTAAGTATGTATGTACATTAGTTAACAAAATACCAAGTTGCCGTGAAATTATTTGTAACAACATGAACATAGTTTTAGTAATTCTAAGTTAGAGAATGAAATTGATTTAACACATTTATGTTATATTGATTAATAATCATCTTTTAGAAATCGCGCATTGGAACATTTTTACTTTTTACTTTCTTAGTTAAATTATTTAGTTAATTTTTAGTTTTCATAACACCTTTTCAAATCAACAATTGTTTTCATCACTAAAGTGTTTAACCTTACATTTCATAAATAATTTTCTTTCACAGTCTTTGTGGGTACGATAACTCAACATTTACTTGTCACTTTATTACTTATTGCGATTATGTACACTTGCACATTTTCGTTGTTCTAGATGTTACCCCCTGTTTAAACTTTTGACTTTACGTTGCTTGAGACCATCTGATTTGTTATGTATTTAAAAATAAGTGACCCCTTTTCCGAATGAATCATAGCCGATTCATCTAACTTAACATCTCTGCTAACAATAGTTTTATTTGTTTCCGAACACCACAGTTTAAAACCTTTCGTACTGGTAGAGTAACCCAAATAAATGTACTTTACGACCCTTGGGTCGAGCTTTCCCTAACTAACTTTATCATAAGTAGGACAATAAAAAATTCTAAGATTAGAATAATTGAGAGGAATGCCTAACCATATCTCCTCTGGAACTTTACCGCTCAATGCTCGATGTGGAGATCAATTTACCAGCTACCTTGCTAAATTTACGGCTTCAGCCCAAAACTCCTTCCCTAGACCTGCATTTGAAAGCATGCATCGAGCCTTTTCCAACAAGGTTCTATTCATTCTTTCTGCAACTCCATTCTGTTACGGAGTACCTACAACGGTGCGATGTCTCTCTATCCCTTCCTGTTTGCAGTAGTCATTTGTAATAGCCCGGTTTTAGCTAAATTGGAACAGTGGTTTTGGAACCACAAATCTGATGTCGGAATTTTTTTAATATTATTTTATGTGTTTACAGCATGAAAGTATGAATGTGTGAAATTTTTGTGAAGTAATTTTATCGTTTAATTGCTCAATTTGAGAAAAAAGACTTAATTAAGTAAAATGCAAAAGTTTCATTCTATTTGTTAAAAGTGTTTAATTGCTATGGTTTATTAAATCAAAGGTCCTTATGATGATATTAGACCATTGGTAGTGCTAATGGACATATATGGGCATTATATGAATGTTTTTAACGATTTATAAATGAGGTTAATTATGGTAATTTGTAAATAATGATAAAATAAGTAAAACAAAACACAAATTTCATCCATTATCATCTTGGTGAACCGAAATTAAAAGAAGAACAAGAGAAACTAGGGTTCTTCATTCAGCTAGGAATAATTCAAGCAATTAGGTATGTGTTTTGTCTCGTTTTTGATGATTTCTATGTTTTTGAGATTGTTGCTTCATATTCTAGCTATGTAACAACCCGATTTAGGGGTTAGTCAAAATAGTGGCTTTGAAACCACTAATCCAAGGTCGGAGAAAATTATTTTTATGTTATTTTATGAGTTAGAGCATGATTAAATAGGTGCATAAAAATTTTGGTGCTTTAATTTTAGCAATTTCATGCTTAATCGAGAACAAGGATTGAATCGCATAAAGTGCGAAAGTTCTATTTTACAAGTTGAAGGTAGCTAATGGCCATAGAATATTAATTGGAGGCCTTTAATGTGCAAATTGATCCTTAGATATAGGGTGGCCAGCCATAGGGGACAAAGAAGTCAAAATTAGTCAAAGTTGGCGTAGTAGGTGGATTAAATTGATGAAATAGAATAAAATAAAGAAAAGATGATATCCTTCTATTCACTCATCTTCTTCCACCAAAAATTAGCAGCAAATAGGGGTTTGAAAACCCAAAAAATTCAGCAAGCTCTTCACCTTACAAGTAAGTGATTTTAATGTTTTTTCTTGATAATATTTGTACTTTTGAAACCCCAAAAGCTTAAGCTAGCTAAAGAGGGGACTATTTTGCAAAATGGTTAAAATTTTAGGCTTTTACGATGTGAGCATGTATGTTGTTTGCTGCATATTTATGGAAGAAATGAATCTTAGTTGTTTGATAAACAACTTTTGTGAAAAGTGTTATCATGAAAACACCTAAAAGGACCTTTTTGTAAAGGTTATAAAATAGGTGTTAAATATGTGAAATAATGAGTATTGAGGGCTGCCATAAGAGTAATAAATGTTCACCTAGGCTCTTTGAAGAAAGAAATTTGATTAGAATTGATTTTCGAGCCTAGCGGTAAAACGGACATTTTGTGAAAGCTTAGGGGAAAAATAGTAATTTTACCAAAATTATGATTATTGAAATGTATTTATTAATGTGGTGATTAAGTGAGCTAAATTTTTATTATAGATCAAGAAGAGCGAAAAATTAACCTCGACCGAGGAAAGGGTAAAGTATCGAACTAGATCGATAATCTAGCCTATTTTGAAATTGAGGCAAGTTTGTGTGCAATAAATTCAACATCATGTTATAAAATTTCTAAATGTTTGATATTAGTAATGTTGTATAATATTTCTATGAATTTGAGTTATGATGTCAAATGAGAAAATAATGAGAACTATAATGTGAAAGTCCTGGTTGGACTTTATTAAATGAGAGAATAATATCATCGGAACATGAGATTGGTAAGGTCCCATATAAGACCATGTCTGAGATATGGCCTCGGCATCGAATGAAGATCCTATATAAGACCATGTGTGGGATATGGCATCGGCACCGAATATAAGAATCGTATAAGACCATATTTGGGATATGGCATCGACAATCAATATGAGATCCCGTATAAGACCATATCGGGGATATGCCATTGGCAACTAGAAGTGGCCCCATGTAAGACCACGTTTGGGATGTGGCATTGGTGTCGTAATTATGTGAATGAGGGTGATCATATATCCTTGAATATCTCAAGTGATTCAATGTGTTAAATAGTTAAGCTTATGATAGAGATGAGATTAATGCTAAGACTAAGTGATGAAGTGATACAGGTTATGTGAGTAATTCACGAGAATGGTTCATGATATGTGGCATGATATGTAATTGGTAAGAGTAAGTATGAGTAAGTTATGGAAATGAGCTTAAGACTTGTGTTTTTATTCAATGCAATGGATGGATGATATGATGAGCTTTATGTTGCTATTTATTTCATGCAAACTTACTAACCCTTATGCTTACTCCTCTCATTTCTTTTTTCCTTGTAGCATTGCCAAGTTAGCGCGAGAATTCGTGGAACGTTAGAGTTTGGAAATCACACTATCGACTACTCTGTGGTATAGCAAAGTTAGATTCATTTTGAGTATGGCATGAATAGGACTAGGTCATTTTGGTATGTCATATTTGTTAGCCAAAATGTTGGCTATTTATGTTATCAAATTTATTTTATATGTGGTGATTGGAATTGGGCCTATAGTTGACAAGTTTACATATATTCAATGATGATGAAATTCATTAGGTGTATGCTTGTGTGGATGTCTTGATTTTGAGTCTTTAGAAGTGCTTTATAGTTCTGATATATGTTGGATTGAATCAGTGTAAGTATGGTGGCATTATGGGTTGGCATTTGGCTTGGTAGATATCCTTTCAAATGTCCACACGGGTAGTCACACGGGCATGTGTCTAGGTCGTGTGTGACACACGGTCATCCCCATGGGTGTGTTGATTGGCCGTGTGTCCCCATGCATGCTAGGTTTACAAGTCAGTATCTCAGTAGTAAACACACGGGCAGAGACACGGCCGCTTGTCTCAGCCGTGTGGAAGGCACGACCATGTAAATGAGTGTGTGCCCAGGCCGTGTGAAGTCTACACCTAAAATTAGGAATTTAATTTGACACACGGTCTAAGGACATAGGCGTGTGCCTTGACCGTGTGACCATAGTGAGGTGATGACATCATAAACAAAATGCCATGGTGTTTGGCAGACGGGCAAAGACACGGGCGTGTCGAGGCTGTGTTAGGGACACGGGCCAGGGACACGGGCGTGTGTCCGGCCGTGTGAAAACCCCTGTAGGTTCAAAATGGAAAATAAATTCCACACGAGCTAGGAACATGGGCATTTGTAACCACACAGCCTGCCTACACGGGCGTGTTCCATTTCAACGGGCGTGTGGCCCTGTTTAAGCAAAAATTTTCTAAGTGCACAAAAGTTACTAGTTTGGTCCCGAATCACTCCAAATGTATGTTTAGGGTGACGTTATGACTATGAATGAAAAGTTTTAAGTTAGAACGAAATTTTATTGCCTGATGTTGTTTGTTTAAGCAAGTTAAGTTTGGTAATGCCTCGTATTCGTTTCAGGCGTTGAATACGGGTAATGGGTGTTACATTTAGTGGTATCAGAGCTACGGTTTATTCGATTCTCAGACTAACATAGTGTAGGTATGAGTCTAGCTATACATGCCATACGTAAGAGTATTTGTGTAATGATAGTCTGATGACTCCTGACGATTTGAATTGTGTTTTTATATAGTAAATGGATCCTGATCTCGACCGAGCTGCAGTCGATGATGCTGCAAGTAATGCGCCGGCTCCCTCACAAGGGACCGCGCCAGTAGAAAGTAGACCCGAGACTATGGGTCAGGGAGAAGAGGCTCGAGAAGCCTTTCTTCTTATGATGAGCAACTGGTAAATTGAGTATATTCGAGCAAATCCTAATGCTCAACCCTTTCCACCCCCACCTATTCATCAGCTCGCTCCTGTAGCTCCTCATGTGGTAGAGGTAGTAAGAAGAGAAAGGCCTCCAGTCGATAAAATTCGGAAACAAGGAGTAGAGGAATTTCGGGCTAGTAAAGATGACGATCAGAGAGGGCAGAATTCTGGCTTGAGAATACCATCAGAGTATTCGGCGAGTTATCATGCACACCTGAAGAGTGCATGAAGTGTGTGGTATCTCTCTTGAGAGATTTGGCCTATCAGTGGTGGAACACCCTTGTGTTGGTGGTACCAAGGGAGAGAGTTAACTAGGAATTCTTCCAAGAGGAATTCCGGAAGAAGTACATTAGTCAAAGGTTCATCGACCAGAAAAGAAAAGAGTTTTTGGGGTTAAATCAAGGCTGAATTACGGTGACTGAATATGAGTGTGAGTTCGTAAGGCTCAGCAAATACGCTCGAGAGTGCGTATCGACATAAGCCATCATGTGCAAAAGATTCGAGGATGGGTTAAATGAGGATGTCCGTTTGTTTGTTGGCGTCCTTAAACTAAAAGAGTTTATGGTGCTGGTAGATCGAGCCTGTAAGGCTGAGGAACTAGTCAAAGAGTAAAAGAAAGCTGAAATTGAGTCTCGTGACTCAAAGAAGAGACAGCTAGGCAAGTCATTCCAATCCTCGTCTAAGAAGTCAGGAGAGTTTACTGTTCGATCAGCTACTTCAGCTGGGTTTTCAAACAGAAGTAAGGGTAGACAGTACTTGGGGTCTAAGTCTCAGACTTTTTCGGTTGCTAGTGTTGGCAACGCTTGACCGAGTAGACCATAATGCCCACAGTGTGGCAGACGTCATTCTGATTGGTGTCGAGCAAATGAGAAAGCTTGTTTCAATTGTGGATCTCTAGACCATTTTATCAGAGATTGCCCCGAGGCAGGTGAGAAAGAGAAGCCTCAGAATGTAAAACTAGGAAGTACTGCTAGATAAAGACCACAGAGAAACCCGAGAAATGAAATGAGTAGCAAGAATTCATGCAGAGAGCAAACTGTAAGAGTTGAGGGTAGAGCACCGGCGAGAACATATGCCATTCGTGCTCGGGAAGAGGCGTCTTCCCCCGACGTGTTCACGGGTACATTTACTCTATATGATACTCATGTTATAGCTTTAATTGACCCAGGATCTACCCACTCGTATATTTGCATGAAATTAGTCTCTAGCATGAGTATGCCTGTAGAGCCTACTGAATTTGTGATAAGAGTGTCAAATCCCCTAGGCAAATGTGTGTTGGTCGATAGAGTATGTAAAGGTTGCCCTTTGATGATTAGGGGTCATTTTTTTCCTGCTAATCTCATGTTATTACCGTTTGATGAGTTCGATGTCATCCTTGGGATGGATTGGTTAGCTACTCATGATATGATAGTGTTGAAGGAAGTTTATTGAGTTAAAATGAGAAAGTGGGGACCTTATTCGTGTTGAATCAGATTTGCAAGTTAGATTTCTAGTAGTGATATCTTCCTTGTCGACTCAGAAGTATTTAAGAAAGGGGTACGAAGTTTACATTGCCTTTGTGTTAAATATTAGAGAGATTGAGTTAAGAATCGAATCAGTGCCCATAGTATGTAAATATCCAGATGTTTTACCGGAGGAATTGCCAGGGCTACCTCCGGTTAGAGAAATCAAATTTGGGATTGAGTTAGCTCCTGATACTGCCCCAATTTCTATTGCTCCTATAACATCCCAATTTAGGGGCTAATCGGAACAGTGGTTTCGGGACTACTAATCCGAGGTTGAAGAAAATTATTTTGATATTATTTTATGTGTTATAGCATGTTTATAAGGATGCATGAGAATTTTGGTGCTTTAATTTTAGCGATTGAAGGCTTAATCGCGAAAAAGGACTAAATCGCATAAAGTGCGAAAGTTCTATTTTACAAGCTAGAGGTGTTTAATGGCTAAGAGATATTAAATTAGAGGTCCCTAATATGCAAATAAGCCATTAAAGAAGGGATGGACGGCCATAGGGACAAGATTATTAAATGGGTCAATTGGTTAGGTAGAAATTGGTGACTAAATTACTTTTTAAGCAAAAAATAAAGAAAAGAGTGATATCATCTTTTCTTCACCACTTTCACCACTGAAAATACCAGCTTAGAGGGGGGTTTTGAAAGCTTTGAAATTTTAGCAACTTATCCTCATCCAAGTAAGTGTTCTAGTGATCATTTCTTGATAAAAAATGTGCATTCGGAACCCCTAAAGCTTAGGCTTTCTAATGAGGGACTATTTTGCAAAATGGTGAAAAGTTTAGGGTTTTTCCATAAGAGCTTTTATGTGATTTGCTGCATTTTTATGGAAGAAAATGAGTCTTAGTTGTTAGATAAACAACTTTTTGAAAGGTGTTACTATGAAAACACCTAAATGGACCTCTTTGTAAAGGTTATAAAGTTTGTAGTAAATGTGTGAAATGTTGGGTTTTGATGATAGCCATAAAAGAAATAAATGTTCACCTAGGCTTGTTGAAGGTAGAAATTTGATTAGAGTTAATTTCCGAGCCTAGAGGTAAAATGGTCATTTTGCCAAAGTCTAAGGGCAAAATAATAATTTTGCCAAAGCACGATTATTGAAATGCATTTATTAATGTGATGATTAAAATGAGCTAATTTGCTATTATAGAGCAAGAAGAACCAAGAATCAACCTCGAACGGGGAAAGAACAAAATATCGGACTAGACCGATAATCTAGCCTATTTTGAAAATGAAGTAAGTTTGTATGTGACAAATTCAACAATTACACTAGCATGTTTGAGAATGTTTGACATTATGATGATACATGATATTCTACTAAATTGAGTATTTGATGTTGAATGAGTAAGTTGAGATGTTGAAGTCCTAGTTGGACTATAATGAATGTGTAAACACTATCATTGAGATATGAGATGGAAGAGGTCACGTATAAGACCATGTCGGGGACATGGCCTCGGCACCGAACTGAGATCCCATATAAGACTATATCTGAGTTATGGCTTCGGTATTGAATATGAAAAATCGTATAAGACCATATTCGGGATATGGCATCAATATTAATGTAAGGTTCCGTATAAGACCATATCCGGGATATGGCATCGGTATTCAGAGATGATCCATGTGAGACCACATCTGGGATGTGGCATTGGCTTCGCGTTTATGCTAACGATAATGAATATGCATCTTTGAGTATCCCTAGTGATTTATTGGGATAAATAGACCAGCCTAGAAATAGAAACGAGAATTGTATTAAAGCTATGTGATTGAGTTAACACAGGTACCCGTGAGTAATTCACAAAGAACATTTACGATATGTGGCATGGTGTGTGCTAGATAAGGGCAAGTATGAGTAAGTATGGAAAGGGGCCTATGACCTTTTGTGTTGTTATTTAATGCCATGGATAGATATTGTCATGAGCTTATTGTTGCTATTTATTTCCATGCAAACTTACTAAGCTTTATGCTTACCCCTTTCATTGCCCTTTTCCTTGTAGTATTGCCAAGTTAGCTCGAGAATTTGCGGACGTCAGAGTTGGAGATCACACTATCGACCACTTTTTGGTATAGCCAAATTAGATTTATTTTGGGTATGGCATGTATAGGACTTGAATGTTTTGGTTATGTCATTTTTGCAAGCAAAATGTGTTGGCTACTATGGTTGTTTCAATTCATTTTGTAAATGGTCATTAAAGTTGGGCCAATACTTGACTAGTTCTTATATATATATATATATATATATATATATTCATTGATGATAAATCATGAAGTTTATGTTTGTGTGGATGCTTGATTTGAGTTGGTATAAGTATGGTTGCTATGTAGGGTGGCATTTGGCTTGGAATATAGCCTTTTTAATGTTCACACTGGTATGTGTCTAGGCCGTGTGTGATACACGGTCAGCCCCATGGGTGTATAGATCGGCCGTGTGTCCCCATGTGAGCTTGGTTTACAAGTCAGTATGCTCAGTAGTAAACACACGGGAAGAGACACGGCCGTGTGTCTCAGCCGTGTAGGAGGCACGACCTTAGACATGGGTGTGTGCCCAGGCTGTGTGAAGTCTGCACCTGAAGTTAGGAATTTAATTCGACACACGGCCTAAGGACACGAGCGCGTGCCTTGGCCGTGTGACCTTAGTGAGGTGATGACATCATAAACAGAATGCTAAGGTTTTGGCACACGGGTTAAGACACGGACGTGTCGAGGCCGTGTGAGGGACACGGGCTAGGGATACGGACGTGTGTCTGGCCATGTGAAATAAGTTAGTGTCGACCACGGGTGAAGAACACGGGCATGTCTCAGGGGAACACGGGCGTGTCCCTTGAACAACGCAGGCGTGTGGCCCCTGTTTGGACAAAAATTTTCTAAGCGTGTAAAAGTTCTTGGTTAAATTTCGAAACCTCCCGGAAGTATGTTTAGGGCCTCGTAAGCCCAAAATGAGCAGGTTATGAGTTTAAATGGAAAGTTTATAAGCTGCAGCAAAATTTTATAGCCCAACATGTTATGTTTAAGCAAGTTAAGTTAGGTAATACCTCGTATTCGGTTCAAACTTTGAACACAGGTAAGGGGTGTTACAGCTCCATACAGAATGGCCCCAACCGAGCTAAAAGAACTGAAGGCACGTTACAAGAGTTAACGAGCAAAGGCTTTGCACGACCGAGTTATTCTTCGTGGGGTGCACTAGTATTATTTGTAAAAAAGAAAGACGGTTCTATGAGGTTATGTATAGATTATTGGCAACTCAATAAGGTAACTATGAAGAACAAGTACCCGTTGCCAAGGATCGATGATTTTTTTGATCAGTTGAAAGTAGCCACGGTGTTTTCCAAGACAGACTTGAGGTCTGGATATTATCAGTCGAGAGTCAAGGACTCAGATGTACCGAAAACCGCATTTAGGACGAGGTATGGCCACTATGAATTTTTGGTCATGCCTTTTGGTTTAACAAATGCCCCTTCAGTTTTCATGGATCTGATGAATCATTTCTTTAAGACATATTTGGATAAATTTGTGGTAGTCTTTATCGATGATATATTGATCTACTCTCGGGATGAAAACGAGCATGCTGAACATTTGATAACGGTTCTGCAAATTTTTAGAGATAAACATTTATATGCCAAGTTTAGTAAAAGTAAATTTTGGCTTAAGGAAGTTGGATTTTTGGGGCACATTGTCTCGGGAGATGGAATCAGAGTCGACCCGTGTAAGATCTCAACAATTATGGATTGGAAGCCACCAAGGAATGTAACCGAAGTTAGGAGTTTTCTAGGCCTAGCTGGCTACTATAGACGCTTTGTTAAGGGATTTTCCGTGATAGCTACTCCGATGACGAGGTTGCTACAGAAGGATGTAAAGTTTGAATGGACAGAAAGGTGCCAACAGAGTTTTGAGAAACTAAATGCGTTGTTGATTGAGGCTCTTGTTTTGGTACAACCTGAGCCGGGAAGAGAATTTGTGGTTTACAGTGATGCATCCATGAATAGATTGGGTTGTGTACTTATGCAAGAGGGCAAGGTGATTGCATATGCTTCTAGACAATTAAAGTCGCACGAGAAGAATTACCCGACCCATGATTTAGAGTTGGTTGCCGTTGTGTTTGCATTAAAGATATGGAGACACCATTTATATGGTGAAAGATGTCGGATACTCACCGACCATAAAAGCCTAAAATACTTGATGACTCAAAAAGAGTTGAATTTGAGGCAACGAAAATGGTTAGAGCTGATAAAGGATTATGAGCTAGTGATTGACTATCATTCGGGAAAGGCGAAAGTGGTTGCCGATGCTTTGAGCAGAAAATCCTTGTTTACGCTGAGAGCCAGGAGTACACGGATGGCTTTGTCAGATGATGGTTCTATTCTAGCCGAGTTGAGGGCTAGACCATTGTTTCTCCAAGAGATTTGTGAAGCTCAGAAAAGTGACAGTGACTTACAAGCTAAAAAAGTTCTATGTCAGTCAAATATTGAGTCGGACTTTCAGATAAGTCCTGATGGATGTTTGATGTTTCGAGATAGGGTCTGTGTACCCAGAAATGATGAGCTTATTCAGAAGATTTTGCATGAAGCACATAGTGGATGTTTGTCTGTACATCCAGGCAGCACTAAGATGTATAACGACTTGGGGAAATGGTATTAGTGGCCGAATATGAAGAAAGACATTTTCGAGTTCGTTTCTAGATGCTTAATTTGTCAACAAGTGAAGGCTGAACACCAAGTACCTTCGGGTCTACTTCAGCCTATTATGGTTCCCGAGTGGAAGTGGGACCGTATTACTATGGACTTCGTGACGGGTTTACCGTTGACGTCAAAAAAGAAAGATGCTGTATTGTTCGTATTTGATAGACTCACAAAGTTAGCCCATTTCATACCAGTGCGGGGTCGACTACTCGCTTGATAATTTGACGGATTTGTACATGACTGAAATAGTAAGACGTTATGGAATACCATTGTCGATTATTTCGGATAGAGATCCGAGATTTATGTCACAGTTTTGGAAAAGGTTGCAAGAGGCTTTAAGCACAAA
Organism: Gossypium australe; assembly: GCA_005393395.2. NCBI lineage: Eukaryota > Viridiplantae > Streptophyta > Magnoliopsida > Malvales > Malvaceae > Gossypium > Gossypium australe. The sequence goes on from CM016619.1 coordinate 123,899,825, forward strand.
ATTGAGTTTTAGTACAACTTTCCACCTGCAAACCGACGTACAGTCGGAGAGAATAATTCAAGTACTTGAAGACATGCTTCGATGTTGTGTTTTGGAATTCCAAGGTAATTGGGAAAAATACTTACCGTTGGTGGAATTTTCCTACAACAACAGTTTTCAGTCAAGTTTGAAAATGGTGCCTTATGAAGCATTGTATGGGCGTAAGTGTCGAACGCCCTTGTATTGGACAAAACTCAGAGAGAATCAGATTCACGAGGTCGATTTGGTCAGGGAAACTGAAGCGAAAGTAAAGGTGATACGTGAATGTCTGAAAGCAGCCTCAGATAGACAAAAGTCCTATTCGAACTTGAAAAGGAAAGAGATTGAGTTCCAAGTAGGTGATAAAGTGTTTCTAAAAGTATCACCATGGAGAAAAGTCTTCAGATTTGGCCGGAAAGGCAAATTGAGTCTGCATTTTATCGGACCATATGAGATTACCGAGAGGATAGGGCCAATAGCTTATCGTTTGGCCTTGCCACCTGAGTTGGAAAAGATTCGTGATGTCTTTTATGTGTCTATGTTACGCTGATACCGTTCGGACCCTTCACATGTGATTATACCAACAGAGGTGGAAATTCAACCGGACATGACTTATGGTGAAGAGCTGGTTAAGATTTTGGCATGAGAAGTCAAACAGTTGAGAAACAAAAGTATAGCCCTTGTTAAAGTATTATGGAAAAGACATGGAGTAGAAGAGTCTACATGGGAGCCCGAGGAGGCTATGAGTAACCAATATCCCAACCTTTTCACCGGTAAGATTTTCGGGGACAAAAATCCTCAAGGGGGAGAATTGTAACAACCCGATTTAGGGGTTAGTCAAAATAGTGGTTTCAGAACTACTAATTCAAGGTCAGAGAAAATTATTTTTATGTTATTTTATGAGTTAGAGCATGGTTATACAAGTGCATGAAAATTTTGGTGCTCTAATTTTAGCGATTTCATGCTTAATCGCGAAAAAGGACTAAATCGCATAAAGTGCGATTACAAGCTGAAGGTGCCTAATAGCCATAGAATATTAATTTGAGGCCTTTAATATGCAAATTGACCCTTAGATATAGGGTGGCCGGCCATAGGGGGACAAAGAAGTCAAAATTAGTCAAAGTTGGTGTAGTAGGTGGATTAAATTGATGAAATAGAATAAAATAAAGAAAAGATGATATCCTTCTATTCACTCATCTTCTTCCACCGAAAATTAGCAGCAAATAGGGGTTTGAAAACCTAAAAATTTCAGCAAGCTCTTCACCTTACAAGTAAGTGATTTTAATGATTTTTCTTGATAATATTTGTACTTTTGAAACCCCAAAAGCTTAAGCTAGCTAAAGAGGGGACTATTTTGCAAAATGGTTAAAAGTTCAGGGTTTTACCATGTGAGCATGTATGTTGTTTGCTGCATTTAAATGGAAGAAATGAATCTTAGTTGTTTGATAAACAACTTTTGTGAAAAGTGTTATCATGAAAACACCTAAAAGGACCTTTTTGTAAAGGTTATAAAATAGGTGTTAAATGTGTGAAATAATGAGTATTGAGGGCTGCCATACGAGTAATAAATGTTCACCTAGGATTGTTGAAGAAAGAAATTTGATTAGAATTAATTTTTGAGCCTAGGAGTAAAACTGTCATTTTTTGAAAGCTTAGGGGCAAAATAGTAATTTTTCCAAAATTATGATTATTGAAATGTATTTATTAATGTGGTGATTAAGTGAGCTAAATTGTTATTATAGATCAATAAGAGCAAAGAATTAACCTCGACCGAGGAAAGGGCAAAGTATAAGACTAGATCAACAATCTAGCCTATATAGAAATCGAGGTAAGTTTGTGTGCAATAAATTCAACATCATGTTATTAAGTTTCTAAATGTTTGATATTATTAATGTTGTGTAATATTTCTATGAATTTGAGTTATGATGTCAAATGAGAAAATGATGAGACTTGTAATGTTAAAGTCTCGGTTGGACTTTATTAAATGAGAGAATAAGATAATCGGAACATTAGACTGGTAAGGTCCCGTATAAGACCATGTCTTGGATATGGCCTCGGCACCGAATGGAGATCCCGTATAAGGCCATATCTGGGATATGGCATCGGCATTGAATATAAGAATCATATAAGACCATATCTAGGATATGGCATCGACAATCAATATGAGATCCCGTATAAGACCATATCAGGGATATGGCATCGACAATTAGAAGTGACCCCATGTAAGACCACCTCTGGGATGTGGCATTGGTGTCGTAATTATGTGAATGAGGGTGATCATATATCCTTGAATATCTCAAGTGATTTAATGTGGTAAATAGTTAAACTTATGATAGAGATGAGATTAATGCTAAGACTAAGTGATGAAGTGATACAGGTATATGTGAGTAATTCACGAGAATGGTTCATGATTTTGGCATGATATGTAATTGGTAAGAGTAAGTATGAGTAAGTTATGGAAATGAGATTAAGACTTGTGTTTTTATTCAATGCAATGGATGGATGATATGATGAGCTTTATGTTGCTATTTATTTCATGCAAACTTAATAACCTTTATGCTTACTCCTCTCATTTCCCTTTTCCTTGTAGCATTGCAAAGTTAGCTCGAGAATTCGTGGAACGTCGGAGTTCGAAAATCACACTATCGACTACTCTGTGGTATAGCAAAGTTAGATTAATTTTGAGTATGGCATGTATAGGACTAGGTCAGTTTGTTATGTCATATTGTTAGCCAAAATGTTGGCTATTTATGTTATCAAATTTATTTTGTAAGTGGCGATTGGAATTTGGCCTATACTTGACAAGTTTACATATATTCATTGATGATGAAATTCATTAGGTGTACGCTTGTGTGGATGTCTTGATTTTGAGTCTTTAGAAGTGCTTTATAGTTCTGATATATGTTGGATTGAACCAGTGTAAATATGTTGGCTGTATAGGGTGGCATTTGGCTTGGTAGATAGCCTTTCAAATTTCCACACGGGTAGACACACGGGCGTGTGTGACACACGGTCAGCCCCATGGGTGTGTTGATTGGCCGTGTATCCCCATGCATGCTAGGTTTACAAGTCAGTATGCTCAGTAGTAAACACACGGGCAGAGACACGACCGTGTGTCTCAATCGTGTGGAAGGCACAGCCATGGACATGGGCGTGTGCCCAGGCCTTGTGAGGTCTAGACCTAAAATTAGGAATTTAATTCAACACACAGTCTAAGGACACGGGCATGTACCTTGACCGTGTGACCATTGTGAGGTGATGACGTCATAAACAGAATGGCATGGTTTTTGGCACACGGGCAAAAACACGGATGTGTCGAGGCCGTATGAGGGACACGGGCCAAGGACACGGGCGTGTGTCCGGCCATATGAAAACCCCTGTAGGTTCGAAATGAAAAATAAATTCCACACGGGCTAGTAACATGGGCGTGTGTATCCACATGGCCTGCCAACACAGGCGTGTTCCATTTCACACGGTCGCGTGGCCCTGTTTAAGCAAAAATTTTCTAAGTGCACAAAAGTTTCCGGTTTGGTCCCGAATGACTCCAAATGTATGTCTAGGGTCTCGTAAACCCTTAAAAAAGACATTATGACTATGAACGAAAAGTTTGAAGTTAGAACGAAATTTTATCGCCCAATGTTGTGTGCTTAAGCAAGTTAAGTTCGGTAATGCCTCGTATCTAATTTAGGCGTTTGAATACAGGTAAAGGGTGTTACAAGCTAGCCCGTACCTTTAATTTTGAAACTGTTAAAGATTTTGAGAGTTTCCATTGATGAGTTTATGTGTTCTTTGGTGTTTAAAGATGAAATATGAATTTTTGATGATAGATTTTCATGTTTTGTAAAGTGATTTTTGACAAAAATGTCAAAAAGGGATTAAATTGTGAAATATACAAATTGAGTGGTTGAAATGTGAAATAAATGAAAGTTTTGGGCTGCTAGGGACTTATATGAAATTCGGGCAAGCATGGGTCTTGTTGAATTATGTGAATTTTGTGTAATTGTGAAATAAGGACTAAATTGTAAAAATGTGAAAATTTAGGGGTAAAAGAGTAAAATTACTTTAAAATGTGATTTGGACTAAATTGAATGAATATGAGATTGAATAAATTAATTTTGAATACATTTAGATCAAGAAAAGAGGAATTCAAAGAAGGATCGAGGAAAAACGAAAGTGATCGACTAAACAACTCAATTCACCGTTTTAACATTTTAAGTAAGTTCGTACATGATATACATTGTTACAATTATGCTTTATAACGCTTTGATATTGCATAAAATGTCTACACGAGACTAAGGTCATGTTCGACGATAAATTGACAATGTTTAACACTTAGTGTGCGATTTGAGATAGCTTCGGCTATATACGATACATAGTGTGCGAGATAAAGATAGCTTTGGCTATGTAAAGCACTTAGTGTGTGGAGTTATAATAGCTTCGGCTATGCGATGGCACTTAGTGTGTGAAACATCGAGTAAGGAAATTAGTGTGCCAAATTATAATAGCTTCGGCTATGCGATGGCACTTAGTGTGCGAAACATCGAGTAAGGCACTTAGTGTGCGAAATTATAATAGCTTCAGCTATGCGATGGCACTTAGTGTGCGAAACATCGAATATTCGATAGTGCTACGGGAAGGTATGAGTTCGTTATGAATTTGTATAGGTTTGTACATGTAACTATGAAGATTAAATAGAAAAGATTATGACTTTGCATATTAGTGTATGAATAAGTTTATGAAAGGTTTGATATTATCATGAATGATACATTAACTTGTTAAAATTGATGAAATGTATTTTATGAATTGTTGAGTATATTTAGTATGAACTTACTAAGCTATGAAGCTTACTTTGTGTACTTTTCTATGTTTTATAGTGAATCAAGGCTAGCTTGGATATGGGAGTCATCGGGAACAACGTCATCTCACTATCGAATAGCTATTTGGTACTTTTGAGTTGTGTATATGGTATATGACATGTATAGGCTACTTGTGGTATTTTGGTTGTGATGATAGACATGAGATTTGGCTTGTAAATGAATATGTTTTGATTTGTATATATATGCAGCCATGAGTGATGGCTTATTTTGGTATAATTTAGCATGAATGTCGTTATGGTTTTTAGTTGCTCAAAATGGTTAGATTTGGAGCTTGGTAATTAACTTATATGGTATAATGGAAATTGATAATTTGAGAGTTTATGTACTAGTGAAATTTTGTGTGATTAATGTAAGTGTGGAATGATTAGTTGATTGAATTGCATATGTGAATTTAGGTTTTAAAAATTGATGGCACACTATAGTATGTTTGTGATTGGTATTGTTTGTATTTGGATGCCTATCAGTGTCTTGAAATGGTGCCATTTGATCTTGAATGGGTATGTGCATAATGGGTGGCAAATTAGCCTTGCAAATGGCCTATTTTTGTCCACACAGGCAGAGACTCGGGCGTGTGTCTCAGCCGTGTGTGACACACGGTTAAGTACACGGCCGTGTGTCCTCTGGCGTTGATATTAAATTGAAGTCAGTATGCTCTACACGGTCTCATACATGGGCGTGTGACTGGCTGTGTGGTACAAGTCAGTATACCCCTCTAAATGGCACACGGCTTAGCACATGGGTGTGTGACTTGTCCGTGTTGCGTAAGGCAGTATAGCCTACAGGTTTGGCACGGCCTAGTACATGGCCTGGCACACGGGCGTGTGTGGCCATTTCGAAGGGCACACACACTAGATACGTGGCCTGAGATATGGGCGTCTCTAGAGCCGTGTGAGGCACACGGCCTGTTTATACGGGCGTGTGACCCTTGTATAGATGAAAAATTACTAAGTTTTCCAAAAATTTTGTATGTTATCAGTTTAGGCCTCGTAGGCTCTTATAAGGGACAATGTGTTTGTGTTGGATGATATTTGAGTATGAATGCATAAATGTATGAGTATTGAATGTTAAATGATATGTATTGATCAGTAATACCTCGTAACCCTATTTTGACAGTGAATACGGGTGAGGGGTGTTACATTTATTGGTATCAGAGCTACAGTTTAGTCAATTCTAGGACTAATGTAGCGTGTGTGAGAGTCTATACATTCCATAGATACTCTAGAATAGTGTGATGATTCCTGACAGCTTAAATTGTGTTTTCGTATAGTAATGGATCCCGAGAGCTGTAGCTGATGATGTAGAGAGTAATGTGCCTGGTCCCGCTCAAGGGACAGGGCCTACTGAATCTAGACCTGTGTCAAGTAGCCACGGGGGAGAGGCTAAGCAAGCCTTTTTCCAAATGATGAACGAGTGGTTCATGGAGTTCGTTCGAACAAATTCGGCTGCTCAACAACCTCTACTCCCACCTATTCCTCAATAAATCCCTGTTGTTCCTCAAGTTATAGATCCGTTAAGGTTGAATAAGCCGCTAGTAGATAAGATTCGTAAACATGGGGCTGAAGAGTTCTAGGCTACTGTAGATGATGTTTATAACAATCCGATTTTAGCTAAATCAGAACAGTGGTTTTGGAACCACAAATCCGATGTCAAAAAATTAATTTTTATATTATTTTATGTGTTTAGAGTATGATAAAATGTATGTGTGAAAATTTCGTGAGCTAACGTTTTCGTTTAATAGCTCAATTTGAGAAAAAGGACTAAATCGCGTAAAATGCAAAAGTTGCATTCTACTTGCTAAAGGTGCCAAATAGCTTTGGCTTTTAAATATGATGACCTTAAATGGTAATTCCATTTTAAAGGTTAATGGACATATATGGATATTTAATGAATGTTTGAAATGGTTTTTCTTTAAGGATAAAATAGTAAAATAGTTAATAAAGGTTAATAAATAAAAACAAATTGAATTTTGTCCATCTCATTCTCATTTTGGTCGAATATTAAGGAAGAAGAAAGCCATTGTTGGTGTTTTAGGGTTCGACACACATTAAGCTTAAGTAGGGTACTGTTTGAGCTCAGTTTTTGATGATTTCTATGTTTTTTGTAATCGTTGCTTCGTATTCTAGCTAACTCGTGCCTTAATTTTTGAATTTGTTCATGAACTCCTGAAGTGCCATTGATTAATATTTGAGCTTTTGGATGTTTGATAATGGAAAATGACTATTTGTTGATAGATTTAAATGTTTTGTAAAGTGATTTTAAGTAAAAATGCATTTTAGGGATTTAATTGTGAAAAGTGTAAATTGAAGGGTTGAAATGTGAAATAAATGAAAATTTAGGGTTTTTAAGGACCCTATAGAAATTTTGCACTCATGAATTTAGAAAGAAATTGTGTAATTTGTGTTTTTATGTGATAAGGACTAAATTGTAAAAATGTGGAACTTTAAGGGCTAAAGTGTAAAAATGCCTAATTATGTGCTTGGGGATTGAATTGAATGAATCAATGAATAAATGAGTTAATTTTGAATTTATATAGATCAAGAGAGGAAGAAATCGAATTTAGATCGGGGAAAATCAAAGGTTATCGAGTAGTCAATCTGGTCCGTCTATCCTGAATACGAGGTAAGTTCATATGCAAATAAATGTCTTTAAATTGAATTATATAAGTTTATTTTCCATTGAACTACATTGAATGTCAAATAATCAAATACGAGCAAGAATTGACAGAGTTATAACATCCGAAAGTCTCGTACGAGCCATAGGAATTGTATGGGATTTAAATGTCATGACATTAGAATTACCGAGATGTAATTACGTGTAAGACCATGTCTTGGACATTGTCGTCGCTATGTGATTTCGTGTAAGACCATAGCTGGGCTATTGGCATCGATATGTGATAACATGTAAGGCCATATCTAGGATATGGCATTGTACAAGCTATTTGTGATTTCTGGGTATCCTTAATGATTTCGAAAGGTTCAATGGGAAAAGTCAAGAGGAGAAAGAATGTGTAATTGAATTAAGTGATACAGGTACATATTAGATTCATACGAGTATTAAAAGGGGAAGTATTTGATGAATGTACATGTGTTCTTGGATATGTATACGTTGGGAAAGGTTTGTGAATTTATATGTGCTTATTCATAATTTGTATTTTTGATGGAAATGATGTTGTTTCATGAGGTAATTTTATTTGTATATGGCTTACTAAGCTTTTAAAGCTTACTCTATGTGTTCTTTCCCTGTCTTATAGATAATCAAAACTAGCTCGGATCCGGGAATTGTCAGAGACTTCATCGCACTATTGATAATCTATGTTGGCACTTTTGAAGCTATGTATTTATGGTATATGGCATGTATAGGCTTGTGTCAAAATGGTTTATTTGATGGATGTGTATTTTTTCCATTTGTGTTGGCATAAAATGATGATGTTTATGAATGTGCAAATAGTTCTACTTTTAATGTTTGGAAATAAACCTATCTTGAATGAATGGAGTTGAAGTGATTATGTATATTTGAATTTGGTTTAGTTAGATGAAATATATATGTGAATTATGCTTAGTAAAGCAAGATAAATTGATTGGTATTTGAATAGGTAAATGGTATGGAATTAAGTATTGAATTTAGTTGAAATGGATTAGGTATGCTTGTGTATTGGATGATGACTTTTCGCTGCACATTTGTGTCTTAAAATGATGCCATTTGAGCTTTTGTAGGTATGTGCAAAAATGGTGGCAAATTGGCTTTGCAAATGGCCTATTTTTGTCCACACGGGCAGAGACACTGGCGTGTGTCTCAGCCGTGTGTGACACATGGTCATGCTACACTGTCGTGTGTCCCCTAGTGTTGAAATTGAAGTGAAGTCAGTATGCTCCACACGGTCTCACAGATGGGTGTGTGACTGGCCGTGTGGTATAAGTCAGTATACTCTCTAGATTTCACACGGCCTGGCACACGGGCGTGTCCTCGGCCGTGTGATGCAAGTCAGTATGTATGCCCTATTTTCGCATGGCCTAAGACACGGGCGTGTCTACTAACCGTGTGAGGCACACAGCCTGTACACACGGGCGTGTGACCTTATTTGATTGAAAATTTCTAAGTTTTTTGAAATTTTCGTATGTTATCGGTTTAGTCCCGAACCACTTCTAAAGCATGTTTAAGGCCTCGTAGGCCCTTATAAGGGACAATGTGATTATGATTGAATGGTGTTTGAGAATGGATGCATAAATGTATGAATTATGTATGTTAAATAATATGTATTGGTCAGTAATACCTCGTAACCCTATCCTGACCATGAATACGAGTGAGGGGTGTTACAATGATGCTGAGAGAGCTGAGTTTTGGCTCTAAAATACAACCAGAGTATTCGGTGAATTATCTTGTACTCCTGATGAATGTATCAAATGTGTTGTATCTTTCCTGAGAGACACCGTGTATCAATGGTGGAAAACGCTGATATCTGTGGTTCCGAAAGAACGGGTTACTTGGGAGTTCTTTCAATCCGAATTCTAAAAGAAATACATCAGTCAAAGATTTCTCGATCAGAAGCATAAAAAATTTCTAGAGTTGAAACAGGGCCGAAAGACTGTAACAGAGTATGAAAGAGAATTTGTTCGGTTGAGCAAGTATGCTCGAGAATATGTTTCCACTAAAGAAATAATGTGCAAGTGATTCGTAGATGGATTGAACGAAGATATAAAACTACTGGTCAAAATTCTAGAGTTGAAAGAATTTGTTGTTCTTGTTAAAAGGGCTTGTAAAGCCGAGGATCTTAGTAAAGAAAAGAGAAAGGTAGATTCAGAAGCTAGAGATTCAAGAAAAAGGTCGATGAGTAAGCTGTATCAATCTTCATCGAAGAAATCCAGAGACTATTTTAACCGATCGACAGCTTCAGTGGGATATTCTAGTCAGAATCGTGGAAAGCAGTATACCAGCCCTAAAGCTCAAACTACATCGGTATCAAGTGTTGGCAATGTGAAAGATGTTAAACCCGAGTGTCAACAGTGTGGAAAACAACATTTTGGAGAGTGCTGGATGAAAAATAATAATAGAGCTTGTTATAGTTGTGGTTCATGAGATCATTTTATCAGAGATTGTCCCGAGCTAAATGAAAAAGATAAATCTTAGAATGTAAGACCGAGTAATATGTCGGCTAGAGCAAAACCACCGAGAAATGTTGCGAATGTGAGTGGTAGCCGAGGGGCGACGAGAGATTCTACCGTGAGATCTGAGGCCAGAGCACCTACTAGAGCCTACGCTATTTGCGCTCGCGAAGAAGTGTCATCTCCAGTTGTTATCACAGGTACTTTCACTCCCTATGATTCTAATGTGATTGCATTGATAGATACAGGATCAACTCATTCTTATATATGCATGAATTTAGTATTTAGTAAGACTTTTCCTTTAAAGTCTACTGAATCTGTGATTAGAGTATCGAACCCCTTAGGAAAATGCGTTTTGGTTAACAAAGTCTACAAGAATTGCCCGTTAATGCATCAGGATTTCTATTTTCTGGCTAATTTGATGTTGTTGCCATTCGATGAATTTGATGTGATTTTGGGTATAGATTGGCTAACGATGCATAATGCTATAGTGAATTGTAGACGAAAGATAATTGAACTGAAATGCCAGAATAATGAGATTATTAGAATTAAATCTGATGATTTGAACAACACGCCAATTGTGATCTCTTCTATGTTAGCTCAAAGATTTGTGAGAAAGGGGTGTGAAGCTTATCTTGCATATGTACTAGATACGAAAGTGACAGAAACAAAGATTGAATCAGTACCAATTGTGTGTGAGTATTCAAATGTATTCCCCGAAGAGTTACCGGGTTTACCACCTATTAGAGAGGTTGAGTTTGGTATTGAATTAGTACCGGGAACAACGCTGATATCGATAGCTCCTATAGAATAGCCTCGAAAGAGTTAAAAGAATTGAAAGCTCAGTTGCAAGAATTGATAGATAGAGGTTTTGCTAGACCGAGTTTCTCTCCCTGGGGTGCATCAGTGTTATTTGTGAAAAAGAAAGATCGCACGATGAGAATGTGTATAGACTATCGATAGCTCAAAAAAGTGATGATCAAGAATAAATACCCTTTGCCACGAATAGATGATTTGTTTGATTAGTTAAAAGAGACAACGCTGTTTTCGAAAATTGATTTGAGATCGAGTTATTACCAGTTGCAAGTTAAAGACTCCGATGTGCCAAAGACTACATTTAGAACAATGTACGGACACTACGGATTTCTTGTTATGCCTTTCGGACTAACAAATGCGCTGCTATTTTTATGGACTTGATGAACCAGATTTTTAGGCCGTATTTAGATCAATTTGTATTTGTGTTTATTGATGACATTTTGATCTACTCTCGTGACGAATCTGAGCATGCCAAGCATTTGAGAATCGTGTTACAAACTTTGAGAGATAAACAATTATTTTCAAAGTTCAGCAAATGTGAGTTTTGGTTACGAGAGGTTAGTTTTCTGGGAAATAAAGTTTCAGCTGTGGGTATCCGAGTTGACCCGAGCAAAGTTTCTATGATTATAGATTGGAAACCTCTGAGAAATGTATTTGAAGTCCATAGTTATCTGGGACTAGCCGGCTATATAGACGGCTTGTGAAAGGTTTTTCGATGATTGCGACTCCGATGACAAGATTGCTTCAAAAAGATGTTAAATTTGAATGGTCAGAAAAGTATCAGCAGAGCCTTGAGCAGTTGAAAGCATTATTAACTGAAGCACCAGTGTTAGTCCACCTTGAGTCAGGTAAAGAATTCATAGTTTACAGTGATGCATCATTAAATGGCCTGGGTTGTGTTTTGATGCAGGAATTCAAAGTTATAGCTTATGCCTCGAGATAGTTGACGCCACACGAAAAGAATTATCCGGCGCATGATCTTGATTTAGCCGCGATAGTGTTCGCATTGAAAATTTGGCGCCATTAATTGTTTGGTATGAAATGCCATATTTATACTGACCACAAAAGCTTGAAATATCTGATGACTCGGAAAGACTTGAATTTACAACAACGGAGGTGGTTAGAATTGCTAAAAGGCTATGAATTAGTGATTGACTATCATCCAGGAAAAGCGAATGTAGTTGCTGATGCTTTGAGTCGAAAGTCCTTATTTGCTCTACGTGCTTTGAACACACAATTAGCTATGTCTAATGACGGTTCGATAGTAGCCGAGTTGAAAGCGAGACTGTTATTTCTACAACAGATTTGTCAGGCTCAAAAATTTGATAATGTATTGCAAGCAAAACGAACTCAATGTGAGTTGACTTCTGATTCAGAGTTTCGAATGATGAATGTTTGACGTTTCGAGGTAGAATTTGTGTACCGAGAAATCACGAGCTTATTCAAAAAATTCTAAATGAAGCACACAGTAGTTGTTTATCAGTACATCCGGGAAGCACAAAAATGTATAATGATTTGAAACAATTTTATTGATGGCACGACATGAAGCGAGATATCTCAGAATTTGTTTCATAATGTTTGATTTGTCAGCAAGTCAAAGCTGAACATCAAGTGTCGTCAGGTTTATTACAGCCTATTATGGTTCTGGAGTGGAAATGGGATAGAGTAACAATGGATTTCGTATTGGGTTTGCCCTTATCTCCGAAAAAGAAAGATGCGATATGGGTTGTTGTTGACAGATTGACGAAATCAACTCATTTGATTCCAGTACGAACATATTTCTTGCTAGATAAATTAGCTGAGTTGTATATCTCAGAGATTGTTCGATTGAATGAAGTGCCACTATCTATTGTTTCGGATAGAGATCTGAGATTCACTTTGCTCTTTTGGAAGAAATTGCAAGAAGCTTTAGGTACAAAGCTGCATTTTAACACTGCGTTTTACGCGCAAACAGATGGTCAGTCCGAACTAGTTATTCAAATACTTGAGGATATGTTGCGATGTTGCATTCTTGAGTTTGAAGGTAGCTGGGAGAAATATCTACCACTGATTGAATTTGCTTATAATAATAGCTTTCAATCGAGTATAAAGATGGCACCGTACGAAGCTCTATATGGATGTAAATGTCGAACACCGTTGTATTGAACTGAGCTTAGTGAGAATAAGATTCATGGAGTTGATCTGATTAGAGAAACAAAAGAAAAAGTGAAAATGATTCGTGATAGTTTGAAAGCAGCTTCGGATCGACAAAAATCATACGCAGACTTGAAACAGAAAGATATTGAGTTTCAGATTGGTGATAAAGTATTTCTAAAAGTCTCACCATGGAAGAAAATACTTTGATTCAGCAGAAAAGGGAAATTGAGTCCGCGATTCATCGGACCATATGAGATTACTAAGCGAATTGGGCCAGTGGCATATCGTTTGTCCTTACCTTCTGAGTTGGAAAAGATACATAATGTGTTTCATGTGTCGATGCTTCGACGATACCGATCCGACCCTTCACATGTCATTTCCCCGACCGAAGTTGAAATTTAGTCTGATATGTCGTATGCTAAAGAACTGATTCAAATTTTAGCTCGTGAGATCAAAGAGCTGAGAAATAAGAGAATAGCATTAGTAAAAGTATTATGGCACCGACACAAGGTTGAAGAAGCTACATGGGAACCCGAGGTTGCTATGAGAAAACAATACCCAAACCTATTCATTGGTAAGATTTTTGAGGACGAAAATCCCTAAGGGGTAGAGTTGTAATAGCCCGATTTTAGATAAATCGGAACAACAGTTTTGGAACCACAAATCTGATGTCGAAATTTTTTTAATATTATTTTATGTATTTACAGCATGAAAGTATGAATGTGTGAAATTTTCGTGAAGTAATTTTATCGTTTAATTGCTCAATTTGAAAAAAAGGACTTAATCGCGTAAAATGCAAAAGTTGCATTCTATATGTTAAAAGTGTTTAATTGCTTTGATTTATTAAATAAAAGGTCCTTATGATGATATTAGACCATTGGTAGTGCTAATGGACATTTATGGGCATTATATGAATGTTTTTAATGGTTTATGAATGAGGTTAATTATGGTAATTTGTAAATAATGATAAAATAAGTAAAACAAAACATAAATTTCATCCATTATCATCTTGGTGAACCAAAATTAAAAGAAGAACAAGAGAAACTAGGGTTCTTCATTCGACTAGGAATAATTCAAGCAATTAGGTATGTGTTTTGTCCCTTTTTTTATGATTTCTATGTTTTTGAGATTGTTGCTTCGTATTCTAGCTAGCCCGTACCTTTAATTTCGAAATTGTTGAAGATTTTGAGAGTTTCCATTGATGAGTTTATGTGTTCTTTGGTGTTTGAAGATGAAATATGAATTTTTGAAGATAGATTTTCATGTTTTGTAAAGTGAATTTTGACAAAAATGTCAAAAAGGGATTAAATTGTGAAATATACAAAATTGAGTGGTTCAAATGTGAAATAAATGAAATTTTTGGGCTACTAGGGACTTATATGAAATTCGGGGAAGCATGGGTCTTGTTGAATTATGTGAATTTAGTGTAATTGTGAAATAAGGACTAAATTGTGAAAATGTGAAAATTTAGGGGTAAAAGTGTAAAAGTCTTTAAAGTGTGATTTGGACTAAATTGAGTGAATATGAGACTGAATAAGTTAATTTTGAATACATTTAGATCAAGAAAAGGGAATTCAGGATCAGGGAAAAATGAAAGTGATCGGCTAAACGACTCAATTCGCCATTTTAGCATTCGAGGTAAGTTTGTACATGATAAACATTGCTACAATTATGCTTTATAACGCTTTGATATTGCATAGATTGTATACACAAGACTACACTTTGATATTGCATAAATTGTATACATGAGACTAAGGTCATGTTCGACAATAAATTGACAATGTTTAACATTTAGTGTGAGATTTGAGATAGCTTTGGCTATATACGGCACTTAGTGTGTGAGACTGAGATAGCTTCGGCTATGTAAAGCACTTAGTGTGCGGAGTTATAATAGCTTCAGCTATGCGATGGCACTTAGTGTGCGAAACATCGAGTAAGGCACTTAGTGTGCGAAATTATAAAAGCTTCGGCTATGCGATGGCACTTAGTGTGTTAAACATCGAGTATTCGACAGAGCTACGGGAAGGTATGAGTTCGTTATGAATTTGTACAGGTTTGTACATGTAAGTACAAAAATCAAATAGAAAAGATTATGACTTTGCATATTAGTGTCTGAATAAGTTTATGAAAGGTTTGATATTATCATGAATGATACATTAACTTGTTAAAATTGATGAATTGTATTTTATGAATTATTGAGTATATTTAGTATGAACTTACTAAGCTATGAAGCTTACTTTGTGTACTTTTCTATGTTTTATAGTGAATCAAGGCTAGCTCGGATCCGGGAGTCATCGGGAACAACATCATCTCACTATCGAACTACTATTTCGTACTTTTGAGTTGTGTATATATGGTATATGGCATGTATAGGCTACTTGTGGTATTTTGGTTGTGATGATAGCCATGAGATTTGGCTTGTAAATGAATATGTTTTGATTTGTATATATATGTAGCCATGAGTGATGGCTTATTTTGGTATAATTTAGCATGAATTTGGTTATGGTTTTTAGTTGCTCAAAATGGCTAGATTTGGAGCTTGGTAATTGACTTATATGGTATGATGGAAATTGATAATTTGAGAGTTTATGTACTAGTGAAATTATGTGTGATTAATGTAAGTGTGGAATGATTACTTAATTGAATTGTATATGTGAATTTAGGTATGAAAAATTGATGGCAAACTATAATATGTTTGTGATTGGTATTGTTAGTATTTGGATGCCTATTAGTGTCCTTAAATGGTGCCATTTGAGCTTGAATAGGTATGTGCATAATGGGTGGCAAATTAGCATTGGAAATGGTCTATTTTTGTCCACACAGGCAGACATGGGCGTGTGTCTTAGCCGTGTGTGACACACGGTTAAGTACACGTCCTTGTGTCCCCTGGTGTTGATATTAAATTGAAGTCAGTATGCTCCACACGGTCTCACACACGGGCGTGTGACTGGCCGTGTGGTACAAGTCAATATACCCCCTAAATGGCACACGGCTTAGCACACGGGCATGTGACTTGGCCTTTTTGCATAAGTTAGTGTACCCTATAGGTTTGGCACGGCCTAGTACATGACCTGGCACACGGGCGTGTGTGGCCATTTCGAAGGGCACACGGGCTAGAGACACGGGCGTGTGGTCGACCGTGTGACCCAAGGCAGTATGTATGCCCTGTTTCCACACGGCTTGAGACACGGGCGTGTCTGGAGTCGTGTGAGGCACACGGCCTGTTCACACGGGCGTGTGACCCCTGTATAGATGAAAAATTTCTAAGTTTTCCAAAAATTTTGTATGTTATCATTTTACTCTTGAACTACTTCTAAAGCATATTTAAGGCCTCGTAGGCTCTTATAAGGGACAATGTGTTTGTGTTGGATGGTATTTGAGTATGAATACATAAATGTATGAGTATTGGATGTAAAATGATGTGTATTGATCGGTAATACCCCGTAACCCTATTCTGACTGTGAATACGGGTGGGGATGTCACGTCATTAAACTCGGATGGACAAAAATCAAGTCCGTTGTTTGTTCTCAACTTCTTTACGGGCTTCTCAGTTTGTTTTTCTAATAGCATTTTCCACTGCTTAAAGATTTTGAAAACTTCTTTTTTGTAATTCAGAAAATAAACTCAAACGTTTCTGGAATGGTCATTAATAAAAGTTAGAAAATATTTATTACCTCATTTTGAGATGTCAGGAATCGGACCCCATAAATCGAAATGGATGTAGGCCTTGTTTAGCATTTCTGCGGAGAAACATTTTTGGAAGAAAAGTGCTACCAAACAAGTAAATTTTGGCTAAATTTTTTGGCTTCTTAAAAGCACTTTTAGCCAAATGGAGAAGCTAAAATTTTTTGCTTTTCTTCTCCCAAAAGAACTTTTCAAAGCTTAATTACTTTTCATCCCTCCAACATATGGTACTTTCCCTTCTGAGTTTTTGATTGTGTGTCAGAGTCTTAAAAATTTATATAAAGAATGATCGAACCTGGAAACTCACTATGACAATGATTTGAGGCAAGCGCACCTATCAAACAGTAGTATAGTTAAAGCAAGAACGAAATGTCGAATCCCAAAGGAACCAAAAGTACTAATACTAACTATCTCTTTATTATTCAGCCTAAGAATTAAAATGATCTTTATTTAATCTAAAATTAACTAATTACTAAACTAAAGACTCTAAGACAAAGAAGAATGAAATTGGAAAAAAGTACTTCGAGGAAAAACCAATTGATTAAGACGACACCCAAGGAAGAATCCACCTAGACTTCACTTGTTATCTAACTCTAAGCCAGACGATTTATTCATTTGACTTGATCCGTAAGATTCCTTAAGTTAGATTAATCCCTCTCTCGAGGCGACTAACATTTAACCCTAGGTTGATTAATTTAAATCTCTTTCTAATTAAAACCCTTAGAATTGCATTAACTCGATCTATGGACTCCCATATTAGGTTTCACCCTAATCTGGAAAAATCTTGTCACCCTATCTCTAGGCGTGCGATCAACTCCGCTTAATTATGCTAGATCTACTCTTAAGCAGGGACTTTTGCTCCTCCACCTAAGCACACCATGCTTGAATTAATATCCCGAAAATATCAACACAAGAATTAAGAACACATAATTAAGAACAAGTCAAATATTTATCATATAGTTCAGCAAAAGATAACACGATTCATCTTAGGTTTCATCCCCTCAGGTATTTGAGGGTTTAGTTCATAATAATGAAAGAAAACATCTCCAAAGAAAAGATAAAACAAAACATAAGAAATCCCTAAAACCCCCTGAAGGAATTGAAGGAGAGATCCTCCGTCTTGAGTATAACTCCAGCTTATTGAGATGGATCAACTGGCTCTCTTTGAGTAAATCTCCACAAATCTGCCTCCTCTGGCCTAGTCGGATGCCCCCTGACTAAAGCCTTGGGTTCCCCCTTTTCTAGTCATACTTAGGGTGTTTATATAGGCTTCGGAATGTGTTTCCTTGCCCCTAAGTATCCAAATCTGAGTGAAACTCTTCTTTCCTACGGCAGGGACACGCCCATGGCACACGCTCGTGTAAGTCGTGGCCAGGCCGTGTTCGAACCTGTTAAATGGGGCACGACCATGTGGCTAGGGCCCAGGCCGTGTGGATTTTGTGATATGGCCCATTTACTCCGTTTTGGGCTCGTTTTTCGTTATTTTCTTCATTGGGTGCTCTCTTGAGTATAAAACATGAAAACAAAGGATTAAGAGCACCAAATTACACAATTCGGGGCTTAAATCATCCAAAAGCATACTAAATGTGGGCTTAAAATATGTTACTTTTACGGTTTATTATATACCCCCACCCTTAAGCTTTTGCTTGTCCTTAAGCAAAATTCTCAACTCACAATTAAAACGAATTTCCTCGATTCATAATATTCATCAATAATGTTTCATTATAATTCAAAGATAATTCATACATGGATAATTCAACTCAAAGAGTCCTAAAGATTCAAACAATCAAAGTCATAGTTTTTATAGTATGAAAACATAGGTGTTTCCCCTTACCTGAATAATTACGTCTGATTCAAAATTGACAAGAGTTGACATCCTCATAAAAGATTCACTCAAATCACTCAAAGTGTTTAAGGTTTAGAATTAAGCACTCAAAAGTCGAACATGAAAAGTTAATCCCATAGGCTTGCATGAAAATCAAATCTCCACCACTAGAATATGAGATGATACACAAATGAAAAGGTCTTTGCAAGGCTATAACGGGGCTTAGGTTCAAGGGTATGGATATAGGTTGAGTTAGAGGGTTAGAATCGAGATTGACCTAACAAATTACCTAACTAGAAAAATGAACTAATCCTAAATAATTACCTCAATTGAAAACTTGTCATACTAATAATAATACCCTAATACGAGCTTTGTTCTTCAATAATTGGCATTCAAACATATAAGCTCATTCAATCACACAACTAATAATGAATATAATTCGATTTTTTTTAAGAACAAGTAAAATAATTGGAAAGAACTTTTACAACTGAAATATAGAACATAATTAGGCAATTGTTCAAAATCAAATCTCGACAAAAAGGTAGTTAAAAGGAATGGTGATAACAAATACAAAGAGTTTTGGGTTAATATTAGTGGGTGAGTCAATAAAAAGGGTTGTTAGGATTAAACGGGGTTCACTGGGGGTTAATTATGAAGGTAGGCTTTTAGTAGAGTAAGTGGGTTAAAACCTAGGTGCCTTTATCATCTCTGTGTGTCAAATCAAAGGTGTGGTCTCGACATGTATCATCAATGCAAGTTCTAGAATAACAAATCAATGTTGACACACTTATAATCAATAAAGTGAGCACGAAAAAGAATGTATACCCTAAAAGGCTCAAAGGCTCACAAAGATTATGGGTATCTGATATCAACCTCGTAAATTTCAAACTTCAAGGTAATAATTAAATTCAGGTCAACAACCTAACAAACTTTTTAATTTTTGAAAAATAGACTTACCATGCTTTATTCTCTAGTATCCTTCAAATTTAATCATCAATGCACAATTATCAATGAATTAATCCAAAACATATCAATAAAAATTATAAATCAAAGAAAATTTCATTCTAATCATAATATGAAAAACTTACTTCAAGACAAGATAATATTCAGGGATTTGAGAATAAGGCAGAAAGTTAGGCACTTTCTTGAAATAACTATTCACCCCCTACACTTACGATGTACATCGCCCTCAATGTACAAAGATATATATGCATTTTAAGAGAGAGAGGGAGGTGAGACTTCCTAAATTTGGATGGTTTCCTGGAGTTAGAAGTCGATAGGGTTGGTGGCTGCTACCAAGCGCTGCGCTAGATGAAGAAATTGGGGAGCTTGTAGAGAATTAGCCAGGAATTATTAAGGCACATTTAAAATAAACTAAATATATAATTAAAGACAAGAAAGATAAAGAGAAGGGAAATAAAAATGTAAATTAAATTAAAATGAAAGATGAATGGACCAAATAGTCCTTATTGTTGGATGGTTCGGGAGGTGGGTGTGACCTCTAAGGCTGCGGAGGTGTTGGCGGTGGCGGAAGTGGTGTGATTCTCAAGCAGCCTTTAGAACTTCGAAGGCTACATTGAGGCAGTGGTCGTGGTTCTGATGTGATTCCCTAGTAGCCTTTTGAACTTGACACTAAGAAACTAAAATAAAATAAACTAAATTAAGCATAAGATAGTCAAAGAGAAGGAAAATAAAGGAGAAGAGTAAAGAAAAAAAAAGAGTTAAATGGCCTCAAAGATCCTTGGCTTGTTGTTTGGATGAATCGACCGGCATGAACTTATGTAGATTGGTCTCCCACTTGGAGACTGTGCTTAGATTCCACTGTTTCTTTGACATTGAGTTTTTGGGGATCGGGATTGGGGAAGGATTAAGGAAGAGAGATATGGAAGGGGAGAATTCTGAAGAATAGGATTGAAGAAAGGGGATGGGAAGTGGTTGAGAAGAGGGAGGGAGGGTTGGTTTATATAGAATTCCAAATCTGGTACATCCCTACGCCCGTGTACCCTCAGTGTGTCGATTCACACGGCCATGTTGCACGGCTGTGGTGGGCTTCGTTCGTTTCTCCCACGCCCATGCTCAGGTCGCCACGACCGTGTGTGATCTAATAGTGTCGACCACGGCCGCATCGTACGGCCGTGGGGTTTTGTCGGTGCCCGTGGCGTGGTGGTTTGAGCCCGTGACTCTGAAAATTGATTTTCTCTGACTCGTACCATCTCTGTCATGTCAGTACGGCGATTCGGTGCATCCACACGGCCACGGCCACGACCGTGTGGCTTGAAATTCTGTATTTTTTTGTTAGTTTAGAGTTAGGTGTTGTAAAGAGAGAATAAAATAATATAAATAAGATGAAAAATGCAGAAGTTAATGGGGTTAGTACTCGGGTTGCCTCCCGAGAAGCGCTCGTTTATAGTCTTAAGCTAGACTCTCCTCTCCTTTGTATATTCATGGTGGTTTGAGGAGTTGAAAGTCCTTCCTCGTGCTGGCAGTTTCATTATCATGATAGAGTGTAAGACGAGTAGCGTTTATTTTGAAAGTACCGAACATAGGGTTACTTACCTCGATTGTTCCTTATAGAAAAACATCGATTACCTTGAAAGGGATTCTTTGCTGGTGTTAGGGTCAGGAGGGGACACTCATGGATCTGCTTTATCTAGCAATACCTGATCTCCAATTTTAAACTTGTTTGTCTCGTAGGGTGGCCTTGGTTCTGCTTCGTGTATCCCTAGTGCTTCTTTAAGATGCTTCTTCCCCTCTTCTAGTTCATCGATCTGAATCCTTTATTCTTCATGAGTTATTTCTTTGTTGGCACAGGGTCTAGGATCGAATTCAGTTGTGTTCTTTGGTGGTGCTTCCTGAAAAGAAGGGTTAACCGAGTGGTTATCAATAGAATTTACTTTCTCACCTTGGTTATTCGTTGTTCTAGCTAAATCGAGGGGTTGAAGAGTGACTATCTCCTCACCTACACAAAATATGAGTTCACCTGCGTCAACATCGATTTTAGTTCTGGCAGTTGCTAAGAATGGTCTTCCTAAAATTAGGGGAATCGTGTTGTCCTCATCCAAGTCTAAAACGACGAAGTCTACTGGGAATACGAATTTATCAATTTTCACAAGTACATCTTCAATTATACCCCTAGGAACTCTAATAGTTTTATCAGCTAATTGAATGCTCATCCTAGTTTGTTTGTGTAACACCCCAAACCCGGCCCAAAACACCACGGCCGAATTCGGAATGTTACTGGGAAAAAGTTTGAAAAATGTTCTTGTTTTAAAGAAAAAGTAGTTTAAGGGTTCTAGAATAATCATCTCATTTGTAAGAGGTTCGTCGATTTAAAGTAATAGCTTGACAGAGAATAAAACTTAGAAGTTTGAGTGAAGTTTAGGTCATCTACTTGAAAGAAAATTTTGAGAAAACGAGTTGTGTGTGAGTAATCTGAATTTGAAAACTTAAATTTGATTTTATACTTGCAATAGTTTCGAGGTCTTTCTTAATTAATAATCCGTTATAGAATCTAACTTAAAATCATAATAAAAATCCCGAAACATTTAAAGCGGCCTTATTACAATAAAAATTATCCCAAAAGTAATTGAAAATTTTAGGGTGCGTATAGAATAAAAACAGCTGCTGCATGGTCACCTCGAATCCACTCCAGCCCGGTCCAAGAAATCATGAGTCACCTGCATTGTTTTTAGAAAAGATAAGGTGAGTCAAACCGACTCAGTGTGCAACTAATCCACATGTTTCCACGAATGGGCTTGGCCTAATTCCACACAAATCCACATACCACGCATAATGATGCAAAATGTTACCCAACCCAACCTAGTATCCAACCGCTACACACCACCCGAATATCCAGCCACCACACACCAGGGGATTACTAAATCGACCCTCCATCCGCTACACACCTCTTTGGCAGTCATGCTGCTCAAAGTCCACTTAGTGGTCTAGCCACTAGTCCACGTGATTAAATCACAATATCCACGATGTGACTCAAGGTCATCATCAATCCACGTACATAAATGTACAATGAGGCTCGAGGACATCATTAATCCACGATGAGACTCAAGGTCATCATCAATCCACGATGAGGCACGAGGCCACCATCAGTCCACGATGAGACTCAAGGTCATCATCAATCCACGATGAGGCACGAGGCCAACATCAATCCACGTGCATAAATGTACACACTTCCCCTTTATCATTATATCCCGAGCCCATGCAACGTGTCATAAAATAATAATGATATGGCAATATAATGTATGTACATACCAAATAGGAACATAAGACATGCTTACATGCATCCACAATATTTAACCACAACCACAAGATAGGTAGTATACTAACCTGGTTACCGGATTACCCCAAATCAAGTAATAACATCACCACAGCCACTAACTCGGCTACCACACACAATACACATATTTATAATTAAAGTAAATAGATAGCCAGTGTGTTAACTACACACCTGATAACTCGTAACACCACGCCCTCTATGTCGACACTGTCACTAAATGACACTACTGCAATTTGCCTACGATCCTGCTCCAACGCTGGCCCACACCCCGGTGGCCAATAACGAACTGCTGAAACCGACCGCTTCTTGAATTTAGGGGTAGGGACTATGTGTCCAACCCATTTCTCTCCTTGGCTGGTGCTCGCATCCATCAATAATATCTTAGTCAGAAAACCCTGTTAAGATATTGAATTAGATCTAAATGAAACCCAAAAGAACACTTAATAAAAGAATACCCTTACCACAGTCGACCAAAACCCGAAGGCTATACGTTTGCACTTTGAGATTGCCGAAAACCCCTACATAAGCCATATTAGATTCGGCTCTAACACTAATGGATAAAAGAAGTGGCCTTCGGCTTAACATTATATCTTGCTTACCTCGATTGCTCAAATCTCGAAAGATCTCTACTGCCCCTAACGCTGGCTTCAACAAAAGAGTTACGAATCTAAGGCCTTGTATAGATCCGGCCACACACACAAATACAGAGTTAAGCTTCTTGATTTCGGCAAACCAAGAGAACAAGAAAGAAACTTAACAGAGAAGAGAACTTTACCACTACTAGTAGAACCCGAATCAAGAGGGTTGCTAAAAGATGAACGATGACACCCCCTTTAGAGATCAACGCATGAAGAAGAACCACCACCCAAAGATATTCGGCTCCCACAGATTCGGCCAAGAAAATGAGGCTGAAGAAACAAACAAGATAGAAAAGAGAAAAGAAGAATAGAACGAAAGAGAAAAAGGTAAGAATGAATGAGAGTTTCGGCCAAGGTTCTTATGCCAAGAGGAGTTATTCGGCTTCAGCAAAAGAAAGGAGAAGAGAGGGTGGAGGTTCAGGAAGTTTCGGCAATGATGAATGAAAAGAGAAAGGTTCCGCTTTAGCAAGAGAAGTGAGGTAAAGGGTTAAGGCTACCAAAATGAAAAGAAAAAAGGAGAAGAGGGAGAGATAGATTCGGTTTAGAGAAGAAAATAGAGGAGAAGAAAAAGATGAATGAAAGTGACCTTAATGGTCTTCCAAGTTTTGGCTAAGGGTCAAAAAGGGAGAAAGAACGTTGAAATGCTAAGTGTTCTCGGCACAAAAGAGGGCACAAAAGAGAGAATGAGAAACTAGAAAGAAAAGAAGACTAAATTTCGGCACTGCACTAACACCCGATTTCGACACACTTAGCCCCTCCCTAAAACCGAATATGCCTACCTCTAGAACCCCACATTCGGCCACCACTTCCCCCCTCTCTCAAATCCCTTATTTTCTCCTAATTTTCCTCCCCTCCACTCATTCAAATGAATTTGAATGAGTCAAACTCCTATCTCCCCTCTTAGCCACACATTTGAGTTGTTTGACTCAATCCACACTTCATCCTTGAAGTATCCTAGCTGGCCTCCAACACCTCCCCCTTTTTGACGCAAAAAGCAACCCCCAAAATGCAGTTCATGCAACTCGAACCCTGTCCCTTTTTGCTCCCTGAGGCGTCACTCCCTTGTGCTCTAAGTGGCGCCTCCGTTGCCACTTTATCACTTGAATTATTGTGCCAGAGAACACCACATTAAATCCCTTAAGGCCTAGCTCCCCTAGCTCTCCCTTAAAGGCTTAGAACCAAAAATTTTACCTGAGGTCCAAACTTAACCTCAAGGTTTCCCGAAGCCCCCAAACACACTAAAACAATATACAGAGCATACTAACACATAATATAAACTAAAATGCAAGACCCCTAAATCCCAGATGTTACAGTTCTACCCCCTTAAAAATAATTTCGGCCTCGAAATTACCTAGTCAAAATAAGTGAGGGTATTGCTGTCGCATCGCCTCTTCCGGCTCCCACGAAGCCTCTTCTGAACCATGGTTCCGCCATAACACCTTGACTAGAGGAACGGATTTCTTCCGAAGCACCTTTACATCACGCTCCAAAATCTGAATTGGTTCTTCCTCATAGGACAAGTCTGGTCTTAACTCAACCTCCTCAACTGGAACCACATGAGACGGATCCGATCTGTAACGACGTAGCATCGAAACGTGGAACACATCATGCAACTGCTTCAATTCTGAAGACAATTCTAACTGATACGCCACTGGTCCCACTCGTTTCAAAACCCGATAAGGCCCTATAAACCTGGAACTTAGCTTACCCTTACGTCCAAATCTCATCACCTTCTTCCATGGTGAAACTTTCAGAAACACCCGATCACCCGCTGCAAATTCTATCTCTTTTGGCTTAAGATCTGCATACGATTAGATGCCTCCTTCAACAATGCTCGGATTACCTTAACCCTCTCTTCTGATTCTGCCACTATCTCTGGACCTAACACATGACATTCACCCAGTTCTGTCCAACAAGTAGGAGTCCGACACTTCCGCCAATACAATGCCTCATACGGTGCCATCCGAATACTAGCTTGATAACTATTGTTGTACGCGAATTCAGCTAAAGGCAAAAATTCCTCCCAACTACCCCTGAAGTCGATAACACAACCTCTCAACATATCTTCCAACACCTGAATCACCCTTTCAGACTGGCCATCCGTCTGCGGATGAAATGTCGTACTAAAGTCCAACCTGGTGCCCAATGCTTGATGCAACGCCCTCCAAAACCTCGACGTAAATCTTGGATCCCTATCTGATATAATCGATACCGGCACCCCGTGCAGTCTCACAATTTCCGCCACATATAGCTTCGCCAACCTCTGTAGAGAGTAATCAACACGAACATGTATGAAATGGGCGGATTTTGTCAACCGATCCACAATCACCCATACCGAGTCCTTCTTAGTAGGCGTAAGAGGAAGCCCACTAACGAAATCCATTGTGATTCTCTCCCACTTCCACTGCGGAATTTTTACTGGTTGCAGCAACCCCGAAGGCACTTGGTGTTCAGCTTTGACCCGCTGACACGTCAAGCACTTCCCCACAAATTTCATAACTTCCCGCTTAAATCTAGGCCACCAAAACTGATCCCGAAGATCCCTATACAACTTACTCCCTCCAGGATGCATAGCGTAAGGGCTACTATGCGATTCCCGAAGAATCCTCTGCCTCAACTCCACATCCTTCGGCATACAGGCCCTTCCACGAAAACACAAAACTCCGTCGCTATTCACACTGTAATCCTCTAATCCCCCATTCTGCACTTGCAGTAGTCTAGCACTCAAAACCTCATCCACCAACTGCTTCTCTTTTACCTGACTTATCCATGCCGGCTTTACCTATAGCTCCGCTAACAAACTCCCGTCGTCATAAAGACTAAGATGAGCGAACATCGCCCTCAGATCTGACACTACTTTTCGGCTTAGCGCATCTGCTACCACATTCGCTTTCCCCGGGTGATATTCAATCGAGTAGTCGTAATCTTTTAATAACTCCACCCACCTTCGCTGTCTCAAGTTCAGCTCCTTCTGAGTCAGCAGATACTTTAAAATCTTATGGTCCGTATAGATCACTGACTTCTCTCCATACAAATAATGCCTCCACACCTTCAACGCGAAAACCACCGCAGCCAACTCCAGATCATGCGTCGGGTAGTTAACTTCATGTGGTCTCAACTGTCGAGACGCATAGGCAACAACCTTCCCCTCCTGCATCAGCACGCAACCTAACCCCGTATGAGAAGCATCACAATATACCACAAAATCTTTCCCTGCTTCCGGCTGAATTAAAACTTGAGCCTCTGTCAAAACCCTCTTAAGCTTCTCAAAACTCTCTTGCTGCTTATCCGCCCACACAAAAGGTACCTCCTTTCTCAACAACTTAGTTAAAGGTGCGGCGATAGAGGAAAAACCCCTGACAAATCTTCTATAGTACCCCGCTAACCCCAAGAAACTGCGAATCTCCGCCACCGACTTGGGTGGTTTCCAATCCAATACCGCCTCAATCTTCCGAGGATCCACTCTTATCCCTTCCGCAGATACCACATGACCCAGAAAAGCGACTTCTCTTAACCAAAATTCGCACTTGCTAAACTTGGCATACAACTTCTTTTCCCTTAAGATTTGCAGCACCACTCGAAGATGCGCATCATGCTCCTCCTCTGACTTGGAATATACCAGGATGTCGTCTATGAACACCACGACAAATTGGTCCAAGTAGTGTTGGAAAACCCGATTCATCATATCCATGAACGCAGCTGGGGCGTTCGTCAACCCGAACGGCATCACCAAGAATTTATAGTGCCCGTATCGAGTCCAAAAAGCCGTCTTGTGAATGTCCGCTTCTTTCACCTTAAGCTGATGATACCCCGACCTCAAATCTATCTTCGAAAACACCGTCGCCCCTTTAAGCTGGTCAAACAAATCGTCTATCCTCGGCAGCGGGTACTTGTTCTTGATCGTCAGTTTATTCAACTGGTGGTAATCTATGCACATACGCATAGATCCGTCCTTCTTCTTTACGAACAACACCGGTGCTCCCCATGGAGATACACTAGGTCGAATGAAACCGCGATCTAGCAACTCTTGGATCTAGGCTTTTAACTCAACCAACTCCTTCGGAGCCATCCTGTATGGAGCGATGGACACCGGTGCTGTACCTGGTAACAGGTCGATTCCAAATTCCACCTCACGATCCGGAGGCAACCCCGGAAGTTCTTCCGGAAAAACATCCAAAAATTCCTTCACCGTCCTGACCTCTTCCACAGCTGCTTCCTTAGCATCCAAGGCACTAACAAACATTAAGAAAGCCATACACCCCTTCCTCACCATCTTCTCCGCCTTAAGAGCAGACACTACATTAGACAGGTAGTCTCTCCTCTCACCTATCACCACAACCTCATTATCCTAGGGAGTCTTTCAATGACATGCGCTTAGCAGTACAGTCCAAATTCGCACAATACCTTACTAACCAATCCATACCTAGGGTCAAGTTAAATTCTCTGAACTGCAGCTCCATCAAGTCAGCCGGGAACACCACCCCCTGAACCTCTAAAGGCACATCTCTAAAGAGTGTATCTACCACTACTGATTGCCCTAAAGGGCTGAGTACAGTCATCTTCCTAGAGACAGTTTCAGAGTTCACATTCAAGGTTCCAGACACCATACTAGCAATGTAAGAGTGAGTCGACCCAACATCAATCAATGTAATAAAGGGTAACCTAAAAATGAGAAACGTACCCGTGATCACATCTGGTGCATCACCCTCCTCACGACGTCTGGCTGCGTAAACCAACCCAGGCTATCTTGCATCTGAGCTCCCAGCACCTCTGCCCAATGCTCCACGACCTCGGCCAGAACCATTCCCTCCTCGGTTCGGACCAACCCCTCTCGACATTTGTTGACCACCCCTTCCTGGTTGCACATACCCCTGACCTACTGCCCGAGTCCTATCCATATTCTGAGGACAATTCTTAACCAAGTGATCCTTGGACCCACACCTGAAACACTCCTTACTCCTTCCCTAGCACTCTCCTACACGAGTCCTCCCACACCAAGCACACGGATGGACCTGATTCCCAGCAGCTGGCATAAAAATACGAGCAGAACTCTCAACCCTATGCTTTTTCTGAAAACCCCCTGAAGATCCTGACGGTCCAAAGCTCCTATTATTCCTGCCTCTGTCCTTATCTCTGTTCTGCCTCTCAGTTCGCTTAACTTCCTCCGCTATCCTAGCTTTCTCGACCAAAGTAGCAAAGTCTCTCTCCCACTGAGGAGCTATCAACACCCGCAGCTCATCTCGCAACCCATCCTCAAATCTCACACAGCGCTCGTAATCAGTAGCAATAATCCCTCTAGCATACCGACTTAACCGCAAGAACTTTCCTTCATACTCCGCTACTGATTTACCCCATTGCACTAGGTTCAGGACCGCCTTCCTCTGTGCATCCACGTAACTAGCCCCGACGTACTTCCCTTCGAACTTCACCTTAAAGAACCCCTAATCCACTCGGTCTGCCGGTGTACCCTCTCTGACAGTGAGCCACCACTGGTAGGCCTCATCCCGAAGTAAAGAAACGGCGCCCTTCAGCTTTTCCTCAACAGTGCAGTCCAAGTTGTCCATGGTCCTCTCAACGGCCTCTAACCAATACTCCGCCACATTCGGGGCTACCCTAGAGACAGCCCTAAATATCTCAGCTCCATTTGCTCAAAGCCTCTCTGAAACGGACTTCCGGGCCCCAGTACCCATATTTGCTCCCGCGACTCTCTCTAAAACCCATAGTATAGCCTGCGACACAGCGTCATCTCCACCCGTCTGATCTTGAAATTCAGCCTCCGCAGCTGGCGGCGGTGGCTCGTTCCCCGATCCATGACCAGACCCCACTAGTTTCGATACAGCCATTCTACCTCTACCACGCCCACGCGCATTACGACCACGTCCCCTAGAACTCATGTCTATGTTCGCGTTTTAATCTGTTTTAAGAAATTTTATACATTAGCTTACTTTCCACTTGTTGATTAAAGGAGAAGTTTTATGACATATAATTCCAAGTTATTCTTCCGCAATAAGCACACATCCCTAAAAGTTTTAGTCTCTAAAGAGAATACCCTAAATTCTAACATCCACAACAATGCATCACATACCCATTCTCATTCAATTCATTTAACAAGTCAGAAGACTTACCTGGCAGACCTGAGCCAGAGAATTCGAGTGCTATGCCTCCACAAATCCATTCCACGAAAAATTTTTCTCTAACTAAGTTTAAATACCCATTTTGAAAACGTTATGGGCCTCAAAACCCCACGGCCAAGTTTACAACCTGGCTCTGATACCAAATTGTAACACCCCAAACCCGGCCCAAAACACCACGGCTGAATTCAGAATGTTACTGGGAAAAAGTTTAAAAAATGTTCTTGTTTTAAAAAAAAATAGTTTAAGGGTTCTAGAATAATCATCTCATTTGTAAGAGGTTCGTCGATTTAAAGTAATAGCTTGACAGAGAACAAAACTTAGAAGTTTGAGTGAAGTTTAGGTCATCTACTTGAAAGAAAATTTTGAGAAAACGAGTTGTGTGTGAGTAATCCGAATTTGAAAACTTAAATTTGATTTTATACTTGCAATAGTTTCGAGGTCTTTCTTAATTAATAATCCGTTATAGAATCTAACTTAAAATCATAATAAAAATTCCGAAACATTTAAAGCGGCCTTATTACAATAAAAATTATCCCAAAAGTAATTGAAAATTTTAGGGTGCGTATAGAAATAAAAACAGCTGCTGCACGGTCACCTCGAATCCACTCCAGCCCGGTCCAAGAAATCATGAGTCACCTGCATTGTTTTTAGAAAAGATAGGGTGAGTCAAACCGAGTCAGTGTGCAACTAATCCACATGTTTCCACGAATGGGCTTGGCCCAATCCCACACAAATCCACATACCACGCATAATGATGCAACATGTTACCCAACCCAACCTAGTATGCAACCGCTACACACCACCCGAATATCCTGCCACCACACACTAGGGGATTACTAAATCAACCCTCCATCCGCTACACACCTCTTTGGCAGTCATGCTGCTCAAAGTCCACTTAGTGGTCTAGCCACTGGTCCACGTGATTAAATCACAATATCCACGATGTGACTCAAGGTCATCATCAATCCACGTACATAAATGTACAATGAGGCTCGAGGCCATCATTAATCCACGATGAGACTCAAGGTCATCATCAATCCACGATGAGGCACGAGGCCAACATCAATCCACGTACATAAATGTACATACTTCCCCTTTATCATTATATCCTGAGCCCATGCAACGTGTCATAAAATAATAATGATATGCCAATATAACGTATGTACATACCAAATAGGCACATATGACATGCTTACATGCATCCACAATATTTAACCACAACCACAAGATAGGTAGTATACTAACCTGGTTACCGAATTACCCTAAATCAGGTAATAACATCACCACAGCCACTAACTCGGCTACCACACACAATACACATATTTTTAATTAAAGCAAATAGATAGATAGTGTGTTAACTACACACCTGATAACTCGTAACACCACGCCCTCTATGTCGGCACTGTCACTAAACGACACTACTGCTATTTGCCTACGATCCTGCTCCGACGCTGGCCCATACCCTGGTGGCCAATCACAAACTGCTGAAACTGACCGCTTCTTGAATTTAGGGGTAGGGACTACGTGTCCAACCCCTTTCTCTCCTTGGCTGGTGCTCGCATCCATCAATAATATCTTAGTTAGAAAACCCCGTTAAGATATTGAATCAGATCTAAACGAAACCCAAAAGAACACTTAATAAAAGAATACCTTTACCACAGTCGACCAAAACCCGGAGGCTATACGTTTGCACTTTGAGATTGCCGAAAACCCCTACATAAGCCATATTAGATTCGGCTCTAACACTAATGGATAAAAGAAGTGGCCTTCGGCCTAACAATATATCTTGCTTACCTCGATTGCTCAAATCCCAAAAGATCTCTACTGCCCGTAACGCTGGCTTCAACAAAAGAGTTACGAATCTAAGGCCTTGTATAGATCCGGCCACACACACAAATACAGAGTTAAGCTTCTTGATTTCGGTAAACCAAGAGAAAAAGAACGAAACTTAACAGAGAAGAGAACCTTACCACTACTAGTAGAACCCGAATCAAGAGGGTTGCTAAAAGATGAACGACGACACCCCCTTTAGAGATCAACGCATGTAGAAGAACCACCACCCAAAGATATTCGGCTCCCACAGATTCAGCCAAGAAAATGAGGCTAAAGAAACAACCAAGATAGAAAAGAGAAAAGAAGAATAGAACGAAAGAGAGAAAGGTAAGAATGAATGAGAGTTTCGGCCAAGGTTCTTATGCCAAGAGGAGTTATTCGGCTTCAGCAAAAGAAAGGAGAAGAGAGGGTGGAGGTTTAGGAAGTTTCGGCAATGATGAATGAAAAGAGAAAGGTTCGGCTTTAGCAAGAGAAGTGAGGTAAAGGGTTAAGGCTACCAAAATAAAAAGAAAAGAGGAGAAGAGGGAGAGATAGATTCGGTTTAGAGAAGAAAATAGAGGAGAAGAAAAAGATGAATGAAAGTGACCTTAATGGTCTTCCAAATTTCGGCTAAGGGTCAAAAAGAGAGAAAGAACGTTGAAATGCTAAGTGTTCTCGGCACAAAAGAGGGCACAAAAGAGAGAATGAGAAACTAGAAAGAAAAGAAGACTAAATTTCGGCACTGCACTAACACCCAATTTCAGCACACTTAGCCCCTCCCCAAAACCGAATATGCTTACCTCTAGAACCCCACATTCGGCCACCACTTCTCCCCCTCTCTCAAATCTCTTATTTTCTCCTAATTTTCCTCCCCCCACTCATTCAAATGAATTTGAATGAGTCAAACTCCTATCTCCCCTCTTAGCCGCACATATGAGTTGTTTGACTCAATCCAAACTTCATCCTTGAAGTATCCTAGCCGGCCCCAAACACCTCCCCTATTTGACGCAAAAAAAAACCCAAAATACAGTTCATACAACTCGAACCCTGTCCCTTTTTGCTCCCTAAGGCGTCACTCCCTTGTGCTCTAAGTGGTGCCTCTCTTGCCACTTTATCACTTGAATTATTGTGCCAGAGAACACCACATTAAATCCCTTAAGGCCTAGCTCCCCTAGCTCTCCCCTAAAGGCCTAGAACCAAAAATTTTACCTGAGGTCCAAACTTAACCTCAAGGTTTCCCGAAGCTCCCAAACACACTAAAACAGCATACAGAGCATACTAACACATAATATAAACTAAAATGCAATACCCCTAAATCCCGGATGTTACAGTTTGGGTTTCCATAGACCTAGTTGTTTAAACAATTTGTAATGCATGATATTTATGCTTGCCCCTAAATAAGCTAACGCATTATCAGTAGATAAACTACCAATTAAGCATGGAATTGTAAAACTCCCTGGATCTTTTAATTTCTATGGTAGTTTATTTTGCAACATTGCTGAGCATACTGCGTTCAGCTCTACATGTGATTCCTTGTCTATCTTCCGCTTATTTGTCAACAGCTTCTTTAAAAATTTCCTAGAATCTGGCATCTATGAAAGAGCTTCAAGAAACGGTAAGTTAATATGTAATTTCTTTAAAAGTTTAAGAAACTTATCGAATTGTTCCTCTGTGTCATCTTTCGTTATCGCTTCTGGATATGGTATTCGAGGTTTGTACTATTTGATTATTGGGTTCGGCTTGTTATTGACCTCAACCGTATCTTCTTCTACCACCTTCTTTTGTTTTGAATTAGGCGCGTCTAACCCTTCACTATCTTGAGCTGTTATGGCTTGAACTTGCTCCCTTGGTTTAGTTTCGGTGTTGCTCGGTAGTCTTCCCTGTGGTCTCTCAGACATTTGCTTTGTAAGTTGCCCGAATTCCTTAAACTCTTGTGTCAATGCCTCAAGTTTTGTTTCTATCTTTTGGAAACGTGTTTCTGTATTTTGAGACCATATTTCTGAGGCTACTATGAAGTTTGTCAGCATCTCTTCAAGGTTCGGCTTCTTTTTCCTGTGGGTAGGGCTGTTGTTGGAAGTTTTGAGATGGTTGTTGCCTTTAATTTCTTTGACTGCCCCATGAGAAATTGGGGTGGTTCTTCCAACCTGGATTATAAGTATTACTATAAGGGTTATTGTTAGATCGGAAATTATTACCCATATAGTTCATTTGTTCGCACTCCATGCCCTATTCGTAGGGTGGGTACTTAGGATTCGCCACTCCTTAACTTGCGTCGCACTGCAAAACTGGATGTGCCTGCAAAGAACCATATAAACCATCAAATTTTTTATGTAGCAATTCTATCTGATTTGGTAGCGCGGTCACTGCGTCGATGTTGAAAACTCCGGCTACTTTGGCTGGCCTTGTCCTAGTAACTTCCATTGATAGTTATTCAGTGACATCTCCTCTATAAACTCGTAGGCTGCTTCAGGAGTTTTGTTGCTCAGGGTTCCGCCGGTAGCTGAATCGATTAGTTTCCTTGTTGAAGGGTTCACACCATTGTAAAAAGTTTGGACCTATAGCCACAAAGGTAATCCGTGGTGTGGGCACCTCCTCAACAAATCTTTGTATCTCTCACATGCATCATAAAGTGTCTCTAAATCTATCTGCACAAAAGAAGAGATATCATTCCTCAATTTGGCTGTTTTGGCCGGTGGAAAATATTTTAATAAAAATTTCTTAGTCATTTGATCCCATGTAGTGATTGACCCTCATGGAAGGGAATGCAACCATTGTTTGGTTTATTTCTCAGAGAAAAGGGAAATAACCAAAGACAAATGGCATCATCAGAAATGTCATTTATCTTGAAGGTATCACAGAATTCTAGAAAATTCGCTAAGTGTGTGTTAGGATCCTTATCCTGCAAACCATCAAACTGAACAAATTGTTGTATCATCTGTATAGTGTTAGGTTTTGGTTCAAAATTATTTGCAGCAATAGTAGGCCTAACAATACTTGACTTAGATCCTGTTAAACTAGGTTTAGCATAATCATACATAGTACGTGGAGCATGATGTTCGGCCATCTCTAGAGGTGGCGGAATTTTCTCTGCCATCTCTTCTGTAGTATTAATTTTGGCTTCTTGCTCTTCTTCTATGTAGTTTAAGCTTTGCCTTATTTCTCTGCGATTTTTGCGAACGGTACCTTCAATATCACTGTCGTAAAGTAGGGGTCCTGTCGGGTTCCTTCTAGTCATAAACTAGAGGTACCTGAAAGGAACAAAAGAAAGAAATTAGGAAAACTAAAAATAGACTAAAAAATAAAAGTAAATTGCAAAAAATAAAAATGGCTAAAGTAATAAAAATTGAGCGTTCTTAATATTTCAGTTCCCCGGCAGAGGCGCCAAAAACTTGATCGCGTGTCAGAGTCTTAAAAATTTATATAAAGAATGATCGAACCTGGAAACTAACTATGACAATGATTTGAGGCAAGCGCACCTATCAAACAGTAGTATAATTAAGGCAAGATCAGAATGTCGAATCCCAAAGGAACCAAAAGTACTAATACTAACTCTCTCTTTATTATTTAGCCTAAGAATTAAAGTGATCTTTATTTAATCTAAAATTAACTAATTACTAAACTAAAGACTCTAAGACAAAAAAGAATGAAATTGGAAAAAAATACTTGAGGAAAAACCAATTGATTAAGACTACACCCGAGGAAGAATCCACATAAACTTCACTTGTTATCTAACTCTGAACTAGACGATTTATTCATTTGACTTGATCCGTAAGATTCCCTATGTTATATTAATCCTTCTCTCGAGGCGACTAACGTCTAACCCTAGGTTGATTAATTGGAATCTCTTTCTAATTAAAAACCCTAGAATTGCATTAACTCGATCTATGGACTCCCATATTAGGTTTCACTCTAATCTGAAAAAATCTCGTCACCCTATCTCTAGGCGTGCCATCAACTCCGCTTAATTATGCTAGATCTACTCTTAAGCAGGGACTTTTGCTCCTCCACCTAAGCACATCATGCTTGAATTCATATCCCGGAAATATCAACACAAGAATTAAGAACACATAATTAAGAATAAGTCAAATATTTATCAAATAGTTCATCAAACGATAACAAGATTCATCTTAGATTTCATCCCCTCAGGTATCTGAGGGTTTAGTTCATAATAATGAAAGAAATCATCTCAAAAGAAAAGATAAAACAAAACATAAGAAATCCCTAAAACCCCCTGAAGGAATTGAAGGAGAGATCTGTCGTCTTGAGTATAACTCCGGTTTCTTGAGATGGATCAACTGGCTCTCTTCGAGTAAATCTCCACAAATCTGTTTCCTCTGGCCTAGTCGGATGCCCCCTGACTAAAACCTCGGGTTCCCCCTTTTCTGGTCATACTTAGGGTGTTTATATAGTCTTCAAAATGTGTTCTTTGCCCCTAAGTACCCAAATCCTAGTGAAACTCTTATTTCCTACGGCAGGGACACGCCCATGGCACACGCCCATGGCACACGCTCGTGTAAGTCGTGGCCAGGCCGTGTTCGAACCTGTTAAATGGGGCACGACCATGTGGCCAGGGCCCAGGCTGTGTGGATTTCGTGATATGGCCCATTTACTCCGTTTTGGGCTCGTTTTCCATTCTTTTCGTCATTGGGTGCTCTCCTGAGTATAAAACATGAAAACAAAGGATTAAGAGCACCAAATTACACAATTCGGGGCTTAAATCATCCAAAAGTATACTAAATGTGGGCTTAAAATATGTTACTTTTACGGTTTATCAGTTTTCTTTGGTTTTCCGTTCTCTTTCATTTTGTTTACTTCTTTCATTTTCTCCAAAGATTTTTGTTGCTGCTGCTGCTGCTCTCTCTCTCTCTCTCTCTCTTTCTACTCCTCCAATCTCATCTCTCATTTCAACTTCCAATTTAACTTTCACATTTTCCCCCATTTCAGGTTAAGCTCTTTTTGGTTGCTACTAAGTTTGGTTGCTCCCCATTTCAAGTTAACTTTTTCATTTTTACCTTTGATTTTCTTGGATTTTCTATTTGGTTGCTAAGTTTGATCCTTTTTTAACACCCCACCCGATGAAGCCTTAATTTATGGATATTGTCTAGGGAAATAAGACAGATGAGATAAGTTTCAAATATGGATGGTGTTGGAACTAGACCATGAAATCCCTTTGAGCACGCCTATGACACCTTGATGTTGGCGAGCACTAGGTTGGCACATGGTGATCAAGAAGTGTGTCTAGATTCACCTAACAGCTTCAAAGGCACATAGACTAGGCAAAGCCTTGATATTTGAATATTGCAAGAATTTCAGAATAGGTCCTGAAGAGGCAAGATGTTAGATTCGATTAAAAGTTGAAGTTTACAAGTCTTCCATTGGGCGAGGTCTCTGAAGAAAATAGGTTGATATGGTACTCCCTGCCCAACAATGCTTTTGGTGGATAAAGGTAAGGTGAGTAGTTACCTTAGGGGTTTCTATGAAAGAGACTTGTTGTCAAGGAATTTCGAGTATTAGGGATATCGTCGAAAGGTATTGCACACTAAATTTGTCTACTATGATCTTCGTTACGTCGTAACAGGTAGTCAGGAACAAACCATGTAATAAAATCATGAATATCTATATGAATATATAGGTAGATTATCATACACGTTTCCTTACAGCTTTGAAACACCCATACGACAGCTTGATTAGGGTTGTAACATGTGTCGAGTTATCATATGGACAAGGGTTGTATAAATCTGGGACTAAAGGGAAATATTTTTTTTCTCTTCCTTCTCTAATAAGTATTTTCAGCGAGAGTCTAAAGAAAAAAGAGAACAAACCCTTTCTCTTCCTCTTCAAAAATCCTACTATCTTCAATGGTTGCAGTAATCCCTAAAGAGAACTTAGAACTGGAGCACAAAGCTACTAATAAGGTTACCAGGCGAGTCTCTAGCCTTACTCTTACATGTATATTGTAGTCTATATATTTCTGTGCTAATTGTATGAAATTGGAACTAGTACAACATGTCTTTATGACTCTGAAAAGGAAAGGAATGATATGTGTGTATGTATGTCTGAAGAAATGGATATGTCTATTATAAGTTAGCCACTATTTGAACAAGTCTTTGGTAAAGGAGTTTGTCATGAGTAAGTCTGTGCATGAAGTCTAAGGGAATATGTTACATGTCTATAAGCATGAATGCATATGTTATGAAGAAGTTTGAAAGAGATAAGTTTGTTAAACATGAGACAACATGAAGTGTTTGTGTCTGTCTCCAGAGTTGTCTAAAGGGGTTCGTCGGGACTAAAAACATGAATCTCTAATAAGGACAAGTCCAAGACCATGGCATTCTAAAGACCATATAGTG
The DNA here is from genome assembly GCA_005393395.2 of Gossypium australe. Classification (NCBI taxonomy): domain Eukaryota; kingdom Viridiplantae; phylum Streptophyta; class Magnoliopsida; order Malvales; family Malvaceae; genus Gossypium; species Gossypium australe. Next base: position 123,937,508 of record CM016619.1, read on the forward strand.
TAAAACATTGGCTGGGCCACAACATCATATGGACTATGTAAAGGACAGTTGGGTGAGTACCAAAGATGAAGGGAAAACCTCACGACATTGAGTATAGGCAAATCCTAATAGTCAAAAACACCAATTACCATATAAGTGAGCCTTTGTGACTATCACTGAAAGTATGCTTTTGTGGCTATCTCAGTTAAAAGTGAGCCTTTATGGCTATCTTTGTTAAAGAAATACCTTTGTGACAGATCTTTCATAAGGAATACCTTTGTGGTAATCTATAAAGATACACCTTTATGGTGCAACCTAAAGAAGTGCCTTTGTGGCTGTTTCTGTAAGAAAGCCTTTGTGGTGAACTTTGTTAAAATGGAAGCCTTTGTGGCGATCTTTGATAAAAAGGATGCCTCGCGGTAAGACTCTAAAAGGAAAACCTCCATGGCTATCTTTGGAAGGGAATGCCTTCGTGGCGTAATCTAAAGAATGATTTTTGTGATGATCATCTGAAGACAGCATTTGTGGGCAGACTCTGAACGAATAGTGAACACAAAATTCTAAGAATTTGTAAGTGCAGATTAACTCTGAAAAAAAAGCTTGAATGGAAGGTTATGACGAAATCTATACGAATGATTGGTTCAAAGTCATGAATAGGAAACAAATGAAGAAATCCTTGAATAAGGGCCCAAGTAAAAGAGGGTATTCAGTTTTATTGAACTTACCCCTCTATGTTTTATGTCTTAGGTAAAGGAGATGCCAGTAGGGATGACGCCAGGGTTGCGCCAAAGGAGTGGCGAAGTGGGCACATATGCATATAAAGCGGGGGTTGCATGGGTGCGTTCGAGTTTGATAGAAAAATTTTGAACAAGTCTCAAAAATTTGTTTATAAGTTTTATGGTGACTCAATTGTGTTGGCCAAATAATCTAAGCCAGTAGTATTACTTAGAGGTTAAATAAGTGGGACTGTATAAGCCAATGTGATGTGTAATTATATTTGTAAGTTCTGTAAACATTGTTCACCCAGATGCAACTTTGTTGGGCAGTGTTACTAATAGGATGTATTTCTTTGAAAATTTGTACATTTTGTTGACCGCCTTCGGACGTACCAGCGTCCAGAGTAGAAATCTGCACAAGAGATGTGAAAAAGTAGTATCTACAAGTAAACGAGTCAGGTTGTAATATAGTTACAACGGAGTAGGTAAGTACTCCAAGGATCATACCCAAGTGAGGCAAGCAGTAAGTTAATTCTAATTTAAACATAAATAGATCAAATTAATACTTTAATCAAATTATAGTATGAAAGGTTAAAAGAAGGCTTTTTAATGAACTATATTAATAATAAACAAGGACATAAAAGAAAATTAAATAAATGAAAAGTAAGAAATCAAATAAGAAAATATGTATCAAATCTGGGCATGGGTGATTCTCTCACTTTCCTAATCTTAATCAACTATCATCTTGGGTTTTCTTATTCAATCAACTAGTCAATACCTTAGAAGGATCTTCTAGTACATCCACTGAAATACCGAGTCGTCAAGAACTACTTATCGTTCGAGCTCACAGTCCAGACTGGTTCAGGGTTAAGGTGTTGACAGATAGGCCATACCAAATTTGGGTTAATTCCCACCTTGATGACTTCTTAGGGTTGTTAGGCCTAGGGTTTAGGTTCTTCCTTTCCTAACCAGCTGATCCGTTAAGAAATCCCTACAAAATAATTAATTATTCATACCTCCACTTGCTAATCCCCCACAGGAGGATTAGTTCCTCAAGGATCTGGTAAATAATATAAACTTGAATGAAAGAATGAACATAAAGAACAATTTCAAGAATAGAGTTTAGAAGAAGCCTGATTGTATTAAATTTAAGCACAAAATCCTCACAGAGTTTGATAATAATTCCGGAATATGATTTCTCCCCAAAAGTAAATAACAAGAATGAGAATAAAATCTAAAACCTAGGAAATGGGAAAAAAGCTAAAGACAAAAACTAAAGAGAAAATTATACAATAGCGAAAAGTCTCCATAACATGTGTTAGCTGAGCCTATTTATAAACTTATAATGGTCGTTGTCCTTAAACCTAGGCCGGTTGATGTTCTCGAGCTTAAAGTTGGATTGTGCGAACTAAAATTCCCTTGACTCGTAATAATTTCTCGTATAAAGGCAATGTTGGACACACCAGGTCCTGTGTCGCGACATCGAGGGCAGTATGCTCAGCTTCAAGGTGTCTTCAAGGGTATGTCGCGACATCCTCAGGCTATGTTGTGACAATGAAGGCAGTCTTGGACTTTTCTTATTATGCTCTTTGTGTTGAGACATCCCATGCTCTGTGTTGCAACTTAGCGACCCATATCGAGTTAATACACCTTCTAATGGTCTCCTGCACACTCACAAAGTATATTAGCTCATCCTTAGTCCTCATTCGGCCCTTAAGGTTAATAAAATACTCAAATTACACATTTTATTAACTTAACTAATACTTATTGAAATATAATTAAAACTTAATTAAAATGCTTATATTCAAGCTCCTAAAGTGTGAAAACTAGTTTAATTTGGTACACCGAATTACGAGAGATCAAACTCTCCCACCCTTAAGTTATTGCTTATCCTTAAGAAACATTAACAAAAAAACAATAAATGAAAAGATGACCCTTGAGCACATATGGTAAAAATGTTAGCTTTGGAGCACATGAATAGGCATTTTGTACTCACACATAATCTAGGCATGAGATATAACTGAATTACCACTTTTGAAATCAAACACCTCAGTTCAGTACATTACAAAGTATACAAGCCTGAATGGTTTCAAATGTAGGAATCCATCAATAAATTATACAAATAATTTGATTATCCTAACATAATACAAATAATTATTAATGCAATTATTTAGTATGATTTTGAATTGTGAATAAGTTTTCCTAGATCACATAGGGCTTTTTGGCTTGTAACGTTCTGAGGCTTAGGATAGGTATGGATTTCAAGAATAGTAAGATCAAATAGTTTCAAGCACGAAAATAGTTTGACACATCATATTGTCCCCTATTCTGCCCCTTAGTAGCCCTTTCTCGCTTACCACCTTATTTCTCCTTCTCTCACCTTCCTTATTTGTAACATCTCTAGCCCGTATCCATCGCTGGATGAGGGCTATAGAGTGTTACCGAAACATAACATCATACAATGAACATTTAGTTGACATTAACAATTCATCACATAAATCATAGCAATATCAACTTAAATCAAACTTACAGTCCCTTTTATGAGCCCTCAATGCCCTAAAAAGACATTAGAAACGAATCAAGACTAAATCAGAAACATATGAAAATTTTTGGAAAAAGTTAAAAATTTTCAAACTGCAGGGCTCTCACGGCCAAGAGACACGCCCATGTCTTAAACCGTGTGGGCATTCGAAATAGGGACAAATGGCCATGTCCCAGCCCGTGTCTGTACCTGTGTAACTCACTGACTTGGGCCATACGGCCAAGCCACACGCTTGTGTGCCAGGTCGTGTGCTAGGCAGTGTAACATCCTAACTTGAAACCCTTTGAAAGCTACAGAGGACACACGTCTGTGTCCCTTTGCCGTGTGCCACACACGGCCGAGACACACCTGTGTCTCTACCCACGTGGAAGAAAAATAAGTCATTTCCAAGCCATTTTTCTCACCCAAACTCACACCTAATGCACAAGCCATTTGAACCTATAATCAAGCATTTAAGACACACTTTACATATGCATATTCAAGCTTACACAACATAGAAACTATCCATTCAACCAATATGCCAAAATGGCACCTCATTTTAACAATCAAACTTATCTAAACACCTAACCAATTCATTCACTAATTAAACTACCAATTGAACAATTTCAAGCTACATTTATCGATAAGTTCATATACCCAAAATTTCATGCACAACCAATACCAAATGACCATTTTCACATCTAACATGTACCACACCAATTTGACTTCCAACCTACCAAAACTAGCCATTATCAACATCATGCTACATTCATTCCATACCAACCATTAATTGCTACCATACCATTTCCATCAACATTTCCTTATCATATTCTTAACCAACACAACATCAAATTATCAACCACACTAAATACCATATAATCTTAATATCTTACCAATTCGTTCATCAACCAAAATAACATATATACAAGCCACATATAATGGCTAAATTCATTAAAAAAAAACACCTATACATGCTATTATAACCATGACTCAAAATCTTCAAAATACATCGATATAACCGATGGATAGTGTAATGGAATTCTCGACATCTTCCAACGCGCACGAGCTTCCGATTATCTAGAAACACAAGAAATTAACACGAAGTAAGCATGAAATGCTTAGTAAGTTCGTAATTCATAAACAAAGCTTACCATTTCAATTTATAAGCACAAAAACAATTTGAGATAATCCATATGATTTGGCATTAGCCTAAGCAACAACAACTTTTCAAGTTAGATAATCTCATAGCTTAGCAAATCATCTCAATAACATCATTGCTTTTATATACACTACTTATAAACATTCATACTTTCAAGCATATGGCTAAGCATATTTCAAACATCATCAACTCATACCTTTCCATACTTTCATAACATCACTTATTGAAACATTTTTCGAATCTTCCTTTTTTCATACCTATTGAACCACTAAAATAATATCGGATACACGAGAATCTCACACACTATGTGCCAACATGTGGTCGAAACCACTACTATCTCATATCTCGTATAAATGCTCTCTCTCGAGCCATAAATGGGTTTGCTCACACAAGCTGTCAGTCAGGATGTAGCTACATGGTGTTGCTCACACAAGCTATCAAGTAACTGCAACACATGCCGAAAACTCATCCACCGATAGGACGTAAAAGACCAGCACCCGAAACACAGTAACCCCTAATGACATGTCATTTGTATCCTATATATTCCTAAGGTTCAAACAGGGTCTGAAAGTCGCCGAAACTTCATTGGATATTTCTGTAAAGTCATAATATCAAAATATATAACACAGAAGCATTTTAATTCTAACATAATTCAAAACTATTTAAAATTAACAAACTTACCTCAAACATGAACGGAGCAATACGATCGATTAATCCAATACTTTTTCTTTTCCCTGATCTCAATCTGTACGTTTTTTTCTTGATCTATGTAATCAAACTTGGTTCATTAAACTTTTCACTCTATTCAATTAAATCCAAAAATCATAATTTGGAAAATTATGCTTTTGCCCTTAAAATTTTGAACTCATTTCAATTTAGTCCTTAGCTCATAAAAATGAAAATTCATTCAATTTAGTTCACACCCATGCTAGCCAAATATTAATTTAGTCTCTAGAAATCCCCATATTTTATGAAGAACTCTCTTCCAAGGTGATAAATCGTGATATGAACATATTTTAATCCCACATTTAGCATACTTTTGGATGATTTAAGCCTTGAATTGTGTAATTTGGTGCTCTTAATCCTTTGTTTTCATGTTTTATATTCAGCAGAGCACCGGAGGATGAAAAGAACGAGAAACGAGCCCAAACGGAGTAAATGGGCCATATCAAAAAATCAACATGGCCTGGGCCCAAGACCGCATGGCCGTGCCTCCTTAACAGACTCGAACACAGCCTGGCCATGATTCACACAGGCGTGTGTCATGGGCATGTCCCTGACGTGAGAAAGAAGAGTTTCAGTCAGATTAGGGTACTTAGAGGCAAATAAAGCCATTCTAAAAGCCTATATAAACACCCTAGAGGCCATCCTTCAGGGGGCGTCCAGCTAGGACAAGGAGTCGAGCCAAAGAAGCCAGAATTGTGGAATTCACTCGAAGAATGCCAGTTGATTCATCTCAAGAAGCCGGAGTTATACTCAAGACAGAGGATCTCTCCTTCAATTCCTTCAGGGAGTTTTAGGGTTTTCTTATGTTTTGTTTTATGTTTTCTTTTGAGATGTATTCTTTTATCGTTATGAACTAAACCCTCAGATACTTGAGGGGGATGAAACCTAAGATGAATTTTGTTGTCGTTTGCTGAACTATATGATAAATACTTGATTTGTTCGTAACTATGTGTTCTTAATTCTTGTTTTGGTATTTCCAGGATATTGATTCAAGTATTGATGTGCTTAGGTGGTGGAGCAAAAGTCCCTGTATAAGAGTAGATCTAACATAGTTAAGTGGAGTTGCTCGCGCGCCTAGAAATAGGGTGACGAAAATCTGTCGGATTAGGGTCAAACCTAATATGGGAGTCCATAGATCCAGTTAATGCAATTCTAGGGGTTTTAATTAGAAAGAAATTTCAATTAATCAACTTAGGGTTAGACGTTAGTAGCCTTGAAAGAGGTATTAATATAAATTAAGGAATCCTACGGATCAAGTCAAATGAATAAATCATCTGGTTCAGAGTTAGATAACAAGTGGATTCTTCCTCGGGTATTGTCTTAATGAATTGGTTTTTTCCCCAAAGTTATTTTTCCCAATTCATTCTCGTTGTCTTTGCATCATTAGCTTAGTTGTTAGTTAATTTTAGATTAGATAAAAATTCCTTTAATTCTTAGGCTAGATAATAAAAAGAAAGTTACTATTAGTACTTTTGGTTCCTTTAGGTTCGACAATCCGGTCTTGCCACAGCTATACTACTGTTCGATAGGTGCACTTGTCTCAATCGTTGTCACAGCTAGTTCTAGGCTCGATCATTCTTTATATAAATTTTTAAGACTCTGATAGACACGATCAAGTTTTTGGCGCCGTTGTTGGGGAACTGAAATATTAAGAACGCTTAATTTTTATTACTTTAGCCATATTTTATTTATTTTATTTTTGCAATTTATTTTTACTTTTCTAAATTTTCTTCTTTTCTTCTGGCAGGTACCTCTAGTTTATGACTAGAAGGAACCCGACAGGGCCCCTGATTTACGACAGTGATATTAAAGGTACTGTTCGCAGAAATCGTTGAGAAATAAGGCGAAGCTTAAACTACATAGAAGAAGAGCAAGAAGTCGAAATCAATACCACTGAGGAGATGGCTGAGAATAATCCGCTACCTCCAGAGATGGCCGAACATCATGCTCCTCGAACTATGTATGATTATGCTAAACTTAATTTAACAGGAACTGAGTCAAGTATTGTTAGGCCTACTATTGCTGCAAATAATTTTGAACTAAAACCTAACACTATACAGATGATACAACAGTTTGTTCACTTTGATGGTTTGCAGGATGAGGATCCTAACACACACTTAGCGAATTTTCTAGAATTCTGTGATACCTTCAAAATAATTGGCGTTTCTGATGATGCCATCCATCTTTGGTTATTTCCCTTTTCTTTGAGAAATAAAGCCAAACAGTGAATGCATTCTCTTCCACGAGGATCAATCACTACATAGGATCAAATGACCGAAAAATTTTTGTTAAAATATTTTCCGCCAGCAAAAACGGCCAAGTTGAGGAATGATATCTCTTCTTTTGTGCAGATGGATTTAGAGACACTTTATGACGCATGGGAGAGATACAAGGATCTATTGAGAAGGTGCCCTCACCACGGATTACCCTTGTGGCTATAGGTCCAAACTTTCTACAACGGGGTAAACCCCTCAACTAGGCAATTGATCGATTCAGCCGCCGGCAGAACCTTGGATAATAAAACACCTAAGGCTGGCTATGAATTCATTAAAGAGATGTCACTGAATAACTATCAGTGGCAAGTCACAAGGACAAAGACAACAAAAATAGCCAGTGTTTTCAACCTCGACGCAGTATCCATGCTATCAAATCAGGTAGAAACGTTAAATAAAAAGGTTGATGGTTTATGTAGTTCCTTGCAGGTACATCCGATAATGCAGTGCCAAACAAGTAGAGGTGTGGCAAATCCTAAGTACCCACCCTATGAACATGGCATGGAAAGCGAACAAATGAACTATATGGGTAACAATTTCAGATCTCAAAATAACCATTATAGTAATATGGGGTGGTCAAGGAAATCAGAGACAACAACCCCCTCCCAACTTCCAACATTAGCCCTACCCACAGGAAAAGAAGCTGAACCTTGAAGAGATGCTGACAAAATTCATAGGGTGTCAGAAACACGTTTTCAAAACACCGAAACAACACTTAAAAATCAACAAGCATCGATTCAAAGGATCGAGAACCAATTAGGGCAACTCGCTAAGCTAATATCAGAACGACCACAAAGCAGCTTGCCAAGCAACACTGAAACTAACCCAAAGGAGCAACTTCAAACCATAACAGCTCAGGATAGTGTAAGGTTAGATGAGCCTAAGTTAAGCCAAGAAAATATGTTAGAGGAAGGTAAGAATGAGGTAAGTCATGATAAGCCAAAACCGGTAATTAAAGAATACCAACCTCGTATACCTTATCCTGATACGATGAAGAAGGACAACACAGAAGAACAATTCGGTAAATTTCTTAAACTTTTAAAGAAATTACATATTAACTTGCCGTTTCTTGAAGCTCTTTCACAGATGCCAGATTCAAGGAAATTTTTAAAAGATCTTTTAACAAACAAACAGAAGTTAGATGAAGAATCGCATGTGGAGCTAAACGCAATGTCCTCAGCAATGTTGCAAAACAAACTACCACGAAAATTAAAAGATCCAGGGAGTTCTACAATTCCATGCTTAATTGGTAGTTTATCTGTTGATAATGCTTTAGCTGATTTAGGGGCAAGCATCAATGTTATGCCTTATAAATTGTTTGAACAAATAGGTCTAGGGAAAGCCAAACAAACTAGGATGAGCATTCAATTAGCTGATAAAACTATTAGAATTCCTAGGGGTATAAATGAAGATGTGCTAGTGAAAATTGAGAAATTCGTATTCCCAGTAGACTTTGTCGTTTTAGACATGGATGAGGACAATAGTATCCCCTTAATTCTAGGAAGGCACTTTTTAGCAACTACCAAGACTAAAATTGATGTTAGCGTAGGTGAACTCATACTTTGTGTAGGTGACGAATCAATCAGTCTTCAGGCTTTCGACTCAGCTAGGACATCGAGTAATCAAGATGAGAACATAAATTCTATTAATAACCATTTGGTTAAACCTTCTTTTCAGGAAGCGCCATGGAACTACACAACTAAGCCAGATCCTAGACCCCATGCCAACAAGGAAATAACTTATGAGGAACGAAGGCCTCAGATCAATGAACTAGACGAGTGGAAGACACACTTCAAGAAGAAATTAGGAATACACAAAGCAGAACCAACGCCATTCCATGGGATAGACAAATTTAAGATCGGAGATCAGGTACTGTTAGATAAAGCAAACCCTCGAATACCTCATCCTAACCCTAATACAAATAAAGAAATCTCTTTTAGGGTACTCAATGTTTTCCCATACGGAACAGTCGAGGTAAGTAATCCTAAATTCGATACCTTTAAAGTAAACGCTACTCGACTTGAACTTCACCATGATAGTAGAACGGATAACATGAGAGAGGATGTACAACTCTTTAAACCACCCTGATTATGCGAATGAGAGGTAAGTCTAGCTTAAGACTATAAACAAGCGCCTCTCAGGAGACAACCCGAGCACTAACACCATTAATTTTTACATTTTATTCTTTTACTTTTATTTTTCCTTTTAGCACCTAACTATAAACTAACCAAGTGCAGATTTCCACACCACACGGTCTTACACACGGCTGCGATCGTGGCCGTATGGATACTACGGATGTACGTACTGACAATGGCAAAGATAGTTCGACACAAGACAAAAAATATCTTCAAGCCACGGCCCTCAACTGAACACCACGACCGTGCGATGCAACCGTGGCCGACATTATTTTACCAAACACGGGCGTGGCAACCTGCCTATGGGCGTGGGAGAAACGAACAAAGCATAATACGACCGTGTGACAGGGCCATGTGACTCGACACGCCCACGGTACACGGGCGTGGGGATGTACCAGACCTGACTTTTCTATTTAAACCACCTTCCTCCCTTCTTACCTACTCCTCACTCTTCTTCTTTCTTTACACCCCCTTCATTTTCATTTTTATTTTTTCTCTTAACTCTTGTTCTAACAATCATCCATGTCAAAAAAACGGAAGGATCCTAGCGCAGTCTCCCTTTGTGAGACCGATCTACATAAGTTTATGTCGGCCACTTCATTAACTCGACAGGAAAAGGACCTTTGAGTCCATTTAACTTCTCTTTTTATTTTCACTTCTCCTTTATTTTCCTTTTCTTTATTTTTCTTTTACTTAGTTTAATCTATTCTATTTCATTTTCTTTGATTTAGGTTCTAAAGGCTGCTAGGGAATCACACCACGACCACGACCACCACTCCACCGCAGCCTTAGAAATTACACCCACCTCGCGAACCATCTAACAATAAGGACTCTTTGTTCCATTAATCTTTTCTTTTAATTTTATTTTATTTTCTATTTTCTTTCTCTTTATCTTTCTTGTCTTTAAATATATATTTAGTCTATTTAGAATTATTATTATTTCCTGGCTAATTCTTCACGAGCTTCCCACTTTCTTCATCTAGCGCAGCGATTGTCGGCGGCCACCACACCACGACACTCTCAACTCAAGTAAGCCATCCAAATTCAGGAAGTTTTACCTCTCCCTATCTCTTAAATTTCATATCTTTGTACATTGAGGACAATGTACATCTTAAGTGTGGGGGGTGAATATTTATTTCAAGAAAGTGCTTAAATTTCTGCATTATTCCCAAATCCCTGAATTATGCCTTAAATTATGCCTTGTTCTTAAGTAATTTTCCCATATTATGATTAGAATGAAATTTCTTTTGATTTCTAATTTTTATTGATATGTTTCAAATAAAGTCATTGATAATTGTGCAGTGATGATTTAAACTTTAGGAGACTAGAGAATCAAGCATGATGAGCCTATTTTCAAAAATTAAAATTTTGTTATGTTGTCTACCTAAATCTAATTATTACCTTGAAGTTTGAAATTCTCAAGGTTGATATCAAAAACCCATAATTCTTGTGAGATTTTGAGCCTTTTATAGCATACATTCTTTCGTGCTCACTTTTTGATTATGAGTGTGTCAACATTGATTTGTTATTCTAGAACTTGCTTCGATTATACATGTCAAGACCACATCATTGATTTAATATACAGGGATGATAAAGGCACCTAGGATTTAACCCACTCGCTCCACTAAAAGCCTACCTTCATAATTAACCCTTAGTGAACCCCGTTGATCCTAACAACCCATTTATTGACTCACCCACTAATATTAACCCAAAACCCTTTGTATTTGTTATCACCATTCCTTGACTACCCTTTCTGTTGAGATTTGATTTGATCTGTTGCCTAATTATTTTATTTCAGCGGTTGAATTCATCTTTTATCATGTATTATGATTTGTTCTTAAAAAAATTTTGAAGTATATTCATTATTATTCCTATATCAACTGAGCTTATACATGAAAATTCCAAATCTTGAAGAAAAAGCTCGCATTATTAGTAATTAAGTTTTCAATTGATGTAAGTATTCCTTATCAGTTCATTATTTCTAGTTAGGTAATTTGTCAAGTCAATCTCGATTCTAACCCTCTAATTCAGCCTTTATCCACACCTTTAACCTAAGCCCCGTTATAACCCTTTTTAAAGACCTTTTGATCTGTGTATCATCTCATTTTACAGTGGTGGAGATTTGATTTTCAGGCAAGCTTATGGGATTAACTTTTCATGTTCGACTTTTGAGTGCTTAATTTTGAACCTTAAACACTTTGAGTGATTTGAGTTGATCTTTAGTGAAGATGTCAACTCTTGTCAATTCCGAATCGGAGGTAATTATTTAGGTAAAGGGAAACACCTATGTTTTCGTGCTATAAATGTATGACTTTGATTGTTTGAATCTTTAGGACCCTTTGAGTTAAATTATCAATGTATGAATTATCTTTGAATTATGATGAAACATTATTGATGAATATTATGAATCAGGGAAGTTCATTTTAATTGTGAGTTGATAATTTTGCTTGAGGACAAGCGAATGCTTAAGTGTGGGGGTATTTGATAAACCATAATATGAACATATTTTAATTCCACATTTAGCATACTTTTGGATGATTTAAGCCTTGAATTATGTAATTTGGTGCTCTTAATCCTTTGTTTTCATGTTTTATATTCAAGAGAGCTCTAGAGGATAAAAAGAATGAGAAATGGGCCCAAAACAGAGTAAATCAGCTATATCACGAAATCAACATGGCCTGGGCCCAAGACCACACGGCCGTGCCTCCTTAACAGACTCGAACGCGGCCTGGCCACGATTCACACGGGCGTGTGCCATGGGCGTGTCCCTGACGTTAGAAAGAAGAGTTTCAGTTGGATTAGGGTACTTAGAGGCAAAGAAAGCCATTCTAAAAGCCTATTTAAACACCCTATAGGCCATCCTTCAAGTAGCGTCTAGCTAGGCCAAGGAGCTGAGCTAGACAGGCCAGAATTGTGGGATTCACTCGAAGAAAGCCAGTTGATTCATCTCAAGAAGCCGGAGTTATACTCAAGACAGAGGATCTCTTCTTCAATTCCTTCAGGGGGTTTTAGGGTTTTCTTATGTTCTGTTTTATCTTTTCTTTTGAGATGTATTCTTTTATCGTTATGAACTAAATCCTCAGATACTTGAAGGGGATGAAACCTAAGATGAATCTTGTTATCGTTTGCTGAACTATATGATAAATACTTGATTTGTTCTTAACTATGTGTTCTTAATTCTTGTTTTGGTATTTCTGGAATATTGATTCAAGTATTGATATGCTTAGGTGGTGGAGCAAAAGTCCCTGTCTAAGAGTAGATCTAGCATAGTTAAGGAAGTTGCTCGCGCGCCTAGAAATAGGGTGACAAAAATCTGCCGGATTAAGGTCAAACCTAATATGGAAGTCCATAGATCGAGTTAATGCAATTCTAGGGGTTTTAATTAGAAAGAAATTTCAATTAATCAACTTAGGGTTAGACGTTAGTAGCCTTGAAAGAGGTATTAATATAAATTAAGGAATCCTACGGATCAAGTCAAATGAATAAATCGTCTGGTTCAGAGTTAGATAACAAGTGGATTCTTCCTCGGGTATTGTCTTAATGAATTGGTTTTTTCCCCAAAGTTATTTTTCCCAATTCATTCTCTTTGTCTTTGTATCATTAGCTTAGTTGTTATTTAATTTTAGATTAGATAAAAATTCCTTTAATTCTTAGGCTAGATAATAAAAAGAAAGTTAGTATTAGTACTTTTGGTTCCTTTGGGTTCGACAATCCGGTCTTGCCACAGCTATACTACTGTTCGATCTGAAGCTGCTTTCAAACTATCATGGATTACTTTTACTTTTTCTTCAGACTTGCGAATCAAATCAACCCCGTGTATCTTTTCTCAACAAGCTTGGTCCAATACAAAGGAGTTGGACATTTTCGGCCATACAAAGCTTTGTATTCTTCCATCTTTATACTTGACTGATAACTATTATTGTATGTGAATTCAACCAATGGTATATATTTCTCCTAGTTGCCTTCGAACTCTAAAATACAACAATGAAGCATATCTTTGAGTATCTGAATTACTTGCTCAGACTGACTGTCTGCCTAGAGATGAAATGTAGTACTAAACTGTAGCTGCAAACCTAGAGTGTAACACTCCTAACCCGTATCCATTGCCAGTCTAGGGTTAAAGGCATTGCCGAACAAATCAGATCTTATACAAAAATTTCATGTCATAATTTAATCAATCAAATCAAAGTGTCTCTTAAACAGGTCTACGAGACCTGAAACATGCATTAGAAAAAGGTCAGGACTAAACCGAACATATATGAAAATTTCTAAAAATTGAACATTTTTCAAAGCTACAGAGGTCATACGCCCGTGTGGGCAGGCCGTGTGCCTCACACGGCCTCAGACACGCCCGTGTGTCTAAGCCCTGGCAAAACAGGGCATACATACTAACTTGTCCACACGACCTGAGTGTAACATCCTAGAATTAGGGGTTCTGCAATTTGCACTATTTCTTACGTTTGGCTAGTTATGTTTGTTGTTTTTATGTGTTTGGGGGTCTCGGGAAGGCTCGAGTTCAAGCCAGAGCTTTGGTAAATTTTTCTCCTTAGGGCACTTTAGGGGGAAAGCTGGGAGGATGCAGGCCTTAGGTATGATTGGTGGTATTTTGATGTCACAAGAGAGTTATTGGCAAGGTGGTGTGGCGTCACTTGTAGGAGCAAAGGGGGAGGAGTTCGAATCTTATCTGCTGCGCAGTGGAACTTTATTTTTTTGCTCAAGGTGGTGAAGTGTTGGCATTCGGCTGGGACTCTTCTAGGAAGAGTTTGAATTGGTCAAGTAATTCAAATGGTGGATGGAGAGGGCTTGGTGGAGAAAATCTAGGAGCAAATTAAGGGATGTGGTGGAGTGATGAAGTTGGCCGAAAGTGGGAGACTTGAGAAGGGGGAAATTCGGCCAAAGTGTAGGAGAGTATAAGAGGTGAGTTTTGTTTCTTAGCTTTTTCGGTCATAACATTTTGGGAAGATCTTTGCTCTCTTTTCTTTACCGAAACCGTAAGTGACTATTCTCTTTTTTTTTTTCATTTCTTTTCTCTTCTCCCTCAAGTTTGGTTGTCGAAACTTCAATCTTCCCATCCTTCTCGTCTTTTCTTGCCTTCCTACTTTTCTTCTTCACCACAAGCTGACTTATCTTGAAGCCACTCTTTACCGAACCTTTCTCTTTTGATTTCCACCATAGCCAAACCTGCATACTTCTTCTTTACTTCTCTACCTTCTCCTTTAAATCGAAACCCCTACTTCTTCTGACTCTTGACTAGTTTTCTACCATAGCCGATTTGGGTTATTTCTTTACGTTTTATTTCTTTTATTCTCATTCTCTTTTGGCTAGCCGAATCTCCTATTGTACTACACTAAATCCATTTTTGTCACTTTTAGCTGATCTTTAGGAAGCAAGGTGTTAGGGATCTTCTTGTCGATTGATAGTTTCTTCAATCGGGTTGGATTGTGTAAGGTAAGGTTCTTCTCTGTAGTTCGTAATTCTTTTCGGTTCTTGTTCTTTTTCTTCTATCTAATTCACTCTAAAAGCCGAAAGTCTCACTCTGTCTCTTCTTCCAGGGGCCGAATCTGTTGGAGTGCAAGCACACCCCTTTAAGCCTCTTCTTAGTTTTGGAATCTTGTAAGGAGGGTGGTAAGTTTATGTTGGCTGAATAAGGGAAGGCCTCTTTCATGTTTCGTTTAGGCTGAAAGGCCATTTCTTTCCTATTTTGGAGCACCATTGCTAACTTGTGAGTTGTTAGGGATTCATCTGGAATCGCAAGCCGAATCTATTGGGATGATTTCTGTGTAGTCAAGGTAAGGAGTACCTCTTTCATTTTTTTACGGCCAGTTCTATTCGTTATACTCTGCCATAACCAAAACCCCTTTTGTTAGACAACCATTGTTCTCTCTGAAAGTACTGTACTGATCAAAGATTCTCTTCATGGATGCGAGTGCTAGCCAATCTAAGGAGGGGAGTGGACTCGTAGTCTCTGCTCCTAAGTTCAAACGACGTGCTGTGTCGGCGGTTCAAGACTTTCTGCCGGGTTGTGGTAGAGAGCCAACATCTGTTTGGGATAGGCAGATAGTGGTTATTCCCGCTAGTGAGGGTAGCAATGATCAGGAGTGTTTAGTCCTTCGCGTAATCAGGTGTGTAATTTTCACACTATCTTTTGTGTGATTATTAAATAGTATGTGAATTGTTTAAAAGCCGAAGCATCGGTAATGGCTGTTGTGTTACCCTTGGGGGGTAAAATTGGCGATACCAGGTTAGTTACCTTTGGTGGCGTCTTGTAAATTTTTTATCATGAATATCTATATGCTCTGATGATTCGATTTATTTTGACATATGTGCATTCATTGCATTATGATATTATGTTGCATGGGATTGGGATATGATATTGATAAAAAGGGGAAGTGTATTTCAGTGGTTTGGTACCACATATATCAGTGACTCTGTCACATTATTTCAGTGGTTTGGTACCACATATATCGGTGACTCTACCACATTATTTCAGTGGTTTGGTACCACATTCAGTGGCTTGGTGCCACAGGTGTTTTGGTTGGTATAGGTGGTGTAGAGGATGGAACACTAGGTGGGGTTGGGTTGCATTGCATACACTTTCTGATGTGCCATGTTGTTAGGGCTAAGGCCCAATGTGATGTGGGCTTAGGCCCAGGTTTCGTTCGTAAGGGGAATTACACACTGAGTCCTCGTGACTCACCCCTCTACTTAATTTTGCAGGTAACCCCTAGTTCGAGGCTTTGGAGCCGGGGAGGACACTGAGGTGGCCATGCATTACTTCTTTTGTAAATTACATTTCCTTTATTTAAACTTACTTTAATTTGGTTATTTGTTATGTAATAAGGCCTTCGGGATTTTATAATTTGGTTTTCGAATTATTACGGTGATTATTGCTTTTATGAAACGTTAAGTTGGGAGTTTTTTGAACAGAATGAAAACAAACATTTCTTTTTATAATGACACATGGATAACAAGCAAATAAATAATTAAATTTGGAAATTTGCATAGAACCATAACATTATTTTCAAAATGTCACGTTTCTGAAGACCACTAGTTTCAGTTTTTTGTATCGCAAAACCAGTTTTCGATTGTCAGCATTTTCATAGAAGTTTTTAAGAAAACCATAAAGCTAAATTTGATTTTCAAAATGAAAACAAAATGCAAAGTTTGCCAAAGTGCTAAGTTTTTAAATTGCAAAGTTTCTTCTTAAACTAATCTTTCCATGTGACATACCGGATCCGGTCGTAGTGTTTAGGACAGGTTTGGGGTGTTGCAATTATGGTATCAGAGCCCGGTTGCAAAACTCGGCTGTGGAACGGGTTCAAAAACATTTTCCAAAATTGGGTTAAAATATGGTCTTGAAAAATATATGTTTTCTGGAAGTATGGCACCTGAGTCTCCAGCACCAAATCCGTACGGTAAGTTTTTTGACTATTGGTTGATTTGTGATAAACCGTAAAAGCAACATATTTTAATCCCACATTTAGTATGCTTTTGGATGATTTAAGCCTCGATTGATATAAAAAGGTGCTCTTAATCCTTTCTTTTCATGTCTTATACCCAAGAAAGCACCCGAGGATAAAAAGAACATAAAACGGGCCCAAAACGGAGTAAATGGGCCATATCACGAAATCCACACGGCCTGCACTTAAGCCCACACGGCCGTGCTGCATTGATCATCTAGAACACGGCCTTACTCCCGAGTCACACGGTCGTGCCTCATTAAAGAAGTCTGAACACGGCTTGAATTCTAGTCACACGGGCGTGTGACATGGCCGTGTCTCTGTCGTGGCAAAGAGCAATTTCATTCGGATTTGGATACTTTGGGGCGAAGAAACATATTCCAAGAGCTTATTTAAACCCCCTAAGTATTACCTGGTAGGAGGACGGTTAGCTAGGCCAAGGAGCCAAGCCGAAAAGGTCAGAATTGTGGGAATCACTCGAAGATAGCCAGTTGATCCATCTCTAGAAGCCGGGATTCTACTCAAGACGGCAGATCTCTCCTTCAATTACTTCAGGGAGTTTTAGGGATTTCTTATGTTTTTTTTATCTTTTCTTCTGAGATGTTTTCTTTATTTGTTATGAACTAAACTCTTCAGATACTTGAACGGGATGAAACCTATATGAATATTGTTATTATTTTCTGAACTATAAGATAAATACTTGATTTGTTCTTAATTATGTGCGCTTAATTCTTGTGTTAATATTTCCGGGATATTGACTCAAGTTAGATGTTCTTAGGTGGAATAGCAAAAGTCCCTGCTTAAGAATAGATCTAGCATAATGAAAGCGGAGTCGTTCGCGCGCCTAGAGATAGGGTGACGAGATTTTGCCGGATTAGGGTGAAACCTAATATAGGAATCCATAGATCGATTTACTGATATTCTAGGGGGTTATTAAGTGAGAAAGAGATTTCCGTTAATTAACTTAGGGTAAGACGTTATTCGCCTCGAGAGAGGGTTTAATATACATTAGGGAGTCCTACGGATCAAGTTAAGTGAATACATCGTATGGTTCAGTGTTAGATAAAAAGTGAAGTCTAGGTGGATTCTTCGTGACAGTATCGTCTTAAATCAACTGAGTCTTCCCTCAAGTTATTTCCCAATTCATTCTTTTTGTCTTTGCGTCTTTAGCTTAGTAGTAGTTAAGTCTAAACAATTTCACTTATTTTAGGCTAGATAATAAAAAGAAGGTTAGTATTAGTACTTTTAGTTCCTTTGGGTTCGACAATCCGGTCTTGCCTAAGCTATACTACTGTTCGATAGGTACACTTGCCTTTAATCGTTGTCAGAGTCAGTTTGCAGGTTCGATCATTCTCTTTATAAATTTTAAGACTCTAATTCCAGTGATCAATTTGTATGAAAAGATTATATTGTGTTGTGATTGCTAGTTTTAAGAGATTCAATTTTAGAGATTGAGACCTTTAGAAATATGTTTTGCGAAAATTTACTTCTAATTCTATCTTCATAAGCTATCCATTAATAAACAGTGGAAGATATACTAATTCATAAAATTTGTAATCAGATTAAGTCGATTCAGTAAATATGAGCGCTAGAGGATGTGGACGTGGTATACGCGGCCGTGGTAGAGGCCGGGGTGTTGAGGCTAGACCCTCAGAATCAGGGCATGGGCCGAAAGGCGAAGTGCCAGCATCACCAGTAGCGGAAGCAGGGTCTCAAGACCGATCTGGAGGGAACGATGCTTTGTCCCAAGCTATGCTGCGTGTTCTGGAGCGGGTTGCTGGAGCAAGCACGAGATCAGTAGCTCGGAAATCTATTCCTGAGCGACTTCAAGCAAATGGGGCTGATATATTTAGAGGTATTTTTGGTGTGGCTCCAAATGTAGCGGAGTATTGGCTGGAAGCAGTCGAGCGGATTATGGATGATATGGACTGCACGGCAGAGGAAAAGTTGAAAAGAGTAGTATCCCTCCTTCGAGATGAGGCATACCAGTGGTGGCTCACGGTAAGGGATGGTACACCAGCGGATCGTATTACCTGGGATTTCTTTAAGATAGTGTTCCAGTGAAAACATGTTGGGGCGAGTTATGTGGACGCTCAGAGGAAGGCATTTTTAAATTTGGTCCAGGGGAATAAGTCGGTGGCTGAGTATGAGGCGGAGTTCCTACGTTTAAGCTATTATGCTCGGGGTATCGTCGCAACTGATTATGAGCGTTGTGTTCGGTTTGAGGATGGTCTGCGGGATGAGTTGCGGGTACTGATAGATCCACAATGGGAAAGAGAGTTTGCCATTCTGGTTGAGATGGCAAAGATAGCCAAAGAGGTAGGAATAAGAGGAACTTTGGGTCGTCAGGATCTGCTGGGAGTTTTCAAAAGAGGCCTAGGTGTGAGGGGTCGAGTCGAGTTGCGATGCCTGTTGCCATTGGTCGATCTCAACCATGTGCTCGATATGGGAATTTTCATTCGGGGCAGTGTTGGGTAAGAAATAGAGGATGTTTCAGGTGTGGATCAATGGATCATCGGATAAAGGACTGTCCACAAGAGGCAGATAGGGCGCGGCCAGTGGGTCAGGGATATGCACAGTCCGGAAGAGGTGGGCAGCAGTCACCGAGAGGTCGTGGTCCGGTCAGAGGAGGAAATGGATTTGGTCGAGGGAGTGGAGCATCGGGCAGAGGTGCTGGGAGTATAGATGCAAGATAGCCTGGATGTAACAACCCTATCCGGTGTCCGTCACCAGATTAGGGTTAGGAGTGTTACCGAACATATCGGAAAGCATCAATAGAAATTTCACTCATTCATACATCATTCTCAAGTATGAGGTCCCTTAAAACGGTCAACGAGACCTTAAGCATGCTTACAAATTGAGTCGGGACTAAACCGAAACACATGCAAAATCTCAAGGAAAATTTAAACTTTTTTAAAATACAGGGGAGACACACCCGTGTAAGGAGACCGTGTGCCCTCCACGGCTTCTAGACACCCCCGTATGTCCATCCGTGCCTACATACTGACTATACCAACACGGTCACTAGGCACGCTCGTGTGCTACTAGACCATATACTGACTTCCCCACCACGGCCACCAAGCACGCCCGTGTACCATGGCTGTTTACTCTTATCTAGCTACTGACTTGTACACCACGGCTAGTTGACACCCTCGTGTCGAGGCCGTGTGCTACCAAGCTACATCCTGCTATTCACCCACGATCTTTAGGCACGCCCGTGTGCCACGACCGTGTGACATTATAGGCCATTTGCAAGGCCAAAATGCCACCCATAAAGGTCAAACCTACAAGCCATATTTACCAAGACATCTCATGCACATATAACCACCAAAAACATACCAAAATAGTAATTCAAACCATGCATTCAATACCAATTCCAACCATGACAACTTCAAAGACTAAAACTCATATCATCACAAGCATAATTCATTCATTTGCTCACTCCAAACTTGGCCATTTCAAATACTTCAACCATACCAAGTTATGCATCATATATCACATTCATTTAAGCAAAGTCTCAACTCATAAATAGCCAAATCACATGGCTAAGTTCACAAAACAAATTATACCAAATCTAGATTTATACAATTCCAAAGTGTACCAAAATAAGTTTAGTAGTGTGATGACGATCCGTGATGGTCCCGAGCCTTCAGTAGCTTTAACGACCTATAAAACAGAGAAAATGCACATAGAGTAAGCTTTCAAAAGCTTAGTAAGTCATATACAAATAAACTTGGTATGGAAGGCATATATGCAAATAAATACATTAACGCATATCAGTCACTTAGTAAACTTTCACTTATTTGCTTTGGTTCGTACACTTTTAACCACATTAGCCATTTTCACCATTCAAGAATCATATAAACACATAGCTCATCTAACCAAAACAATTCTTATCATATCATAAATTCCATATACATATCATTATAGTAAGATCACTTAGATGCTTACCTTTTATACACAATTAGTGTACAATCAATGTACCTGAATCGGATTCATAACCACATAATTGTTCATAGCTCGGATTTGTAATTTGTATCACAGACTCGCCCGTTGAACCAATAGGAATCTAGTAGGATACTCAGAAAAATTGGAATAATCGTACAATGCCAACATTTTAGACGAGGTCTTACATGCACTCAGATATCGATGCCACTGTCCCAGACAGGGTCTTACACGAATCAAAACGATGCCGATGTCCCAGACATGGTCTTACACGTAAAACTCATATCGATGCCAACGTCCCAGACGTGGTCTTACACATAATCAGAAATCAATGCCACTGTCCCAGACAGGGTCTTACACGAGTCTTAAATCAATGCCAACGTCCCAGACGTGGTCTTACATGATAACAACAGAACAGATGTCTATGTATTGACTTATTCAATCCTATCTATTCATAGGTTCGTACGGGACTTCTCGGACTTAATCACTATATCAAAGTATTCTCGAAATTCAAATGCATAATCTCTCATAAGCATTCAATATCATCATTAATCATATGAACAATTTCAATTGCATACATATACATTAATTTGCATAGTGACTTACCTCGGATTCGATATGTCGGAATGAAAACGGCTACTCGGTTATTTTCGCTTTCCCGCGATCTAAATCCGTTTTCCTCGGTTCTTGATCTAAACATGTTCAGAATTAACCCTTTTATCCATTAATTCATTCAATTCAATCCAAGGACACACATTTAGGGCTATTTGCAAATTAACCCTCATATTTGCATACTTTATCGATTTAGTCCATTTTTCTCAAAACATCAAATTCACAAAATCCACACATACACATGCTTAGTCGAATGAATATACATCTCATATAAGTCCACATTTTCCATCAAATTCACAAATTAGTCTTCCAAAATAATATTTTCACAATTTAGCGCTATTTAGCCAAATTTATCAAAACTTCAAGAACAAAACATGTTCATCTAACTCATATCTTTCATTTAACACCAAAATCATCAAAAATCTTAACATATCATCAATGGCATCTTATACAAACATTATCAATTCATCAAATTGAGACATAGGTTTGATAGCTCTCAAAGCAAGAATTACAAAAACGTAGAAATTATCAAAAATCGAAGACAAAACTCACCTTAATTTTGGCTTGCAAGTGCCGAATGCTTAGCTAAATTTTTCTTTCTTTTCTTTTGGTGTTTTTCGGCAATGAGGTGATAAAATAAAAATGATGATAATGGCTTGCTTTTTGTTTTCATTATAATAATTTAACATATAATAAAACAATATATATAACATATATTATAAACTTATAATCATATAAAATATGCATGTAATACATTTATTACCGTCCACTACCATAGAATTGGCTTAATTGCCACATAAGTCCTCACATTTATAAAGCCACAACACATTGGTGCTTTAACAAATAGCAAGCAACTTTCATATTTAATGCAAATAAATCCTTAGCTCAAATTAAACACACAAACAGACAAATTCACTTATGAAAATTTGCCACATGCTTATTCACATATTAATGGCACATAAAATAATATTAAAATATTATTCGGACTCAGATTTGTGGTCCCGAAACTAGTGTTCCGACTAGGGTATAAATCGGACTGTTACAATGGATTGGTTTATGCAGCTAGACGTCGGGAGAATGGTGACGCACCGGACGTCATAACCGATACGTTCCTTATTTTTGGTATGCCATTTATAGCTTTGATAGATATTGGATCTACACATTTATATGTTGCTAGTACTGTGTCTGGGACTTTGAGTATAGAATCTGAGGTTGCTTCTAGAGAAATGACTGTGATTAGCCCTTTAGGACAATCTGTAGTGGTGAACAAACTATTTAGGAATGTGCCTTTAGAAGTGCAAGGGATTGTTTTCCTGACTGACTTGATGGAGTTGCCGTTCGGCGAGTTCGACTTGATTTTAGGCATGGACTGGTTAGTTAAGTATCGAGCAAACATGGATTGTGCTGCTAAGCGCATGATACTGAAGACTCCCGAGGATAAGGAGGTGCTAATGATAGGTGATAGAAGGAATCACCTATCCAATGTAGTGTCTGCATTAAAGGCGGAAATGATGGTGCGAAAAGGGTGTGAGGCGTTCTTAGCTTTCATCAGTGCTTTGGAGGCTAAAGAATTGCCAGTAAGAGATGTTAGAACGATGAAAGAGTTCTCGGACATCTTCCCAGAAGAGCTTCCAGGGTTGCCTCTGGGTCGCGAAGTGGAGTTCGACATTAATCTACTTCCGGGAACAGCTCCGGTGTCCGTTGCCCCATATAGGATGGCGCCGAAGGACCTGGTAGAACTTAAAGCTCAGATTCAAGAACTGTTGGACCGCGGTTTTATCCGACCAAGTGTGTCTCCACGGGGAGTGCTTGTATTGTTCGTTAAGAAAAAGGACGGGTCAATGCGGATGTGCATTGACTACAAGCAATTGAATAGGTTGACGATTAAGAACAAATACTCGTTGCAAAGGATTGACGACCTGTTCAAATAAGTTGGCGCTTTAGTCTTCTCGAAGATAGATTTGAGGTCGGGGTATCACCAGTTAATGGTCAAGGAGGCAGATATTCACAAGACTGCTTTTCGAACTCGCTATGGACATTACGAGTTCTTAGTGATGCCGTTCGGGTTGACGAATGCACCAGCAGCATTTATGGATATGATGAACCGGGTATTCCAACCCTACTTGGATCGATTTGTCGTAGTGTTCATAGACGATATCTTAGTTTATTCAAGGACGGAGGAGGAGCATGATTTGTATCTTCGGATAGTTCTGCAGATTTTGAGAGAGAAGCAACTGTATGCCAAATTCAGCAAGTGTGAATTTTGGTTGAGGGAAGTTACCTTCTTGGGGCATGTTGTTTCCACCGAGGGGATTAGGGTTGATTCCCGAAAGATCGAAGCTGTTCTGGACTGGAAGCCGCCGAAGTCTGTAGTAGAAATTTGAAGTTTTCTTGGGTTAGCCGGGTACTGCAAAAGGTTCATTGAGGGATTCTTGTTGATTGCTGCACCATTAACCAAGTTGTTACGGAAAGGGGTACCGTTTGTTTGGGCTGATAAACAGTAGGAAAGCTTTGAGAAGCTAAAGAAGATTTTGACTGAGGCACCAGTGTTGAATCAGCCTGAGGCTGGGAATGAGTTTGTCGTCTATTGTAATGCATCACACACAGGGTTAGGATGTGTGCTAATGCAAGAAGGGAAGGTGGTAGCGTATGCGTCACGACAATTAAGACCATATAAAGTGAATTATCCCACTCATGATTTGGAGCTAGCTGTGGTAGTGTTCGCCTTGAAGATTTGGAGACACTACATGTATGGAGAAAAGTCGATTATTTACACCGATCATAAGAGCTTGAAATATCTCCTTACCTAGAGGGAGTTGAATTTAAGGCAGCAGAGGTGGTTTGAATTATTGAAAGACTATGACTGCTCGATCGAGTATCACCCGGGTAAAGCTAATGTAGTGGCGGATGCGTTGAGCCGTAAGATGATATCGGATTTGAGGGCAATGTTTGCTCATCTCAGTTTGTATGAAGATGGAAGCTTGTTAGCTGAGCTTCAAGTGCAGCATTCATGGGCAGGGCAGATTAAGGAAAAACAGTTGTCAGATGAATTGTTAAGTTCTCGATTTTAGCAAGTGGAAGGTAGTGAGACAGAAGATTTTGGTCTGAACAGTGAAGGGGTATTATGCTTCTGTGGAAAGGTTTGTATGCCGAAGGATCCTGAGTTGAGATAGATGATTCTGCGGGAGGAGCATAGTAGCCCATGCGCTATGCATCCCGGTGGGAGTAAGATGTATCGAGATTTGTGTGAACAGTTTTGGTGGCCAGGTCTGAAGCAATAAGTTACCGACTTCGTGGGCAAGTGTTTGACATGTCAACAAGTTAAGGCGGAACATTAGTTGCCTTCGGGGTTGCTACAACCGGTGAAGGTCCCACTATGGAAGTGGGAGAGGATAACAATGGACTTTGTTAGTGGGCTACCCCTAACGCCTACTAAGAAAGATTCAGTGTGGGTGATCGTCAATCGGTTAATGAAGTCTGCCCACTTCATACCGGTCTGGGTGGACTACTCGCTTCAGAAGTTGGCCAAGTTGTATGTGGCAGAAATCGTAAGGTTGCATGGGGTACCCGTGTCTATCATATTAGACAGGGATCCTAGGTTTACATCATGGTTCTGGAAGGCGTTACACGAAGCTTTGGGTACAAGACTGGATTTTAGCACAGCGTTTCATCCACAGACTGATGGTCAGTCAGAGAGAGTAATTTAGATTCTGAAAGACATGTTGAGAGGTTGTGTAATCGACTTCAGAGTTAGTTGGGAGGATTTCTTACCATTGGCAGAATTTACGTACAACAATAGCTATCAATCCAGTATTCAGATGGCACCCTACGAGGCATTGTAAGGTCGTAGGTGTCGTACCCCTACCTGCTGGACAGAGTTAGGTGAGCGACAGTTGTTGGGTCCGGAATTGGTCTTAAAGACGAAGGAAAATATTAAGTTGATCCGGGCTCGGTTGAAGGAAGCTTCCGATAGGCAGAAATCGTATACAGATCTGAAGCATAAGGAAATAGAATTCTCAGTGGGTGATCAGGTCTTCCTAAAAGTTTCACCTTGAAAGAAGGTTCTAAGATTTGGACGGAAAGGCAAGTTGAGCCCCAGATTCATCGGGCCTTACTGGGTGTTGAAACATGTGGGACCAATGACTTATCAACTTGAGTTACCTCCGGAGTTGAGTCAGATACATAATGTATTCTATGTTTCGTTGTTAAGGCGTTATCGTTCGGATCCATCTCACATAATGCCGGTGGAAGAAATTGAAGTGAGACCAGACCTGTCTTTTGAAGAAGAACCAGTGCAGATCTTAGATCCAGATGTTAAGGTGTTGAGAAGGAAGTTGGTTCTGTTGGTCAAAGTGTTATGGCGTAATCACAGTTCATAAAAAGCCACGTGGGAGCCAGAAGAGGCAATTCGACAGTAATACCCTCACCTTTTTTGATCAGGTAAATTTTGAGGTCGAAATTTCTGTAAGGGGTTAGAACTGTAACATCCTAGAATTAGGGGCTCTGCAATTTGCACTATTTCTTGCGTTTTGCTAGTTATGCTTGTTGTTTTGGTTTGTTTGGGGGTCTTGAGAAGGATCTAGTTCAAGCCAGAGCTTTGGTAAATTTTTCTCTTTAGGGCACTTTAGGGGGAAAGCTGGGGGGATGCAGGCCTTAGGTAAGATTGGTGGTATTTTGATGTCATAAGAAAGTTAGTGGCAAGGTGGTGTGGCGTCACTTGTAGGAGCAAAGGGGGAAGAGTTCGAATCTTATATGTTGCACAATGGAACTTTATTTTTGTGCTCAAGGTGGTGAAGGGTTGACATTCTGCTGGGACTCTTCTAGGAAGAGTTTGAATTGGTCAAATAATTCAAATGGTGGATGGAGAGGGCTTGGTGGAGAAAATCTAGGAGCAAATTAAGGGATGTGGTAGAGTGATGAAGTTGGCCGAAAGTGGGAGACTTGAGAAGGGGGAAATTCGGCCAAAGTGTAGGGGAGTATAGGGGGCCTTTTGAGTAGCAATTTCGGTAAGGGGAGAGTAGTGTGCCGTTTGTGTCAAGAGTGGAGAGGTGAGTTTTGTTTCTTAGCATTTTCGGTCGTAACATTTGGGAAGATCTTTGCTCTCTTTTCTTTACCGAAACCGTAAGTGACTATTCTCTTTTTTTTTTTCATTTCTTTTCTCTTCTCCCTCAAGTTTGGTAGCCGAAACTTCAATCTTCCCATCCTTCTCGTCTTTTCTTTTCTTCCTACTTTTCTTCTTCACCACAAGCCGACTTCTCTTGAAGCCACTCTTTGCCGAACCTTTCTCTTTTGATTTCCACCATAGCTGAACCTGCATACTTCTTCTTTACTTCTCTACCTTCGCCTTTAAACCGAAACCTCTACTTCTTTTGACTCTTGACTAGTTTTCTTCCATAGCAGATTTAGGTTCTTTCTTTACTTTTTATTTCTTTTATTCTCATTCTCTTTTCGCTGGCTGAATCTCCTATTGTACTACACTAAATCCATTTTTGTCACTTTTAACCGATCTTTGGGAAGCAAGGTGTTAGGGATCTTCTTGTCGGTTGATAGTTTCTTCAATCGGGTTGGATTGTGCAAGGTAAGGTTCTTCTATGTAGTTCATAATTCTTTTCGGTTCTTGTTCTTTTTCCTTTCTATCTAATTCACTCTAAAAGCCAAAAGTCTCACTCTATCTCTTCTTCCAAGGGCCGAATCTGTTGGAGTGCAAGCACACCCCTTTAAGCCTCTTCATAGTTTTGGAATCTCATAAGGAGGGTGGTAAGTTTATGTTGGCCGAATAAAGGAAGGCCTCTTTCATGTTTCGTTTAGGCCGAAAGGCCGTTTCTTTCCTATTTTGGAGCACCATTGCTAACTTGTGAGTTGTTAGGGATTCATCTGGAATCGCAAGCCGAATCTATTGGGACGATTTCTGAGCAGTCAAGGTAAGGAGTACCTCTTTCATTTTTTTACGGCCAGTTCTATTCGTTATACTCTGCCATAACCAAAACCCCTTTTGTTGGACAACCATTGTTCTCTCTGAAAGTACTGTACTGATCAAAGATTCTCTTCATGGATGCGAGTGCTAGCCAATCTAAGGAGGGGAGTGGACTCGTAGTCTCTACTCCTAAGTTCAAACGACGTGCTGTGTCGGCGGTTCGAGACTTTCCACCGGGTTGTGGTAGAGAGCCAACATCTGTTTGGGATAGGCAGATAGTGGTTATTCTCGCTAGTGAAGGTAGCAACGATCAGGAGTGTTTAGTCCTTCACGTAATCAGGTGTGTAATTTTCACACCATCTTTTGTGTGATTATTAAATAGTATGTGAATTGTTTAAAAGTCGAAACATCTGTAATAGCTGTTGGTAAAATTTCGTTTCCTTTATTTAAACTTACTTTAATTTGGGTATTTGTTATGTAATAAGGCCTCCGGGATTTTATAATTTGGTTTTCGACTTATTACGGTGATTATTGCTTTTATGAAATGTTAAGTTAGGAGTTTTTTAAACAGAATGAAAACAAAAATTTCTTTTAATAATGACACACGGATAACAAGCAAATAAATATTTAAATTCGGAAATTTCCTTAGAACCACAAACATTGTTTTCAAAATGTCACGTTTCTGAAGACCACTAGCTTCGGTTTTTTGTATCGCAAAACCAGTTTTCGATTGTCAGCATTTTAATAGAAGTTTTTAAGAAAACCATAAAGCTAAATTCGATTTTCAAAATGAAAGCCAAAGTGCGAAGTTTTTAAAATGCAAAGTTTCTTCTTAAACCAATCTTTCCATGTGACATACCAGATCCGGTCATAGTGTTTAGGCTGGGTTTGGGGTGTTACACTGAGACACGCCCGTGTGCCTCACCCGTGGTCGACACTGACTTGCACCACACGGCCAGTCACACGCCCGTGTGTCCAGCTCGTGGTCGAAACTGACTTGTTTTGAAAGCAACCACGAAGGACATGGTCAAGCCACACGCCCGTGTGCTCAACCATGTGGGCAAATAAAGGCCATTTTCAAAGCCAATTTGTCACCCACACTTTGGTTATACCTACAAGCAAAATTAAGCATCATACCTAGCATCAAATGCAACCAAAACATACCAAAATGACCATCTTTTCTATCCATTCAAGAACATTTCAAACACACTAACTTATGTGCCATTTAGTTCAATCTAATCACAAACATTTCTAAGCATAATCCATCCACAAACTTACCAATTCATTATAGCATATTTTCATCTATAATATATCAACTTTGCATCACAAAAAATAGATCAAATATTACCATTTGCACATCTATTTACAAGCCATATCACATAGCTTATATATACAACTCAAAACATTAACCATTCCAACTAGACTATACATGCCATCCTTAAATATGTACACATTCAAAAGGTGCCAAAATAGAGATTGATAGTGTGATGATGATCCTCGATGATCCCTGGGCCTTCTGTAGCTTTAACGATCTATAAAACAATGCAAACACACACAAAGTAAGCTTTCAAAAGCTTAGTAAGCCTTATACAAATAAGCTTTACATATAACATACAAAATCATATCAAATACAAGATCATTAATATTTCTTAATTGCAAATTCATAATTCTTCTTTGGTTCATTTGTTTAGCCATTGCTTACAAACAATTCATACCTCAAAGTATCTCTTTTTCTCATACCACAATCATACATATATCACATTTGTCTCAACAAGTCTAGGCACATATATCACTTGTGCACATTCACATGCTTACCTTTCACACTCAGTCATAGCATACACTTCAAACATACCTGAAACGATCACACATTATACATAGCCTTTCTTTTCTCGGATTGCCCACTGAACCATTGATAAACCATAATATGCACATATTTTAATCTCACATTTGGCATACTTTTGGATGATTTATCCCTTGATTTGATGAATTTGATGCTCTTAATCTATTAATTTCATGTTTTATACTCAGGAGAGTTTAGGGAGTTAAAAAGAACGAGAAACGGGCCAAAAACGAAGAAAATGGACCAACGTAAGAAATCCACACGGCCTAGAGTTTGCCACATGGCAGTGCCACTTTAGCAGACTCAAACACAGCCTAGGGCTTGATTCACATAGACGTGTCCCTGCATTGACCTATTTTAATTTCACTCAGATTAAGATACTTGTGGGCCAAGTAAGGAATCTCAAAAGCCTATAAACACCTGAGAGGGCAACCTAAAAGAGGAGTTGGACAGAAGGCCTCTGTCGAAGGCCGAGGAGCGAAGCTAGAGAGGGCCGAACTGTGGGATTTACTCGAAAACAGCCAGTTGATCCATCTCAAGTGATAAATTGTAATATATACATATTATAATCCCACATTTAGCATACTTCTGGATGATTTAAGCCTTGAATTGTGGAAATTGGTGCTCTTAATCCTTTAATTTCATGTTTTATACTTAGGAAAGCACCAGAGGATGAAAAGAATGAGGAACAGGCCTAAAACGGAGAAAATGGGCCAAATTACGAAATCGACACGGCCTGGGCCCAAGACCACACGGCCGTGCCTACTTAATAGACCCGACCACGACCTGGATACGATTCACATTGGCGTGTGCCATGGGCGTGTCCCTGCCGTGACAAAGAGGAATTTCATTCGGAATAGGGTACTTAGAGGCAAAGAAAGCCATTCCAAAAGCCTATATAAACACCATAGAGGCCAACCTTCAGGGGGCATCCAGTTAGGCCGAAGAGCCAAGCCAGAGAGGCCAAAATTGTGGAATTTACTCGAAGAAAGCCAGTTGATTCATCTCAAGAAGCCAGAATCATACTCAAGACGGAAGATCTTCCCTTCAATTTCCTTCAGGGGGTTTTAGGGTTTTTCTTATGTTTTGTTTTATATTTTCTTCTGAGATGTATTCTTTTATGATTATGAACTAAACCCCTCAAATACCTGAGGGGGATGAAACCTAAGACGAATCTTGTTATTGTTTTCTGAACTATATGATAAATTCTTGATTTATTCTTAATTATGTGTTCTTAATTCTTGTTTTAATATTTTAGGATATTGATTCAAGTATTGATGTGCTTAGGCAGAGGAGGAATAGACCTTGTCTAAGAGTATATCTAGCATAATTAAGCGGATTTGATCGCAACCCTAAAGATAGGATGATGAAAATCTACCGGATTAGGGTCAAACCTAATATGGGAGTCCATAGATCGAGTTAATGTAATTCTAGGGGTTTTAATTAGAAAGAGATTTCAATTAATCAACTTAGGGTTAGACGATAGTAGCCTCGAGAGAGGTATTAATATACATTAGGGAACCCTACGGACCAAGTCAAGTGAATAAATCGTCTGGTTCAGAGTTAGATAACAAGTGAAGTCTAGGAAACAGATCCAATCCTACTGAAAGGATGGACGAGAATAATCCACCACTGCATGATGTGGGGGAAAATAATGCTCCACGTACAATGTTTAATTATGCTAAACCGCATTTAACAGGAGCAGAATCGAGTATTGTTAGGCCTGCTATAACTGCTAACAAATTTGAATTAAAGCCTAACACAATACAAATGGTTCAACAATTTGGTCAATTTGATGGTTTGCAGGACGAAGATCCAAACACGCATATAGCTAACTTTTTAGAGTTTTGTGATACCTTCAAAATAAATGGCGTTTCTGATGATGCCATACATCTTCGGTTATTCCCTTTTTCATTAAGGAATAAAGCCAAACAATGGTTAAACTCGTTACCACGAGGATCAATCACTACATGGGAACAGATGACCGAAAAGTTTTTATTGAAATACTTCCCACCGGCCAAAACGGCCAAATTACGGAATGATATCTCTTCTTTTGTGCGGATGGATTTAGAGACATTATACGACGCATGGGAGAGATACAAAGATCTCTTGAGAAGGTGTCCACACCATGGTCTACCCTTGCGGGTACAAGTCCAAACATTCTATAATGGTGTAAACTCCTCAACGAGACAACTTATCGATTCAGCAGCCGGTGGAACTCTAAACAATAGAACTCCTGTAGCAGCCTACGAGTTCATTGAGGAGATGTCACTGAATAATTATCAGTGGCAGGTTACAATGACGAAACCGACAAAATCCGCCAGAGTTTACAACCTCGATGCGATAACCACACTATCAACACAGGTAGAGATGATGAATAAAAAGATTGATAGTTTGTGTTCCTCGCAGGCACATCCAGTCATGCAGTGCGACGCAAGTGGAACCGTGGCGAATCCTGAGTACCCACCCTACCAACCAGAAACAGAGAGCAAACAGATGAATTACATCGGTAATAATTTCAGACCTAATAATAACCCCTATAGTAATACTTACAATCCAAGTTGGAGGAACCACCCAAATTTTTCATGGGGAGGTTAAGGAAATCAAGGAAATCAAAGGCAACGACCTCCTCAAAACTCCCAAAATCAGCCCTATCCACAAGAGAAGAAGCCAATACTCGAAGAGATGCTGACAAAATTTATGGCAAACACGAAAAATCGTTTCGAAGAAACTGGGAGAAAACTTAAAGATCAACAAGTTTCAGTTGAAAAACTTACTGAGTCATTCGAGGAGCTCTCTAAGTCGGTTGGATTACTTACTAAGATGATCTACGAAATACGGGTAGAGATTTTTTCTAAAGGAACAGAACAGGTAAAAGCAGTTACGCTGAGAAGTGGAAAAGAGTTAGTCGAACCAAAGAGACCACACGAAGATAACAAAACAAAAGATAATGGGGTAGAGGACATAAATCCAATACGCGAAGAAAGTAAACCACCAATCCCGTATCCAGTAAAGTCAAAGAAAGAAAGATTAGATGCCCAATACGGTAAGTTTCTCGAACTTTTTAAACAAATACATATTAACTTACTTTTTGTTGAAGCTATTTCAAAGATGCCGACGTACGCAAAATTCTTAAAGGAACTCCTGACGAATAAAAGGAAGCTAGAAGAAGTGTCGATGGTGGAACTTAATGAAGAATGCTCAGCCATCCTCCAAAACAAGTTACCAACCAAATTAAAAGACCCAGGAAGTTTTACTATCCCTTCTTTAATTGGTAACCTGAACATTAAGAAAGTATTAGCTGATCTAGGTGCCAGTATTAATTTAATGTCTTATAAAATGTTTAAACAACTAGATCTTGGGGAACCAAAACCCACTAGGATGAGTATTCAGCTAGCTGATAGATCCATTAAATATCCTAGAGGAGTTATCGAAGATGTCTTGGTAAAAATTGACAAATTTATTTTCCCTGTTTATTTTGTTGTGCTAGACATGGATGAAGACATTAACGTTCCTTTAATTTTAGGACGTCCCTTTTTAGCTACTGCTAGAGCTGTTATCGATGTAGGTGATGGTAAACTTGTATTAAGGATAGGCGATGAGGAAATTATTTTTCAAATTTATGATGCCATGCGATACTCTAAAGAACAAGATGATTCTTGTTATTTTGTTGATACTACTGATCATATCATTCAATATTCATTACAGGAAATCATCCATGACGACACGATGGAACTGTGTTTGGCTCAAGAAGAGGGGGGAGAAGATGAAGGCGAAAAGATGAACTTGAATACATCTTCATTTAGACAAATAAAAGAAGAAAGCATTGAAGACAATGATGAATTAAAATAGAAAACCTCCATTGATGAGCCACCCAATCTGGAATTGAAACAATTGCCAACACACTTGGAATACGCATTCCTTTGGGGAAAATTCTACGCTACCGGTTATTATCTCTTCAGAATTAAAACCCAAGGAAAAAGAGGAGTTGATATAGGTTCTAAGAGAACTTAAAAGGGCCATAGCTTGGAAAATCTCTGACATCAAAGGAATAAGCCCATCGTTCTGCACCCACAAAATTCTAATGGAAGAAGAATACAAGCCGTGTGTGCAACCCTAGAGACGGTTAAACCCCAACATGAAAGAAGTGGTCAAAGTCGAGGTAATTAAACTTCTAGATGCAGGAATAATTTATCCTATTTCTGATAGCACCTGGGTAAGTCCTGTGCAGGTAGTTCCAAAGAAAGGAGGTATGACGGTAGTACCCAACGAAACGAACAAGTTGATCCCCACAAGAACGGTTACAGGTTGGAGAGTCTGTATAGACTATAGAAAGCTGAACGATGCCACCAGAAAGGATCACTTCCCTCTACCCTTCATAGATCAAATGTTAGAGAGACTATCCGGGCATATGTACTACTGCTTCTTGGATGGACTCTCCGGCTACTTCCAAATCCCCATAGCTCCTGAAGACCAAGAGAAGACAACATTTACATGCCCATACGGTACGTTTGCTTATCGTAAAATGCCTTTTGGATTATGTAATGCACCTGCTACTTTTCAGCGCTGCATGTTGGCAATCTTTGACGAACTCATGGAAGACAACATGGAGGTATTTATGGATGATTTCTCGGTATTCGGTAATTCTTTCCATCTTTGCCTTAAAAATTTAAAACGAGTTCTAATGAGATGTGTGGAAACAAACCTTGTTTTGGATTGGGAAAAATGTCACTTTATGGTTAGAGAAGGGATTGTGTTAGGACATAAGATTTCTAGTAAAGGGATTGAGGTAGATAAAGCAAAAGTTGAGACCATAGAAAAATTACCTCCCCCTAGTTCAGTTAAGGCTATTAGAAGTTTTTTAGGACATGCAGGGTTCTATAGAAGATTTATTAGATATTTTTCTAAAATAGCTAAGTCATTGACAAAATTACTAGAAAAATATGTTCCTTTCAATTTCAATCAGGAATGTTCAGATGCGTTTAATGTCCTTAAGGAAAAATTAACAAATGCTCCAATTATAATTGCACCTGATTGGAACTTGCCCTTTGAACTAATGTGTGATGCAAGTGATTTTGCAGTAGGTGCAGTTTTGAGACAACGAAGAGACAAGCATTTTTAACCAATTTACTACGCTAGCAGAACATTAACACCCGCACAAGAAAACTACACCACCACAGAGAAAGAATTGCTAGTTGTAGTTTTGCTTTTGATAAATTTAGGCAGTACCTAATTTCGTCTAAAGTTGTCGGTTATACTGACCATTCAGCTCTGCGTTATCTTTTAAACAAACTTGATGCAAAACCTAGACTCATACGATGGATTTTACTCTTACAGGAATTTGACTTGGAAATACAAGATAAGAAGGGAGCTGAAAATCTTGCAGTAGATTACCTCTCTAGACTTGAAAATCCACATACCAAAGAACTCGATGAAAGCGAGATAAACGATTCGTTTCCCGAAGAACGACTCTTTTCTATAACACATTCTGAGGTACCATGGTTTGCAAATTTTGTGAATTATTTAGCAACTAACATCTTACCAAAAAGATTAATACATCACCAAAAGAAGCGATTCTTTGCTGATGTGAAAAATTATTTTTGGGAAGATCCCTTTCTTTTCCACATATGTGCAGATCAGGTAATTTGAAGATGCGTTACAAAGGCAGAAGCAAGCAAAATCTTGGAACATTGCCATTCAGGACCGTCAAGAGGACACTATAGTGGTATTAAAACAGAACACAGAATACTCGAATCAGGTTTCTATTGGCCCACTTTATTCAAAGATGCCAACAAGTATGTTACCTCGTGTGATAAATGCCAAAGAACAGGTAATATTTCTAAACATGATGAAATGCCTCAAACATATATGCTGTCATGTGAAATATTTGATGTATGGGGTACTGATTTTATGGGACCATTCCCTAGTTCATTTGGAAACAAATACATCCTAGTGGCAGTTGATTACATGTCAAAATGGGTAGAAGCGGAAGCTTTACCTACCAATGATGCTAAGGTAGTAGTTAAATTTCTCAAGAAACTGTTTTCTCAATTTGGAACACCTAGAGCCATCATTAGTGATAGGGGTACTCACTTCTGTAATACTCAATTTGAAAAGGTACTAAAGAAATATGGAGTATACCACAGGACTGCTACCCCATATCATCCTCAAACCAGCGGACAAGTTGAAGTAGCAAACCGAGAACTTAAGCGCATCCTAGAAAAGACGGTTGAATCGAATAGAAAAGATTGGGCATTAAAAGTAGATGATGCTTTATGGGCCTATAGAACAGCATTTAAAACACCTTTAGGGACATCCCCATACAAACTTGTATATGGGAAAAGATGTCATCTACCATTCGAGTTAGAACACAAAGCTTTTTGGGCCATAAAATTTTTAAATTTTGATCTTAGAACTGTAGGAAAGAAAAGAATGATGCAGATAAACGAGCTAGATGAATGGAGAGCTGAGGCCTACGAGAACTCAAAACTATACAAAGAGGCAACAAAGCGACGTCACGATTCTCGCCTAAAGAAGTCAAAACAATTCGAAGTTGGGGACTTGGTCCTACTATACAACTCAAGGCTCAAATTATTCCCGGGGAAGCTGAAATCAAAATGGTCAGGCCCATTCATGATTAAAAACATTTTTCCATACGGCACAATTGAGGTAACTCACCCCACTAAGGGCACATTCAAGGTAAATGGTCACCGACTTAAAATTTATAATGGTGCAGATTTTGGAGATATGAGAGAGGAGCTTTTGCTCCATGAACCTTATTTTAGAACCGAAATCAGGGAAAGTCTAGATTAAGACTATAAACAAGCGCTTCTCAGGAGGCAACCCGAGCACTAATTCACTAACATTTTATTTTTATTTTTATTTTTATTTTTACTTTTATTCAGCATCTAACTCCATACTAATTCAGTCTAATAAAAGCGCAGGTTTAAAACCACACGGCTTTGAACACGGACGTGCCCATGGCCATGTGGAAGACAGGGGACGAACCACAGTCGTGCCAGCAGCCGTGCACAAACAGGGACGAATGGTTTTTCCTAACACGGGCTACGATACCATACCACGCCCTTGCAAACCTCCCATGCGAGGTTACTGACTTGTTAAGCACGGGCCAAACACGGCCGTGCCCATCGACCGTGCAAAGATACTGACTTCCCAACTACGGGCAGAACCCGCCCGTGTCTTACAACCGTGCGAGGTTAGTGACTTGTCGAGCACGGGCTAAACACGCCCGTTTAAACCAACCGT
Source organism: Gossypium australe (assembly GCA_005393395.2). Classification (NCBI taxonomy): domain Eukaryota; kingdom Viridiplantae; phylum Streptophyta; class Magnoliopsida; order Malvales; family Malvaceae; genus Gossypium; species Gossypium australe. The sequence goes on from CM016619.1 coordinate 123,974,054, forward strand.
GTGAATAAACACACGGGCGTGTCATTTGCAACACGGCCGTGGCAAATCCACCTGAACGCGCCTAAAATCCGAAATCGCGAAAAACACGGGCATTTAAAACAAAAATCTAACCGCCGCTTTCCCAAAACCTAACCTAAAATCAAATTTCAGCAGACTTCCTCCCAAATCCAGCCACACCCACATCCTCCTCCACCCCAAAACTCTTCTTCTTGCCTTTCTCACCAAAAAACCATCCAAAAACCGCCCGTACGCCCGCACCACAGCCGTGCTACCGAACGCACACGCCCCTGCCACCACCATGTTCGTGCTACAACTCGTGCCATCGTCGTGCTCCGACCGTGCTCGATCCTTTTACACCCTCCCTGGTTCCTTTTTCTTGACTTAAAACTTGACAAACATTATGATACTTCTCTTTATTTTCATCTTTTGTTTAGATTTAGTATTAAAAGCATTGGTTGTTATTTAGATTACATGTTCATTTTAATATTTAGGAATAAATTCTTGCATTTTAGAACTAATAAGATTGATACATTCCTTTGCTCACTGCTGTCAAATAATTTCTGCTTAAGATTCTAACTTTTCAAAATTTTGCTTGATTTAGCATGACATATTCTGGCTAGATTGTTGTTGAGGCTTGATAAAAAAGAACTTGCTTTATATTTGATTACAAATTTCAGGTACAAATGTCATCATCACGACCAAAACAATCCATCGCCGCCCCAAGCAAGAAAAGAAAGAGGCTCGGGTCATCATCCGCAAGTGCTTCTTTCAAGCTACGACACCCATTCCTCCGATTTTCTCAAGCAGCTCAGGAAGAGCATTACAAGGAAATTCAGGATAGAACCCTAGGCACTGGTAGGTGCATCGATTGGAACGCAATAGAACAAGTCGAGCTCGCAACTGATATTCTAGCCTTTCTCTCAACTGACCCGTGGGAGGAGTTTTTCTCAATCATTGAGCCCACATACTTGGAGCTCACACTAGAATTCTGCACCACCTTCACACTGCAGACAGTGATGGCACAGTTCGACGACCCGGGTACCATCCAATTCCGTTTAGGGGGCACGGTACGTCAACTGAGCGTACCATAATTCGGCTTGGCACTCGGACTGTATACACCAGGATTCATAGAAGAAAACCCACTCTCCGGGTTAAATCACCAGCTCCACTGCACTCTGCTCAACTGCTGGCACAACCTAGGTCCCACCACAAACAGCTACGACCCCAGTCGCTCTAAGGCGACAGCTCTTCTCCCACCTCTAAGGTATATTCACGCCATTCTCGCTCACACTATCACAGAATGACGTGAGAGCACCGACGTGGTAAACAAGCACGATGTCTACTACCTATCGTGCATGGCAGAAGGGCACATTTTCGACTTTGCATACTTCACCGCATGTGCAATTCAGCACCAGACAGAACCACACAGGAAGGGGATTTTGTCAATGGGGCCGTATATCACAAGGCTAACTCAATACTTTGGCCTCCTCCACACCGAGAAGTAGATTTCCTCACTTACACTGATCGACCACATGGTACCTCAAGGCATCTAAATGATGCTACACATGAGGATGATTCAACATTGTCGAGGGACCGACCCTCCTCAATACCGATTAGTGACCTCCTCAGCTGAAGGGGAGCCCGAGGACATTACTGATAATGTCCCACCACCATCACAGGAGGCACCGATTCCGAGTCAGCGGCCCTCCCATGCGGTGACTTCATTGGCGGATATCTCTACACGCCTAGACCAGTTTGAGCAATATTTCATTGACAACACTCGACGTTTTGATGGGATAGAGGCTACTCTTCAACAGATATGCCAGCACTTCCATATCTCATCAGCAGAACTACCACAGGACCTGGCCGATGATGAGGACCTTTGAGTCCTTTTATCTAGATTTTCTTTTTAAGTTTTATTTTTTTATTTTCTCGTTATTTTAATTTGTCTTAAGTTTGAACATTTTTCATCATACATTGACAACCTTTATTATGAGTATCATCAACATCTAACCCTCGAGTATTCCTAACATTTATCTAATTACGCCCCCAAACAATTTCTAACTGATGACTTAGCAGTTTCAAAAACATCACTAGGAAGCAATTCACCACTACACAAGTCATCAGACAACACGACCTCTACCATCCTCCAAGGAAATCATCCACTAATTCAGGGAATGCCACTTTCTCACCTCTATTTTAATTTTGCATATTGACTGTCATTATCCATCTTTGTACATTGAGGGCAATGTACATCTTAAGTGTGGGGGGGTAAAAGTGTCAAACTTTTTGCATTATTCTCAAATCCCTGAATTTAGTCTTGTTTTTAAGTAAATTTTTCATATTACTAATTAGGATGAAATTTCTGATAATTTATGATTTTTATTGACATGTTTTAGATTAAGTCATTCATAATTGTGCACTGATGATTAAATTTTAAAGATACTAGAGAATTAAGCATGATAAGTCTAATTTTCAGAATAGAAATTGTTACTAGGTTATTAACCTAAATTTGAATACTGCCTTGAAATTTGAAATTTATGAGATTGATGTTAAAACACCTATAATATTTGTGAGATTTTGAGCCTTATAGAGCATATATTCTTTTTCTTGCTCAAATCTTGATTATGAGTGTGTCAACTTTGAACCGTTATTCTAGAACTTGCCTCGTTTATACATGTTGAGACCACATTCATGATTTGATATACAGAGATGATAAAGGCACCTAGGATTTAACCCACTCACTCCACTAAAAAGCCTACCTTCATAAATTAACCCCTAGTAAACCCCGCTGATCCTAACAACCCTTTTTATTGGCTCACCTACTAATAACCCAAAAAAAAAACCCTTTGTATTTGTTATCAACCATTCTTTTGACTACCCTTTAATCGAGATATGACTTGATTAGTTACCGAGTTATATTATGCTATGAGTTAAATTCATCCTTTATTATTAGTTTGTTCTTAAAAATAATAATAATAATAACTTGAAGTATATTCAGTATTAGTGGTGAGCTTATACAGTTAAAGTTTATTTTCCGAAAGAAAAGCTCGTATTGTTAGGATTATTATTTTTAGTTAATGTAAATATTGTTTTAGTATTCTTACGTGGGTACTTGTCAATTCAATCTCGATTCTGACCTTCTAATTTCAACCTTTATCCACACCTTAACCCTAGCCCCGTTACAACCCTAACAAAGACCTTTTGATCTGTTTATCATCTCATTTTACAGTGGTGGAGATTTGATTTTCAAGCAAGCCTATGGGATTAACTTTTCAAGTTCGACATATGAGTGCTTCTTTTCCTAACCCTTAAACACTTTGAGTGATTTGAGTGAATCTTTTAGTGAGGATGTCAACTTTTGTCAATTTCGAATTGAAAGTAATTATTCAGATAAGGGGAGACACCTACGTTTTCGAATTACAAATAAATGACTTATCATTGTTTGAATCTTTAGGACTCTTTGAATTGAATTATCCATGTATAAATTATCTATGAATTATGATAAGGCATTGTTGATAGAAATTGTGAATTATGAAAAGTTTGTTTTAATTGTAAGTTGAGAATTTTGCTTGAGGACAAGCAAAAGCTTAAGTGTCGGGGTATTTAATAAACCGTAATTATAACATATTTTAATCCCACATTTAGCTTGTTTTTGGATGATTTATCCCTCAATTAATGTAAAAAGTTACTCTTAAATCCTTTCTTTTCATGTCTTATACCCAGGAAAGCACCCGAGGATGAAAAGAACACAAAATGGGCCCAAAACGGAGTAAATGGGCCATATCACGAAATCCACACGGCCTAGCCCAAAGAGCACACGGCCGTGCCTTGACGAGCATCTAGAACACGGCCTCACCCCGATTTACACGGCCGTGCCTCGACTTAGAAATCCGAACACGGCCTGAAGACGAGTCATACGGGCGTGTGACATAGCCGTGCCCCTGTTGTGGACTTAGACAATTTCAGTCGAAAAAGGATACTGAGGGAGAAAGAATCGCATTCCCAGAGCCTATAAATACCCCTTAAGTACCACCGTTGAAGGGCCTCGAGCTAGGCCAAGAAGCCAAGCCGGAAAGATCAGAATTAAGGGAATTACTCGAAGTTAGCCAGTTGATCTATCCCAAGATGCTGGAATTCTATTCAAGACGGTGAATTTGTCCATCAATTCCTTCAAGGAGTTTTAGGGATTTCTTATGTTTTGTTTTATCTTTTCTCTTGAGATGTTTTCTTTATTTGTTATGAACTAAACCCCTCAGATACCTAAAGGGGATGAAACCTAGATGAATCTTGTTATTTGTTCCTGAATTATATGATAAATACTTAGTTTGTTCTTAATTATGCATTCTCAATCCAAATTTGATGTGCCTAGGTGGAGGAGGAATAGACCCTGCTTAAGAGTAGATCGAGTATAATTAAGCGGAGTTGATCGAACGCCTAGAGATAGGGTTACGAGATTTTGTCGGATTAGGGTGAAACCTAATATGGGAGTCCATGGATCGATTTACTGCTATTCTAGGGGGTTATTATAAGAGAACGAGAGTTCCACTAATTAACCTAGGGTTAGACGTTATTCGCCTCGAGAGAGGGTTTAATATACGTTAGGGAGTCCTACGGATCAAACTAAGTGAATAAATCGTATGGTTCAGTGTTAAATAACAAGTGATGTTTAGGTGGATTCGTTTTATAAATTTTAAAGCTCTGATTTCAGCGTTCAACTCTAGAGAACAAGATGATTCTTGTTATTTTATTGATGACAATGATCATTTTATTCAAGATTCTTTGCAGGAAATCATACAGAACGACACGATGGAACTGTGTCTTACTCAAGGTGAGGGGGAAGATGATGATACAGATGAGTTGAAGTCTAATACATCTACCTCTAGACAAAAGAAAAAAGAGGGCATTGTAATCAATGATGAACTAAAACAAAAACCCTCTATTGATGAGCCACCGAAATTGGAATTAAAACAGTTGCCAAAACACTTAGAATATGCATTCCTCGGGGATAATTCTATGCTACCAGTAATTATCTCTTCAGAACTGGAACCCAAAGAGAAAGACGAGTTGTTAAAGGTACTAAGGGAACATAAAAGAGCCATAGCTTGGAAAATTTCTGACATTAAAGGAATAAGCCCATCGTTTTGCACCCACAAAATTTTAATAAAAGATGAGTATAAACCATGTGTGCAACCTCAAAGACGATTGAATCCCACCATGAAAGAAGTTGTTAAAGATGAGGTAATTAAACTCCTAGATGCTGGAATAATTTATCCTATTTCTGACAGTACTTGGGTAAGTCCTGTGCAGGTCATTCCAAAGAAAAGAGGCAAGACTGTTGTAGCCAACGAAAAAGAATGAATTAATTCCTACAAGAATAGTCACAGGTTGGAGAGTCTGTATTGACTATAGAAAGTTGAACGACGCCACCAGAAAAGATCACTTCCTTTTGCCCTTTATTGATCAGATGCTGGAAAGATTATCTGGGCTTATGTACTACTGCTTCTTGGACGGACACTCTGGCTACTTCCAAATCCCAATAGCCCTTGAGGATCAAGAGAAGACAACATTCACATGTCCATATAGTACGTTTGCTTATCGTAGAATGCCTTTTGGATTATGTAATGCTCTTGCTACTTTTCAGCACTACATTCTGGCTATATTTGATGAACTTGTGGAAGACATTATGGAGGTATTTATGGATGATTTTTCAGTATTTGCTAATTCTTTTCATCTATGCCTTAAAAATCTAAAACGAGTTCTAATGAGATGTGAGGTGATAAACCGTAATATAAACATATTTTAATCCCACATTTAGCATAGTTTTGGATGATTTATTCCCTGAATTGTGTAATTTGGTGCTCTTAATCCTTTGTTTTCATGTTTTATACTTAGGAGAGCACTAGAGGATGAAAAGAACGAGAAACGGGCCTAAAACTGAGTAAATAGGCAAAATCACGAAATTGACACTGCCTGGGCCCAAGACCACACGGCCGTGCCACCTTAACAGACCCGAACACGGCCTGGCCATGATTCACACGAGCGTGTGCCATGGGCGTGTCACTGTCGTGACAAAGAAGAGTTTCATTCGGATTAGGGTACTTAGAGGCAAAGAAAGCCATTCCAAAACCTTAGATAAACACCCTAAAGGCCAACCTTCAGGGGGTCCAGTTAGGCATCCAATTAGGCCGAAGAGCCGAGCCAAAGAGGCCAGAATTGTGGAATTTACTCGAAGAAAGTAGTTGATTCATCTTAAGAAGCCAGATTCATACTCAAGACGGAGGATCTTCCCTTCAATTTCCTTCAGGGGGTTTTAGGGTTTTTCTTATGTTTTGTTTTATATTTTATTCTGAGATGTATTCTTTAATAATTATGAACTAAACCCTTCAAATACCTGAGGGGGATGAAACCTAAGACAGATCTTGTTATTGTTTTCTGAACTATATGATAAATACTTGATTTGTTCTTGATTATGTGTTCTTAATTCTTGCTTTGATATTTCAGGATATTAATTCAAGTACTAATGTGCTTAGGCAGTGGAGCAAAAGTCTCTGTTTAAGAGTAGGTTGAGCATAATTAAGCGAAGTTGATCGCAACCCTAGACATAGGATGACGAAAATTTACCGGATTAGGGTCAAACCTAATATGGGAGTCCATAGATTGAGTTAATACAATTCTAGGGCTTTTAATTAGAAAGAGATTTCAATTAATCAACCTAGGGTTAGACGTTAGTAACCTCGAGAGAGGTATTAATATAACTTAGGGAATCCTACGGATCAAGTCAAGTGAATAAACTGTCTGGATCAGAGTTAAATAACAAGTGAAGTCTATGTGGATTCTTCCTCGGGTATTGTATCAATCAATTGGTTTTTCCCACAAGTATTTTCCCAAATTCATTCTTTTTGTCTTAGCATCTTTAGCTTAATAGTTAGTTAATTTTAGATTTAATAAATAATTCACTTTTAATTTAGGCTAAATAATAAAAAGAAAGTAAGTATTAGTACTTTTGGTTCCTTTGGGTTCGACAATCTGGTCTTGCCACTAAGCTATACTACTGTTCGATAGGTGCACTTGCCTCCATCATTGTCATAGTTAGTTTCTAGGCTCTATCATTCCCTTTATAAATTTTTAAGACTCTGACATAACGACCAAGTTTTTGGCTTGATCGTTGTGTCAGAGTCTAAAAAATTTATATAAAGTGATTGAGCCTAAAAACTAACCATGACAACGATTGAGGCAAGCTCACCTATCGAACAGTAGTATAGTTTAGTGGCAAGACCGAATTGTCGAACCCAAAGGAACCAAAAGTACTAATACTAACTTTCTTTTTATTATTAAGCCTAAAATAAAAGTGAATTGTTTATTTAATCTAAAATTAACTAAGTACGCTAAAGATGCAAAGACAAAGAGAATGAATTGGGGAAAATACTTGTGGGAAAAACCAATTGATTAAGACAATACCCGAGGAAGAATCCACCTAGACTTCACTTGTTATTTACCTCTGAACCAGACGATTTATTCACTTGACTTGATCCGTAGGATTCCCTAATTTATATTAATACCTCTCTCGAGGCTACTAACGTCTAACACTAGGTTGATTAATTGAAATCTCTTTCTAATTAAACCCCTAGAATTGCATTAACTCGATCTATGGACTCCCATATTAGGTTTGACCCTAATCCGACAGATTTTCGCCATCCCATGTCTAGGGTTGCGATCAACTTCACTTAATTATGCTAGATCTACTCTTAAACAGGGACTTTTGCTCCACTGGCTAAGTACATCAATACTTGAATTAATATCCTGAAATGTCAAAGCAAGAATTAAGAACAGATAATCAAGAACAAACCAAGTATTTATCATATAGTTTAGAAAACAATAACAAGATCAATCTTAGGTTTCATCCCCCTCAGGTATTTGAGGGGTTTAGTTCATAATTATAAAAGAATACATCTTAGAAGAAAATATAAAACAAAACATAAGAAAAACCCTAAAACCCCCTGAAGAAAATTGAAGGGAAGATCCTCTGTCTTGAGTATGAATTTGGCTTCTTAAGATGAATGAACTGGCTTTCTTCGAGTAAATTCCACAATTCTGGCCTCTCTGGCTCGGCTCTTCGGCCTAACTGGACCCCCTGAAGGTTGGCCTCTAGGGTGTTTATATAGGCTTTTGGAATGGCTTTCTTTGCCTCTAAGTACCCTAATTCGAACGAAACTCTTCTTTGTCACGACAAGGACACGCCTATGGCACACGCCCGTGTGAATCGTGGCCAGGCCGTGTTCGGGTCTGTTAAGGTGGCACGGCCGTGTGGTCTTGGGCCCAGGCCATGTCGATTTTGTGATTTGGCCCATTTACTCTATTTTAAGCTCGTTTCTCGTTCTTTTCATCCTCTAGTGCTCTCCTAAGTATAAAACATGAAAGCAAAGGATTAAGAGCACCAAATTACACAATTCAGGGAATAAATAATCCAAAAGTATGTTAAATGTAGGATTAAAATATGTTTGTATTACGGTTTATCAAATACCCCCACACTTAAGCGTTTGCTTGTCCTCAATCAAAATTCTCAACTCACAATTAAAATGAACTTCCTTGATTCATAATATTCATCAGTAATGTTTCATCATAATTCATAGGTAATTCATACAATGATAATTTAAATAGAAGGATCCTAAAGATTCAAACAATCAAAGACATAGTTTCTAGTATGAAAATATAGGTGTTTTCCCTTACCTAAATAATCACCTTTAATTCAAAATTGACAAGAGTTGACATCCTCACTAAAGATTTACTCAAATCACTCAAAGTGTTTAAGGTTCAAAATTAAGCACTCAAGAGTCGAACATGAAAAGTTAATCCCATAGGCTTGCTTGAAAGTCAAATCTTCACCACTGTAAATTGAGATGATACACAAATCAAAAGGTCTTTAAAAAGGGTTGTAATGGGTCTTGGGTTAAAGGTGTGGACAAAGGCTGAATTAGAAGGTTAGAATCGAGAATGAATTGACAATTTACCTAACTAGAAAACTGAACTAATTCTTAAATAATTACATTAATTGAAAACTTGTAATACTAATAATACGAGCTTTTTCTTTCAAGATGTGGAATTTAAACGTATAAGCTCACCTAATTATGAATATACTTCGAATTTTTTTAAGAAAAAATCAAGTCATAATGAGAACGAACTTTAACAACTGAAATATAGATCATAGTTAGGAAACTGTTCAAAATCAAATCTCGATATAAGGGTGGTCAAGAGGAATGGTGATAACAAATACAGACCGGGTTTTGGGTTAATATTAGTAGGTGAGTTAATAAAAGGTTTGTTTGGATCAAAACGGTTCACTAGAGGTTAATTGTGAGGGTAAGCTTTTTAGTGGAGTGAGTGGGTTAAATCCTAAGTGCCTTTATCATCTCAGTATATCAAATCAATTAATGTGGTCTCGACAATATAATCGAAGCAAGTTTTAGAATAACAGCTCAATGTTGACACATTCATAATCACAAGGTGAGCACGAAAGAATGTATGCTCTAAAAGGCTCAAAATCTCACAAAAATTATGGGTTTTTGATATCAACCTTGTAAATTTCAAACTTCAAGGTAATAATTAGATTCAGGTAGACAACCTAACAAAATTTTAATTTTTGAAAATGGACTTATCATGCTTGATTTTCAAGTCTCCTAAAGTTTAAATCATCACTGCACAATTATCAATGACTTAATTCAAAACATATCAATAAAAATCATAAATCAAAAGAAATTCATTCTAATCATAATATGAGAAAATTCCTTAAGAACAGGGCATAATTTAAGGTATAATTCAGGGATTTGAGAATAATGTAGAAAGTTAGGCACTTTCTCGAAATAAATATTCACCCCTCATACTTAAGATGTACATCGCCCTCAATGTACAAAGATATATAATAACAATATAGTAATACAATCATAAGATAGGGAGAGAAGTGAAGCTTCCTGAATTTTGGACGGATTCCTTGAGAATGAAACCTGTAGGTATGGAGGAGAAGAAATGCATGATGAACTAATCAGATGTGAGGGTATTGTGAAAATATTCCAGTTCCTTAGTAGCACATTGAACCTTTTGAAACTACAGAGTCATCAGTAACTTTTTTAGGGGTTTTGTTATGATATTTACTCGGAGATGAGACAGTCGGAGAAAAAAGAAATTGGAATTTCACTAATAAAATTTTAGAATAAAAGTAAAGCTGTAAGCTAGCAACTTATAATAAAAAAGTGCATCAAAATAAAATAAAAGAAAAAAAAACAAAAAAAAATAAACTTAAAGATAGAACTAAAAATAAAAAGGACTCAAAAGTCCTCATCATTGGTTGGATCGCGAGGTGGTGGAGGCGGCGATATGTGAAAGTGATGACAAATCTGCTGAAGAGTCGCCTCAATGCCATCGAATCGTCGAGTGATATTATTTAATTGTTGAGTACAGTAGTGCTCAAACTGAGTGAGACGTGCAGAGATGTCTGAAAGTGAAGCAGCCGCAAGAACTTGTCGATGGCTCAGTTGTGGTTTCTCATGTGGGTGTGGGACATTGTCAGTAATGTCCTTAGGATCCTCCTCTTCGGTGGTAGGTGCTAGCCGATATTGGGGTGGTCGGTCCCACGTCGACGTTGGATCATCCTCTTGTGTAGCATCGTCTGGATGCCCTGTGGGGACAATTAACCTATCAGTGTGAGTGAGGAGATCTGAGCGGCGGTGTTGAGGAGCCCGAAATGGCGAGCCAAGCTTGTGATGTATGGACCCATAGATATGACCCATCTTCTATGTTGCTCTGTCTGATGCTGAATGGAATGAGCTACGAAGTAGGCTAGGTCGAATACGTGCCCGTTTGCCATGCACCATAAGAAGTAGGCGTCGTGAGTGTTGACGACGCCGGTGCTCTCTCGCCTACATGTCAGTGTATGAGCCAAAATAACGTGTATGTACCTCAGGGATGGGGCGAGAGCCGTCGCCTTGGAGCGACTGGGGTCATAAGTGGGTGAGCTAGGGACTAGGTTTCTCCAACAAGCAACTGGAGAGTTATGGATATGGCGGTGAAGATTTTTAAAATCATCATCTTCCACGAATTCGTCAGTGTAGAGTCCCAAAGCGGCTCCAAACTGTGGGACACTCATCTCACGGACTAGACCTCCGGGCGGAATTGGATAGTGCCAGAGTCGTTGAAGTTGGTCATTACCGTCTGGAGGTGGAAAGCAGAGCAGAGTTCCAAAGTAAGCTTTAGATATGTGGGTTCAATGATGTCGAAAAATTGCCCCCACGGGTCCGTGAATAATAAGGCCCAAACCTCATCTGCTAGCTGGACCTGCTCTAGGGCGGTCCAATCGATACATCTTCCTACGCTGAGAGGTCTCGTGAGTAGTATCTGATAAAGATCTGCTGGAGTACCCGGAGGAAAACGTAAAAATAGGTGGCGCACTTCGGTGGATGCGTTGGCTGATGACGAACCAGGTCCCTTTCGTTTTTTGGAACTAGGGACTGCAATTTTCTTGCCTCGGGATGATGACATTATGGTCCTGAGAATAATAGATATTCAACAATTCCAGCCAAGACATATTGCATATCATTGAGAACTCAACGGTATCAAAAATATAACAAGGACAAAAATCACGATAAAAAATAAACTAATATTTTGCATAAATACTAATCGTTATTTATTTAATCAAGGACTAAACGAATAAATCAATCTAATAGTGAATATAACTAATATTAAACAATAAGAATGAACAAAATAGAGACTAAATCTACTGATAAAATAGTTTAATAGAGAAAAATGTAAAAAGGAGAGGTGACCCGGTGGCATTTTGGCGAGGAGCGACGCTGCTGAGGTGGTGGTCGGAGCACGGGAGTTGCGTGGTGGTGCACGGGCGTGTGCTACAAATAGATGGGGGAACATGGCTGTGTTGCATTTTTGGACGGGCGTGTATTCTGTCAGCACGGGCGTGGACTGGTTTTCTATGTGTATGTGAAAGAGAGAAAGAGATAAGGGATAGGGAAAGTCAAGGGGGAAGAGGATTTTGCTGGTGGCCGAAATGGGGTAGTGATTTTGGAGAGAAACGGTTAGGGTTGGGGAAAATTTTGTGGGAGACGGGCGTTGGTTGCTTTAAATAGGGGGTAGGAGACACGGTCAGGGGCCACGCCTGTGTTCCCTTTATTCAGCCCGTGTTTTTCAAACATTTTAATTTTAGGCGCGTTTATGTTGTGTTCCACGCCCGTATCGCACGGGCGTACCTGACGTTGTTCGTTTCTCCCACGCCTGTGTGTAAGGGTCCTAGGCCCGTGTTCGTAAGTCAGTTTCGACCACGGCTTTAGAGCACGGACGTGTTTTATGCCCATGTCGTTTACTCAGAATCAACCACGGGTTGGATGCACGGGCGTGTCACACGCCCGTGTTCGTAAGTTAGTTTTGACCATGGCCGCATCGCACGGGCGTGTATATTTGTCACAGCCCGTGTTCATTAGTCAGTTTTAACCATGGCCAAGTCGCATGGACGTGTTGTTTAGTCGGAGACCGTGGCTTGGAGAAAGTTTTTGTCCTGTTCTTACACCATCTTTGCCACGCCCATGTACCTATTCGTGGTGTCACACGACCATGGCCACTCCCGTGTGCAAGGCCGTGTGGTAGAAAAACCTGCGTCTTACTGAATTGGTTAGTTTGTAGTCAGGTGCTAGAAATCTAAAATACGTCATTAGTGTAGTTAGTAGTCGGGTTGCCTCCCGAAAAGCACTCGTTTAAAGTCTTAAGCTAGACTCTCCCTATTTTCATCTCTATATGAAGGTTCATGGAGCCGAAGCTCCTCTCTCATATCCCTAAAATCTTCACCATTATAAATTTTTAGTCGCTGACCATTTACCTTGAATGTGCCATGAGATGGATGAGTTACGTCGATTGCGCCATAGGGAAAAATAGCTTTGATCACGAATGGACTTGACCATCTTGATTTCAGCTTTTCAAGAAACAATTTGAGCCTTGAATTGTACAACAGGACTAAGTCTCCTACTTCGAATTGCTTTGATTACTTTAAACGAGCATCATGGCGTCACTTTGTTGCCTCCTTATATAATCGTGAATTTTCATAAGCATTAGCTCGCCATTCATCTAGATCGTTCAATTACATCATCCTCTTCTCACCTGCGGTTTTAAGATCGTAATTTAAGAATTTTGTAGCCCAAAAATCTTTGTGCTCTAACTCAAATGGAAAATGACAACTTTTTCCATAGACAAGTTTGTATGGGGTAGTTCCTATGGGAGTTTTAAACGTTGTTCTATAGGCCCATAATGCATTGTCTACTTTTAATGCCCAGTCTTTAATGTTTGATTCAACTACTTTCTCTAGAATACGCTTAAGTTCTCGATTTGCTACTTCTACTTGCCCACTGGTTTGAGGGTGATAAGGGGTACCTGTCCTGTGGTGTACTCCATATTTTTTTAAGACTTTATCAATTTGAGTATTACAAAAGTGAGTACCCCTGTCACTAATAATTGCTCTGGGTGTTCCGAATCGAGAGAAAAGTTTCTTAAGAAACCTTACTACTACTCTAGCATCGTTAATAGGTAAAGCTTGGGCTTCCACCCATTTTGACATGTAATCTACTGCTACTAAGATGTATTTATTTCCAAATGAACTAGGAAATGGACCCATAAAGTCAATACCCCATACATCAAATATTTCACATGATAGCATATATGTTTGAGGCATTTCATCACGTTTACAGATATTACCTGTCATTTGGCATTTATCACATGAAGCAACATACTTGTTGGCATCTTTAAACAGAGTTGGCCAATAAAAACCTGATTCAAGCATTTTATGTGCTATCTTAATCCCACTGTAATGTCCTCCTGAAGGTCCTGAGTGCTAATGTTCTAGAATTTTGCTTGCTTCTGCCTTTGTAACACATCTTTGAATTACTTGATCTGCACATATACGGAAAAGAAAAGGATCCTCCCAAAAATAATTTTTCGCATCAGCAAAGAATCGCTTCTTTTGATGATGTGTTAACCTTTTTGGTAGGATGTTAGCAGCTAAGTAATTTGCAATGTCTGCGAACCAAGGTACCTTGGAGTTAGATATAGCAAATAGTTGTTCTTCAGGAAACGAGTCATTTATCTCATTCTCATCTAGTTTTTCAATATACAGATTTTTAAGCCAAGAAAGATGATTTGCTGCAAGATTTTCAGCTCCTTTTTTATCCTGAATTTCTAAGTCAAATTCCTGTAAGAGTAAAATCCATCTTATGAGTCGAGGGTTTGCATCGGATTTAGTTAAAAGATAACGAAGAGCTGAATGGTCAGTGTAAACAACAACTTTAGATAATATCAAATACAGTCTAAATTTATCAAATGCAAAGACCACAGCAAGCAATTCTTTTTCTGTGGTGGTGTAATTTTCTTGTGCAGCCGCTAATGTCTTGCTAGCGTAATAGATCGGCTGAAAGTGCTTGTCTCTTCGCTGTCCCAAAACTGTACCTACAGTAAAATCACTTGCATCACACATTAGTTCAAAGGGTAAATTCCAATCAGGTGCAATTATAATTGGAGCATTTATTAATTTATCTTTGAGGATATTAAATGCATCTAAACATTCCTGATCAAAATTGAAAGGCACATCTTTTTCTAGTAATTTCGTTAAAGGCTTAGCTATTTTAGAAAAATCCTTAATAAATCTTCTATAAAATCCAGCATGTCCTAAAAAGCTTCTAATAGCCTTAACTGTACTAGGAGGACGTAATTTTTCTATGGTTTCGACCTTTTCTTTGTCTACCTCAATCCCTTTACTAGAAATTTTATGTCCTAACACAATCCCCTCTCGAACCATAAAGTGACACTTTTCCCAATTTAAAACAAAGTTCGTTTCCTCTCATCTCATTAGAACTCGTTGCATATTTTTAAGGCAATGATGAAAAGAATTACCATGTAACATCCCAAAATTGGGCCTAGTAGGATTGGGCCCAATAGGCCTTGGGAGTACTAGCGTTTAAAGTTTTTGGAGAATAAGAAAATGGATTTAGTGCAAGTTGGACTTATTAGGTGAGTGATTTTGGAAGGTTAGAGGGCTTCTATGAAGTCCCGGGATCAAACTTTGGCTTTAGGGAAAATTTTGGTTTTAGGCGAAAAAACCCTAGGAGTTAGTGGGTAGACCTTAAGAATAAAATATGGAGGAAAATGACGCAAGTGGAGTGTGTGGTGTAGTGGCAAAGTGACGCCACTAAGGGAGCAAGGGAGTGACACCACAAGGAATGAAGGAGGTCCAAGGTTCAGGTCTTGGCTCTTGCATTTTGGTTTTCTTTTTACATGGACCTTAGAATTGGGCTATAGATTTATATTTAGTTGCGCATGGTTTTAGACACAAGAGGAGCTTGTGGCCAAGTGGTTAGCAGCATGGATTATGTTGTAAGGGAGCCTGGGTTCGAATCTCATGCGAAGAAGGGAGTATTTATTTTGCGGATTGGACGACAAGAGTTTCAGTTGAATTTAAACTCTACTGACGAAGGGATCCCACATCAGAAAGATACAAAGAAGGAAGGTGAGAAGCTAGCTATATATAGAGCATTTTATGATGGGAGGAAGCACACCTTGGAGGGCGTTTGGGCACAGGAGTGGTCGGAGCGCGGTTTAACACCAGATTCCTATCAGGTGTGTACTTCTCTACTCTAGCTGTAGAGCAGCAAATGCCGAAATGCCTATCACACGGCAATAGTAGCCACACGAGTGTGCGAGTGCACGTGTGGGGGCTTCGACGCGATAATTGAGGCCATCAGCAGTATTCTTGTGGCTTGGGGCTGCTTGGGCCACGATGGGCCGAAGTGGGCCCAATGGGCCCGTGGGCCCATATGAGTAAATTGTATTAATGTTTAGTATATATTGAACTAGACTAGGTGAATCTTATATATGTGGCTAGATTTGTGCTAGGTGGCCACACGAGCGTGTGGGCCCGAATGGGCAGAAACCGGGTTTTAGGCGTAATAGTTCGGTAAGGACCGGAAATGGTAGCCGAGTCGCTCGGGGTGACATTAGGCTTTCGGAAAGGCCATTGTAGGTGCAAAATTACTAAAATACCCTCGATAGGTAAATTACGAAAATACCCTTGGTAGGTAAAATTACTGTTATACCCCTAGGAGTTGATTAGCATGACAGTGTGTAACCCCTCACACCATCTATAGTGCTGTGTTAACATATTAATATATTCTGTTAAATGCCGAAAACACGGTATGGGTATTGAGATACCCTTGGAGGGTAAAGGCGAGACATCAGGTTAGTGATTTCTGTTATATTAAATAAATGGTTATGATGAGATGATATGAAATTTGTTATGAGCATCCTATACATGCATGCCGAAACCTGTTGTATCTATGCATTAAAATGATTATGTTTGCATGGGGTTGGGAATATGTTATTAAAGGGGAAGCATTCTGGTGGCTCTGCCACGATCTGTTGTAGTGGCTCTGCCACGATATGTTCTGGTGACTATGTCACGAATCTGACGATGACCAGCTAACTGCAGCATGACTGCCATCGATGGTGTGTAGCGGTGAGGGTTGATTGTAGAAATCCCCATTGGTGTGATTGGTAGGTACGGGTGGTGTGTAGCAGATGGAAATCTAGGTTGGGATGGGTTCTGCATCATTTTGCATATGCTATTTGCTATTCTGTATTGTGGGGCTAAGGCCCAATCTGATTTCGAATGGGCTTCGCCCAATGTGATTATGAAAAGGGGGCTAAGACCCAGTTGATATGTGAAGGGGCTCGGGCCCAGTTATGGTTCCTGTGGAGTAGTTGCACACTGAGTCTCGATGACTCACCCCTCTGCTTAATTTTGCAGGTAATCATTAGATCGCGGATTTGGGAGCCGAGGCAGACTTGTGGTGGCCCTGCAATGTTTTCTCATAAACTCGTTTCTTTTATTTAAACTTACTTTTAATTTTGGGATTTTGTTATGTAATAAGGACAATATAACTTTAATTTTGGTATTTTATTTGGTTTAGCTTTTAATTTGATTACTACCTATTATTATTAAATGTTCAATACGGGAATTTTCTAAACCCTTAATAACTGTTTTTCCAAAATGTTAACAAAAGGATAACAAGCGAATAAATAATTAAACTCGAAATTTTTAACAAAACACGCAGTTTTCAAACAACCCTTTTTATGTGACATGCCAGAACCGGTCGTAACGTCTAGGTCGGGTTTGGGGTGTTACATACCAAATACTGAAAAATCATCCATAAATACCTCCATAATGTCTTCCATAAGTTCATCAAAGATAGCCAGTATGCAGCGCTGAAAAGTAGCAGGAGCATTACATAATTCAAAAGACATTCTACGATAAGCAAACGTACCATATGGACATGTGAATGTTGTCTTTTCTTGATCCTCAGGGGCTATTGGGATTTGGAAGTAGCCGGAGAGCCCGTCCAAGAAGCAGTAGTACATATGCCTAGATAATCTTTCTAACATCTGATCAATAAAGGGCAAGGGAAAGTGATCTTTTCTGGTGGCGTCGTTCAACTTTCTATAGTCAATACATACTCTCTAACCTGTGACTGTTCTTGTAGGAATTAGTTCATTCTGTTTGTTGGCTACAACAGTCATGCCGCCTTTATTTGGAACAACCTGCATAGGACTTACCCAGGTACTGCCAGAAATAGGATAAATTATTCCAGCATGTAGGAGTTTAATTACCTCAACTATAACAACTTCTTTCACATTGGGATTCAATCGTCTTTGAGGTTGCACACATGGTTTATACTCATCTTCCATTAAAATTTTGTGGGAGCAAAACGATGGGCTTATTCCTTTAATGTCAAAAATTTTCCAAGCTATGGCTCTTTTATGTTTCCTTAGTACTTTTAGCAACTCGTCTTTCTCTTCGAGTTCCAGTTCTGAAGAGATAATTACTGGTAGCGTAGAATTATCCTCAAGGAATGCATACTATAAGTGTTTTAGCAACTGTTTTAATTCCAATTTCGGTGGCTCATCAATAGAAGGTTTTTGTTTAAATTCATCGTTGATTTCAATGTCCTCCTCTTTTTTTTTTTTTTTGTCTATAGGTAGATGTATTAGAATTCAACTCATCGGAACCATCATTTTCCCTCTCACCTTGGGCAAGACACAGTTCCATCGTGTCGTCATGTATGATTTCCTGTAAAGAATCTTGGATAAAATGATCAATGGCATCAATAAAATAACAGTAATCATCTTGTTCTCTAGAATACTGCATAACATCGTAAATTTGGAAAATAATTTCCTTGTCGCCTACCCTTAATGCGAGTTTACCATCACCTACATCAATAACAGTTCTAGCAGTAGCTAAAAAAGGCGCCCCAAAATTAAAGGTACCTCAATGTCTTCATCCATGTCAAGCACAACAAAATCAACAGGGAATATAAATTTATCAACTTTTACTAGAATATCTTCAATAACTCCTCTAGGATATTTAATAGATCTTTCAGCTAATTGAATGCTCATCCTGGTGGGTTTTGGTTCCCCAAGATCAAGTTGCTTAAACATTTTATAAGGCATTAAATTAATACTAGCGCCTAGATCAGCTAGTGCTTTCTTAATATGTAAGCTACCAATTAAACAAGGAATAGTGAAACTTCCTGGATCTTTTAATTTGGTTGGTAGCTTGTTTTGGATGATAGCTGAACATTCTTCATTAAGTTCCACTGTTGATATTTCTTCAAATTTCCTTTTATTTGTTAGAAGCTCTTTTAGGAACTTTGCGTATGTCGGCATCTGTGAAATAGCTTCAACAAAAGGTAAGTTAATATGTAACTATTTAAAAAGTTCAAGAAATTTACCGTATTGTGCATCTAATCGGTCTTTCTTCAACTTTACCGGATGTAGGATTGGTGGTTTATATTTTTCGCGTACCGGTGTTACATTCTCAATTTCCTCATCCTTTGCCTTATCAGTTTCGTGTAGTATCTTCTTCTTTGTTTCAACTAACTCCTTTCCATTTTTTAGTGTAACTGCCTTCACCTGCCCTTTTTCCCTAGGTGAACTTTCTGGTTTCCTTTCAGAAACTAACTTAGTTAGTTGCCCAATTTGATCCTTAAGTCCTTGAATTGATGCTTGCTGATTGTTCAAAATTGTTTCGGTATTTTGGAGACGGGTTTCTGACACCTCGATAAATTTTGTTAGCATTTCTTAAGGTTTGGCTTCTTTTCTTGTGGGTAGGATTGTTGTCTTTGGTTTCTTTGACTACCCCATGAGAAATTAGGATGGTTCCTCCAACCTGAATTGTAAGTGTTACTATAAGGGTTATTTTGAGGTATAAAGTTGTTACCCATATAGTGAACTTGCTCATTCTCAGCGCTCGGGTTATAATGTGGATATTTTGTATTGCTCATCCCTCCTCTATTCGTATTGCACTGCATAGCTGGATGTACCTCCAAAGAATCATATAAATCGTCAATCTTTTTGTTTATCAGTTCTACCTAATTTGATAGCATGGTTATTGCGTCGAGGTTGAAAACACTGGCTGCTTTTGTTGGCTTGGTCCTTGTGACTTGCCACTAATAGTTATTCAATGACATCTCTTCAATGAATTCATAGGCAGCCTCGGGTGTTTTGTTATTCAATGTTCCGCTGGTGGCTGAATCGATTAATTGCCTAGTTGAGGGGTTCACATCGTTGTAAAAAGTTTGGACCTGTAGCCACAAGGGTAATCCATGGTGTGGGCACTTTCTCAATAGATCTTATGCATTGTAAAGTGTTTCTAAATCCATCTGCACAAAAGAAGAGATATCATTCCTTAACTTTTTCGTTTTAGCCGGCGGAAAATATTTTAATAAAAAATTTTCGATCATTTGTTCCCATGTAGTAATTGACCCTCGTGGAAGAGAATGCAACCATTGTTTGGCTTTATTCCCCAAAGAAAATTGAAATAACCGAAGACGGATGACATCATCAGAATTTCCATTTATTTTGAAAGTATCAAAAAATTCTAGGAAATTCGCCAAGTGATTGTTTGGATCTTCATCCTGCAAACCATCAAACTGAACAAATTACTATATCATCTGAATTGTGTTAGGTTTCAGTTCAAAATTATTTGCAGCAATAGTAGGTCTAACAATACTTGACTCAGTTCCTGTTAAATTAAGTTTAGCATAATCATACATAGTTTGAGGAGCATGATTGTCAGCCACCTCTAGAGGTAGCGGATTATTCTCAGCCATCTCTTCGGTGGTATTAATTTCGACTTCTTGCTCTTCTTCTATGTAATTTAAGCTTCGCCTTATTTCTCTACAATTTCTGATAACAGTACCTTCAGTATCATTGTCGTATATCAGGGGTCCTGTCTGGTTCCTTCTAGTCATAAACTAGATGTACCTATCAAGAACAAATAAAAGAAGAAAAATTAGCAAAGCTAAAAGCAAAATAAAAATAAATAGCAAAAAATAAAAATGGCAACGGCGTTCTTAATATTTTAGTTCCCCGACAACGGCGCCAAAAACTTGATCGTTGTGTTAGAGTCTTAAAAATTTATATAAAGAATGATCGAGCCTAAAAACTAACTATGACAACGATTGAGGCAAGCGCGCCTATCGAACAATAGTATAGTTTAGTGGCAAAATCGGATTGTTGAACCCAAAGGAACCAAAAGTACTAATACTAACTTTCTTTTTATTATTAAGCCTAAAATAAAAGCGAATTGTTTATTTAACCTAAAATTAACTAACTAAGCTAAAGATGCAAAGACAAAGAGAATGAATTGGGGAAAATACTTGTGGGGAAAACCAATTGATTAAGACAATACCCGAGGAAGAGTCCACCTAGACTTCACTTGTTATTTAACTCTGAACTAGACGATTTATTCACTTGACTTGATCCGTAGGATTCCCTAATTTATATTAATAGCTCTCTCGAGGCTACTAACATCTAACACTAGGTTGATTAATTGAAATCTCTTTCTAATTAAAACCCCTAGAATTGCATTAACTCGATCTATGGACTCCCATATTAGGTTTGACCCTAATCTGGCAGATTTTCGTCATCCTATGTCTAGGGTACTCCGCTTAATTATGCTAGATCTACTCTTAAACAGGGACTTTTGCTCCACTACCTAAGCACATCAATACTTGAATTAATATCCTGAAATATCAAAGAAAGAATTAAGAACACATAATACAGAACAAATCAAGTATTTATTATATAGTTCAGAAAACAATAACAAGATCCGTCTTAGGTTTCATCCCCCCTCAGGTATTTGAGGGGTTTAGTTCATAATTATAAAAGAATACATCCCAGAAGAAAATATAAAACAAAACATAAGAAAAAAAACTCTAAACCCCTTGAAGGAAATTGAAGGGAAGATCCTCCGTCTTGAGTATGAATCCGGCTTCTTAAGATGAATGAACTGGCTTTCTTCGAGTAAATTTCACAATTCTGGCCTCTCTGGCTCGGCTCTTCAGCCTAACTGGACGTCTAACTAGACCCCCTAAAGGTTGGCCTCTAGGGTGTTTATATAAGCTTTTGGAATGGCTTTTTTTACCTCTAAGTACCCTAATACGAATGGAACTTTTCTTTGTCACGATAGGGACACGCCCATGGCACACACCCGTGTGAATCGTGGCCAGGCCGTGTTTGAGTCTGTTAAGGTGGCACGGCCGTGTGGTCTTGGGCCCAGGCCGTGTCGATTTTGTGATTTCGCCCATTTACTCTATTTTAGGCCCGTTTCTCGTTCTTTTCATCCTCTGGTGCTCTCCTAAGTATAAAACATGAAAGCAAAGGATTAAGAGCACCAAATTACACAATTCAGGGAATAAATCATCCAAAAGTATGCTAAATGTGGGATTAAAATATGTTTATATTACGGTTTATCATGAGGAAACGAACCTTGTTTTAAATTGGGAAAAGTGTCACTTTATGGTTCGAGAGGGGATTGTGTTAGGACATAAAATTTCTAGTAAAGGGATTGAGGTAGACAAAGCAAAGGTCGAAACCATAGAAAAATTACCTTCTCCTAGTTCAGTTAAGACTATTAGAAGTTTTTTAGGACATGCTGGATTTTATAGAAGATTTATTAAGGTTTTTTCTAAAATAACTAAGCCTTTAACGAAATTACTAGAAAAAGATGTACCTTTCAATTTTGATCAGGAATGTCTAGATGCATTTAATATCCTCAAAGATAAATTAATAAGTGCTCCAATTAGAATTGCACCTGATTGGAATTTACCCTTTGAACTAATGTGTGATGCGAGTGATTTTGCAGTAGGTGTAGTTTTGGGACAGCGAAGAGACAAGCACTTTCAGCCGATCTATTACGCTAGCAAGACATTAACGGTTGCAGAAGAAAATTACACCACCACAGAAAAAGAATTGCTAGCTATGGTTTTTGCATTTGATAAATTTAGACAGTATTTGATATTATCTAAAGTTGTCGTTTACATTGACCATTCAGCTCTTCGATATCTTTTAACTAAATCCGATGCAAAACCTCGATCATAAGATGGATTTTACTCTTACAGGAATTTGATTTAGAAATTCAGGATAAGAAAAGAGCTGAAAATCTTGCAGTAAATCATCTTTCTAGGCTTGAAAATCCGTATATTGAAAAACTAGATGAGTATGAGATAAATGACTCGTTTCCTGAAGAACAATTATTTGCTATATCTAACTCCGAGGAACCTTGGTTCGCAGACATTAAAAATTACTTAGCTGCTAACATCCTACCAAAAAGGTTAACACATCATCAAAAGAAGCAATTATTTGCTGATGCAAAAAACTATTTTTGGGAGGATCCTTTTCTTTTCCGTATATGTGCAGATCAAGTAATTCAGAGATGAGTTACAAAGGCAGAAGCAAGCAAATCCTAGAACATTACCGATCAGGACCTTCAGGAGGATATTACGACGGGATTAAGACAACACATAAAGTGCTCGAATCAGGTTTTTATTGGCCAACTCTGTTTAAAGATGCAACAGGTATGTTGCTTCATGTGATAAATGCCAAATAACAGGTAATATCTCTAAACGTGATGAAATGCCTCAAACGTATATGCTATCATGTGAAATATTCGATGTATGGCGTATTGAATTTATGGGTCCATTTCCTAGTTCATTTCGAAATAAATAAATCTTAGTAGCAGTAGATTACATGTCAAAATGGGTGGAAGCTCAAGCTTTACCTACTAACGATGCTAGTGTAGTAGTGAGGTTTCTTAAGAAACTTTTCTCTCGATTTGGAACACCCAGAGCAATTATTAGTGATAGGGGTACTCACTTTTGTAATACTCAATTTGATAAAGTCTTAAAAAAATATGGAGTACACCACAGGACAGCTACCCCTTATCACCCTCAAACCAGTGGGCAAGTAGAAGTACCAAATCGAGAGGTTAAGCATATTCTAGAGAAAACAGTTGAATCAAACAAGAAAGACTGGGCATTAAAAGTAGATGATGTTTTATGGGCCTATAGAACATCGTTTAAAACTCCCATAGGAACATTCCCATACAAACTTGTCTATGGAAAAAGTTGTCATCTACCATTTGAGTTAGAGCACAAAGCTTTTTGGGCTGCAAAATTCTTAAATTATGATCTTAAAACTGAAGGTGGGAAGAGGATGATTCAGTTGAACGAGATAGATGAATGGCAAGCTATTGCCTATGAGAACTCACGATTATATAAGGAGGTAACAAAGCGATGCCATGATGCTAGTTTAAAGCAATCAAAGCAATTCGAAGTAGGAGACTTAGTCCTGTTGTACAATTCAAGGCTCAAATTGTTTCCTGGAAAGCTGAAATCAAGATGGTCAGGTCCATTCGTGATCAAAACAACTTTTCCCTATGGAGCAATCGAGGTAACTCATCCAACTCGTGGCACATTCAAGGTAAATGGTCAACTACTGAAAATTTATAATGGTGAAGATTTTAGGGATATGAGAGAGGAGCTTCGGCTCCATGAACCTTTATTTAGAAATGAAAACAGGGTAAGTCTAGCTTAAGACTTTAAACGAGCGCTTCTCGGGAGGCAACCCGAGCACTAACTTCACTAATGTCATATTTTAGATTTATAGCACCTAACTACAAACTAACCAATTCAGTAAACTGCAGGTTTCCCTACCACACGGCCTTACACACGGGCGTGGTCGTGGCCTTGTGAACACCACGAATAGGTACATGGGCATGGCAAAGATGTTGTAAAAATAGGACAAAAATTTTCCCCAAGCCACGGGCTCCGACTAAACGACACGGCCGTGCGACGCGGCCGTAGTCGAAACTGACTAAGGAACACGGGCTGTGATAAATATACACACCCGTGCAATGTACCCGTGGTCGATACTGATTAATCGACACGGTCGTAGGACACGGCAGTGCATCTAAACTGTGGCCAACACTGAGTAAAGGACACGGGCGGTAAACACGCTCGTGCGCTAAGGCCGTGGACGACACTAACTTACGAACACGGGCGTAGGACAATTTACACGGTCGTGGCAGAAGCGAACAAGGCTAGGCACGCCCGTGCGGTACGGGCGTGGGCGCAACATATGCGCGCCAAACCCCTGAACATTCGAAACGCACGGGCTCTAAACAATTTACACGGGCGTGTGACACGCCCGTGTATCCTTATTTCTATATGAACCCCTCACTATTCATTATTTTTTCTCCCAAATTCTTCCTACCAAACCCTAGCCGTTTTCTTTTTCCCCCTCCCCTAGGTCTGGCCACCGTCCTCCTCATCCCTTCTTCCTTCTCCTTCTCTATTTTCATCTTCTATTCCTCATCCAGACAACAACCATGCCCATGTGAATGAAATACACACCCATGTAAAACTCACCACAGCCCTGTTCCACCACTGACCCGCGGCACACACCCGTGTATTAGCCCTCTACGACTGTGCGCCATATCCACATCTCTGTCGGTCTATTCTACACCTTTTACTTTACTGCTTGATACTTCACATTCCATGATTATTTTTAGATCTTTGATTTATTCTTTCAAATTTTTATGTAGCATTCATTTTTGTTGATTACTGACAATAACTAATGATTACTTAAGCATCATGAATAGATTAACTAGGATTTTGAATGTCATGAGTCTCTAGAGAATTGTTAGCAGAAATGTTCATTGTTAATATAATGAGATTGAGATTGTGGACTCATAGGTAATATCATGAGACGATATTCTTTATTCTATTATACAGGATCATAATGTCTTCTTCCCGAGGCAAGAAAACAATCGTTCCCTCGTCGAAAAAATGGAAGGGACACGGTGCGACCTCTTCAAGTGCCTCTGCACTTTGGGACTCTACACTAACGAATTCATGGAAATTGATGACTTTGAAAATCTTCACTGCCACATCCATAACTCTCTGGTCGCTTGTTGGAGAAACCTAGTCCCTGGCTCGCCCACATATGACCCTAGTCACTCTAAAGCGATAGCTCTCGCCCCACCCCTAAGATACCTACACGCTATTTTAGCCCATACACTAACAGGTAGGCGAGAGAGCACCGGCGTCGTAAACACTCACGACGCCTACTTCCTATGGTGCATGGTGAATGGGCAAGTCTTCGACCTCGCCTATTTCATAGCTCGCGCCATACAGAACCAAACGAAGCAACATAGGAGAGGGGTCATATCTATGGGTCCATACATCACACGCTTGGCCCGATATTTCGGGCTCCTCAACATAGCTGCTCAAATTTTCTCACTCACACTGATAGGTTAGATGTCCCTACAGGGCATCCAGACGATGTCACAGATGAGGATGATCCGACGTCGATGTGGGACCGATCCTCCCCAATATCGATTATCCCATACCACCAAGGAGGAGGACCCTGAGGACATTACTGACGATGTCCCACACCCACATGAGGAACCACAACCGAGCCGTCGCCCAGTTCATGCGGCTGCTTCACTTTCAGACATCTCTGCATGTCTCACTCAGTTTGAGCATTACCGTACTCAACAATTCAATGACACCACTCGATGATTCGATGGCATTGAGGCGACTCTTCAGCAGATTTGTCATCACTTTCACATATCGCCGCCTCCACCAGCTCGCGATCCAACCAATGATGAGGACTTTTGATTCCTTTTTATTTTTTTAGCTCTATCTTTATTTTTATTTTTTTTCTTGATTTTAATTGATTTTGATGTACCATTTTATTATAATTTGCTAGTTCACACCTTTACCTTTTATTTTGTTCAAAACTTTTATTAGTAAAAGTCAAATTTCTTTTATCTCCGACTGTCTAATCTTCGAGTAAACATCATAACAGAACCCCTAAATAAGTTACTGATGACTCTACAGTTCCAAAAGGTTCAAGGTGCTACTAAAGACCTGGAATATTTTCACATACCTTCACTCCTGCTTAGTTCATCATGCCTTTCGTCTACTCCATCCCTACAAGTTTCATTCTTAAGGAAGCCGTCCAAAATTTAGGAAGTTCACTTCTCCCTATCTTTTGATTTTATCACTATATTGTTATTATCTTTCTTTGTACATTGAGGACAACATACATCTTAAGTGTAAGGGTGTATTTTATTTTAAGAAAGTTCTTAACTTTCTACATTATTCTCGAATCCCTGAATTATGTCTTGTTCTTAAGTAATTTTATCATATTACAATTAGAACGAAATTTCCTGTGATCCATGATTTTCTTTGATATGTTTCGGATTAAGTCATTGATAATTGTGCAGTGATGATTTAAACTTTAGGAGACTAGAGAATCAAGCATGATAAGTCCATTTTCAAAAATTAAAATTTTGTTAGGTTGTCTACCTGAATCTAATTATTACCTTGAAGTTTGAAATTTACAAGGTTGATATCAAAAACCCATAATTTTTGTGAGATTTTGAGCCTTTTAGAGCATACATTCCTTTCGTGCTCACTTTTTGATTATGAGTGTGTCAACATTGATTTGTTATTCTAGAACTTGCTTCGATTATACATGTTGAGACCACATCATTGATTTGATATACAGAGATGATAAAGGCACTTAGGATTTAACTCACTTACTCCACTAAAAAGCCTACCCTCACAATTAACCCCTAGTGAACCCCTTTGATCCTAACAACCCTTTTTATTGACTCACCCACTAATATTACCCCAAAAACAGTCTTATATTTGTTATCACCATTCCTTGACTTCCTTTTTGTTGAGATTTGATTTTGAGCAGTTGCCTAACTATGTTATATTTTTCAGTTGTTAAAATTCTTTCTCATTATTGTAATGATTTGTTCTTAAAAAAATGTATTCATCATTAGTTCTGTAATTAAGTGAGCTTATACGGTTAAATTTCACATCTTGAAGAAAAAACTTGTTTTATTAGTATTACAAGTTTTTAAATGATGTAATTATTCAGGAGTAGTTCATTTTTCTAGTAGTTCATTTTTCTAGTCAGGTAAATTGTCAATTCAATCTTAATTCTAACCTTCTAATTCAGCCTTTATCCACACCTTTAACCCAAGCCCGATTACAACCCATTTTAAAGACCTTTTGATTTGTGTATCATCTTATTTTACAGTGGTGGAGATTTGATTTTCATGCAAGCTTATGGGATTAACTTTTCATGTTCGACTTTTGAGTGCTTAATTTTGAACCTTAAACACTTTGAGTGATTTGAGTGAATCTTTAGTGAGGATGTCAACTCTTGTCGATTTTGAAATTAAAGGTGATTATTTAGGTAAGGGAAAACGCCTATATTTTTTGTGCTACAAAAATTATGACTTTGATTGTTTGAATCTTTATGATCCTTTTACTTAAATTATCAATGTATGAATTATCTTTGAATTATGATAAAACACTATTGATGAATATTATGAACCAAGGAAGTTCATTTTAATTGTGAGTTGAGAATTTTGCTTGAGGACAAGCAAATGCTTAAGTGTGGGGGTATTTGATAAACCGTAATATATACATATTTTAATCCCACATTTACAATACTTTTGGATGATTTAGGCCTTGAATTGTGAAAATTGGTGCTCTTAATCCTTTAATTTCATGTTTTATACTTAGGAAAGCACCAGAGGATGAAAAGAACAAGAAACGGGCCTAAAACGGAGTAAATGGGCCAAATTACGAAATCGACACGACCTGGGCCCAAGACCATACGGCCGCGCTTACTTAATAGACCCGAGCACGGCCTAGATACGATTCACACGGGCGTGGGCCATGGGCGTGTCCTTGCCGTGACAAAGAGGAATTTCATTCGGAATAGGGTACTTAGAGGCAAAGAAAGCCATTCCAAAAGCCTATATAAACACCCTAGAGGCCAACCTTCAGGGGGCGTCCAGTTAGGCCGAAGAGCCAAGCCAGAAAGACCAGAATTGTGGAATTTACTTGAAGAAAGCCAGTTGATTCATCTCAAGAAGCCAGAATCATACTGAAGACGGAAGATCTTCCTTTCAATTTCCTTCAGGGGGTTTTAGGGTTTTTCTTATGTTTTGTTTTATATTTTCTTCTGAGATGTATTCTTTTATGATTATGAACTAAACCCCTCGAATACCTGAGGGGGATGAAGCCTAAGACGGATCTTGTTATTGTTTTCTAAACTATATGATAAATACTTGATTTGTTCTTAATTATGTGTTATTAATTCTTGTTTTAATATTTCAGGATATTGATTCAAGTTTTGATGTTCTTAGGCAGAGGAGGAATAGACCCTGTCTAAGAGTAGATCTACCATAATTAAGCGGAGTTGATCGCAATCTTAGAGATAGGATGACGAAAATCTACTGGATTAGGGTAAAACCTAATATAGGAGTCCATAGATCGAGTTAATGCAATTCTAAGGGTTTCAATTAGAAACAAATTTCAATTAATCAACCTAGGGTTAGACGTTAGTAGCCTCGAGAGAGGTATTAATATACATTAGGGAATCCTACGGATCAAGCCAAGTGAATAAATCGTCCGGTTCAGAGTTAGATAACAAGTGAAGTCTAGGTGGATTCTTCCTTGGGTATTGTCTTAATCAATTGGCTTTTCCCACAAGTATTTTCCCAAATTCATTCTCTTTGTCTTAGCATCTTTAGCTTAGTTGTTAGTTAATTTTAGATTAATTAATAATTTCCTTTATTCTTAGGCTAAATAAATAAAAGAAAGTTAGTATTAGTACTTTTGGTTCCTTTGGGTTCGACAATCTGGTCTTACCACTAAACTATACTACTGTTCGATTGGTGCACTTGCCCCAATCGTTGTCATAGTTAGCTTCTAGGCCCGATCATTCTTTTTATAAAATTTTAAGACTGACACACGATCATCAAGAAGCCAGAATCATACTCAAGACGGAAGATCTTCCCTTCAATTTCCTTTAGGGGGTTTTCGAGTTTTTCTTATGTTTTTTTTATACTTTCTTCTGAGATGTATTCTTTCATAAACATGAACTAAACCCTTCACATACCTGAGGGGGATGAAACCTAAGACGGATCTTGTTATTGTTTTCTGAACTATATGATAAATACTTGATTTGTTCTTAATTATGTGTTCTTAATTCTTTCTTTGATATTTCAGGATATTGATTTAAGTATTGATGTGCTTAGGGAGTAGAGCAAAAGTCCCTATTTAAGAGTAGATCTAGCATATTTAAGCGGAGTTAATCGCACTCCTAGAGATAGGACGATAAAAATCTACCGGATTAGGGTCAAACCTAATATGGGAGTCCATAGATCGAGTTAATGCAACTCTGGGGGTTTTAATTAGAAAGAGATTTTAATTAATCAACCTAGGGTTATACGTTAGTAGCCTCGAGAGAGGTATTAATATAAATTAGGGAATCCTACGAATCAAGTCAAGTGAATAAATTGTCTGGTTCAGAATTAAATAACAAGTGAAGTCTAGGTGGATTCTTCCTCGGGTATTGTCTTAATTAATTGGTTTTCCCAAAAGTATTTCCCCAATTCATTCTCTGTGTCTTAGCATCTTTAGCTTAGTAATTAGTTAGTTTTAGATTAAACATCAATTCCGTTAATTCTTAGGCTAAATAATAGAAAGATAGTAATTACTAGTACTCTTGATCCTTGAGGATACGATATTTCCGGTCTTGGCATAGCTATACTACCAAACGATAAGTGCGCTTGCCTTATTCGTTGTCATAGTTAGTTTGGACATGATCAAGTTTTTGGCGCCGTTGCCGAGGACTAAGATATTAGGAACACTTGATTTTTATTACTTTAGCCATTATATTTATTTATTTTTTATTTTCACTTATGTAATTTTTCTTTTCTTTCCTTTGGTTCTAATAGGTTTTTCTAGTTTATGACTAGAAGGAACCCGTCAAGACCCTTGATTTTCGACAGTGATATAGAAGGTACCGTTCGCAGAAACAGAAGAGAAATAAGGCGAAGCTTACAATACATAGAAGAAGAGCAAGAGGACGATACCAATACTACCGCAGAGATGGCTGATAACAATCTGCTACCTCCTATGGTTGCCGTAAACCCAGTGAATCAAAATCCTACTCCTTGAACTATGTATGATTATGCTAAACCTAATTTAACAGGAACTGAGTCAAGTATTGTTAGACCTGCTATTGCTGCAAATAATTTTGAACTAAAACCTAACACAAGTCAGTTGATATAACAATTTGTTTAGTTTGATTGTTTGCAGGATGAAGATCCAAACAATCACTTGGCAAATTTTCTAGAATTTTACGATAATTTCAAAATAAATGGCATTTCTGAGGATGCCATTCGTCTTTGGTTGTTTCCCTTTTCGTTAAGGAACAAAGCTAAACCGTGGTTGAACTTGTTACCATGAGGATCAATCACTATATGGGAAAAAATGACCCAAAAATTTTTGTTAAAATATTTTGCACCGGCTAAAACGGCTAAGTTGAGGAAAGATATCTTTTCTTTTGTACAGATGGATTTAGAGACACTTTACGATGCATGGGAGAGATACAAGGATCTATTGAGAAGGTGCCCACACCATGGGTTACCCTTGTGGCTATAGGTCCAAACCTTTTACGACTGTGTAAACCCCTCAACTAGGCAGTTGATTGATTCAGCCACCGGCAGAACCCTGAATAACAAAACACCTGAGGCTGCCTACGAATTCATTGAAGAGATGTCACTGAATAACTATCAGTGGCAAGTCACGAGGACAAGGCCAACAAAAGCTGCCAGTGTTTTCAACCTCGACGCAGTAACCATGTTATCAAATCAGGTAGAGATGTTAAATAAAAAGATTGATGGTTTATGTGGTTCTTCGCAGGTACATCCAGTTATGCAATGCGATACGAATGGAGAAGGGATGAGCAATACAAAATATCCACCTTACAACCCAAGCACTGAAAACGAGCAAGTTCACTATATGAGTAATAATTTTAGACCTCAAAATAACCCTTATAGTAATACTTACAATCCAGGTTGGAGGAACCACCCCAATTTTTCATGGGGTGGCCAAGGAAATCAGAGACAACAACCCCTCCCAGGCTTTCAATAGCAACCCTACCCAAAAGAGAAGAAGCCGAACCTTGAGGAGATGGTAATAAAATTTATCGCGGTGTCAGAAACCCGTTTTCAAAACATTGAAACAACAGTCAAAGATCAAGAAGCATCGATTCAAGGGATCAAGAACCAATTAGGACAGCTTGCTAAATTGATCTCTGAACAACCACAAGGCAACCTGCCAAGTAACACTAAAACTAACCCAAATGAGCAACTTCAAGAAATAACTGCTCACGAGAGTGAAGGGTTAGATGAACCAAAAGTAAGCCAAGAGAATGTGGTAGAGAAAGGTAAGGTTGAGGTAAGCCATGACAAACCAAAATCGGTAATTACAAAGTACCAACCCCGTGTGCCATACCCCAATGCGATGAAGAAAGACAACACAGATGAACAATTCGGTAAACTTCTTAAACTTTTAAAGAAATTACATAGTAACTTACCATTTCTTAAAGCTCTTTCACAGATGCCAAATTCAAGGAAATTTTTAAAAGAGCTTTTGAAAAACAAACAGAAGTTAGACGAGGAGTCGCTTGTGGAGCTAAACGCAGTGTGCTCAGCAATTCTGCAAAATAAACTACCACGAAAATAAAAAGATCCAGGGAGTTTTACAATTCCGTGCTTAATTGGTAGTTTATCTATTGATAATGCTTTAGCTGATTTAGGGGCAAGCATCAATGTTATGCCTTATAAAATGTTTAAACAACTAGGCCTAGGGAAACCCAAACAAACTAGGATGAGCATTCAATTAGCTGATAAAACTATTAGAATTCCTACGGGTATAATTGAAGTTGTACTCGTGAAAATTGATAAATTTATATTCCCAATAGGCTTTGTCATTTTAGACATGGATGAGGATAACAATGTTCCTTTAATTTTAGGAAGACCCTTTTTAGCAACTGCCAGAACTAAAATTGATGTTGGTACAGGCGAACTCATACTTCGTGTAGGTGACGAAACAATCACTCTTCAGGCTCTTGACTCGGCTAGGACATCGAGTAATCAAGGTGAAAACATCAACTCTACTAATGACCCTTCGGTTCAACCTTCTTTTCAGGAAGCACCACGAAATTACACAACTGAGCCAGGTCCTAGACCTTGTGCCAACAAAGAAATAACTTATGAGGAACGAAGGCTTCAGATCGATGAACTAGACGAGTGGAAGACACATTTCAAAGAGAAACCAAGAAAACACGATGAACCGAAGCAACTTCATGAGCCAAACCAATTTCAGATCGGGGATCAGGTATTGTTGGATAAGACAGTCCCTCGAATCGCCACCTCGGACCTGAATACAAACAAAGAAATACCTTTTAAGGTACTCAATGTCTTCTCATACGGAACAATCGAGGTAACTAATCCTAAGTTCTGCACTTTTAAGGTAAACACCATTCGACTTAAACTATATATCGATAACCGAATTGATAGCATGAGAAAGGATTTTCACCTCCTTAAACCACCATGATTATGTGAATGAGAGGTAAAGTTTAGCTTAAGACTTTAAACAAGCGCTTCTCGGGAGGCAACCCAAGCACTAACTCCACTAATGTCATATCTTTTATTTTTAGCACCTAACTACAAACTAACCAATTTAATAAAGTGCAGGTTTCCCTACCACACAGCCTTGCACACGGGCGTGGCCGTGGTCGTGTGGACACCACAAATAGGTACATGGGCGTGGTGGAGATCGTGCAGAAACAGGACAAAATTTTTCCCCAAGACACTAGCTCCGACTAAACGCCACAACCGTGCGACGCGACCGTGGTCAAAACTGCCTAAAGAACACGGGCTGAGATAGATCCACATGGCCGTGCGAGGTGGCCATGGTCGATATTATCAGCTTCTTCACATATCGCCGCCACCACCACCTCGAGAACACTCCGATGATGAGGACCTTTGAGTCATTTTATTTTATTTATTTTTTATTTTTTATTTATGTTTTAGTTCATTTTCCTTTATTATTAAACTCTTTCAATTTTTAAGTATAATTTGATTTCTTTTATCTCTGACTGTTTAACTCTCGAGTAACTATAACAAACGTCCATTAAATAAGAACTCCGTAAAAACTTTACTGATGACTTTGCAGTTTAAAAAGGTTCAAGGTGCCACTCAAGGAACGAACACACCAAAAGAGTATTCCCCACCACCTTCACCTATGCCCAGTCATCATGTTCATCATTGATCATCCTCCAAGGATTTCATCCATAATTTAGGAAGTTTCACCTCTCTCCCTCTCTTATGACTTCCTTAATAATCCTTATCTATCTTTGTACATTAAGGACAATGTACATCTTAAGTGTGGGGGGTGAACTATAGTATTATTTGAAAATTCCTGAATTATGCCTTGTTTTTAAGTAATTTTCTCATATCATTAATTAGAATGATCGTGTGTCAGAGTCTTAAAAATTTATATAAAGAATGATCGAGGCTAGAAACTAACTGTGACAACGACTTGAGGCAGGTGCACCTATCGAACAGTAGTATAGTTTAGTGGCAAGACCGGATTATCGAACCCAAAAGAACCAAAAGTACTAATACTAGCTTTCTTTTTATTACTTAGCCTAAGAATTATGGGAATTATTAATTAATCAAAAATTAACTAACTATTAAGCTAAATATGCTAAGACAAAGAAGAATGAATTGGGGAAATACTTGTGGGAAAAACCAATTGATTAAGACAATACCCGAGGAATAATCCACCTAGACTTCACTTGTTATTTAACTCTGAACCAGATGATTTATTCACTTGACTTGATCCGTAGGATTCCCTAAGTTATATTAATACCTCTCTCGAGGCTACTAACGTCTAACCCTAGGTTGATTAATTGAAATCTCTTTCTAATTAAGACCCCTAAGATTGTATTAACTCGATCTATGGACTCCCATATTAGGTTTGACCCTAATCTGGCAGATTTTCGTCATCCTATCTCTAGGGTTGCGATCAAGTCCGCTTAACTATGCTAGATCTACTCTTAGACAGGGTCTATTCCTCCTCTGCCTAAGCACATCAATACTTGAATCAATATCTTGAAATATTAAAACAAGAATTAAGAACACATAGTTAAGAACAAATCAAGTATTTATCATATAGTTCAGAAAACAATAACAAGATCCGTTTTAGGTTTCATCCCCCTCAGGTATTTGAGGGGTTTAGTTCATACTAATAAAAGAATACATCTCAGAAGAAATATAAAACAAAACATGAGAAAAACCCTAAAACCCCCTGAAGGAAATTGAAGGGAAGATCATCCGTCTTGAGTATAACTCTGGCTTCTTGAGATGAATCAACTAGCTTTCTTCGAGTAAATTCCACAATTCTGGCCTCTCTGGCTTGGCTCTTCGGCCTCACTGGACGCCCCCTAAAGGATGGCCTCTAGGGTGTTTATATAGGCTTTTGGAATGGCTTTTTTTGCCTCTAAGTACCCTATTCCGAATGAAATTCCTCTTTGTCACAGCAGGGACACGCCCATGGCACACGCTCGTGTGAATCGTTGCCAGGACGTGGTCGAGTCTGTAAGGAGGCACGGTAATGTGGTCTTGGGCCCAGGCCGAGTTGATTTTGTAATTTGGCCTATTTACTCTGTTTTAGGCCCGTTACTTGTTCTTTTCATCCTCCGGTGCTTTCGTAAGTATAAAACATGAACTTAAAGGATTAGGACAACCAAATTCCACAAATCAAGGAATAAATCATCCAAAAGTATGCTAAATGTGGGATTAAAATATGTATATATTACGGTTTACCAAATACCCCCACACTTAAGCATTTGCTTGTCCTCAAGCAAAATTCTCGACTCACAATTAAAATGAACTTTCTTGATTCATAATTGATAAACCGTAAAAGTAACATATTTTAAGCCCACATTTAGCATGCTTTTGGATGATTTATCATTTGATTTATGTAAAAAGGTGCTCTTAATCCTTTCTTTTCATGTTTTATACTCAGGAAAGCACCCGAGGATGAAAAGAACGAGAAACAGGCTTAAAACGGACCAAATTGGGCCAAAATAGAAATCAAAACGGCCTGAGCCCAAGACCACATGACCGTGCCTCATTAAAAGTCCAAACACGGCCTAAAGACGACTCATACGGGCGTGTGCCATGGCTGTGTCCCTGTCGTAGAAAAGAGCAATTTCACTCGGAAAAGGATACTTAGGGGCAAAGAAACCTATCTCAAAAGCCTATATAAAGACCCTAAGTATAACCTAGAAGGGGGCGGTTAGCTAGGCTAAGGAGCCGAGCCAGAGAGGTCAGATTTGTGGAGATTTACTCGAAGAGAGCCAGTTGATCCATCTCAAGAAGCCGGAATTATACTCAAGACGGAGGATCTCTCCTCCGATTCCTTCAGAGGGTTTTAGGGATTTCTTATGTTTTGCTTTATCTTTTCTTTGGAGATGTCTTCTTTTATTGTTATGAACTAAACCCTCAGATACCTGAGGGGATGAAACCTAAGATGAATCTTGTTATCGTTTGCTAAACTATATGATAAATATTTGACTTGTTCTTAATTATGTGTTCTTAATTCTTGTGTTGATATTTTTGGGATATTAATTCAAGTATGATGTGCTTAGGTGGAGGAGAAAAAGTCCCTGCCTAAGAGTAGATCTAGCATAATTAAGCGGAGTTGATCGCGCGCCTAAAGATAGGGAGACGAGATTTTACCGGATTAGGGTGAAACCTAATATAGGGGTCCATAGATCTAGTTAATGCAATTCTAGGGGTTTTAATTAGAAAGAGATTTCAATTAATCAACCTAGGGTTAGACGTTATTCGCTTCGAGAGAGGGTTTAATATACATTAGGGAATCTTATGGATTAAGTCAAATGAATAAATCGTCTAGTTTAGAGTTAGATAACAAGTGAAGTTGATCGCTGCAATCAGAGCTTTAAAAATTTATAAAAGAATGATCGAACCTGGAGACTAACTCTGACAACGATTAAAGGCAAGTGTGCCTATCGAACAGTAGTATAGCTTAGGCAAGACCGGATTATCGAACCCAAAGGAAATAAAAGTATTAATACTCACTTTCTTTTTATTATTTAGCCTAAATTAAAGTGAAGGTTGCTTTTAAACTATATTGTCGAAGACTTAAGCTAAGAACACAAACACAAGAAGAACGAATTGGAAAATAACTTTGAAGAAAAACTCAGTTGATTGCGACGGTACCTTCAGGAAGAATCCACCTAGACTTCACTTATTATCTAACCCCAAATTATATGATTTCTTTACTTAGCTTGATCCGTGAGACTCCCTAACCTATATTAAACCCTCTCTCGAGGCGAATAACGTCTAACCCTAGGTTAATTAGTGGAACTCTCGTTCGCTTGCAATAACCCCCCAAGATAGCAGTAAATCGATCAATGGACTCCCATATTAGGTTTCACCTTAATCCGGCAAAATCTCGTAACCCTATCTCTAGGCGTTCGATCAACTTCGCTTAATTATGTTAGATCTTCTCTTAGGCAGGGTCTATTCCTCCTCCACCTAAGCACATTAGATTTGGATTAAGCAAGATAATTAAGAACAAGCTAAGTAATTCATCATATAACTTAAAAATCAAATAACAAGATTCATCTAAGTTTCATCCCCTTCAGGTATCTAAGGGGCTTAGTTCATAACGAATAAAGAAAACATCGCAAGAGAAAAGATAAAACAAAACATAAGAAATTCCTAAAACCCCCTGAAGGAATTGAAGGAGAATTCTGCCGTTTTGAGTATGATTCCGGCTTCTTGGGATGGATCAACTGGCTATCCTCGTGTTATTCCCTAACTCTGACCTTCTCGGCTTGGCTCCTCGGCCTAGCTTTCGATGCCTTTCAAAGGTGGTACTTGGGGGATATATAGGCTCTTGGAATGCGATTCTTTCTCCATAAGTATCCTTTTCTGACTGAAATTGCTCTTTCCAGCGACAGAGGCACGGCCATGTCACACACCCGTGTGGATCGAGACCAGACCGTGTTCGGACTTCTAAAGTGAGGCACGGCCGTGTGAAGCTGAGTTGAGGCACGGCCGTGTAGGCTATGGGCCAGGCCGTGTCAATTACATGCTAAGGCACATTTACTCCGTTTTAGGCCCAATTTGTGTTCTTTTCATCCTCGGGTGCTTTCCTAGGTCTAAGACATGAAAAGAAAGGATTACAAGCACCTTTTTATACAAATCAAGGAATAAATCATCAAAAAGTAAGCTAAATGTGGGATTAAAATATGTTACTTTTACGGTTTATCAAATACCCCCACACTTAAGCTTTTGCTTGTCCTCAAGCAAAATTTTCAACTTACAATTAAAACGAACTTTCTATGATCTGCAATTCTTATCAACAATGCTATGTCATAATTCATAGATAATTCATACATGGATAATTCAATTCAAAGAGTCCTAAAGATTTAAACGAGATAAGCCATGGTTTTGTACCTTGAAAACATAGGTGCCTCCCTTTATTTAAATGACTACCTTTTCAATTCAAAACCGACAAGGATTGATGTCCTCATTAAGGATTCACTTAAATCACTCTAAAGTGTTTAAGGCTCAAGAAAAGTTAATCCCATAGGCTTGCCTGAAAATCAAATCTCTACCACTGTAATATGAGATGATAAACAGATCAAAAGGTCTTTGTTAGGGTTGTAACGGGGCTAGGGTAAAAGGTGCGATCACAGGCTGAAATTAGAGGGTTAGAATCGAAATTGAATTGACAAGTACCTACCTAAAACTTCTCTGAAATTTCATTAACTGAAAAGCAATAATCCTACTAATACGAGCTTTTCTTTTGAAAACAGTCTTTGATTGTGTCAGCTCTCTTTTCATACTACTAATATTGAATAACTTGGAATTTTTTTAAGAACAAACTAAATAATACATGATAAATTTAACTATTAGGATAATAAACTTCGGTAACTGATCAAATCAAGTCTTAATTAAGGGGTAGTCAAAAGAAAGGGTGATAGCAATTACAAAGGCTTTGGGTTAATATTAGTGGGTGAGTCAATAAAAAGGGTTTATTAGGATCAACGGGGTTCACTAAGGGTTAATTGTGAAGGTAGGCTATTTAGTGGAGTTAGTGGGTTAAAACCTAGGTGCCTTTATCATCTTTGTATATTAAATCATAACTGTGGTCTCAACATGTATAAACAAGGCAAGTTCTAGAATAACAGTTCATAGTTGACACACTCATAATAAAAAAATGAGCACGAAAAAAGAATGTATGCTCTAAAAGGTTCAAATACTCACAAAAATTATGGGTGTTTTGACATCATCCTTATGAATTTTAAATTTCAAGGTAATATTTAAACTTAGGTCAACAACCTATCAAAGTGTTAATTCTTGAAAAATAGATTTATCATGCTTAACTCTCTAGTATACTTCAATTTCAATTATCAATGTACTATTAACTGTGACTTATTTTACAACATGTCAATAATAATCACAAATCATTGGAAATTTCATCCTAATTAGTAATATGAAAACTTTGCATAAAAACAAGACTAAATCAGGGATTTGAGAATAATGAAAAAAGTTTGGCACTTTTATTCCACTTTTACCCTCATGGATTTGAGAATAATGCAAAAAGTTAGGTATATTTACCCCCCCACACTTAAGATGTACATTGCCCTCAATGTTCAAAGATGGATAGTGATAATTAGTGAGCAATCAAAAAGATAGGAGGGAAAAGTGTACTTCTAGGATTTACTGACGAGATCCTTGAGGATGTGGACAGTGTGTGGCATCAGGTGACTTTTTGTATTTCGCCTAATTATGCTTGTGTATAGGTGGAATATATGATTTATTCTGCAAAAGTCACTTGTTAATGATTTTTTCGATGACATCGATATGTTGTTAGGGATGCTTGAATAATTGGATAGCCAATGATAAAAATTTGCAATAAAAGTTCAAATTAAACAACGTAAAATAAAGTCTTAAATATGAAGAAAATAAAATTAAAGAAAACAAATTAAAAGGACTCAGAGGTCCTCATCATTGGTTGGACCCAGTGGTGGTGCTGATGATGAAATGTGGAGGTGCTGACATATTTGGTGGAGCGTCGCCTCTAATACATCAAAGCGTCGTGCGTTTTCAGCGAAATGCATCTCGAACCGATCAAGTTGAGCAGAGATGTCTGCTAATGATGTTGCCGCTCGGTATGGATGCTGGCTCGGGTTTGGTGCCTCCTCTGATGGTAGTGGGACATCGTCAGGATTGTCCTCGTCCTCTCCCTCGTTGGTTGGTGTCTTTAGTCTGTACTGAGGGGGATCGGTCCCTCGACGTTGTTTGATCATCCTCATATGTAGCATCGTCTGGATTCCTTGAGGAACCATGTTACCCATCAGTGTGAGGGAGGTGATCTGTAACACCCCAAACCCGGTCAACACACCACGACCGAATCTAGCATGTCACATAAGAAATCATTTTGAAGAAAACAGGTTACCGGTTAAATTTTAGTAAAAACTCTTTGTTGTTTTATGTTTGTAGAAATCAGGTGCATGATTAGTTAAAAACCCATAGTATACTTTGAAATCCCGAAAAAAATATTTAAAACTTAGCTGTCGATCCGTAGGTTAGAAAACGTTTGTGTCTTTTTAAAATCGAAGGATTCTATCCTAGATATCTAGAAATCAGTTGAATTAAATGTGGAAAACTTAAGTTTGAAATCCATTTGAGTTTGTTGTTACTATCAATTAATTTGTATCACCCAATTGTAAAGTTTTGAAAACCATTGCGTTTTGTAGTTTAGAAAACCTTGCGCTCATATTATTAAATCCACCATGTAATTTATTTATCCATGTTTAAAACGAATCCAAAGCATATAAATAAACCAAAAACATAACTAAAAAGGCCTTATTATAAACCCAAAATAAAAATGAAACCAAATTTAAATAAAATAAAGTACCCAAACCACAGTCCATGTAAAACCGAGTTTATTTAATGCATGGCCACCTCGAGTCCACCCGGCTCCTCATCCGCGATCTACGAATCACCTGAAAAGATAAGGGACAAGGTGAGTCACCAAGACTCAGTGCATAATCCTCCTCCCGGTTAATGCAACGTACTTATACAAATCATAACCAAGCAATATATTTATAACATGCACCCAAACCTAGCCATCCTTAACTCCGTTTCTACCCCGTGTGGTACCAAACCACGGGTGGTGCCAAACCACTGGTGACCCAAAGTTACAATATCCAATAATAATGTGGTGTCAAACCACTGGTGACCCAAAGTCACGAATGATCCACCTGTGGGGCCAACCCACGTTGTGATACCAAATCACTGGCGACAATCCCGTCATATCAAATGTGGGGCCAACCCACTGTGGTGCTAAGCCACTGGGACAAGTCGCTATGAGGTGCCAAACCTCTGGTGACCCAAAGTCACAAAATATCAATAATCCAAGTGTGGGGCCAACCCACGTGTGATACCAAATCACTGGCGACGATCCCAAAATATCAACTGTGGGGCCAACCCACTGTGGTGCTAAGCCACTGGGACAAGTCGCTATGAGGTGCCAAACCTCTGGTGACCCAAAGTCACAAAATAATCTGTGGTACCAAACCACTGGAGGTGCCAAACCTCTGGTGACCCAAAGTCACGGATATCATACTTCCCCCTCCTCTCATATCACTCATACCAATGCATTACAAGTGCTAATCATGCCATCATGCTTTAATATGCCACATAAAGCAAGTATATCATAAATCATATTATTATGCACCATGTAGCAAAAATCATATCGAAACGGACTTACCCGAATCCTTGCTCACCCCCATAAGGCATCATATCAAGATCTCACAGTTTTCGGCTTTTAATCATGATTAGGTTATTAATATATTTCCAAATTATAAAGTGTGTAAGTTACACACCTGTCACTAACGCAAGCACTAAATCCCGAAGACCCGATCTACCGCACTAGATCTCCTTGTCCTACATTCGGCCAAACCAAAAAATTAGTAACAAGGCCATTCGGCCACACCAACAAATCCCGAAGGGTGAGGTAACGCATGACTATCACCATCCTTACTTTTCTGCCTTCCGAATGCTAATCACAACACCCGATATGCGAACTGATCCTCCCCCTACATTCGGCCAACAACAACCCTTAGCCTCAATAGCCTTCGGCTTTTCACAACTTAAAGAATGATGAACCAATATAGATCCTTACCACTTGACTTACCAAATCCGATTGATAGAGAATAAAAGGGCTTAGATCGACAGCTTCAAAACCCCGGAGATCCTAAAAGAAACCGATCCCTAAAGATGATTAACAAAAACATCAACAAATGTCGAAGTTCGGCTTTTCCTACCATATGAGTCGACAGAGAAGAGAGAAAAGAATTAATGAATTTCAGTCAAGAACACTTACCCTTCTTCAAAACCAAATAGAGAAGAACCCAAAGAAGATCTATCCTTGTTGATATTCGGCCAACATAATATAAGAAAGAAAGAAAGAAATTTCGACAAATAGTTGAATGATGAAGGGAGTTTCGGCTATGGTTGATAGAAAACAAATAGATGGGATTCGGCTAGAGTGGAAGAAGAGGAAGAAAAAGAAAGTAAAATGGAAGAGAGGGAATTCGGCAAAGGAAGGTGGAGAGGATTTCGGCACAAGAGTTTGAGAGAAGAAAAGAAAAAGATGAAAGGGAGGAGATGGGCACTTTCGGCTTTTGAGCAAAAATGAAAAAGAAAAAAGAAAGATGGGAGAGTGGTAGATTCGGCCAAACACCTTGAGAAGGAGAAAAGAAATGAAATAAAATAAAATCAAAGAACTTAGAGAGATATTCGGCTAGGTGCAAAACAAAAAGGAAATTTCGGCTTTCTCCAATATGGTACACTAGGGAGATTTCGGTAATGCACAAAAGGGTTTTCGGCTTTTGATACACAAAACAAAGGCTAGCCAAAAATGTCATCTAGCCACTAAGGAATTTCGGCAACCCCTCTACTCAGCTCTCCAAAACCGAACTCTCCCCCTAAGCAGGAGTTCAAAATTCGGCCACTTCCCCAAATTCCTCCTGGCCACTAATTCAAATGAATTTGAATTCCACAAGTTTCTAAATTTTCTCCTTGCCATCAATTCAAATATTTGACTGAGTCCAAGCTTTATCTGACAGAGTTTGTGCTAAGCACAACTCCTCTCCCCCCTTGGCATCAAAATAATAAGTAGAAAGTGAGATTTCTGCTGCTCGAACCTGAGCTCTTCCTTCCCTCCATGTGGCGTCACCCTCAAGGCTCTAAGTGGCGCCTCCTTGCCACTTTACCACTTGGTTTCTTGTGCTAAAATACCCCACGAATTACACTTAAGCCCTAGCTCCTTCAGCTCCCCTTACTTAAAACTTAAAAACAAAAATTTCCTGCAACTCGGCCTACTCTAGACTTATAACTAGATCTTAAAACACCTCAAATAATAACACAACAGTCTAAACTCAAGCAAAACCATTCAATCACAAATAACCCCTATTTTAGGATATTACATGATCTGATCGTCGGTGTTGAGGAGGTTGAAGTGTCGAGCTAGCCTTGTAATGTATGGTCCCATTGACAAAATCCCTTTCCCGTATGGCTCTGTCTAATGTTGAATCACGCATGCGATAAAATACGCCAAGTCAAAAACATGTCCTTCAGACATGCATGATAGGAAGTAGACGTCGTGCTTGTTTACGACGCTGGTGCTCTCTCTGC
Source organism: Gossypium australe (assembly GCA_005393395.2). Taxonomy (NCBI): domain Eukaryota; kingdom Viridiplantae; phylum Streptophyta; class Magnoliopsida; order Malvales; family Malvaceae; genus Gossypium; species Gossypium australe. Next base: position 124,017,132 of record CM016619.1, read on the forward strand.
GACCTGTGATGGTATGCGTGAGAATAACATGAATATACCTTAGGGCCGGGGGAAGTGCCATCGCCTTAGAGCGGCTGGGGTCGTATTGGCTTGTATTGGGGCGTAGGCTGTGCCAGCATTCAAGCGAGGTGCAGTGGAGCTTACAGTTTAATTCGGTAAGTGGGTATTCTTCTATGAAGTCCGGTGTGTAAAGTCTGAGAGCCGTGCCAAATTGTGGTACATTTAATCGACGCACTGAGCCCCCTAGATAGAATTGAGTAGCACCTGGGTCGTCGAATTGAGTCGTCACCGCTTGCAAAATGAAGGTGGTGCAGAATTCTAATGTAAGCTCCATATATGTGGGTTCGTCGATATTGAAGAAGTTCTCCCACGATTCGGTTGAGAGGAGTGCTTGAATGTCAGTTTCGAGCCCAACTTACCACACTGCGTTCCAGTCGATGCGTCTACCGGTGCCTATGGGTCTACCCCAGATTGCTTTGTACCTTTCATCTTGAGTTGCTTTGGGGAATCGGAGAAATGGGTGTCGAGTTTCGGTGGAGGCACTTGCAGACGATGATCCGGGCTCCTTTCTTTTCTTGCTTGGGACGGATCGTTTGGTTCGTGACGACATGGTACCTGAAAAAAGATCAGATAATAAAAAGAACAAGTTCCTTAATCAAAATTATGACCAATGTATCTCATATCATTTATAAATTTCATCCGATATCAGTGATTCTTTTGTTCAAGAAAATTAGTGAATTTTATGTCTAAGAACAGAATCAATCAGCAACCAAAATCAATTTATGCATGAATGTTGTGAGAAAAATCACTAACTAAAAATCAAGGTTAACTTTAAACAAAAATGAAAAAATATAAAGCTGTAATCAAAGGATTATGGGTACTTAAACAAAAATAAATCATGCTTTTCAAAATTAAATCTAACAAAATCTGAAAATAAATACAAATGCCATCAAGGATTATGTCAAGAAAATGGAACCAGGGGTGGGTGGGACGATCAGCACGGGCGGAGCACGGTGATGGCATGGGTTTCTGTGGTGCGAACACGGTGATGTCGTGAGCGTGTGGCTTGGTAGCACGGCTGTGGTGCGGTCGTGTGGAAGGGTTTGGTTGATTTTTGGAAGAAAAAGCGGGGGGCGATTTTAATGGAAGGGGAGTGGTTGTTTGGCTAGATTTGGGGAGAAGGGGGTTTAAATCTAATTTTAGGGTTTGTTTTTGGAGAATATGACGGTTAGTTTTTATTTATAGGGGAGGGGGCACGGTCCAATGACACGGCCGTGTCATTTTGAAATCACCCGTGCTTTTCGCGTTTTTCAGGATTGGGAGCGTTTAAATTTCGTGGCACGGCCGTGTGTCTATTTGGCACGCCCGTGCTCTATAAGTTAAACTGTTAGCACGGTGAGGTAACACGGGCGTCTCTTGCCCATGTTCGACAAGTCAGTAGCTTCACACAGTTTGAAGGCACGGGCGTGGTCTTCCCGTGGTGTGGAAGTTAGTAGCTTCACACTGTTCGAAGGCACGGGCGTGTCTTACCTGTGTTCGTCAAGTCAGTATTCTCCCACGGTTGGATAGCACGGGCGTGGCTGGTATCGCAGCCCGTGTTGTTGAAAGGTCTCTTTTCCCTGTTTGTACACGACTCTTGACACGCCCGTGGCATGTCCCCTGTCTTGCACGCGGTCATTAACACGCCCGTGTTTAATGCCGTGTTACAAATCGTGCTTTTCTGTGATGTTAGAGAGAAAGATAAGAAAGAAAAGGAAAACAATAAAAACAATGTTAATGTGTTAGTGCTCGGGTTGCCTCCCGAGAAGCGCTCGTTTATAGTCTTAAGCTAGACTCTCCCTGTTTTCGGTTCTAAAGGAAGGCTCATGGAGCATAAGCTCCTCTCTCATGTCTCCAGAATCTGCACCATTATAAATTTTATGTCGGTGACCTTTTACCTTGAATGTGCCTTTAGTGGGATGAGTTACCTCGATGGTGCCATATGGAAATATTGTTTTGATCATTAATTGGCCTGGCCATCTTCATTTCAACTTTCCCGGGAATAGTTTAAGCCTTGAATTGTACAGTAGGACTAAGTCTCCTACTTCGAATTGCCTTGATCTCTTGAGGCGAGCATCGTGGCATCGCTTTGTTGCTTCCTTGTACAGTTTTGAGTTCTCATAGGCTTCCATTCTCCACTTGTCTAGCTCGTTCATCTGCATCATTCTCCTCTTTCCTGCAATTTTAAGGTCAGTATTCAAAAATTTTATTGCCCAAAAAGCTTTTTGTTCTAATTCGAACGGTAAATGACAGCTTTTCCTGTATACAAGTTTGTATGGGGATGTCCCGAAAGGTGTTTTAAATGCTGTTCTATAGGCCCATAACGCACCATCTACTTTTAATGCCCAGTGTTTTCTATTTGATTCAACGGTTTTTTCTAGAATACGCTTAAGTTCTCGGTTTGCCACCTCAACTTGCCCACTGGTTTGAGGATGATATGGGGTTGTTGTTCTGTGGTATACTCCATATTTTTTTAGGACTTTTTCAAATTGAGTATTGCAGAAGTGAGTACCCCTATCACTAATAATTGCTCTAGGTGTGCCAAATCGGGAAAACAGTTTCTTGAGGAACTTGACTACTACCCTAGCATCATTGGTAGGTAAAGCTTCCGCTTCTACCCATTTTGACATGTAATCGACTGCCACTAGGATGTACTTGTTTCCAAACGAACTAGGGAATGGTCCCATGAAATGGATACCCCATACATCAAATATTTTACATGATAACATATATGTCTGAGACATTTCATCTCGTTTAGTAATATTACCTATTCGTTGGCATTTATCACACGTGGTAACATACCTGTTGGCATCATTAAATAGAGTAGGCCAATAAAAACCTGATTTGAGTATTTTGTGTGCTGTCTTAATAGAGTAGGACAGTTCCGTCGTGTCGTCATGTATGATTTCCTGTAATGAATGTTGAACGATATGATCAATAGTATCAACAAAATAACAGGAATCATCTTGCTCTTTAGAATATCGCATGGCATCATAAATTTGAATAATGATTTCTTCATCACCTATCCTTAGTGCGAGTTTACCATCACCTACATCAATAACGGCTCTAGCAGTGGCTAAAAAAGGACTCCCTAATATTAAAGGAACATTAATGTCTTCATCCATGGCTAACACAACGAAATCAACAGGGAAAATAAATTTATCAAATTTACCAAGACATCTTCGATAACTCCTCTAGGATATTTAATGGATCTATCTGCTAACTGAATACTCATCCTAATGGGTGTTGGTTCCCCAAGATCTAGTTGTTTAAACATTTTATAAGGCATTAAATTTATACTGGCGCCTAGATCAGCTAATGCTTTCTTAATATTCAAGCTACCAATTAAACAAGGGATAGTAAAACTTCCTGGGTCTTTTAACTTAATTGGTAGCTTATTTTGGAGGATGGCTGAGCACTCTTCATTAAGTTCCACCGTTGACACCTCTTCAAGTTTTCGTTTATTCGTCAAGAGTTCCTTTAGGAATTTTGCGTACTTCGGCATCTATGAAATAACTTCAACAAAAGGTAAGTTGATATGTATTTGTTTAAAAAGTTCAAGAAACTTACCGTATTGTGCATCAATTCGTTCCTTTTTTAACTTTGTTGGATATGGGATTGGTGGTTTGTTCTCATTGCGTAATGGAGTTACATCCTCCATCACCTCATCTCTTGCCTTGTCACTCTCGTTTGGGCTTTGTTTCTTCAGTTCGCCTAATTCGTTTCCACTTCTTAGTGTGACTGCTTTGACCTATTCTGCCCCTTTAAGAAAAATTTCTGCTCGTATTTCATAGATCATCTTAGTAAGCATTCCAACCGTCTTAGTGAGTTCCCCAAATAACTTAGTAAATTTTTCAATTGACGTTTGTTGATCTTTAAGGGTTCTCTCGATATCTTGCAGGCGTTTTTCTATATTTGCCGATTCCTCCTCGTGGGTTTGTTTCTACTCTTGTGGATAGGGCAAGTTTTGGAAGTTCTGAGGAGGTTGTTGCCTTTGATTTCATTGATTGCCTTGGCCTCCCCACGAAAAATTTGGGTGGTTCCTCCAACCTGGATTGTAAATGTTACTATAAGAATTATTATTGGATCGGAAATTATTACCTATATAGTTCATTTATTCGTCCTCTACTCCTGGTTGGTAAGATGGGTACTCAGGATTCGCCACAGTTCCACTTGCGTTGCACTGTATAACTGGATGTGCCTGTGAAGAACATAAGCTATCAAGCTTTTTGTTCATCATCTCTATCTACGTTGATAACATGGTCATGGCATCGACGTTGAAAAATCCTGTTGATTTCGTCGGTTTAGTCCTTGAAGCCTGCCATTGATAATTGTTTAGTGACATCTCCTCAATGAACTTGTAGGCTGCTTCTGGAGTTTTGTTGTTCAAGGTTCCACCGGCGGCTGAATCGATCAGTTGCCTTATTGAGGGGTTTACACCGCTATAGAAAGTTTGGACTTGTAGCCACAAGGGTAGGCCTTGGTGAGGGCACCTCCTCAAGCGATCCTTAAATCTCTCCCATGCATTGTACAGCGTCTCTAAATCCATCTGCATAAAAGAAGAGATATCATTCCGTAATTTGGCCGTTTTGGCCGGTGGAAAGTATTTCATTAAAAACTTTTCGGTAATCTAATCCCATGTAGTGATTAACCCTCGTTGTAACGAGTTTAACCACTGTTTAGCTTTATTTCTTAATGAAAAAGTAAATAATCGAAGATGTATGGCATCATCAGAAATGCCATTTATTTTGAAAGTATCACAGAACTCTAAAAAGTTAGCTATATGCGTGTTTGGATCTTCCTCCTACAAACCATCAAATTGAACAAACTATTGAATCATTTGTATTGTGTTAGGCTTTAATTCGAAATTGTTAGCAGATATAGCAGGCCTAACAATACTAGATCCTGCTCATGTTAAATGCAGTTTAGCATAATCATACATTGTGCGTGGAGCATTATTTTCCCCCACATCATGTGGTGGTGGGTTGTTTTCGTCCATCCCTTCAATAGGATTGGATCTGCCTTCTTCCTCCCTTTCTGTGTAATTTAGGGCTCGCCCGGTTTCCCGACGATTCCTACGAGCGGTAGCTTCGATTTCACTGTCAAATATCAAAGGTCCTCTTGGGTTCCTTCTAGTCATAAACTAGAGGTACCTACTAGGGAAAAGAAAGAATGAAAATTTCAGCTAAAAGTAAAAATAGAAATAAAAACAAAAATAAATTGCGAAAAATAAAAATTAGGGCTAAAGTAATAAAAATAGAGTTTTCTTAATATTTTAGTTCCCCGGCAACGACGCCAAACTTGATCGCTGCAATCAGAGCTTTAAAAATTTATAAAAGAATGATCGAACCTGGAGACTAACTCTGACAACGATTAAAGGCAAGTGTACCTATCGAACAGTAGTATAGCTTAGGCAAGACCGAATTATCGAACCCAAAGGAACTAAAAGTATTAATACTCACTTTCTTTTTATTATTTAACCTAAATTAAAGTCAAGGTTGCTTTTAAACTATATTGTCGAAGACTTAAGCTAAGAACACAAAGACAAGAAGAACGAATTGGAAAATAAATTTGAAGAAAAACTCAGTTGATTGCGACGATACCTTCGGGAAGAATCCACCTAGACTTCACTTATTATCTAACCCCAAATTATATGATTTCTTTACTTAGCTTGATCCGTGAGACTCCCTAACCTATATTAAACCCTCTCTCGAGGCGAATAACATCTAACCCTAGGTTAATTAGTGGAACTCTCGTTCGCTTATAATAACCCCCAGGATAGCAGTAAAGCGATCAATGGACTCCCATATTAGGTTTCACCCTAATCTGGCAAAATCTAGTAACCCTATCTCTAGGCGTTCGATCAACTCCGCTTAATTATGTTATATCTTCTCTTAGGCAGGGTCTATTCCTCCTCCACCTTAGCACATTAGATTTGGATTAAGCAACATAGTTAAGAACAAACTAAGTAATTCATCATATAACTTAAAAATCAAATAACAAGATTCATCTAAGTTTCATCCCCTTCAGGTATCTAAGGGGCTTAGTTCATAACGAATAAAGAAAACATCGCAAGAGAAAAGATAAAACAAAACATAAGAAATTCCTAAAACCCCCTGAAGGAATTGAAGGAGAATTCCGCCGTCTTGAGTATGATTCCGGCTTCTCGGGATGGATCAACTGGCTATCCTCGTGTTATTCTCTAACTCTGACCTTCTCGACTTGGCTCCTTTTCCTAGCTTTCGATGCCTTTCAAAGGTGGTACTTGGGGGATATATATAGGCTCCTGGAATGCTATTCTTTCTCCCTAAGTATCCTTTTCTAACTGAAATTGCTCTTTCCAGCGACAGAGGCACGGCCATGTCACACGCCCGTGTGGATCGAGATCAGACCGTGTTTGGACTTCTAAAGTGAGGCACGACCGTGTGAGGCAGAGTTGAGGCCGTGCTCTAAGTGTTCGTCGAGGCACAGCCGTGCGGGCTATGGGCCATGCCGTGTCAATTTCATTCTAAGGCCCATTTACTTCGTTTTAGGCCCAATTTGTGTTCTTTTCATCCTCGGGTGCTTTCCTAGGTGTAATATCCCGGGTTAGGGGCTGTTTCGTTGTTGCATGTTCTGCATGTTGTTAGTATGCTACGTTGCTATTTCTATGTTTTCGGGACTTAATTATAGCCTAGGTGTGTGCCTGAGTGAATGGGAGAATTTTTGGTTTTTAGGCTTTATAGGAAGGGAGCTGAGGAAGCTGGGGTTTAAGAATTTTAATTGAGGTTTTGTTGCACAAGTAAGGAGCTAGCTGAGTGGCAAAGCATGCGCCACATGGGGGAGCTTGATGTGGCGTCATCTTCAGGAGAGGGAGGTCCAGTGTTCGAGCTTCAGAGTTCTCCTTTTGACTTCTTTTTGGGACGGCATGGAGGAGTGGTAGAAGGCTAGTGAAACTCTAGCTTGGACCAAGTCTTCACAATCAAAAGGATGGTGGAGAGTAAATAGTGGAGTGTGACTTGGTCCACACATTTGAAATGTGTGGAGTGGAGTGAATGGGGGGATTTTTTTGACCGATTTGTTGGGGGTGTGTGTTGGGGGAATGGACGGCATAGTGGGGTGAGTAGGTAGCCGAAATGCATTTTGGCATTTTGGCACTCTTTTGATTGTTTTCGGTCACATTTGGTAAAAGAGAGAAAGCTCTTTTCTAGTTTTTGAAAGCCGATTTTCTTCAACAAAGGTTCTTCACCCTTTCTCCCTTGAAACCGAAAGTGTAAGCAAGTTATACCATAGCCGAAATTCTATTCTTCCAACCTTCTTTCTATTTCAAATTGTTGAGCCGAAAGTAAAAAGTCTCTTCTTCTCATATTTTCTTCTAGATAGCCGAAACTCTCATCTTCCAAACACCTCCACCGTTTCTCTTATTTCTTTTGGATTCATCTTTTATTTTCCCTCTTTCCCAAATACTAGTGCCGTTTCTCTATCTCTTCTCACCCTTGTTCTTATTCTTTCCTCACTAAGCCGAACCCAAGGGTGTTGAACACCTAAAGACCGAATCCTCTTCTTTTGAAGCCTTGGCCGAATCTCCTCTCTTCCCTGGTGTTGGGTTGGCCGAATTTTGGTGTTGGGTGTTGGTAAGTGCAAGGCCGAATGGCCATATCTCCCTCTTTTGGTTCTTTATTGGTTGTGTTTTGGTTCATTTAAGGGCCGAATATGGTCATTTTGGATGTATTCTAATTTTTTCGTTATAGGATCAGTGGATTGTGGAAGCAAGCAGGAGGAGCCGTTTCCTTCTGTCAATTGTTGGTAAGGGGTAAGTGATTGGTTGTTGTTAGTTTAATCATCTGGTTTCGATTAGGCCGTGCTTGATAAAGGATTAACTGTATTCTTTTCAAGGTGGTGGCCGATTGTCTTTGAAGGACCATTGTGATTCGGGGTTGGTTGGAAACCAAGTTAAGAAGTGAAGGTGGGGGCTTGAAATGACTCTTTTGGTTTTGTTGGTTGTTGGCCGAATGTTGTAAATGTCTAACCCATATGTTTGGCCGATTGTAGGAGTCAGTACTTGAGGGACTTAGATCGCTTTGGTTGGGATTTTTAGACTCGTATTATCAGGTGTGTAACTAACACACCCTCTACTTAGTAACGTTGTTAATAAACTTGATTGTTTAATAAGATTGAAACAGTGAGAAGATACCCAAAAAGGGGTATGTGTACGATTCGGGTAAGTCTATTCTATGACGAATATTGATGATAATACATGATATCATGAATTATGTTATGCATGTTATGAGTTGTAATGCTTGATATGTTGGCATGATATGCATGGATTGTATGAGATGCATAATTCCATGAGTATGATATGTATGGGTGATGTGAGAGGAGGGAGCAGTGATATATTGTGCTGACGAGCACCAGTGCTTTGGTAGCACACTTTGTGACTTTGGGTCACCAGAGGTTTGGCACCTCCAGAGGTTTGGTACCTCAGCGTCTCGTCCCAGTGGCTCAGTACCACAGTGGGTTGGCCCCACAGATGATTATACGGGATTGACGCCAGTGTTTTGGTAACACACGATGGGTTGGCCCCATCACCAGATTCGTGACTACGGTCACCAGTGCTTTGGTAGCACATTGTGTCTTTGGGACACCAGAGGTTTGGCACCTCATTGCGACTTGTCCCTGTGGTTTGACCACCGTGGGTTGGCCCCACTTGAGATATGGGATCGTCTGCTAGTGATTTGGTATCACACGATGGGTTGGCCCCATCATCATTGGATTTGTGACTTCGGTCACCAGTGCTTTGGTAGCACATTGTGTCTTTGGGACACCAGTGGTTTGGTACCACATTGACGGATATTGTGTCTTTGGGACACCAGTGTTTTGGTAACACATTGTGACTATATGTCACCAGTGGTTTGGCACCACCAGTGGTTTGGTACCACACGGGGTAGAAAAGGTGATATGGATGGTTAGGATCGGGTTGCATTAATTATGTTGCTATGTATGATGTGTGTTTGTATGTTGATTCATCGGGAGCGGGATTTACACACTGAGTCACTCGACTCACCCTCTCCTTTGACATTTCAGGTGATTCGTAGACGCGAACATGGAGCCGGGATGGACTCGGGGTGCACATGCCATGCTGAATAAAGTTTTTACTCAGACTCTATAATTTTTGGTACTTTAGCTTATTACTTAAAATTGGGTTTTATTTCGGATTGTAAAAGGCCTTTTAAGTTATGTTTTATGATGTCTATGTTTTAAGTTGATTTTGATATGCCTTAACAAAATAACTCGGAATAAATTTTACTAAAATTTGGAAAGATAATGTTTTCAAACTATAACGCAATGTGTTTTTAAACTATACCATCGGGTATCACACTAAGTCTTTTTGATAAACCAATTTCAACTGGTTTCCAATTCTAACTTGTAATTCACCTAAGTTTAAAAGTGTTTTATGTATCACTAAGAAACTACTGAGGTTTTAAATGGTTTAAACTCGTTTTAACTGTACATTCTGGCTAAGTTTTCAAAATCTCCGGGTTTCGAATACATCAACTGTTTTTCAAATAAGACTACCCAAATTTGTTTCAAGTACACCTTGTTTTCATCCAACTTTTAAACGAAAAATCTGAACCTCTTAGAAACAATTTTCCCCGTAGCATACCAGATTCGGACGTGGTGTCTTGTCCGGGTTTGGGGTGTTACAATTGTGGTATCAGAGCCAAGTTCAAAGGCTCGGCTGTGGGCCTGAGGCCCAAAATGTTTTCAAAAGACTGTTTTAAGTGTTTTTGGTTTGAATATATGGTTAGGAAGGCATGGCACCGAGTCTCCGGCACCAGTTCGCCCAGGTAAGTACCCCGTACTGTTACTTGTGATTGGATTGGATATGATATGATTGATGACTAGCAATAGTATGCTACTTTAGAGATTGAAACTGATAGGATTCTGTGAACTTGCGAGAACAAATCCTCATTAAATATTCATAAGACTTGCTTTTTAAACAAGTGGAATAAATACTGATGCATAAAATTCTTTAATCAGATACGTAGAAAGATTAGACATGAGCACTCGAGGCGGACGTGGTCGTAATACTCGTGGTAGAGGTAGGGGTAGAATGACGGTTTCTGAGCCCGTAGGATCTGGGCAGGGTTCAGAAAATGAGATACCGGTTCCGCCACCAGCTGGAGGTGGTGAGTTCCAAGATCAGACCGGGGATGACGCAGTGTCACAGGCGATGCTGCGAGTGTTGGAAAGGGTAGCTGGGGCAAGTGGTGGTGCAGGAGTTAGGAAATCTGTTCCTGAGCGACTCTGGGCTAACGGGGCCGAATTCTTCCGAGGTGTTTCGGGTGTTGCTCCTAGCACTGCTGAATATTGGCTGGAGGCAACTGAGCGGATCATGGATGATCTGGACTTGACGGCTGAAGAGAAGCTGAAGGGTATTGTATCGCTTCTCCGGGATGAGTCATATCAGTGGTGGCTCACGGTACGGGACAGTGTGGCAGCAGAGGATTTGACATGGGATTACTTCAGAGCTGCATATCAAAAGAAATACATCGGAGCTAGTTACATTGACTCCCAGAGAAAGGCATTTCTGAGGCTGGTCCAGGGGAGTAAATCTGTTGCTGAGTACGAGGCTGAGTTCCTGAAGCTGAGTAGGTATGCCAGGGGCATTGTAGCCACTGAGCATGAGAGGTGTGTTCGTTTCGAGGATGGTCTGCGAGACGAGTTGAGGCTGCTGATTGCTCCTCAGCAGGAGCGCGAGTTTGCTGTCTTAGTTGAGAAGGCTAAGGTAGCCGAGGGTGTCAAGGAATCGGTGAGGCAGAGCATGGACCGGAGTAGGCTTAAGAGGAGCTTTGGGTCTTCTGGTTCATCGGGTAATCCGCAGAAGAGGGCTAGACCGAGTGGGCAGAATCAGTCTGCTAGGTTTGTTGCTGCTAGGCAGGGACCGCCGCAGTGTAATCAGTGTGGAAAATCTCATTGGGGTGGTTGCTGGACGGGAGGTAAAGGTTGCTTCGAGTGTGGTTCTCTGGAGCATCGCATTAGGGACTGTCCGCGTAAGATGGCCAGGATTCAGTCTGAGAGTCAGGGCCGTAATCAGTTCAGAGGTAATGGACCACCACCGCAGAGGGGCCGTGGTAATGGCAGAGGTGGTTATGGATCTGGTCGGGGTCGTGGAGCACCGGGCAGAGGTGCAGGTAGTTCTGATGCTAGACAGCCTGGATTGGTATATGCTGCGAGGCGCCGAGAGGAGGGCGACGCACCGGACGTCATAACCGGTACGTTCTTGATTTTTGGTACTCCTTATACTGCTTTAATTGATGTGGGTTCTACGCACTCTTATGTTGCCAGTAGTATAGTAGAGACAATGGATTTAGACTCTGAGATATCTTCTAGGCAGATGACTGTGATTAGCCCTCTAGGTCACTCTGTAGTGGTAGATAAACTGTTTAGAGAGGTACCCCTAGAACTCCAAGGGGTAGTGTTTGCTGCTGATCTGATGGAACTGCCGTTTGGGGAGTTCGATCTGATTCTTGGGATGGATTGGTTGGTCAAGTACCAGGCGAGGTTGGATTGCGCGGCTAAGCGTATGGTTCTTAAGACGGTTGATGGTGACGAAGTGGCCATGATAGGTAATAGGAGGGATTACTTATCAAATGTGGTATCTGCTTTGAAAGCGGAGAAGATGGTCAGGAAAGGCTGCGAAGCGTATGTGGTTCATGTGTATGCCTTGGAAGCTAAAGAGTCTGCTATTGAGAAGGTTCGTACTGTTAAGGAATTTGCTGATGTGTTTCCTGAGGAGCTTCCGGGTTTGCCGCCAGATCGAGAGGTAGAGTTCGGGATTGATCTGTTACCCGGGACTGCGCCAGTGTCTATTGCTCCGTATAGAATGGCACCAAAGGAATTGGTGGAGCTTAAGGCCCAGATCCAGGAGTTATTGGATCGAGGTTTTATCAGGCCAAGTGTTTCGCCGTGGGGTGTGCCGGTTCTCTTCGTTAAGAAGAAAGATGGCACGATGCGGATGTGCATAGACTACCGCCAGTTGAACAAGCTGACGATTAAAAACAAGTATCCGTTGCCACGGATAGATGACTTGTTTGATCAGCTGAAGGGTGCTGCGGTATTCTCTAAGATTGATCTGAGGTCTGGGTACCATCAGTTGAAGGTTAAGGAGGCTGATATCCATAAAACAGCGTTTCGGACTCGGTATGGGCACTACGAATTCCTGGTAATGCCATTCGGGTTGACTAACGCACCGGCAGCATTTATGGATATGATGAATGGGGTGTTTCAGCAGTATCTGGATCAGTTCGTGGTGGTTTTCATAGACGACATCTTAGTGTACTCAAGGACAGAGGAAGACCATGATGCGCATTTGAGGGTGGTGCTGCAGATTCTGAGGGAAAAGCAACTTTATGCTAAGTTCAGCAAGTGTGAGTTCTGGCTTAGGGAAGTGACATTCTTGGGTCATGTAGTGTCAGCTGAGGGTATTCGAGTAGATCCTCGTAAGATTGAGGCAGTTTTGGATTGGAAGCCGCCGAGGTCAGTGGCTGAGATTCGTAGTTTTCTAGGTTTGGCTGGATACTACCGAAGGTTTGTTGAGGGTTTCTCGCTAATAGCAGCGCCGATGACCAAGTTGTTAAGGAAAGAAGTTCCGTTTGTTTGGACTGAGAAACAGCAGGAAAGCTTTGATAAGTTAAAGAAGATCTTGACTGAAGCTCCGGTTTTAATTCAACCTGAGGCTGGTAAGGAATATACCGTGTACTGCGATGCATCACATACTGGTCTGGGTTGTATGTTGATGCAGGAAGGTAAGGTTGTGGCTTACGCTTCTAGGCAGCTGAGGCCACATGAGGTTAACTATCCGACGCACGATTTGGAGCTAGCGGCTGTAGTTTTCGCCTTAAAGATTTGGAGGCACTACTTGTACGGTGAGAGATCGATAGTCTACACGGATCACAAGAGTCTGAAGTATCTACTGACTCAGAAGGATTTGAATTTGAGGCAGCGTAGATGGGTTGAGTTGCTGAAAGATTACGACTGTTCTATTGAGTATCATCCGGGCAAGGCTAACGTGGTAGCAGACGCGTTGAGCCGTAAGGTTGTTTCGGACTTAAGAGCATTGTTTGCCCATTTGAGCTTGTATGACGACGGGAGTATTTTGGCAGAGTTGCAGGTTAAGCCTACTTGGGTTGAGCAGATCAGAGAGAAACAGTTGTTGGATGAGGTTCTGAGTGCACGAAGGTTGCAGGTGCAGGATGGTGGTTTGGAGGGTTACAGTTTGTCTGGTGATGAGGTTCTGTGTTTTCAGGGTAAGGCTTGTATGCCTAAAGATGTTGAGCTGAGGCAGAAGATTCTTCAGGACGCACATAGCAGTCCTTATGCTATACATCCTGGAGGTAGCAAGATGTATAAGGATCTGAGAGAGCAGTTTTGGTGGCCTGGGTTGAAGAAAGAGGTAACAGAGTTTGTTGGGAAATGTCTGACTTATCAGCAGGTCAAGGCGGAGCACCAGTTGCCGTCGGGTTTGCTTCAGCCTGTGAAGATTCCGCAGTGGAAGTGGGAGAGGATAACCATGGATTTTGTCAGTGGGTTACCGCTTACGCCAAGCAAGAAGGATTCAGTTTGGGTAGTGGTGGATCGTCTGACTAAATCAGCTCACTTTATTCCGGTGAGGGTTGACTACTCACTTCAGAAGTTAGCGAAGCTGTATGTTTCAGAAATAGTAAGGTTGCACGGTGTGCCAGTTTCGATAATCTCGGATAGGGACCCCAGGTTTACTTCAAGGTTCTGGAAGGCTTTGCATCAGGCTCTGGGTACTCGTTTGGATTTCAGCACGGCTTTTCACCCGCAGTCTGACGGGCAATCAGAAAGGGTTATTCAGATCTTGGAAGACATGCTGAGAGGTTGTGTCTTGGATTTTAGAGGTAGTTGGGAGGAGTTTCTACCATTAGCTGAGTTTGCCTACAACAACAGTTACCAAGCGAGCATCAAGATGGCTCCGTATGAGGCGTTGTATGGTAGGAAGTGTCGCTCACCTACGTGTTGGACGGAGTTAGGTGAACGCCAGTTGTTGGGACCCGATTTGGTAGCTGAGACTGAGGATAAGGTTAAGTTGATACAGACTCGATTAAAGGAAGCTTCGGACCGGCAGAAGTCTTATGCCGATCTTAAGCGAAGAGATATAGAGTTTGCTGTTGGGGATCGAGTTTTTCTGAAGGTCTCGCCTTGGAAGAAGGTTCTGAGGTTCGGGAAGAAAGGCAAGCTAAGTCCGAGGTTCATTGGGCCGTATAAGGTTTTGAGACGAGTTGGACCAGTGGCGTATCAGCTTGAGTTGCCAACAGAGCTTAGCCAGATTCATGATGTTTTTCATGTTTCGATGCTTCGGAGGTATCGTTCAGATCCGTCGCATGTGGTAGCAGTGGAAGAGATCAAGGTACATCCAGACTTGACTATGGAAGAAGAACCTGTGCAGATTCTTGATCGGGATGTGAAGGTTCTGCGTAGGAAGTCTGTGCCTTTGGTTAAGGTACTTTGGCGGAATCATGGCGTAGAAGAAGCGACATGGGAACCCGAGGATATGATGAGACAGCAATACCCGCAACTCTTTTGATCAGGTAATTTCGAGGCCGAAATTATTTTTAAGGGGGGTAGAACTGTAATATCCCGGGTTAGGGGCTGTTTCGTTGTTGCATGTTCTGCATGTTGTTAGTATGCTACGTTGCTATTTCTATGTTTTCGGGACTTAATTATAGCCTAGGTGTGTGCCTGAGTGAATGGGAGAATTTTTGGTTTTTAGGCTTTATAGGAAGGGAGCTGAGGAAGCTGGGGTTTAAGAATTTTAATTGAGGTTTTGTTGCACAAGTAAGGAGATAGCTGAGTGGCAAAGCATGCGCCACATGGGGGAGCTTGATGTGGCGTCATCTTCAGGAGAGGGAGGTCCAGTGTTCGAGCTTCAGAGTTCTCCTTTTGACTTCTTTTTGGGACGGCATGGAGGAGTGGTAGAAGGCTAGTGAAACTCTAGCTTGGACCAAGTCTTCACAATCAAAAGGATGGTGGAGAGTAAATAGTGGAGTGTGACTTGGTCCACACATTTGAAATGTGTGGAGTGGAGTGAATGGGGGGATTTTTTTGACCGATTTGTTGGGGGTGTGTGTTGGGGGAATGGACGGCATAGTGGGGTGAGTAGGTAGCCGAAATGCATTTTGGCATTTTGGCACTCTTTTGATTGTTTTCGGTCACATTTGGTAAAAGAGAGAAAGCTCTTTTCTAGTTTTTGAAAGCCGATTTTCTTCAACAAAGGTTCTTCACCCTTTCTCCCTTGAAACCGAAAGTGTAAGCAAGTTATACCATAGCCGAAATTCTATTCTTTCAACCTTCTTTCTATTTCAAATTGTTGAGCCGAAAGTAAAAAGTCTCTTCTTCTCATATTTTCTTCTAGATAGCCGAAACTCTCATCTTCCAAACACCTCCACCGTTTCTCTTATTTCTTTTGGATTCATCTTTTATTTTCCCTCTTTCCCAAATACTAGTGCCGTTTCTCTATCTCTTCTCACCCTTGTTCTTATTCTTTCCTCACTAAGCCGAACCCAAGGGTGTTGAACACCTAAAGACCGAATCCTCTTCTTTTGAAGCCTTGGCCGAATCTCCTCTCTTCCCTGGTGTTGGGTTGGCCGAATTTTGGTGTTGGGTGTTGGTAAGTGCAAGGCCGAATGGCCATATCTCCCTCTTTTGGTTCTTTATTGGTTGTGTTTTGGTTCATTTAAGGGCCGAATATGGTCATTTTGGATGTATTCTAATTTCTTCGTTATAGGATCAGTGGATTGTGGAAGCAAGCAGGAGGAGCCGTTTCCTTCTGTCAATTGTTGGTAAGGGGTAAGTGATTGGTTGTTGTTAGTTTAATCATCTGGTTTCGATTAGGCCGTGCTTGATAAAGGATTAACTGTATTCTTTTCAAGGTGGTGGCCGATTGTCTTTGAAGGACCATTGTGATTCGGGGTTGGTTGGAAACCAAGTTAAGAAGTGAAGGTGGGGGCTTGAAATGACTCTTTTGGTTTTGTTGGTTGTTGGCCGAATGTTGTAAATGTCTAACCCATATGTTTGGCCGATTGTAGGAGTCAGTACTTGAGGGACTTAGATCGCTTTGGTTGGGATTTTTAGACTCGTATTATCAGGTGTGTAACTAACACACCCTCTACTTAGTAACGTTGTTAATAAACTTGATTGTTTAATAAGATTGAAACAGTGAGAAGATACCCAAAAAGGGGTATGTGTACGATTCGGGTAAGTCTGTTCTATGACGAATATTGATGATAATACATGATATCATGAATTATGTTATGCATGCTATGAGTTGTAATGCTTGATATGTTGGCATGATATGCATGGATTGTATGAGATGCATAATTCCATGAGTATGATATGTATGGGTGATGCGAGAGGAGGGAGCAGTGATATATTGTGCTGACGAGCACCAGTGCTTTGGTAGCACACTTTGTGACTTTGGGTCACCAGAGGTTTGGCACCTCCAGAGGTTTGGTACCTCAGCGTCTCGTCCCAGTGGCTCAGTACCACAGTGGGTTGGCCCCACAGATGATTATACGGGATTGACGCCAGTGTTTTGGTAACACACGATGGGTTGGCCCCATCACCAGATTCGTGACTACGGTCACCAGTGCTTTGGTAGCACATTGTGTCTTTGGGACACCAGAGGTTTGGCACCTCATTGCGACTTGTCCCTGTGGTTTGACCACCGTGGGTTGGCCCCACTTGAGATATGGGATCGTCTGCTAGTGATTTGGTATCACACGATGGGTTGGCCCCATCATCATTGGATTTGTGACTTCGGTCACCAGTGCTTTGGTAGCACATTGTGTCTTTGGGACACCAGTGGTTTGGTACCACATTGACGGATATTGTGTCTTTGGGACACCAGTGTTTTGGTAACACATTGTGACTATATGTCACCAGTGGTTTGGCACCACCAGTGGTTTGGTACCACACGGGGTAGAAAAGGTGATATGGATGGTTAGGATCGGGTTGCATTAATTATGTTGCTATGTATGATGTGTGTTTGTATGTTGATTCATCGGGAGCGGGATT
The DNA here is from genome assembly GCA_005393395.2 of Gossypium australe. Taxonomy (NCBI): domain Eukaryota; kingdom Viridiplantae; phylum Streptophyta; class Magnoliopsida; order Malvales; family Malvaceae; genus Gossypium; species Gossypium australe. The sequence continues at coordinate 124,034,250 of CM016619.1, forward strand.
TACACACTGAGTCACTCGACTCACCCTCTCCTTTGACATTTCAGGTGATTCGTAGACGCGAACATGGAGCCGGGATGGACTCGGGGTGCACATGCCATGCTGAATAAAGTTTTTACTCAGACTCTATAATTTTTGGTACTTTAGCTTATTACTTAAAATTGGGTTTTATTTCGGATTGTAAAAGGCCTTTTAAGTTATGTTTTATGATGTCTATGTTTTAAGTTGATTTTGATATGCCTTAACAAAATAACTCGGAATAAATTTTACTAAAATTTGGAAAGATAATGTTTTCAAACTATAACGCAATGTGTTTTTAAACTATACCATCGGGTATCACACTAAGTCTTTTTGATAAACCAATTTCAACTGGTTTCCAATTCTAACTTGTAATTCACCTAAGTTTAAAAGTGTTTTATGTATCACTAAGAAACTACTGAGGTTTTAAATGGTTTAAACTCGTTTTAACTATACATTCTGGCTAAGTTTTCAAAATCTCCGGGTTTCGAATACATCAACTGTTTTTCAAATAAGACTACCCAAATTTGTTTCAAGTACACCTTGTTTTCATCCAACTTTTAAACGAAAAATCTGAACCTCTTAGAAACAATTTTCCCCGTAGCATACCAGATTCGGACGTGGTGTCTTGTCCGGGTTTGGGGTGTTACACTAGGTCTAAGACATGAAAAGAAAGGATTACAAGCACCTTTTTATACAAATCAAGGAATAAATCATCAAAAAGTAAGCTAAATGTGGGATTAAAATATGTTACTTTTACGGTTTATCAGAAGTCTAGGTGAATTTTTCCTTGGGTGTTGTTTTAATCAATTGGATTCTCTCAAGTTATTTTCCCAAATTCTTTCTCTTTGTCTTTGCATCTTTAGTTTAGTAGTTAATTAATATAGATTAGATAAACAATCCCTTGATTCTTAGGCTAAATAATAGAAAGAGAGTTAGTATTAATACTTTTGGTTCCTTTGGGTTCGACATTCCGGTCTTGCCTAAACTATACTACTGTTCGATAGGTGCGCTTGCCTCAAAAATCGTTGTCAGAGTTAGTTCCTATGTTTGATCATTCTTTTTATAAATTTTAAGACTCGACAGACACGATCAAGTTTTTGACGCCGTTGCCGGGGAACTAAAATATTAAGAAAGCTTAATTTTTATTACTTTAGCCATTTTTATTTTTCGCAATTTAAATTTTACTTTATTTTTTTAGCTTTATTAATTTTTCTTCTTCTGTCTTTTCCTGACAGGTATCTCTAGTTTATGACTAGAAGGAACCCGACAGGACCTCTACTTTACGAAAGTGATATTGAAGGTACCATTCGCAGAAATCGCAGAGAGATAAGGCGAAGCTTAAACTACATAGAAGAAGAGCAAGAAGCCGAAATTGATACTACAGAAGAGATGGCAGAGAATAATCCGCCACCTCCAGAGATGGCCGAACATCATGCTCCATGCACTATGTATGATTATGCTAAACCTAGTTTAACAGGAACTGAGTCTAGTACTGTTAGGCCTACTATTGTTGCAAATAATTTTGAACTGAAACCTAACACTATACAGATGATACAACAGTTTGTTCAGTTTGATGGTTTGTAGGATGAAGATCCTAGCACACACTTAGCGAATTTTTTAGAATTCTGTGATACCTTCAAGATAAATGGCATTTCTGATGATGCCATCTGTCTTCTGTTATTTCCCTTTTCTTTGAGGAATAAAGCCAAACAGTGGTTACACTCTCTTCCACGAGGATCAATCACTACATGGGATCAAATGACCGAGAAATTTTTATTAAAATATTTTCCACCAGCCAAAACGACCAAGTTGAGGAATGATATCTCTTCTATTGTGCAGATGGATTCAGAGACACTTTATGATGCATGGGAGAGATACAAAGATTTGTTAAGGAGATTCCCACACCACGGATTACCTTTGTGGCTACAGGTCTAAACTTTTTACAATGGTGTGAACCCTTCAACAAGGCAACTAATCGATTCAGCTGCCGGCGGAACCCTGAACAACAAAACTCCTGAAGTAGCCTACGAGTTTATAGATGAGATGTCACTAAATAACTATCAGTGGCAAGTTACAAGGACAAGGCCAGCCAAAGCAGCCGGAGTTTTCAAGATTGATGCGGTAACCACGCTATCAAATCAGGTAGAATTGCTACATTAAAATTTGATAGTTTCTATGGTTTTTTGCAGGCACATCCAGTAATGCAGTGCGACGCAAGTGAAGGAGTGGCGAATCCTGAGTGCCTACCCTACAGACAGGGCATGGAGAGCGAGTAAATGAACTATGTGGGTAATAATTTTCGATCTAACAATAACCCTTATAGTAATACTTATAATCCAGGTTGGAAGAACCACCCCAATTTCTCATGGGGCGGTCAAAGAAATCAAAGGCAACAACCATCTCAAAACTTCCAACAATAGTCTTACCCACAGGAAAAGGAGCCAAACTTTGAAGAGGTGCTAAAAAATTTCATAACAGCCTCAGAAACACATTTCCAAAAAGCAGAAACAAAACTTGAGGCATTGACACAAGAGTTCAGGAATTAGATCGGGCAACTTACTAGGTTAGTTTTTGTAATGCGATCAGAAAGCTTACCTAGGGAAAAAGAGCAGGTCTAGGCAGTGACACAAAGAAGTGGAGAGGAGTTAATCGAAACAAAGAAAGAGGTACCACATGAAACTGATAAGGAAAAGATAACTCCGACCCGTAAGGAAATAAAACCAACAATCCCGTATTCAGCGAAGTTAAAAAAAACCGCCTAGACGCACAATATGGTAAATTTCTTGAACTTTTCAAACAGCTACATATTAACTTACATTTTGTTAAAGCTATTTCGCAAATGCCAACATATGCAAAATTTTTAAAGGAGCTTCTAACAAATAAAAGGAAGTTCGAGGAAATTTCAACAGTGGAACTTAATGAAGAATGCTCAGCTATCATTCAAAACAAGCTGCCAACCAAATTGAAAGATCCAGGAAGTTTTACTATTCCATGTTTAACTGGTAGTTTGAGCATAGAAAAAGCATTATCTGATTTAGGTGCCAGCATTAATTTAATGCCTTATAAAATGTTTAAGCAACTTGGTCTCGGGGAACCAACACCACTAGGATGAGTATTTAGTTAGCTAACAGATCTGTTAAGTATCCTAGGGGAATTGTTGAAGATGTTCTGGTAAAAGTAGATAAATTTATATTTCCCGTTGATTTTGTTGTGCTTGACATGAATGAGGACGTAGAGGTACCTTTAATTTTGGGATGACCCTTTCTAGTTATTTCTAGGGCTGTCATTAATGTTGGTGATGGTAAACTCGCAGTAAGGGTTGGAGATGAAGAAATTGTGTTCTAAATTTATAATGCCATGCGATATTTTAGAGAACAAGATGATTCTTGTTACTTCGTTGATGCTACTGGTCACATTTTTCAAGAATCTTTGCAGGAAATCATGCACAGTGACACGATGGAACTATGTCTTTCACAAGGTAAGGGGAAAGATGACGATATCGATGAAGTGAATCCCAATACATCATCCTCTAGACAGACGGAAATAGAGGACATTGAGATCAATGACGAACTAAAACAAAAACCCTCTATTGATGAGCCACTCAAGTTAGAACTGAAACAATTGCCAAAACATTTGGAATACGCATTCCTCGGGGAAAATTCTACACTTCCGGTAATCATTTGTTTAGAACTAGGACCCAAAGAGAAAGAAGATTTACTAAGGGTACTAAGGAAGCACAAAAACGCCATAGCATGGAAAATGTCAAACATTAAAGGAATAAGCCCATCATTCTGCACCCACAAAATTTTAATGCAAGATGAGTATAAACCTTGTGTGCAACCTCAGAGACGTTTGAACCCCAATATGAAAGAAGTTGTCAAAGTAGAGGTAATTAAAGTTCTAGATGCAGGAATAATTTATCCTATTTCTGACAGCACCTGGGTAAGTCCTGTGCAGGTAGTTCCAAAGAAAGGAGGCATGACTGTTATAGCCAATGAAAAGAATGAATTGATTCTTACAAGAATAGTCACATGTTGGAGAGTCTGTATTGACTATAGGAAGCTGAACGACGCCACCAGAAAAGATCACTTCCCTTTACCCTTTATTGATCAGATGTTAGAGAGATTGTCTGGGCATAGGTACTACTGCTTTTTGGACGGACTCTCCGGCTACTTCCAAATCCCAACAGCTCCTGAAGATCAACAGAAGACAACATTCACATGCCCATATGGTATGTTTGCTTATTGTAGAATGCCTTTTGGATTATGTAATGCTCATGCTACGTTTCATCGCTGCATGTTGGCCATCTTTGATGAACTTGTGGAAGACATTATGGAGATATTTATGGATGACTTCTCGGTATTCGGTAGTTCTTTCCACCTTTGTTTTAAAAATTTAGAATGAGTTCTAATAAGATGTGAGGAAACAAATCTTGTCTTGAATTGGGAAAAATGTCACTTTATGGTTAGAGAGGGGATTGTGTTAGGACATAAAATTTCTAGTAAAGGGATTGAGGTAGATAAAGCTAAGATTGAAACCATAGAAAAATTACCTCCCCCTAGTTCAATTGAGGCTATTAGAAGCTTTTTAGGACATGTTGGGTTTTACAGAAGATTCATTAAAGATTTTTCTAAAATAGCTAAGCCTTTAATGAGATTACTAGAAAAAGATGTTCCTTTCGATTTTGATCAGGAGTGTTTAGATGCATTTAAAATCCTCAAAGATAAACTAATAAAAGCTCTGATTATAATTGCACCTGACTGGAATCTGCCTTTTGAACTAATGTGTGATGCAAGTGATTTTGCAGTAGGTGCAGTTTTGGGACAACGAAGAAACAATCATTTTTAGCCAATTTATTATGCTAGCAGAACATTAACACTGGCACAAGAAAATTACACCACCACAGAGAAAGAATTGCTACCCGTATTTTTTGCATTTGACAAATTTAGACAGTATCTGATATTATCTAAAGTTGTCGTTTACACTTATCATTCAGCTCTTCGTTACCTCTTAACGAAACCTGATGCAAAACCTCGGCTCATACGATGGATCTTACTCTTACAGGAATTTGATTTGGAAATACTGGATAAAAAAAGAGCTAAAAACCTTGCAGCAGATCACATCTCCAGACTTGAGAACCCACATATCGAAGAGCTCGATGAGAGTGAGATAAAAGACTCGTTCTCTGAGGAATAACTCTCCTCTACAACTAACACCGAGGTAGCATGGTTTGCAGATATTGTGAATAATTTAGCTGCTAACATCTTACTAAAAAGACTAACATATCATCAAAAGAAGCGATTCTTTGTTGATGCGAAAAGCTATTTTTGGGAGGATCCTTTCCTGTTTCACATATCTGCAAATCAAGTAATTCGGCGATGCGTTACAAAGGCAGAATCAAGTAAAATCTTAGAACATTGCCATTCAGGACCTTCAGGAGGACATTATAGTGGGATTAAGACAGCACACAAAACACTCGAATCAGGATTTTATTGGCCAACTCTTTTCAAGGATGCCAACACGTATGCAGCTTCGTGTGATAAATGCCAAAGAACAGGTACTATTTCTAAACGTGATGAAATGCCTCAGACATATATGTTATCATGTGAGATATTTGATGTATGGGGTATTGACTTTATGGGACCGTTCCCTAGTTCATTCGGAAATAAATACATCTTAGTAGCAGTAGATTACATGTCAAAATGGGTGGAAGCCAAAGCTTTACCTACTAACGATGCTAGAGCTGTAGTAAAGTTTCTTAAGAAATTTTTCTCTCATTTTGGAACACCCAGAGCAATTATCAGTGATAGGGGCACTCACTTTTGCAATACTCAATTTGAAAAAGTATTAAGAAAATATGGAGTACACCACAGAACAGCTACCCCTTATCAACCTCAAACCAGTGGGCAAGTGGAAGTAGCAAATCGAGAGCTTAAGCGAATCCTAGAGAAAACAGTTGAATAAAATAGGAAAGATGATGCTTTATGGGCCTACAGAACAACATTTAAAACCCCTTTAGGGACATCCCCGTACAAACTTGTTTACTGAAAAGTTGTCATCTACCATTTGAGTTAGAGCACAAAGCCTACTGGGCTATAAAATTCTTGAATTAAGATCTCAAAATCACAGGTGAAAAGAGGATGATCCAGCTAAATGAACTAGATGAATGGCGAGCTGAGGCCTATGAGAATTCACGACTGTATAAGAAGGCAACAAAACGACGCCATGATGCTCGTTTAAAACAATCAAAGCAATTAGAAGTAGGAGACATAGTCCTGCTATATAATTCAAAGCTCAAACTATTTCTTGGAAAGCTAAAATCAAGGTGGTCAGGCCCATTCGTGATAAAATCCATTTTCCTTATGGCACAGTCAAAGTAACACATCCAAGTCAAGGAACATTCAAGGTAAATCGCTATCGACTGAAATTTTACAATTGTGAAGATTTCAAGGAATTGAGAGAGAAGCTTCAGCTCTGTGAACCTTCTTTTAGGAATGAAAATAGGGTGAGTCTAGCTTAAGACTTTAAATGAACGCTCATTGAGAGGCAACCCGAGCACTAACTTCACTAACCCTACTAATTTTTCACATTTTAATTTTATTTTTTCCTTTTAGCACCTAAATCAAACTAACTGATTCAGTAAAGTACAGGTTTCCTACCAGACAGCCTTACACACGGGCGTGCCCATGGCTGTGTGGTCGCCATGGGAAGGAAAACGAGCTGCAGGTAGACGTGCGAGAAGAAGAAGAAAAATTTTCTCCAACACGGGCTACGATAAAAAGACCACGGCCGTGCGATGCCACCGTGGTCTATACGAGTAAACCAACACGGGCACGAGCCACGCCTGTGCCTACCAACCGTGTGCGACACTGACTACTTGTACACGGGCGTGGCAAACGTAGCACGGGTGTGGGAGAAGCGAACATAATAGCACACGCCCAGGGAACACGGGCGTGGGGAACATATCAAACGCGCCCAAATTTGAAAACTGCGAAAAGCACAGCCTGAATAAACAGACACACGGGCGTGGCCGCTGCCTGTGTCGCCTACCTTATTTAAAGAAACATAGCCCCATTTTTTCCCAATTTTCTTCCCCAAACCCCAACCCTAGCCGCTTTCCCCCAAAAACTTCCCCCAAATCCGGCCACCAACAAGAAACTTCCTCACCATTGCCTTTCCCCACTCCAAATCTTCCAAACTTTCAAATACCCATACAAAAACGAAGACACGCCCGTGCTAACAGGAGCCCACTCCCACTCCACCACCGTGTTACTCAAAATTTTTACAGCGCACGACTGTGCGCCACCGTTACACGTCCGTCCACATCGCCACGCTCAAAAGCACCACTGGTCACATTTCACTATTTCATTCCCATCTTTTTTCTTATTATTAAGACTTCATTTTGTTTAATCTCTTTTTACTAATATTATTTTTTTATTTTTATCAAATTAATCATTAGAATTTTAGGAGTAATTTGATTATTACCTTAAGTATGTTAGTCATTGTTTAGGTAGTTAATTAGAACTAGATAGAACTAATCACTATCGAAATAGTTACTCGTGGTTGAAATGTTATTATTTAGAGTTTGAATATTTTGGGTATTGATCAAAGTACTTGCTTTATTTTGGTAGAAAATTACTTGAATATCAACTATTTTCAGGAACAATGTCGTCTTCACGAGGAAAGCGAACCGCAGCCACCACTTCTAAAAAACGAAAGGGACCCGGCTCATCCTCTACCAGCGCAACCACCAAAGTGCGCCAGCGGTTCCTCCAATTCCCTCAAGCCGCCCAAGAGGACCATTACAAGGCACTACGGGTGCGACCTCTCGGCACTGGTAGATACATGATTGGGCCGCTTTAGAGCAGGTCCATCTTGACGATGACATACGGGCTCTCCTAACCACTGATCCGTGGGAGCAATTCTTCAACATTGTCGAGCCCAAATACCTAGAGCTCACTTTGGAGCTCTGCTCAACATTTCAACTTCAAACAGCGATGAGTTGTTACGATGATCCAGGAACGATACAATTCCGTCTTGGCGGCACCATACGACAGCTGAACGTGCCGTAATTCGGGGCTGTTTTAGGACTTTATATGGACGACTTCATAGCAGAAAATGACCTTTCGGAGTTGAATCGCCATATACATATCAGCCCCACCCAATGTTGGCACAAGATAGCTACCCACTACCACAATTATGACCCCAGTCGCTCAAAAGCGGCGGCTTTGGCTCCGTCTCTAAGGTACGTACATGCTATTTTAGCTCATACTTTAATAGGTCGACGAGAGAGCACCGGCGTCGTCAATACTCATGACGCCTACTATCTATGGTGCATGTCGAACGGACATGTTGTCGACCTAGCATACTTTATAGTCCGAGCTATTCAACATCAGACGGAGCAGCATCGACGAGGGATCATATCTATGGGTCCCTACATCACACGGTTGGCTCGGTACTTTGGGCTCCTCAACACCGACGCACAAACCTCCTCACTCACACTAATAGGGCATATGGCCCCACAGGGCATCCAGACGATGCTACATATGAGGATGATTCAGCGTCGACGTGGGACCGACCCTCCTCAATACCGACTCGCACCCCCCACCGACGAGGACGACACCGAGGACATTACTGACGATGTCCCTCCATCACGGGAGGCACCACCACCGAGCTATCGCCCATCCCATGCGGCAGCATCTTATTCAGACATATCCGAGCGCTTCACACGTTTTGAATAGCAATCCTTCCAGCGCTTCGACCATATCGACAACACCCTCCACCTGATATGTCAGCACCTTCACATCTCACCGCCGCCACCACCACACGACCCAGCAGACGACGAGGACCTTTGAGTCCCTTTTCTTTTCTTTTCTTTTTTTGTTTTTAGTTTTTATTTTAATTATAATTTTATTTCATTTTTTGTCTTAATTTAAACTTGTTGCCTTTTATATTCCAAACTTTTATTTTAATTATGTTATCATTGGCTGTATAACCCTGGAGTATCTATAACAACTCTCATTCAATATTTCTCCCTGAATTTTTAATTGATAACTTCACAGATTAAATAGATTAAATATACAACTCAAGGGACGAAAACATCAATTATACATGAAACATCCTCCAAGGATCTCATCCATAATTCAGGAAGTTTCACTTCTCTCCCTCTCTTTTGATTATCTACTAAATGTTATTATCTATCTTTTTACATTGAGGGCAATGTACAACTTAAAGTGTGGGGGGTTAATTATAGTACTATTTGAAAATCCCTGAATATTATGCCTTGTTCTAAAGTGAGTTTCTCATATTATGATTAGAATGATATTTCCTTTGATTTATGATTTTTATTAATATGTTTTAAGGTAAGCCATTGATAATTATGCATTGACGATTAAATTTAAAGAATACTAGAGAATCAAGCATGATAAAGTCTATTTTTCAAAATTTAGAATTTTTAGGTTGCCAACCTGAATCTGAATGTTACCTTGAAATTTTAAATTTACGAGGTTGATATCAAAAACCCATAATTTTTCTAAGACTTTGAGCCTATTAGAGCATATATTCTTTTTTCATGCTCACTTTATTGATTATGAGTGTGTCAACATTGACTTGTTATTCTAGAACTTGCATTGATGATACATGTCGAGACCACACCTTTGATTTGATGTACAGAGATGATAAAGGCACCTAGGTTTTAACCCACTTACTCCACTAAAAAGCCTACCTCCATAATTAACCCCTAGTGAACCCCGTTTAATCCTAACAACCCTTTTATTGACTCACCTACTAATAACCCAAAACCCTTTGTATTTGTTATCACCATTCCTTTTGACTACCCTTATATCGAGATTTGATTTGATCAATTGCCTAATTATCTTATTTCAGCAGTAAATTCATCCTTTGAGAAAAAAAATGAAGTGTATTCATTATTAGTTTTGTGATTAGGTGAGCTTATACATTAAATTCCAATTATTGAAGAAGAAGCTCATATCAGAGTATTATTATTAGTAGTACAAGTTTTCAATTGATGTAATTATTCATTATTAGCCTGTTATTTCCAGTTAGGTAATTTGTCAGGTCAATCTCAATTCTAACCCTCTAATTCAGCCTATATCCATACCCATGAACCTAAGTCCCGTTACAACCCTGTAAAGACCTTTTGATTTGTGTATTATCTCATATTTTAGTGGTGGAGATTTGATTTTCATGCAAGCCTGTGGGATTAACTTTTCATGTTTGACTTTTCAGTGCTTAATTCTGAACCTTAAACACTTCGAGTGATTTGAGTGAATCTTTAGTAAGGATCTCAATTCTTGTCGATTTTGAATCAGAGGTAATTATTCAGGTAAAGGGAAACACCAATGTTTTCATACTATAAAAATTATGAATTTGGTTGTTTGAATCTTTACGACTCTTTGAGTTAAGTTATCCATGTATGAATTATCTATGAATTATGATGAAACACTATTGATAAATATTATGAATCGAGGAAGTTCGTTTTAATTGTGAGTTGAGAATTTTGCTTGAGGACAAGCAAAAGATTAAGTGTGGGGGTATTTGATAAACCGTAAAAGTAACATATTTTAAGCCCACATTTAGCATGCTTTTGGATGTTTATCCTTTGATTTATGCAAAAAGGTGCTCTTAATCCTTTCTTTTCATGTTTTATACTCAGGAAAGCACCCGAGGATGAAAAGAACGAGAAACAGGCTTAAAACGGGCCAAATTGGGCCAAAATAGAAATCGACACGGCCTGGGCCCAAGACCACACGGCTGTGCCTCGTTAAAAGTCCGAACACGGCCTAAAAACGACTCACGCGGGCATGTGCCATGGCCGTGTCCCTGTCGTGGAAAAGAGCAATTTCACTCGGAAAAGGATACTTAGGGGCAAAGAAACCTATCTCAAAAGCCTGTATAAACACCCTAAGTATAACCTAGATGGGTGCGGTTAGCTAGGCTAAGGAGCCGAGCCAGAGAGGTCAGATTTGTGGAGATTTACTCGAAGAGAGCCAGTTGACCCATCTCAAGAAGCCAGAATTATACTCAAGACGGAGGATCTCTCCATCAATTCCTTCAGGGGGTTTTAAGGATTTCTTATGTTTTGTTTTATCTTTTCTTTGGAGATGTCTTCTTTTATTGTTGTGAACTAAACCCTCAGATACCTGAGGGGATGAAACCTAAGATGAATTTTGTTATCGTTTGCTGAACTATATGATAAATATTTGAGTTGTTCTTAATTATGTGTTCTTAATTCTTGTGTTGATATTTCTGGGATATTAATTCAAGTATGATGTGCTTAGGTGGAGGAGCAAAAGTCCCTGCCTAAGAGTAGATCTAGCATAATTAAGCGGAGTTGATCGCGCGCCTAGAGATAGGGTGACGAGATTTTGTCGGATTAGGGTGAAACCTAATATGGGAGTCCATAGATCGAGTTAATGCAATTCTAGGGGTTTTAATTAGAAAGAGATTTCAATTAATTAACCTAGGGTTAGACGTTATTCGCTTTGAGAGAGGGTTTAATATACATTAGGGAATCTTACGGATCAAGTCAAATGAATAAATCGTCTGGTTCAGAGTTAGATAACAAGTAAAGTCTAGGTGGATTCTTCCTTCGGTGTCGTTTTAATCAATTGGTTTCTCTCAAGTTATTTTCCCAAATTCTTTCTCTTTGTCTTTGCATCTTTAGTTTAGTAGTTAATTAACATAGATTAGATAAACAATCCCTTAGTTCTTAGGCTAAATAATAGAAAGAGAGTTAGCATTAGTACTTTTGGTTCCTTTGGGTTCGATATTCCGGTCTTGCCTAAACTATACTACTGTTGGATAGGTGCGCTTGCCTCAAAAATCGTTGTCAGAGTTAGTTCATAGGTTTGATCATTCTTTTTATAAATTTTAAGACTCGACAGACACGATCAATAATATTCATCAATAGTGTTTCATCATAATTCAAAGATAATTCATACATTGATTATTTAAATAGAAGGATCCTAAAGATTCAAACAATCATAGTTTTTGTAGCATAAAAACATAGGTGTTTTCCCTTACCTAAATAATCACCTTTAATTCAAAATCGACAAGAGTTGACATCCTCACTAAAGATTCACTCAAATCACTCAAAGTGTTTAAGGTTCAAAATTAAGCACTCAAAAGTCGAACATGAAAAGTTAATCCCATAAGCTTGATTGAAAATCAAATCTCCACCACTGTAAAATGAGATGATACACAAATCAAAAGGTCTTTAAAAAGGGTTGTAATGGGGCTCGGGTTAAAGGTGTGGATAAAGTCTGAATCAGAGGGTTAGAATCGAGATTGAATTGATAATTTACCTAACTAGAAAAATGAACTAATCCGGAATAATTACATCAACTGAAAACATGAAATACTAATAACATGAGCTTCTTCTCAAGATGTGGAATTTAAACGTATAAGCTCAATTACATAGAACTAATATTGAATACACTTCGTTTTATTAAGAACAAATCAATAATAAGAAAGAAATTTAACAACTGAAATATAGAGCATAGTTAGGCAACTGTTCAAAATCAAATCTCGACAAAAAGGGAGTCAAAGAATGGTGATAACAAATACAAGATGGGTTTTGGGGTAATATTAGTGGGTGAGTCAATAAAAAGGGTTGTTAGGATCAAAGGGGTTTCACTAGGGGTTAATTGTGAAGTTAGGTTTTTAGTGGAGTAAGTGGGTTAAATCCTAAGTGCCTTTATCATTTCAGTATATCAAATCAATGATATGGTCTCAACATGTATAATCGAAGCAAGTTCTAGAATAACAAATCAATGTTGACAGACTCATAATCAAAAAGTGAGCACGAAAGAATGTATGCTCTAAAAGGCTCAAAATCTCACAAAAATTATGGGTTTCTAATATCAACCTTGTAAATTTCAAACTTCAAGGTAATAATTAGATTCAGGTAGACAACCTAACAAAATTTTAATTTTTGAAAATAGACTCATCATGCTTGACTCTCTAGTCTCCTAAAGTTTAAATCATCATTGCACAATTATCAATGATTTAATTCAAAACATATCAAAGAAAATAATGGATCACAGTAAATTTCATTCTAATTAGTAATATGAGGAAATTACTTAAAGACAAGATATCATTCAGGGATTTGAGAATAATGCAGAAAGTTAGGCACTTCCTCGAAATAAATATTCACCCCCCACACTTCAGATGTACATTGCCCTCAATGTACAAAGATATATATGATAACAATATAGTAATAAAATCATAAGATAGGGAGAGAAGTGAAACTCCCTGAATTTTGGACGGATTCCTTGAGAACGAAATTCGTAAGTATGGAGTAGATGAAATGCATGATGAACTAAGTAGATGTAAAGGTATACGAAAATATTCCAGTTCCTTAGTGGCACCTTGAACCTTTTGAAATTGCAGAGTCATCAGTAACTTTTTAGGGGGTTTTTTATATTTACTCGATGATTAGATAGTCAGAGATAAAAGAAATTGGAATTTTACTAATAAAAGTTTAGAACAAAATAAAAAGTAAAGGTGTGAACTAGCAAATTATAATAAAAGTGTACATCAAAATCAAATAAAAGCAAAAACAAAAATAAAATTAAAGCTAGAACTAAAAATAAAAATGACTCAAAAGTCTCATCGGTTGGGTCACAAGGTGGTGGAGGCGGAGATATGTGAAAGTGATGACAAATCTACTGAAGAGTCGCCTCAATACAGTCGAATCGTCGAGTGGTGTCATTGAATAGTTGAGTACAGTAATGCTCGAACTGAGTGAGACGTGCAGAGATGTCTGAAAGTGAGGCAGCCGCATGAATTGGTCTATGGCTCGGTTGTGGTTCCTCATATGGGTGTGGAACATTGTCAGTAATGTCCTCAAGATCCTCCTCTTCGGTGGTAGGTACTAGCCGATATTGGGAAGGATCGGTCCCACGTCGATGTTGGATTATCCTCATGTGTAGCATCATCTGGATGCCCTGTGGGGACATCTGACCTATCAGTGTAAGTGAGGAGATCTGAGCGACGGTGTTGAGGAGCCCGAAATATCGAGCCAAGCATGTGATGTATGGACCTATAGATATGACTCCTTGACTCCTCTCCTATGTTGCTCCATCTGATGTTGAATGGCACGAGCTATGAAATAGGCTAGGTCAAAAACGTGCCCGTTTGCCATGCACCATAGGAAGTAGGCATCGTGAATGTTGGCAATGCCGGTGCTCTCTCGCCTACCTGTTAATGTATGAGCTAAAATAGCGTGTACGTACCTCAGGGATGAGGCGAGAGCCGTCGCCTTGGAGCGACTAGGGTCATAAGTGGCTGAGTTGGGAGATATATTGTACCAACATCTCGAGGGGGAGCTATGGATGTGGCGGTGGAGGTCCTCGAATTTGTTGTCCTCCATGAATTCGTCGGTATAGAGTCCCAGAGCAACTCCAAATTGTGGGACACTCATCTCACGGACTAGACCTCCGAGGCAGAATCAGATAGTGCCAGAGTCGTCGAAGTTAGTCATCATCGTCTCGAGGTGGAAAGTAGAGCAGAGTTTCAGAGTGAGCCCTAGGTATGTGGGCGCAATGATGTCAAAAAATTGCCCCCACGGGTCTGTGAATAATAAGGCCTGAACCTCATCTGCTAGCTGGACCTGCTCTAAGGTGGTCCAATTGATACACCTTCCTACGCTAAGAGGTCTTGCGTGTAGTATCTGATAAAGGTCCTCCTGAGTTCCCGGAGGAAAACGTAGGAATGGGTGATGTATTTCGACAGAGGCACTTGAAGAGGTCGCACCGTGTCCCTTCCATTTTTTCGACGTGGGAACGGCAAATTTCTTGCCTCGGGACGATGACATTATGGTCCTGAAATTAACAGATATTCAACGATTCAAGTAACATTTCCAGCCAAGACATATTGCATAACATTTAAGAACTCAACAATATCAAAAAATATAACAAGGACAAAAACCACGATAAGAATAAACTAATATTTTGCATAAATACTAATCGTTCTTAAAAGACATATTTTGCATAAATACTACTTGTTATTACTTAAATAAGGACTAAATGAATAAATCAATCTAATAATGAATATAATTAATATTAAGCAATAAGAATAAACTAACTAGAAACTAAATAAAATTCTAGTGATAATATAGTTCCATGGAGTAAAATGTTAAAACGAGAGGTGACCGGTGGAGTTTTTGGAGAGAAGCGACGCGATTGAGTTGGTGGTCGGAGCACGGGCATTGAGGGGTGATGCACGGGCGTGTGCTGCAAGTAGATGGGGGAACACGGTTGTGTCACCTTTTTAGACAGGCGTGTATTTCGTTGGCACGGGCGTGGACCGGTTTTCTATGTGTATGTGAAAGAGAGAAGGAGATAAGGGATAGGGGAAGTCAATGGAGGAGAGGATTTTGCTGGTGGCCGGAATGGGGTAGTGGTTTTGGAGAGAAACGACTAGGGTTTTGGGGGTTGGGGAAAATTTTGGGGGAGAGGGGCCATGCCCGTGTTCCCTTTATTCAGCCTGTGTTTTTCAAGAATTTTAAATATAGGTGCGTTCAAATTGTATCACACGCCCGTATTACGTGGGCGTGTTAGGCCACACGACCATTTTACACGCCTATGTATTGTCTCATTCGCTTCTCCCACGCCCGTGGATAGAGTTCTACGCCCGTGTTCATTTAGTCAGTGTCTCACACGGTTTTAAGACACGGGCGTGAGCCACGCCCGTGTTGTTTACTCAGAATCGACCACGGGTTGGATGCACAGGCGTGTCACACGCCTGTGTCCATTAGTCAGTTTCGACCACGGCCACGTCACATGGCCGTGTCATTTAGTCGGAGGTCGTGGCTAGGGGAAAATTTTTGTCCTATTTTTGCGCCATGTTTGCCACGCCTATGTACCTACTCATGGTGTCCACAAGGCCACGGCCACGCCCGTGTTCAAGGCCGTGTGGTAGGGAAACTTGCGCTTTACTGAATTGGTTAGTTTGTAGTTAGGTGCTGGAAATCTAAAATATGACATTAGTGAAGTTAGTGCTAGGGTTGCCTCGCGAGAAGTGCTCGTTTAAAGTCTAAACCTAGACTTACCCTGTTTTCAGTTCTAAATGAAGGTTCATGGAGCCGAAGCTCCTCTATCATATCCCTAAAACCTTCACCATTATAAATTTTCAGTCGCTGACCATTTACCTTGAATGTGCCACGTGTTGGATGAGTTACCTCGATTGTGCCATAGGGAAAAATAGTTTTGATCACGAATGGACCTGACCATCTTAATTTCAGCTTTTCAGGGAACAATTTGAGCCTTGAATTGTACAACCGAACTAATTCTTCTACATCGAATTGCTTTGATTACTTTAAACGAGAATCATGACGTCGCTTTGTTGCCTCCTTATATAATCGTGAGTTCTCATAGGCATTAGCTCACCATTCATCTAGCTCGTTCAACAGCATCATCCTCTGCTCACCTGCAATTTTAAGATCGTAATTTAAGAATTTTATAGCCCAAAAAGCTTTGTGATCTAATTCAAATGGTAGATGACAACTTTTTCCATAGACAAGTTTGTATGGGGATGTTCCTATGGAAGTTTTAAGCGCTGTTCTATAGGCCCATAAAGCATCGTCTACTTTTAATGCCCAGTCTTTCCTGTTTGATTCAACTGTTTTCTCTAGAATACGCTTAAGCTCTTGATTTGCTACTTCTACTTGCCTACTGTTTGAGGGTGATAAGGGGTAGCTGTCCTGTGGTATACTCCATATTTTTTTAAGACTTTATCAAATTGAGTATTACAAAAGTGAGTACCCGTATCATTGATAATTGCTCTAGGTGTTTCGAATCGAGAGAAAAGTCTCTTAAGAAACCTCACTACTACTCTAGCATCGTTAGTAGGTAAAGCTTGAGCTTCCACCCATTTTGACACGTAATCTACTGCTACTAAGATGTATTTATTTCCAAATGAACTAGGAAATGGACCCATAAAGTCAATACCCTATACATCGAATATTTCTCATGATAACATATACGTTTGAGGCATTTCATCACGTTTAGAGATATTACCTATTCTTTGGCATTTATCACATGAAGCAACATACCTGTTGGCATCTTTAAACAAAGTTGGCCAATAAAAACCTGATTTGAGCGTTTTATGTGCTATCTTAATCCCGCTGTAACGTCCTCCTAAGGTCCTGAGTGGCAATGTTCTTGGATTTTGCTTGCTTCTGCCCTTGTAACTCATCTCCGAATTACTTGATCTGCACATATACAGAAATGAAAAGGATCCTCCCAAAAATAGTTTTTTGCATCAGCAAAGAATCGCTTCTTTTGATGATGTGTTAACCTTTTTGGTAGGATGTTAGCAGCTAAGTAATTTACAATGTCTACGAACAAAGGTACCTCGGAGTTAGATATAGCAAATAGTTGTTCTTCAGGAAACGAGTCATTTATCTCATTCTCATCTAATTTTTCAATATATGGATTTTCAAGCCTAGAAAGATGATCTGCTGCAAGATTTTCAGCTCCTTTCTTATCTTGAATTTCTAAATCAAATTCCTGTAAGAGTAAAATCCATCTTATGAGTTGAGGTTTTGCATCGAATTTAGTTAAAAGATAACGAAGAGCTGAATGGTCAGTGTAAACGACAACTTTAGATAATATCAAATACTGTCTAAATTTATCAAATGCAAAAACCACAGCTAGCAATTCTTTTTCTGTGGTGGTGTAATTTTCTTATGCAGCCGTTAATGTCTTGCTAGCGTAATAGATCGGCCGAAAGTGCTTGTCTCTTTGCTGTCCCAAAACTACACCTACTGCAAAATCACTCGTATCACACATTAGTTCGAAGGGTAAATTCCAATCAGGTGCAATTATAATTGGAGCATTTATAAATTTATCTTTGAGGATATTAAATGCATCTAAACATTCCTGATCAAAGTTGAAAGGTACATCCTTTTCTAGTAATTTCGTTAAAGGCTTCGCTATTTTAGAAAAATCCTTAATAAATCTTCTATAGAATCCAGCATGTCCTAAAAGGCTTCTAATAGCCTTAACTGAGCTAGAAGGAGGTAATTTTTCTATGGTTTCGACCTTTGCTTTGTCTACCTCAATCCCTTTACTAGAAATTTTATGTTCTAACACAATCCCCTCTCGAACCATAAAGTGACACTTTTCCTAATTTAAAACAAGGTTCGTTTGCTCACATCTCATTAGAACTCATTTTAGATTTTTAAGGCGAAGAAGAAAAGAATTACCAAATACTAAAAAATCATCCATAAATACCTCCAAAATGTCTTCCACAAGTTCATCAAAGATAGCCAGCATGCAGCACTGAAAAGTAGAAGGAGCATTACATAATCCAAAAGGCATTCTACAATAACCAAACGTACTGTATAGACATGTGAATGTTGTATTTTCTTGATCCTCAGGGGTTGTTGGGATTTGGAAGTAGCCGAAGAGTCCGTCCATGAAGTAGTAGTACATATGCCCAGATAATCTTTCCAACATCTGATCAATAAAGGGCAAAGGGAAGTGATCTTTTCTGGTGGCGTCATTCAATTTTCTATAGTCAATAAAGACTCTCCAACTTGTGACTGTTCTTGTAGGAATTAATTCATTTTTTCGTTGGCTACAACAGTCATGCCTCCTTTCTTTGGAATGACCTGCACAGGACTTACCCAAGTACTGTCAAAAGTAGGATAGATTATTCCAGCATCTAGGAGTTTAATAAACTCAGCTTTAACAACTTCTTTCACATTGGGATTCAATCATCTTTGAGGTTGTACACATGGTTTATACTCATCTTCTATTAAAATTTTGTGGGTGCAAAACGATGGGCTTATTCCTTTAATGTCAGAAATTTTCCAAGGTATGGCTCTTTTATGTTCCCTTATTACCTTTAGCAACTCGTCTTTCTCTTTGGGTTCCAGTTCTGAAGGGATAATTACTGGTAGCGTAGAATTATCCCCGAGGAATGCATATTCTAAGTGTTTTGGAAACTGTTTTAATTCCAATTTCGGTGGCTCATCAATAGAGGGTTTTTGTTTTAGTTCGTCGTTGATTTCAGTGCCTTCTTCTTTCTTTTGTCTAGAGGTAGATGTATTAGAATCCAACTCATCTGTATCATCATCTTCCCCCTCACCTTGGGTAAGACACAGTTCCATCGTGTCGTTATGTATGATTTCCTGCAAAGAATCCTGAATAAAATGATCAATGGCATCAATAAAATAACAAGAATCATCCTGTTCTCTAGAGTATCGCATAGCATCGTAAATTTGGAAAATAATTTCCTCGTCGCCTACCCTTAAAGCGAGTTTACCATTACCTACATCAATAGCAGCTCTAGCAGTAGCTAAAAAAGGGCGCCCCAAAATTAAAGGTACCTCAATGTCGTCATCCATGTCAAGCACAACAAAATCAAAAGGGAATATAAATTTATCAACTTTTACCAGAATATCTTCAATAACTCCCCTAGGATATTTAATAGATCTGTCAGCTAATTGAATACTCATCCTAGTGGGTTTTGGTTCCCCAAGACCAAGTTGCTTAAACATTTTATAAGGCATTAAATTAATACTGGCGCTTAGATCAGCTAGTGCTTTCTTAATATTAAACTACCAATTAGACAGGGAATAGTGAAACTTCCTGGATCTTTTAATTTGGTTGGTAGCTTGTTTTGGAGGATGGCTGAACATTCTTCATTAAATTCCACCGTTGATATCTCTTCAAACTTCCTTTTATTTGTTAGAAGCTCTTTTAGGAATTTTGCGTATGTCGACATCTGTGAAATAGCTTCAACAAAAGGTAAGTTAACATGCAACTGTTTAAAAAGTTTAAGAAATTTACCGTATTGTGCATCTAATTGGTCTTTCTTCAAATTTACCGGATATGGGATTGGTGGTTTACATTCTTCGTGTACTGGTGTTACATTCGCAATTTCCTCATCCTTTGCCTTATCAGTTTCGTGTGGTATCTTCTTCTTTGTTTCAACTAACTGCTTTCCACTTCTTAGTGTAACTGCCTTCACCTGCTCTTTTTCCCTAAGTGAACTTTCTGGTTTCCTTTCAGAAACTAACTTAGTTAGTTGCCCAATTTGATCCTTAAGTCCTTGAATTGATGCTTACTAATTGTTCAATATTGTTTCGGTATTTTGGAGACGGGTTTCTGACACCTCGATAAATTTTGTTAGCATTTCTTAAGGTTTGGCTTCTTTTCCTGTGGGTAAGATTGTTGTCTATGGTTTATTTGACTACCCCATGGGAAATTAGGATGGTTCCTCCAACCTGAATAGTAAGTGTTACTATAAGGGTTATTTTGAGGTATAAAATTGTTACCCATATAGTGAACTTGTTCGTTTTCAGCGCTCGGGTTGTAAGGCAGATATTTTGTGTTGTTCATCCAACCTCCATTTGTATTGCACTGTATCTACAAAGAATCACATAAACCATCAATTTTTTTATTTATCAGCTCTACCTGGTTTGATAGCATGGTTACTGCATCGAGGTTGAAAACACTGGCTTCTTTTGTTGGCTTTGTCCTTGTGACTTGCCAGTGATAGTTTTTCAGTGTCATCTCTTCAATGAATTCGTAGGCAGCCTCAGGTGTTTTGTTGTTCAATGTTTTGTCGGCGGCTGAATCGATTAACTGCCTAGTTAAGGGGTTCACACCGTTGTAAAGACCTGTAGCCACAAGGGTAATCCATGGTGTGGACACCCTCTCAATAGATCTTTGTATCTCTCCCATGCATCGTAAAGTGTTTCTAAATCCATCTGCACAAAAGAAGAGATATCATTCCTTAATTTGGCCATTTTAGCAGGCGGAAAATATTTTTATAAAAAATTTTCAGTCATTTGTTCCCATGTACTGATTGATCCTCGTGGAAGAGAATGCAACCACTGTTTAGCTTTATTTCTCAAAGAAAAGGGAAATAATCAAAGATGGATGTCATTACAGAAACACCATTTATTTTGAAAGTATCGCAAAATTCGAGAAAATCCGCTAAGTGTGTGTTAGGATCCTCATCCTGCAAACCATCAAACTGAACAAACTGTTGTATCATCTAAATAGTGTTAGGTTTCAGTTCAAATTTATTTGCAGCAATAGCAGGTCTAACAATACTTGACTCAGTTCCTATTAAATTCGGTTTAGCATAATCATACATAGTTTGAGGAGCATGATGTTCGGCCGCCTCTAGACATAGCGGATTATTCTCAGCCATCTCTTCGGTGGTATTAATTTCGACTTCTTGTTCTTCTTCTATGTAATTTAAGCTTCGCCTTATTTCTCTACGATTTCTGCGAACAGTACCTTCAATATCACTATCGTAAATCAGGGGTCCTGTCGGGTTCCTTCTAGTCATAAACTAGAGGTACCTGCTAAGAACAAATAAAACAAGGAAAATTAGTAAAGTTAAAAGCAAAATAAAAATAAAAGTAAATTGCAAAAAAAAAAAAAAATGGCTAAAGTAATAAAAATTGAGCGTTCTTAATATTTTAGTTCCCCAGCAACGGCGCCAAAAATTTGATCGTGTGTCAGAGTCTTAAAAATTTATATAAAGAATGATCGAGCCTAGAAACTAACTGTGACAACGACTTGAGGCAAATGCACCTATCGAACAGTAGTATAGTTTAGTGGCAAGACCGGACTGTCGAACCCAAAGGAACCAAAAGTACTAATACTAACTCTCTTTTTATTATTTAGCCTAAGAATTAAGGGAATTATTAATTAATCTAAAATTAACTAACTATTAAGCTAAAGATGCTAAGACAAAAAGAATGAATTGAGAAAATACTTATTGGAAAAACCAATTGATTAAGACAATACCCAAGGAAGAATCCACCTAGACTTCACTTGTTATTTAACTCTGAACTAGACGATTTATTCATTTGACTTGATCCGTAAGATTCCCTAAGTTATATTAATACCTCTCTCGAGGCTACTAACGTCTAACCCTAAGTTGATTAATTGAAATCTCTTTCTAATTAAAACCCCTAAGATTGCATTAACTCGATCTATGGACTCCCATATTAGGTTTGACCCTAATCCGGCAGATTTTCGTCATCCTATCTCTAGGGTTGCGATCAACTCCGCTTAACTATGCTAGATCTACTCTTAGATAGGGTCTATTCCTCCTCTGCCTAAGCACCTCAATACTTGAGTCAATATCCTAAAATATTAAAACAAGAATTAAGAACACATAGTTAAGAACAAACCAAGTATTTATCATATAGTTCAGAAAACAATAACAAGATCCGTCTTAGGTTTCATCCCCCTCAGGTATTTAAGGGCTTTAGTTCATAATAATAAAAGAATACATCTTAAAAGAAAATATAAAACAAAACATAAGAAAAACCCTAAAACCCCCTGAAGGAAATTGAAGGGTAGATCCTCCGTATTGAGTATAACTTCGGCTTCTTGAGATGAATCAACTGGCTTTCTTCGAGTAAATTCCACAATTCTGGCCTCTCTGGCTTGGCTCTTCGGCCTCACTGGACGCCCCTTGAAGGATGGCCTCTAAGGTGTTTATATAGGCTTTTGAAATGGCTTTCTTTCCCTCTAAGTACAATAATCCGAGTAAAATTCCTCTTTGTCACGGTAGGGACACGCCCATGGCACACGCCCGTGTGAATCGTGTCCAGGCCGTGGTCGGGTCTGTTAATGAGGCACGACCATGTGGTCTTGGGCCCAGGCCGTGTCAATTTCGTAATTTGGCCAATTTACTCTATTTTAGGCCCTTTTCTTGTTCTTTTCATCCTCCGGTGCTTACCTAAGTATAAAACATGAAATTAAAGGATTAGGAGCACCAAATTCCACAATTCATGGAATAAATCATCCAAAAGTATGCTAAATGTGGGGTTAAAATATGTATATATTACGGTTTATCATAGAACAAAACTTCTATTGATTTATGATTTTTATTGATATGTTTTGGATCAAGTCATAGGTAATTGTGCAGTGATGATTTAAACTTTAAGATACTAGAGAACAAAGCATGATGAGTCTATTTTCAGAATTAAAAATTTGTTAGGTTGTCTACCTAAATCTAAATATTACTTTGAAATTGAAATTTGCAACATAGACATCAAAAACCATAATTTTTGTGAGATCTTGAACCTTTTAGAGCATACATTCTTTTCTTGCTCACTTTATTGATTATGAGTGTGTCAACATTGATTTGTTATTTTAGAACTTGCTCCGATTATACATGTCGAGACCACACTTTTGATTTGATATACTCGAATGATAAAGGCACCTAGGTTTTAACTTACTTACCCCCAAAAGGCCTACCTTCATAATTAACCCCCAGTGAACCCCTTTGATCCTAATTAACTATTTCTTGATATACCCTTAATATTAACCCAAAACTCACTCTTTTTGATTCTTTAACGAATTTCTCCTATTGTGTAAAACCCTTTTTGTCGAGATTTGATTTGAGAAGTTGCCTAACTATGTTGTCTATTTCAGTTGTAAATTCATTCCTATATTCGTATGATTTGTTCTTAAAAAAATTATTATTATTTGGAGCATGTTCATTATTAGTTCTATGATTATTTTGAGCTTATACGCTTAATTTCACATTTTGAGAAAAAGCTCGTGTTTTAGCAATTGATGTAATTATTCAGTATTAGTCTATTTTTCTAGTTAGGTAATTTGTTAATTCAATGTCGATTTTAACCCTCTAATTCGGCCTTTATCCACACCTTTAACCCAAGACCCATTACAACTCTTTAAAGACCTTTTGATCTGTGTATCACATCATTTTATAGTGGTGGAGATCTGATTTCCATGCAAGCCTATGGGATTAACTTTTCATGTTTGACTCTTGAGTGCTTAATTTTGAACCTTAAACACTTTGAGTGATTTGAGTGAATCTTTAGTGAGGATGTCAATTCTTATCGATTTTGAATTAAAGATGATTAAGGTAAGGGGAAACGCTTATGTTTTCATGCTATAAAAACTATGACTTTGATTGTTTGAATCTTTAGGACTCTTCTAGCTAAATTATCAATGTATAAATTACCTATGAATTATGATGAAACATTATTGATGAAGATTATGAGTTGAGGAAATTTAATTTTAATTGTGAGTTGAGGATTTTGCTTGAGGACAAGCAAATGCTTAAGTGTGGGGGTATTTGATAAACCATAATATATACATATTTTAATCCCACATTTGGCATACTTTTGGATGATTTATCCCTTGATTTGATGAATTTGATGCTCCTAATCTATTAATTTCATGTTTTATACTCAGAAGAGCTTAGGGAGTCGAAAAGAACGAGAAACGAGCCAAAAATAGAGAAAATGGGCCAAAGTAAGAAATCCACACAGCCTAGAGTTCGCCACATGGCCGTGCCACTTTAGCATACTCGAACACGGCCCAGGGCTCGATTCACACGGGCGTGTCCCTGCCGTGACCTATTTTAATTTCACTCGGATTAGGATACTTGTGGGCCAAGTAAGGTGATCACATGTCAGAGTCTTAAAAATTTATAATGAGAACGATCGAACCTGGAAACTAACTCTAACAACGATTTGAGGCAAGCGCACCTATCGAACAGTAGTATAGTTAAGGCAAGGCAGGAATGTCGAACCCAATGGAACCAAAAGTACTAATACTAACTCTCTTTCTATTATTTAGCCTAAGAATAAAGGGATTTATCTATCTAATCTAAATTTAACTATCAACTAAACTAAAGATGCAAAGGCAAAGAGGATGAATTGAGAAAATAACTTGGAAGAAAAACCAATTGATTAAAACGACACCCAATGAAGAATCCACCTACACTTCACTTGTTATCTAACTCTGAACCAGACGATTTATTCATTTGACTTGATCCGTAAGATTTCCTAAGTTATATTAAACCCTCTCTCGAAGCGAATAACGTCTAACCATAGGTTGATTAATTGAAATCTCTTTCTAATTAAAACCCCTAGATCGCATTAACTCGATCTATGGACTCTCATATTAGGTTTCACCCTAATCCGGAAAAATCTCGTCACCCTATCTCTAGGCGCGCGATCAACTCCGCTTAAGAGCACCAAATTACATAATTCAAAGCTTAAATCATCCAAAAACATGCTAAATGTGGGCTTAAAATATGTTACTTTTACGGTTTATCAAATACCCCCACACTTAAGCTTTTGCTTGTCCTCAAGCAAAATTCTCAACTTACAATTAAAAATGAACTTCCCTGATTCATAATATTCATCAATAGTGTTTCATCATAATTCATAGATAATTTATACATGGATAATTCAACTCAAAGGTTCCTAAAGATTCAAACAATCAAAGTTATACATTTATAGTCTTGAAAACGTTAGGTGTTTCCCATTACCTAAATAATTACCTCTGATTCGAAATCGACAAGAGTTGACATCCTCACTAAAGATTCACTCAAACCACTCGAAATGTTTAAGGTTCAGAATTAAGCACTCAAAAGTCGAACATGAAAAGTTAATCCCATATGCTTGCATGAAAATCAAGTCTCCACCACTAAAATATGAGATTAACTTTTCATGTTCGACTTGACTTGATTTTAGTCTCATACCTTTAACAAATCAAAAGGTCTTTACAGGGTTGTAACGGGGCTTAGGTTAAAGGTATGGATAAAGGCTGAATTAGAAGGTTAGAATCGAGATTGACTTGACAAATTACCTAACTAGAAACAACGAACTAATAATGAATAATTATATTAATTGGAAACTAATAAAACGAGCTTCTTTTTCAAGATTTGGAATTTACATGCATAAGCTCATAGAACTAATAATAAATAAATTTCGAAATTTTCTTCTTCTTGTTTTTTTTAAGAACAAATCAAATAATAGGAAAGAACTTTTACAACTGAAATATAAAACATAATTAGGTGACTGTTCAAAATCAAATCTCGACAAAAAGGTAGTCAAAAGGAATGGTGATAACAAATACAAAAGGTTTTGGGTTAATATTAGTGGGTAAGTCAATAAAAAGGGTTTTTAGGATCAACGGGGTTCACTAGGTGTTAATTATGAAGTTAGGCTTTTTAATGGAGTAAGTGGGTTAAAACCTAGGTGCCTTTATCATCTCTGTATATCAAATCAAAGGTGTGATCTCGACATGTATAATCAATGTTGACACACTCATAATCAATAAAGTGAGCAAGAAAAAGAATATATGCTTTATAAGGCTCAAAATCTCACAAAAATTATGGGTATTTGATATCAACCTCGTAAATTTCAAATTTCAAGATATTATTCAGATTCAAGTAGACAACCTAAAAATTTTAAAATTTTTGAAAAATAGACTTATCATGCTTGATTCTATAGTATTCTTCAAATTTAATCATCAATGCACAATTATCAATGACTTAATCCAAAACACATCAATAAAAATCATAAATCAAAGGAAATTTCATTCTAGTCAAAATATGAGAAACTTACTTTGGAACAAGGAATAATTCAGGGATTTGAGAATAATGCAGAAAGTTAGGCACTTTCTTGAAATAACTATTCACCCCCCATACTTAAGATGTGCATTGCCCTCAATGTATAAATATAGATATGTAATTTAAGAGAGAGGGAGAGGTGAAACTTCCTGAATTTGGATGGTTCCCTTGGAGGATGTTTCATGAAGAATGTGATGACTAGGTGTACGGAATGTTTTCATTCCGTGCGTGGTATATTCAATCTATTTAATCTGCGAAGTCATCAATTAGTTTTGGGGGATGGATGTTGTTATGGAATTTTATGGTTAGATAGCCAATGATAAATTGAGATCAACAGTAATAATAAAACTATCAAGTCTTTAGACAATAACTAAATTAGGAACGAAATAAAAGTAGAAATAAAGATAAAGGAGAGAAATGAAAATAAAATAAAAATAAGCATAAAAAATAAAAAGGACTCAGAAGTCCTCTGCATTATCTGGGTCTTGAGGTGGTGGGCAATGAGATATGGAAATGATGACAGATCTGTTGAAGGGTGGCCTCGATACCGTCAAACCGTCGGGCGGTGTCATTAAATTGATCCGTACAGTAATGCTCGAACTGGGTGAGGCGTGTAGAAATGTCTGGGAGGGACGATGGCTCTGTAGTGGTGCTTCCTGTGGTGGTTGGACATCATCAGTAATGTCCTCGGGGTCCTCCTCATCGGTGGGAGGAGCGAGCTGGTATTAGGGAGGGTCGGTCCCACGTCGACGCTGGATCATCCTCATATGTAGCATCGTCTGGATGCCCTGTAGGGCCATCTGCCCTATCAGTGTGAGTGAGGAGGTTTGTGCATCGGTGTTGAAGAGCCCGAAGTACCGAGCCAAGTGTGTAATGTAGGGACCCATAGATATGATCCCTCGCCGATGCTGCTCTGTCTAATGTTGAATAGCTCAGGCTATAAAATATGCTAGGTAGACAACATGTCCGTTTCACATGCACCATAGATAGTAGGCGTCATGAGTATTGACGACGCTGGTACCCTCTCGTCGACCTATCAAAGTATGAGCCAAATTAGCATGTACGTACCTCAGAGATGGTGCCAGGGCTGTCGCTTTTGAGCGACTGGGGTCATAATCGAAGCAGTGGGTAGCTATCTTGTGCCAACATTGGGTGGGGCTGAAATGTATATGGTGATGCAACTCCGAAAGGTCGTTCTCTGCTACGAAGTTGTCTATATAAAGTCCTAAAGCAGCTCTGAACTCCGGCACGTTCAGCTGTCATATAGTGCCGCCGAGACGGAATTGTATCGTGCCTGGATCATCGTAGCGGCTCATCACTGTTTGAAGTTAAAATGTTGAACAGAGCTCCAAAGTGAGCTCTAGGTATGTGTGCTCGACAATGTTGAAGAATTGGTCCCACGAATCAGTGGTTAGGAGAGCCCGTATGTCACTGTCAAGATGGACCTGCTCTAAAGCGGCCCAGTCGATACATCTGCCTGTGCCGAGGGGTCGCGTGTGTAGTAATTTATAACGGTCCTCTTGGACCCCTAGAGGAAATTGAAAGAACGGATGGCGCACTTCGGTGGATGCTCTTGCGGATGATGATCCGGGTCCCTTTCGCTTTTTCGAGCTCGGGGCTACTATTCTCTTTCTTCGAGATGACGACATTGTACCTGAAAATAGTTGATATTCAAGTAATAATAAAGTAATTACTTTGATCGATACCTAAAATATTCAAATTCTAAATAAGAGCATTTCAACCATGAGAAATTATATTGGCAAAATTAACTAATTTAAAGAAAAATATAGCAATCAAATTAGTTCTAAAATTCAAGAAATTATACTTAAAACTAAATAATACTAAAAGTAAAAAGAAACTAAATAACATGAAGTTTTAACCAAACAAAGGTTAAAATGGATGAAAAAGAAATAGTGACCATCAATGTTTTGGGGTGTGTGGCGTCGTGTACTGTGGAGCACGGGCGTGTACAGTGGTGCACAGTATAATTCTGAGTAATACGGCGGTGGCGAGGGCGTGGGATCCTAGTAACACGGGCGTGGCTTTTTTTATGTATGAGTATTTGAGAGTTTGGAGGATTTGGGGTGTGAAGAGGCAATGGTGAGGGAGTTTCTTGCTGGTGGCCGCATTTGGGGGGAGTTTTTGAGAGTAAAACAGCTAGGGTTGGGGTTTTAGGAAAGGAAATTGGGGAAAAATGGGGCTGTGTTTCTTTAAATAGGGAAGGCGACACAGGCAGTGGCCACGCCCGTGTGTCTGTTTATTCAGGCCGTACTTTTCGCAATTTTCAAATATGGGCGCGTTCGATATGTTTCCAACGCCCTTGTACATATAGTCAGTGTCTTCCACGGTTGGTAGGCACAGGCGTGGCTCATGCCCGTGCTTAGTTACTCAGAATAGACCACGGTTGCATCGCACGGCTGTGGCCTTTTATCACAACCCGTGTTGGGAAAATTGTTTTCTTCTTCTTCTCGTACGTCTACCTACACGCTCATTTTTCATCCCATGTTGACCACACGGCCACAAGCACGCCCGTGTGTAAGGCCGTGTGGTAGGGAACTTGCACTTAACTGACTCAGTTAGTTTGATTTAAGTGCTAAAAAGGGAAAACAAAATTAAGATATGAACATTAATGGGGTTAGTGAAGTTAGTGCTCGGGTTGCCTCCCGAGAAGTGCTCGTTTAAAGTCTTAAGCTAGACTCACTCTGTTTTCATTCCTGAAAGAAGGTTCACAGAGCTGAAGCTCCTCTCTCAATTCCTTGAAATCTTCACCATTATAAATTTTCAGTCGATGGCCATTTACCTTGAATGTTCCTTGAATTGGATGGGCTACCTCGATTGTGCCATAAGGGAAAATGGATTTTATCACGAATGGTCCTGACCACATTGATTTCAGCTTTCCAGGAAATAGTTTGAGCCTTGAGTTATATAGCAGGACTAAATCTCCTACTTCGAATTGCTTTGATTATTTTAAACGAGCATCATGGCGTCATTTTGTTGCCTCCTAATATAGTCGTGAATTCTCATAGGCCTCAGTTCGCCATTCATCTAGTTCATTTAACTGCACCATCCTCTTCTCACCTGCAGTTTTAAGATTGTAATTCAAGAATTTTATAGCCCATTAGGCTTTGTGCTCTAACTCAAATGGTAGATGACAACTCTTTCCGTAAACAAGTTTGTACGGGGATGTCCCTAAAGGGGTTTTAAATGCTGTTCTGTAGGCCCATAAAGCATTATATACTTTTACTGCCCAATCTTTCCTATTTGATTCAACCGTTTTCTCTAGGATTCGCTTAAGCTCTCGATTTGCCACTTCCACCTGCCCACTAGTTTGAGGATGATAAGGGGTAGCTGTTCTGTGGTGTACTTCATATTTTCTTAAGACTTTTTCAAATTGAGTATTGCAAAAGTGAGTGCCCCTATCACTGATGATTGTTCTGGGTGTTCCAAAATGAGAGAAAAGTTTCTTAAGAAACTTTACTATAGCTCTAGCATCGTTAGTAGGTAAAGCTTGGGCTTCCACCCATTTTGACATGTAATCTACTACTACTAAGATGTATTTATTTCCGAATGAACTAGGGAACGGACCTATAAAGTCAATACCCCATGTGTCAAATATCTCACATGATAACATATATGTCTGAGGCATTTCATCATGTTTGGAAATATTACCTGATCTTTGGCATTTATCACACGAAGCGGCATACCTGTTGGCATCCTTGAAAAGAGTTGGCTAATAAAATCCTGATTCGAGCGTTTTGTGGGCTGTATTAATCCCGCTGTAATGTCCTCCTAAAGGTCCTGAATGGTAATGTTCCAGGATTTTGCTTGCTTCCGCCCTTGTAACACATCTCCAAATTACTTGATCTGCACATATGCGAAAAAGAAAAGGATCTTCCCAAAAATAGTTTTTCACATCAACAAAGAATTGATTCTTTTGATGATGTGTTAACCTTTTTGGTAAGATGTTAGTAGCTAAATAATTCGCAAAATCTGCAAACCATGGTACCTCAAAGTTGGTTATAAAATGAGTTGTTCTTCAGGGAACAAGCCGTTTATCTCAAGCCTGGAGATTTGCTGCCAGGTTTTCAGCTCCCTATAAGAGTAAGATCCAATGTATGAGTCAAGGTTTTGCATCAGGTTTAGTTAAGAGATAACGAAGAGCTGAATGATCAGTGTAAGAGACAACTTTGGATAA
This sequence comes from Gossypium australe, assembly GCA_005393395.2. Lineage (NCBI taxonomy): Eukaryota > Viridiplantae > Streptophyta > Magnoliopsida > Malvales > Malvaceae > Gossypium > Gossypium australe. The sequence continues at coordinate 124,064,863 of CM016619.1, forward strand.
TATCAGATACTGTCTAAATTTATCAAATACAAAAACTACACTAGCAGTTCTTTCTCCGTGGTGGTGTAGTTTTCTTGTGCAGGTGTCAATGTTTTGCTAGCATAATAAATTGGCTGAAAATGCTTGTTTCTTCGTTGTCCCAAAACTGCTCCTACTGCAAAATCACTCGCATCACCCATTAGTTCAAAAGGTAGATTCCAATAGGTGCAATTATAATCGGAGCATTTATTAGTTTATCTTTGAGGATATTAAATGCATCTAGACACTCCTGATCAAAATTGAAAGGAACATCTTTTTCTAGTAATCTCATTAAAGGCTTAGCTATTTTAGGGAAATCTTTAATGAATCTTCTGTAAAATCCAACATGTCCTAAAAAGCTTCTAATAGCCTTAACTGAACTTGGGGGAGGTAATTTTTCTATGGTTTCAATCTTAGCTTTATCTACCTCAATCCTTTTACTAGAAATCTTATGTCCTAACACAATCCCTTCTTTAACCATAAAGTGACATTTTTCCCAATTCAAGACAAGGTTCGTTTCCTCACATCTTATTAGAACTCGTTCTAAATTTTTAAGGCAAATGTGGAAAGAGTTACCGTATACCGAGAAGCCGTCTATAAATACCTCCATAATATCTTCCACAAGTTCATCAAAGATGGCTAGCATGCAACGCTGAAAAGTAGCAGGAGCACTACATAATCCAAAAGGCATTCTATGATAAGCAAACTTACTGTATGGACATGTCAATGTTGTCTTTTCTTGATCTTCAGGAGCTATGGGGATCTGAAAGTAGCCGGAGATTCCGTCCAAGAAGCAGTAGTACATATGCCCAGACAACCTTTCTAACATCTGATCAATAAATGGTAAAGGGAAGTGATCTTTTCTGGTTGCGTCATTCAGCTTCCTATATTCAATGCAGACTCTCCAACCTGTGACTGTTCTTGTAGGAATTAATTCATTCTTTTCGTTGGCTACAACAGTCATGCCTCCTTTCTTTGGAACTACCTGCACGGGACTTACCCAGGTGCTATCAGAAATAGGATAAATTATTCCTGCATCTAGAAGTTTAATTACCTCAGCTTTGACGACTTCCTTCACATTGGGGTTCAAACGTCTCTGAGGTTGCACACAAGGTTTATACTCATCTTCCATTAAAATTTTGTGGGTGCAGAATGATGGGCTTATTCCTTTAATGTCGGACATTTTCCATGCTATGGCCTTTTTGTGCTTCATTACTGGAAGTGTAGAATTTTCCCCGAGGAATGCGTATTCCAAATGTTTTGGAAATTGTTTTAGTTCTAACTTGGGTGGCTCATCAATAGAGGGTTTTTGTTTTAATTCATCATTGATCTCAATGTCCTCTATTTCCATCTGTCTAGAGGACGATGTATTGGGATTCACTTCATCAATACCGTCATCTTTCCCCTCATCTTGTGAAAGACACATTTCTATCGTGTCACTGTGCATGTTTCCCTACAACGATTCTTGAAAAATGTGATCAGTGGCATCAACAAAGTAAATATCGCATGGCATCATAAATTTGGAACACAATTTCTTCATCTCCTACCCTTAGTGCGAGTTTACCATCACCAACATTAATGACAGCCCTAGCAGTAGCTAGAAAGGGTCGTCCCAAAATTAAAGGTACCTCTATGTCCTCATTCATGTTAAGCACAACAAAATCAACGGGAAATATAAATTTATCTATTTTTACCAGAACATCTTCAACAATTCCCCTAGGATATTTAACAGATCTGTCAGCTAACTGAATACTCATCCTAGTTGGTGTTGGTTCCCTGAGACCAAGTTGCTTAAACATTTTATAAGGCATTAAATTAATGCTGGTACCTAAATCAGCTAATGCTTTTTCTATACTCAAACTACCAATTAAACAGGGAATAGTAAAACTTCCTAGATCTTTCAATTTGGTTGGCAGCTTATTTTGAATGATAGCCGAGCATTCTTCATTAAGTTCCACTGTTGAAATTTCCTCGAACTTCCTTTTATTTGTTAGAAGCTCCTTTAAAAATTTTGCATATGTTGGCATCTGCAAAATAGCGTCTACAAAAGGTAAGTTAATATGTAGCTATTTGAAAAGGTCAAGAAATTTACCATATTGTGCGTCTAAGCGGTCTTTCTTCAACTTTGCTGAATACAGGATCGTTGGTTTAATTTACTCATGGGTCAGAGTCATCGTTACCTTATCCGGTTCATGTGGTACCTCATTCTTTGATTCGATTAACTCCTTTCCACTTCTCAGTGTCACTTCCTGGACATGCTCTTTTTCCCTAGGTAAGATTTCTGATCGTATTTTAGAAACTAACATAGTAAGTTGCCCGATTTGATCCTTGAATTCCTGTGACACTGCCTCAAGTTTTGTTTCTACTTTTTGTAAACGTGTTTCTGAGGCTGCTATGAAATTTGTCAGCACCTCTTCAAGGTTCGACTTCTTTTCCTGTGGGTAAGGCTGTTGTTGGAAGTTTTGGGAAGGTTGTTGCCTTTGATTTCTTTGACCGCCCCATGAGAAATTGGGGTGGTTCTTCCAACCTGGATTATAAGTATTACTATAAGGGTTATTGTTAGATCGAAAGTTATTACCCATATAGTTCATTTGCTCGCTCTCCATGCCCTGTCCGTAGGGTGGGTACTCAGGATTCGCCACTCCCTCACTTGTCTCGCACTCATTACTGGATGTGCCCGCGAAGAACCATAGAAACTATCAAATTTTTTATGTAGCAATTCCACCTGATTTGATAGCGCGGTCACTACATCAATGTTGAAAACTCTGGCTGCTTTGGTTGGCCTTGTCCTTGTAACTTGCCACTTATAGTTATTCAGTGACATCTCCTCTATAAACTCGTAGGCTGCTTCAGGAGTTTTGTTGTTCAGGGTCCCGCCGGCAGCTGAATCAATTAGTTGCCGTGTTGAAGGGTTCACACCATTGTAAAAAGTTTGGACCTGTGGCCACAAAGGTAATCCGTGGTGTGGGCACCTCCTTAACAAATCTTTGTATCTCTCCTATGCATCATAAAGTGTCTCTGAATCTATCTGCACAAAAGAAGAGATATCATTCCTCAATTTGGCCATTTTGGCCGGTGGAAAATATTTTAATAAAAATTTTTCAGCCATTTGATCCCATGTAGTGATTGATCGTCGTGGAAGAGAATGTAACCACTGTTTGGCTTTATTCCTCAAAGAAAAGGGAAATAATCGAAGACAGATGGCATCATCAGAAACGCCATTTATCTTGAAGGTATCACAGAATTCTAGAAAATTTGCTGAGTGTGTGTTAGGATATTCATCCTGCAAACCATCAAACTTATGAAACTGTTGTATCATCTATATAGTGTTAGGTTTCAGTTCAAAATTATTGGCAGCAATAGTCGGCCTAACAATACTAGACTTAGTTCCTGTTAAACTAGGTTTAGCATAATCATACATAGTACGTGGAGCATGATGTCCGGCCATCTCTGGCGGTGGCGGATTATTTTCAGCCATATCTTCTGTGGTGTTAATTCTGGCTTCTTGCTATCCTTCTATGTAGTTTAAGCTTTGCCTTATCTCTCTGCGATTTCTGCGAACGGTACCTTCAATATCACTGTCGTAAAATAGGGGTCCTGTCGAGTTCCTTCTAGTCATAAACTAGTGGTACCTAAAAGGACTGATAAACCGTAAAAGTAACATATTTTCAGCCCACATTTAGTATGCTTTTGGATGATTTAAGCTTCAATTTATGTAATTTGGTGCTCTTAATCCTTTGCTTTCATGTTTTATACTCAAAAGAGCACCCAAGGACGAAAAGAACGGAAAACGGGCCCAAAACGGAGTAAATGGGTCATATCACGAAATCGATATGGCATGGCCCAAATCCACACGGTCGTGCCTCATTCAACAGACTCAAACATGGCCTGGCCACGACTTACACGGGCGTGGGCCATGGGCGTGTCCCTGCCGCGGCCAAGAGGAGTTTTACTCGGATTTGGATACTTAGAGGCAAAGAAACACATTCCAAAGCCTATTCAAACACCCTAGTAGGAATTCTACTTGAATTAGGATACTTAGGGCCAAGTAAGGCATCTCAAAGTCTATATAAACACCTAAGGGGGCAACTTGAAAGGGAGTTCGGCAGAAGTCGGAACCCAAGGCTTTAGTAGAAGGGCGGTTAGCTAGGCCAAGGAGCCAAGCCGAAAAGGTCAGATTTGTGGGAAACACTCGAAGATAGCCAGTTGATCCATCTCAAGAAGCCGGAATTCTACTCAAGACGGCGGATCTCTCCTTCAATTTCTTCAGGGGGTTTTAGGGATTTCTTACGTTTTGTTTTATCTTTTCTTTTAAGATGTTTTCTTTTATTGTTCTGAACTAAACCCTTCAGATACCTGAAGGGGATGAAACCTAATATGGATCTTGATATTATTTTCTAAACTATATGATAAATACTTGATTTGTTCTTAAATATGATAAATACTTGATTTGTTCTTAATTATGTGTGCTTAATTCTTGCGTTAATATTTCCGTGATATTGATTCAAGTTGAATGTGCTTGGGTGGAGGAGCAAAAGTCCCTGCCTAAGAGTAGATCTAGCATAATTAAGCGGAGTTGATCGCATGCCTAGAGATAGGGTGACGAGATTTTTCCGGATTAGGGTGAAACCTAATATGGGAGTCCATAGATCGAGTTAATGAGATTCTAGGGGTTTTAATTAGAAAGAGATTTCAATTAATCAACCTAGGGTTAGACGTTATTCGCCTCGAGAGAGGGTTTAATATAACTTAGGGAATCTTACGGATCATGTCAAGTAAATAAATCGTCTGGTTCTGTGTTAGATAACAAGTGAAGTCTAGGTGGATTCTTCCTAAGGGTATCATCTTAATGAACTGAGTTTTCCCAACAGTATTTTCCCAATTCATTCTTTTTGTCTTTGTGTCTTTAGCTTAGTAGTTAGTTAAATTTAGATTAAACAACAACTTCAATTATTTTAGGCTAGATAATAAAAAAAAGTTAGTATTAGTACTTTTAGTTCCTTTGGGTTCAACATTCCGGTCTTGCCTTAACTATACTACTGTTCGGTAGTTGCGCTTGCCTAAAAATCGTTGTCGGAGTTAGTTTCTAGGTTCGATCACTCTCATTATAAAATTTAAAACTCTAAATTCGATGATCAAGGAGTAAAAGAAAGAAATTAGCAAAAATAAAAATATACTAAAAAAATAAAAGTAAATTGCAAAAAATAAAAATGGCTAAAGAAATAAAAATTGGGAGTTCTTATTGTTTCAGTTCCCTGGCAACGGCGCCAAAAACTTGATCGCGTGTCAGAGTCTTAAAAATGTATAATAAGAATGATCGAACCTGGAAACTAACTCTGGCGACGATTTGAGGCAAGCGCACCTAACGAACAGTAGTATAGTTAAGGCAAGACTGAAATGTCGAACCCAAAGGAACCAAAAGTACTAATACTAACTCTCTTACTATTATTTAGCCTAAGAATAAAGGGATTTATTTATCTAATCTAAATTTAACTATCAACTAAACTAAAGATGCAAAGACAAAGAGGATGAATTGAAAAAATAACTTGGAAGAAAAACCAATTGATTAAGACGACACCCAAGGAAGAATCCACCTAGACTTCACTTGTTATCCAACTCTGAACTAGACGATTTATTCATTTGACTTGATCTGTAAGATTCCCTAAGTTATATTAAACCCTCTCTCGAAGAGAATAACGTCTAACCCTAGGTTGATTAATTGAAATCTCTTTCTAATTAAAACCCCTAGAATCGCATTAACTCAATCTATGGACACCCATATTAGGTTTCACCCTAATCTGGCAAAATCTCGTCACCCTATCTCTAGGCGCGCGATCAACTCCGCTTAATTATGCTAGATCTACTCTTAGGCAGGGACTTTTGCTCCTCCACCTAAGCACATCATACTTGAATTAATATCCCGGAAATATCAACACAAGAATTAAAAACACATAATTAAGAACAAGTCAAATAGTTCAGCAAACGATAACTAGATTCATCTTAGGTTTCATCCCCTCAGGTATCTGAGGGTTTAGTTCATAACAATAAAAGAAAACATCTCAAAAGAAAAGATAAAACAAAATATAAGAAATCACTAAAACCCCTTGAAGGAATTGAAGGAGAGATCCTCCATCTTGAGTATAATTCCGGCTTCTTGAGATGGATCAACTGGCTATCTTCGAGTGATTTCCACAATTCTGACCTTTTTGGCTCGGCTCCTTGGCCTAGCTAACCGTCCCCCTTCTAGGTTATACTTAGGGAGTTTATATAGGCTTTTGAGATAGGTTTCTTTGCCCCTAAGTATCCTTTTCTGAATGAAACTCTTCTTTCCAGCGACAGGGACACGACCATGGCACACGCCCGTGTAAGTCGTGGACAGGCCGTGTTCGAGCCTGTTGAATGAGGCACGGCCATGTGGATTTGGGCTAGGCCATGTGGATTTCGTGATATGGGCCATTTACTCTATCTGGGCCCATTTTCCGTTCTTTTCGTCATTGGGTGCTCTCCTGAGTGTAAAACATGAAAACAAAGGATTAAGAGCACCAAATTACATAATTCAAGGCTTAAATCATCCAAAAGCATGCTAAATGTGGGCTTAAAATATGTTACTTTTACGGTTTATCATAAGGCATCTCGAAAGCCTATATAAACACCTGAGAGGGCAACCTAAAAGAGGAGTTGGATAGAAGGCCTCTGTCAGAGGCCGAGGAGCGAAGCTAGAGAGGGCCAAATTATGGGATTCACTCGAATACAGCCAGTTGATCCATCTCAAGAAGCCGGAATCATACTCAAGACGGAAGATCTTCCCTTCAATTTCCTTTAGGGGGTTTTAGAGTTTTTCTTATGTTTTGTTTTATACTTTCTTTTGAGATGTATTCTTTCATAAACATGAACTAAACCTTTCAAATACTTGAGGGGGATGAAACCTAAGACGGATCTTGTTATTGTTTTCTGAACTATATGATAAATACTTGATTTATTCTTAATTATGTGTTCTTAATTCTTACTTTGATATTTCAGGATATTGATTCAAGTATTGATGTGCTTAGGCAGTGGAGCAAAAGTCCCTGTTTAAGAGTAGATCTAGCATAGTTAAGTGGAGTTGATCGCACTCCTAGAGATAGGACGATGAAAATCTGCCGGATTAGGGTCAAACCTAATATGAGAGTCTATAGATCGAGTTAATGCAACTTTGGAGGTTTTAATTAGAAAGAGACTTCAATTAATCAACCTAGGGTTAGACGTTAGTAGCCTCAAGAGAGGTATTAATATAAATTAGGGAATCCTATGGATCAAGTCAAGTGAATAAATCGTCTGGTTTAGAGTTAAATAACAAGGGAAGTCTAGGTGGATTCTTCCTCGGGTATTGTCTTAATTAATTGGTTTGCACAAAAGTATTTCCCCAATTCATTCTCTGTGTCTTAGCACCTTTAGCTTAGTAATTAGTTAGTTTTAGATTAAACATCAATTCCCTTAATGCTTAGGCTAAATAATAGAAAGATAGTAATTACTAGTACTCTTGGTCCTTGAGGATACGATATCTCCGGTCTTGCTACAGCTATACTACCAAATGATAGGTGCAGTTGCCTTATTCGTTGTCATAGTTAGTTTGGATACGATCAACCATTCGAAATCAAATAGGATACTCGGAATACTCGGAATACTCGTACAATGACAACGTCTCAGACGTGGTCTTACATGTAATCAAATATCGATGCCACTGTTCGAGACAGGGTCTTACACGAATCAAATACGATGCCAATGTCCCAGACATGGTCTTACACATAAATCTCAAATCAATGCCAACGTCCCAAACATGGTCTTACAGGAGATCACATATCAGAAACCTATGTCATGACATACATATCCTAACTATTCCAAAGGTTCGTACGGGACTTTTCAGACACTATTACATTGTTGATACTTTCTCGGATTGCACATGTGTATCTTCTAAAGCCATTCATCACAATTAAATTTCATATGAGCACAAACAAATCAACTTAAATACATTTATTTGTATATAGACTTACCTCATACGGATATAGACGGACGGATTCGACTATTCGATCACTTTCGACTTTCCTCGATCTAAATCTGTTTTCTTTGGTTCTTGATCTATACATATTCAAATTTAACTCATTTATTAACCAAATCATTCAATGCAATCCAAAAACACAAATTTAGGGAAATTTACAAATTAACCCTTACATTTTTACATTTTGACAATTAAGTCCTTATTTCACAAAATCACAAAATACACATAATTTCTTTGTACCCATGCTTAACCGAATTTTCACATGCTTCATATAAGTCCACACATTTCATTTATTTCACATTTTAGTCCCTCAAAATATTATTTTCATAATTTAGTCCAAATTACTCAATTTCATCAAAAATCCAAAGACAAAACATGTAACAGCCCGATTTAGAGCCTAGTTGGAACAGTGGTGCTAGACCACAAATCCGAATTAGTAAAATGAGTTTTATTTTTTATAATTGAAATGTTTGCATGATAGTATGAAAGTTTCATGTGGTAGTTTTATGAAAATTTCCATTAAAGGGTCCATTAGGACTAAATTGCAAAAGTTGCAAAATATGAGTTTCTAGAAGCTTTTTGTATGAAACAGCCTTAGAATAGTAATTAGATGTCTTTAAATAGCAATTTTCCCAAATTATAATTTTTGGAAAAAATTGGACATGAGTTAGTAATTTGTAAAAATTTGGAGAGAAGGGCATTTTGGTCATTTACCAATTAAATGATTAAAATAGGAAAAAGATGATAAAAATCTCATTTATCTTCTTCCTTGGTGCCGAAAATTTGAATAACCCCATAGCTAGGGTTTGTTCATCTTTCAAGCTTGCTAGTAAGTTCATCTTAGGCCCGTTTTTAATATTCTTCGTATTTTTGAAGTTCTCGTATTATGAATTAGCTATTTTTAGCTATAAAATGAGCTAAGATGGATGTTCAAAAATCTACCCATGAATGACATGCTTGTAAAATGACATTTCATGGAAGATTATGAGAGTTTGATGTTAGATTAACATCTTTTCCTTAGTGAATTTCATTAAAAATGATAGTATGGACTAATTTGCAATAATTATGAAATTGGTCATACATATTAGAAATAGTGAGAATTGATGATTGTTATAGTAGAGAAAATGAATAAGCTAAGCATGATGTTTAAGAAAGTTGAATGAGAATCATTTTACGAGCCTAGAGGCAAAAGTGTAAATATGAGAAAGTTTAGGGGCAAAATAATAATTTTGCCAAAGTATGAGTTATGAGTCAATTTAGTCAATGTGAGTCTTAAATGATCTAGTTATTATTATAGATCAAGAAAAACAAAGCCCAGGTCGAAACCGAGGCAAGAACAAAGTCGAGGACTAAATTGCATATCTACATACATTTTGTATATTGAGGTAAGTTTGTATGATTTCTAAGTTTTATGATTTTTATCATTGAATTGCTTAGCACAATGTACAATATTATCATGAAAATGTTTAATGTTATGTTAAACAAAGAAACTAATGAGATTAAGCATGAGAAAGTCCAGATTGAAGTTGAATTACCTAGGATACTCGATCTATCACATGAAATGAGAAAGTCCATATAAGACCAAGCCGAGGCATGCCATCGGCAATCAAGCAAAGTTATCATGTAAGACCAAGACAAGTCTTGGCATTGAAGACTTATTATGAGATGATGACCCATATAAGCCCAAACCAAGGTATGGCATTGGTGAGTCTCCAAGCAAATATGTCATGTAAGTCTAAGACAAGTCTTGGCATTAAAAAGATATCAAGATGTAACATCCGGGACTTAGGGGCTTTTCATTTAATTTTTATCTGTGTGTTTGGTATGCTTTGTATGTTGTTTGAGTGTGTTTGGAGTCCCCGGGAAGGCCCGGGGTTAAGTCGGAACCTTGGCCAAAATTTCCATTTTGGGCATTTTAAGGGGGAAATTAGTTGTGGCAGGGTTTAAGTAGTTTAGTTTGGGTTTGATGACACAAGGAATGTAATAGTAAAAGTGGCTATGAGGTGCCACTTAGGAGGCAGGAGAGTGACGCCACAAGGAGCAGGGAAGGAGCAGGTTCGAGGCGCACAGTTCACATTTTGGAATTCATTTTGGCGTCAGGATGGGTAGTATTGGTTTTGGCAAGAGACCTTGAAGAGTGGGTCTGGAATTGGTCAAATATTTTGAATTGGAGGCCATGAGAGAAAGGTGGGATTTGACTTGTTCAAATCAATTCAAATGGAAGGTTGTAAGGGAAGATAGGAGAAAATCAAGGGGATGAAGGTGGAGAAGTGTGTTAGCCAAACTTTTGAGTAGTGTTAGGGGGTAGGTTTTTGGTTTTGGTAAGGGGTTAGATGCCGAAACTTAGGTGTGTTTTTAGTAGCTTGTGTGTGTGTTAAGGTTCTCTTTTCGGCATTTGGGGTGTGTTCCTCTTTCAGCACTTTTTCTTGCTCTAATTGCTGAAATTCCCAAGGTTGCTAATTGGTCATCTCTTCTTTGGTAAGCCGTAACCTATTGGGGCATTCTTTTCTTTCTATTTCTTCTTTTCTCTCAATTGCTTCTTCTCCCCGAGCTCCCAACCCTTGTCGAATTCTCTCAAGCCCTTTTTGTCATCTTTTTACTTTAGTTCTTTTCTCTTCTACTATAAAGCCGTAGGACCTTTTGTTCTTCTTCTCTTTTGTTTTCTTGCTTCATTCTTCAAAACCGAACCACATCCCTCATTTTTCTTCTTGATTGAATCATCATCTTCCATCACTCATCTCTCTCTAAATTCTTTTGCTTTAGCCGAATTTCCCTAGCCCTTTCTTCTTATTTCTTTTTGACCGAAACCTTTCTTGTTGATTTTTTCTCATCCGTTTCTTTGGTGTTAATCGATTGTCAGGGTGGTGACTTGAATCATCTGTATCTTCTGCCATCTACTATCTCGTTTCTACCTAGTCAAACCAAAGTCGGTTCTGCACCTTCTCTGTCGACTTTTGGTTGATTGCCAAACATAAATCTCTCATTTGGCACATTTTAGTTTTGGTAAGGGATCTTCCTTACTTTACTGCTCGTTCTCTTTTTCTTTTCTCTTAGGGTTGTTAAACCAAAGGTGTTAATGTGGTGTTTTGGTGCTTTGGCCGAATGGTGGTAGAAGGGTTCATGTTATTCATTTGGCCGAAAGGCCATCTCTCCTAATCTATTTTTCTTTCTTTCAACCTGTTCTTACTTGGTATTTGCATAGGTACTCAATCGACTCCTTAATCCAAGCCTTAAAGCCTCTGGGTTCTGTCGATCTAGGTAAGAAATTCTTACATATTGAACGTCTATTCTTATTTTCTCTGATTCAATGCCTTAACCCGATCTTCTGACCATGATTTCTTTCATGGAATCAAATACCAGCCAAGCAAAGGAGGGGGTTGGACCCGTAATCCCAGCCCCTAAGTTCAAAAAGCATGCGGTGTCTGCCATTCGTGACTTTCCACCGGGTTGTGGGCTGGTTTCAGAAAGGGATAAGCAGACCGCTGTGATCCCTATGAGTGAGGACGTTAGCGAGATCGATAGTGTAGTTCTTCAAGTTTACAGGTGTGTAATTACCACACTACTCCTTTTTGTATAAATCGTGTATGTGTTATGTTTGAAAGCCGAAAATCTCGGCAATGGTGATTGAGTTACCCATGTTGGGTAAAACCGAAACCCCAGGTCAGTGTATTTTGTTTAAGCCTTATAAATAATGTTGATAGCATGATTATGTCTGCACTCTAAATATTGCATGTATGACATTATATAACCTGTTTATTATACTATGTTGCATGTGCATGGGATTTGGGATATTATTGTTATGAAGGGGAAGTGTATATCGGTGACACTATCACACTAAATGATGGCTCTGTGCCTCATTATCGTATCGGTGATTTGATCACATGGTTATCGGTGGCTAGACCACGTTATATTGACTTTGAGCAGTGTGACTGTCAGCATGACTGCCAAAGAGGAGTGTAGAGGATGGAGGGTTGATTGTAGAAATACCCACAGGTGTGTTGAGGATGGACATATGGAGCGGAGTGTAGAGGATGGAAAATTAGGCTTGGTTGGGTTATCATGTTGATTATTTGGTTATGCTGTAATGATTGGGCTTTGGCCGATGGTGTTTTGGGGCTCAGGCCCACTTGTGGACTTTGTGGGCTAGTTGCACACTGAGTCTTGTGACTCACTCTATCTGCTTAAACAACTTGTAGGTGACTCTTAGATCTTTGGACTGGGCTGGAATGGACTCGGGGTAGCCATGCGTGGGTGATTCTATCAAAAATTTATTTTATTTGTCTTTTGCTACTTTTGGGGAATTTTTAGTTTGTAATAAGGCCACTTCAAATTTTGTAAACTTTGACTTTAGTTTTTGGACGTATTAATTACACTCTACTCGAGGAGAGGTTTTTATAAAACACAAACGAATATTTTCTTTACAGCCGTCAAACAACATTTCTTATACAAAGGGATTTTGCTAATAATCTAATAATCAAATAATCGATAAGTGTTTTCAATCGCAAGGCTTGGCTAACTAAATTCTCTAACCTAAATGAATAATGGGTTTTCAACTGAACCACGAAACTTGAGATTTTAAAAATGACTTAGAATTCTTCTAAAGCTCGTAAAACTTTTAAACTCTTTTCTAGTGACATGCCAGATCTGGTCATGGTGGTTGGGCCGGGTTTGGGGTGTTACACAAGAGATAGAGATCCCATGTAAGTCCAAGCCAAGGCATGGCATTGGTGAGTAACAAGGAAGATTTCATGTAAGTCCAAGCCAAGGCTCGGCATTGACCAGTTCATGAGTAAAGATACCAAGTAAGACCATGTCAAGACATGGTAATGGTAAGTTCCCAAAGGAACTCTTGAGAAAGACTTCGTATAAGTCCATATCAAGACATGGCCTCGAAACCAAGATGAGAAATTTCATGTAAGACCGTATCTAAGACATGGCTTTGGCATTGAGTTATGTGAGATGAGATTTAGTTTCCTCTGTTATTCATAGTAATTCATCGGGCAAAAGAGTAAAGATTAAATGAGAAAGTCAGAAAGTTTAGTAAGTAAAGCTATTATCAAGTTATGTTAGTTAAAGTTAGCTAAGAGTGTTATTCTTGTTATGAATGATGAAGTTGAGATTATGCTTATCATAGCAAAGTATAATGATCTACGTGAACAAGTGATACATGTACCTTGTTTATCGTACAAGCATGAGAATAGTAAGTACCATGAGATATGTAAGAATCAGTAAAAGTAAGTAAGTTTATATACTCGAGATTTATAATGCCATTGTTTATGATGAATGGTTAATGTTAAGCAAATATATTGCTATGAGTATTATATTCAAACTTACTAAGCTAAATGCTTACGTCTTTAATTCTTTCTTTCTATGTAGTCCCACCAAGCTAATCTCCTGGATCATCGTCATTAGAGCTCGGAGCACACTATCAATCGATATTTTGGTATAGCCGAGTGTTTATATTATGTATGGCATGTATAAGAAATGATAAACCGTAAAAGTAACATATTTTAATCGCACATTTAGTATGCTTTTGGATGATTTAAGCCCTGATTGATATAAAAAGGTGCTCTTAATCCTTTCTTTTCATGTCTTATATCCAGGAAAGCACGCCGAGGATGAAACGAACATAAAACGGCCCAAAACGGAGTAAATGGGCCATATCACGAAATCCACACGTCTAGAACTTAAGTCCTCATGGCCGTGCCACATTGATCATCTAGAACACGGCCTTACCCCTGAGTCACACGGCTGTGCCTCATTAAAGAAGTCCGAACACGGCTTGAAGACTAGTCACACGAGCATGTGACATGGCCGTGTCCCTATCGTGGCAAAAAGCAATTTCATTCGGATTTGGATACTTTGGGGCGAAGAAACGCATTCCAAGAGCCTATATAAACCCCCTAAGTGTTACCTGAAAGGGGGCGGTTAGCTAGGCCAATGAGCCAAGCCGAAAAGGTAAGAATTGTGGGAATCACTCGAAGATAGCCAGTTGATCCATCTCTAGAAGCCAGAGTTTAACTCAAAACGGCGGATCTCTCCTTCAATTCCTTCAGGGAGTTTTAGGGATTTCTTATGTTTTGTTTTATCTTTTATTCTGAGATGTTTTCTTTATTTTTTATGAACTAAACCCTTCAGATACCTGAAGGGGATGAAACCTAGATGAATCTTGTTATTGTTTTCTGAACTATAAGATAAATACTTTATTTGTTCTTAATTATGTGTGCTTAATTCTTGTGTTAATGTTTCCGGGATATTGAATCAAGTATGATGTGCTTAGGTGGCAGAGCAAAAGTCCCTGCTTATTCATAGATCTAGCATAATTAAAGCGGAGTCGTTCGCACGCCTAGATATAGGGTGACGAGATTTTGCCGGATTAGGGTGAAACCTAATATGGGAATCCATAGATCGATTCACTGCTATTCTAGGGGGTTGTTAAGTGAGAAATAGATTTCCGTTAATTAACCTAGGGTTAGACGTTATTCGCCTCGAGAGAGGGTTAATATACATTAAGGAGTCTTACGGATCAAGTCAAGTGAATAAATCATATGGTTCAGTGTTAGATAACAAGTGAAGTCTAGGTGGATTCTTCCTGAGGGTATCGTTTTAAATCAACTGAGTCTTCCCACAAGTTATTTCCCATTTTTTTCTTTTTGGCTTTGCATCTTTAGCTTAGTAGTAGTTAAATCTAAACAACTTCACTTATTTTAGGCTAGATAATAAAAAGAAGGTTAGTATTAGTACTTTTAGTTCCTTTGGGTTCGAAAATCCGGTCTTGCCTAAGCTATACTACTGTTCGATAGGTACACTTGCCTTTAATTGTTGTCAAAGTTAGTTTGCAGGTTCGATCATTCTCTTTATAAATTTTAAGACTCTGATTCCAGTGATCAAGTTTTTGGCGCTGTTGCCGGGGAACTAAAATATTAAGAAAGCTCTATTTTTATTACTTTAGCCATTATTCTTATTTTTCGCAATTTAATTTTATTTTTATTAGGTTAAATTTTGATTTTTCTAAACTTTCTTTCTTTCTTCTCCTAGCAGGTACCTCTAGTTTATGACTAGAAGGAACCCGAAAGGACCACTAGTATACGATAGTGAAATTGAAGCTACCGGTCATAGGGCTCGTAGAGAAATTAGGCGAGCCCTAAATTACACTGAGGAAGACCAAGATGGCAGATCCAATCCTAATGAAGGGATGGACGAGAATAATACACAACCACATGATGTGGGAGAAAATAATGCTCCACGTACTATGTTCGATTATGCTAAACCGCTTTTAACAAGAGCAGAATCGAGTATTGTTAGGCCTGCTATAGCTGCTAATAATTTTGAATTAAAGCCTAATACAATACAAATGATTCAACAATTTGTACGATTTGATGGTTTGCAGGATGAAGACCCAAACACTCATATAGCTAATTTTTTAGAGTTTTGTGATACCTTCAAAATAAATGGCATTTCTGACGATGCCATACGTCTTCGGTTATTTCCCTTTTCATTAAGAAATAAAGCCAAACAGTGGTTAAACTCGTTACCACGAGGGGCAATCACTACATGGGAATAAATGACCGAAAACTTTCTTTTAAAATATTTCCCACCGGCCAAAACGACCAAATTACGAAATGATATCTCTTCTTCTGTGCAGATGGATTTAGAAACATTATACAATGCATGGGAGAGATACAAAGATCTCTTGAGAAGGTGTCCACACCATGGTTTACCCTTATGGCTCCAAGTCCAAACTTTCTACAATGTTGTAAACCCCTCAATGAGGCAACTAATTGATTAAGCCACCGGTGGAACCCTGAACAACAGAACTCCTGAAGCAGCCTACGAGTTCATTGAAGAGATGTCACTGAATAACTATCAGTTGCAAGTTACAAGGACTAAACCGAAAAAATCAGCCGGAGTTTACAACCTCGATGCAATGACCACACTATCAACACAGATAGAGATGATAAATAAAAAGCTTGATAGTTTGTGTTCTTCGCAGGTACACCCAGTCATGCAATGCGACGCAAGTGGAACTGTGGCGAATCCTGAGTACCCACCCTACCAACTGGGCGCAGAGAGTGAACATATGAACTATATAGGTAATAATTTCAGAACTAATAATAATCCTTACAGTAATACTTACAATCAAGGTTGGAAGAACCACCCAAATTTTTCATGGGGAGGTCAAGGAAATCAAGGATAACAACCTCCTAAAAATTTCCAAAATCAGCCATATCCACAAGAGAAAAAGCCAAACCTCGAAGAGATGCTGACAAAATTCATGGCAAGCACAGAAAATCGTCTCCAAGATACTGAGAAAACACTTAAAAGTCAACAAACATCGGTTGAAGAAACAAAGAACCAAGTTGGGGAACTCACTGAGTCAATTGGGGAACTCACTAAGTCAGTTGGACTACTTACTGAGATGATTTGTGAAATGCGGGTGGAGGTTCTTTCTAAAGAAACAGAACAAGTTAAAGGCAGTCGCACTAAGAAGTGGAAAGGAGTTAGTCGAACCAAAGAGACCACATGAAGATAACAAAACAAAGGATGAGAGAGTTGAGGATGTAAATCCAGTACACAAAGAAAGTAAACCACTAATCCCATATCCAGCAAAATTGAAGAAAGAACAATTAGATGCCCAATACGGTAAGTTTCTCGAACTTTTTAAACAAATACATATTAACTTACCTTTTGTTGAAGCTATTTCAAAGATGCCAAAATATGCAAAATTCTTAAAAGAACTCCTAACGAATAAAAGCAAGCTTGAAGAAGTATCGATGGTGGAACTTAATGAAGAATGCTCAGCCATCCTCCAAAACAAGTTACCAACCAAATTAAAAGACCCAGGAAGTTTTACTATTCCTTGTTTAATTGGTAGCTTAAATATTAAGAAGGCATTAGCTGATCTAGGTGGCAGCATTAATTTAATGCCTTACAAAATGTTTAAACAACTAGATCTTGGGGAACCAAAACCCACTAGGATGAGTATTCAGTTAGCTGATAGATCTATTAGATATCCTGGAGGAGTTATCGAAGATATCCTGGTGAAAATTGATAAATTTATTTTCCCTGTTGATTTTGTTGTGTTAGACATGAATGAAGACATTGATGTTCCCTTAATTTTAGGGCGTCCTTTTTTAGCTACTGCTAGGGCTGTTACCGATGTAGGTAACGGTAAACTTGCATTAAGGATAAGCGATGAGGAAATTATTTTTCAAATTTATGATGCCATGCGATATTCTAGAGAACAAGATGATGCCTGTTATTTTGTTGATACTACTGATCATATCATTCAAAACTCATTACAGGAAATCTTACATGATGACACGATGGAACTGTGCCTGATTCAAGACGAGGGGAAAGAAGATGAAGCTGATGAGCTGAATACATCTTCACCTCGACAAACGCAAGAAGAAAGCATTAAAGTCAATGACGAACTAAGACAAAAATCATCTATCGATGAGTCGCCCAAATTGGAATTAAAACAGTTGCCAAAACACTTAGAGTATGCATTCCTCGGGGACAATTCTACGCTACCGGTTATTATCTCTTCAGAACTAAAACCCAATGAAAAAGAGGAGTTAATACAGGTACCAATAGAACATAAAAAAGCCATAGCTTGGAAACTCTCTGACATCAAGGGCATAAACCCATTTCTGTACGCACAAAATTTTAATGGAAGAGGAATACAAACTGTGTGTACAGCCTCAGAGACGCTTAAACCCCAACATGAAAGAAGTAGTCAAGGCTGAGGCAATTAAACTTCTAGATGCAGAATAATTTATCCTATTTCTGACAGTACTTGGGTAAGTCCTGTACAGGTGGTTCCAAAGAAAGGAGGCATTACTGTAGTGCCCAATGAAACGAATGAGTTAATCCCTACAAGAACAGTTACAGGTTGGAGAGTCTGTGTAGACTATAGAAAGCTGAACGATGCCACCAGAAAAGATCACTTCCCTCTACCCTTTTATATCAAATGTTAGAAAGACTATCCGGGCATATGTACTACTGTTTCTTGGACAGACTCTCCGGCTACTTCCAAATCCCAATAGCTCCTGAAGATCAAGAGAAGACAACATTTACATGCCCATACGGTACGTTTGCTTATCGTAGAATGCCTTTTGGATTATGTAATGCTCCTGCTACATTTCAGCGTTGCATGTTGGCAATCTTTGACGAACTTGTGGAAGACATTATGGAGGTATTTATGGATGATTTCTCGGTATTCGATAATTCCTTCCATCTTTGCCTTAAAAATTTAAAATGAGTTCTAATGAGATGTGAGGAAACAAACCTTGTTTTGAATTGGGAAAAATGTCACTTTATGGTTAGAGAAGGGATTGTATTAGGACATATGATTTCTAGTAAAGGGATTGAGGTAGATAAAGCAAAGGTTGAAACCATAGAAAAATTACCTCCCCCTAGTTAAGTTAAGGCTATTAGAAGCTTTTTAGGACATGCAGGGTTCTATAGAAGATTTATTAAAGATTTTTCTAAAATAGCCAAGCCTTTAACAAAATTACTAGAAAAAGATGTTCCTTTCAATTTCAATTAAGAATGTTTAGATGCATTTAATGTCCTTAAGGATAAATTAATAAATGCTCCGATTGTAATTGCACCTGATTGGAATTTACCCTTTGAACTAATGTGTGATGCAAGTGATTTTGCAGTAGGTGCGGTTTTGGGACAACGAAGAGACAAGCATTTTCAGCTAATTTACTACGCTAGCAGAACATTAACACCCGCACCAGAAAACTACACCACCACGGAGAAAGAATTGCTAGTTGTAGTTTTT
Source organism: Gossypium australe (assembly GCA_005393395.2). NCBI lineage: Eukaryota > Viridiplantae > Streptophyta > Magnoliopsida > Malvales > Malvaceae > Gossypium > Gossypium australe. The sequence continues at coordinate 124,083,708 of CM016619.1, forward strand.
GCTTTTGACAAATTTAGGCAGTATCTAATATTGTTTAAAGTTGTCGTTTGCACTGACCATTCAGCTCTCCGTTATCTTTTAACCAAACCTGATGCAACACCTCGACTCATACGATGAATTTTACTTTTACAGGAGTTTGATTTGGAAATACAAGATAAGAAGGGAGCTGAGAATCTTGCAGCAGATCACCTCTCCAGACTTGAGAATCCACATATCGAAGAGCTCGATGAAAGTGAGATAAACGACTCATTTCCCAAAGAACAACTCTTTTCTATAACACATTCTGAGGTACCATGGTTTGCAAACATCGCAAATTATTTAGCTACTAACATCTTGCCAAAAAGACTAACACATCACCAAAAGAAGCGACTCTTTGCTGATGCGAAAAACTATTTTTGGGAAGATCCCTTTCTTTTCCGCATATGTGCAGATCAGGTAATTCGAAGATGCGTTACAAAGGCAGAAGCAAGCAAAATCCTGGAACATTGTTATTCAGGGCCTTGAGAAGTACACTATAGTGGCATCAAGACAGCACACAAAATACATGAATCAGGTTTTTATTGGCCCACTCTATTCAAAGATGCCAACAGGTATGTTACCTCGTGTGATAAATGCCAAAGAATAGGTAATTTTTCTAAACATGATGAAATGCCTCAAACATATATGTTATCATGTGAAATATTTGATGTATGGGGCACTAATTTTATGAGACTATTCCCTAGTTCATTTGGAAATAAATACATCATAGTGGTAGTTGATTACATGTCAAAATGGGTGGAAGCTGAAGCTTTACCTACCAATGATGCTAGGGTAGTAGTTAAGTTTCTCATGAAACTGTTCTCTCGTTTTGGAACACCTAGAGCTATCATTAGTGATAAGGGCACTCATTTCTGTAATACTCAATTTGACAATGTCTTAAAAAATATGGAGTACACCACAGGATAGCTACCCCATATCACCCTCAAACCAGTGGGCAGGTTGAAGTAGCAAACCGAGAACTTAAACGCATCCTAGAATAAACGGTTGAATCAAACAGAAAAGATTGGGCATTAAAAGTAGACGATGCCTTATGGGCCTACGAAACAGCATTTAAAACCCCTCTAGGGACATCCCCATACAAACTTGTATACGGGAAAAGCTGTCATCTACAATTTGAGTTAGAACACAAAGCTTTTTGGGCCATAAAGTTTTTAAATTTCGATCTTAAAACTGCAGGAAAGAAACAAATGATGCAAATGAATGAGAACTCAAAACTATACAAGAAGGCAACAAAACGATGCCATGATGCTCATCTCAAGAAATCAAAACAATTCGAAGTAGGGGACTTGGTCCTGCTATACAACTCCAGGCTTAAACTATTCCCTGGGAAGTTGAAATCAAGATGGTCAAGCCCATTCATGACCAAAACAATTTTTCCATATGGCACAATCGAGGTAACTCACCCCACCGAGGAAACATTCAAGGTAAATGGACACCGACTAAAAATTTATAATGGTGCAGATTTTAGGAATATGAGAGAGGAGCTTCAGCTCCATGAACCTTCTTTTAGAAATGAAAACAGGGTAAGTCTAGCTTAAGACTATAAACGAGCGCTTCTCAGGAGGCAACCCGAGCACTAATTTACTAACATTTTACTTTTAAGCATCACTCACGTTGATGGGCCAGATGGTACCTCAAGGCATCCAAACGATGCTACATATGAGAATGATTAAGGACCGACCCTCTTCAGTACCGATTAGCCATCCCCACAAATGAGGAGGAGCCCGAAGACATCACTGATGATGTCCCACCACCATCACAGGAGACACCAGACCCAAGCCAGCGGCCATCCCATGCAGCAGCTTTACGGTCGGATATCACTGCACGTCTCACCCAGTTCGAGCAGTACTGTACCCAGCAGTTCACTGACACCGCTCGACGTCTTGATGGGATTGAGGCCACCCTCCAACAGATATGCCATCACTTCCATATCTCATCACCGACACCACCACAGGACCCGGCCGATGATGAGGACCTCTGAGTCCTTTTATCTAGTTTTTCTTTTCCTTATTCTGAATTTTTACTTTTATTTTCCACTTATTTTAACTTTTATTTGTCTTAGTTTGAAATTTTTGCAAACCTTCATCATGATTATCATTCACATCTAACCTTCGAGTATTCCTAACACATATTTATTTAAAAACGCCTCAAAGATTTCTAACTGGTGACTTTGCAGTATCAAATGAACACTCCATATAAACGAACAAATCACTAGGAGTAATTCACTACCACATAAGTCATCCGTAACCACGACCTCTGCCAATCCAAGGAGGTCATCCATAAATTCAGGAAGTTTTACTTTCTCCCTTCTCTTTTGATTCTATTTTAATTGACATTATACATCTTTGTAAATTGAGGGCAATGTACATCTTAAGTGTGGGGGGTGAATATTCATTTAAAGAAAGGGCCTAACTTTCTTCATTATTCTCAAATCCCTGAATTTAGTCTTGTTTTTAAGTAATTTCCTCATATTACTAATTAGGATGAAATTTCTGATGGTTTATGATTTTTATTGATATGTTTTAGATTAAGTCATAGTTAATTGCACATTGATGATTAAATTAGAAGAATATTAAAGAATCAAGCATGATAAGTCTGTTTTTCAGAATTAAAATCTTTGCTAGGTTGTTGAGCTGAATCTGAATATTATCTGGAAGTTTGAAATTTACAAGGTTGATGTCAAAACACCCATAATTTTTGTGAGACTTTGAGCCTATCAGAGCATATATTCTTTTCCATGCTCACTTTATTGATTATGAGTGTGTCAACTATGAACTGTTATTCTGTAACTTGCCTCGATTATACATGTTGAGACCACATCTATGATTTGATATACAAAGATGATAAAGGCACCTAGGACTTAACCCACTCACTCCACTAAAAAGCCTACCTCAATAATTAACCCTTAGTGAACCCCGTTGATCCTAACAACCCTTTTTATTGACTTACCAGCTAATATTAACCCAAAACCCCTTTGTATTTGTTATCACCATTCCTTTTGACTACCCTCATATCAAGATTTGATTTGATGTGTTGCCTAGCTATTATCTTTATTTTAAGTAATAGATACATTCCTTAATATGTAAATTTTATTTATAATTAAAAAATAAAAAATAAAAAAATAAAAAACCGAATTATATTCAGTATTAGTTCTACTAAGTAAGCTTACAAGTTGAAATTCCACATCTTGAGGAAAAAGCTCGTGTTATTAGTTTTCAATTGATGTAATTATTTAGGATTAGTTCAATTTTTTTAGTTAGGCAATTTGTCAGGTCAGTCTCGATTCTAACCTTCTAATTCAGCCTTTATCCACACCTTTAACCCTAGCCCCGTTACAACCCTGTTAAAGACCTTTTGATTTGTGTATCATCTCATATTACAGTGGTGGAGATTTGATTTTCAGGCAAGCATATGGGATTAACTTTTCAGGTTCGACTTCTGAGAGCTTAATTTTGAACCTTAAACACCTCGAGTGATTTGAGTGAATCTTTAGTGAGGATATCAATCCTTGTCGATTTTGAATCAAAGGTAATTATTTAGATAAGGGGAAACACCTACGTTTTTATGCTACAAATATATGACTTTGACTGTTTGAATCTTTAGGACTCTTCGAGTTAACTTATCCATGTATAAATTATCTATGAATTATGATGAGACATTATTGATAGGAATTACGAATCATAGAAAGTTTGTCTTAATTGTAAGTTGAGAATTTTGCTTGAGGACAAGCAAAAGCTTAAGTGTGGGGGTGTTTGATAAACCATAAAAGTAACATATTTTAATACCACATTTAGTATGATTTTGGATGATTTAAGCCTCGATTTATATAAAAAGGTGCTCTTAATCCTTTCTTTTCATGTCTTATACCCAGGAAAGCACCGGAGGACGAAACAAACATAAAACGGGCCCAAAACGGAGTAAATAGGCCATATCACGAAATCCACACGGCCTAAACTTAAGCCCACACGGTCGTGCCACATTGATCATCTAGAACACGGCCTTACCCCCGAGTCACACTGCCGTGCCTCATTAAAGAAGTCCGAACACGGCTTGAAGACTAGTCACTCGGGCTTGTGACATGGCCATGTCCCTATCGTGGCAAGAAGCAATTTCATTCAGATTTGGATACTTTGGGGCGAAGAAACACATTCCAAGAGCTTATATAAACCCCCAAAGTGTTACCTGAAAGGGGGCGGTTAGCTAGGCCAAGGAGCCAAGCCAAAAAGGTCAGAATTGTGGGAATCACTCGAAGATAGCCAATTGATCCATCTCTAGAAGCCAGTATTCTACTCAAAACAGTGGATCTCTCCTTCAATTCCTTCAAGGAGTTTTAGGGATTTCTTATGTTTTGTTTTATCTTTTCTTCTAAGATGTTTTCTTTATTTTTTATGAACTAAACCCTTCAGATACCTGAAGGGGATGAAACCTAGATGAATCTTGTTATTGTTTTCTGAACTATAAGATAAATACTTGATTTGTTCTTAATTATGTGTGCTTAATTCTTGTGTTAATGTTTTCGGGATATTGACTGAAGTATGATGTGCTTAGGTGGTGGAGCAAAAGTCCCTGCCTATTCATAGATCTAGCATAATTAAAGCGGAGTCGTTCGCACGCCTAGAGATAGGGTGACAAGATTTTTTCAGATTAGGGTGAAACCTAATATGGGAATCCATAGATCGATTTACTGCTATTCTAGGGGGTTACTAAGTGAGAAAGAGATTTCCGTTAATTAAACTAGGGTTAGACGTTATTCGCCTCGAGAGAGGGTTTAATATACATTAGGGAGTCCTACGGATCAAGTCAAGTGAATAAATCGTATGGTTCGGTGTTAGATAACAAGTGAAGTCTAGGTTCTTGAGGGTATTGTCTTAAATCAACTGAGTCTTCCCTCAAGTTATTTCCCAATTTATTCTTTTTGTCTTTGTGTTTTTAGCTTAGTAGTAGTTAAATCTAAACAACTTCACTTATTTTAGGCTAGATAATAAAAAGAATGTTAGTGTTAGTACTTTTAGTTCCTTTGGGTTCAACAATCCGATCTTTGCCTAAGCTATACTAATGTTCGATAGGTACACTTGCCTTTAATTGTTGTCAGAGTTAGTTTGCAGGTTCGATCATTCTTTTTATAAATTTTAAGACTCTGATTCCAGCGATCAGGAAACATTTCATTTTGAGCTATGTTTTAAAATTAGCCAAAGTGTTGGCTATCAAGCTTAGTATTCTTTTTGTATATGGCCAAAGAGATTGGTCATGAATTATTAAGTATGTATGATTTTATTTATCAATGAAGTATGGATCCTTGTTCATGTTAGATTTATTAAATTGAGTTGTTGGATTGAGAATGAGTTTGGTCTTTATTTCAGGGTGGCACTTGGCTTGGTAACTAACCTTTAAGTGCCCACACGGATGGACACACGGGCATGTGTCTTGGCCGTGTGCACCCTGCACCTTGGTACCTTAAGTCAGGATAGACCACGGCCTAATCCCACGGCCGTTTGTTTAGGTTGTGTGTGATACACGGTTAGAACATGGGCGTGTGCCCAGGCCGTGTGAATAAGTCAGTATATCAAGGTATAGTACACGGTTTAAGTCCACGGGCGTGTCAAGACCGTGTGAAACTAGTCAGTGTCGACCACGGTTGGGAGACATGGGCGTGTCTTAGGGGTACACGTGCGTGCCCCAAGCCACATGGGCGTGTGACCCCTGTTTCGAGGAAAAGTTCCCAGCTATGTGTTTAAGGTCTCATAGGCCCATGATATGTACGTTTTGACTAAGAAAGAAGAGTTTCTATTTCGAACAAAATTTCACAGCCCGTAAGTGCATGTTTAAGTGAGTTTAAGCATGGTAATGTTTCGTATCCAATCTTAGCCTCGGACTCGGGTATGGGGTGTTACATTTAGTAGTATCAGAGCTACGGTTTAGTCGGTTCTAGGACTAACGTAGCAGAAGCACGAGTCTTGTTATACATGCCATGCATAAGAATGTTTTTATAATGATAGTGTGACAACTTCTAATGACTTAAATTATGTTTATACATATAGTATATGGATCCCGAAAGAGCTGTGGCGGATGATGTAAAAAGTAACGCGCTGACTCCCGCAGAAGGGACTGTCTCGAATGAGAATGAGAATAGACCCACTACGGTGAGTCAATGAGGAGGAGAAGAGGCTAGAGAAGCCTTCCTCCATATGATGAATACGTGGTATACGAATTTCGTTCGTACGAATCCAAATGCACAACACCCTCCACCCCCGCATGTTCCAATACCTATCCCTACAGCCCCTTAAGTAGTAGAGGTGGTAAGAGGAGACAAACCTCTAGTTGATAGGATCAAGAAACATGGGGCAGAAGAATTCCAGGCTAGAAAAGATGATGATCCGGAAAAGGCTGAGTTCTGGATAGAAAATACTATCAGGGTATTTAATGAGTTGTCATGCACACCTGAGGAATGCATAAAGTGTGTAGTCTCTCTTTTAACCAATTCTGGTTACGAATGGTGGAACACCTTGGTATCGGTAGTACCAAGAGAGAAGATCACATGGGAATTCTTTCAAGAAGAGTTCAAGAAAAAGTATATCAGCCAAAGGTTTGTGGACCAGAAAAGGAAGGAATTCCTAGAACTGAAGCAAGGCAAGATGTCGGTGACTGATTATGAGTGTGAGTTTGTACGACTCAGCAAATACGCTCGAGAATGCGTGTCCACTGAGGCCATCATGAGTAAAATATTTGAAGACGGGTTAAATGTAGACATCAAATTGTTTGTTGTTGTTATAGAACTAAAGGAATTCGTTGTGCTAGTAAAGAGGGCTTGTAAAACCGAAGAAATAGTAAAGGAGAAGAGGAAATCTGAAATGGGGTCTCGTGACTCTAGAAAGAGACAGTGGAATAAGTCATTCCAATCCTCATCCAAGAAGTCAAGAGATTTCTCCACCCGATCGGCTACTTCCACTGGGTTTTCAAGGAAGGACAAGAGTAAGCAGTATTCGGGAAATAAAGCATAGACGACTTCGGTTACTAGTGTGGGGAACATCCGATTGAATATACCCGAGTGCCCACAACGTGGCAGACGTCATCTCGGAGAATGCCGAGCGCATGAAAATGCATGTTTCAGATGTGGTTCTCAGGACCACTACGTAAAGTATTGTCCTGAGACGACAAAAGAAGAAAGAATTCAAAACCGGATATCTGGGAGTATGGTCAGAGGAAGACCGCAGAGGAACCCAGGAAGTGGGGCAAGTGGGAGAGGTAATGCTAGAGAACAGGTTGCGAGACCCGAGGGTAGGGCGCCTGTGAGAACTTATGCCATTCGCGCTCGCGAAGAGGCATCTTCCCTTGATGTTATTACGAGTACCTTTTCTCTTCATGATATTAAAGTTATTGCTTTAATAGATCCCGGATCCACACACTCTTATATTTTCATGAAACTGGTATACAATATAAGTATGCTGATAGAGTCTACATATTTTTTTTATTAAATTGTCTAATCCATTGGCAAAAGTGTGTTAGTTGATAAAGTATGCAAAGACTATCCCTTGATGATTAAAGGTCATTATTTTAAAGAAAATCTTATGTTGTTACCATTTGATGAGTTTGATCTCATTCTTGGTATGAACTGGTTGACTGCCCATGATGTAATAGTTAATTCTGGGAAGAAGTACATTGAGATGAGATGTGAGAATGGGGACACTCTCCATGTAGAATAAGATGAACAGGGTAGATCACCGATAATGATTTCTCATATGACGGCATAGAGATACATAAGAAAAGGGTATGAGGCATACCCGGCCTTTGTGATGAATGATAGAGATACAGAGTTAAAGATTGAGACAGTACCGATAGTATGTGAGTACTTGAATGTTTTTTCCTAAGGAATTACCAGGACTGCCGCCGGTTAGAGAGGTTGAGTTCAGTATGGAGCTAGCTCCCGGTACTGTACCAATATCTATTACTCCTTACAGAATGGCTCCAACAGAGTTAAAGAAGCTGAAGTCACAGTTGCAAGAGTTGACAGATAAAGGCTTTGCTAGGTCAAGTTGTTCTCCCTGGGGTGCTCCAGTTTTATTTGTGAAAAAGAAAGATGGCACCATGAGATTGTGTATAGATTACTGTCAGCTTAATAAAGTGACGGTGAAGAACAAGTACCCATTGCCTAGGATCGATGATTTGTTCGATCAATTGAAAGGAGCCACTGTGTTCTCCAAAATAGACTTGAGATTAGGGTACTATCAGTTAAGAGTAAAGGAATTAGATGTGTCCAAGATAGCTTTTCGAACAAGGTATGGGCATTATGAATTTTTAGTCATGCCCTTTGGTTTGACCAATGCTCCTGCGGTATTCATGGACTTAATGAACCGCAATTTTAGACCATACCTCGACAAGTTTGTAGTCGTTTTCATTGACGACATATTGATTTATTCCTGATATGAGAATGAGCATGCTGAGCGCCTACGGACAGTTTTACAGACTCTTCGAGAAAATCAATTATATGCCAAGTTCAGTAAAAGTGAATTTTGGCTCAAGGAAGTAGGATTTCTGGGACATATTGTCTCGGGAGAAGGAGTTCGAGTAGACCCCAGTAAGATTTTGGCTATTATGGACTGGAAGCCATCGAAGAATATCTCTGAGATTAGAAGTTTTCTAGGCCTAGCCGGCTATTATAGATGATTCGTCAATGGGTTTTCTATGATTGCAACCCCAATGACTAAATTGTTACAGAAAAATGTGAGTTTGAGTGGACAGAAAGATGCCAACAAAGTTTTGAGAAACTGAAAGTGATGTTGACAGAAGCTCTAATTTTAGTACAACCTAAGACAGGGAAAGAATTTGTGATTTATAGAGATGCATCCTTAAACGGATTAGCCTGTGTACTTATGCAAGAAGGCAAAGTTATTGCTTATGCCTCTAGATAGTTGAAGCCTCATGAGAAGAATTATCCGACGCATGATTTAGAGTTAGCTACCATAGTCTTCGCATTGAAGATATGGAGACATCATCTATATGGTGAAAGGTGCCGAATTTTTACAGATCACAAAAGTTTGAAGTACTTGATGACGCAAAAAGAGTTGAACTTAAGACAAAGGAGATGGTTAGAGTTAATAAAAAATTATGAGTTGGTCATTGACCACTATCCAGGAAAGGCTAATGTAGTCGCCGATGCTTTAAGCAGAAAGTCTCTATTTGCATTAAGGGCAATGAATTCAAGGATGACTTTATCTGATGATGGTTCTATTCTAGCTGAGTTGAGAGCTAGACCAGTATTCATTCAAGAGATCTTTGATGCTCAGAAAGAAGATAACGAATTGCAAGTCAAGAGAGCTCAGTGCGAGTCAGATGTTGAATCTGAATTTCGGATTAATTCTGATGGATACTTGATGTTTAAAGATAGAGTTTGTGTACCGAGAAAAGAGGAGCTTATTCAGAGAATCTTACACGAGGCACATAACTGATGTCTATCTGTACATCCTGGTAGTACTAAGATGTATAATGACTTGAAGCAACAGTATTGGTGGCTGAAAATGAAAAAAGATATTTCAGATTTTGTTTCCAAATGCATGATTTGTCAGCAAGTAAAGGTTGAACACGAAGTACCTTCGGGTTTACTTCAACCAATTATGGTACCCGAGTGGAAATGGGACCGTATCACTATGGATTTTGTAACGGGATTACCATTATCACCGAGCAAGAAAGATGCTATATGGTTTGTAGTTGATAGACTCACGAATTCAGCTCATTTCTTACCTGTACGAGTGGATTACTCACTCGACAAGTTGGCAAGTTTATATGTTTCTGAAATACTAAGGCTTCATGGAGTTCCTTTGTCAATCATATCGGATAGAGACCCGAGATTCACATCCAGATTTTGGAAGAGGTTACAAGAGGCCCTGGGTACGAAGTTGAGCTTTAGTACAGCTTTTCATCCTCAGACCGATGGTCAATCGGAGAGGTTAATTCAAGTACTCGAATATATGCTCAGATGTTGTGTTCTAGAATTCCGAGGCAGTTGGGAAAAGTTTCTCCCATTGGTAGAATTTATCTATAATAATAGCTTTTAGTCGAGCTTAAAGATGGCACCTTATGAGGCTCTATATGGGCGTAAGTGCGGAACTCCTTTATGTTGGGCTGAACTCAAAGAAAACCAAATTCACGGGGTTGATTTGGTTAGAGAAGCTGAAGAGAAAGTGAAAATGATATGAGAATGTTTAAAAGCTGCATCAGACAGACAGAAGTCCTATTCGGACTAAAAGAGAAAAGAGATAGAGTATCAAGTCAGAGATAAGGTTTTCTTGAAAGTGTCACCATGGAGAAAAGTTCTTAGATTTGGCTGGAAAGGCAAGTTGAGTCCACGTTTTATTGGACCGTATGAGATTACCGAGAAAGTTGGGCCGGTAGCTTACAGATTGGCTTTGCCATCAAAGTTAGAAAAGATACATGATGTGTTTCACGTGTCAATGTTGAGACGCTACCGATCAGATCCTTCACATGTAATTACCCCGTCAGTGATAGAGATTCATCCCGACATGACTTATGGTGAAGAACCAGTGAAGATTTTAGCTTGGGAAGTCAAGCAGCTAAGAAATAAAAGTATTGCCTTAGTAAAAGTATTATGGCAAAGACATGGGATAGAAAAAGCTACATGGGAACCAGAAAAGAGTATGAAGACTAGTATCCAAACCTTTTTGCTGGTAAGATTTCCAAGGATGAAAATCCTTAAAGGGGGAGAATTGTAACAGCCCGATTTAGGGCCTAGTCGGAACAGTGGTGCGAGACCACAAATCCGAATTAGTAAAATGAGTTTTTTTTAATAATTGAAATGTTTGCATGATAGTATGAAAGTTTCATGTGGAAATTTTATGAAAATTTCCATTAAAGGGTCCATTAGGACTAAATTGCAAAAGTAGCAAAATATGAGTTTCTAGAAGCTTTTTGTATGAAATAGCCTTAGAATAGTAATTATAAGTCCTTAAATAGAAATTTTCCCAAATTATAATTTTTGGACAAAATTGGACATGAGTTAGTAATTTGTAAAAATTTTGAGAGAAGGGTATTTTGGTCATTTACCAATTAAATGATTAAAATAGGAAAAAGATGATAAAAATCTCATTTATCTTCTTCCTTGGTGCCGAAAATTTGAAGAACCCCATAGCTAGGGTTTGTTCATCTTTCAAGCTTGCTAGTAAGTTCATCTTAGCCCCATTTTTAACATTATTCGTTTTATGAATTAGCTATTTTTAGCTATAAAATGAGCTAAGATGCATGTTCAAAAATCAACCCATAAATGACATGCTTGTAAAATGATATTTCATGGAAGATTATGAGAGTTTAATGTTAGATAAACATCTTTTCCTTAGTGAATTTCATGAAAAATGATAGTATGGACTAATTTGCAATGATTATGAAATTGGTCATACATATTAGAAATAGTGAGAATTGATGATTGTTATAGTAGAGAAAATGAATCAGCTAAGCATGATGTTTAAGAAAGTTGAATGAGAATCATTTTACGAGCCTAGGGGCAAAAGTGTAAATATGAGAAAGTTTAGGGGCAAAATAGTAATTTTACCAAAGTATGAGTTAATAGTCAATTTAGTCAATGTGAGTATTAAATGATCTAATTATTATTATAGATCAAGAAAAACGAAGCCCGGATCGAAACCGAGGCAAGAACAAAGTCGAGGACTAAATTGCATATCTACATACATTTTGTATATTGAGGTGAGTTTGTATGATTTCCAAGTTTTCTGATTTTTATCATTGAATTGCTTAGCACAATGTACAATATTATCATGAAAATGTTTAATGTTATGTTAAACAAAGAAATTAATGAGATTAAGCATGAGAAAGTCCCGATTGAAGTTGAATTACCTAGGATACTCGATCTATCACATGAAATGAGAAAGTCCGTATAAGACCTAGCCGAGGCATGGCATCGGCAATCAAGCAAAGTTATCATGTAAGACCAAGACAAGTCTTGGCATTGAAGAGTTATTATGAGATGTAGACCCATATAAGCCTAAACCAAGGTATGGCATTGGTGAGTCCCCAAGCAAAGATGTCATGTAAGTCCAAGACAAGTCTTGGCATTGAAAAGCTATCAAGAGATAGAGATCCCATGTAAGTCCAAGCCAAGGCATGGCACTGGTGAGTAACAAGGAAGATTTCATGTAAGTCCAAGCCAAGGCTCGGCATAGACCAGTTCATGAGTAAATATACCAAGTAAGACCATGTCAAGACATGGCAATGGTAAGCTCCCAAGGGAACTCCTGAGAAAGACTTCATATAAGTCCATGTCAAAACATGGCCTCGAAACCAAGATGAGAAATTTCATGTAAGATCGTATCTAAGATATGGCCTTGGCATTGAGTTATGTGAGATGAGATTTAGTATCCTCTATTATTCATAGTAATTTATCAGGCAAAAGTGTAACATCCTGAAATTGTGGGGCTATGCATTTAATGTGTGGTTATGTTTAATGTGAGTGTTAGGGGTCCAGAATGGGCTCAGGGTTGGGCAGAGGCCTTAATCAAAATTTCTGTTTGGACACTCTAGTGGAAAGACTGGTAAGATAGGGCTTAAAAGATGTTATCTGTGTTTTAAAATACAAATGGGCTTGTGGCCCAGTGGCGAAGTGGCGCCACTTAAAAGCAGGGAAGTGGTGTCAACTGAAGAGGCCCAAATTCAAGTTGCATGAAGCCCAACTATTTTAATTAAAATGGGCATTAGGGTTTTATTCTTCCATTCTCTTCTTTATTTTCGGCATTTAGGGTTTTCATCTTCTCTCTTTTCCTCCTTTTCTGAATAAGAGCCGAAAACTCCGTTAAGCATTCTTTCTTTTCACATTTGTCTGCCATAGCCAAATCTGCCCTAGCCTTGCCGAAATTCTTCTTTTTCCTATACCGTTCATATCACTTCTTTACGTTTGATATTACTCTTTTCTCTCAATCATCTCCTTCTCAAAAGCCGAAACTTTATAGATCTCTTGAGATCATCTTTTCTTTTGACCTTCTCAAAAGCTGAAACTTCATAGATCTCAAAAGCCGAATTCTCTGTAAAGGTAGGTATCGATTTCTTCTAATCTATTCTTTTTCTCTTTCAATTTTTAGAAGACAAAGCCAAAAGGCTAATGGATTGTTGGTTTCTTGTGTTTACGTGTTGGGCGACATTCGGGAATTGAAGTAGATCGCTTAGATCTAAAAGCCAGAACTGCTAGTCTCTAAACCTCATATCTCTCTTTTCAGGATTTCAAGGTAAGGGGTTCTCTTTAAATTCTCGTTAGATTCGCTATCGTAATTGTGATCTTAACCATATGATATGATGGTAGCAACTGATAAGGTCTTTTAATGGAATCAAATGTCGATCAGGCGAAGGAGGGGATTGGATTTGTAAACCCAATCCCTAAGTTTAAGAAACGAGCAATGTCAGCAGTTCGAGATTGGCCACTGGGTTGTGGACCGGCTTAGAACAAAACCTTAGACAGTTAGCAGTCGTATCGGCTTCTGATAGTGTCGACATAGAAAGTCTCGTCTTGTCTGTAATATGGTGTGTAGATCTCTAACACCCTATTAAATCTGTATGTGTATATATGTGTTGTGGGCTAAGAGCCGGAAAATAGGTTGTGTGAACAGTCGTATTACCCAAAAAGGGTAGGCAAAGGATGTCAGGTACGTAATCATAGAAATCTCTCTATGTGTATCGATATATGCGATAAACTGAAATCTCTTAGATAATACATTGTTTGATTCTACATGTATGTATGCATGGGATGGGATTGATATGATGAAGGGGAAGAAGGTAGCATAGCGATCGGTGGCTTTGCCACATAGGTCACATAGTGATCGGTCTTTATGACAGGCAGCTCAGCTGTCGAAATGCTACGATGTATTATTAAGGTCGCAGGCGATCGGTGGCTTTGCCACATAGGTCACACAGTGATTGGTCTTTAAGACAGGCAGCACAGCTGTCGATATGGTGTGTAGCGGTTGGCGGGTTGATTGTAGAAATCCCCAAGGTGTGATGGTTGGTACGGGTTGGTGTGTAGAGGATGGAATTCTAGGATGGGCTGGGCCATTCATCATTTATTATTTATCATGTAATCCTGATTGTTGCCCTTATGTTTGGGCCGGGGCTCATAATGTGTTTGTGAGCCCAAGCCTTTTATGTGTTTTCGGGATTTGCACACTGATTCTTGGTGACTCACCCTTTATTTTCCATAACTCTTTCAGATGAGCAGGAGATCGTGGACATGGGAGCCGAGACGGACTCGAGGGGCTATCAAGTTTTTTTTTATGGATTATTTCGGCTTTTCTTTAAGTTTTAATTTTTGGAATATTTATGTAATAAAGCCCCATAGTTTATACTTCACTGCTTAGTATTAATATTTGCAACTTATGAGATTTTGTCAAAAGGTTTAAATATATGAAATAATAATAATAAAAGGGTTTTTTTTCAAATGTCACTTATTTATTCAAATATTGTCTAATTAACTTGCGATTTCCAAAACCAACAAGGCAAAAGTTTTCAATGTACAACCCGTAGCATACTAGATCTGGTCGAAACGTATGGGCCGGGTTTGGGGTGTTACAAAAAGAGTAAAGATTAAATGAGAAAGTCACAAAGTTTAGTAAGTAAAGCTATTATCAAGTTATGTTAGTTAAAGTTAACTAAGAGTGTTATTCTTTTTATGAATGATGAAGTTGAGATTATGCTTATCATAGCAAAGTATGCTGATTTACGTGAACAAGTGATACAGGTACCTTGTTTATCGTACAAGCATGAGAATAGTAAGTACCATGAGATATGTAAGAATCAGTAAGAGAAAGTAAGTTTATATACTCGAGATTTATAATGCCATTTTTTATGATGAATGGTTAATGTTAACCAAATATATTGCTATGAGTATTATATACAAACCTACTAAGCTAAATGCTTACGTCTTTAATTCTTTCTTTCCATGTAGTCTCGCCAAGCTAATCTCGTGGATCATCGTCATTGGAGCTCGGAGCACACTATCAATCGATATTTTGGTATAGCCAAGTGTTTATATTAAGTATGGCATGTATAGGAAACATTTCATTTTGAGCTATGTTTTAAAATTAGCCAAAGTGTTGGCTATCAAGCTTAGTATTCTTTTTGTATATGGCCAAAGAGATTGGTCATGAATTATTAAGTATATATGATTTTATTTATCAATGAAGTATGCATCCTTGTTCAAGTTAGATTTATTAAATTGATTCGTTGGGTTGAGCATGAGTTTGGTCTTTATTTTAGCGTGGCAATTGGCTTGGTAAATAACCTCTAATTGCCCACACGGATGGACACACGGGCGTGTGTCTAGGCCGTGTGCACCCTGCACCTTGGTACCTTAAGTCAGGATAGACCACGGGCTAATCCCACGACCGTTTGTTTAGGTCATGTGTGATACATGGTTAGAACATGGGCGTGTCCCCAGGTCGTGTGAATAAGGCAGTATATCAAGGTATAGCACACGATTTAAGTCCACGGACGTGTCAAGACCGTGTGAAGCTAGTCAGTGTCGACCACGGTTGGGAGACATGGGCGTGTCTTAGGGGTACACGGGCGTACCCCAAGCCATATGTAACATCCCGAAATAGGGCCTGAACGGAATAGTGGTTGCGAAACCATGAATCCAAGATAGAAAAGTTTATTACGATTAGTTATTATGATTTATTGAGTGATTAGATGCATGTGTTAGAATATCGATAGAAAATTTCATGAATTGCGTGTCTAATTTGCCTAGTAGGACTTAATTGCAAAAGTGGATAAATATGAGTTTTAGGTGTTAAAGGATTTAATTGAAGAGCATAATTGAAGTAGAGGTCTTTAAATGGTAATTATACCATTAGGTTTTCATGGACAAAAATGGACATATATAGGTAGAAAGAACCAAAGTTTTTAATGAAGGGTAATTTAGTCATTTGGTAATAAAAAGAAATTAAAAGGGAAAAAGATGGCAAAATGTGCTCATCTTCTTCATTAGGCCGAATTCTCAAGGGTTCACCATAGCTAGGGTTTGATTCAAGCTTCCAAGCTCCATAGTAAGTGATTCCAAGCCCCATTTTTAATGTTCTTTACATTTCTGAAGCCCCGGTAGCTCGGTTTAGCTTATTCTATCAATAATTCATGCTAGGTTTCATATTTGGAAAAATACCCATATGTGAAATGTGTTTATTTTGATGTTTTATGATAGAATATGAAGTCTGAAATTATGTTAAACAACTTTTGGTAAGTGATTTTAAGTGAAAACGAGTAAAACGACTTAATCGGTAAAAATACCTAATGTTCATAAGTATATGTTAGAGTGAGAATTTGATGTTGTCATAGAAGGGGAAAATGAGCATCATGTCATAAAACATAAGAATAAGGGATAAAGTTTAATTTCCGAGCTTTGGGGCAAATGTGTAAATATGTAAAAGTTTAGGGGCAAAATTATAATTTTTCTAAAGTTAGAGTTAAGGGCTGTTTTAATAAATGTGAGTATTAAATAAGCTAAATTTGCTATTATAGATCAAGAGGAACGAAATTTGGAGTTAGATCGGGGAAAGAAAAAGATAGTGGACTAAATCGATATAGTTTATCGTATTTTGTTTCGAGGTAAGTTTACGGTAAATAAATGCAATATTCTATTATTTTACATTTAATACTATTAAATTCCAGCATTTACATATTTATTCTATAAATTTATCATTTAAAGACTCAAGTATGAATTGACGGAAAAGCTATCTCAGAAAGTTCCGGTTGAATCTTAGGAATGTGTAGGATACAAATGTCATGACATTAGGGTTTAAGAAAATCATGTAAGACCATGTCAAGACATGGCATTGATAAGTTTCTATAAGGCAAAGGACCCATGTAAGACCATGCCAAGGCATGGCACTAGTGAGTTTATAAGGCAAAGGTTGTTGGAACGCCGGTACCCCATGGCGCAGCAGAATAAAATTAGATCCGGCGATCCAAATCATGGATCCATGTATGAGGAACGAATCTGGGTGAAATAAAGTTTTCGAAATTACCAAAACTTCAATCTGAGTAGACAACGACGCCTTGGCAACAAGAGTTTTGATCTACTGTCGAATCAAGCCTCAACCTTTTCCGATGTCGGCCTCTACGTAATCCACCCGGTTTGACTATGAACAAAAGAAATCTCCAAAACTGTTTTGGAGGCTTATTTGCTTGACGGCTGCTAGACCTAACAAGCAATCACTTAGGGTTTTCATGTTGAGTTTTGTCTCCTTTTAATACCTTTTATTATGGGTGCCTTTCTCATTGGGCCTTTTATAATAGGTATCCTCTTAATTGGGCCTTTTATAATTGGTATCTCTTGAATGTATTACAAGATTAAATAAATACAATAAAGTTTTTAACCGAAAATTATAATTACATTAATTATATCTGAAAATTATAATTACATTAATTATAATAAGGATTCCGGTAAACTATATTTATTTAAATTTATATATGAATCAAATTCATATATAATAAAATTATGTTATCATTATGTGTACAACATCCTTGTACATATAATATGTTCAATATTTGATTGCCCAATTAAATTAATTCTTTAATTAATTTAATTTATGTGACAACCAAGCACAATACCAACTATATTTTATTCCGTTCATTTCAACCATAGGGTGTGACCCTGTAGGTTCTTGCAACGTTAGCAGTAATACTAGAACGATTCTATTGTCACAGACAATGAGTGGCATCTAGCAATGCATCATTGCTACCTAAGTTACAAGAAGTCATGATTCGACATAACCTTTCGTGATTAACCTTTCATGCATTAATCCTTAAGTCCTTTATCTCTGGAATGGATACAAGTCATGGGATAGTCACACTTGCGTAGTCCATCCCATGTTTCTTGATATCTTGAGTAGACTATGATATACAAATTAGTATGACATCTCATATCAACTTATTTGAGCATGGCCATGCATTTCTAGTCTCACTCAATCAAGTGGCCTAAGATATTACTCCTATTATGTAGGAGGGACTTATCCTTTATTGATCAACCATATCCCTCTATATAGATTGTGGTATATCCAACATCAGCCTTTATAGAACAACCTGTTACGGTGTACGTTTGACTGTATCAAAATATACAACTCATGATGCTGGGATAATAATGATCTCAAGTCTAAGGATCATATACATATTAATCACTATGAGTAATGTTGTGACAATTACATAATAATCCAAGAAACATACTCATAGTGGGTCAATCCAATATGTTGTTCTCTAACACACATATTCATGCATTGATTTTGACACTCCATATCAATGACAACTCTTTATCATCAATCAACTACATGTTAGTCTTAATGCATTATTGTTGTCCTAGTCAACAATAATACTCGACTAAGGATCTTTTAAGAATAATCATATTATTCTCAGGACATTATTATAAAACAGTTATCTATACACACAGAAAGAAAAACTGAAATAATAATGACAACGTTTTATATTAATAAACATGGTAAATTAAGTATGTTATTACAACCATCTCATGATTGATCTTTGGGCATACTCTTACAATCTCCCACTAGCACTAAGACCAATCACTCATATATCTAATACCAAGTGACTTAGTGTGACGATCATGCTTCTGCTGTGTCAGAGGCTTGGTCAGGGGATCAGCGATGTTATCATCTGAAGGTACTCTGCATATCTCTACATCCCCTCGATCGATAATCTCTTGAATAAGATGGTAGCGTCTAAGTATATGTTTGGATCGCTGGTGAGATCTGGGTTCTTTAGCTTGTGCAATAGCTCCATTGTTATCACATCGGAGTTCTATAGCATCTGATATGCTAGGCACAACCCCTAGTCCAGTAATGAACTTCTTGATCCAAACTGCTTCTTTTGCTGCCTCACTGGCTGCAATATACTCGGCCTCTGTTGTATAATTGGCTACTGTACTTTGCTTTGAACTCTTCCAGCTCACAGCACCACCATTAAGGCAAAACACAAAACCTGATTGCGATCGAGAATCATCCTTGTCGGTTTGGAAGCTGGCATCAGTGTAACCTTTTACACTTAACTCTTCCTCACCTCCATATAATAGGAACGTATCCTTAGTTCTTCTTAAGTACTTAAGGATACTCTTGACTGTGGTCCAGTGACCTTCACTGGGATCTACTTGATACCTGCTCGTCATACTTAAGGCATACGAGACATCTGGACGAGTACATAACATAGCATACATGATAGATCCAATAGCGGAAGCATATGGAATTTTACTCATACGTTCTCTCTCTTGTGGAGTTGAAGGACACATTTCCTTCGAGAGTGAAATACCATGTCTCATAGGTAGGAATCCTCTTTTAGATTCTTCCATACTGAACCTTTTCAGTACTTTATCTATGTACGTACTTTGGCTTAGACCTAGTAGTTGTCTTGATCTATCTCTATAGATCTTGACTCCTAAGATATAAGTGGCTTCGCCCAAGTCCTTCATAGAAAAACAACTTCTTAACCAAGTCTTAATAGACTGCATGGTAGGTATGTCATTTCCCATGATAAGTATGTCATCCACATATAGTACCAAGAATGTGATAGTGCTCCCACTAACTTTCTTGTAAACACATGGTTCATCTTCATTTTTGATAAAACCAAACTCTTTGATTGCATTGTTAAAACGAATATTCCAACTTCGAGAAGCTTGCTTTAATCCATAAATGGATCTTTGTAGCTTACACATCTTTTTAGCATCCTTTGGATTTACAAAACCTTCAGGTTGTGTCATATACACATCCTCTTCAAGTTTTCCGTTAAGGAAAGCTGTTTTGACGTCCATCTGCCAGATTTCATAATCATGAAATGCAGCTATGGCGAGCAAGATCCTAATGGATTTAAACATAGCTACAGGATAAAAGGTTTCATCATAGTCAACACCATGAATTTGGCAAAAACCTTTAGCGACTAATCGCCCTTTGTATGTTTGTACATTACCTTTTGCAAACCCATTTGCACCCTATAGGTTTAACCCCTTCGGGTGGGTCAATTAAAGTCCATACTTGGTTTTCATACAAGGAATCCATCTCAGATCTCATGGCCTCAAGCCATTTCTCAGAGTCTGGGCTCGTCACCGCTTCTTGATAAGTCCTAGGCTCATCTTGATCTATAAGAAGAACGTCACCATGCGTTGTAATGAGAAATCCATATGTCTCAGGTGCACGGCGTTCTCTTAAAGATCTGCGCGGTGGTTGTGTTTCCATAGCAGTTGTTTGTTCCTCAATTTCTTGTGGAATTTGGTTTTGTTCAATCTCTGGTTCAGTGGTATCTTGTGATTCTTGAATTTCTTCAAGTTCAATCTTTCTCCTACTTCCTTTTCTAGAAGTAAATTCTTTCTCTAGAAAGACACCAGTCCGAGCAACAAAAATTTTGTTCTCAGTGGGATTAAAAAAATAATATCCTTTGGTTTCTTTTGGATACCCCACAAAAATACACCTTTCAGATTTGGGTTCAAGCTTAGTAGACGTCTGACGTTTAACATAAGCTTCACAACCCCAAATTTTCATAAAGGACATACTAGGATGTTTCCTAGTCCACATCTCATATGGCGTCTTTTGAACCGATTTAGATGGAACACGATTTAGTGTGAAGGCAGCAGTCTCAAGTGCATGTCCTCAAAAGGAAGTCGGTAGATCAGTATGACTCATCATGGATCGAACCATGTCTAACAAAGTTCGATTTCTTCTCTCAGATACTCCATTCCATTGAGGAGTACCAGGAGGAGTAAGTTGTGAGACAATCCCATATTCTTTCAAAAGATCATCAAACTCTAGGCTCAAATACTCTTCACCTCGATCAGATTGAAGTGACTTGATAGTTTTGCCTAGTTGATTTTGTACTTCATTTTTAAATTCCTTGAACTTTTCAAGGGACTCAGACTTATGGCGCATGAGATAAACATACCCATATCTACTGAAATCATCAGTGAAAGTAATGAAGTAGTGAAATCCACCTCTGGCCTTTGTATTTATTGGTCCACATACATCAGAATGTATTAGGCCCAATAAATCATTAGCTCGTTCACCTTTTCCAGAAAAAGGAGATTTAGTCATTTTTCCCAATAAGCAAGATTCACATACTTCAAATTGTTCAAAAACAAATGAATTCAAGAGACCATCTCTATGGAGTTTGGATATGCGTTTCTCACTTATGTGGCCCAAACGACAATGCCAAAGATAAGTTTGATTTGAGTCATTTATTTTAGATCTTTTAGTATTTATGTTGTAAATGGGATTCGTTTGAACTAAAATATAGAGGCCATTAATCAATTCTGCCGAACCATAGAAAACATTATTGAGATAAAATGAACAACAATTATTCTTAATAATTATCTCAAAACCAATTTTGTCTAAACAAGAAATTGAAATAATGTTTTTAGTCAAACTTGGCACAAAATAACAATCCTCTAAACATAAATCAAGTCCACTAGGCAAAGATAAAGTATATGTTCCCATAGCTAATGCAGCAACTTTTGCTCCATTTCCAACTCGTAGGTCCACATCTCTTCTAGCCAAAGTCCTACTCCTTTGTAGTCCCTGTACAGAAGTACAAATATGAGAACCACAACCAGTATCTACTACCCAAGAAGTAGTAGTTGATAAATACCTGAAGCAGACATTCCGCTTGCTTTAGCCTTCTTGACTTCTTCAAGATAGGCAGGGCAGTTCCGTTTCCAATGTCCAGTCACACCACAATGAAAACAGTTTCCTTCCTTAGACACCCTACCTTTAGGTTTCAGTGCAGCCTTTCCTTTTCCAAATTTGGGCTTACCTTTGCCTTTGGGCTTTGTTTGAACTTTGGCCTTTCCCTTGCCCTTGTTATTACGGACCATCAGTATGGGCTTGGGTCCAACCTTTTTCAAGTTGCCTTCAGAAGTTCGTAACATACTGAGCAATTGTGGTAGAGTCTTGTCAATTTCATTCATATTGAAATTGAGGACAAACTAGCTGTAGCTATCCGGCAACGATTGTAAAATAACATCAGTTGCCAACTCTTGGCTCAATGGAAACCTAAGCTTAGACTGGCTTTCAATATAGCCAATCATCTTAAGGACATGAGGTCTTACTGGGCTTCCTTCAGCCAACTTACATTGGAATAAGGCCTTAGAGATATCAAACCTCTCTTGCCATGCTTGTCCCTGATAAAGTTCTTTCAGGTGCTCGATCATATCATAAGCAACGATGTCCTCATGTTGCTTCTGAAGTTCAGGATTCATAGTGGCAAGCATAAGACATCCAACATCTATCATGTCATCGAGATACATCTTGTAAGCATCTCTTTCAGTCCTCGAGGCATTAGCGGGTGGTTCATTAGGAAGTGGTTGTTCAATGACATATAATTTCCGTTCTTGTTTAAGGACAACCCTCAAGTTACGGAACCAATAAAGAAAATTCAAACCATTCAATTTATCCTTCTCAAGGATCGATCGCAATGAGAGTGTGCTAGTGTTTGCAGCCATAATATATCTACAACAATTAAATATGCATGTGAGTAAATTTACCAATTTTATATCAATCATTAAAAAGACTTTATTAAATGATATTCCCACTATTTTATTTCAAAATTAATAACCCTCGTATATTAATTTCGGAAAAACTTTCTCAAAAGCATTTCTAGTAGGTTATGGATCCATATTTCACCACCTCTTAAGTCAGCTTTGGCTTTACTCTTAAGATTATGGTTATTTAGGTAAGCAACTGTAACACCCTGAAAATTCGAGTATTTTTATTTATTTATTTATTTTATTTTTGTGTGCTTTGAGTAAGTATTTTAGAAAGAAATATTTTTCTTATTAATTTATGTGGTTAGTATAGTCCTGAAGAAGAATTAGAAATTTTATTAAGATGGAATAATATTAATTTTGAGAATTTATGGAGATGGATTAAGTGGCATTGACACATAAGTTAATTTAAGTGTCGAAATGAAGCATAAGATGAGTGCATGGCAAAGTGGTATTGGCGCATGAACTTGTGCATGAGGTTGGAGGTTCGAATCCCCTAGATAGCAATTAGGTGGTTTTTATTTTTGGTTTTCCTAGCATGTGTCGACCAAGAGTAAAAATGGTATGTGTTGACCATGTTATTTTTTGTTAGAATATCAAAGGAATAAGGAAAAATTTGAACTTAAGGAAAGGTATCAAGAGAATAAGGAAAATGTGAAGATATGAGGCATAAATCAAGGAAGTATTTTTGGAAACAATATCTTGGCCTAAAGACCAAGCATGTGGACGACATTATGGCTAGGGGGGAGCCGAAATTTTGGTGTTAGTAGGCTAGGAAATTTTAGTCTTTAGTTTTGTTCATTTTTAGTTTTGTGCAAGTTTTGAAAATTCTCTCAAACTCTCTCCCTTTGGCCGAATTTGTGCACTTGGTAAGCCTAGTTTCTTTTGACCATTTGGACATTTTGTTCTACACTTTTGTGCCAATTTTGTGTTTTCTCTTTGTGCCGATTTTACCAAAACCTAAAGAGACCATTTTATTCTTTTCTTTTCTCTCTATCATAGCCGAATATGCACCTATCTTAAAGCTTATCTCTTTCATTCTTTTCCTTCTATTCACTTTGAAATCAAATCAACATCATCACCATCTTTCTCCTATTTGATTTTCTTCAATCGAAATTCTCTCCACCTACACTTTCATGGCCGAATGTTTGAGTGTCTATAAGCCAAATTTATTTTCTCTTTTTCTTTGAATCTTCTTAGCCGAATCCTTCTTAAATCCATTCTATTCTCGAATCCTTTCTTTTCGACGTGGAATATAGTGCGATAACAGAAGTTTGGAATCAAGAAGTTGTGGGTGACACAAATCGTTGGAATCGATTCTTGTGACATTCAAAATAGGGAAGAAAAGGGCGGTGTTTAGCCTTCGGAAGAAGGGAGGTTCTGTTATTCCCCCTAAGTATAAACAAAGGACTATTTCGGGAATCCGGGATTTTCCACCGGGTTGCGGACGTTCAACCGAGGAAAATCAATTGTTCGAAGTCGTTCGTACTCCCGAACCATTATTCGTTCGTGGATTCAATTCGGTTAGCGAACCATCGATCGGAGAGAAATCGCAAGTAGAAGTCTTACGAAAATCCGAGGGTAAATTTCTAGATCGAAATCTTTAGATCGATTTTATTATAGATTATAGTGTTTTAATTAACGCAATACGTATAGGTGTTGAAGAGCGGGAAAGTTTAGTTCTCTCCATAATCAGGTGTGTAACTTCACACTCATTTTCGGGTTGGACATCAAGTTGTAAGTTCTGTGATAAAATCGTAAAAATAGTAAAAACGGGAAAAATACGTAGTAACTCATATTTTTGAGTAAATGCATGAAAACGGTTAAAACCGAGAAAAATACGAAAAACTGCTAGTTCGATAAATTGGGCCAAAATACTCTAGTTCGATAAATTGGGCCAAAATACTCTAGTTCGATAAAATGGGCCAAAGCCCACTAAACTGTTAAATGGGCAAATTATTAAATAATTATTTATATGGGCCTAATGAAAGGTTAATTGATAAACCCACTGATGATATGGATTAATTGAAAATCTGTTATATGATTATATTTGTTATACATGCATAATTGCATGGGGTGGGATATATGAAGAGAAGAATGGCCAGTTGCCACAAAATTTGGCTCATTGCCTCTAGTTCGGTGGCTCTGCCACAAAATTCGGCTAAATGCCTCTAGTTTGGTGACAATGTCACAATCTAGTTCGGTAGTGCACTACAAAATTATTTAAGGGCTTTAAGCCCATGATTGGTGTGTTTGGCGGGGTGGGTTGACTTGATCCCCACAGGTGTGTTGGTTGGTACGGGGGTGTTAGCGGATGGATACTAGGTTGGTTTGGGAAATTCATATTTCATGCATTCTTTTCTTTAAATTATGTTACTTTATGATGTATGGTTGAAATCTGTTAATGGGCTCAAGCCCAGCTTGATATCTTGACGATCTGGCCCAATAATGGTGGTAAGTGAGTTGCACACTGAGTTCTTTGTAACTCGCCCAATTTTATTAACCATTTCAGGTAATGGAAATTGACGTGGACTTGGGCCGGAGATGACTTGGTGGAGGCCATACTACGAACTTGGGTTTTATAAACTATGACTTTATTTGAGTTTTTATTTTAATTACTATTATGGGTGATGTAATAAGGCCTCTAATTATGTTTTTTATGGTTTTTTATTGTGTGGATGGTTTTAAGTTTTATTTTAAGACTTTAATTATGGGCTTATGTTAAATCATATGGTTTTTCCTAAAAATATTGTTTATATAATATTTTGACAATTAAATGATTTTCTTTAAAAATTTTTCTTCCAAATTCTTTTACAAAGTCTTTAAAGTTTCGATAAACATTTTTTTTATGATGATAAGTTTTAAACAAGTATATTCTTAAATTATCTTTCAAATCCTCGAACTAAAATTTATTAAATTTTATTTTCAGAAAGGTTTTTAAAGTGTTATTTTATTGTTACCACTTGAGAATAAACGAATGTATGTTTGGTGTGGGAAACCAAATCTTGTCTAAACGCATAGACCGGGTTTGGGTTGTTACATTTAATGGTATCAGAGCCCAGTTTCAAAACTCGGCTGTGGTTTGGGTTCAATAAAGAAATTTGTTTGAAAATAATTTCTAGACTTTTGATTTTAAAGGTAGTATGGCACCATGAGCATCCCGCGCCAAGTCAAGTAAGTATCTGTATACTGTATGTTTATTATCATTGTGAAATGATTGTAAGAAACACTCTAGAACTTCTAGTTTTAGGTGTTGAAAACCGTAGAGATTGAGACAATAGGATATGATTGCGAGAACAACTCTATCTCTTTCATATCATAAGACATCGTTAATAAACAACTGAAATATTATTCTGATTCATAAAACTCTTAATCAGATTAAATCGAATTAGTCGCTATGAGCACTAGAGGACGTGGTCGTGGACGCGGTAGACGTGGCCGTGGTAGAGGACGAGGTGTTAGGGGCGCAACTGATGTGCCGGGTCATATGCCGGAAATGGATGCACCTGCGTCACTCGAGAGTGAGACGGGATCACATGACCACATGGAAGAAGATAATGCTGTGACACGAGCAATGCTGCGAGTACTTGAAAGGGTCGCTGGATCCAGAACTGGACCAATAGCTCGTGGGTCAATATCGGAGCGACTGAAATCCAGTGGAGCTGAGGTTTTCAGAGGTGTCTCTGGTGTAGCTCCCAATGTCGCTGAAGATTGGCTTGAGGCAGTAGAGCAGATTATGGACGATCTTGAGTGCACTATGGAACAGAAGCTAAGAGGAGCGGTATCTTTATTGAGGGACGAAGCTTACCAATGGTGGCTTACCATCCGAGAAGGTACTGATGCTGCTTTAGTTAACTGGGAATTTTTCAAGGCTTCCTTTCAAGGGAAATATGTGGGAACAAGCTATGTGGATGCCTGAAGGAAGGAATTCTTGAACCTGGTGCAAGGAAATAAGACTGTGGCAGCTTATTAGGCTGAGTTCTTACGTTTGAGTCGCTATGCTCGAACGATAGTGGCAACGGATCATGAGCGTTGTGTACGCTTTGAGGACGGTTTGAAAGATGAGTTGCGGGTTCTGATAGTCCCACAGCAAGTTAGAACTTTTGCCGCTCTTGTGGAGAAGGCCAAGATAGCCGAAGAGGCTAAGAATTCGGAACGTCAGAATCGGGAGCAAGTTCGAAGCAAGAGAGATATGAAACATTCGGGTTCTTCGAAAAGATTTCCGAAGAGGTCTCAGAATGAGGAACCAGTTCAAGGAAGAACACCAGTAGCTGCTAATCAAAGTCGAGATTGTGCTGAATGTGGGAAAAGACATTCTGGAGAGTGCTGGAGGAAAACGGGTGCTTGCTATAAATGTGGATCGACGGATCATCAATATAGGAGTTGCCCTCGACGTATGGATACGACTCAAGAAGTTCGTATTACTGATGCACCACCGGCAAGAGGAGCTCAGCAACCACCGAGAGGTCATGGACCAGGTCGTGGTGGTAATGGGGCTGGACGTGGTCAAGGTGCAGCGGGTCGAGGCAATGGTCCTAGAGGCAACGCGGATGCAAGACAGCCAGGATTGGTGTATGCAGTCAGACGTCGTGAGGAGGGCAATGCACCTGATGTGATAACTGGTACGTTCTTCATTTCTGATGTACCCGTTATTGCCTTGATAGATATTGGTTCTACTCATTCGTACGTTGCTAGCACCATAACTGGAAACTTGAAATTAGACTATGAAATTTCCGATAGTGAGATGAAGGTGATTAGTCCCTTAGGACAGTCGGTGTTGGTTAATAAACTATTTAGAGACGTGCCCTTGGAAATTCAAGGAGAAGTATTCCTGGCAAATTTGATGGAATTGCCTTTTGGCGAATTCGATATTATTCTGGGCATGGATTGGTTGGTTAAGCACCGGGCGCAATTGGACTGTGCTGAAAAGCGTATGTCGATAAGAACTGTGGAGGACAAGGAGATAGTTATGATAGGCGAGCGGAGAAATTACTTGGCAAACGTGATTTCTGCGTTAAAGGCGGAGAAGTTAGTGCGAAAAGGGTACGGGGCATTTTTAGCATTTATTAGTGCTTTAGATGCCAAAGAGCTGTCAGTGGAAGATGTGAGAACCGTGAAGGAGTTCCCTGATGTTTTTCCCGAAGAACTTCCTGGTGTACCTCCAGATCGGGAAGTGGAATTTGGTATTGAGCTTTTGCCCGGAACTGCTCCAGTGTCCATTGCTCCTTATAGAATGGCACCGAAGGAGTTGTCGGAGCTTAAAGCCCAAATTCAAGAACTGTTAGATCGGGGTTTTATTCGACCGAGTGTGTCTCCGTGGGGAGCACCGGTTTTGTTTGTTAAGAAGAAGGATGGGTCGATGCGTATGTGTATCGATTACAGGCAATTGAATAAGCTGACGATCAAGAATCGGTACCCTCTGCCGAGGATTGACGACCTGTTTGATCAATTGAAGGGAGCTTCTGTTTTCTCCAAAATTGATTTAAGGTCGGGTTACCACCAGCTTAAGGTGAAAGAAGCGGATATTCACAAGATGGCATTTCGAACCCGTTACGGACACTATGAGTTTTAGTGATGCCGTTTGGGTTAACCAATGCACCAGCTGCATTTATGGATATGATGAACCGGGTCTTTCAACCATTCTTAGACCAGTTTGTGGTGGTATTCATAGATGACATTCTGGTTTATTCGAGGAGAGAAGAAGAACATGACTCGCATTTGCGAATTGTATTGCAATTGCTTCGAGATAATCAATTGTATGCCAAATTCAGTAAATGTGAATTTTGGTTAAGAGAAGTGACTTTCTTGGGTCATGTAGTATCAGCCGAAGGAATAAGGGTGGATCCTCGGAAGATTGAGGCGGTATTGGATTGGAAACCACCGAAGTCGGTAGCGGAGATTCAGAGTTTCTTGGGTTTGGCTGGATACTATAGACGCTTTGTTGAGGGGTTCTCGTTGATTGCTGCACCCCTAACTAAGTTTTTGCGGAAGGGAGTGCCGTTTGTATGGACCGACAAACAGCAAGAAAGTTTCGAGAAATTGAAGAAGATTTTGACGAAAGCGCCAGTTCTGATTCAACCTGAAGCTGGAAAGGAGTTTACAGTTTATTGTGATGCGTCGCATACGGGATTAGGTTGCGTATTGATGCAAGGTGGGAAAGTGGTAGCTTATGCTTCTCGTCAGTTGAGACCGCACGAAGTAAACTACCCTACTCATGATTTGGAGTTAGCAGCAGTGGTGTTTGCCTTAAAGATTTGGAGGCATTACCTCTATGGTGAAAAGTCTATCATCTATACGGATCACAAGAGTCTTAAGTATCTTCTTACTCAGAAGGAGTTAAACTTGAGACAACGAAGATGGGTGGAACTGTTAAAGGACTATGATTTCTCAATTGAGTATCATCCTGGAAAGGCTAATGTGGTGGCAGACGCATTAAGTCGTAAGGTGGTATCTGATTTGAGAGCTATGTTTGCCCATTTGAGTTTGTATGAATATGGTAGTTTGGTAGCGGAACTCCAGGTGAAGCCCCTGTGGTTGGATCAAATCAAGGAAAAACAGATATTAGATGAGAAGTTGAGACTTTTAATCCAACAAGTGGAAAATGGAGGAATAGAGGATTTTGGTATAAATCCGGAAGGTGTGTTGTGTTTTCGAGGAAGAGTCTGTATGCCTAAGGACTCAGATCTGAGGCAAATGATTTTGAGGGAAGCGCATAGTAGCCCTTATGCTATGCATCCCGGAGGAAATAAGATGTATCGGGATCTTCGTGAACAATGTTGGTGGCCTGGGTTGAAGCGGGAGATCTCTGAAATTGTGGGAAAATGTTTAACTTGTCAGCAAGTGAAAGCGGAGCATCAATTGCCGTCAGGTCTTTTGCAACCAGTTAAGATTCCTCTTTGGAAATGGGAGCGGATAACGATGGATTTTGTTAGTGGGTTACCTTTAACACCTACTAAGAAAAATTCTGTTTGGGTAATTGTTGATCGTTTGACGAAGACTGCTCATTTTCTACCAATTCGTACGGATTACTCGTTACAGAAGTTGGCGAAGCTGTATGTATCTGAAATCGTGAGGTTGCATGGGGTACCTGTATCGATTATATCGGATAGGGATCCTAGCTTTACATCTCGATTTTGGAAAGCTTTGCATGAAGCTCTGGGAACAAAGCTTAACTTCAGTACGGCTTTTCATCCTCAGTCGGATGGTCAGTCGGAGAGAGTGATTCAAATTCTGGAAGACATGTTAAGAGGCTGTGTAATCGACTTCAAAGGTAGTTGGGAGGATTTTCTACCGTTGGCGGAATTTGCATATAACAACAGCTACCAGTCTAGCATTCAGATGGCACCCTACGAGGCATTGTATGGTCGTGGTGTCGTTCTCCTATTTGTTGGACTGAGTTGGGCGATCGACGGATGTTAGGACCTGAGATGATTTCCGAAACGGAAGAAAAAGTGAAATCTATTCGAGCACGGTTAAAGGAAGCTTCGGATAGACAGAAGTCGTATGCGGATCTGAAGCGTAAGGATATTGAGTATGCCGTAGGAGATCAAGTTTTCTTGAAGGTCTCGCCTTGGAAGAAGATATTCAGATTCGGGAAGAAGGGCAAATTGAGTCCTAGATACATTGGACCATATCGTATGGTGAAACGAGTTGGTCCAGTGGCCTATAAGATCGAGTTACCTCCGGAATTGAGCCAAATTCATAATGTTTTCCATGTGTCCATGTTGAGGCGCTATAGATCGGATCCATCGCATATAGTACCGGTAGAAGAAGTGGAGTTGAATTCGGATTTGTCTTTTGAGGAGGAACCAGTAAAAATCTTAGACCGAGACATTAAGGTGCTAAGAAAGAAGACTGTGCCGTTGGTCAAAGTGTTATGGCGTAACCACGGAGTGGAGGAAGCTACGTGGGAGCCTGAGGATGCAATTCGGCAACAATACCCTCAACTTTTTCAACCAGGTAAATTTCGAGGACGAAATTTTCTTTTAGGGGGGTAGAGTTGTAACACCCTGAAAATTCGAGTATTTTTATTTATTTATTTATTTTTGTGTGCTTTGAGTAAGTATTTTAGAAAGAAATATTTTTCTTATTAATTTATGTGGTTAGTATAGTCCTGAAGAAGAATTAGAAATTTTATTAAGATGGAATAATATTAATTTTGAGAATTTATGGAGATGGATTAAGTGGCATTGACACATAAGTTAATTTAAGTGTCAAAATGAAGCATAAGATGAGTGCATGGCAAAGTGGTATTGGCACATGAACTTGTGCATGAGGTTGGAGGTTCGAATCCCCTAGATAGCAATTAGGTGGTTTTTATTTTTGGTTTTCCTAGCATGTGTCGGCCAAGAGTAAAAATGGTATGTGTTGACCATGTTATTTTTGGTTAGAATATCAAAGGAATAAGGAAAAATTTGAACTTAAGGAAAGGTATCAAGAGAATAAGGAAAATGTGAAGATATGAGGCATGAATCAAGGAAGTATTTTTGGAAACAATATCTTGGCCTAAAGACCAAGCATGTGGACGGCATTATGGCTAGGGGGGAGCCGAAATTTTGGTGTTAGTAGGCTAGGAAATTTTAGTCTTTAGTTTTGTTCATTTTTAGTTTTGTGCAAGTTTTGAAAATTCTCTCAAACTCTCTCCCTTTGGCCGAATTTGTGCACTTGGTAAGCCTAGTTTCTTTTGACCATTTGGACATTTTGTTCTACACTTTTGTGCCAATTTTGTGTTTTCTCTTTGTGCCGATTTTACCAAAACCTAAAGAGACCATTTTATTCTTTTCTTTTCTGTCTATCATAGCCGAATATGCACCTATCTTAAAGCTCATCTCTTTCATTCTTTTCCTTCTATTCACTTTGAAATCAAATCAACATCATCACCATCTTTCTCCTATTTGATTTTCTTCAATCGAAATTCTCTCCACCTACACTTTCATGGCCGAATGTTTGAGTGTCTATAAGCCAAATTTATTTTCTCTTTTTCTTTGAATCTTCTTAGCCGAATCCTTCTTAAATCCATTCTATTCTCGAATCCTTTCTTTTCGACGTGGAATATAGTGCGATAACGGAAGTTTGGAATCAAGAAGTTGTGAGTGACACAAATCGTTGGAATCGATTCTTGTGACATTCAAAATAGGGAAGAAAAGGGCGGTGTTTAGCCTTCGGAAGAAGGGAGGTTCTGTTATTCCCCCTAAGTGTAAACAAAGGACTATTTCGGGAATCCGGGATTTTCCACCGGGTTGCGGACGTTCAACCGAGGAAAATCAATTGTTCGAAGTCGTTCGTACTCCCGAACCATTATTCGTTCGTGGATTCAATTCGGTTAGCGAACCATCGATCGGAGAGAAATCGCAAGTAGAAGTCTTACGAAAATCCGAGGGTAAATTTCTAGATCGAAATCTTTAGATCGATTTTATTATAGATTATAGTGTTTTAGTTAACGCAATACGTATAGGTGTTGAAGAGCGGGAAAGTTTAGTTCTCTCCATAATCAGGTGTGTAACTTCACACTCATTTTCGGGTTGGACATCAAGTTGTAAGTTCTGTGATAAAATCGTAAAAAATAGTAAAAACGGGAAAAATACGTAGTAACTCATATTTTTGAGTAAATGCATGAAAACGGTTAAAACCGAGAAAAATACGAAAAACTGCTAGTTCGATAAATTGGGCCAAAATACTCTAGTTCGATAAATTGGGCCAAAATACTCTAGTTCGATAAAATGGGCCAAAGCCCACTAAACTGTTAAATGGGCAAATTATTAAATAATTATTTATATGGGCCTAATGAAAGGTTAATTGATATACCCATCGATGATATGGATTAATTGAAAATCTGTTATATGATTATATTTGTTATACACGCATAATTGCATGGGGTGGGATATATGAAGAGAAGAATGGCCAGTTGCCACAAAATTTGGCTCATTGCCTCTAGTTCGGTGGCTCTACCACAAAATCGGCTAAATGCCTCTAGTTCGGTGACAATGTCACAATCTAGTTCGGTAGTGCACTACAAAATTATTTAAGGGCTTTAAGCCCATGATTGGTGTGTTTGGCGGGGTGTGTTGACTTGATCCCCACAGGTGTGTTGGTTGGTACGGGGGTGTTAGCGGATGGATACTAGGTTGGTTTGGGAAATTCATATTTCATGCATTCTTTTCTTTAAATTATGTTACTTTATGATGTATGGTTGAAATCTGTTAATGGGCTCAAGCCCAGCTTGATATCTTGACGATCTGGCCCAATAATGGTGGTAAGTGAGTTGCACACTGAGTTCTTTGTAACTCACCCAATTTTATTAACCATTTCAGGTAATGGAAATTGACGTGGACTTGGGCCGGAGATGACTTGGTGGAGGCCATACTACGAACTTGGGTTTTATAAACTATGGCTTTATTTGAGTTTTTATTTTAATTACTATTATGGGTGATGTAATAAGGCCTCTAATTATGTTTTTTATGGTTTTTATTGTGTGGATGGTTTTAAGTTTTATTTTAAGACTTTAATTATGGGCTTATGTTAAATCATATGGTTTTTCCTAAAAATATTGTTTATATAATATTTTGACAATTAAATGATTTTCTTTAAAAAGTTTTCTTCCAAATTCTTTTACAAAGTCTTTAAAGTTTCGATAAACATTTTTTTTATGATGATAAGTTTTAAACAAGTATATTCTTAAATTATCTTTCAAATCCTCGAACTAAAATTTATTAAATTTTATTTTCAGAAAGGTTTTTAAAGTGTTATTTTATTGTTACCACTTGAGAATAAACGAATGTATGTTTGGTGTGGCAAACCAAATCTTGTCTAAACGCATAGACCGGGTTTGGGTTGTTACAGCAACATTTGGTAATTACATCATATGTAACTCCTAATATTTGATGAACAACTCTTGTTCTAATCATCTTATGATTTATCCAATTTACTTGCCTCTAGGTTTCTAATCCTATTAGAGTAACCTAGTTAAGTCATTAACCAATTTTTTAACCAGCGAATATCACTTGTTTATTCTTCGCGTTTAACCAAGATAAATACTAGTACTTCACTTTGGCAGAACCTACATAGTATTGATCGAGGCCTTAACGAGGGCAAAATTGGAAGGCCATGTTGACTTAATATTCTAATAGAGGGATTTTATTAAGGTTGTTGCATCTCACCAATTATGGTCTACTTTAGCCCATTTAGTCTTCTAATCGATCTCATCAATTAATAGGGTTTATTATCAACAAGGTTTATTATCATCCATAGCATCTCATACATGAATAGATAAAGCAATAAATAAATGCAATAGTTATAGCCCATAAACTAAAGTGGTTCAACCCAAGCCAATGGAAAAACCAAAAGGAAACTTAAAGGTGTAAGCCCTTTCACAAGCTATCATTCACAATCATTGTCCCACCTTCCTTCTTGTTTGGCCCACAGCAACTCTTGCAAATTACAATATGCAGAAACTCGTTTTACATACGAGGGAATAAGATGAGAAGAGAAATACAAGAGAATAGTAGTTAGGCACGACACGCAGGCCGTATTTTAAAAAAAAAAAAACCTTTTATCGAATGGGTCATTGGGCTATAACTATGCATTTCAAACACCGTGCATGTCAAAAATAGCATACATAATTCAATGCTTTTTTGCTAAGGTGAATTATAAAATATCCTTTCAACCTTTTGTTCCCCATCAACAGAATCGTGTTTTTAGGATTTTAATCCTTGAGGTTTCATATCGGAACAACCCTTGTTCCACTAGCCAGTTAACACTTACTGGAAACTATAAATACCACCGCCGCATTATTACAGATTTGTTAATAGTTAACAGTAATAACATAAAATCGAATAGGCCACAACACCATGATTAACATTTAATCAATTACCGAAAGGAACAATTATCAGATTATGCTTAAACGATTTAAACAATCGAAAATATAATAAGATCAAAACATGTATCTCATACAATTGCATCACCTAAGTATTTAAACCCGAGTTCGTGTCACACAAGTGGCTCTGATACCACTGTTGGAACGCCGGTACCCCATGGCGCAGCAAAATAAAATTAGATCCGGCGATCCAAATCATGGATCCATGTGTGAGGAATGAATCGCGGTGAAATAAAGGTTTTGAAATTACCAAAACTTCAATCTGAGTAGACAGCGACGCCTTGGCAACAAGAGTTTTGATCTACTATCGAATCAAGCCTCAACCTTTTCCGATGTCGGCCTCTACGTAATCCACCCGGTTTGACTTTGAACGGAAGAAATCTCCAAAACTGTTTTGGAGGCTTATTTGCTTGACGGCTGCTAGACCTAACAAGCAATCACTTAGGGTTTTCATGTTGAGTTTTGTCTCCTTTTAATACCTTTTATTATGGGTGCCTTTCTCATTGGGCCTTTTATAATAGGTATCCTCTTAATTGGGCCTTTTATAATTGGTATCTCTTGAATGTATTACAAGATTAAATAAATACAATAAAGTTTTTAACCGAAAATTATAATTACATTAATTATATCTGAAAATTATAATTACATTAATTATAATAAGGATTCCGGTAAACTATATTTATTTAAATTTATATATGAATCAAATTCATATATTAATAAAATTATGTTATCATTATGTGTACAACATCCTTGGACATATAATATGTTCAATATTTGATTGCCCAATTTAATTAATTCTTTAATTAATTTAATTTATGTGACAACCAAGCACAATACCAACTATATTTTATTCCATTCATTTCAACCATAGGGTGTGACCTTGTAGGTTCTTGCAACGTTAGCAGTAATACTAGAACGATTCTATTGTCACAGACAATGAGTGGCATCTAGCAATGCATCATTGCTACCTAAGTTACAAGAAGTCATGATTCGACATAACCTTTCGTGGTTAACCTTTCATGCATTAATCCTTAAGTCCTTTATCTCTGGAACGGATACAAGTCATGGGATAGTCACACTTGCATAGTCCATCCCATGTTTCTTGATATCTTGAGTAGACTATGATATACAAATTAGTATGACATCTCATATCAACTTATTTGAGCATGGCCATGCATTTCTAGTCTCACTCAATCAAGTGGCCTAAGATATTACTCCTATTATGTAGGAGGGACTTATCCTTTATTGATCAACCATATCCCTCTACATAGATTGTGGTATATCCAACATCAGCCTTTATAGAACAACCTGTTACGGTGTACGTTTGACTGTATCAAAATATACAACTCACGATGCTGGGATAATAATGATCTCAAGTCTGAGGATCATATACATATTAATCACTATGAGTAATGTTGTGACAATTACATAATAATCCAAGAAACATACTCATAGCGGGTCAATCCAATATATTGTTCTCTAACACACATATTCATACATTGATTTTGACACTCCATATCAATGACAACTCTTTATCATCAACCAACTACATGTTAGTCTTAATGCATTATTATTGTCATAGTCAACAATAATACTCGACTAAGAATCTTTTAAGAATAATCATATTATTCTCAGGATATTATTATAAAACAGTTTATCTATACACACAGAAAGAAAAACTGAAATAATAATGACAACGCTTTATATTAATAAACATGGTAAATTAAGTATGTTATTACAACCATCTCATGATTGATCTTTGGGCATACTCTTACAAAGGTCCCATGTAAGACCATGCCAAGGCATGGCATTGGTGAGTTCATAAGGCAAGGATACCACGTAAGACCATGTCAAGACATGGCAATGGTTAAGTTTCATAAGGAAAGGTACCCGCGTATCCTTAGTATTCCAAGTGGTTCAACGAGAAAATTCAAAGAGTATACCAAAGGAAAGGTAAGACAAGTTCAAGCTAAAAAGGTACAGGTAAGAATTTAAGACCTAAGTATATTAAATTAAAGGCTTAAATAATATTGGTAAAGAAAGATTAAGATAATTCATTAAGAATGTTGTTATTTATTTAAGCTTTATGCTTACTCCCATTCCTTTTTCTTTTTTTTTATAGTATTACAAGCCAACTCGGGGATCGCAAGGCGTCGGAGTTTGTTACACACTATCAAAGGATTATATTAGTATTTTGTGACTTGAACGTTTTAAGTTATGGCATGTATAGGGACTTAGCCATTTTGTGTGTATGTCCTTATGATATGCCTTAATATTGGCTTGTAAATGCTTGATAATGATTAGCCATTAATATGGTTAATTAAGAACATGTTTTGGATGTTATGTATGTCTAGATGATAGTTTTTACAAAGAAATTACGAAAGAGTAAAAAAATATGCAGGGGAACAGTTTTGGACAGCAAATGTGACGTGATTTTGAAAAATCACTAAAAGTAGTATAAATGGAATTGTGGTGTGAATGAGATATAAAATTAAATCTTATTGAGTCTATTTTTATATGAAGGAAACGGTGTAGGCAAAAGAGTTGTATATTATGAGATAATTGATTTTTTGTGGAGAGGGGTCAGAACTGTCGAACTGTGTAACAGGGGAGACTTTAACTAATAAAATGTACTAATTGGACACACCAAAAATTATGGAAAAATTATAGTAAGAAGATATATGAGTCTACTTTTAGGGAAAATTTATGGATCTAAATTTTGAGTTTCGTAACTCGAGTTATAGTCAATTTAGTGAACATGATCCAGATGGACAGTTTCAATTTTTATGCCCCGAACTAGTAAGTTAAGTCTAGTAATGCCTTGTTCTCTACTCCGGCAATGGTCTCGGGTAAGGGGTGTTACATTTATTGGTATCAGAGTAAGAGTTTAGTCGGTTCTCGGAATATTCAGTATGACTAAGTGTCTATCTATACATGCCATACTTATATTTTGATAGTGTGACGACTCTTGACGATTTTAAAATGTTTTTCTTTTATAGTTATGGATCCCGAACGAGCTGGTGCAGATGATGTAGAGAGTAATGCGCCCATCCCGCTGAAAGGACGGTGCCACCAGATAGTAGTGAAAGGCCCGTTACAGTTAGTTAGGGAGGAGGGGCTCGAGAAGCCTTCTTCCAAGCTATGACTGGATGGTTTGTTGAGTTCGTTCGTACGAACCCGGCTGTTAGAGCTCCACCCCCTCATGATCCTCAGACCACCCACGTAGCTTCCCTAGTTACAGATGCAGTTAGAAGAGAGAAGCCATCCGTTGACAAGATCAGAAAACAAGGGGCCGAAGAGTTTCGGGCTACCAAAGATGATGATGCAGAGAAAGCTGAATTTTGGCTCGAGAACACTATCAGAGTCTTTGATGAGTTATCCTGCACACCGGAGGAGTGTATTAAATGTGTAGTGTCACTTCTTAGAGATTCGGTCTACCAGTGGTGGAAGACACTTGTGTCAGTAGTACCTAAAGAATGAGTTACTTGGGATTTCTTTCAAGAGGAGTTCCGTAAGAAGTACATCCGTCAGAGGTTTATTGACCAGAAAAGAAAAGAGTTCCTTGAATTAAAACAGGGTAAGATGATTGTGACTGAGAATGAACGTGAATTTATCCGGCTCAGCAATTATGCTCGAGAGTGTGTGTCTACAGAGGCTATCATGTGTAAAAGATTTGAGGATGGGCTCAATGATGATATCCGACTGTCAGTTGGTGTTCTAGAGATAAAGGAGTTTGTTGTTTCAGTTGACTCAGCCTGTAAGGCAGAGGAGTTGTTAAAAAGAAAGGGTAAAGCTGAAATCGAGATGCAAGATACGAAGAAAAGACAGATGAGCAAGTCGCTTCAGTCTACATCCAAGAGGCCTAGAGAGTTTTCTACGAGATCTAATTTTTCAGCCGGGTACTCTAGCCGAAAAAGAGTTAGAAGATTTATGGATCCAAAAGCTCAAACCACTTCGATTGCGAGTGTTGGCAGTATTCAGCCTGATAGACCCGAGCGTCCTCAATGTGGTCGACGTTATCCAGGTCCATGTCGAGCAACTGAGATAGGCTATTTCTGATGTGGTGCACCGGATCATTTCATTCGGGAGTGTCTCAAAATGGTTAAAAGAGAAGTAATATCGAGTGCAAGATCAGGCAATGTCCCCGTTAGAGGCAGATCTCAGATAAGTCCCGGAGTAGGGGCAGGTAGAGGTACATTTAGAGATACAGCAACGAGATCAGATGTCAGAGCACTCGCAAGGACTTATGCTATCCGTGTAACACCCCAAACCCGATCAACACACCACGACCGAATCTGGCATGTTACGGAGTGAAAACAGTTTGAAATCACAAGTGTGTGTCGGGAAATTTTCCAAGAAATTCTTTGGTCGTTTAAGAAAAAGTGTTAAAGTGATGTTGAAATCGTGTAAAGGTTGTTTTAAACCTATGCTAGAAAAATTCACTTGATACTACAAAGTTTAGAAAACATTTAATATTTATTAAAACTGAGTGTGACAAGTATAATCAAGTTAGAAACCGTTTGCTTTTGAAGTTGTTTAAAAATTTAAGTTATACAAGCGTTCAAGTTACCCTATTAGCTGGTGAACTTTGTTGCCCGATGGCAACGTTTTTAAAACCCGAAATAGTTATAGTTTTGAGAACATTGCTTTTTACCGGTTAATTTAACAAGTCCATAAATCCAATATATGAATAATATAATCAAAGTAAAAGCAAGTAGTTAAAACCCCAAATAATACTAACGGCCTTATTACAAACCCCAAAACCAAATTAAAAGAAAGCTAATAAAAACGAAATAGCAATTTAAAGTCCGAAACCAAACTAAGATGCATGGCCACCTCGAGTCCTCCTCGGCTCCATATTCGGGATCTATGCCTCATCTGCAAAATGTAAGGGAAGGGGTGAGTCACCAAGACTCAGTGTATAAATCCCCAACCCGATAATTCAAGCACTTACACAGATCATCAGTAAAACATGCAGATTATGCAACCCATAACCTAGCCATCCAATCTCCTTTAACTACCCCGTGTGGTCAAAACCACTGGTAGTCAAAACCACTGGTAACCGAAGTCACAAATATATATCGTTGTGGTCAAAACCACTGGTGACCGCAGTCACAAATCAAGTGATGGGGCCCACCCATCGTGTGGTCAAAACCACTGATGACAATCCCGTAATAATCATGTGGGGCCAACCCACTGTGGTACCAGACCACTGGGACGAGTCACAATATCCATATGTGGTCAAAACCACTGGTGACAGTCCAAAATGAATCATCCCCCTCCTCTCATCAATCCCATCATCATCATGCTCATATCATACGTGTCATAATATCATGTATCATGCATTTAAGGCATAGCATAGCATTTAACAAGTCATGATGATGTATAGCAAAAATCACATAACAGGGGACTTACCCGGAATCCAAGCTCATGCCCACAAGGCAAGTCACTAATACCAATGGTTATACAGTAACATAATAAGCATCGTTATACTAATAAAGTGTGTAAGCGATACACACCTGACTAAGCGTAGGTCTAAGCAAAAATCTCGAAGCTACTCGAATCTAGCGAAATCCCGAAGCATTGTTCCCTTTTCCTACAATCGGCCAACATCATATTTTTAGATCTAAAGTCTTTCTGCTTAACCACAAAATCCCGAAGGATATGTCGCCCAAATGTAGCACTCCCCTTAAGCCGATTTGGTTACCAACCAAATCCCGAAACTATGTGATGCTCCCCCTTGCAATCGGCTAAACCTTAATATACACAAATGGTTTAGCCTTCGGCTTTTGAACGATTAGGAAAGGGGTCTTGAAATGATAACACCCTTACCTAGATCGACCACCAAATCCCGAAGGCTCACTGTATTCGGCTATAGCCCTCCCTGCAATCGGTTTTAACATTCTATTTAGAGACCAGAGGCCATTCGGCCACAACATAAAACTCGAGACCACATGAGTTAGTCGTCCCTTACCTTAATGACAAGTTCAGCTTCCAAGCACCAACATTCGGCACCCCTAAGTGATGTTAAGGGTTTCGGCTATTCCATTAAAAGAAGAGATCTCAATCTACAACGAATGGAAAATAAAAGAAACATGATAACAGAGATTTCGGCTTTACCCAAAGCAACTGAGAAAGAGAAAATAAAGAATCTATACTCACCAGGAGGATTCGGCTATGAGTCCAACAGAGAAGAAAAGAAGAATGAAACGTAAATGAAGAAGTATGATGATGCCGAATGGTAGAAAAGAAGAAGGTTGAGTATTTCGGCACAAGAGGATTAAAACAAAACGCAAGAGAAGGGGCCCATGAGCAAAGTATTCGGCCAAACACTGATAGAAGAGAAAAGAGGAGACTCCCACGGTTTCGGTTTTTCAAACAAGGAAAAGATGAAAGAAGATGGAATAGGATTGATTTCGGCAAGGGAGAGTGGATGGAGTTTTGGCTATGATCAAAATAAGAAGAAGAAAAAGTGAGCAAAAGATGGATTCGGCAAGGAGCAGGTTCGGCTAACAATGAATGACCAAAAAGATAAAGAAAGGAAGTGTGAGCATTGAGTTTCGGCACTTTGGCAAAACTTGAAAAAGGGGCAATTTGACCAGCAGTTAGAGTTGCCAAAAAGAGAAGAAAAGAAAAGATCTTTGATGTTTCGGTTTTTAGCACAAGATGCGAAAAGAAGAAAAACCCTATAAGCTAGCCGAAACACTCCCTATGCCACCATAGACATTCGGCCACTACCTAAAGGTTCCCCAAACCGACTACACTTCCTCCCCCCTAAAGTTCAAATTCGGCCAACCTCCTCAAAGCTCTCCCATCCACTCATTCAAACAAATTTGAATGAGTCAACTCCAAATTTTCCTCCCTTCCATCCATTTCAAAAGAGTCCCACCTGAGCACCCCTCTTCCTGCTTGTGGCGTCAAAAATAAATAGCAAAGGAGAGGTTTCTACAGCTCGAACCCAAGCTCCCTTCCCTTGCTTGTGGCGTCATCTCCTTGGGGCCTAAGTGGCGCCTCCTTGCCACTTTCCCACTTGCTTCCTTGTGTCACAAACCTCCAATGAATTCTTTTAACCCCTGTTTCCCCTAACTCCCTCTTCTTAAGCACCAGAACCAAAATTCTTAGTCCTAACTCAGGCCTACCCTAGGTTATAACTAGGCCCCAAAACATGTTAAACAAACACAACAGACACACCATCACATGCAAACGCATGCAAAATGCAGAGACCCCGATTTAAGGATGTTATAGCTCTACCCCCCTTAAAAATAATTTCGGCCTCGAAATTACCTGGTCAGAAGAGTTGAGGGTATTGCTGCCGCATCGCCTCCTCTGGTTCCCATGTGGCCTCTTCCGTCCCATGATTCTGCCATAATACCTTCACCAAGGAAACTGACTTCCGTCGCAAAACCTTGACGTCCCGATCCAAGATCCGTACCGGCTCCTCCTCAAAAGATAAATCAGGGCTCACCTCTATCTCCTCAACTGGTACCAAATGTGACGGATCTGATCGATAGCGCCTAAGCATTGGAACATGAAAGACGTCATGAATCTGACTCAATTCTGCTGGCAGCTCAAGCTGATAAGCTACCGGTTCCACTCGCTTCAACACCATATACGGCCCGATAAATCTAGGGCTTAGCTTGCCCTTCCGACCAAATCTCAACACTTTCTTCCAGGGCGATACCTTCAGAAAGACCTTATCACCCACTGCAAACTCAATATCCCTGCGCTTAAGATCGGCATAATATTTCTGCCTATCCGATGCTTCCTTAAGTCGAGCCCGAATTACCTTAACCTTATCCTCTGTTTCTGCTACCAACTCTGGACCCAACAACCGTCGTTCCCCCAGTTCAGTCCAACATGTAGGAGTACGACATTTCCGCCCATAGATCGCCTCATATGGTGCCATCCGAATACTCGCTTGATAACTATTGTTATAAGTGAACTCTGCCAATGGGAGATATTCCTCCCAACTACCACTGAAATCCAGAACACAGCCCCTTAACATATCCTCTAGAATCTGGATTACCCTCTCAGACTATCTGTCAGATTGCAGATGAAAAGTCGTGCTGAAATCCAACTTCGTACCCAACGCCTGATGCAAAGCCTTCCAAAACCTCGACGTGAACCTGGGATCCCTATCCGAGATAATTGACACTGGCACTCCATGCAACCTTACTATCTCTGCCACATACAACTTGGCTAATTTCTGGAGTGAATAATCAACCCTTACCGGTATGAGATGAGCCAATTTAGTCAGACGGTCCCCTATTACCCATACTGAGTCCTTCTTACTAGGAGTAAGAGGAAGCCCACCGACGAAATCCATCGTAATCCTTTCCCACTTCCACTGTGGGATCTTTGCCGGCTGCAACAATCCTGATGGCAACTGATGCTCAGCTTTGACCTGCTGGCATGTCAGACACTTGCCCACAAACTCTGTTACTTCCCGCTTAAGACCTGGCCACCAAAACTGCTCCCTCAAATCACGATACATCTTACTGCCTCCAGGATGCATAGCATACGGGCTGCTATGAGCTTCCTGAAGAATCCGTTGTCTCAACTCCACATCCTTAGGCATGCATACTTTCCCCTAAAAACACAGTATTCCATCACTGCCCAAGCTGTAACCTTCGGATTCACCATTCTGCACTTGTAACCTTCGAGCACTCAAAACCTCATCTGTCAGCTGTTTCTCCTTAACCTGATCAATCCAAGACGGCTTTACTTGCAATTCTGCCAAAAGACTCCCATCATCAGAAAGACTAAGGTGAGCAAACATCGCTCGCAAGTCCGCTACCACCTTACGGCTCAACGCATCAGCTACTACGTTAGCCTTACTCGGATGGTACTCAATCGAGCAGTCCTAATCTTTCAACAGCTCAATCCATCTGCGCTGTCTCAAGTTCAAATCCTTCTGAGTCAAAAGATACTTCAGACTCTTGTGATCCGT
Organism: Gossypium australe; assembly: GCA_005393395.2. Classification (NCBI taxonomy): domain Eukaryota; kingdom Viridiplantae; phylum Streptophyta; class Magnoliopsida; order Malvales; family Malvaceae; genus Gossypium; species Gossypium australe. The sequence goes on from CM016619.1 coordinate 124,127,097, forward strand.
GTAGACTATCAACTTCTCCCCATACAAGTAATGCCTCCAAATCTTCAAGGCGAAAACCACTGCAGCTAACTCTAAGTCATGTGTCGGATAGTTACCTTCATGAGACCTCAACTGCCGAGATGCATAAGCGACTACCTTCCCATCTTGCATCAACACACCCTAAGCCAGTATGTGATGCATCACAATAAACCGTGAATTCCTTTCCTGCCTCAGGCTGAATCAAGACTGGAGCTTCAGTTAGAATCTTCTTCAACTTGTCAAAACTTTCTTGCTGTTTCTCAGTCCACACAAATGGAACCCCTTTTCTCAACAGCTTAGTCAACGGCGCTGCGATTAAAGAAAAACCCTCCACGAACCTTCTGTAGTATCCCGCCAAACCCAGAAAACTCCAAATCTCTGCAACCGACTTAGGTGGTTTCCAATCCAACACCGCCTCAATCTTTCGAGGATCCACCCTAATTCCTTCAGCGGATACAACATGACCCAAAAAAGTTACCTCCTTAAGCCAGAACTCGCACTTATTAAACTTGGCAAATAACCGCTTCTCCCTCAGAACTTGTAGAACCACTCGAAGATTCGCGTCGTGCTCCTCCTCAGATTTCGAGTACACCAAAATGTCGTCTATAAACACTACGACGAACCGATCCAAATACAGTTGAAATACCCGATTCATCATGTCCATGAACGCTGCCGGTGCATTGGTCAAATCGAAAGGCATTACCAGAAACTCGTAGTGCCCATACCGAGTACGAAATGTCGTCTTATGAATATCAGCCTCCTTCACTTTGAGCTGATGGTACCCCGACCTAAGGTCAATCTTAGAGAAAACCGATGCACCTTTATGTTGATCAAACAAGTCATCAATCCTGGGCAACAGATACTTGTTTTTGATCGTCAACTTATTTAGCTGGCGGTAGTCTATACACATCTGCATTGTACCATCCTTCTTCTTAACAAAAGCACAGGAGCTCCCCAAGGTGATACACTCGGTCGGATGAAACCCCTATCCAACAACTCCTGAATCTGAGCTTTTAATTCCACTAATTCTTTCGGCCCCATCCTATATGGAGCAATAGATACTGGCGCGGTTCCGAGTAACAAGTCTATACCGAACTCAACCTCGCGGTCAGGAGGTAGACCCGGAAATTCCTCAGGAAATACATCAGCAAATTCCCCCACCGTTCGGACATTCCCTACAACTGCATCCTTAGCTTCCGAAGCACAGACATGCACCATAAATGCTTCACAACCCATCCTAACCATTTTCTCAGCCTTCAGTGCAGAGACAACATTAGATAAGTAATCTCTCCTATTACCTATCATCACCACCTTTTCACCTTCCATGGTCTTTAACACCATGCGTTTAGCTGCACAATCAAAGCTAGCTTGGTACCTTACTAGCCAATCCATCCCGAGAATCAGACCGAACTCCCCAAACGGCAGTTCCATCAAGTCAGCCAAAAACACGACCCCTTGGAGTTCTAGGGGTACATCCTTATACAGTTTACTTACTTCTACAGAGTGACCTAAAGGGCTTAACACTGACATCTTCCTAGAAGTAATCTCAGAATCTAAGTTCATGGTTTCCACTATGCTACTAGCAACATACGAGTGCGTCGAACCAACATAAATTAAAGCATTATAAGGTACTCCAAAAATTAAGAACGTACCGGTTATGGCGTCCGGTGCGTCTCCCTCCTCTCGACGCCTTGCTGCATAGACTAAACCAGGCTGTCTCGCCTCCACACCACCTGCACCTCTGTCCGGTGCTCCACGGCCTCTACCAAAGCCATTACCTCCCCTGCCTGAACCTCGGTCCCTCTGTGGCTGTTGATTATCCCTCCTGAACTGTACGCGATTCTGATCCTCAGACTGCAGCCTAGCTGATCTCTGTGGACAATCCCTGACTCAATGCCCCATTGAGCCACACTCAAAGCATCCCTTGTTACCAGTCCAACATTCCCCCGTGTGAGACTTTCCACACCGAGCACATCGTGGCGGCCACTGAGTATTAGCAGCAGCAGGCCTAGCAGCTTGATTCGGCCCACTATACCTCACCCTTTTCTGCTGATTCCCAGAAAACCCAGATGATCCAGAACTCCTTTTGTTCCAACCCCTATCCAGATTCCGCCTTACAGACTGTTTTACCCCTTCTGCAACCTTAGATTTCTCCACTAGAACGGCAAACTCTCGTTCCTGCTGTGGGGCAATTATCATCCGCAGCTCGTCTCTCAGCCCATCCTCAAATCTGACACAGCGCTCATGCTCTGTGCCCACAATACCCCGAGCATACCTACTCAACCGAAGGAATTCCGCCTCATATTCCGCTACAGTTCTATTGCCCTGAACCAAGTTCAAGAAAGCTCTGCGCTGCGCATCAACATAACTAGCCCCTATGTATTTCCTCTGATAGGCTGTTCTAAAGAATTCCCAAGTGAGATCGTCCGCCATTGCTCCGTCCCTAACTGTGAGCCACCACTGATATGACTCATCTCGCAGCAGAGATACTATGCCCTTCAACTTTTCTTCAGCTGAAAAATCCAGGTCATCCATGATGCGTTCCGTCGCCTCTCACCAGTATTCTGCTGTACTAGGTGCCACACCAGACACACCTCTAAATACCTCCGCACCATTAGCTTTGAGTCATTCGCTCACAGATTTCCGAACTCCTGTTCCAACACCTGCGGTCGCAACCCTTTCTAGCACCCGTAGCACCGCCTATGACACTGCATCATTACCACCCGTCTGATCCTGATGTTTCGCGCCCACAGCTGGCGGCGGTGGTACCTCATTTTCCGATCCATGACCAGACCCTGCCGGTTCCGAGACCGTCATCCTACTCCTACCTCGTCCACGAATATTTCGCCCACGTCCACGTGCACTTATGACTACCGATATATGAGCTGATTAAAAGTTTTATGCGTTAGACTTTTATTCCACTGTCTATTAAAACACAGTTTTATGAAAAGTTTTAATAAGGGATTGTTTTCGCGAGTACACATCATCCTATAGTTCATGTCTCTACAGTAGTTCCTACTACTTTTCAATCATGCCATAATCATCACAATCATATCACTAAAAGCAATAGTTTGGGGTACTTACCTAGGCGGATTGGTGCCGGAGACTCGGTGCCATGCTTTCCAGACCATACTTTTCCCATAAAAAGCCTTTCATACTCCTTTTTAAACATTTTTGGGCCTCGGGCCCACAGCTGAGCTATTGAGCCTGGCTCTGATACCACAATTGTAACACCCCAAACCCGGTCAACACACCACGACCGAATCTGGCATGTTACGGAGTGAAAACAGTTTGAAATCACAAGTGTGTGTCAGGAAATTTTCCAAGAAATTCTTTGGTCGTTTAAGAAAAAGTGTTAAAGTGATGTTGAAATCGTGTAAAGGTTGTTTTAAACCTATCTAGAAAAATTCACTTGATACTACAAAGTTTAGAAAACATTTAATATTTATTAAAACTGAGTGTGACAAGTATAATCAAGTTAGAAACCGTTTGCTTTTGAAGTTGTTTAAAAATTTAAGTTATACAAGCGTTCAAGTTACCCTATTATCTGGTGAACTTTATTGCCCGATGGCAACATTTTTAAATCCCAAAAGAGTTATAGTCTTGAGAACATTGCTTTTTACCGGTTAATTTAACAAGTCCATAAATCCAATATATGAATAATATAATCAAAGTAAAAGCAAGTAGTTAAAACCCCAAATAATACTAACGGCCTTATTACAAACCCCAAAACCAAATTAAAAGAAAGCTAATAAAAACGAAATAGCAATTTAAAGTCCGAAACCAAACTAAGATGAATGGCCACCTCGAGTCCTCCTCGGCTCCATATCCGCGATCTATGCCTCATCTGTAAAATGTAAGGGAAGGGGTGAGTCACCAAGACTCAATGTATAAATCCCCAACCTGATAATTCAAGCACTTACACAGTTCATCAGTAAAACATGCAGATTATGCAACCCATAACCTAGCCATCCAATCTCCTTTAACTACCCCGTGTGGTCAAAACCATTGGTGGTCAAAACCACTGGTGACCGAAGTCACAAATATATATCGTTGTGGTCAAAACCACTGGTGACCGCAGTCACAAATCAAGTGATGGGGCCCACCCATCGTGTGGTCAAAACCACTGATGACAATCCCGTAATAATCATGTGGGGCCAACCCACTGTGGTACCAGACCACTGGGACGAATCACAATATCCATATGTGGTCAAAACCATTGGTGATCGTAGTCACAAATATTAATAGTGTGGTCAAAACCACTGGTGACAGTCCAAAATGAATCATCCCCCTCCTCTCATCAATCCCATCATCATCATGCTCATATCATACGTGTCATAATATCATGTATCATGCATTTAAGGCATAGCATAGCATTTAACAAGTCATGATAATGTATAGCAAAAATCACATAACAGGGGACTTACCCGGAATCCAAGCTCATGCCCACAAGGCAAGTCACTAATACCAATGGTTATACAGTAACATAATAAGCATCGTTATACTAATAAAGTGTGTAAGCGATACACACCTGACTAAACGTAGGTCTAAGCAAAAATCCCGAAGCTACTCGAATCTAGCGAAATCCTGAAGCGTTGTTCCCCTTTCCTACAATCGGCCAACATCATATTTTTAGATCTAAAGTCTTTCGGCTTAACCACAAAATCGCGAAGGATATGTCGCCCAAATGTAGCACTCACCTTAAGCCGATTTGGTTACCAACCAAATCCCGAAACTATGTGATGCTCCCCCTTGCAATCGACTAAACCTTAATATACACAAATGGTTTAGCCTTCGGCTTTTGAACGATTACGAAAGGGGTCTTGAAATGATAACACCCTTACCTAGATCGACCACCAAATCCCGAAGGCTCACTGTATTCGGCTATAGCCCTCCCTGCAATTGGTTTTAACATTCCATTTAGAGACCAGAGGCCATTCGGCCACAACATAAAACCCGAGACCACATGAGTTAGTCGTCCCTTACCTTAATGACAAGTTCGACTACCAAGCACCAACATTCGGCACCCTTAAGTGATGTTAGGGGTTTTGGCTATTCCACTAAACGAAGAGATCTCAATCTACAACGAATGGAAAATAAAAGAAACATGATAACAGAGATTTCGGCTTTACCCAAAGCAACTGAGAAAGAGAAAATAAAGAATCTATACTCACCAGGAGGATTCGGCTATTTGTCCAACAGAGAAGAAAAGAAGAATGAAACGTAAATGAAGAAGTATGATGATGCCGAATGGTAGAAAAGAAGAAGGTTGAGTATTTCGGCACAAGAGGATTAAAAGAATACGCAAGAGAAGGGGCCCATGAGCAAAGTATTCGGCCAAACACTGATAGAAGAGAAAAGAGGAGACTCCCACGGTTTCGGCTTTTCAAACAAGGAAAAGATGAAAGAAGATGGAATAGGATTGATTTCGGCAAGGGAGAGTGGATGGAGTTTCGGCTATGAACAAAATAAGAAGAAGAAAAAGCGAGCAAAAGATGGATTCGGCAAGGAGCAGTTCGGCTAAAAATGAATGACCAAAAAGATAAAGAAAGGAAGTGTGAGCATTGAGTTTCGGCACTTTGGCAAAACTTGATAAAGGGGCAATTCGACCAGCAGTTAGAGTTGCCAAAAAGAGAAGAAAAGAAAAGTACTTTGATGTTTCAGTTATTAGCACAAGATGCGAAAAGAAGAAAAACCCTATAAGCTAGCCGAAACACTCCCTATGCCACCATAGACATTCAGCCACTACCTAAAGGTTCCCCAAACCGACTACACTTCCTCCCCCTAGAGTTCAAATTCGGCCAACCTCCTCAAAGCTCTCCCATCCACTCATTCAAACAAATTTGAATGAGTCAACTCCAAATTTTCCTCCCTTCCATCCATTTCAAAAGAGTCCCACCTGAGCACCCCTTTTCCTGCTTGTGGCGTCAAAAATAAATAGCAAAGGAGAGGTTTTTGCAGCTCGAACCCAAGCTTCCTTCCCTTGCTTGTGGCGTCATCTCCTTGGTGCCTAAGTGGCACCTCCTTGCCACTTTCCCACTTGCTTCCTTGTGTCACAAACCTCCAATTAATTATTTTAACCCCTGTTTCCCCTAACTCCCACTTCTTAAGCACCAGAACCAAAATTCTTAGTCTTAACTCAGGCCTACCCTAGGTTATAACTAGGCCCCAATACATGTTAAACAAACACAGCAGACACACCATCACATGCAAACGCATGCAAAATGCAGAGACCCCGATTTAAGGATGTTACAATCCGTGCTCGTGAAGAGGCATCCTCCCCCAACATAATTATGGGTACATTTTCTCTTCATGATGTTACTGTTATTGCTTTGATTGATGTGGGTTCAACCCATTCCTATGTTTGTATGAAATTGATGCCTAGTATGAACATGCCCATAGAGTTTACGAAATTTGTGATTAAAGTATCAAATCCATTAGGTCAGTTTGTGTTAGTAAACAAAGTATGTAGAAATTTCCCTTTGATGATTAGAGGTTACTGTGTTCTGGTCGATCTCATGCTATTGCCGTTTGATGAGTTTGATGTGATTCTTGGTATGGATTGGTTAACTGCACATGATGTGATAGTGAATTGTGGAAAGAAATTCATTGAGTTAAAATGTGAAAATGGTGAGATACTTCGGGTTAATTCAGATGAGTCAGGTAGTTCAATTTCCATGATTTCTGTTATGTCTGCTCAGAAATGTTTGAGGAAAGGATGTGAAGCTTATATTGCTTTTGTGTTGAATGCTAAAGATCCAAATTTGAAATTGAATCAGTGCCTGTGGTAAATGAGTTTCTTGATGTGTTCCCGGAAGAACTACCAAGTTTGCCTCCTATCAGAGAAGTTGAGTTTGGTATTGAATTGATTCCAGGTACCACATCTATTTCTATTGCTCCTTATAGAATGGGTTCGATAGAATTGAAAGAATTGAAAGCTCAGCTACAGGAATTAACTGATAAAGGCTTTGTAAGACCTAGTTATTCACCATGGGGCGCGCCAGTCTTATTTGTGAAAAAGAAGGACGGTTCCATGAGATTGTGCATAGACTATCGGTAGCTTAACAAGGTAACCATCAAGAAAAAATATCCATTGCCTAGAATAGATGATTTGTTTGATCAATTGAAAGGAGCCACAGTATTCTCTAAGATAGATTTGAGATCCAGATACTATCAGCTGCGAGTTAAAGAGTTAGATGTTTCAAAAACTGCTTTTCGAACTATGTATGGTCACTATGAGTTTCTTGTGATGCCATTTGGCTTAACCAATGCTCCTGCCATTTTTATGGATTTAATGAACCAAATTTTTAGACCTTATTTGGACAAGTTTGTAGTTGTGTTCATTGATGACATCTTGATTTATTCTCATGATGAGACTGAGCATGCAAAACATTTGAGAACAATTTTACAGATTTTGAGAGATAATCAGCTTTATGCCAAGTTTAGTAAAAGTGAGTTCTGGTTATGAGAAGTTTGTTTTCTTGGACATATTGTCTTAGGTGAAGGAATTAAAGTTGATCTGAGTAAGATTTCAGCCATTGTTGGTTGGAAGCCTCCCAGGAATGTATCAGAAGTCAAAAGTTTTCTTGGTCTTACCGGTTATTATAGACGATTTGTAGAGGGATTTTCCACGATAGCTACTCCATTGACAAGATTGCTACAGAAAGATGTCAAGTTTTAATGGACTGAGAAGTGCCAGCAGAGTTTCGACAAGTTAAAGGCGTTGTTGACTGAAGCTCCTGTTTTAGTACAACCAGAACCGGGTAAAGAGTTTGTGATTTACAGTGATGCATCCTTGAATGGACTAGGCTGTGTACTTATGCAGGAAGGGTAGGTAATTGCTTATGGCTCTAGACAGTTAAAGCCACGTGAGAAAAATTATCCGACACATGATTTAGAGCTAGCTGCTATTGTATTTGCATTAAAAATTTGGAGACATCACTTGTATGGTGAGAAATGTCGAATATTCACTGATCATAAAAGTTTGAAATACTTGATGACTCAGAAAGATCTGAACTTAAGGCAAAGAAGATGGCTAGAGTTGATTAAAGATTATGAGCTAGTGATCGATTATCACCCGGGTAAGGCAAACGTTGTTGCTGATGCTTTGAGTAGAAAATCGTTATTTGCATTGAGAGCTTTGCACACTACTTCAGCCTTATCAGATGATGGTTCTATTTTAGCTGAGTTGAGAGCTAAACCGATGTTTCTTGAAGAAATTTGTGAAGCTCAGAAGGATGACAGTGAGTTGCAAGCCAAAAGAGTTCAGTGCGAGTCAGGTGTAGAGTCTAATTTTTAGATTGGTTATGACGGTTGTTTGATGTTCAGAGATAGAGTATGTGTACCCAAGAATGATGAACTTATTTGGAAAGTCTTACAAGAAGCACATAGCAGTTCTTTGTCTATTCACCCAGGTAGTACAAAGATGTATAATGATTTGAAGAAAATGTATTGGTGGACAGGAATGAAAAAAGATATTTCAGAGTTTGTTTCTAGATGTTTGATCTGTCAGCAGGTAAATGCCGAACATCAGGTACCTTCAGGTTTATTGCAGCCTGTATTATTTCCCGAGTGGAAATGGGACTGAGTTACTATGGATTTTGTGACGGGATTGCCTTTGACACCGAGAAAGAAAGATGCAGTATGGGTTGTGATTGATAAGTTAACAAAGTTGGCTCATTTTATTCCAGTTTGTATGGATTATTCACTTGACAAGTTGGCTGAGTTGTATATTTCAGAGATAGTTAGACTACATGGAGTACCGTTATCTATTATCTCAGATAGAGATTCAAGATTTACTTTACAGTTTCGAAAGAAATTGCTGGAAGCTTTAGGTACAAAGTTGAGTTTTAGTACAGCTTTCCATCCTCAGACTGATTGCCAGTCAGAGAGAGTTATTCAAGTACTTGAAGATATGCTTAGATGTTGTGTATTGGAATTTCAAGGTAGTTGGGAGAAATATTTGCCGTTAATAGAGTTTACCAACAATAATAGTTATCAATCGAGTCTAAAGATGGCACCTTATGAAGCTTTGTATGGACGAAAATGTTGTACACCTTTATATTGGATAGAGCTTAAGGAAAATTAGATTTACGGGGTTGATCTAGCCAAAGAAACAGAAGAGAAAGTAAAAGTCATCAGAGATTGCTTGAAAGCAGCTTCAGATAGGCAGAAATCCTATGCAGATTTGAAAAGAAAAGAAATTGAATTTCAAGTTGGTGATAGGGTATTCTTGAAAGTATCCCTGTGGATGAAAGTTCTCAGATTTGGCAAGAAAGGCAAATTAAGTCCCCGTTTTGTTGGACCGTTTGAGGTGATCGAGAGAGTTGGGCCATTGGCATATCGGTTAGCTTTGATGACTAAGTTAGAAAAGATTCATAATGTGTTCCATGTGTCTATGCTACATCGTTATCATTCAGATCCATCGCATATAATTTCGCAGACAGAGGTTGAGATTCAACCAGATATGACTTACGGTGAGGAACCGGTAAAAATTCTATTTCGAGAGGTTAAGCAATTAAGGAACAAAAGTATTGCACTTGTGAAAATATTATGGAATAGGCATGGGATAGACGAGTCTACATGGGAGCCCGAAGAGACTATGCAAAAATAGTACCCTAATCTCTTCACAGGTAAGATTTTCAGGGACGAAAATCCTTAAAAGGGGGGAGAAATGTAACATCCTGAAATAGGGCCTAAATGGAACAGTGGTTGGGAAACCATGAATCTGAGATAGAAAAGTTTATTATGATTAATTATTATGATTTATTGAGTGATTAGATGCATGTGTTAGAATATCGATAGAAAATCTCATAAATTGCATGTCTAATTTGCCTATTAGGACGTAATTGCAGAAGTTGATAAATATGAGTTTTAGGTGTTAAAGGATTTAATTGAAGAGCATAATTGAAGTAGAGGTCTTTAAATGGTAATTACACCATTAGGTTTTCATGGACAAAAATGGACATATATAGGTAGAAAGAACCAAAGTTTTTAATGAAGGGTAATTTAGTCATTTGGTAATAAAAAGGATTTAAAAGGGAAAAAGATTGCAAAATGTGCTCATCTTCTTCATTAGGCCGAATTTTCAAGGGTTCACCATAGCTAGGGTTTGTTTCAAGCTTCCAAGCTCCATAGTAAGTGATTCCAAGCCCCGTTTTTAATATTCTTTACATTTTTGAAGCTCCGGTAGCTCGGTTTAGCTTATTCTATCAATAATTCATGCTAGGGTTCATATTTGGAAAAATACCCATAGGTGAAATGTGTTTATTTTGATGTTTTATGATAGAATATGAAGTATAAAATTATGTTAAACAACTTTTGCTATGTGATTTTAAGTGAAAACGTGTAAAACGGCTTAATCGGTAAAAATACCTACTGTTCATAAGTATATGTTAGAGTGAGAATTTGATTGTCATAGAAGGGAAAAATGATCAGCATGTCATAAACCATAAGAATAAGTGATAAAGTTTAATTTTGGAGCAAATGTGTAAATATGTAAAAGTTTATGGGTAAAATTGTAATTTTGCCAAAGTTAGAGTTAAGGGCTGTTTTAATAAATGTGAGTATTAAATAATCTAAATTTGCTATTATAGATCAAGAGGAATGAAATTCGGAGTTAGATTAGGGAAAGAAAAAGATAGTGGACTAAATCGATATAGTTTATCGTATTTTGTTTCGAGGTAAGTTTGCGGTAAATAAATGCAATATTCTATTATTTTACATTTAATACTATTAAATTCCAGCATTTACATATTTATTCTATAAATTTATCATTTAAAGACTCAAGTATGAATTGACAGAAAAGCTATCTCAAAAAGTCCCCGTTGAACCTTAGGAATGTGTAGGATACAAATGTCATGACATTAGGGTTTAAGGAAACCATGTAAGACCAGGTCAAGACATGGTATTGATAAGTTTCTATAAGGAAAAGGTCTCATGTAAGACCATGCCAAGGCATGGCATTGGTGAGATCATAAGGCAAGGATACCACGTAAGACCATGTCAAGACATGGCAATGGTTAAGTTTCATAAGGAAAGGTACCCGCGTATCCTTAGTATTCCAAATGGTTCAACGGGAAAATTCAAAGAGTATACCAAAGGAAAGGTAAGACAAGTTCAAGCTAAAAAGGTACAGGTAAGAATTTAAGACCTAAGTATATTAAATTAAAGGCTTAAATAATATTGGTAAAGAAAGATTAAGATAATTCATTAATAATGTTGTTATTTATTTACATGTAAACTTACTAAGCTTTATGCTTACTCCCATTCCTTTTTCTTTTTTTTATAGTATTACAAGCCAACTCGAGGATCGCAAGGCGTCGGAGTTCGTTACACACTATCAAATGATTATATTGGTATTTTGTGACTTAAACGTTTTAAGTTATGGCATGTATAGGGACTTAGCCATTTTGTGTGTATGTCATTATGATATGCCTTAATATTGGCTTGTAAATGCTTGATAATGATTAGCCATTAAAATGGTTAATTAAGAACATATTTTGGATGTTATGTATGTCTAGATGATAGTTTTTACAAAGAAATTATGAAAGAGTAAAAAAAATCTGCAGGGGAATAGTTTTGGACAGCAATTGTGACGCGATTTTGAAAAATCACTAAAAATAGTATAAATGGAATTATGGTGTGAATGAGATATAGCATTAAATCTTATTGAGTCTATTTTATATGAAGGAAACGGTGTAGGCAAAAGAGTTGTATATTATGAGATAATTGATTTTTTGTGTAGAGGGGTCAGAACTGTCGAATTGTGTAATAGGGGAGACTTTAACTAATAAACTTTACTAATTGGCCCCACCAAAAATTATGGACAAATTATAGTAAGAAGATATATGAGTCTAGTTTCAGGGAAAATTTACGGATCTAAATTTTGGGTTTCGTAACTCAATTTATAGTTAGTGAACATGACGCAGATGGACAGTTTCAATTTTTTTGCCCCGAACTAGTAAGTTAAGTCTAGTAATGCCTTGTGCTCGATTCCGGCAATGGTCTCGGATAAGGGGTGTTACACCACATGGGCGTGTGACCCTTTTTTCGAGGAAAAGTTCTCAGCTATGTGTTTAAGGCCTCATAGGCCCATGATATGTACGTTTTGACTAAGAAAGAAGAGTTTCTATTTCAGAACAAAATTTCACATCCCGTAAGTACATGTTTAAGTGAGTTCAAGCATGGTAATGTCTCGTATCCAGTCTTAGCCCCGAACTTGGGTATGGGGTGTTACAAAACATGTTAATCTAATACATATTTTTCATATTTCATCAGCTAACATCACAAAGCTCAAGCATTCATCAATGGCACATTTTAAATTCTTCATCAAATTCCAAAATTAAGGCATGGGTTTTGTAATACTCGAAGCAACAATTACAAAAACATAGAAATTATCAAAAATAAAACAAATTACATACCTTAAGCAAGGAACACCAAGGCCGAACCCTATTTTCTTTCTTTTCCTTATTTTTCTTTCAATTTTGGCAATGGATGATATATTATGGCCATCTTTTTGTTTTATTCTATTTAACTTAACTTGTTATTTAATTTACCTAATTAACCTTTGGTTAAAACATATAATATTTCATAATGGTTGGTCATAAATGTCCATTAACCATACTAATGGTTTATTTACTTCATAAGGCCATCTCAATAATAAAGACATAGCACATATGTACTTTTAACACATGGCATGCTAATTTTGCATTTTATGCAATTAAATCCTTATATCAAATTAAGCACACAAACAGATAAATTAAATCACAAAACTTTCACACATGCTTAATCACATATTGCAATCATAAAAAATAATATAAAAATATTTTTCTGACTCAAATTTATGGTCTCGAAATCACTATTCCGACTAGGGTCTAAACCGGGCTGTTACACAGAGCTTCCTGTAGCTTACTCCAAAATCGCGATGTAAATTGTGGATTTCTATCTGAAATAATAGAATCTGGCACCCCGTGCAATATGATAATCCCATAGACGTATAACTTAGCTAATCTCTCAAGGGAGTAATCTGTACGTATCTGTAATATCCCAGATTTAGGGGTTATGCATTTAATGCATAACTCAAGTGATAGTAGGTTTGGAGTGTGTTTGGATATATTTTAGGAGTTTTTTGAGAACTTTAGGTGAAGGGGAAAAACTTTGGAAAATATTGGAATTTTAAGTGAAAAGGGGAAACTGGGCAAGGAGGCCTTAAAAGAAATTTTATAGAGTTTAGGACACAAGAAATCAGTTGGCAAAGTGGCTTGGGGCGCTAAGGTGCAAGGGGGCTTCAGGAGGGAAGACGGTCGAGTCTTGAGGGCAGCATGGGAGTGTTTTATTTTTGTATTTTGCGTCAAGAAGGGAAGTTAGGCTAAGGAGGCTTTAAGGGAATTTGTAAGGGGGATTTGACATGAAAGTGAGTTGGGTAAAGTGGCTGCAAGGCGCCACTTAGGGCCTTGGAAAATGATGCCTTGAGCAGGGAGGTTCGAGCAACGCGGGAAGCAGGGGGGAACTTTTATTTTTGCGTCAAGGAGAGGAGCTAGTGGTCTGCACATGGACTCTCAATTGGATGAGGATAAAGCTTTGTTTTATTTCTTTTTAATTTCGGCTAGAAGAGTTGGATATATACATGGTTTTATTTTATTTTTAAATGGGAAGATAAGGCTTGATTTTTTCTTTTTTTTTTAAGATTCGGCTATAGGGTGGAGATAAATATTGATTTATTTTATTTAGTTTAAATGGGTGATAAAGAGATTAAATAGGAGATTATTATGGGATTGGATTAAAGGAAAGGTGGTGGCCGGTGTAAGAATGTTTTTATAATGATAGTGTGACGACTTCTAACGACTTAAATTATGTTTATACATATAGTATATGGATCCCGAAAGAGCTGTGGCGGATGATGTAAAAAGTAACGCGCTGACTCCCGCAGAAGGGACTGTCTCGAATGAGAATGAGAATAGACCCACTACGGTGAGTCAAGGAGGAGGAGAAGAGGCTAGAGAAGCCTTCCTCCATATGATGAATACGTGGTATACGAATTTCATTCGTATGAACCCAAATGCACAACACCCTCCACCCCTGCATGTTCCAATACCTATCCCTGCAGCCCCTCAAGTAGTAGAGGTGGTAAGAGGAGACAAACCTCCAGTTGATAGGATCAAGAAACATGGGGCAGAAGAATTCCGGGCTAGAAAAGATGATGATCCGGAAAAGGCTGAGTTCTGGATAGAAAATACTATCAGGGTATTTAATGAGTTGTCATGCACACCTGAGGAATGCATAAAGTGCGTAGTCTCTCTTTTAACCAATTCTGGTTACGAATGGTGGAACACCTTGGTATCGGTAGTACCAAGAGAGAAGATCACATGGGAATTCTTTCAAGAAGAATTCAAGAAAAAGTATATCAGCCAAAGGTTTGTGGACCAGAAAAGGAAGGAATTCCTAGAACTGAAGCAAGGCAAGATGTCGGTGACTGATTATGAGTGTGAGTTTGTACGACTCAGCAAATACGCTCGAGAATGCGTGTCCACTGAGGCCATCATGAGTAAAATATTTGAAGACGGGTTAAATGTAGACATCAAATTGTTTGTTGTTGTTATAGAACTAAAGGAATTCGTTGTGCTAGTAAAGAGGGCTTGTAAAACCGAAGAAATAGTAAAGGAGAAGAGGAAATCTGAAATGGGGTCTCGTGACTCTAGAAAGAGACAGTGGAATAAGTCATTCCAATCCTCATCCAAGAAGTCAAGAGATTTCGCCACCCGATCGGCTACTTCCACTGGGTTTTCAAGGAAGGACAAGAGTAAGTAGTATTCGGGAAATAAAGCATAGACGACTTCGGTTACTAGTGTGGGGAACATCCGATTGGATATACCCGAGTGCCCACAACGTGGCAGACGTCATCTCGAAGAATGCCGAGCGCATGAAAATGCATGTTTCAGATGTGGTTCTCAGGACCACTACATAAAGGATTGTCCTGAGACGACAAAAGAAGAAAGAATTCAAAACCAGATATCTGGGAGTATGGTCAGAGGAAGACCGCAGAGGAACACATGAAGTGGGGCAAGTGGGAGAGGTAACGCTAGAGAACAGGCTGCGAGACCCGAGGGTAGGGCGCCTGTGAGAACTTATGCCATTCGCGCTCGCAAAGAGGCATCTTCCCTTGATGTTATTACGAGTACCTTTTCTCTTCATGATATTAAAGTTATTGCTTTAATAGATCCCGGACCCACACACTCTTATATTTTCATGAAACTGATATACAATATAAGTATGCCGATAGAGTCTACAGATTTTTTTATTAAATTGTCTAATCCATTGGCAAAAGTGTGTTAGTTGATAAAGTATGCAAAGACTGTCCATTGATGATTAGAGGTCATTATTTTAAAGAAAATCTTATGTTGTTACCATTTGATGAGTTTGATCTCATTCTTGGTATGAACTGGTTGACTGCCCATGATGTAATAGTTAATTGTGGGAAGAAGTACATTGAGATGAGATGTGAGAATGGGGACACTCTCCATGTAGAATCAGATGAACAGGGTAGATCACTGATAATGATTTCTCATATGACGACATAGAGATACATAAGAAAAGTGTATGAGGCATACCCGGCCTTTGTGATGAATGATAGAGATACAGAGTTAAAGATTGAGACAGTACCGATAGTATGTGAGTACTTGAATGTTTTTTCTTAAGGAATTACCAGGACTGCCACCGGTTAGAGAGGTTGAGTTCAATATGGAGCTAGCTCCCGGTACTGTACCAATATCTATTACTCCTTACAGAATGGCTCCAACGGAGTTAAAGAAGCTGAAGTCACAGTTGCAAGAGTTGACAGATAAAGGCTTTGCTAGGTCAAGTTGTTCTCCCTGGGGTGCTCCAGTTTTATTTGTGAAAAAGAAAGATGGCACTATGAGATTGTGCATAGATTACTGTCAGCTTAATAAAGTGACGGTGAAGAACAAGTATCCATTGCCTAGGATCGATGATTTGTTCGTTCAATTGAAAGGAGCCACTGTGTTCTCCAAAATAGACTTGAGATCAGGGTACTATCAGTTAAGAGTAAAGGAATCAGATGTGTCCAAGATAGCTTTTCGAACAAGGTATGGGCATTATGAATTTTTAGTCATGCCCTTTGGTTTGACCAATGCTCCTGCAGTATTCATGGACTTAATGAACCGCAATTTTAGACCATACCTCGACAAGTTTGTAGTCGTTTTCATTGACGACATATTGATTTATTCCTGAGATGAGAATGAGCATGCTGAGCACCTACGGACAGTTTTACAGACTCTTCGAGAAAATCAATTATATGCCAAGTTCAGTAAAAGTGAATTTTGGCTCAAGGAAGTAGGATTTCTGGGACATATTGTCTCGGGAGAAGGAGTTCGAGTAGACCCTAGTAAGATTTTGGCTATTATGGACTGGAAGCCACCGAAGAATATCTCTGAGATTAGAAGTTTTCTAGGCCTAGCCGGCTATTATAGACGATTCGTCAAGGGGTTTTCTATGATTGCAACCCCGATGACTAAATTGTTACAGAAAAATGTGAGTTTGAGTGGACAGAAAGATGCCAAAAAAGTTTCGAGAAACTAAAAGCGATGTTGACAGAAGCTCTAATTTTAGTACAACCTGAGACAGGGAAAGAATTTGTGATTTACAGAGATGCATCCTTAAACGGATTAGCCTGTGTACTTATGCAAGAAGGCAAAGTTATTGCTTATGCCTCTAGACAGTTGAAGCCTCATGAGAAGAATTATCCGACGCATGATTTAGAGTTAGCTACCATAGTCTTCGCATTGAAGATATGGAGACATCATCTATATGGTGAAAGGTGCCGAATTTTTACAGATCACAAAAGTTTGAAGTACTTGATGACGCAATTGAACTTAAGACAAAGGAGATGGTTAGAGTTAATAAAAAATTATGAGTTGTTCATTGACCACTATCCAGGAAAGGCTAATGTAGTCGCCGATGCTTTAAGCAGAAAGTCTCTATTTGCATTAAGGGCAATGAATTCAAGGATGACTTTATCTGACAATGGTTCTATTCTAGCTGAGTTGAGAGCTAGACCAGTATTCATTCAAGAGATCTTTGATGCTCAGAAAGAAGATAACGAGTTGCAAGTCAAGAGAGCTCATTGCGAGTCAGATGTTGAATCTGAATTTCGGATTAATTCTAATGGATACTTGATGTTTAAAGATAGATTTTGTGTACCGAGAAAAGAGGAGCTTATCCAGAGAATCTTACACGAGGCACATAATGGATGTCTATCTGTACATCCTGGTAGTACTAAGATGTATAATGACTTGAAGCAACAGTATTGGTGGCTGAAAATGAAGAAAGATATTTCAGATTTTGTTTCCAAATGCATGATTTGTCAGCAAGTAAAGGTTGAACACCAAGTACCTTCGGGTTTACTTCAACCAATTATGGTACCCGAGTGGAAATGGGACCGTATCACTATGGATTTTGTAACGGGATTACCATTATCACCGAGCAAGAAAGATGCTATATGGTTTGTAGTTGATAGACTCACGAATTCAGCTCATTTCTTACCTGTACGAGTGGATTACTCACTCGACAAGTTGGCAAGTTTATATGTTTCTGAAATAGTAAGGCTTCATGGAGTTCCTTTGTCAATCATATCGGATAGAGACCCGAGATTCACATCTAGATTTTGGAAGAGGTTACAAGAGGCCCTGGGTACGAAGTTGAGCTTTAGTACAGCTTTTCATCCTCAGACCGATGGTCAATCAGAGAGCTTAATTCAAGTACTCGAATATATGCTCAGATGTTGTGTTCTAGAATTCCGAGGCAATTGGGAAAAATTTCTCCCATTGGTAGAATTTATCTATAATAATAGCTTTTAGTCGAGCTTAAAGATGGCGCCTTATGAGGCTCTATATGGGCGTAAGTGCGGAACTCCTTTATGTTGGGCTGAACTCAAAGAAAACCGAATTCACGGGGTTGATTTGGTTAGAGAAGCTGAAGAGAAAGTGAAAGTGATATGAGAATGTTTAAAAGCTGCATCAGACAGACAGAAGTCCTATTCGGACTTAAAGAGAAAAGAGATAGAGTATCAAGTTAGAGATAAGGTTTTCTTGAAAGTGTCACCATGGAGAAAAGTTCTTAGATTTGGCCGGAAAGGCAAGTTGAGTCCATGTTTTATTGGACCGTATGAGATTACCGAGAAAGTTGGGCCGATAGCTTACAGATTGGCTTTGCCATCAGAGTTAGAAAAGATACATGATGTATTTCACGTGTCAATGTTGAGACGCTACCGATCAGATCCTTCACATGTAATTACCCCGTCAGTGATAGAGATTCATCCCGACATGACTTATGGTGAAGAACCAGTGAAGATTTTAGCTTGGGAAGTCAAGCAGCTAAGAAGTAAAAGTATTGCCTTAGTAAACGTATTATGGCAAAGACATGGGATAGAAGAAGCTACATGGGAACCAGAAAAGAGTATGAGAGACTAGTATCCAAACCTTTTTGCTGGTAAGATTTCCGAGGATGAAAATCCTTAAAGGGGGGAGAATTGTAACAGCCCGATTTAGGGCCTAGTCGGAACAGTGGTGCGAGACCACAAATCCGAATTAGTAAAATGAGTTTTTTTTTAATAATTGAAATGTTTGCATGATAGTATGAAAGTTTCATGTGGAAATTTTATGAAAATTTCCATTAAAGGGTCCATTAGGACTAAATTACAAAAGTAGCAAAATATGAGTTTCTAGAAGCTTTTTGTATGAAATAGCCTTAGAATAGTAATTATAAGTCCTTAAATAGAAATTTGCCCAAATTATAATTTTTGGAAAAAATTGGACATGAGTTAGTAATTTGTAAAAATTTTGAGAGAAGGGTATTTTGGTCATTTACCAATTAAATGATTAAAATAGGAAAAAGATGATAAAAATCTCATTTATCTTCTTCCTTGGTGCCGAAAATTTGAAGAACCCCATAGCTAGGGTTTGTTCATCTTTCAAGCTTGCTAGTAAGTTCATCTTAGCCCCATTTTTAACATTCTTCGTATTATGAATTAGCTATTTTTAGCTATAAAATGAGCTAAGATGCATGTTCAAAAATCAACCCATAAATGACATGCTTGTAAAATGATATTTCATGGAAGATTATGAGAGTTTAATGTTAGATAAACATCTTTTCCTTAGTGAATTTCATGAAAAATGATAGTATGGACTAATTTGCAATGATTATGAAAGTTGAATGAGAATCATTTTACGAGCCTAGGGGCAAAAGTGTAAATATGAGAAAGTTTAGGGGCAAAATAGTAATTTTACCAAAGTATGACTTAATAGTCAATTTAGTCAATGTGAGTATTAAATGATCTAATTATTATTATAGATCAAGAAAAACGAAGCCCGGATCGAAACCGAGGCAAGAACAAAGTTGAGGACTAAATTGCATATCTACATACATTTTGTATATTGAGGTGAGTTTGTATGATTTCCAAGTTTTCTGATTTTTATCATTTAATTGCTTAGCACAATGTACAATATTATCATGAAAATGTTTAATGTTATGTTAAATAAAGAAATTAATGAGATTAAGCATGAGAAAGTCTCGATTGAAGTTGAATTACCTAGGATACTCGATCTATCACATGAAATGAGAAAGTCCGTATAAGACCTAGCCGAGGCATGGCATCGGCAATCAAGCAAAGTTATCATGTAAGACCAAGACAAGTCTTGGCATTGAAGAGTTATTATGAGATGAAGACCCATATAAGCCTAAACCTAGGTATGGCATTGGTGAGTCTCCAAGCAAAGATGTCATGTAAGTCCAAGACAAGTCTTGGCATTGAAAAGCTATCAAGAGATAGAGATCCCATGTAAGTCCAAGCCAAGGCATGGCACTGGTGAGTAACAAGGAAGATTTCATGTAAGTCCAAGCCAAGGCTCGGCATTGACCAGTTCATGAGTAAATATACCAAGTAAGACCATGTCAAGACATGGCAATGGTAAGCTCCAAAGGGAACTCCTGAGAAAGACTTCATATAAGTCCATGTCAAGACATGGCCTCGAAACCAAGATGAGAAATTTCATGTAAGATCGTATCTAAGATATGGCCTTGGCATTGAGTTATGTGAGATGAGATTTAGTATCCTCTGTTATTCATAGTAATTTATCAGGCAAAAGTGTAACATCCTGAAATTGTGGGGCTATGCATTTAATGTGTGGTTATGTTTAATGTGAGTGTTAGGGGTCCAGAATGGGCTCAGGGTTAGGCAGAGGCCTTAATCAAAATTTCTGTTTGGACACTCTAGTGGAAAGCCTGGTAAGATAGGGCTTAAAAGATGTTATCTGTGTTTTAAAATATAAATGGGCTTGTGGCCCAGTGGCGAAGTGGCGCCACTTAAAAGCAGGGAAGTGGTGTCAACTGAGGAGGCCCAAATTCAAGTTGCATGAAGCCCAACTATTTTAATTAAAATGGGCATTAGGGTTTTATTCTTCCATTCTCTTCTTTATTTTCGGCATTTAGGGTTTTCATCTTCTCTCTTTTCCTCCTTTTCTGAATAAGAGCCGAAAACTCCGTTAAGCATTCTTTCTTTTCACATTTGTCTGCCATAGCCGAATCTGCCCTAGCCTTGCCGAAATTCTTCTTTTTCCTATACCGTTCCTATCACTTCTTTACGTTTGATATTACTCTTTTCTCTCAATCATCTCCTTCTCAAAAGCCGAAACTTTAGAGATCTCTTGAGATCATCTTTTCTTTTGACCTTCTCAAAAGCCGAAACTTCATAGATCTCTTGAGATCATTTTTTATTTTTGACCTTCTCAAAAGTCGAAAGTTTATAGATCTCTTGAGATCATCTTTTCTTTTTGATCTTCCCAAAAGCCGAAATCTTCTGGGAGTTGCCGAATTCTCTGTAAAGGTAGGTATCGATTTCTTCTGATCTATTCTTTTTCTCTTTCAATTTTTAGAAGACAAAGGCAAAAGGCTAATGGATTGTTGGTTTCTTGTGTTTACGTGTTGGGCGACATTCGGGAATTGAAGTAGATCGCTTAGATCTAAAAGCCGGAACCGCTAGTCTCTAAACCTCATATCTCTCTTTTCAGGATTTCAAGGTAAGGGGTTCTCTTTAAATTCTCGTTAGATTCGCTATCGTAATTGTGATCTTAACCATATGATATGATGGTAGCAACTGATAAGGTCTTTTAATGGAATCAAATGTCGATCAGGCGAAGGAGGGGATTGGATCTGTAAACCCAATCCCTAAGTTTAAGAAACGAGCAGTGTCAGCAGTTCGGGATTGGCCACTGGGTTGTGGACCGGCTTCAGAACAAAACCTTAGACAGTTAGTAGTCGTATCGGCTTCTGATAGTGTCGACATAGAAAGTCTCGTCTTATCTGTAATCAGGTGTGTAGATCTCTAACACACTATTAAATCTGTATGTGTATATATGTGTTGTGGGCTAAGAGCCGGAAAATAGGCTGTGTGAACAGTCGTATTACCCAAAAAGGGTAGGCAAAGGATGTCAGGTACGTAATCATAGAAATCTCTCTATGTGTATTGATATATGCGATAAACTGAAATCTCTTAGATAATACATTGTTTGATTCTGCATGTATGTATGCATGGGATGGGATTGATATGATGAAGGGGAAGAAGGTAGCATAGCGATCGGTGGCTTTGCCACATAGGTCACATAGTGATCGGTCTTTATGACAGGCAGCTCAGCTGTCGAAATGCTACGATGTATTATTAAGGTCGCATGGTGATCGGTGGCTTTGCCACATAGGTCACACAGTGATCGGTCTTTAAGACAGGCAGCACAACTATCGATATGGTGTGTAGCGGTTGGCGGGTTGATTGTAGAAATCCCCAAGGTGTGATGGTTGGTACGGGTTGGTGTGTAGAGGATGGAATTCTAGGATGGGCTGGGCCATTCATCATTTATTATTTATCATGTAATCCTGATTGTTGCCTTTATGTTTGGGCCAGGGCTCATAATGTGTTTGTGAGCCCAAGCCTTTTATGTGTTTTCGGGATTTGCATACTGAGTCTTGGTGACTCACCCTTTATTTTCCATAACTCTTTCAGATGAGCAGTAGATCGTGGACATGGGAGCCGAGACGGACTCGAGAGGCTATCAAGTTTTTTTTTTATGGATTATTTCGGCTTTTCTTTAAGTTTTAATTTTTGGAATATTTATGTAATAAGGCCCCATAGTTTATACTTCACTACTTAGTATTAATATTTGCAACTTATGAGATTTTGTCAAAAGGTTTAATTATATGAAATAATAATAATAAAAGGGTTTTTTTTCAAATGTCACTTATTTATTCAAATATTGTCTAATTAACTTGCGATTTCCAAAACCAACAAAGCAAAAGTTTTCAATGTACAACCCGTAGCATACTAGATTTGGTCGAAACGTATGGGCCGGGTTTGGGGTGTTACAAAAAGAGTAAAGATTAAATGAGAAAGTCAGAAAGTTTAGTAAGTAAAGCTATTATCAAGTTATGTTAGTTAAAGTTAACTAAGAGTGTTATTCTTTTTATGAATGATGAAGTTGAGATTATGCTTATCATAGCAAAGTATGCTGATTTACGTGAACAAGTGATACAGGTACCTTGTTTATCGTACAAGCATGAGAATAGTAAGTACCATGAGATATGTAAGAATCAGTAAGAGTAAGTAAGTTTATATACTCGAGATTTATAATGCCATTGTTTATGATGAATGGTTAATGTTAACCAAATATATTGCTATGAGTATTATATACAAACCTACTAAGCTAAATGCTTACGTCTTTAATTCTTTCTTTCCATGTAGTCTCGCCAAGCTAATCTCGTGGATCATCGTCATTGGAGCTCGGAGCACACTATCAATCGATATTTTGGTATAGCCAAGTGTTTATATTAAGTATGGCATGTATAGGAAACATTTCATTTTGAGCTATGTTTTAAAATTAGCCAAAGTGTTGGCTATCAAGCTTAGTATTCTTTTTGTATATGGCCAAAGAGATTGGTCATGAATTATTAAGTATGTATGATTTTATTTATCAATGAAGTATGCATCCTTGTTCAAGTTAGATTTATTAAATTGATTCGTTGGATTGAGCATGAGTTTGGTCTTTATTTTAGCGTGGCAATTGGCTTGGTAAATAACCTCTAAGTGCCCACACGGATGGACACACGGGCGTGTGTCTAGGCTGTGTGCACCCTGCACCTTGGTACCTTAAGTCAGGATAGACCACGGGCTAATCCCACGACCGTTTGTTTAGGTCGTGTGTGATACATGGTTAGAACATGGGCGTGTCCCCAGGTCGTGTGAATAAGGCAGTATATCAAGGTATAGCACACGATTTAAGTCCACGGACGTGTCAAGACCGTGTGAAGCTAGTCAGTGTCGACCACGGTTGGGAGACATGGGCGTGTCTTAGGGGTACACGGGCGTGCCCCAAGCCATATGTAACATCCCAAAATAGGGCCTGAACGGAACAGTGGTTGCGAAACCATGAATCCGAGATAGAAAAGTTTATTACGATTAGTTATTATGATTTATTGAGTGATTAGATGCATGTGTTAGAATATCGATAGAAAATTTCATGAATTGCGTGTCTAATTTGCCTAGTAGGACTTAATTGCAAAAGTTGATAAATATGAGTTTTAGGTGTTAAAGGATTTAATTGAAGAGCATAATTGAAGTAGAGGTCTTTAAATGGTAATTATACCATTAGGTTTTCATGGACAAAAATGGACATATATAGGTAGAAAGAACCAAAGTTTTTAATGAAGGGTAATTTAGTCATTTGGTAATAAAAAGAAATTAAAAGGGAAAAAGATGGCAAAATGTGCTCATCTTCTTCATTAGGCCGAATTCTCAAGGGTTCACCATAGCTAGGGTTTGATTCAAGCTTCCAAGCTCCATAGTAAGTGATTCCAAGCCCCATTTTTAATGTTCGTTACATTTCTGAAGCCCCGGTAGCTCGGTTTAGCTTATTCTATCAATAATTCATGCTAGGTTTCATATTTGGAAAAATACCCATATGTGAAATGTGTTTATTTTGATGTTTTATGATAGAATATGAAGTCTGAAATTATGTTAAACAACTTTTGGTAAGTGATTTTAAGTGAAAACGAGTAAAACGGCTTAATCGGTAAAAATACCTAATGTTCATAAGTATATGTTAGAGTGAGAATTTGATGTTGTCATAGAAGGGAAAAATGAGCATCATGTCATAAAACATAAGAATAAGGGATAAAGTTTAATTTCCGAGCTTTGGGGCAAATGTGTAAATATGTAAAAGTTTAGGGGCAAAATTATAATTTTTCTAAAGTTAGAGTTAAGGGCTGTTTTAATAAATGTGAGTATTAAATAAGCTAAATTTGCTATTATAGATCAAGAGGAACAAAATTTGGAGTTAGATCGGGGAAAGAAAAAGATAGTGGACTAAATCGATATAGTTTATCGTATTTTGTTTCGAGGTAAGTTTGCGGTAAATAAATGCAATATTCTATTATTTTACATTTAATACTATTAAATTCCAGCATTTACATATTTATTCTATAAATTTATCATTTAAAGACTCAAGTATGAATTGACGGAAAAGCTATCTCAGAAAGTTCCGATTGAATCTTAGGAATGTGTAGGATACAAATGTCATGACATTAGGGTTTAAGAAAATCATGTAAGACCATGTCAAGACATGGCATTGATAAGTTTCTATAAGGCAAAGGACCCATGTAAGACCATGCCAAGGCATGGCACTGGTGAGTTTATAAGGCAAAGGTCCCATGTAAGACCATGCCAAGGCATGGCATTGGTGAGTTCATAAGGCAAGGATACCACGTAAGACCATGTCAAGACATGGCAATGGTTAAGTTTCATAAGGAAAGGTACCTGCGTATCCTTAGTATTCCAAGTGGTTCAACGGGAAAATTTAAAGAGTATACCAAAGGAAAGGTAAGACAAGTTCAAGCTAAAAAGGTACAGGTAAGAATTTAAGACCTAAGTATATTAAATTAAAGGCTTAAATAATATTGGTAAAGAAAGATTAAGATAATTCATTAAGAATGTTGTTATTTATTTAAGCTTTATGCTTACTCCCATTCCTTTTTCTTTTTCTTTTTATAGTATTACAAGCCAACTCGGGGATCGCAAGGCGTCGGAGTTTGTTACACAGTATCAAAGGATTATATTAGTATTTTGTGACTTGAACGTTTTAAGTTATGGCATGTATAGGGACTTAGCCATTTTGTGTGTATGTCCTTATGATATGCCTTAATATTGGCTTGTAAATGCTTGATAATGATTAGCCATTAATATGGTTAATTAAGAACATGTTTTGGATGTTATGTATGTCTAGATGATAGTTTTTACAAAGAAATTACGAAAGAGTAAAAAAATATGCAGGGGAACAGTTTTGGACAGCAAATGTGACGTGATTTTGAATAATCACTAAAAATAGTATAAATGGAACTACGGTGTGAATGAGATTAAAATTAAATCTTATTGAGTCTATTTTTATATGAAGGAAACGGTGTAGGCAAAAGAGTTGTATATTATGAGATAATTGATTTTTTGTGGAGAGGGGTCAGAACTGTCGAACTGTGTAACAGGGGAGACTTTAACTAATAAAATGTACAAATTGGCCTCACCAAAAATTATGGAAAATTTATAGTAAGAAGATATATGAGTCTACTTTCAGGGAAAATTTATGGATCTAAATTTTGAGTTTCGTAACTCGAGTTATAGCCAATTTAGTGAACATGATCCAGATGGACAGTTTCAATTTTTATGCCCCGAACTAGTAAGTTAAGTCTAGTAATGCCTTGCTCTCGACTCCGGCAATGGTCTCGGGTAAGGGGTGTTACATTTGTTGGTATCAGAGTAAGATTTTAGTCGGTTCTCGGAATATTCAGTATGACTAAGTGTCTATCTATACATGCCATACTTATATTTTGATAGTGTGACGACTCTTGACGATTTTAAAATGTTTTTCTTTTATTGTTATGGATCCCGAACGAGCTGGTGCAGATGATGTAGAGAGTAATGCGCCCACTCCTGCTGAAGGGACGGTGCCACCAGATAGTAGTGAAAGGCCCGTTACAGTTAGTTAGGGAGGAGGGGCTCGAGAAGCCTTCTTCCAAGCTATGACTGAATGGTTTGTTGAGTTCGTTCGTACGAACCCGGCTGTTAGACCTCCACCCCCTCATGATCCTCAGACCACCCATGTAGCTTCCCTAGTTACAGATGCAGTTAGAAGAGAGAAGCCACCTATTGACAAGATTAGAAAACAAGGGGCCGAAGAGTTTCGGGCTACCAAAGATGATGATGCAGAGAAAGCTGAATTTTGGCTCGAGAACACTATCAGAGTCTTTGATGAGTTATCCTGCACACCAGAAGAATGTATTAAATGTGTAGTGTCACTTCTTAGAGATTCGGTCTACCAGTGGTGGAAGACACTTGTGTCAGTAGTACCTAAAGAAGGAGTTACTTGGGATTTCTTTCAGGAGGAGTTCCGTAAGAAGTACATCAGTCAGAGGTTTATTGACCAGAAAAGAAAAAGAGTTCCTTGAATTAAAACAGGGTAAGATGATTGTGACTGAGTATGAACGTGAATTTATCCGACTCAGCAATTATGCTCGAGAGTGTGTGTCTACAGAGGCTATCATGTGTAAAAGATTTGAAGATGGGCTCAATGATGATATTCGACTGTCAGTTGGTGTTCTAGAGATAAAGGAGTTTGTTGTTTTAGTTGACCGAGCCTGTAAGGCAGAGGAGTTGTTAAAAAGAAAGGGTAAAGCTGAAATCGAGGTGCAAGATACGAAGAAAAGACAGATGAGCAAGTCGTTTCAGTCTACATCCAAGAGGCTTACAGAGTTTTCTATGAGATCTAATTTTTCAGCCGGGTACTCTAGCCGAAAAAGAGTTAGAAGATTTTTGGATCCAAAAGCTCAAACCACTTTGATTGCGAGTGTTGGCAGTATTCAGCCTGATAGACCCGAGTGTCCTCAATGTGGTCGACGTTATCCAGGTCCATGTCGAGCAACTGAGATTGGCTATTTCTGATATGGTGCACCGGATCATTTCATTCGGGAGTGTCTCGAAATGGTTAAAAGAGAAGTAATATCGAGTGCAAGATCAGACAATGTCCCCGTTAGAGGCAGATCTCAGATAAGTCCCGGAGTAGGGGCAGGTAGAGGTACATTTAGAGATACAGCAACGAAATCAGATGTTAGAGCACTCGCAAGGACTTATGCTATCCGTGTAACACCCCAAACCCGGTCAACACACCACGACCGAATCTGGCATGTTACGGAGTGAAAACAGTTTGAAATCACAAGTGTGTGTCGGGAAATTTTCCAAGAAATTCTTTGGTCGTTTAAGAAAAAGTGTTAAAGTGATGTTGAAATCGTGTAAAGGTTGTTTTAAACCTATGCTAGAAAAATTCACTTGATACTACAAAGTTTAGAAAACATTTAATATTTATTAAAACTGAGTGTGACAAGTATAATCAAGTTAGAAACCGTTTGCTTTTGAAGTTGTTTAAAAATTTAAGTTATACAAGCGTTCAACTGCCGAGATGCATAAGATGGAATAGGATTGATTTCGGCAAGGGAGAGTGGATGGAGTTTTGGCTATGATCAAAATAAGAAGAAGAAAAAGTGAGCAAAAGATGGATTCGGCAAGGAGCAGGTTCGGCTAACAATGAATGACCAAAAAGATAAAGAAAGGAAGTGTGAGCATTGAGTTTCGGCACTTTGGCAAAACTTGAAAAAGGGGCAATTCGACCAGCAGTTAGAGTTGCCAAAAAGAGAAGAAAAGAAAAGTACTTTGATGTTTCGGTTTTTAGCACAAGATGCGAAAAGAAGAAAAACCCTATAAGCTAGCCGAAACACTCCCTATGCCACCATAGACATTCGGCCACTACCTAAAGGTTCCCCAAACCGACTACACTTCCTCCCCCCTAGAGTTCAAATTCGGCCAACCTCCTCAAAGCTCTCCCATCCACTCACTCAAACAAATTTGAATGAGTCAACTCCAAATTTTCCTCCCTTCCATCCATTTCAAAAGAGTCCAACCTGAGCACCCCTCTTCCTGCTTGTGGCGTCAAAAAGAAATAGCAAAGGAGAGGTTTCTGTAGCTCGAACCCAAGCTCTCTTCCCTTGCTTGTGGCGTCATCTCCTTGGTGCCTAAGTGGCGCCTCCTTGCCACTTTCCCACTTCCTTCCTTGTGTCACAAACCTCCAATTAATTCTTTTATCCCCTGTTTCCCCTAACTCCCTCTTCTTAAGCACCAGAACCAAAATTGTTATTCCTAACTCAGTCCTACCCTAGGTTATAACTAGGCCCCAAAACATGTTAAACAAACACAACAGACAAACCATCACATGCAAACGCATGCAAAATGCAGAGACCCCTATTTAAGGATGTTATAGCTCTACCCCCTTAAAAATAATTTCGGCTTCGAAATTACCTGGTCAGAAGAGTTGAGGGTATTGCTGCCGCATCGCCTCCTCTGGTTCCCACATGGCCTCTTCCGTCCCATGATTCTGCCATAATACCTCCACCAAGGGAACTGACTTCCGTCGCAGAACCTTGACGTCCCGATCCAAGATCCGTACCGGCTCCTCCTCGAAAGATAAATCAGGGCTCACCTCTATCTCCTCAACTGGTACCAAATGTGACGGATCTGATCGATAGCGCCTAAGCATTGAAACATGAAAGACGTCATGAATCTGACTCAATTCTGCTGGCAGCTCAAGCTGATAAGCTACCGGTCCCACTCGCTTCAACACCGTATACGGCCCGATAAATCTAGGGCTTAGCTTGCCCTTCCGACGAAATCTCAACACTTTCTTCCAGGGCGATACCTTCAGAAAGACCTTATCACCCACTGCAAACTCAATATCCCTGCGCTTAAGATCGGCGTAAGATTTCTGCCTATCCGATACTTCCTTAAGTCGAGCCCGAATTACCTTAACCTTATCCTCTATTTCTGCTACCAACTCTGGACCCAACAACCGTCGTTCCCCCAGTTCAGTCCAACACGTAGGAGTACGACATTTCCGCCCATAGAGCGCCTCATATGGTGCCATCCGAATACTCGCTTGATAACTATTATTATAAGCGAACCCTGCCAATGGGAGTTATTCCTCCCAACTACCACTGAAATCCAGAACACAGCCCCTTAACATATCCTCTAGAATCTGGATTACCCTCTCAGACTGTCCGTCAGATTGCGGATGAAAAGCCGTGCTGAAATCCAACTTCGTACCCAACACCTGATGCAAAGCCTTCCAAAACCTCGACGTGAACCTGGGATCCCTATCTGAGATAATTGACACTGGCACTCCATGCAACCTTACTATCTCTGCCACATACAACTTGGCTAATTTCTGGAGTGAATAATCAACCCTTACCGGTATGAAATGAGCCGATTTAGTCAGACGGTCCACTATTACCCATACTGAGTCTTTCTTACTAGGAGTAAAAGGAAGCCCACCGACGAAATCCATCGTAATCCTTTGCCACTTCCACTGTGGGATCTTTACCGGCTGCAACAGTCCTGACGGCAACTGATGCTCAGCTTTGACCTGCTGGCATGTCAGACAGTTGCCCACAAACTCTGTTACTTCCTGCTTAAGACCTGGCCACCAAAACTGCTCCCTCAAATCACGATACATCTTACTGCCTCCAGGATGCATAGCATACGGGCTACTATGAGCTTCCTGAAGAATCCGCTGTCTCAACTCCACATCCTTAGGCATGCATACTTTCCCCTGAAAACACAGTATTCCATCACTGCCCAAGCTGTAACCTTCGGATTCACCATTCTGCACTTGTAACCTTTGAGCACTCAAAACCTCATCTGTCAGCTGTTTCTCCTTAACCTGATCAATCCAAGACGGCTTTACTTGCAATTCTGCCAAAAGACTCCCATCATCAGAAAGACTAAGGTGAGCAAACATCGCTCGCAAGTCCGCTACCACCTTACGGCTCAACGCATCAGCTACTACGTTAGCCTTACTCGGATGGTACTCAATCGAGCAGTCCTAATCTTTCAACAGCTCAATCCATCTGCGCTGTCTCAAGTTCAAATCCTTCTGAGTCAAAAGATACTTCAGACTCTTGTGATCCGTGTAGACTATCGACTTCTCCCCATACAAGTAATGCCTCCAAATCTTCAAGGCGAAAACCACTGCAGCTAACTCTAAGTCATGGGTCGGATAGTTACCTTCATGAGACCTCAACTGCCGAGATGCATAAGCGACTAACTTGTTAAAACTTTCTTGCTGTTTCTCAGTCCACACAAACGGAACCCCTTTTCTCAACAGCTTAGTCAATGGCGCTGCGGTTAAAGAAAAACCCTCCATGAACCTTCTGTAGTATCCCGCCAAACCCAAAACTCTGAATCTCTGCAATCGACTTAGGTGGTTTCCAATCCAACACCGCCTTAATCTTTCAAGGATCCACCCTAATTCCTTCAGCGGATACAACATGACCCAAAAAAGTTACCTCCTTAAGCCAGAACTCGCACTTACTAAACTTGGCAAATAACCGCTTCTCCCTCAGAACTTGTAGAACCACTCGAAGATGCGCGTCGTGCTCCTCCTCAGATTTCGAGTACACCAAAATTTCATCTATAAACACTACGACGAACCGATCCAAATACGGTTGAAATACCCGATTCATCATGTCCATGAACGCTGCCGGTGCATTGGTCAAACCGAAAGGCATTACCAGAAACTCGTAGTGCCCATACCGAGTACGAAATGCCGTCTTATGAATATCAGCCTCCTTCACCTTGAGCTGATGGTACCCCGACCTAAGGTCAATCTTAGAGAAAAGCGATGCACCTTTAAGTTGATCAAACAAGTCATCAATCCTGGGCAACGGATACTTGTTTTTGATCGTCAACTTATTTAGCTGGCGGTAGTCTATACACATCCGCATTGTACCATCCTTCTTCTTAACAAAAAGCACAGGAGCTCTCCAAGGTGATACACTCGGTCGCATGAAACCTCTGTCCAACAACTCCTGAATCTAAGCTTTTAACTCCACTAATTCTTTCGGCCCCATCCTATATGGAGCAATAGATACTGGCACGGTTCCGGGTAACAAGTCTATACCGAACTCAACCTCGCGGTCAGGAGGTAAACCCGGAAGTTCCTCAGGAAATACATCAGCAAATTCCCCCACCGTTCGAACATTCCCTACAACTGCATCCTTAGCTTCCAAAGCACAAACATGCACCATAAATGCTTCACAACCCATCCTAACCATTTTCTCAGCCTTCAGTGCAGAGACAACATTAGATAAGTAATCTCTCCTATTACCTATCATCACCACCTTTTCACCTTCCATGGTCTTTAACACCATGCGTTTAGCTGCACAATCCAAGCTAGCTTGGTACCTTACTAGCTAATCCATCCCGAGAATCAGATCGAACTCCCCAAACGGCAGTTCCATCAAGTCAGCCAAAAACACGACCCCTTGGAGTTCTAGGGGTACATCCTTATACAGTTTACTTACTTCTACAGAGTGACCTAAAGGGCTTAACACTGACATCTTCCTAGAAGTAATCTCAGAATCTAAGTTCATGGTTTCCACTATGCTACTAGCAACATACGAGTGCGTCGAACCAACATTAATTAAAGCATTATAAGGTACTCCAAAAATTAAGAACGTACCGGTTATGGCGTCCGGCGCGTCTCCCTTCTCTCGACGCCTTGCTGCATAGACTAAACCAGGCTGTCTCGCCTCCGTACCACCTGCACCTCTGCCCGGTGCTCCACGGCCTCTACCAAAGCCATTACCTCCCCTACCTGAACCTCGGCCCCTATGTGGCTGCTGATTATCCTTCCTGAACTGTGCGCGATTTTGATCCTCAGACTGCAGCCTAACTGATCTCTGTGGACAATCCCTGACTCGATGCCCCATCGAGCCACACTCAAAGCATCCCTTGTTACCAGTCCAACATTCCCCCGTGTGGACTTTCCACACCGAGCACATCGTGGCGGCCACTGAGTGTTAGCAGCAGCAGGCCTAGCAGCTTGATTCAGCCCACTATACCTCACCCTTTTCTGCTGATTCCCAGAAAACCCAGATGATCCAGAACTCATTTTGTTCCAACCCCTATCCAGATTCCGCCTTACAGACTGTTTTACCCCTTCGGCAACCTTAGATTTCTCCACTAGAACGGCAAACTCTCGTTCCTGCTGTGGGGCAATTATCATCCGCAGCTCGTCTATCAGTCCATCCTCAAATCTGACACAGCGCTCATGCTCTGTGCCCACAATACCCCGAGCATACCTACTCAACCGAAGGAATTCCGCCTCATATTCTGCTACAGTTCTATTGCCCTGAACCAAGTTCAAGAAAGCTCTACGCTGCGCATCAACATAACTAGCCCCTATGTATTTCCTCTGATAGGCTGTTCTAAAGAATTCCCAAGTGAGATCGTCCGCAATTGCTCTGTCCCTAACTGTGAGCCACCACTGATATGACTCATCTCGCAGCAGAGATACTATGCCCTTCAACTTTTCTTCAACTGAAAAATCCAGGTCATCCATGATGCGTTTTGTTGCCTCTAACCAGTATTCTGCTGTACTAGGTGCCACACCAGACACACCTCTAAATACCTCCGCACCATTAGCTTTGAGTCGCTCGCTCACAGATTTCCGAACTCCTGTTCCAACGCCTGCGCTCGCAACCCTTTCTAGCACCCGTAGCACCACCTGTGACACTGCATCATTACCACCCGTCTGATCCTGATGTTCCGCGCCCACAACTGGTGGCGGTGGTACCTCATTTTCCAATCCATGACCAGACCCTACCGGTTCCGAGACCGTCATCCTACCCCTACCTCGTCCACGAATATTTCGCCCACGTCCACGTGCACTTATGACTACCGATATATGAGCTGATTAAAAGTTTTATGGGTTAGACTTTTATTCCACTGTCTATTAAAACACAGTTTTATGAAAAGTTTTAATAAGGGATTGTTTTCGCGTGTACACATCATCCTATAGTTCATGTCTCTACAGTAGTTCCTACTACTTTTCAATCATGCCATAACCATCGCAATCATATCACTAAAAGCAATAGTTTGGGGTACTTACCTGGGCGGATTGGAGCCGGAGACTCGGTGCCATGCTTTCCAGACCATACTTTTCCCATAAAAAGCCTTTCATACTCCTTTTTAAAACATTTTTAGGCCTCGAGCCCACAGCCGAGCTGTTGAGCCTGGCTCTGATACCACAATTGTAACAACCCAAACCCGGTCAACACACCACGACCGAATCTGGCATGTTACGGAGTGAAAACAGTTTGAAATCACAAGTGTGTGTCGGGAAATTTTCCAAGAAATTCTTTGGTCTTTTAAGAAAAAGTGTTAAAGTGATGTTGAAATCGTGTAAAGGTTGTTTTAAACCTATGCTAGAAAAATTCACTTGATACTAGAAAACATTTAATATTTATTAAAACTGAGTGTGACTAGTATAATCAAGTTAGAAACCGTTTGCTTTTGAAGTTGTATAAAAATGTAAGTTATACAAGCGTTCAAGTTACCCTATTATCTGGTGAACTTTGTTGCCCGATGGCAACATTTTTAAAACCCGAAAGTGTTATAGTTTTGAGAACATTGCTTTTTACCGGTTAATTTAACAAGTCTATAAATCCAATATATGCATAATATAATCAAAGTAAAAGCAAGTAGTTAAAACCCCAAATAATACTAACGACCTTATTACAAACCCCAAAACCAAATTAAAAGAAAGCTAATAAAAACGAAATAGCAATTTAAAGTCCGAAACCGAACTAAGATGCATGGCCACCTCGAGTCCTCCTCGGCTCCATATCCGCGATCTATGCCTCATCTGCAAAATGTAAGGGAAGGGGTGAGTCACCAAGACTCAGTGTATAAATCCCCAACCTGATAATTCAAGCACTTACACAGATCATCAGTAAAACATGCAGATTATGCAACCCATAACCTAGCCATCCAATCTCCTTTAACTACCCCGTGTGGTCAAAACCACTGGTGGTCAAAACCACTGGTAACCGAAGTCACAAATATATATCATTGTGGTTAAAACCACTAGTGACCGCAGTCACAAATCAAGTGATGGGGCCCACCCATCGTGTGGTCAAAACCACTGATGACAATCCCGTAATAATCATGTGGGGCCAACCCACTGTGGTACCAGACCACTGGGACGAGTCACAATATCCATATGTGGTCAAAACCACTGGTGACCGTAGTCACAAATATCAATAGTGTGGTCAAAACCACTGGTGACAGTCCAAAACGAATCATCCCCCTCCTCTCATCAATCCCATCATCATCATGCTCATATCATATGTGTCATAATATCATGTATCATGCATTTAAGGCATAGCATAGCATTTAACAAGTCATGATGATGTATAGCAAAAATCACATAACAGGGGACTTACCCGGAATCCAAGCTCATGCCCACAAGGCAAGTCACTAATACCAATGGTTATACAGTAACATAATAAGCATCGTTATACTAATAAAGTGTGTAAGCGATACACACCTGACTAAGCGTAGGTCTAAGCAAAAATCCCGAAGCTACTCGAATCTAGCGAAATCCCGAAGCGTTGTTCCCTTTTCCTACAATCGGCCAACATCATATTTTTAGATCTAAAGTCTTTCGGCATAACCACAAAATCCCGAAGGATATGTCGCCCAAATGTAGCACTCACCTTAAGCCGATTTGGTTACCAACCAAATCCCGAAACTATGTGATGCTCCCCTTTGCAATCGGCTAAACCTTAATATACACAAATGGTTTAGCCTTCGGCTTTTGAACGATTACGAAAGGGGTCTTGAAATGATAACACCCTTACCTAGATCGACCACCAAATCCCGAAGGCTCACTGTATTCGGCTATAGCCCTCCCTACAATCGGTTTTAACATTCCATTTAGAGACCAGAGGCCATTCGGCCACAACATAAAACCCGAGACCACATGAGTTAGTCGTCCCTTACCTTAATGACAAGTTCGGCTACCAAGCACCAACATTCGGCACCCCTAAGTGATGTTAAGGGTTTCGGCTATTCCACTAAACGAAGAGATCTCAATCTACAACGAATGGAAAATAAAAGAAACATGATAACAGAGATTTCGGCTTTACCCAAAGCAACTGAGAAAGAGAAAATAAAGAATCTATACTCACCAGGAGGATTCGGCTATGAGTCCAACAGAGAAGAAAAGAAGAATGAAACGTAAATGAAGAAGTATGATGACGCCGAATGGTAGAAAAGAAGAAGGTTGAGTATTTCGGCACAAGAGGATTAAAAGAAAACGCAAGAGAAGGGGCCAATGAGCAAAGTATTCGGCCAAACACTGATAGAAGAGAAAAGAGAAGACTCCCACGGTTTCGACTTTTCAAACAAGGAAAAGATGAAAGAAGATGGAATAGGATTGATTTCGGCAAGGGAGAGTGGACGGAGTTTTGGCTATGATCAAAATAAGAAGAAGAAAAAGTGAGCAAAAGATGGATTCGGCAAGGAGCAGGTTCGACTAACAATGAATGACCAAAAAGATAAAGAAAGGAAGTGTGAGCATTGAGTTTAGGCACTTTGGCAAAACTTGAAAAAGGGGCAATTCGACCAGCAATTAGAGTTGCCAAAAAGAGAAGAAAAGAAAAGTACTTTGGTGTTTCGGTTTTTAGCACAAGATGCGAAAAGAAGAAAATCCCTATAAGCTAGCCGAAACACTCCCTATGCCACCATAGACATTCGGCCACTACCTAAAGGTTCCCCAAACCGACTACACTTCGTCCCCCCTAGAGTTCAAATTCGGCCAACCTTCTCAAAGCTCTCCCATCCACTCATTCAAACAAATTTGAATGAGTCAACTTCAAATTTTCCTCCCTTCCATCCATTTCAAAGGAGTCCCACCTGAGCACCCCTCTTCCTGCTTGTGGCGTCAAAAATAAATAGCAAAGGAGAGGTTTCTGCAGCTCGAACCCAAGCTCTCTTCCCTTGCTTGTGGCGTCATCTCCTTGGTGCC
The DNA here is from genome assembly GCA_005393395.2 of Gossypium australe. NCBI lineage: Eukaryota > Viridiplantae > Streptophyta > Magnoliopsida > Malvales > Malvaceae > Gossypium > Gossypium australe. Next base: position 124,163,135 of record CM016619.1, read on the forward strand.
TAAGTGGCGCCTCCTTGCCACTTTTCCACTTGCTTCCTTGTGTCACAAACCTCCAATTAATTCTTTTAACCCCTGTTTCCCCTAACTCCCTCTTCTTAAGAACCAGAACCAAAATTCTTAGTCCTAACTCAGGCCTACCCTAGGTTATAACTAGGCCCCAAAACATGTTAAACAAACACAACAGACACACCATCACATGCAAATGCATGCAAAATGCAGAGACCCCGATTTAAGGATGTTACAATCCGTGCTCGTGAAGAGGCATCCTCCCCCAACATAATTACGGGTACATTTTCTCTTCATGATGTTACTGTTATTGCTTTGATTGATCTGGGTTCAACCCATTCCTATGTTTGTATGAAATTGATGCCTAGTATGAACATGCCCATAGAGTTTACGAAATTTGTGATTAAAGTATCGAATCCATTAGGTCAGTATGTGTTAGTAAACAAAGTATGTAGAAATTTCCCTTTGATGATTAGAGGTTACTGTGTTCTGGCCGATCTCATGCTATTGCCGTTTGATGAGTTTGATGTGATTCTTGGTATGGATTGGTTAACTGCACATGATGTGATAGTGAAATGTGGAAAGAAATTCATTGAGTTGAAATGTGAAAATGGTGAGATACTTCGGGTTAATTCAGATGAGTCAGGTAGTTCAATTTCCATGATTTCTGTTATGTTTGCTCAGAAATGTTTGAGGAAATGATGTGAAGCTTATATTGCTTTTGTGTTGAATGCTAAAGATCCAAAGTTGAAATTGAATCAGTGCCTGTGGTAAATGAGTTTCTTGATGTGTTCCCAGAAGAACTACCAGGTTTGCCTCCTATCAGAGCAGTTGATTTTGGTATTGAATTGATTCCAGGTACCACATCTATTTCTATTGCTCCTTATAGATGGCTTCGATAGAATTGAAAGAATTGAAAGCTCAGCTACAGGAATTAACTGATAAAGGCTTTGTAAGACCTAGTTATTCACCATGGGGCGCGCCAGTGTTATTTGTGAAAAAGAAGGACGGTTCCATGAAATTGTGCATAAACTATCGGTAGCTTAACAAGGTAACCATCAAGAAAAAATATCCATTGCCTAGAATAGATGATTTGTTTGATCAATCGAAAGGAGCCATAGTATTCTCTAAGATAGATTTGAGATCCAGATACTATCAGTTGCGAGTTAAAGAGTCAGATGTTGCGAAAACTGCTTTTCGAACTATGTATGGTCACTATGAGTTTCTTGTGATGCCATTTGGCTTAACCAATGCTCCTGCCGTTTTTATGGATTTAATGAACCGAATTTTTAGACCTTATTTGGACAAGTTTGTAGTTGTGTTCATTGATGACATCTTAATTTATTCTCATGATGAGACTAAGCATGCAAAACATTTGAGAATAGTTTTACAGATTTTGAGAGATAATCAGCTTTATGCCAAGTTTAGTAAAAGTGAGTTCTGGTTACGAGAAGTTCGTTTTCTTGGACATATTGTCTCAGGTGAAGGAATTAAAGTTGATCCGAGTAAGATTTCAGCCATTGTTGGTTGGAAGCCTCCCAGGAATGTATCAGAAGTCAAAAGTTTTCTTGGTCTTACCGGTTATTATAGACGATTTGTAGAGGGATTTTCCACGATAGCTACTCCATTGACAAGATTGCTACAGAAAGATGTCAAGTTTTAATGGACTGAGAAGTGCCAGCAGAGTTTCGACAAGTTAAAGGCGTTGTTGACTGAAGCTCCTGTTTTAGTACAACCAGAACCGGGTAAAGAGTTTGTGATTTACAGTGATGCATCCTTGAATGGACTAGGCAGTGTACTTATGCAGGAAGGGTAGGTAATTGCTTATGCCTCTAGACAGTTAAAGCCACATGAGAAAAATTATTCGGCACATGATTTAGAGCTAGCTGCTATTGTATTTGCATTAAAAATTTGGAGACATCACTTGTATGGTGAGAAATGTCGAATATTCACTGATCATAAAAGTTTGAAATACTTGATGACTCAGAAAGATCTGAACTTGAGGCAAAGAAGATGGCTAGAGTTGATTAAAGATTATGAGCTAGTGATCGATTATCACCCGGGTAAGGCAAACGTTGTTGCTGATGCTTTGAGTAGAAAATCGTTATTTGCATTGAGAGCTTTGCACACTAGTTCGGCCTTATCAGATGATGGTTCTATTTTAGCTGAGTTGAGAGCTAAACCGATACTTCTTGAAGAAATTTGTGAAGCTCAGAAGGATGACAGTGAGTTGCAAGCCAAAAGAGTTTAGTGCGAGTCAGGTGTAGAGTCTAATTTTCAGATTGGTTCTGACAGTTGTTTGATGTTCAGAGATAGAGTATGTGTACCCAAGAATGATGAACTTATTTGGAAAGTCTTACAAGAAGCACATAGCAGTTCTTTGTCTATTCACCCAGGTAGTACAAAGATGTATAATGATTTGAAGAAAATGTATTGGTGGACAGGAATGAAAAGAGATATTTCAGAGTTTGTTTCTAGATGTTTGATCTGTCAGCAGGTAAATGCCGAACATCAGGTACCTTCAGGTTTATTGCAGCCTGTATTATTTCCCGAGTGGAAATGGGATTGAGTTACTATGGATTTTGTGACAGGATTGCCTTTGACACCGAGAAAGAAAGATGCAGTATGGGTTGTGATTGATAAGTTAACGAAGTTGGCTCATTTTATTCCAGTTTGTATGGATTATTCACTTGACAAGTTGGCTGAGTTGTATATTTCAGAGATAGTTAGACTACATGGAGTACCGTTATTTATTATCTCAGATAGAGATTCAAGATTTACTTCACAGTTTCGGAAGAAATTGCAGGAAGCTTTAGGTACAAAGTTGAGTTTTAGTACAGCTTTCCATCCTCAGACTGATTGTCAGTCAGAGAGAGTTATTCAGGTACGTGAAGATATGCTTAGATGTTGTGTATTGGAATTTCAAGGTAGTTGGGAGAAATATTTGCCGTTAATAGAGTTTACCTACAATAATAGTTATCAATCGAGTCTAAAGATGGCACCTTATGAAGCTTTGTATGGACGAAAATGTCGTACACCTTTGTATTGGACAGAGCTTAAGGAAAATTAGATTTACGAGGTTGATCTAGTCAAAGAAATAGAAGAGAAAGTAAAAGTCATCAGAGATTGCTTGAAAGCAGCTTTAGATAGGCAGAAATCCTATGCAGATTTGAAAAGAAAAGAAATTGAATGTCAAGTTGGTGATAGGGTATTCTTGAAAGTATCCCTGTGGATAAAAGTTCTCAGATTTGGCAAGAAAGGCAAATTAAGTCCCCGTTTTGTTGGACCGTTTGAGGTGATCGAGAGAGTTGGGCCATTGGCATATCGGTTAGCTTTGACGACTGAGTTAGAAAAGATTCATAATGTGTTCCATGTGTCTATGCTACATCGTTATCGTTTAGATCCATCGCATATAATTTCGCAGACAGAGGTTGAGATTCAGCCAGATATGACTTACGGTGAAGAACCGGTAAAAATTCTAGCTCGAGAGTTAAGCAATTAAGGAACAAAAGTATTGCACTTGTGAAAATATTATGGAATAGGCATGGGATAGACGAGGCTACATGGGAGCCCGAAGAGACTATGCAAAAATAGTACCCTAATCTCTTCACTGGTAAGATTTTCAGGGACGAAAATCCTTAAAAGGGGGGAGAAATGTAACATCCTGAAATAGGGCCTAAATGGAACAGTGGTTGGGAAACCACGAATCTGAAATAGAAAAGTTTATTATGATTAATTATTATGATTTATTGAGTGATTAGATGCATGTGTTAGAATATCGGTAGAAAATCTCATAAATTGCATGTCTAATTTGCGTATTAGGACTTAATTGCAGAAGTTGATAAATATGAGTTTTAGGTGTTAAAGGATTTAATTGAAGAGCATAATTGAAGTAGAGGTCTTTAAATGGTAATTATACCATTAGGTTTTCATGGACAAAAATGGACATATATAGGTAGAAAGAACTAAAGTTTTTAATGAAGGGTAATTTAGTCATTTGGTAATAAAAAGGAATTAAATGGGAAAAAGATTGTAAAATGTGCTCATCTTCTTCATTAGGCCGAATTTTCAAGGGTTCACCATATCTAGGGTTTGTTTCAAGCTTCCAAGCTCCATAGTAAGTGATTCCAAGCCCCGTTTTTAATATTCTTTACATTTTTAAAGCTCCGGTAGCTCGGTTTAGCTTATTCTATCAATAATTCATGCTAGGGTTCATATTTGGAAAAATACCCATAGGTGAAATGTGTTTATTTTGATGTTTTATGATAGAATATGAAGTATAAAATTATGTTAAACAACTTTTGCTAAGTGATTTTAAGTGAAAATAAGTAAAACGGCTTAATCGGTAAAAATACCTACTGTTCATAAGTATATGTTAGAGTGAGAATTTGATGTTGTCATAGAAGGGAAAAATGATCAGCATGTCATAAATCATAAGAATAAGTGATAAAGTTTAATTTCAGAGATTTGGGGCAAATGTGTAAATATGTAAAAGTTTATGGGTAAAATTGTAATTTTGCCAAAGTTAGAGTTAAGGGCTGTTTTAATAAATGTGAGTATTAAATAAGCTAAATTTGCTATTATAGATCAAGAGGAATGAAATTCGGAGTTAGATTAGGGAAAGAAAAAGATAGTGGACTAAATCGATATAGTTTATCGTATTTTGTTTCGAGGTAAGTTTGCGGTAAATAAATGCAATATTCTATTATTTTACATTTAATACTATTAAATTCCAGCATTTACATATTTATTCTATAAATTTATCATTTAAAGACTCAAGTATGAATTGACGGAAAAGCTATCTCAAAAAGTTCCCGTTGAACCTTAGGAATGTGTAGGATACAAATGTCATGACATTAGGGTTTAAGGAAACCATGTAAGACCAGGTCAAGACATGGCATTGATAAGTTTCTATAAGGAAAAGGTCCCATGTAAGACCATGCCAAGGCATGGCATTGGTGAGATCATAAGGCAAGGATACCACGTAAGACCATGTCAAGACATGGCAATGGTTAAGTTTCGTAAGGAAAGGTACCCGCGTATCCTTAGTATTCCAAGTGGTTCAACGGGAAAATTCAAAGAGTATACCAAAGGAAAGGTAAGACAAGTTCAAGCTAAAAAGGTACAGGTAAGAATTTAAGACCTAAGTATATTAAATTAAAGGCTTAAATAATATTGAAAAAGAAAGATTAAGATAATTCATTAATAATGTTGTTATTTATTTACATGTAAACTTACTAAGCTTTATGCTTACTCCCATTCCTTTTTCTTTTTTTTTATAGTATTACAAGCCAACTCGAGGATCGCAAGGCGTCGGAGTTCGTTACACACTATCAAATGATTATATTGGTATTTTGTGACTTAAACGTTTTAAGTTATGGCATGTATAGGGACTTAGCCATTTTGTGTGTATGTCATTATGATATGCCTTAATATTGGCTTGTAAATGCTTGATAATGATTATCCATTAAAATGGTTAATTAAGAACATATTTTGGATGTTATGTATGTCTAGATGATAGTTTTTACAAAGAAATTATGAAAGAGTAAAAAAAATCTGCAGGGGAATAGTTTTGGACAGCAATTGTGACGCGAATTTGAAAAATCACTAAAAATAGTATAAATGGAATTATGGTGTGAATGAGATATATCATTAAATCTTATTGAGTCTATTTTATATGAAGGAAACGGTGTAGGCAAAAGAGTTGTATATTATGAGATAATTGATTTTTTGTGTAGAGGGGTCAGAACTGTCGAACTGTGTAATAGGGGAGACTTTAACTAATAAACTTTACTAATTGGCCACACCAAAAATTATGGACAAATTATAGTAAGAAGATATATGAGTCTAGTTTCAGGGAAAATTTACGGATCTAAATTTCGAGTTTCGTAACTCAATTTATAGTCAATTTAGTGAACATGACGCAGATGGACAGTTTCAATTTTTATGCCCCGAACTAGTAAGTTAAGTCTAGTAATGCCTTGTGCTAGATTCCGGCAATGGTCTCGGATAAGGGGTGTTACACCACATGGGCGTGTGACCCCTGTTTCGAGGAAAAGTTCCCAGCTATGTGTTTATGGCCTCATAGGCCCATGATATGTACGTTTTGACTAAGAAAGAAGAGTTTCTATTTCAGAACAAAATTTCACAGCCCGTAAGTACATGTTTAAGTGAGTTCAAGCATGGTAATGTCTCGTATCCAGTCTTAGCCCCGAACTTGGGTATGGGGTGTTACAAAACATGTTAATCTAATACATATTTTTCATATTTCATCAGCTAACATCACAAAGCTCAAGCATTCATCAATGGCACATTTTAAATTCTTCATCAAATTCCAAAATTAAGGAATGGGTTTTGTAATACTCGAAGCAACAATTACAAAAACATAGAAATTATCAAAAATAAAACAAATTACATACCTTAATCAAGGAACACCAAGGCCGAACCCTATTTTCTTTCTTTTCCTTCTTTTTCTTTCAATTTTGGCAATGGATGATATATTATGGCCATCTTTTTGTTTTATTCTATTTAACTTAACTTATTATTTAATTTACCTAATTAACCTTTGGTTAAAACATATAATATTTCATAATGGTTGGTCATAAATGTCCATTAACCATACTAATGGTTTATTTACTTCATAAGGCCATCTCAATAATAAAGACATAGCACATATGTAATTTTAACACATGGCATGCTAATTTTGCATTTTATGCAATTAAATCCTTATATCAAATTAAGCACACAAACAGATAAATTAAATCACAAAACTTTCACACATGCTTAATCACATATTGAAATCACAAAAAATAATATAAAAATATTTTTTTGACTCAAATTTATGGTCTCGAAATCACTATTCCGACTAGGGTCTAAACCGGACTGTTACACAGAGCTTCCTGTAGCTTACTCCAAAATCGCGATGTAAATTGTGGATTTCTATTTGAAATAATAGAATCTGACACCCCGTCCAATATGATAATCTCAGAGACGTATAACTTAGCTAATCTCTCAAGGGAGTAATCTGTACGTATCTGTAATATCCCGGATTTAGGGGTTATGCATTTAATGTATAACTCAAGTGATAGTAGGTTTGGAGTGTGTTTGGATATATTTTAGGAGTTTTTTGAGAACTTTAGGTGAAGGGGAAAAACTTTGGAAAATATTGGAATTTTAAGTGAAAAGGGGAAACTGGGCAAGGAGGCCTTAAAAGAAATTTTGTGGAGTTTAGGACACAAGAAATCAGTTGGCAAAGTGGCTTGGGGCGCTAAGGTGCAAGGGGGCTTCAGGAGGGAAGAGGGTCGAGTCTTGAGGGCAGCATGGGAGTGTTTTATTTTTGTATTTTGCGTCAAGAAGGGAAGTTGGGCTAAGGAGGCTTTAAGGGAATTTGTAAGGGGAGTTTGACATGAAAGTGAGCTGGGTAAAGTGGCTGCAAGGCGCCACTTAGGGCCTTGGAAAATGACGCCTTGAGCAGGGAGGTTCGAGCAACGCGGGAAGCAGGGGGGAACTTTTATTTTTGCGTCAAGGAGAGGAGCTAGTGGTCTGCACATGGACTCTCAATTGGATGAGGATAAAGCTTTGTTTTATTTCTTTTTAATTTCGGCTAGAAGAGTTGGATATATACATGGTTTTATTTTATTTTTAAATGGGAAGATAAGGCTTGATTTTTTCTTTTTTTTTTAAGATTCGGCTATAGGGTGGAGATAAATATTGATTTATTTTATTTAGTTTAAATGGGTGATAAAGAGATTAAATAGGAGATTATTATGGGATTGGATTAGAGGAAAGGTGGTGGCCGGCCAAGGGGTTCTTTAGGGAGCAAATAAGTGCCGAAATTCTTTTTGTGAAGTGTCCATCTTGCTGCCGAATTTTGAGTGAAGAATTCTCTCTTTTTCTTCCTTTCCATTTGAAGCCGAAAACCTCTTTGTCTCCATTGCCGATTCTCCTCCTATTCTTCTTCATTCCTTCAACCTTGTGGTAGCTTACTTCTTCTCTTTTCTTTCCTTAAGTTATCAAAGCCGAATACCCCTTGTTATTAAGAGTATTAATCGAATCTCAAGTGTTTATTTTCTCTTTCTTGCCGCAAGCCTTTAAAGCCAAGATAGAAAGCCGAAACTTACTCTCTTTTGGGTCTTCACAAGTAACGTGGGGTGGTAAGTGTGTTCTCTCCTTAAACAATTGATTTTGAGTTCTTATATTGGTATGTCGAAACCAAGTATTTGGTCTTGGTTTTTATAACATGGCCGAATGTCATAGTGCCATTAAATATGTTCTTTTGTGTGTGTAGCCAAAAGAAGAAGCATTGAGGAAGTCTCTTGGATTCGATTATCTTAGGTAAGTGTTAGGTACTATTCGGCCAAGGGCCATGATTATGGATTTATGCTTAAAACCGATACTAACAAGTGATTAGTAGGGATTTCAACTATTAAAGGTGCAAGTGTGTGATTTCGGGATTTGGAAGAAATAGGTAAGTGGGTTTGTGCTATTCGGCCATAGGCCGTATTTGGTAATAAGGTTAGCCGATTCTAACTTTGATGATTTAGGACCAAATCGGCATTAAGGAAGGAGGAAAACCACGTTCCAAGATCCGGTTAGATTCGAATAGTTCGGGATTTCGCTAAGTAGTCAGGTGCGTAGTTATCGCACTGTCTCTTGAATGCTTAAATGAATGTTTAAATGTGTTATTATGTATATGTGATATGATGTGAATGGTAGTCGAAATAAGGGCTAAAAGGGTGGATACCCATAGTGGGTAATCGATTAAACAGGTCAGTACTTTATGACAATAAGTTTCCTATGGTATATGTATGAAATTGTGATAGCATGTGATGTATGCTTATTTTAATGATATTTTGGCATGATACATGGGGCTTGGGATGTGACTATCAAAGGAAAGGGTGTACATATTTATGTACGTGTTCTAATGTTAGCCTTGTGCTACATTAGCGCTTGATGGTAGCTATGTGCTTCATCAAGGGAGGTGTTGGCTAGGTGCCCATCTCGGCGGTTGATAGCTGTGTGCATCACCGTGGACTGATTGATATGTGGGATCACTTATGTGATCGGTGGCCTAGCCACGGCCTTGAGTAGCAACTCTGCCAAGGTAGGATATGTGGATCAGTTGGTTGATCGGTGGATTAGCCACGGCCTTGAGCAGCGGGTCTGCTAAGGTAGGTGTAATGGATGGACTTTAGGATGGGTTGGGATGCATCTTTACATGACTGATTATATGGACGGTGTGGATATGGGCCAAGCCCGTATGTGTGGAGACGTGTGAAATAGTTATGCACTGAGTCTGTATGACTCACCCAATTTTTACCAACATCGCAGGCGACATATGATGATCGGACCGGGCTGGAGTGGATACAAAGGTGGCCATGAAGAAGCAGATTTTCATGCAGGAACTGTTTTTACTTATTTACGTATTTTATATTCTCAGTATTTTGGTTAAGTGTTTATTGTAATAAGGCCCATTAAAGTATTTAAGTATACTTATTAAGTATCTTTATTATTTGATTCGTTATTATGTTTAAGTTGGATTGACAATGAAATTATTATTGAAAATGTTGCTATTCTCGGCAACTTATATTTTTTAAAAATATTTATCAAAGTTTTAATTCGTATATTTGGTGACGACATATTTTTACTTAGCATTTTAAATAAACAATGCTTTACAATAAGCACAAATTTTCATGTTTTATTCTAAAGTTAAAATCTTTTCAAACGTTTTCCGCGGTGACACACTAGATCCGGTCATGACTCGTGGGCCGGGTTTGGGGGTGTTACAGTTTGGTATCAGAGCCCGGGTCAAAACTCGGCTTTGAGGTTTGGGGCCGAAAACAGTTTTTAAAAATGGGCTTTTCAAAATATGGACTTTTATTTCAGGTTATTCTGGCATGGCACCTGTATCTCCGACCCGAAGTCCACCAGGTAAGTACCTTTGACTGCTGAAGTGATTTGTATGTGAATTATATGGGCATTTTGGGAACTTAGATTAGTGAACTAGGATCTATTGAACCCTAGGACTAGTCTACTCAAACACAAGTGCATAATACTTAAGGACCATTAAACAAACCTGTGATTAAGTCGCCGAGTTAAGGTGTGGCAACTGTTGTGCGCATGTCTAGGAGTGGATTCAGTAAGAGCTTGGTATTTAACTAGTCCTAGCGACTCACCTCCTCTTTACTCGAATCCTACCTGGTGCGTAGTAACCGTTCACCCTAACCAAGAGGACTTAGTCATCGGCTAAACCAATAATTAAAACCGAAAGGGACTAGCCATGTTTTTATGAAAACCCTAATTTTAGAAATCCATAAACTTTCTTTTAAGTTGAGAAAATTATTTTTGAAGACATTTCTCAAATATTTCCGATTTACAAAATTACGAAAATACCCTTGTGTTGTAAATTACTAAAATGCCCTTGGTTTCTAAAAGTTTCAATACTACCCTTGATTTTAATAAAATTTTCTTACTTTGCAAAAAAATACCGAAAACCTTATTTTGTGAAATATTGAAATATCCTGATTTGGAAATTTTACGAAATTACCCCTGGTTTACCCAAAATTACCAAAATGACCCTGCTTTCTGAAATATTGCCATACCTTGAATTGAGAAAATTTTTCGAAATACCCTCGAGTTTTGAAAATTTCAAAATGCCTGATTTATTCAGATTTTCAAATTGACCCTGAATTATTACCAAAATATCCCTATAGGAAAAATGACGAAATTACCCCTGGGGTAGGGAATGATCAGAAATGCCCAAAGTAGTGAAGTGAATGTTGTGGATGAATGTGAATGTGAATGTGATTCTCTGAATTAGAATAGTGAACTTGAACTGAAACTTTGATTGATCGAAAGAACTACTTTTGGAAGCTTCTTTTCATAAAATTTGCTCGTGGATAAACAATGAAACAAAATTTCTAATGCATAAAACTTTTTAATTAGATTAAATTGCGACGTTAGATATGAGTTCTAGAGGACGAGGTCGTCGTGGACGTGATCGAGGCAGGATGGCTGTATCGGAACCCGTTAGATCGGGTCAAGGATCTGAGAATGAGGTACCACCACCACCACCAGCTTTCGGTGTTGAGCAGCAAGATCAGACGAGGGATGATGCTGTATCGCAGGTGGTGCTACGAGTTCTTGAAATGGTGGCTGGAGCAGGTGGAAATATGAGAGCTAGGAAGTCTGTACCCAAGCGACTTCGAGCCAACGGAGCTGAGATGTTTCGTGGAGTATCTGGTGTGGCACCCAGTATAGCTGAGTATTGGTTGGAGGCAACTAGGCGAATTATGGATGAGCTGGATCTGACCGATGAGGAGAAAGTGAAAGGAATGGTGGCGCTGCTACGCGACGAGGCGTATCAGTGGTGGCTCACGGTTCGGGATGGTGCCGCGGCTGAGGATCTCACTCGGGATTATGTTAAGGCATCATACCAGAAGAAGTATGTTGGTACCCATTACATCGATGCGCAGAGAAAGGCTTTTCTGGGGCTGGTTCAAGGGAACAAGTCCGTGGCGGAATACGAGGCTGAATTCCTAAGATTAAGCCGATATGCTCGAGGAGTAGTGGCTACGGAGCATGAGCGATGTGTCCGATTTGAGGACGGACTGAGGGATGATCTGAGGTTGTTGATAGCTCCGCAGCAAGAGCGGGAATTTGCTGTGTTGGCAGAGAAGGATAAGGTAGCCGAAGGAATTAAGGACTCTGTGAGACAGAACAGAGATAAAGATAGGAACCGGGATAAGCGAAGTTTTGGATCGTCAAAATCGTCTGAAAACTTTCAGAAAAGACCGAGGGTCGAGAATTCTGTTCCTGTTGCTAAGCCAGCTACTGGAAATCCGGACCGTCCATGTGCTCAGTGTGGAAGGTATCATGTTGGCGAGTGCTGGAATCGAGATCAAGAATGTTTTAGGTGTAAGTCTAAGTCTCATCTGATTAAAGAGTGTCCTCAGGATCCGAATAGGGCTCGAACAGCAGGCCAAGGTTATGAGCAGCCGGGTAGGAATAGTCAGCAAGCTACGAGAGGTCGTGGTCTGAACCATGGAGGGAATGGTTCCGGCCAAGGTCGTGGAACACCAAACAGAGGTGCTGAAGGTGCAGAGGCGAGGCAACCAAGTTTGGTTTATGCAGTTGGTCGTCGCGAGGAGGAAGATGTGCCAGATGTGACAACGGGTGCGTTCCTTATTTCTGGAATACCCTTAATTGCTTTGATTATTGTAGAGTTTTCTTGTATTACTAGTGAAGTGCCTGAAACCTTGGATGTGAACTTAGAGATTGTGCCTAGGAAGTATGATGGTTTTATTAAGATTAGAGTGCGTAGCATAAGCGTAGTGTGGTGAGTAGGAGTGCATTTAGCCAAGCAATTTCGAGGACGAAATTATTTTTAAGGAGGGTAGAACTGTAATATCCCGGATTTAGGGGTTATGCATTTAATGCATAACTCAAGTGATGTAGGTTTGGAGTGTGTTTGGATATATTTTAGGAGTTTTTTGAGAACTTTAGGTGAAGGGGAAAAACTTTGGAAAATATTGGAATTTTAAGTGAAAAGGGGAAACTGGGCAAGGAGGCCTTAAAAAAAAAATTTTGTGGAGTTTAGGACACAAGAAATCAGTTGGCAAAGTGGCTTGGGGTGCTAAGGTGCAAGGGGGCTTCAGGAGGGAAGAGGGTCGAGTCTTGAGGGCAGCATGAGAGTGTTTTATTTTTGTATTTTGCGTTAAGAAGGGAAGTTGGGCTAAGGAGGCTTTAAGGGAATTTGTAAGGGGAATTTGACATGAAAGTGAGCTGGGTAAAGTGGCTGCAAGGTGCCACTTAGGGCCTTGGAAAATGACGCCTTGAGCAGGGAGGTTCGAGCAACGCGGGAAGTAGGGGGACTTTTATTTTTGCGTCAAGGAGAGGAGCTAGTGGTCTGCACATGGACTCTCAATTGGATGAGGATAAAGCTTTGTTTTATTTCTTTTTAATTTCGGCTAGAAGAGTTGGATATATACTGGTTTTATTTTATTTTTAAATGGGAAGATAAGGTTTGATTTTTTCTTTTTTTTTAAGATTCGGCTATAGGGTGGAGATAAATATTGATTTATTTTATTTAGTTTAAATGGGTGATAAAGAGATTAAATAGAAGATTATTATGGGATTGGATTAGAGGAAAGGTGGTGGCTGGCCAAGGGGTTCTTTAGGGATCAAATAAGTGCCGAAATTCTTTTTGTGAAGTGTCCATCTTGCTGCCGAATTTTGAGTGAAGAATTCTCTCTTTTTCTTCCTTTCCATTTGAAGCCGAAAACCTCTTTGTCTCCATTGCCAATTCTCCTCCTATTCTTCTTCATTCCTTCAACCTTGTGGTAGCTTACTTCTTCTCTTTTCTTTCCTTAAGATTATCAAAGCCGAATACCCCTTGTCATTAAGAGTATTAGTCGAATCTCAAGTGTTTATTTTCTCTTCCTTGCCGCAAGCCTTTAAAGCCAAGATAGAAAGCCGAAACTTACTCTCTTTTGGGTCTTCACAAGTAACGTGGGGTGGTAAGTGTGTTCTCTCCTTAAACAATTGGTTTTGAGTTCTTATATTGGTATGTCGAAACCAAGTATTTGGTCTTGGTTTTTATAACATGGCCGAATGTCATAGTACCATTAAGTATGTTCTTTTGTGTGTGTAGCCGAAAGAAGGAAGCATTGAGGAAGTCTCTTGGATTCGATTATCTATGGTAAGTGTTAGGTACTATTCGGCCAAGGGCCATGATTATGGATTTATGCTTAAAACCGATACTAACAAGTGATTAGTAGGGATTTCGACTATTAAAGGTGCAAGTGTGTGATTTCGGGATTTGGAAGAAATAGGTAAGTGGGTTTGTGCTATTCGGCCATAGGTCATATTTGGTAATAAGGTTAGCCGATTCTAACTTTGATGATTTAGGACCAAATCAGCATTAAGGAAGGAGGAAAACCACGTTCCAAGATCCGGTTAGATTCGAATAGTTCGGGATTTCGCTAAGTAGTCAGGTGAGTAGTTATCGCACTGTCTCTTGAATGCTTAAATGTATGTTTAAATGTGTTATTATGTATATGTGATATGATGTGAATGGTAGCCGAAATAAGGGCTAAAAAGGTGGATACCCATAGTGGGTAATCGATTAAACAGGTCAGTACTTTATGACAATAAGTTTCCTATGGTATACGTATGAAATTGTGATAGCATGTGATGTATGCTTATTTTAATGATATTGTGGCATGATACATGGGGCTTGGGATGTGACTATCGAAGGAAAGGGTGTACATATTTATGTACGTGGTCTAATGTTAGCCTTGTGCTACATTATCGCTTAATGGTAGCTATGTGCTTCATCAAGGGAGGTGTTGGCTAGGTGCCCATCTCGGCGGTTGATAGCTGTGTGCATCACCGTGGACTGATTGATATGTGGGATCACTTATGTGATCGGTGGCCTAGCCACGGCCTTGAGTAGCAAGTCTGCCAAGGTAGGATATGTGGATCAGTTGGTTGATTGGTGGATTAGCCACGGCCTTGAGCAGCGGGTCTGCTAAGGTAGGTGTAACGGATGGACTTTAGGATGGTTTGGGATGCATCTTTGCATGACTGATTATATGGACAGTGTGGATATGGGCCAAGCCCGTATGTGTGGAGACGTATGAAATAGCTATGCATTGAGTCTGTTTGACTCACCCAATTTTTACCAACATCGCAGGTGACATATGATGATCGGACCGGGTTGGAGTGGATACAAAGGTGGCCATGCAGAAGCAGATTTTCATGCAGGAACTGTTTTTACTTGTTTACGTATTTTATATTCTCAGTATTTTGGTTAAGTGTTTATTGTAATAAGGCCCATTAAAGTATTTAAGTATACTTATTAAGTATCTTTATTATTTGATTCGTTATTATGTTTAAGTTGGATTGACAATGAAATTATTATTGAAAATGTTGCTATTCTCGGCAACTTATATTTTTTAAAAATATTTATCAAAGTTTTAATTCGGATATTTGGTGACGACATATTTTTACTTAGCATTTTAAATAAAAAAGACTTTACAATAAGCACAAATTTTCATGTTTTATTCTAAAGTTAAAATCTTTTCAAACGTTTTTCACGGTGACACACTAGATCCGGTCATGACTCGTGGGCCGGGTTTGGGGGTGTTACAGTATCGAAATCAAATATGCTGACTTCGTTAGACGACCAACAACAACCCAAATAGCATATTTCCTTCTCAGAGATAGGGTAAACCTGATACGAAATCCATAGTAACTCACTCCCATTTCCACTCCTGTGTCATTACTGGCTGTAACAAACCAAAAGGTACCTGATGTTTAGCTTTTACTAGCTGACATACTAAACATTTCGATACAAAATTAGAAATCTCAAGTGTAACATCCCTAACCCGTATTCGTCGCCAGACTAAGGTTAAGAGGCATTATCAGACATATAGGAACATTTTATGCTCATTTCACAACATCAATCATAAAACATCATTTCATAATAATTCATATTCATATAGTCCCTTTAGAAGGTCTGCGAGACCTTAAACATGCTTTAGAGAAGGTTCGGGACTAAACTAATCTCATACTAAAACTTTGCAGAACTTAGAAAAATTTTCTTTCAAAATAGGGCACACAGCCATGCCTTGGACCATGTCTCAGCCCATGTGCAACATTGAATTGGGTCACACGGTCTGGCGCACGCCCGTGCTTCTTGCCCATGTGGCATACTGACTTGCTTCGAATTGCAACCTTGAGACACACGCCTGTGTGCTCAACCGTATAGGCAAATATAGGTCATTTGCAAGGCCAATTTGCCACCAAAAATTGGGTCATACCTACAAGCATCAAACAAGCATCAATTCATGTCCCAAAGGCAGCCAAAAACATACCAAAATATGCACAATTTGACCCATAATAACATCATTCATTTCCATACAAATCCAACTCAAACATACCAATTTTGCATCACATAGCATACACTAAATTCACTCTATAATCACATTCATTATCAAACCATATCACATGGCTATATTTACACATTTCAAAACATAATCAAAGTTCTCTAGCTTATACATGCCATACTTCATTATGTACATTTTCAAAATATACAAAAATATAGTTCGATAGTGTGGTGATGATCCTCGACGATCCCCGACCTACCAGTAGCTTCGATAATCTATAAAACAATGCAAACACACACAAAGTAAGCTTTCAAAAGCTTAGCAAGCCATATACAAATAAACTTATCACATAGAACAATTATAAACCATTTCATACATATGGTTCATGGCATAACACAATCACAAGTCATGTTTCTTCTATATCTCAATTGATAGTGTTCACTTGCTCATAATCACATATCAAATGATCATATACATACATAACTTTCATTGCCAAATTTCATACATATATACATACGTATCAGAATTCGGATGCACATTCGTATACTCATTCATTTCTCGGAATGCCCGTTGAACCGTTCGGAATCAAATAGGATACTCGGAAAGCTCATACAATGCCAACGTCCCAGACTTGGTCTTACATGTAATCAATATCAATGCCACTGTCCCAAACAAGATCTTATGAAATTAAATACGATGTCGATGTCCCAGACATGGTCTTACACGTTAATCACAAATCGATGCCAACGTCCCAGACGTGGTCTTACACGATAACACATATCGGAATCCTATGTCATGACATATGTATCCTAACTATTCTTACGGTTCGTATGAGGCTTTTCGGACATCATCACATTATCAGAATTTTCTTGGATTTCACATATTCAGCTCCAATAGCCATTCATCACATTTCATTAACATATAAGCAATAATAATTCAATTCAAACACATTTATTTGTATATAGACTTACCTTGTACGGAAAAGAATGGAAACGAACGGCTATTCAACTACTTTCGATTTCCTCCGGTCTAATTCTGTTTTCTTTGGTTCTTGATTTAAACACATTCAAATTTAACTCTTTTATTCACCAAACCATTCAATTCAATCTATTTACACATATTTAGAGCATTTTACAAATTAGCCTTCATATTTTCACATTTTAACACTTTAGTCCTCATTTCACAAAATACACAAAATTTCACATTTTTCATGCTTAGCCGAATTTTCATGGAGTTCATTTAAGCCCATATATTTCATTTATTTCACATTTTAGTCCTTCAATTTCTCATTTTCACAATTTAGCCCATAATACTCAAATTCATCAAAAATTCAAATACAAACATGTTAACCCAACACATATCTTTTATTTTTCACCAACTAACATCACAAAGCTCACAATTTCATCAATGGCATAACTCAAAATCTTCATCAAATTCAAAAATTCTGACATGGGCTAGATAGTACACTTAACAACAATCACAAAAAACATAAAGATTGTAACAGCCTGGTTTAGACCCTAGTCAGAACAGTAGTTTCGAGACCACAAGTCTGAGGTTGGAAAAATATTTTAATATTATTTTTGGTGTTTATAATATGTGATTGAGCATGTGTGAAAGTTTAGTGAATTAATTTTGTTGTTCGTGTGCTTAATTTGAGTAAAGGACTAAATCGCATAAAATGTAAAAGTGGCGTTCTATTTGATTAAGTGCCTAATTGATGTGTCTTTTTAAATGTGAGGTCCTTATGTTGTAAATGAACCATTTATATGGTTAATAGGCTTTTATGGACAACAATTACATAGAATATAAGTTAAATAGCCATGGATAAAATGGTAAATTATTAATTAATGTTAATATAAT
This sequence comes from Gossypium australe, assembly GCA_005393395.2. Classification (NCBI taxonomy): domain Eukaryota; kingdom Viridiplantae; phylum Streptophyta; class Magnoliopsida; order Malvales; family Malvaceae; genus Gossypium; species Gossypium australe. The sequence continues at coordinate 124,180,891 of CM016619.1, forward strand.
TAGAATAAAACAAAAGCTAGTGGGAGTGTTCATCTTTGTTTTCCGAAATTGAAGAAGGAAGAAGACAAGCATGGCTATTTAGGGTTCGGTTCTTTGAAGCTCCAATTGGTATGTAATTTTTTGTTTGGTTTTTTATAATTTCTACGTTTTTGTAACCGTTGCTTTGTGTTCTGTCAAGCCAATGTCTTAATTGTAGAATTTGATGCAGATTTTGAGATGCGCCATTGATGAATATGTGAACTTTGTGTTGATAGTTGATGAAATATGAAAGTTTGATGTTGGATTAACATATTTTGTCTTTGAATTTTTGGTGAAATTGTCTAATTTGGGCTAAATTGTGAAAATAATATTTTGAGGGACTAAAATGTGAAATAAATGAAATGTGAGGGCTTGTACGAGGCTAAGGAGAATTCGGCCTAAGCATGGTGTAGTGAAATTTTGTGTATTTTTTGATTTTATGAAATAAGGACTAAAGTGTCAAATGTAAAAATGTGAGGGTTATTTTGTAAAATGCCCTAAATATGTGTGTTTGGACTAAATTGAATGAATTGGTGATTAAATGAGTTAAATTTGAATATGTATAGACCAAGAAAGGAGAGATTCAGATCGAGATCGAGGCAAAGACAAAGTACTCTATTGATCGACAAATCTCGGTATTTCGACGTCTGAGGTAAGTTCGAATATAATACTAATTGTTAAATTATTTCTATGTGATGTGAATTGAATGGACGTATAATTATTGAATTAGAAATATTGAATATGAGATTGAGAAATGTGGCACTAAGTGCGCGTAATTGAAATCCAGACAGAGATGAATAGCACTGTGTGTGCGAAGTAATGGAAGCTTCGGCTTTACTGATTGGCATTGTGTGTGCGATGCCGAATTAAGTTCTGTTTTGTATCTAGGCACTAAGTGTGCGATGTTAATTAAGCTTCGGCTATGATTTGGGCACTAAGTGTGTGATTGAGTTGAAAAGATATCAAGCAGTGAATGAGATTGGTATCGAGCATCAAATAGCGAGAACGTTTATTAACTAAGTGTTGGCAAAGGTATGTTTGAACCTATGTGGTTGATGATAGTTTTAATGGTTTAATGAATGGATATTTGAGCATATGGTTGAGGATGATAATGTACCTAATTGTGCATCTATCTATGTGATGATTTAATTATGTATTGATGTTGCATTATTGAGTAGTATGTATTATACTACGAACTTACTAAGCTTTGAAGCTTACTGTGTGATGTGTTTCTCTGTTTTACAGTGTCAGTAAAGCTAGCTCGGATCTAGGGATTGTTAGCGACTCGATCACACTATCGGCTATCTATTTCGGTACTTTTGAAAGATGTACATATTTGGTATATGGCATGTATAAGCTAGAAAATATGGTGCATTTTGAGGTGTTGTACCTTGCCATGTGATATGGCTTGGATATTAGATGATTTTGGTTGTTATGTGTGAACTATGTAAATGATGAATGTGGTATGAAATAGTGAGGTTAGAAATGGTATATCTCATGCTTGAATTAGTTGATGGAAATGGTGTTTTAAGTATGAATTTGTGGTTTGACTAAATGATGTTTAGCTTACATGTTTTGAGTTGTGAAAATGGTGCTTTAAATTGATTTATTTGAGTAGGAATTGAGTATAATAATAGATGGTATTGTTGTTCATTAATTGGTGCTTCGAAATGGTATGTTTTGGTTGCAATTAAGGCATGAATTGATATTGGTTTAATGCTTATAGGTAATTCCAAAGTGTTGATGGCAATTTGGCCTTGAAAATGGCCTATAATTGCCCACACGATTGAGCACACGGGCATGTGGCTCGACCGTGTCTTTCGAGTTTGTAATTTGATTCAAGTCAGACTTGACCACGGGCTGGACACACGGGCGTGTGACTGGTTGTGTGGTGCAAGTCCGTGTCAACCACGGGTGAGGCACACAGGCGTGTCTCAGGCCGTGTGAACAAGTCAGTATGTATTCCCTGTTTTTCCACAGGCTTGGACGCACGGGCGTGTACGAGGCGTGTTACCTCTATAACTTAGAAAAATGTTAAAATTTCAGAAATTTTTGTATGAGTTCGATTTAGTCCCGACCCTTTTCTAACACGTGTTTAAGGTCTCGTAGACCTCATTAAGGGACTATATGATTGTAAATTATGTTGTTTGAATGACTTTGTATTGAAAATGATATGAAATGTTCGGAATTGATTAGTAATGCCTCTTAACCCTAGTTCGGCGACGGTTACAGGTTAGGGGTGTTACAAAGATCATTAAAAATGGATCAAATTTCATACCTTAATTGTGCTTGGCAAATGCTGAATGAAACAAAAGCTTAAAACCCTATTTTTTTCTTATGAATTTCGACAACCAAGACAACCAAGATGATAATGGCCATATTTTCATGGTTGGTTTATTTTAATTCCTAAAAATACATCAATTACCAAAATGTCCATTGATAAAACATTAAAATTTCATATAATGGAAGACCATTCAAGTCAAAATCCACTAACTATGGTCTAATCACATAATAAGGACCCCTCATTTAAGAAGCCATGTCAATTCGGCACTTCATCAAGTAGAACACAACTTTTACATTTTCTGCGATTAAATCCTTTTATCAAATCGGCACACAAACGATAAAATTTTCATATGAAATTTTCACACATATCAATTCACATACTATAAACACGGAAAATAATATTAAAATATTTTTAGACTCGGATTTGTGGTCCCAAAACCACTATTCTGACTAGGGTCTAAATCGGACTGTTACATCACGTTTCATTCCCGGCCACCAATACATATGTTTTAAATCATTGTACATTTTAGTGCTACCAGGATGAATGGACAGTCTACCACAATGAGCTTCATACAAAATCTTCCGAATTAACTCTGAATCCCTCGGTACACAAACTCCGCCTCTAAAAAGTAAGCAATCATCGGACCCAATCTGAAAATCGAAATCAGGAGTCGACTCACATAACTTTTGTTTAGCTATCAATGCATCATCGCATTTCTGAGCTTCATGAATCTGTTGTAAGAACAACGGTTTAGCTTTTAACTCAGCTAAAATTGAACCATCAACGGTCAATGACAACCGCGTATTCAACACTCTCAAAGCAAATAGAGATTTTCTGCTCAGGGCATCAACCACTACATTTGCTTTACCCGGATGATAATCAATAACCATGTCATAGTCTTTCAACAACTTGAGCCATTTGCGTTGTCTCAGGCTCAATTCTCTCTCTGACATAAAATGTGTAACACCCTTAACCCGTACCCGTCGCCGGATTAGGGTTATGAGGCATTACTGAACTTAACTCAAAACGTCACAGTCATATATCACAAATCATACATTTATTAAATTCAAAGAGATTTAATTCATGCTTGTACATTCCAAACCATTGAATCATCGAATATATGTTTCTCAAATGTTTATAACAAGTTTGAGTATGAAATTTCACTTTATGCATATGTAGTAAACATAAACACATCTATCACTTATTCAATTATCACCCTGTCATTTCGCAAATCATATGCATATGCATAATTAATCATAAACTCTCATAGCACTCTATGGGGTATCTATGCACCTACGAAAGACTGAATCTAGGTTCGCATTTAACATAACCAACTTTATAAAATTTCCTTTTTATGATAATAAATTTATCTCAAGTATATCAAGATACATTTATATATATATATATATAAATTATACAAATACAACTAAATCCAATGTGTCCATTATACCATAAATTATAAACTCATCATCTTTACCATTTCAAACCTATCACTAAATCAATCACATATACTTATTTCACTTCAAACAACCCTATTTCTTTCATTCTCGTTTAATAATAGTTAAAACATATACTTTCATGCATTTCTATCCCGAACCTAACTATTCGAATAGTATAGCCGTACATACCATGCATGCACATATACATATGGCCAACTCTTCCATTATAGCATATAACAATTTTGCATTCAATTCATGCACGAATATGTCATGTACAACTTGAATATATAATAACTAATACACATTATCAAAGCATTATTCTACCTAAATATGCCATCGACCACAAAACCATTCTATACCTAATATAAATATACATGAGTACAATGGCCGAATATATATATATATATATATTAATTTGCCTGTGTGTCACACACAGCCTAGAGACACAACCGTGTGTCTACTCGTGTGGACAAAAATAAGGCTATTTACCAAGCGTTTTTGCCACTTTTTAATGTACACACTTACACAACATAACATAGCACCAAACCAATCATATATATACAACCAAATCAGCCACAACCAAGACAACAACACATCATTTACATGCTACCATCTATCATACACAAACATCACTTACTTATCAACTCAAACCAAGTAGATTCCCACATTCATGAAAGGCATTGTCATATGAATATACTTAACCAATAATAGCCAATTTCCAATGGCCATAAACAAAATGAGCTTCCAAACAATATAAGCCAACACATTTGGCCAAATCAATTATGACACATAAATGACCAAGTCCCTTATACATGCCATAACTCAAAATGTTGAATTCATTGGTACAAAAATAATATTTGATAGTGTGAATGGATCTCCGATGATCTCCAATCCTGAGCTAGCTTGGTGACACTATAAGACAAGGGAAAGAAAAACGGAGTAAGCTATATAGCTTAGTAAGTTCATATGCAAATAATGAACAACATTAACCATACAGTTGCCATATAAGTAACATACGTGTATCAACCTAAATGTCATTAAAACCTCATGAACATAACATACTCAATCACATCCTTACCAATAGTTCATCATATACCAAATTCATTTCCTTTGAATTTTTCGTACATACCTGTACCAATGCGTAACATAATCACATACTTTCTCATCTTTGACATACTAATTGAACCACTTGAAATACTATCAGATACACAGGAAACTTTGCACATCAATACAACATATGTAGCCAATGTTATCACAATTCTCACAACACATACAAGCTCGCTCTCTAGCAAATCCACGGGCCTGCTCACACAAGCTGCTAGTCAAGACGTAGCTACGCAGTGCTGCTCACACAAGCTGTCAAGTATCCGCAACATATGCAGGTATACCCAACCACTGATAGGACATACAGGACCAGCACTCGGGACACATAAATCACATAATCACATGGGTTCCTAGTGACATGTCACTTGTATCCTAATCTATTCCTAAGGTTCAATCGGGATTTCTCTCTTGCCGGAACTTCGTCGAGTATACTCATAGAATCAATCATACATTTCATGCAATATCAAAACGTTAAAATACAAATATAACATTGATTATTTACATACAAACTTACCTCGGTACAAAAATAGTGAAAATGGACCTAATTGTCAAACACTTTATTTTTTCCCCCGATCTAGGTCCAAACTTCGTTTTTCTTGATCTATAATAGCAAATTCAGCTCACTTAATACTCACATTATTCAATTTAGCCCCAAAATCACATTATGTCAAAATTACATTTTTGCCCCTAACTTTTCAACTTTTTACATTTTAGGCTCGTAAAATGAAATAAGTTCAATTTCTTTAATACACAAGCCTAGCCGAACTATTTTTATGCTCATACCGGCCCACATTATTCATTAAATCACACTTTTACTACTCATTTTCTAACTTTTAAAAATAGGTCCCTTTTAAGCATTTCCATTAAAAATCACTTAGTAAAAGTTGTTTATCCAACATCAAACTTGCATAATCTACCATTAAATATCAAAATACACAAGTATACAATGGGTAAAATTTTAGGCTTTGGTTTCTTTCAAAATCCCTTGAAATAGCTAGATTAGGTTACAAGGATCTCAAAAAACATAGAAATCATAAGAACTGACCTAGAATGGACTTACAATCGAGCTTGGAAACTTGAAAACCCTAGCTATGGTTCCTGCAATATCGACCATGGGGATGAAATTTGGAGAACATGGACACTTTTATTTTATTTATTTGGCTTTGTTTACCAAATGACTAAAATGCCCTTAACTTAAAACATATAAATTCTCTTACTCCATGTCCATTTTTGTCCATACTAAAGCATAATGGGCTAATTACCTTCTAAGAACCTCCAATTTAAAATCTCATAGCAATAGACACTTCTAACATATAGAACTCAAGTTTTTGCATTTATTGCAATTTTGTCCTCAGAGTACGTACCTACTTCATCGTAACTATATTACAACCTGGCCCATTTACTTGCGAATAGCACCTCAAACCTATATCTTTAGTTGCAGTATTCACACTCTAGACGTTAGTACATCCAAAGGTGGTCAGCGAACCCCAAGGCGATATGCTTAATCGTATGAAGCCTCTATCAAGCAACTCCTGAAGTTGTATCTGCAGCGCCTTCAGGTTCTTGGGTTCCATGCAATACGGCGTAATATACAATGGAGAACAACCATGGTACAACCCAAGTTACTTATGAGGAAACATATCAGAAAAGTATTTTAAGTTTGTATCTCACAAAGCCCTTTCACTAAATCCTACGAACCCATCACAAAAGCGAGACAGGCTTTGCAGCCCTTACCTAGCATCTTTTCTGCTTTCATGGCTCAAACCACCTTGGTCATAAATTGAACTTTCTCACCAACCAAAACAATTTCTTTGCCTTCACTGCTTCACAGGTCACTCTCTTCAGCTCGAAGTCAATCTTCTTTTATGTTTAGTCAGCCAATCCATTCCCAAGATTTCGTCAAACCCATAGAATGGCAACTCCACCAAGTTCACATAGAAGACTTGTCCTTGAATCATTAGCAGACACCCACGATACACTCTATTGAACAACACATTCTCCCCAAAGGAACTCGTGACAGTCACACTATAACAACCCATTTTTTAGTGGCATCGGAAACAGTGGTTTCAGGACCACAAATCTGACGAGTAAGTTTGTATAATTAATATTTAAATTACATGAGTCAATAATAATTTTATATTGAATTTTATTTGTAGAATTTTAACCAATTGAATTAAAATTTTGTATAAGTGGTTCGATTTAAAAGTCAAGTGGTTATTGAAAATGAGGTATTAAGACCTCGTTCCTGTAATTTAAGGCCTTAAATATTTAGAGAGATGTATTATATGTGAGTTGAAGTTTGATTCGGTAATTTTGATGATTTATTGCTTAATTACAGTAAAAGTTAATTGCTATAGATTTAAAATAGTAAAGGGAAAATATGCTAATTAAACCATCGTCAAAAAGTCCAAGTGGTGGTGACATGATTATAATCGACTAACTTTTGGGCTAATTGCTCATTTAGACTTGTTTAGTTTAGGATTAAATTGAAAATTAAGCTTATTTAGTTAAATTTTAAAATAATTGAAGACCAATTGCGAACCTTCCTTGGTTGGTAATTATGCTATATACTTATATCATGGACATTTATGGACACAATTTAATAGTTTTACAAGTTATATTAATAGGGTAATTTAGTAAAAAGTTAAAAATTAAAGTTAAAATTAAAGAAATTAAAAGATATTATTTCATTTTCTTTTCTTCTTTGTGGGCAGAAAGTTGAAACAACATGGCTAGGGCATGGGAAGCTTCAGCCAAGCTTTGATTGCATGATATGGAAGTGAAATCTCACTTGATTTTAGTAATTTTTATGTTTTAAGCTCGTATTAGCTTAATCTAACTAATCTGGAGACTAATTTGTAAAACTATAAAATGTTATGGATTGTTCCATCGATGAATTTGAGTTGTTCTTGAAATTTTATGGTAGACTATTAAGCTTGGTTGCTAAATAGGACTATTTTGTAAAGTAGTTTTTGTTAATTTTAATGTTTAAGGGTAAAATGTAAAAAAATAAAAAGTACAAGGACTGATGATAAATAACAGTAAGTATGGGCTATAATGAAGTGGTTAATAGAGCACCGCAGTTTAGATTTACTATTAAGCTTGGTTGCTAAATAGGACTATTTTGTAAAGTAGTTTTTGTTAATTTTAATGTTTAAGGGCTAAAATGTAAAAATAATAAAAGTACAAGGACTTGATGATAAATAACAGTAAGTATGGGCTATAATGAAGTGGTTAATAGAGCACCGCAGTTTAGATTTAATAGAAAATGGTTAAATTGCATGTTTTGGGCCTAGGGACTAAATTGCTTAAAGTTACAATATTGAAGGTAATTTTGTAAAAATGTCAAAAAGAACTTAATTGCATAAAATGAGTTAATTTTATGTTGAAATTAGTGAACTGAATGAAAATTATTATTTTAGATCAATAACGAGTGGAAAACTAAGGAAAAGTGAAAATTACTGAATAGTCCATGTACTTTGTCATTTCTGCAATTTAGTCAGATAAGTTCGATCGGCTTAATTTTAGTACATTTACATATGTATTACACGAACTTAATTGCATAATATTGGATTATATTGGTGTGTATAATTGGAAATGGAAATATTGAATTGAAATAACATCGATCACTAATTGAGATACTATAACACCCCTAACCCGTCTCTATCGCCGGATTAGGGTTACAGAGCATTATCGTATAATCAGAAATATTTACGTATAATATCATTCAATAATTTAATCACATCATAAACCATTCATATACATGCATACTATCCCTAAATCGATCCCTCGAGGCCCTAAAAATAGTTTAGAAGCAATTCGGGACCAATTTGAAAGAAATCAGAAAGTTTAGCAAAAAGATGCAAAATTTGCAAAACATGGGTCACACGGCCGCGTGGCCAGGCCATGTGACTCACACGGCTAAGACACACGGTTGTTTCTCAAGCAGTGTAACCGTTGAACTAGAGACACAAGGCCATGTCCTCACCCGTGTAACTCTCTGAGTAAGGTCACATGCCTGTGTCACATGCCCGTGTGTTAGGCCGTGTAACTCATTGACTTGCACCCTAAAGAAATCATTAGATGACACACGATCATGTCGCCAGGCCATGTGTCTTACATGGCTGAGTCACATGCCCATGTCTCAGGCCGTGTGGACCACTAATGTACCTAAAATCAAATCGTTACAAGACCATTTCATTCATATTCACCTAAACCGTATAGGCACACATACAAGGTGTTCAAATACCAATCAAACATATGTAAACATACCATTTCATTCATCTTAAATTATCTAACCAGTATACCATTCATAGGCACCACAATTTCATCAAACATCATTTACTAAATCAAGTTAACCTTACCTCATTTCTTGAATAAAAACCTGGTTCAAATAAGTGCCAAAACACACCACAAAAGCCATTAACAAGCCATTTCAAACATACCAATATAAACTTATTTACCAAACATAATCTTCAAGCAAAACATACCAAATCACCATTACATAACATCCTATACATGCCATTATGAACCTTAGCTGAAAAAGCTCAAAAACTATCGAATTAACTGTTTGATAGTGTGATAGGTCTCTGATGAGCTTCCAACCAAATCAAACCTTCCGATGATCTACAGGAAAAGAAAACAACTAACAAAACCAATATGTAACGTCCTAAAAATTAGGGGTTGTAATTTTGCTTAAAATTCATGTTGTACGTGAACGACAAACTATTTGAGTGTATTTGGGGGTTCCAAGGAGGCCTAGGTTCGAGTCTGAGCCTTGGAAAATTTTTAGTTTTTGGCCCTTAAGTGGAGAAGGCTGTTGGCAGTTGGACTGAAGTAAAATTGTGTGCGTTAAGATGACAAAAGATGAGCATGTGACTTATGGTTGTGGCGTCAATGAAGTAGCATGGGGGAGTGGGGTTCGAATCCCACAAGTTGCTATTGGAGACTTTTATTTTGTGACTTGAGAGTGGAAGAAGTAGAGTTTGAATCAAAACCTACAATTGGAGTGGAAGACTTGGTCAACAAGTTTGAATAGAAGGCTAGGAGTGATTCAAGGAGGAAATGGTGGAGTGAATCAAGAAGTTGGGAGAAGGGGAGAGTTGTGCCATGAGAGGAGCTCAAGCTAGTCATTTTCGGCTGGGGGGATGTTAGGCATTTGGGGTAGTGGTTGGTGTTGCTGAATTCTCCCTTGCTCTCCTCTCATATTCGGCTTTTGTTTTTTTGTCTACCAAGAAGAATTTTGGTTGTTTTCTATAGGCGATAGAAAGGTGGTAGGCATTTGGCATTTTTTTTTTATTTTAAACCTCTACAACCCATGCACAATAAAGATATGAACCTCTCCAATCTCATCATCTTATCATAATTAAACATCTTAATATATATATATATATATATATATATAATTGATCTAAGCTTAGGACACCGGTCACTATAGCCAAAAGTAATAGCCATTATCGCAAGGCTATGCTATATAAATATATATACAAGATTAAGTGCCATTAGTATACAATTCAGCCTAGCTTATACATGCCTTTCGAATCAAAAACTAGGTATATAAGTACCAAAAGACTAGATAGTGTGTTTGACTTCTCCAATGATCCTCTGAACCTCTAGCTTGATCAAAGTCTATAAAACAGACAACGAACACATATAATGTAAGCTCACTAGCTTAGTAAGTCTAAGGAAAATTCGGTACTTAACTAAACATTCAAACAATATTATGCATACAAACAAATATCAATTCGAATAGGATTTTAAATACAATGATTTATCATATAAATTTTACCAAAGCCGCATGTCATGAATCTCATTTAGCAAATTGGCTAACCATCTATCATAAGCATGAAATCTCAACACTTAAATACCTTAGGTATTTGCATAATTCGAAACTATTAATATAACATAATTTAACCACATATGATCTGTTATTCACATATACCATTTATACATATGCCGAATCTCAATAGCATAACCAAACTCATACTTCAATACACATATCATGTTCATATTTCAATATGAATGAAAGTGCACTTTAACATTTCAACAAAAGCTTCGGCCATACCTCAATTTACTTGATTCGAAAGGGTATTTATATATATATACTACCTATTTACTTACATCTTAAGTACAACTTAGGCTTACCCGAACCTTTACCTTATTGCCGTAGTTATATCCCACCTTGTAAATAATCCATGGCTTTTCAATTATAAATATCACCGGCATTAAGCCTGCTAGGCATCAAGGCCCGAAGTACACACCGGCATCAAGCCTGCTAGACCCAAGGTCTGAAATTCATTCCACCGGCACAAGGCCTGCTAGGCAATAAGCCCGAAATAATTCACCGGCACGAGGCCTGCTAGGTTCGAAGCCCGAAATAACAACATAATCAATCATTCAATACACATTTCTTATTACTAACATCTCAAACAACTTATGTAATTCTTATCACCTTCACATAACAAACCGAGCATATCTATCCACATTACTTTCAACAAAACAAAATTCAATCCAATATCATGCTCTACATTCGGCCATTTCATAATTTACTACTTCAAATATTCAACTTTCATCATTTAACATACTCATAATTAGTTCTGAGACATATATTTGCTTAAGGACTTACCTCGACCGTCTATGGATAACGTATACCGACTATTCGATAATCTTGGCCTTTCCCCGATCCAAATCTGTTTTACTTTGTTCTTGATCTAAACACATTAAAATTCAGCTCATTCAAGTACATTTCATTTTAATTTTGTCCCAAAATACATAAACAGTCAAATTACCATTTTACCCCTACTATTTCACATTTTTGCAATTTGGTCCTATTTGCACGAAACACAAAATACACAAAATTTCACTATAACACTTAAGGGCCGAATGTTCATAGGGACTATTCTAGTCCATTTATTTCATTTATTTTGCATTTTAGCCCCCTCATAAATTCATTTTTGCAATTTAGCCCAAAATACTTAAATTCACTATAATTCCCAATACAAAACATACTAATCTTTCACATATCTTTAATTTAAAAACATCAAACATCAAAAACCACATGAACATGTCAATGGCCAAATATCACATACACACTAATCTTAAAAAGTTTAGCATGGGTTGGATAATATACGAAGCAACGATCACAAAAACGTAAAAATTATCAAAAACCGAGCTAAAATTCATACCTAATTGAGCTTGATGATGGCCGAATGTTTTAAGCCTTTAAACCCCTTTTTCTTAGCTAACTCACGACAATGGAAGAAGAAGAACAACTAAAAATGGCTTTTAATTTCATATAATATAACATATAATAACATTTTTAATGTTTTACCATTTTAACCTTTAATTAATAATAAAAACAACTTATAATATAAGGTTACACTTGACCTTTGCCACCCACTAACTCATAAAATGGGTTAATTACTCTTTTAATACTCCTTATTAAAAAGCCATCATCATTCTAGCACTTTATACTATAGTTTATAACTTTTACACTTTACGCGATTAAGTCCTTTTATTTAATTAAGCACACAAACGATTAAATTTTTCTACGAAAATTTCACACACATTAATTCACATATAATAAGCACAAAATATAATATTTTAAAAAATATTTCAGACTCGGATTCGTGGTCCCGAAACCACTGTTCCGATTAGGGTCAAATTCGGACTGTTACAACTCTCCCCCCTTAGGGATTTTCGTCCCCGAAAATCTTACCGTTGAATAAAGTCGGATATTGTTGCCTCATTGAATCCTCAGGCTCCCACGTAGCCTCTTCAACTTCGTGCCTATTCCATACTACTTTCACTAATGGAATACTCTTGTTTCTCAAATTTTTCATTTCCTGAGCTAAAATACGGATCGGTTCTTCCTCATACGTCATATCGGATCGGATTTCAATCTCAGACGGAGCGATCACGTGTGACGTATCTGATCTATACTTACGAAGCATCGAAACGTGAAATACGTTGTGTATCTTTTCTAATTCAGCGGGCAACTTCAATCTATAAGCAACAGGCCCAATACGTTCGATGATCTTGTACGGTCCGATGAACCTTGGACTTAGTTTGCCTTTCCGACCAAATCGGAGTACCTTCTTCCATGGAGAAACTTTCAAGAATACCCGATCTCCGATCTGAAACTTAATGTCTTTGCACTTCGAATCAGCATAGGACTTTTGACAATCCGAGGCAGCTTTCAAACTATCTCTGATTATAGCCACTTTCTGTTCCGCCTGTTTAATCAAATCAACCACGTGTATCTTATTTTCACTGAGTTCGGTCCAGTACAACGGTGTACGACACTTGCGGCCATATAGAGCTTCATAAGGTGCCATTTTGATACTCGATTGAAAACTGTTATTATAAGCAAATTCAATCAAAGGTAAGTATCTTTCCCACGTACCTTCAAACTCAAGAACGCAACATCTTAACATGTCCTCAAGTATCTGAATGGTTCGTTCAGACTGACCGTCTGTCTGCGGATGAAAGGCTCTACTAAAGTGGAGTTTAGTACCCAAAGCATCTTGCAACTTCTTCCAAAACCGTGATGTGAACCTCGGGTCTCTATCTGAAACAATAGAACTTGGCACACCATGTAACCTCATAATTTGAGATACATACAACTCAGCAAGTTTATCGAGCGAATAGTCCGTACGAACCGGTACAAAGTGAGCTGATTCAGTCTATCCACTATAACCCAGACTACATCTTTCTTGCTCGGTGTCATAGGTAAACCGGATACAAAATCCATAGTGATTCTATCCCATTTCCATTCAGGTATCATGATTGGCTGAAGTAACCCAGAAGGCACTTGATGCTCGGCTTTTACTTGCTGACAAATTAAACACTTCGAAACAAATTCAGATATATCCCGTTTCATGCCAGGCCACCAATAGAACTGTTTCAAATCATTATACATCTTTGTGCTACCTGATGTACCGACAACCGGCTATTATAAGCTTCGTTCAAAATCATTTAAATCAAATCCACATTCCTCGGAACACATATTCGGCTTTTGAAGTTCAAGTAATCATTTTCATCAATTCGAAACTCTGACACTGCATTACTTTCACACTAAACTCGTTTAGCAATCATATCTTTGTCAATTTTCTGTGCCTCACAAATTTGCTGAATAAACAACTGTCTTGCCTTCAACTCGGCTATGATCGAACCATCACTAGTCATAACCATATGTGCGTTCAACGCACAAAGAGCAAACAATGATTTCTGACTTAAGGCATCTGCAACAACATTAGCTTTCCCCAGATGGTAGTCAATCACTAATTCATAGTCTTTCAACAGCTCTAACCATCTGCGTTGTCTCAAGTTCAAATCTTTTTGAGTCATCAAGTACTTCAAACTTTTATGATCTGAATAAACATGACATTTCTCACCAAATAAGTAATGACGCCAAATTTTCAATGCGAACACAATAGCTACTAATTCCAGATCATGAGTCGGATAATTTCTTTCATGATGCTTCAATTGTCTCGAAGCGTAGGCTATGACTTTGCCTTCCTGCATCAAAACGCAACCCAACCCATTCAAAGAAGCATCATTGAAAACAATAAATTCTTTACCCGATTCAGGCTGAGCTAACATTGGAGCTTCGGTTAAAAGGGCTTTCAACTGATCGAAACTTTTCTGACACTTTTCTGACCATTCGAACTTGACATCTTTCTGTAGTAGCTTTGTTAAAGGTGTAGCTATCATGGAAAAACCATTGACGAATCATTTGTAGTATCCCGCAAGTCCCAGAAAGCTTCGAATTTTGGAAACATTCTTTGGTGGCTTTCAATCAAGTATAGCCGATATTTTGTTTGGATCAACCCGAATACCTGACGCTGAAACAACATGACCCAGGAAGCTGACTTCATTCATCTAGAACTCACACTTACTAAACTTTGCATACAACTGTCAATCTCGCAATGTTTGTAGCACTAATCTCAAATGCTCGGCATGCTCGGTTTCATCTTTGGAGTAGATCAGTATATCATCAATAAACACTACTACAAACCGATCCAAAAACTGTATGAAAACCCGATTCATCATATCCATAAAAACAGCAGGTGCATTAGTAAGTCCAAAAGGCAAGACTAAGAACTCAAAATGTCCGTACCTCATTCGGAAAGCAGTCTTTGGCACATCAGAATCTTTGACTCGCAACTGATAATAACCCGATCTCAAATCTATCTTCGCAAACCCTGAAGCTCCTTTTAACTGATCAAACAAGTCATCAATCTGAGGCAACGAGTATTTATTCTTTATAGTCACCTTATTCAACTGCCGATAATCAATACACATTCACATAGTTCCATCTTTCTTTTTCACAAATAGAACTGGTGCACCCCAAGGAGAGAAGCTCGGTTGTGCAAAGCCCCTATCTGTCAATTCATGCAACTGTGCTTTCAACTCTTTCAACTCAGTAGGTGCCATCTGATACGGAGCTATTGAAATCGGAGTCATTCCTGGTACTAATTCAATACCAAACTCTATCTCTCGGACTAGTAGTAATCCCGGTAATTCTTCAGGGAACACCTCTGGGTATTCACATAAAATTGATACGGATTCAATCTGCTTTTCAAACACTTTATTATCCAACACATAAGCCAAGGAAGCTTCACATCCTTTGCTCACATACTTTCGGGCTAGCATCGAGGATATTACGATAGGTAACCCATTTAAATCACTAGATTCAACTCGGATGATCTCACCATTCTGACATCTCAAATCAATAATCTTCCTTTTGCAATTCACCACTGTATCATGCAAAGTTAACCAGTCCATTCCCAAAATTATATCGAACTCGTCGAAAGGCAACATCATTAAATCAACTGGAAAGTAGGAATCCCGAATCATCAACGGGCAACCTTTACACACTTTATCAACGAGAACACATCTACCCAAAGGGTTGGACACACGTATCACAAACTCAGTAGACTCAATAGGCAAAGTCTTACTGGATACTAGAGTTTCACACACATATGAATGAGTCAAACCAGGACCAATCAATGCAATTACAGTAGTATCATAAAGTGTGAAAGTACCGGTAATGACATCTGGGGAAGAAGCATCCTCTCTGGCTCGTATAGCATAAGCTCTAGCTGGAGCTCTAGCCTCTGATCGAGCTGTAGTGTCCTTCGTCCCTCTCTGACTGCCACCTACATTGGCTGAATGTCTGGGTGGTCTGCCTCGTGCTGACGCGTTGCTCGGTTTAATGTTCTGAACCGTATGTTGTTCGGCTAGTATCGGGCACTCTCGAATGAAATGGTTTGACGATCTACATTTAAAGCAGGACTGATCACGGAATCTACAACTCCCAGAATGCCATTTTCCACAATGTTTGCACTCAGTCCGATTCAGCTGAACATTACCAACACTAGCCATCGAAGTGGTTCGGGAACTCACTGGAGGCCGATCTCGTCTAGGCAGGTCTGAAGTAGCTTTATGTCAGCTGGAGTGATCTCTGAACTTCTTAAGCACTGAATGGAAAGTCTTACTCGATGATCTTTTACAAGTGTCTCTAGCTTATATTTCAGCCTTTCTTTTCTCTTTTCCGAGCTCTTCAGTTGCAAGCTCGCTCGACTAGTACCACGAACTCTTTGATTTCAAGAATGCCAACAAGCAACTTTATGTCTTCATTCAGACTGTCTTCAAATCTTTTGCACATAATGGCTTCAGTTGATATACACTCTCAGGCATAACGGCTCAATCTGAAAAACTTTCGCTCATATTCCGTCACAGTCATACGACCCTGTTTTAATTCCAGAAATTCTTTTTGTTTCTGATCGATGAATCTTTGACTGATATATTTCTTACGGAACTCGATCTGAAAGAAATCCCGAGTCACTTTTTCTTTCAGAACCACTGATACTAGTGTATTCCACCAGTGCTATGCAGTGTCCTGAAGTAGCGATATAGCACACTTTAAGCATTCATCAGGAGTACAGGATAGTTCATCAAGTACTCGAATAGTGTTATCAAGCCACATCTCAGCTCGCTCTGCGTCATCATCATCATTAGCTTTGAATTCTTCGGCCCCATATTTCCTGATTTTATCAACGGGCAGCCTACTAGATCTCATCGGATCTATCAACGGTGGTGCTGAAGGTACCAGAGTTGGATTATTCGGGAGTGGAGGTTGTTGCACAGCTGGGTTATTCTGAACAAATTGGGTAAACCATTTATTCATAATCTGGTAGAAGGCTTGTTTAGCCTCTCCCTCATGGCTACCCGAAACTGGTCGAGAGCCTATCGGCACTGATCCGCGTGCGCGATCAGGCGCTACGCTCTCTACATCATCTGCTACGGCTCTGTCAGGATCGGAATCCATTTACTATATAAAACACAGTTTGAAATATCAGAAGTCGCCACACTATCGTATATACAATTAAGGATGTATAGCTCGACTTTTACGCGCTACGGTAGTCCTAGAATCGACTAAACGTAAGTTCTGATACCAATCAAATGTAACACCCTTAACCCGTACTCGTCGCCGGATTAGGGTTATGAGGCATTACTGAACTTAACTCAAATTGTCACTGTCATATATCACAAATCATACATTTATTAAATTCAAAGAGATTTAATTCATGCTTGTACATTCCAAACCATTGAATCATCGAATATATGTTTCTCAAATGTTTATAACAAGTTTGAGTATGAAATTTCACTTTATCATATGTAGTAAACATAAACACATCTATCACTTATTCAATTATCACCCTGTCATTTCACAAATCATATGCATATGCATAATTAATCATAAACTCTCATAGCACTCTATGGGGTATCTATGCACATACGAAAGACTCAATCTAGGTTCGCATTTAACATAACCAACTTCATAAAATTTCCTTTTTATGATAATAAATTTATCTCAAGTATATCAAGATACATATATATATAAATTATACAGATACAACTAAATCCAATGTGTCCACTATACCATGAATTATAAACTCATCTTCTTTACCATTTCAAACCTATCACTAAATCAATCACATATACTTATTTCACTTCAAACAACCCTATTTCTTTCATTCTCGTTTAATAACAGTTAAAACATATACTTTCATGCATTTCTATCCCGAACCTAACTATTCGAATAGTATAGTCCTACATACCATGCATGCACATATACATATGGTCAACTCTTCCATTATAGCATATAACAATTTCGCATTCAATTCATGCACGAATATGTCATGTACAACTTGAATATATAATAACTAATACCCATTATCAAAGCATTACTCTACCTAAATATGCCATAGACCATAAAACCAT
Organism: Gossypium australe; assembly: GCA_005393395.2. Lineage (NCBI taxonomy): Eukaryota > Viridiplantae > Streptophyta > Magnoliopsida > Malvales > Malvaceae > Gossypium > Gossypium australe. The sequence goes on from CM016619.1 coordinate 124,199,026, forward strand.
TCTATACCTAATATAAATATACATGAGTACAACGGCCGAATATATATATATTAATTTAAACCTCTACAACCCATGCATAATAAATATATGATCCTCTCCAATCTCATCATCGAATCATAATTAAACATCTTAATATATATATATATATATATATACATAATTGATCTAAGCTTAGGACATAACTAAAAACACATAACCATTAACAATTAAACATGTCACTATACCGAAACACATGAGTAAAGTTTAGCCAAAAGTAATAGCCATTATCGTAAGGCTATGCTATATATAAATATACAAGATTAAGTACCATTAGTATACAATTCAGCCTAGCTTATACATGCCTTTCGAATCAAAAACTAGGTATATAAGTACCAAAAGAGTTGATAGTGTGTTTGACTTCTCCAATGATCCTCTGAGCCTGTAGCTTGATCAAAGTCTATAAAACAGACAACGAACACATATAATGTAAGCTCACTAGCTTAGTAAGTCTAAGGCAAATTCGGTACTTAACTAAACATTCAAACAATATTATGCATACAAACAAATATCAGTTCGAATAGGATTTTAAATACAATGATTTATCATATAAATTTTACCAAAGCCGTATGTCATGAATCTCATTTAGCAAATTGGCTAACCATCTATCATAAGCATGAAATCTCAACACTTAAATACCTTAGGTATTTGCATAATTCGAAACTATTAATATAACATAATTTAACCACATATGATTTGTTATTCACATATACCATTTATACATATGCCGAATCTCAATAGAATAACCAAACTCATACTTCAATACACATATCATATTCATATTTCAATATGAATGAAAGTGCACTTTTACATTTCAACAAAAGCTTCGGCCATACCTCAATTTACTTGATTCGAAAGGGTATTTATATATATATACTTACCTATTTACTTACATCTTAAGTACAACTTAGGCTTACTCGAACCTTTACCTTATTGCCGTAGTTATATCCCACTTTGTAAATAATCCATGGCTTTTCAATTATAAATGTCACTGGCATTAAGCCTGCTAGGCATCAAGGCCCGAAGTACACACCGGCATCAAGCTTGCCAGACCTAAGGTCTGAAATTCATTCCACCGGCACAAGGCCTGCTAGGCAATAAGCCCGAAATAATTCACCGGCACGAGGCCTGCTAGGCTCGAAGCCCGAAATAACAACATAATCAATCATCCAATACACATTTCTTATTACTAACATCTCAAACAACTTATGTAATTCTTATCACCTTCACATAACAAACCGAGCATATCTATCCACATTACTTTCAACAAAACAAAATTCAATCCAATATCATGCTCTACATTCGGCCATTTCATAATTTACTACTTCAAATATTCAACTTTCATCATTTAACATACTCATAATTAGTTCTGAGACATATATTTGCTTAAGGACTTACCTCGACCGTCGATGGATAACGTATACCGGCTATTCGATAATCTTGGCCTTTCCCCAACCCAAATCCGTTTTTCTTTGTTCTTGATCTAAACACATTAAAATTCAGCTCATTCAAGTACATTTCATTTTAATTTAGTCCCAAAATACATAAACAATCAAATTACCATTTTAGCCTTACTATTTCACATTTTTGCAATTTGGTCCTATTTGCACAAAACACAAAGTACACAAAATTTCACTATAACACTTAAGGGCCGAATGTTCATAGGGACTATTCTAGTCCATTTATTTCATTTATTTTGCATTTTAGCCCCCTCATAAATTCATTTTTGCAATTTAGCCCAAAATACTTAAATTTACTATAATTCCCAATACAAAACATACTAATCTTTCACATATCTTTAATTTAAAAACATCAAACATCAAAAACCACATGAACATGTCAATGGGCGAATATCACATACACACTAATCTTAAAAATTTTAGCATCGTTCGGATAAATATACAAAGCAACGATCATAAAAACGTAGAAATTATCAAAAACCGAGCTAAAATTCATACCTAATTGAGCTTGATGATGGCCGAATGTTTTAAGCCTTTAAACCCCTTTTTCTTAGCTAATTCACAGCAATGGAAGAAGAAGAACAATAAAAGTGGCTTTTAATTTCATATAATATAACATATAATAACATTGTTAATGTTTTCCTATTTTAACCTTTAATTAACAATAAAAACAACTTGTAATATAAGGTTACACTTGACCTTTGCCACCCACTAACTCATAAAATGGGTTAATTACTCTTTTAATACTCCTTATTAAAAAGCCATCATCATTCTAGACTTTACACTATAGTTTATAACTTTTACACTTTACGCGATTAAGTCCTTTTATTTAATTAAGCACACAAACGATTAAATTTTTCTACAAAAATTTCACACACATTAATTCACATATAATAAGCACAAAATATAATATTTAAAAAAATATTTTAGACTCGGATTCGTGGTCCGGAAACCATCGTTCCGATGAGGGTCAAATTCGAACTGTTACAAAATACTTCAAACCGTTGTGATCGGTACAAATGTGACATTTTTCACCATATAGATGGTGTCGCCAATTCTTCAACGCAAACACAATTGCTGCCAACACTAAATCATGTGTCGAGTAATTCTTTTCATGCGGCTTTAACTGTTTAGAAGCATAAGCTATCACTTTACCTTCCTACATCAAAATGCAACCTAAACCATTTAAAGATGCATCGCTAAAAATTACAAATTCTTTACCCGGTTCAGGCTGAACTAAAATTGGTTCCTCGGTCAACAGTGCTTTCAACTGATTGAAACTTTGCTGACATTTTTCGGACCACTCAAACTTCACATCTTTCTGTAACAATCGCACCATCGGAATAGCTATCATCGAGAACCCTTTAACAAACCTTTTGTAATAACCAACTAATTCCAGAAAACTTTTAACTTCTAATACATTTCTCGGAGGTTTCCAATCAACAACTGCTAAAATTTTACTCATATCAACTCTGATGCCTTCAGCTGATACTATATGTCTTAGAAAACCAACTTCCCAAAGCCAAAATTCACATTTACTAAATTTGGAAAACAATTGCTTCTCATGCAGGGTCTACAATACAATTCTCAAATGTCCTGTATGCTCCGTCTCATCTCGGGTATAGATTAGAATATCATCAATAAAAACCACAATGAATCGGTCTAAATACGGTCTAAAAATTCTATTCATCAAATCCATAAATATTGCAGGTGCGTTAGTTAAACCAAACGGCATCATAAGAAATTCATAATGTCTGTACCTGGTCCTGAATGCATTTTTCGGCACATTTGAATCTTTAACCTGCAACTGATAATAACTAGAACATAGATCAATCTTCAACAATACTGTTGCACCTTTCAACTAATCAAACAAATCATCAATTCACGGTAATGGATACTTATTCTTGATTATAACCTTATTAAGCTGATAGTAGTTAATTTACAATCTCATTGATCTGTCATTTTTCTTAACGAACAGAACCAGTGCACCCCAAGGCAAGAAGCTAGGTCGTGCAAAACCTTTATCTGTTAACTCTTACAACTAAGCTTTCAATTCTTTCAACTCTTTACGGAGCTATCAATATTGGTGATGTTCTCGGTACTAGCTCAATGGAAAATTCAACCTATCTGACCAGTGGTAATCCATGTAACTCTTCTAAAAATACATCGAGATGTTCACAAACCACAGGCACTGATTCAAGTTTTGATTCAGACACTTTAGAATCCAAAACATATGCAAGGTACACATCACAACCTTTTCTCACGTATTTCTATGCTAACATAACTGAAATAACCATAGGCAGCTCGCTCGATTTATCTGATTCAATCGAAGTGTTTCACCATTTTGACATTTTCGTATAGTAAGCTTTCGTTTACAATTCACTATAGCGTCATGCAGAGTTAGCCAATCCATACCCAGGATCACATTAAACATATCAAATGGTAATAACATCAAATTGGCTGGAAAGATATAACCCCAAGTCATCAAAGGACAGTTCTTGCAAACTTTATCAACTAACACATATTGACCTAGGGGGTTCGATACTTTAACCACAAATTTAGTGGACTCAATAGGTAAACTGTAACACTCCTAACCCGTATCCGTCACCGGAGTAGGGTTACGAGGTATTACTGATCAATACCTATCATTTAACATACATATCACATACATTTATGCATTCATACTCAATATCATTTAATCACAATCAAATTGTCCCTTATAAGGGCCACAAGGCCTTAAACATGCTTTGGAAGTAGTTCGAGACTAAACCGATAACTCGGGAAATTTTTGGAAACCTAGAAAAAATTTCAATCATTCAGGGGTCACACGCCCATGTGAACAGGCCGTGTGCCTCACACGGCTCCAGACACGCCCGTGTCTCAGGCCGTATGGAAACAGCGCATACATACTGACTTGGGTCACACGGCCAACCACACGCCCGTGTGTCCAGCCCGTGTACCCTTCAGAGTGGCCACACACGCATGTGTGCCAAGCCGTGCCAAACCTGTAGGGCATACTAACTTATGCAACACGGCCAAGTCACACGCCTGTGTGCTAGGCTGTGTGCCATTTAGAGGGTATACTGACTTGTGCCACACAGCCGGTCACACACCCATGTGTGAGACCGTGTGGGGTATCTAACTTCAATTCAATGTCAACACTAGGGGACACACGGTCGTGTAACATGATCGTGTGTCACACACAGCTGAGACACACGCTCGTGTCTCTGCCTGTGTGGACAAAAATAGTCCATTTGTAAGGCCAACTTGCCACCCATTTTGCACATACCTACACTAGCTCAATTTGTACCAATTTAAGACACAAATATGCAGCAAAAAGTCATAAACCAATACACAATGATACTATATCCATTTCGACCATTTCAATACTCAATTCAATGCCATTTACCTATTCAAATACCTATCAACTCATCTTGCTTTACTAGACATAATTCACATATATGATTCATCCTATAAAACCATTCCAAATATGTATTATCAATTCAACCTTAGTCATTCATTATAGGTTAATTTACCTAATTCAAAACAAAGCCATTCACAAATCTTTATACATTAACAAAATTATCATCACAAGTCAACTTAAATGGCCCAATATACATGTTCATCAAACATACCAAAATGACCAAAGCCTATACATGCCATATACCATATATACACAACTCAAAAGTACCAAAATAGATGTCCGATAGTGCGATAAAGTTCCTGACGATCCCTAGTTCTGAGCTAGCTTCGATTTACTATAAAACATAGAAGCAAAATAAAAAAAGTAAGCTATAAAGCTTAGTAAGTTCATATGTATATATGAAATATTCAACATCATTCATTAATACTTCCAAATAGATACATAAGTTGCAATGAAAACCTCAATCAATGAGAAAAAATAAAGTTTAACTAGAAAGCAACTCATAAGTTTTCATCTTCTTATAATTCATCATTCGCATAGTTTTCTGTACATACCTATACTGATACATTTCTATTCTCACCAATTCACTTACCGAATCACTTCAAGTTTATAAATGCTTACGATATAATTACGTCAATTTTTTATGCCATAGTCCAACTATTGTCTCATACATACATTGCCAAGGCCCTGCCCTGGTCTTTCATTCACATGCCATAACCCGATTATGGTCTTGTTATTCAATTTTTCCATAGCCCGCCTATGGTCTTATGCAGCAACTCGTTTATGGTCTTATTCAGCAACTCGTTTACTTAAACCGTTCATTTAATCTAATATCTCCACATTTATCTAATAGACTAAATACTATCTCAATTTCATCCATCAAATAAATAGATACACATTTAAGCTCAGTTATACAAACTTACCTCATACACAGAAATGACGGATTGGGTCGACTACTCGATAACCTTGCTTTTCCCCCGATCTAAATCTGAATTCTTTCTTTCTTGATCTATATGAATTCAAAACTAACTTATTCAATCACATATTCTTTCAATTTAGTCCATATCACACTTAAAAGAACTTTTACACATACGCCCTAATATTTCACATATTTTACAATATAGTCCTTATTTCATAAAATAAAAAATTCATGCAATTTAACCACAACTCATGCTAGCCGAATTTCTCTAGTACTTATATTAGCCCATATTTCTCATATATTCACACTCTTAACCACCACATTTCACATTTTCTCAATTTAATCCCTTTTTGACATTTTTGTCAAAAATCACTTTACAAAAGCTATTAATCTAACATTAAACCTAGAGATAGGGTGACGAGATTTTGCCGGATTAGGGTGAAACCTAATATGGGAATCCATAGATCGATTTACTACTACTCTAGGGGGTTATTATTCGAGAAAGAGATTTCCGTTAATTAACCTAGGGTTAGACATTATTCGCCTCGATAGAGGGTTTAATATACGTTAGGGAGTCCTACAGATCAAACTAAGTGAATAAATCATATGGCTCAATGTTAGATAACAAGTGAAGTCTAGGTGGATTCTTCCTGAGGGTATCGTCGTGATCAACTGAGTTTTCCTTCAAGTTATTTTCCAATTCATTCTTTTTGTCTTCGCGTCTTTAGCTTAGTAGTCGTTAATTCAGATTAAGGAAACTTCACTTTATTTTTAGGCTAAATAATAAAAAGAAAGTTAGTATTAGTACTTTTAATTCCTTTGGGTTCGACAATCCGGTCTTGCCTAAACTATACTACTGTTCGATAGGTACACTTGCCTTTAATCGTTGTCGGAGTTAGCTTCCAGGTTCGATCTCATTCATTATAAATTTAAAACTCTAATTTCAGCGATCAAGTTTTTGGCGCCGTTGCCGGGGAACTAAAATATTATGAAACCTCTATTTTTATTACTTTAGCCATTATTTTTATTTTTTCGCAATTTAGTTTTATTTTTATTTTTTATTTTTTTTAGGTTAAATTTTGATTTCGCTAAATTTTCTTTCTTCTTCTAGCAGGTACCTCTAGTTTATGACTAGAAGGAACCCAAGAGGACCTTTAGTATACGATAGTGAAATTGAAGCTACCGTTCGTAGGACTTGCAGAGAAATCAGGCGAGCCCTAAATTACACAAAGGAAGATCAAGAAGGCAGATCCAATCCTACTGAAGGGATGGACGAGAATAAACCCACAACCACATGATGTGGGGGAAAACAATGCTCCAGGTACTATGTTTGATTATGCTAAACCGCATTTAACATGAGCAGAATCGAGTATTGTTAGGCCTGTTATAGCTACTAATAATTTTGAATTAAAGCTTAACACAATACAAATGATTCAACAGTTTGTTCAATTTGATGGTTTGCAGGATGAAGATCCAAACACTCATATAGCTAACTTTTTAGAGTTCTGCGATACCTTCAAAATAAATGGCGTTTCTGATGATGCCATACGTCTTCGGTTATTCCCTTTTTCATTAAGGAATAAAGCCAAACAGTGGTTAAACTCGTTACCACGAGGATCAATCACTACACGGGAACAAATGACCGAAAAATTTTTATTGAAATATTTCCCACCAGCCAAAACGGCCAAATTACGGAATGATATCTCTTATTTTGTGCAACTGGATTTAGAGACATTATACGACGCATGGAAGAGATACAAGGATCTCTTGAGAAGGTGTCCACACCATGGTCTACCCTTGTGGCTACAAGTCCAAACATTCTATAACGGTGTAAACCCCTCAACGAGACAACTAATCGATTCAGCCGCCGGTGGAACCCTTAACAACAGAACTCTTGAAGTAGCCTACGAGTTCATTGAAGAGATGTCACTGAATAACTATCAGTGGCAAGTGACAAGGACAAAACCGATAAAATCAGCTAGAGTTTACAACCTCGATGCAGTGACCACACTATCAACACAGATAGAGATGATAAATAAAAAGCTTGATAGTTTGTGTTCTTCGCAGGTACACCCAATCACCCAGTGCGACGCAAGTGGAACTGTGGTGAATCCTGAGTACCCACCCTACCAACCGGGAGCAGAGAGTGAACAAATTAACTATATAGGTAATAATTTCAGATCCAATAATAATCTTTATAGTAATACTTACAATCCATGTTGGAGGAACCACCCAAATTTTTCGTGGGGAGGTCAAGGAAATCAAGGAAATCAAAGGCAACAACCTCCTCAAAAGTTCCAAAATCAGCCCTATCCGCAAGAGAAGAAGCCAAACCTCGAAGAGATGCTGAAAAAATTTATGGCAAACACGAAAAATCGTTTCCAAGAAAATGAGAAAACACTTAAAGTTCGACAAGGGTCGATGGAAAAACTTTCTAATTCAGTCAAAGAAGTCACTAATGCAGTCAGTCAACTTGCAAAGTTAATGGCAGAACGATCGCAAGGACATCTACCAAGTAACACCGAGATTATCCTAAAGGAGCAAATTTAAGCCATCACAGCTCATGATAGCAAAGGATTAGACAAACCAAACAAAGAGATAGACGAAGGTAAAATAGAGGTAGCACAAGAAGAGTCGAAACCGACAATCAAAGAGTACCAACCTCGCATACCTTATCCCGAAGCAATGAAAAGAGACAATTCAGAAGAATAGTTCAGTAAGTTTCTTAAACTTTTAAAGAAATTACATATTAACTTACCTCTTCTTGAAGCTCTTTTTCAGATGCCAGACTCGAGGAAATTTCTAAGTCAGCTCTTGACAAACAAACACAAATTAGACGAAGAGCACCATGTGGAATTAAACACAGCATGCTCAGCAATGTTACAGAATAAACTACCACGAAAGCTAAAAGATCCAAGGAGTTTTACAATTCCATGTGTAATTGGTAGTTTAACTATTGATAATGTGTTAGCTAATTTAGGGGAAAGTATAAATGTCATGCCTTATACATTGTTCAAACGACTAGGTCTAGGGAAGCCCAAACAAACTAGGATGAGTATTCAATGAGCTGATAAAACTGTTAGAATTCCTAGGGGCATTATCGAAGATGTTCTTGTCAAAATCGATAAATTAGTTTTCCTAGTAGATTTTGTTGTCTTAGACATGGATGAGGATAATTCAATCCCCTTAATTTTAGGAAGACCATTCCAAGCAACTGCCAGGACTAAAATTGATGTTGGTACAGGAGAACTCATTCTTCGTGTAGGTGACGAATCAATCAGTCTTCAAGCTATTGACTCGGCCAGGACCACAGTCGATGAAGGTAAGAAAGTCACTTCAACTAATAATCAAATTGTTCAACTTTCATCACAGGAAACACCACAAGAACACAACCCTGAGCCGAATCATAAACCCCAAGCTAACAAAGAAGAATTACATAAGGAATGAAGCCTAGGGGTTGACAAACTAGAAAAGCAGAAGACACATGTCAAAGAAGAACAAGAACCACACGAAGTAACACCAGAAGAACAACCAGAAGAACTCGTAGGGACATCAAATCACTTAAAAATAGGAGACCATGTACTGTTAGACAAAGCAAATCCGCGCATCACCATAACAGACCTGAAAGCAAAGGGAGAAATTCCTCTTAAGGTACACAATATCTTCCCCCACGGAACAGTCGAGGTAAGCAATCCAACATTTGGCACTTTTAAGGTAAACGCTTCTCGACTTAAACTTTATCAAGAAAATAGAACTGTAAGTATAAGGGAAGATATTCAAACCATTAAACCTCCCTGATTTTTTTACTAGAAAAGTCTAGCTTAAGACTATAAACGAGCGCTTCTCGGGATGCAACCCGAGCATTAACACTATTTACTTTCAAATTTATTTTCAGTTCTTTTCTTTCTTTCTTTCTTTTCTGAACATCTAGTTTTAAACTAACAAAAAAAGGGCAAAATTCTAGACCACACGGTCTTACACACGGCCGTTTCTGTGACCATGTGGATCACCAGCATCCCCGTACTGACATAGCAGAGGCCATGCGAATCAAATCCCAACTAATCTCGGCATCACGGATCCAACCACTACCCCACGGGCACCGGCAAAGCGGCACGGCTATGCCCCACGACCGTGTCAAGCTACGACTTACCAAGCACAGATAGGACACGCCCGTGCCTCCCAACCGTGTCAACATACTGATTTCTCGAACATGGGCGTGATTGGCTAAAACACGGGCATGGTGAAACAACACGCATGGACACATGGCCGTGCGAGGTGGCTGTACGATTCGACACGCTCTCAGACCACGGGCGTGGGGACGTGCCAGACTTGAGCCTTTATTTAAACCCCACAGCCCTTCCCTTTTTCCCCATCTTCTTTCTCCCTTCTTTTTCTTTCAAAATTTCCTTTCTTTCCTTAGAAATGGTATCTAGACTCTTAAGTTACACTAAAATCATGCTGAAGAAGCGTAAGACGGCAAGGATAGTCTCCACAAAGGAGACCCTACACATAAGTTCATGCCGACCGCTTCATCCAAGCACCAAACCAAGGGTCTTTGAGACCATTTAGTTTTTATTTTTCTTTTCTCTTTTGCTTCAATTTTCTTCCCTTTGACAATCTTATGCTTAGTTTAGTTTAACTTATTTTAATTTCTTAGTATCAGGTTCGCCAGGCTGCTAGGGAATCACGCCACTTCCGCCACCGCCAGCACCTCTGCATCCCTAGAAGTCACACCCACCTCGCGAACCATCCATCAATAAGGACTCTTCAGTCCATCCACCTTTTCTTTTATTTTTATTTTCCTTCTTAGTCTCCTTTCCTTTTTCTTTCTTGTTTTAAATTATATATTTAGGTTATTTTAAATGTGTCTTAATAATCACTAGCTAATCCTCTACGAGCTCCCCAATTTCTTCATCTAGCACAGGTTCGTCATCCAGACCGACCTCTTTAAACATACACACCACGACCTCTACCATCCTCCAAGGACACCATCCAAAATTCAGGGAGTATTCTTTCCCCTTCTCTTTTGATTTATCCCATAAATGTTATATCTACCTTTGTACATTGAGGGCAATGTACATCTTAAGTGTGGGGCGGTGAATATTTATCTAAAGAAGGGCCTAATTTTCTGCATTATTCTCAAATTTGGCCAAACTTTTTTCATTACTCTCAAATCCCTAAATTTAGTCTTGTTTTTAAGTGAATTTCTCATATTACTAATAAGGATGAAATTTCTGATGGTTTATGATTTTTATTGATATGTTTTAGATTAAGTCATAGTTAATTGTGCATTGATGATTAAATTAGAAGAATATTAGAGAATCAAGCATGATAAGTCTATTTTTCAGAATTAAAATCTTTGCTAGGTTGTTAAACTGAATCTGAATATTACCTTGAAATTTGAAATTTACAAGGTTGATGTCAAAACACCCATAATTTTTCTGAGATTTTGAGCCTTATAGAGCATATATTCTTTTTCATGCCCACTTTATTGATTATGAGTATGTCAACTTTGAATTGTTATACTAGAACTTGCCTCGATTATACATGTTGAAACCACACCGATGATTTGATATACTGAAATGATAAAGGCACCTAGGATTTAACCCACTCACTCCACTAAATAGCCTACCTTAACAACTAACCACTAGTGAACCCCGTTGATCCTAACAACCCTTTTTATTGACTTACCAGCTAATATTAACCCAAAACCCCTTTGTATTTGTTATCACCATTCCTTTTGACCACCCTTATATCGAGATTTGATTTGATGTATTGTCTAGCTATTTCATTCATTATTATGTAATATTAATACTTTGTTCTTAGAATATATATATATATATATATATATATCAAAGTATATTCATTATTAGTTCTATAATTAAATGAGCTTACATGTTAAAATTCCACATCTTGAGGAAGAAGCTCGTATTACTAGTTTTCAACTCATGTAATCAATTAGGATTAGTTCAATTTTTGTTAGTTAGGCAATTCGTCAAGTCAGTCTCGATTCTAACCTTCTAATTCAGCCTTTATCCACAACTTTAACCCAAGCCCCGTTACAACCCTGTAAAGACCTTTTGATTTGTGTATCATCTCATATTTTAGTGGTGGAGATTTGATTTTCATGCAAGCCTATGGGATTAACTTTTCATGTTCAAATTTTGAGTGCTTAATTCTTTTTGTACCTTAAACACTTCAAGTGGTTTGAATGAATCTTTAGTGAGGATGTCAATCCTTGTCGATTTTGAATTAAAGGTAATTATTTAGATAAGGGAGACACCTATATTTTTGTGCTACAAATGTATGACTTTGATTGTTTGAATCTTTAAGACTCTTCGAGTTAGATCATCCATGTATAAATTATCTATGAATTATGATGAGACATTGTTGATAGGAATTATGAATCATGGAAAGTTTATCTTAATTGTAAGTTGAGAATTTTGCTTGAGGACAAGCAAAAGCTTAAGTGTGGGGGTATTTGATAAACCGTAATAGTAACATATTTTAATCCCACATTTAGTATGCTTTTGGATGATTTAAGCCTTGATTCATATAAAAAAGGTGCTCTTAATCCTTTCTTTTCATGTCTTATACCCAGGAAAGAACCCGAGGATGAAAAGAGCATAAAACGGGCCCAAAACGGAGTAAATTGGCCATATCACTGTAACATCTTGAAATTGGGCCTAGTAGGATTGAGCCCAATGGGCCTTAGGAGTAGTAGCGTTTAAAATTTTAGAGAACGGTATTAATGCAAGTTAGACTTATTAGGTAAGTGATTTTGGAAGATTAGAGGGCTTCTATGAAGTCCCAGGACCAAATATTGGCTTTGGGGAAATTTTGGTTTTAGGTGAAAAAAACCCTGGAAGTTGGCAGGTAGGCCTTAAGAATAAAATATGGAGAAAATGACACAAGTGGAGTGTGTGGTGTAGTGGCAAAGTGACGCCACATAAGAGACAAGGGGGTGATGCCACAAGGAAGGAAGGAGGTCCAAGGTTCAAGTCTTGGCTTTTGCATTTTGGTTTCTTTTTACTTGGATCTTAGAATTTGGGCCATAGTTTATATTTAGTTGCGCATGGTTTAAGACACAAGAGGAGCTTGTGGCCAAGTGGTTAGCGGTGTGGATTATGCTACAGCGGAGCCTGGGTTCGAATCTCATGAGAAGCAAGGGAGTATTTATTTTGCGGATTGGACGGCAAGAGTTTCAGTTGAATTTAAACTCTACTGACGAAGGGATCCCACATCGGAAAGACACAAAGAAGAAGGGTGAAGAGCTAGCTATATAAAGAGTATTCCAGGAGGAGAGTTAACATACCTTGGTGGGCGTTTGGGCACAGCAGTGGGCGCAGCGTGGTTTAACACCAGAGTCCTATCAGGTGTGTAACTCTCTCTACTCTAATTGTAGAGCGGCAAATGCCGAAGTGCTGATCACGGCAATAGTAGCCACCCGAGCGTGCAAGCGCACGTGTGGGGCTTCGACGCGATAGTTGAGGCCATCAGTAGTATTCTTGTGGGTTGGGGCTGCTTGGGCCACGATGGGCCAAAGTGGGCCCAATTGGCCCGTGGGCCCAAATGAGTAAATTGTATGATTGTTTAGTATATGTTGAACTAGACTAGGTGGAATTTATATACGTGGCTAGATTTGTGCTAGGTGGGCCACACGAGCGTGTGGGCCCGAATGGGCCGGAATCAGGTTTTAGGCCCAATAGTCCGGTAAAGACAGAATTGGTAGTCGAGTCGCTCAGGGCGACATTGGGCCTTTAGAAAGGCCATTCCAGGTACGAAATTACTGAAATGCCCTTAGTGGGTAAATTACCAAAATACCCCTAGAAGGTAAATTACTGTTATACCCTTAGAGGTTGATTGGCTTGATTATGTCGTTTTTGTTATTTTGATTATGATGGTAATTTGTTTCATACGGTATCTGTGATATATGATTTGCATACATGTCATACTGCATACGAATTATTATGCCATATTGCATGGGTATGATGAGAGGAGGGCGAAGATTGATATCCGTGACTTTGGGTCACCAGTGGTTTGGTACCACAGTTAATTTCGTGACTTTGGGTCACCAGAGGTTTGGCACCTCATAGCGACTCGTCCCAGTGGTTTAACACCACAGTGGGTTGGCCCCACAGTTGATATATCGGGATTGTCGCCAGTGATTTGGTATCACAATGTGGGTTGGCCCCACACTTGGATTATTGATATTCGTGACTTTGGGTCACCAGAGGTTTGGCACCTCATAGCGACTCGTCCCAGTGGCTTAGCACCACAGTGGGTTGGCCCCACATTTGATATAACGGGATTGTCGCCAGTGATTTGGTATCACAACGTGGGTTGGCCCCACAGATGGGTTATTCATGACTTTGGGTCACCAGTGGTTTAGCACCACATTATTATTGGATATCAGTGACTTTGGGTCACCAGTGGTTTGGCACCACCAGTGGTTTGGTACCACACGGGGTAGAAACGGAGTTATGGATGGCTAGGTTTGGGTGCATGATATATTGCTTGGTTATGATTTGTGTAAGCATGTTGCATTAACCGGGAGGGGGATTATGCACTGAGTCTTGGTGACTCACCTTCTCCCTTATTTTTTTTAGGTGATTCGTAGATCGCGAATGAGGAGCCAGGTGGACTCGGGGTGGCCATGCGATAATTATTTTCGGGTTTCAATAGACTTTTGACTTGGGTACTTATTTTAAATTTCGGTTTTTATTTGGGTTTGTAATAAGGCCTTTGGTATTTTATTTGGTTTTAGCTTTCAATTTGGTTACTGTTCTTTATTAAATGTTCAATATGGGATTTTCCTAAAATGATAATAAACTATTTTTATTCAAAATTACTTAAGCTCGATTGTCACAACAAATACAATTTTATTGAAATTAATAACAACTTTGTAAAATGGACAATGAAATGAATCGACTTTTATAAACAAACCACAAAACGCGGAGTTTCAAAAAGAATACGAACTTTTTAACGAACGCACAGCTTTTTTTTAGACATTCCTTTCATGTGACATGCCAGATCTGGTCGTAACGTCTAGGCCGGGTTTGGGGTGTTACTATTGTGGTATCAGAGCCAAGTTTAAAAACTCGGCTGTGGGTTTGGGTTGAAAAATGTTTTCAAAGGATGGTTTCGAAAAATATATATCTCTTTTCTGGAAGTATGGCACCCAAGTCTCCGGCACCAAATCAGTAAGTTCCTTTTTACTTTATTCTATTATATGCTGAATGATTGTATTATTCTGCGATGTGTGGATGTGATGCTTGAATATAGGAATTGTATGTATGTGTGGAAAATATCTGTTTGCTTCGGTGTTAGATAGTTGGTTATGTGACGGGTTCCAAGATTTAGATAGAAAGTATACTAGTTTTATTAAGATCAGAGTGCGCAGCGTGAGCGTAGTGTTGTAGGTTAGGATGTGTGACTATACCTATAGTTGGAAATTTTGTGGACGAAATTTCTTTAAGGAGGGTAGATTTGTAACATCTTGAAATTGGGCCTTGTAGGATTGAGCCCAATGGGCCTTAGGAGTAATAGCGTTTAAAATTTTAGAGAACGGTATTAATGCAAGTTAGACTTATTACGTAAGTGATTTTGGAAGATTAGAGGGCTTCTATGAAGTCCCGGGATCAAATATTGGCTTTGGGGAAATTTTGGTTTTAGGTGAAAAAAACCCTGGAAGTTGGCGGGTAGGCCTTAAGAATAAAATATGGAGAAAATGACACAAGTGGAGTGTGTGGTGCAGTGGCAAAGTGACGCCACATAAGAGACAAGGGGGTGACGCCATAAGGAAGGAATGAGGTCCAAGGTTCAAGTCTTGGCTTTTGCATTTTGGTTTCTTTTTACTTGGATCTTAGAATTTGGGTCATAGTTTATATTTAGTTGCGCATGGTTTAAGACACAATAAGAGCTTGTGGCCAAGTGGTTAGCGGTGTTGATTATGCTACAGCGGAGCCTGGGTTCAATTCTCATGAGAAGCAAGGGAGTATTTATTTTGCGGATTGGACGGCAAGAGTTTCAGTTGAATTTAAACTCTACTGACGAAGGGATCCCACATCGGAAAGACACAAAGAAGAAGGGTGAAGAGCTAGCTATATAAAGAGCATTCCAGGAGGAGAGTTAACATACCTTGGTGGGCGTTTGGGCACAGCAGTGGGCGCAACGCGGTTTAACACCAGAGTCCTATCAGGTGTGTAACTCTCTCTACTCTAGTTGTAGAGCGGCAAATGCCGAAGTGCTGATCACGGCAATAGTAGCCACCGGAGTGTGCGAGCGCACGTGTGGGGCTTCGACGCGATAGTTGAGGCCATCAGTAGTATTCTTGTGGGTTGGGGCTGCTTGGGCCACGATGGGCCAAAGTGGGCCCGATGGGCCCGTGGGCCCAAATGAGTAAATTGTATGATTGTTTAGTATATGTTGAACTAGACTAGGTGGAATTTATATACGTGGCTAGATTTGTGCTAGGTGGGCCACACGAGCGTGTGGGCCCGAATGGGCCAGAATCGGGTTTTAGGCCTAATAGTCCGATAAAGACAGAATTGGTAGTCGAGTCGCTCGGGGCGACATTGGGCCTTCAGAAAGGCCATTCTAGGTACGAAATTACTGAAATACCCTTAGTGGGTAAATTACCAAAATACCCCTAGAAGGTAAATTACTGTTATACCCTTAGAGGTTGATTGGCTTGATTATGTCGTTTTTGTTATTTTGATTATGATGTTAATTTGTTTCATACGGTATCTGTGATATATGATTTGCATACATGTCATACTGCATACGAATTATTATGTCATATTGCATGGGTATGATGAGAGGAGGGGGAAGATTGATATCCGTGACTTTGGGTCACCAGTGGTTTGGCACCACCAGTGGTTTGGTACCACAGTTAATTTCGTGACTTTGGGTCACCAGAGGTTTGGCACCTCATAGCGACTCGTCCCAGTGGTTTAACACCACAGTGGGTTGGCCCCACAGTTGATATATCGGGATTGTCGCCAGTGATTTGGTATCACAATGTGGGTTGGCCCCACACTTGGATTATTGATATTCGTGACTTTGGGTCACCAGAGGTTTGGCACCTCATAGCGACTCGTCCCAGTGGCTTAACACCACAGTGGGTTGGCCCCACATTTGATATAACGGGATTGTCGCCAGTGATTTGGTATCACAACGTGGGTTGGCCCCACAGATGGGTTATTCGTGACTTTGGGTCACCAGTGGTTTGGCACCACATTATTATTGGATATCAGTGACTTTGGGTCACCAGTGGTTTGGCACCACCAGTGGTTTGGTACCACACGGGGTAGAAACGGAGTTATGGATGGCTAGGTTTGGGTGCATGATATATTGCTTGGTTATGATTTGTGTAAGCATGTTGCATTAACCGGGAGGGGGATTATGCACTGAGTCTTGTGACTCACCTTCTCCCTTATTTTTTTTCAGGTGATTCGTAGATCGCGGATGAGGAGCCAGGTGGACTCGGGGTGGCCATGCGATAATTATTTCCGGGTTTACATGGACTTTTGACTTGGGTACTTATTTTAAATTTCGGTTTTTATTTGGGTTTGTAATAAGGCCTTTGGTATTTTATTTGGTTTTAGCTTTCAATTTGGTTACTGTTCATTATTAAATGTTCAATATGGGATTTTCCTAAAATGATAATAAACTGTTTTTATTCAAAATTACTTAAGCTCGATTGTCACAACAAATACAATTTTATTCAAATTAATAACAACTTTGTAAAATGGGCATTGAAATGAATCGGCTTTTATAAACAAACCGCAAAACGCGGAGTTTCAAAAAGAATACAAACTTTTTAATGAACGCACAGCTTTTTTTTAGACATTCCTTTCATGTGACATGCCAGATCCGGTCGTAACGTCTAGGCCGGGTTTGGGGTGTTACAATCACGAAATCGACATGGCCTGGCCCAAAGATCACACGGCCGTGCCTTATCAAGCATCTAGAACACGGCCTTACCCCCGAGTCACACGACCGTGCTTCATTAAAGAAGTCCGAACACAGCCCAAAGACTAGTCACACGGGCGTGTGACATGGCCGTGTCCCTGTCATGGCAAAGAGCAATTTCATTCGAATTTGGATACTTTGGGGCGAAGAAACACATTCCAAGAGCCTATATAAACCCCGTAAGTACCACTTTAAAGGGGGTGTTTAGCTAGGCCAAGGAGCCAAGGCAGAAAGGTCAGATTTGTGGGAATCACTCGAAGATAGCCAGTTGATCCATCCCAAGAAGCTAGAATTCTACTTAAGACGGTGATTTCTCCTTCAATTCCTTCAGGGAGTTTTAGGGATTTCTTATGTTTTGTTTTATCTTTTCTCTTGAGATGTTTTATTTATTTGTTATGAACTAAACCCTTCAGATACTTGAAGGGAATGAAACCTAGATGAATCTTGTTATTGATTTATGAATTATATGATAAATATTTAGTTTGTTCTTAATTATGTATGCTTAATCCAAATTTGATGTGCTTAGGTGGAGGAGGAATAGACCTTGCCTAAGAGTAGATCTAGTGTAATTAAGTGGAGTTGATCACACGCCTAGAGATAAGGTGACGAGATTTTGCCGGATTAGTGTGAAACCTAATATTGGAATCTATAGATCGATTTACTGCTATTCTAGGGGGTTATTATTCGAGAAAGAGATTTTCATTATTTAACCTAGGGTTAGATGTTATTCACCTTGAGAGAGGGTTTAATATACGTTAGGGAGTCCTACGGATCAAACTAAGTGAAAAAATCGTATGGTTCAGTGTTAGATAACAAGTGAAGTCTAGGTGGATTCTTCCTGAGGGTATCATCGTAATCAACTGAGTTTTCCTTCAAGTTATTTTCCAATTCATTCTTTTTTGTCTTCGCATCTTTAGCTTAGTAATCGTTAATTTAAATTAAGGAAACTTCACTTTATTTTAGGCTAAATAATAAAAAGAAAGTTAGTATTAGTACTTTTAGTTCCTTTGGGTTTGACAATCTTGTCTTGCCTAAACTATACTACTATTCGATAGGTACACTTGCCTTTAATCGTTGTCAGAGTTAGTTTCCAGGTTCGATCTCATTCATTATAAATTTAAAACTCTGATTTCAGTGATCAATACTAATAACAAAAAAACTGAATTAATTTTCTTAATGCTATCTACTCCTAAAAGAAAAACTAATACATTAGTTTGATCTATTCATCATCTTCTTAAGGTCCTCTTCTCCTCTTATCCTCCTTTCCTCCTTTTTCCTTTTTTGCAATATGACAAACTATTTATAAACATCATCTCCGAGTAGTTTCTTTGTAGGATTCATTATTTTATCTATTCGCTCTATAGGTATTCCTAATCTTTTGCACAGGTCTATTATCATATAGGAAAATAATATTCCTTTTTCCAGATTTCTTACGCATTCAACCATATTCCTATATATCCACATATCAATACATATTTGCTTATTTTGCAATATTCCATATGTTATAATAGTGTGGATTGGATTGATGTCGGACACGTCAATTGTGGGCCAAATTTTTGAACATACAAACTTCATCCAAATTTTGGATTTTGGCGTCATTAACACTTGGTTGAATGTTTCAGGTATTGTTGTAAGCTTTTCCGATATGTCCATATCTCTTTTACTTCCATAAAAAATCTTAGGATCTCCTATGTATCATTTTTTTTAACTCCTTGAGATCTGTATTATACAGGTGATCACGATAATAATACAGTGTATCATAAAATTAACAGATACTTCTTTCAGTTACCAGGACATTAACCCCTCTGACCTTGAAAGAAGATCACATCTCATAGAATAGTATTTTATTTCTTCCATTTCTTTTAATGCTAGGTAGAATTCCTGCACCACAGGAATTATTATGGGTTCTTCAGGAAACAGGCAAAAGTTGGTCCACTCCCTTTCTATTGTGGTTTCCAATATGCCTTTATAATTCCTCATTAAAGGATCAAATCCTTACTCTTGAATAAAAATATAAGGCTGTAGCTATTGTAAGTATTTATCTATGTCCTCTTGGAATTCAATAGATGGGCTTGAAACGTTTGCACAAAAACTTGCCATTCTCTAGAACTAATTGTAACAGCCCAAATTTCGGTGAAATCAGAATAGTGGTTTCGGGACAACAAATTCGATCCGAAAATATAATTTATTTTTATTTATTATATGGACTATGTTATGTTAGAAAATTCATGTGAAAATTTTGATACAAAAATTTTATCGATTTAGTGCTTAATTACGAGAAGGACTAAATCGCATAAAATGCGAAAGTTGAATTCTAGTAGATATAAGGATCAAATAGCTATTGAATTCAAAACTAGAGGTCCTCATATGGTAATTAGACCATTAATAAAAAGTATGTAGATATTTTGGATGATTCATCCATGGAAACTGAGAAAAAGGCTAAGGACTAAATTGGAAAGTGAAAATATTAATTAATTAAAAATATTAAAAAGATGAAAAGAAAAGAAAAATCATATTTTCTCATCTTCTTCCCCAAAATAAACATGGAAACCTTAGGGGAGAGAGAAGAAACTTTCATTGCCAAATTGGGTAAGTTTCCTTGGCTCGTTTTTAGTAATTTTGATATTTTTAGAATCAGGATAGCCTAAACTATCTATTTGGGGGATCAAATTGAAAAGTTATCAAAGTATAAAAATTGGGTCAAGGATGTATATGCTGGAAATTTGAGAATGATGGTAGAAAATGAAAGATTAATGATAGATAAACAGCTTTTCCAAAGTAATTTTTCATGAAAACTTGATTTAAGGACTAAAATGAAAATTGGTGAAAATCCATGGAAAATGCTGAAATTTGTGAAATGTATGTGCTGTAACAGTTGTATGTATATTTCAGCAAGGCTTGGGTAGAGGGTCAGATTTCATGAATTTTATTTTCCGAGCCTAGGGACAAAATGGCAATTTATGGAAAAGTTAGGGGCAAAATGGTAATTTTTCCTAGGATAAAAATTGAGTCCAAATAAGTGTGAAATGTGGTAAATTGAAATTGAATTTACTCATATAGATCCGAACCAAATTCGGAGTTAGAACGAGGAAAATGTCGGGTTAGTGGATTTATGTACACGAACATTTGTCGAGGTAAGTTCGTGTAACTAAATTGTATATGTTTTTATGCTTGATTTAAAATGTTGTGATTGTGAATTTTATTAATGTCATAAATGTGTGAAATGATTACCTACTCGATATAGCTCGATAAATGAAAATGCCTGATAAAATGGTAAATGAATATAATGTTACTTGTATGCTTGACATGAATGTGGAATGTGTTTCACTCGAATTTCATAAATGTTATGGAGGTATGAAATAATCAAATGCCCGATAATGCTTGAAAAGTGTTTAAATCCTGGTTGAATAAATGGAAAATCGATGGATATGTGATTTTCCGAAACGAAAGAGGTCCTGCATTTGTTGCGGATAGGATTTATCTCGGATGAGTAATCCTTCGACCTCAATTCTGATAGGATTTAGCCCGGATGGGTAATCCTGATATAAGTCCTCTCAAGCATAGTCATGGATTGGATTTAGCCCAGACGAGTAATCCAAATCAAACTCTTTAGAGTATATGACGTAAAAAGGATTTAGCCTGGATTGGTAATCCTGTTGTTTACATATATGTGGCTCGAGAGTGTACTCTCTAAAATTGTACCATATGGGTACCATTGGACATGAATTGACAGATTCTGATTCGTACACCTCGACTGTACTACCTGTGTATCCATTGATATTTTGAATAAATTCAACGGGTAAACCTCTGGAAAGGGAAAATATGAATTTAAGACAAATTGACATTGAATTATATATATATGATATGAAATATGACATGAAAAAGGATATTACATGAAATACAATGAAATGATGATTTATGACTAGTGATGTATGAATATATGAAAAGATGAAAATTACATGGAAATTATTTGATGAGAGTGATCATCCTTGATTATATAATTGTACACCTTGAGTGTACTACTACTTGGTGACCTTAATACTAGAATAAAATGGGTAAAGTCCTGACATGAAATGATCTGAACTCGAAACAAACTACTATGAAACTATACTTGTAATAATAAGAGATAATATATACATGCATAATGAATACATGTTGTGGAAATCATATATGAATGGAAACTTGATTGTTGATTGAGCTTATACATATCTTGATGTTATCATGGATTATATAACTACAAGGGCAATGACAATGTGTGTAGGGCTTGAGGTCAAATTAATTGAATATACCTTACATAGTTACCTCAAAATAGGATGAATGGTAAGTTAAGTACCATGTTATACGAACTTACTAAGCATTCCATGCTTACTCCATTTTATTTTTCCCCTGTTTTAGAGTAATCGGAAGCTCGTTGGATTGGAAGTTTGGCGGAGATCACACACACTATCCATCGGCCCATGTCGGTATAGTATGGTAATTTAATTGCAGTTGTAATGGCATGTATAGGATATGTTGGCCATATTGGCATGTAAACATAAACGATGCTTGTAATCTAGCCATTGGAATGGCTAGTAATGATTGTTTTGATATACTTGTAATGTCATATTATGTTAGGCACATATATGTTAAGTAGTTGATCAAATTATGTCTAACATAAGGACATAACCAAGGTAAAATTGTAAAAATGTATGCATGAAATGATATGCCATGATGATGGTGAATATGCTTGATTAGAATGCTTGAAATGGTTAGTAATTGTATGTGATGATATATCATGTTAAATGATAGAATTAACTTGAATAAAATGCTTGGATTTGTTGGGTTATGAATGCAAGATGTGGTGTAGGATTATAGCAAAGATTGGGGTGAGAAATGAAGCTAGAAATAGCTTAATTTTGTCCACATGGGCATGTGTCTAGACCGTGTGTGACACACGGCCTGGTAACACGGGCATATGGTTAGGCCGTGTGTCCCCTGCACCTTAAATTCAAGAAAACAGAATGCTAATAATTGAGCACATGGGCAGAGACACGGGCATGTGTCACAGCCATGTGGGTGGCACGGCCTTGAACATGGCGTGTGTATTGGCCGTGTGAAACTTGCACCTAATTCGAATTGAATTAATTAACCACACGGCCTTGCACACGAGCATGTGGCATGGCCGTGTGGCACAAGTCAGAGAGCTACCTAGTTTTGAACACGGCCTACAGCATGGACGTGTCCCTTGGACCACACGGGCGTATAAGCCTTGTACCTTGGAAAATTTTGGAATTTCGCGAACAATTCCCTAAGTTCCCGATTTAGTCCCGACTTGATTCTAATGCTCGTATTGGGCCTCAAGGGTCCATTTAAGGGATATTATGAACGACCTCAGTGAATGAATAGTAACTTGCCTGAATTAATCGATAAATGTACTGAATGTTTCGGTAACGCTCTGAAACCCTATTCTGATGACTAATACGGGTTAGGGGTGTTACATTTAGTGGTATCAGAGCTACAATTTAGTCAGTTCTCGGGCTGAACGTGGCATATGTGGAGTCTAGAAATACATGCCATCATATAACCTATGTTAGTGTGATATCTCCCGACTCTGATGAAAATTGTTTTACAAATATACAGAGATGCTTTCCAACTGAGCTAATTCCGATGACTCCGAAAGAGATACTCAAGTAATTGAGTAAAATGTTACTGATGATGAAATAGAATCCGAGAAGGCACGGATAAATGTTTTATAGTACATGAGAATGATAAATGTTGTGTTATATGAGTATATATATATATATATGAAAATTAAATTTTGAGGCTTACGATCTCCAACCCCTCACCAGTATAGTTTTATACAATGAAATTCACAAGATTCATATTGATTAAGCTCATGAATGTGGAACTAAAGAGTTCAAAGGCTGAATGACTAATGATGTAGTCAAAATAAGAACGGGTTAATAAGTAAAGACGATATTAAAGAGATATCAGATTGTTCTGAAGATTATTTTGAATATGTGATGTCATTGTTAAGGAAGAAGTTATTCATGAGTAATTGACTTATCCAGATATGATAATTACAAAACAGATTTGCCAAAAGTTCTTCTGAATTGACTCTTTTAGTGAGCTGAATAGTATAAGATTATTGATGATTTTATGGGTCAGTGGAATAGTGACAAAACTGCAAAGATATTTGAATACAACTGTGATAATTAGGTATATTACAACAACATCTCCTGGGTACTCTATAAGCCTTATTATTCTCAGAGGCATATGAAATTGTGTATGTACAGATGTAATATTTGTCGTATTGAAAGGCTAGTAAATCATGATAAATGGAATTACTAAAAGCCTAGTTGATTCATGAGCGGTATAAGTTAAATGGATATAGAGTAAAACAAATTCTAATTCAAGATATTAGATGGGATCTGATGATTGTTTGTTGATGTGTCTTTAACTAACTATGACCACAATAAAGGCAAGCACACCTATCGTTTAATAGTATAGTTATGGTAATACTGGTAATATCGTATCCACAAGGACCAAGAGTACTAGTAATTACTATCTTTCTATTATCTAGCCTAAGAATTGGAGTGATTTCTTTTAAACTAAAATAATTAAAAACACGACAGAGAATGAATTAGGAAAATACTTTTAGACAACTATATGATAAAGGCAATACCCAAGGAAGAATCCACCTAGACTTCACTTATTACTTTTGATTAATCCGTAGAAATCCCTGATTTATGTTAATATCTCTTTCGAGACTAAAAACAACTTGCTCTAGGTTGTTTAATTGAAATCTCTTTCTAATTAAAACCCCTATTGTCGCATTAACTCAACCTATGGATTCCCCTTATTAGATTTGACTCTAATCCGGCAGATTTATGTCATCCTATTTCTAGGGTTGCAGTCAACTCTACTTAATTGTGTTGATCTACTCTTAAACAGGGACTTTTGCTCCTTTGAATAAACATATTCAACTTGAATCAATAACCTGAATTATGAAAACAAGAATAAGAACTCACAATTAAGAATAAGAACAAGTATTTATCTTATAAATCAAATAATAATAAGATCCGTCTTAGGTTTCATCCCCTCATGTATTTGAGGGATTTAGTTCATAATAAAGAAAACAACAAAACATAAGAAAACCCAAAAACTTCAAGAGAAATTGATAGGAGATCTTTAGTCTTGATGGAGATCCTTCTTCCAAGCTGCTCCTGATGGCTGTCTTCGAGTATTTTCTACCTTCTACTCTCTATCCCCTATTAGGTCCTCTCCTAAGGTGTTTATATAGGCTTTTGGGACGCCTTTCTTGGCCCACAAGTAGCCTTTTCCGAATGGAATTTGAGTTGCATTCGGCAGGGACACACTTGTATGACACGCCCGTGCTCGATAGCCTTAGGCCGTGCTTTATTCTGTTTGACACACACGGCCGTGTTTGATAACTTTAGGTCGTGCCTAATTCTGCTTGACATACACGACTGTGTGGCCTTCCCGTGTGTGATAGTCCAAGCCGTGTTAATTTCCAAGGTAGGCCCATTTTATCCCTTTTTGGCCCGTTTCTTCTTCTTTTTTACTCCCTAAGCTCTCCTGAGTGTAAAACATGAAATTAAAGGATTAGGAGCATCAAATTCATCAAATATAATGAAAATTCATCCAAAGATAAGCCAAGCATGGGGTCAAAATATGTATAAATTATTGTTTATCAAATATCCCCACACTTAAGCCTTTGCTTGTCCTCAAGCAAAATCCTCAACTCACAATTGAAATTAGCTTCCTCAATTATAATTCTTATCAGTAATGTCTCATCATAATTCACAGATAATTCATACATTGATAATTTAACTTAAAGAGTCTTAAAGATTCAAATAATCTAAGTCATAAATTTGCACGAAAACATAGGTGTTTCCCCTTATCTAAATAATTACCTTTGATCTAAAATCGACAAGAATTGACATCCTCACTAAAGATTCACTCAAATCACTCAAAGTGTTTAAGGTTCAAATTAAGCACTCAGAAGTCAAACATGAAAAGTTAATCCCATAGGCTTGCATGCAAATCAAATCTCCACCACTATAAAATGAGATGA
Organism: Gossypium australe; assembly: GCA_005393395.2. NCBI lineage: Eukaryota > Viridiplantae > Streptophyta > Magnoliopsida > Malvales > Malvaceae > Gossypium > Gossypium australe. Next base: position 124,224,918 of record CM016619.1, read on the forward strand.
TACACAAATCAAAAGATCTTAGAGAGGGTTGTAATGGGGCTTAGTTTGGAGGTGTGGATAAAGTCTGATTAGAGGGCTAGAACCAAGATTGAATTGACAATCTACCTAACTAGAAATAATGAACTAATAATGAATAATTACCTCAATTGAACTTATGACTAATAACACGAGCTTCTTCTCAGAATATGAAATTAACTATTTAAGCTCAATAACATAGAACTAAGTAAATATATATATATATATATTAAGAATAATAACAAAATGATATAAATGAATGTAACAACTGAAATAAAGAATGTAGTTAGGCAACTGATCAAATCAAATCTTGACAAAAGGGGAGTCAATAAAGTAGGAGAAGCAAAAATTGGGTTTTGGGTTAATTTTAATGGGTGAGTCAAGAAAAGATTTATTAGGCTCAAAAGGGTTCACTAGGGGTTAATTATGAAGGTAGAATTTTAATGGAATAAGTGGTTTAAAACCCAGATGCCTTTATCATTTCAGTATATCAAATAAAAAATGTGGTCTTGACATGCATAACCGAAGCAAGTTCTAGAATAACCAATCAATATTGACACACTCATAATCAATAAAGTGAGCAAGAAAAATATATGCTCTAAAAGGCTCAAAGTCTCACAAAATTTATGGTTTTTGATGTCAACCTTGCAGATTTCAAACTTCAAAGTAATATTTAAAATTAGAGGACAACCTAATAAATTTTTAATACGAAAAATACACTTATCATGCTTGATTCTCTAATGTCTTAAAGTTCAAACCATTAATGCACAATTACCTATGACTTAATCCAAAACATATCATTGAAAATCATAAATCAATAGAAGTTTCATTCTAATAGTAATATGAGAAAATTACTTAAGAACAAGACATAATTCAGGGATTTTCTAATAATACTATAATTAACCTCCTCACACTTAGGATGTACATTGTCCTCAGTGTACAAAGATAAATAATGACAATATAGTAAGAACATCATAAGATAGGGGGAGAAGTGAAACTTCCTGAATTTTGGATGGAATCAATGAAAAGAAACCTGATAAATTTGGGCAGAGGTGAACGTGGGGGAGGATACTTCGGCAGCACCTCGAACCTTTTGAAATCAAATCAATGAAGCAGCGGGAAAGGGTGGAAAGGAAAAAGAAGGAAGAAAGAAAAAGGGAAAAGAAAAGGTAAAAGAAAAGGGGGTTTTCGGGCTTGGGAAGAAGGGAGAAGGGAAGAAAGTGGAGGAAGGGGGCGGTGGTCAAAAAGGGGTGCAGTGGCTAGGGTTTGAGGGAAGAAGATTTGGGGAAGAAAGTGAACAGAAGAAAGGGGTTTAAATAGAGATTGGGACACATGGTCGCGGCCCACGCCCGTGTGCTCTGGGCGTGTTAGGTCACACGGCCGAATCGCACGGCCGTGTGTTGCATCGTTTGTTTCTCCCACACCTGTGTAGGGGTTTCCACGCCCATGTTGCTTAATTAGTATCGAGCATGGCTTATAGGCACGGGTGTGTCACACGCCCGTGTGATTTACTCAGCTTCATCCACGACTTTTGGGCACGGGCGTGTCGCACGCCCGTGTCATTTACTCAATATTGCCCACGGTTTTAAGGCACACCCGTTTGGGTTTATCAGTATCCCATGTTCTTTAGTCAGTGCCGACCACGACCAAATCGCACGGCCGTGGCATTTTATCGCATCCCGTGTTTTGGGGAAAATTTTCGTCCTGTTCTTGTACGGTTTCCATCACATCGGTGTACCTACTTGTCGTGTCCACACAGCCACAGCCACGCCCGTGTGCAAGGCCGTGTGGGTAAGGAATCCTGTGCTTTATTAATTTGGTTAATTTTGAGTTAAGTGCTAAAATTTGAAAATATGGACATTAATGGGGTTAGTGCTCAATTCCCTCCCGAGAAGCGCTTATTTAGAGTCTAAGCTCGACTTACCTTTCATTCACATAATCATGGTGGTTCGAGGAGTTGAAACTCCTCATTCTTGCTATCAATTTTGTTAAAATAAGGTTTTAAACAAGTATTATTTACCTTGAAGGTGCCAAATTTGGAATGAGTTACCTCGACTGTACCGTACGGAAAAATATAAAGTACCGTAAAAGGAGTTGTTCCATTAGGGTTAGAAGAGGTAATACGAGGATCTGTATTATCCATTAGAACTCGGTCTCCAATCTTAAATTGGTTTGTCCCATCCTTAAGTTCGTCATGGAGCCGTTTTGGTTCATCGTGTTTTTTCGGTTTCTCCTTGACGTGTGTCCGCCATTCATCTAGTTCATCGAATTGTAATCTTCTTACCTCATGAAAAAATTTGTTCTCAACATGAGAGCTAGACCATGGCTCTGTCATCTTTTTCTGAGGAACTTTCTGCAAAGAAGATCGAATAATAAGTTCACTTACATTAACAGGACTTGTATCATCTTGATCAATGGATATTCTGTCAGAATCAAGTGCTTGGAGTTTAATCATGTAATCACCTACACGAAGTATTAGTTCCCCTGTATCAACATCAATAATGGTCCTAGTAGTTGCTAAAAAGGGTCTTCCTAAAATTAAAGGAATGTTACTATCCTCATCCATGTCTAAAACAACAAAGTCTACTGGGAATATGAATTTATCAAGTTTTACTAATGCATCCTCAATTATACCCCTACGAACTCTAATGGTTTTATCATCCAATTCAATGCTCATCCTAGTTTGTTTGGGTTTCCTAAGACCTAGCTATTTAAACATTTTATAAGGCATAACATTTATACTTGCCCCTAAATCAGCTAAAGCATTATTAATAGATAAGCCACCAATTCAGCAAGGAATTGTAAAACTCCATGGATCTTTTAGTTTGCGAGGTAGTTTATTCTGTAAAATTGCTGAGCAAACTGCATTTTGCTCCACATACGACGCATCGTCTAACTTCTGTTTGTTTTCCAAAAGCTCTTTTAAAAATTTTACTAAATTGGGCATCTGCGAAAGAGCTTCAATAAACGGTAAGTTCATATGTAATTTTTTTAAAAGTTTAAGAAATTTACCAAATTGTTCATCTGTGCGGTCTTTCTTCGTCGCATTGGGATATGGCACACGTGGTTTGTACTCTGTACTTGCCAGTTTTGGTTTATCATGGCTTACCTCAACCTTACCTTTATCTACCACGTTCTCTTACCTCGGGTTTGGTTCGTCTAACCCTTCACTATCGTGAGTAGTGATGGCATGAAATTGCTCCTTTGGGTTAGTTTTAGTGTTGCTTGGCAAGCTGCCTTGTGGCCTTTCAGATATTAACTTAGCAAGCTGTCCTATTTGGTTCTCGAGCCCTTGAATCGATGCTTGCTGATTTTTAAGTGCTATTTCAGTGTTTTGGAAATGGGTTTCTGACACCGCGATGAATTTTGTTAGCATCTACTCAAGGTTCGGCTTCTTCTTTTATGGGTAGGGTTGCTGTTGAAAGGCTGGAGGGGGTTGTTGTCTATGATTTCCTTGACCACCCCATGAGAAGTTTGGGCGGTTCCTCCAACCTGGATTGTAAGTGTTACTATAGGGATTATTCTGAGGTCTAGAATTATTACCTATATATTTCATCTGTTCGCTTTTTATGCCAGGGTTGTGGGGTGGATATTCTGTATTGCTCATTCCTCCTTCATTCGTATCGCACTGCATCACTGGATGTACCTATGAACAACCGCACAAACCATCAATATTTTTACTTAAGAGCTCTACCTGGTTTGATAGCATGGTCACTGCGTCGAGGTTGAAAACACTGGCTGTCTTTTTCAGCTTTGTCCTCATAACTTGCCACTAATAGTTATTCAGTGACATTTCTTCAATGAATTCGTAGGCAGCCTCAGGTGTTTTGTTGTTTAGTGTACCGTCGGCGGCTACATCAATCAACTCCCTAGTTGAGGGGTTCACACCATTGTAAAAGGTTTGAACCTGTAGCCACAAAGGTAGCCCATGGTGAGGGCATCTTCTTAGTAGATCTTTGTATCTCTCCTGTGCATCGTAAAGTGTTTCTAAATCCATCTGCATAAAAGAAGAGATATCATTCCTCAGTTTAGCCATTTTAGCTGGCGAAAAATATTTTAATAAAAATTTTTCGGTCCTTTGCTCCCATGTAGTGATTGATCCTCGTGGTAACGAGTTCAACCACTGTTTAGCTTTGTTCCTTAACGAAAAGGGAAACAACTGAAGGTTAATGGCATCATCAGAAACGCCATTAATTTTGAAAGCGTCACAGAATTCCAGAAAATTTGCCAAGTAATTGTTTGGATCCTTATCCTGCAAACCATCAAACTGAACAAACTGTTGAATTGTAACATCCTTAAATCGGGGCCTTTGCATTTTATCTATTTTTATGTAGAAGTATGGATGTCATGCTAGTTTAGGCTATTCTAGGGTCTAGGCATGAGTCAGGGATAGGCTAGAGCCTTAGTGGAAATTTGCGTTTTGGGCACTTAGAAGGGGGGAGCTGGTTGAGCTAGGTGTTAAGGGTAGTTGGTGGTAAGTTGTGACACAAGGAGTGCCTAGGTAAAGTGGCAAGGAGGCGCCACTTAAGGCTTAAGGAAGTGACGCCTCATGTGAGTGGATGAAGCTTTGGTTCGAGCTGCAGGAATCCCCTTTCTGCTTGTTATTTTTGACGCCAAGACCAGGAGGAGTTGTGCTCAGGATGGACTTTGGTGGATAAGGGTTGAAGGAGTCAACAGATTTGGATGAATGGGAGAGAGAAAAATTAGGAGTTTGAAGTATTCAAATTTGTTTGAATGGGTGATCAGGAGAAAACTGAGGAGGAAAAAAAGGGATTGAGTTGGGGTGTGTGTTGGCCGAATTTTGTAGTGGCTAGGAGGTGGTGGAGCATTCGGTTTTGGAGTTTGGGAAGGGGTGTGCCGAAACTTACTTTGGTTATAGGACCTAGTGTCATTTTCTTTTGTGCAATTTGGGGTTTGAGGGGTAGATGAAAATGTGGGGTGTTTTGCCTTGTGCTGACGGTACCTAAGGTGTTCAAGTGGGTTCATTTTCTTGTTTTAAGTTTATTTCCTTTCTTTAGTTTTTTTTCTTTGGAAACACAACTCTCACCATTGTTGAAATTCTCTTGGCACACACTCTCTATAATTCTTCATTCTTTTCCCTTCTTGTTCTCTTTGGAAGCCGAAACCTTTTTTTTTCTTGTCTTCATTTTCTTCTGAGCATCATAGCCGCATCTATTGCCCATTTCTTCTTCTTTCTTTCTTTTGTTTCAAAGCCAAAAACCCCTAACTCCATTATCATCTTCAATCTCTGCACAATAGCCGAATATCCCACCCAAGGTCCCCTTCTCTAATCTTTCTCTACAAACCGAATCCTTGTGGCCTTCTCTTCTTCATCTTTCTTTTGTTCACTTCTAAAAACCGAAAACTCCTAAGATCCTTCGGGGGGTTCTTTTTCGACTCTTTCATCTTCCTCTCTGATTTGCCGAATTTTCTCTTCTTCTGTGCTAGTACCGAATTCTCTTGGGTGTTAATCGGATCTCCTGTTAAGGTTAGTAGCGATTGTTTCTGGATCTTTATCATTCTCTTTTGGGTTTTCTTGCCAAAGCCGAATGGCTACTTGGCCTTATGTGTAGTGTTTGGCCGATTATAAGTGGAAGGGTAGACGCATTCTTTTGGAGATCTCTGGGGTTCGGTTGGCCTGTGGATCACGTCTAAATCTCGGGGAATTGTCAATCTAGGTAAGAACCTTAGCCTTAGGCGTTAGCCTCCGTTGATTCATTTTCTCTGATTTAAATCGGGTTTGTGACCAAGGTGTGTTCATGGACTCGAATGCTAGCCAAGCATTAGGAGGGGTTGGATCGGTGAACCCAGCCCCTAAGTTCAAGAAGAGGGTTGTGTCTGTGGTTCGCGATTGGCCACCTGGGTGTGGGCCAGCATCTGAGCAAAAGAGTAGGCAGATAGCGGTAGTGCCTATTAACGAGAGTGTCGACATAGAGGGTATCGTGTTACGAGTAATCAGGTGTGTAACTCTTACACACTTCATATGTAAATATATTGATATCTATATTATGCGAAAAACTGAAATGTTGGTATGGATTACTGTGTTACCCTTGTGGGTAAAGGCGAGGATGCCGGGTAAGTCTGTTATGGTTGCTAACGTTAATTGCATATTTTGGAATCCACATGTGCCATTTTCTGTTACACGCAGACATTATCATATCATATTGTAAAACATGTTGTTAATAAAAGGGTATGATGAGAGGAGGGGGAAGATATGATTATCAGACTGTCACCAGTGGTTTCGTACCACACAGTGGGTTGGCCCCACTTATCATACTTTGTGACTAAGTCTCAGTGGTTTGGAACCACCAGTGGTTTGGTACCACATATGCTTATCTTTGTGACACGTCCCAGTGGTTTGGTACCACAGTGGGTTGGCCCCACATAATGTCAAAAGGGATCGTCATCAGTGGTTTGGTACCACAAAGTGGGTTGGCCCCACACATGATTATTTGTGACTTTGGTCACCAGTGGTTTGGAACCACTAGTGGTTTGGTACCACCAGTGGCTTGGTGCCACAAGAGGGTAGATTTGGGAGACTTGGATGGATACCTAGGATGGTTGGGCTGCATGACATGCATATTTTCATATGAAATTGTGTAAGGGCTTAACACCTGTTGGATGGGGATTTACACACTGAGTCTCGGCGACTCACCCCTTTCATTACCATTTTGCAGGTAACCCCTAGACAGCGAATATGGAGCCGGGATAGACTCGAGGTGGCCATGCTCAATACTTTGGGTTTTTTTTATTATTTACTTTAGACTTTATTTTACTTTACGTTTGGTTTTCAGTTGTAATAAGGCCACTTAGATTTTACTTTGGGATTTTTATTTGGTTAAGTTGCTTTAAAATCTTGTTTTAATACTAAAGGCATGCCTAGTAAGATATGAAATGGATGATTTCCAAAACGTATCAAACTTTCGGGATTTTACAAAATTTTACCATCGGGTGAATAACAAACTGGAATTGGCAACAAAGTAAGTCTATCTTCTTAACAACTAAGTTTCAAAATGTTTTAACAGTTCACTTAATTCAAACTAAATTCTTTTACAAATATACAAAAGTTTACTTTCTGACTTGAGACAACAACTCGGTTTCATAAACGTTTTCTTCCTGGTGACATGCCAGATTTGATCGTAGCGTTTTGACCGAGTTTGGGGTGTTACAATTGTGGTATCAGAGCCTGGTTCAAAAGCTCGGTTGTGGGTATAAGGCCCAAAATGTTTCCACTAAAAGGGTTTGCAAAATGATTTTGATGGAAATACATGTTTGGAAAGCATGGCACCTGAATCTCCGGCACCGATCCGCAACGGTAAGTCCCCTAACTACTGTTTATATGGTTTAAATGATTGTGGTATGAATGCTAGTAATAGGAATTCACTTTAGAGACTGAAACCTGTAGGATTGTGTGGACTTGCGAGAACAATTACCATAATAAATTGCTTATAAAACTGTGCTGTAATAAACAGTGGAAGAAAGCTAACTCATAAAATTCTTAAACCAGATTAATTCGTGAACGCTAGTCATGAGCACTCGAAGACGTGGGCGTAGTGTACATAGTCGTGGTAGGGGTAGGATGACTGTGTCAGAACCAGTAGAGTCTAGCCATGGGTCAGAGAATGAGGTACCACCGCCGCCGGCGGCTGTGGGCGCGGAGTTTCAGGATCAAACGGGTGGTGATGATGCAGTGTCGCAGGCAATGCTACGGGTCCTGGAGAGAGTTGCTGGAGCAGGTGGAGGTACGGGGGCCCGAAAATCTGTGTCTGAATGACTCCAAGCTAATGGAGCAGAAGTATTTAGGGGTGTTTCGGGGGTAGCTCCCAACGTCACTGAATATTGGCTAGAGGCGACTGAGCGCATAATGGACGATCTGGACTTTACAGCTGAGGAGAAGTTGAAAGGGATAGTGTCTCTTCTTCGGGATGAGTCTTATCAGTGGTGGCTCACGGTCAGGGATGTTGCGATGGCTGATGATATCACTTGGGATTTCTTTAAGGCGACTTATCAGAGGAAGTATGTCGGGCCTAGTTATACAGATGCACAGCGTAAGGCATTTTTGAGTCTGGTTCAGGGGAGTAAGTCAGTATCCGAATACGAGGCAGAATTTTTACAGTTGAGCCGTTATGCTCGGGGTATCGTGGCTACGGAGCATGAACGCTGCGTTAGGTTTGAGGATGGGTTGAGAGATGAGCTGCGGTTGTTGATTGCTCCATAGCGAGAGAGGGAATTCGCTGCTCTGGTGGAGAAGGCCAAGATAGCCGAGAGGGTGAAGGAGTCCATGAAGGAGAACCTGGATAGAAATAGAAACAAGAGGAGTTTTGGGCCATCAGGGTCTGTTGGGGCGTTTCAGAAGAGGGCTAGAATAGACGGGCCGAGTCAAGCTGCAAGGCCTTCTGCTGCTACTCAGTGGCCACCACGGTGTGCTCGATGTGGGAAGTCTCACTCGGGGGAGTGTTGGACAGGTAACAGAGGGTGTTTCGAGTGCGGGTCGATGGATCATCGAGTAAGGGATTGTCCGCGTAAGCTAGCTAGGATACAGTCTGAGGGTCAGGGGCGTGCTCAGTTCAGAAGCGGTGGACAGCAACCACAGAGGGGTCGTGGTTCGGCCAGGGGAGGTAATGGTAACGGACGTGGTCTTGGGGCACCGGGCAGAGGTGCTGGGAGCTCAGATGCAAGACAGCCTGGGTTGGTTTATGCTGCGAGGCGTCAGGAGGAGAGCGACGCACCAGACGTCATAACTGGTACGTTTTTAATTCTTGGGTTGCCTTACACTGCTCTGATTGATGTTGGTTCAACGCACTCATATGTTGCTAGTAGTATAGTGGGAACTTTGAACTTAGCCTATAAGACTTCTTCTAGGGAGATGACTGTAATTAGCCCTCTAGGAGGAGAACAAATTGTATAGGGACGTACCCCTAGAACTCCAAAGGGTAGTGTTTTTGGCTGATCTGATGGAACTGCCATTCGAGGAGTTCGATTTGATCTTAGGAATGGACTGGTTGGTGAGGTATCAGGCGAATCTGGATTGTGCAGCCAAGCGTATGGTGTTGAGAACCGACGAGGGAGAAGAAGTGGTGGTGATAGGGGAGAGAAGGAACTACCTAGGTAATGTGGTGTCTGCTTTGAAGGCCGAGAAAATGGTGAGGAAAGGATGTGAGGTATTCATGGTTCATGTTTGTGCTTTGGAGGTCAAGGACTCAACTGTGGGGGATGTCCGAACGGTGAAAGAATTTATCGATGTGTTCCCAGAAGAGCTTCCGGGATTGCCTCCAGATCGCGAAGTTGAGTTTGGTATAGACCTGCTACCTGGAACCGCGCCAGTGTCTATTGCCCCATATAGAATGGCGCCAAAGGAGTTAGTGGAGCTGAAAGCACAGATTCAGGAGTTACTGGATCGAAGTTTTATCCGGCCGAGTGTATCACCTTGGGGGGCACCCGTACTTTTTGTTAAGAAGAAGGACAAAGCAATGCAGATGTGTATAGACTATCGTCAGCTGAATAAGTTGACGATTAAGAACAAGTATCCGTTGTCGAGGATAGACGACCTGTTCGATCAACTTAAGGGAGCATCAATTTTCTCTATGATAGACTTGAGGTCGGGGTATCACCAACTTAAGGTGAAGGAGGCTGACATTCATAAGACGGCGTTTCGTACTCGTTATGGTCACTACGAGTTTTTGGTAATGCCGTTTGGGTTGACCAACACACCAGCAGTGTTTATGGACATGATGAATCGGGTTTTTAGCCGTTTTTGGACCTGTTCATCGTAGTGTTTATATACGACATTTTGGTGTACTCGAAATCTGAGGAGGAGCATGTGCACATCTTCGTGTGGTTTTGCAGGTTCTGAGGGAGAAGCAGTTATTTGCAAAGTTTAGTAAGTGCGAGTTCTGGTTAAAGGAAGTAACCTTCTTGGGTCATGTGGTGTCAGCTGAGGGGATTAGGGTAGACCCTCGGAAGATTGAGGCGGTATTGGACTGGAAACCACCTAAGTCTGTGGCAAAAATTTGGAGTTTTCTGGGTTTAGCGGGGTATTACAGAAGGTTCGTGGAGGGGTTTGCTTTGATTGCAGCGCCGTTAACCAAGTTGCTAAAGAAAGGGGTTCCGTTCGTGTGGTCAGACAAGCAACAAGAGAGTTTTGAGAAGTTAAAGAGGATTTTGACGAAAGCACCAGTTTTGATTCAGCCTGAAGCAGGGAAAGAGTTTATGGTTTACTGTGATGCGTCGCATACGGGGTTAGGATATGTGTTGATGCAAGAGGGGAAAGTAGTGGCGTATGCTTCTCGATAATTGAGACCTCACGAAGTGAATTACCCGACGCATGACTTAGAGTTGGCTGCTATGGTTTTCACCTTGAAGATTTGGAGACATTACTTGTATGGGAAAAAGTCTATTGTGTACACAGACCATAAGAGTTTGAAATACCTCCTTACCCAGAAGGAGTTGAATTTGAGGCAGCAAAGGTGGATTGAGTTGTTAAAGGATTACGACTGCTCAATTGAGTACCATCCGGGTAAAGCCAACATGGTGGCAGACACGTTGAGTCGTAAGGTGGTGTCAGACTTAAGAGCAATGTTTTCTCACCTTAGTCTATATGACGACGGGAGTCTGCTAGCGGAACTGCAGGTGAAGCCGACATGGGTAAACCAGGTTAAGGAAAAACAATTGGTAGATGAAGTTTTAAGCGCTCGATGTTTGCAAGTGCAGAATGGTGGATTAGAGGGGTATAGCCTAAGCAGCGAGGGAGTGTTGTGTTTCTAGGGGAAGGTTTGCATGCCGAAGGGTGTGGAATTGAGACAGAAGATTCTTCAGGAGGTACATAGCAGTCCGTACGCTATGCATCCTGGAGGTAGTAAGATATACAGAGATTTGCGGGGGCAGTTTTGGTGGCCGGGTCTGAAGCTGGAAGTAACGGAGTTTGTGTGTAAGTGTCTAACGTGTCAGCAAGTCAAAGCCGAACATCAGTTACCTTTGGGTCTGTTGCAACCGGTAAAGATTCTGCAGTGGAAATGGGAAAGGATTACGATGGATTTTGTCAGTGGGCTACCCCTCACGCCTACTAAAAAGGATTCGGTTTGGGTGATTGTTGACCGTTTGACAAAGTCGGCTCATTTTATACCGGTTCGGGTCGATTACTCACTCTAAAGGTTAGCTAAGTTGTATGTGGTAGAAATCGTGAGACTTCATGGAGTGCCGGTGTCGATTATCTTTGATAGGGACCCTAGGTTCACGTCAAGATTTTGGAAAGCATTGCATCAGACATTGGGTACAAGGTTGGATTTTAGTACGACATTTTATCCTCAATCAGATGGGCAGTCAGAGAGGGTAATTCAGATTTTAGAGGATATGTTGAGGGGTTGTGTTTTGGATTTCAGGGGTAGCTGGGAAGAATTTCTACCGTTGGCAGAGTTCACGTATAACAATAGTTACCAGGCAAGTATTCAGATGGTACCATATGAAGCGTTGTATGGACGGAAGTGTAGTACCCCTACGTGTTGGACAGAGTTGGGTGAACATCAGTTGTTGGGTCCATAGTTGGCTGTTGAAACAGAGGATAAGGTTCAACTGGTTCGAGCTCGTCTGAAGGAAGCTTCGGATAGGCAGAAATCCTATGCCAATCTTAAGCGGAAGGATATAGAATTTGCAATTGGTGACAAGGTTTTCCTGAAGGTGTCGCCGTGGAAGAAGGTGTTGAGATTTGGTCGGAAGGGCAAGTTGAGCCCTAGGTTTATCGGACCTTATAAGGTGTTGAAGCGTGTGGGACTAGTAGCTTATCAGCTCGAGTTACCATCAGGATTGAGTCAGATCCATAACGTGTTTCATGTTTCCATGCTTAGACGATATCGTTCGGATCCGTCTCATGTTGTGCCAGTGGAAGAGATTGAAGTGAGCCCAGATTTGTCTTTCGAGGAGGAGCCAGTGCAGATCCTGGATCGGGACGTTAAAGTCTTGCGTAGGAAATCAGTTCCTTTGGTAAAGGTGTTATGGTGGAATCACGATATAGAAGAGGCCATGTGGGAGCCAGAGGATGCAATGCATCAGCAATACCCTCAACTCTTTTGACCAGGTAATTTCGAGGCCGAAATTATTTTTAAGGGGGGTAGAATTTTATCTGTTTGCATGTAGACAGTATGGATGTAATGCTAGTTTAGGCTATTCTAGGGTCTAGGCATGAGCCAGGGATAGGCCAGAGCCTTAGTGGAAATTTGCATTTTGGGCACTTAGAAGGGGGGACCTGATTGAGCTAGGTGTTAAGGGTAGTTGGTGGTAAGTTGTGACACAAGGAGTGCCTTGGTAAAGTGGCAAGGAGGCGCCACTTAAGGCTTAAGGAAGTGATGCCTCATGTGAGTGGATGGAGCCTTGGATCGACCTGCGGGAATCCCCTTTCTGCTTGTTATTTTTGACGCCAAGACCAGGAGGAGTTGTGCTCAGGATGGACTTTGGTGGATAAGGGTTGAAGGAGTCAACAGGTTTGGATGAATGGAAGAGAGAAAAATTAGGAGTTTGAAGTATTCAAATTTGTTTGAATGGGTGATCAGGAGAAAACTGAGGAGGAAAAAAAGGGATTGAGTTGGGGTGTGTGTTGGCTGAATTTTGTAGTGGCTAGGAGGTGGTGGAGCATTCGGTTTTGGAGTTTGGGAAGGGGTGTGCTGAAACTTACTTTGGTTATAGGACCTAGTGTCATTTTCTTTTGTGCAATTTCGGGTTTGAGGGGTAGATGCCGAATGTGGGGTGTTTTGCCTTGTGCTGACGGTACCTAAGGTGTTCAAGTGGGTTCATTTTCTCGTTTTAAGTTTATTTCCTTTCTTTATTTTCTTTTCTTTGGAACCACAACTCTTACCATTGCCGAAATTCTCTTGGCACACACTCTCTATAATTCTTCATTCTTTTCCCTTCTTGTTCTCTTTGGAAGCCGAAACCTTTTCTTTATTGTCTTCGTTTTCTTCTGAGCACCATAGCCGCATCTATTGCCCTTTTCTTCTTCTTTCTTTCTTTTGTTTCAAAGCCGAAAACCCTTAACTCCATTACCATCTTCAATCTCTGCACAATAGCCGAATATCCCACCCAAGGTCCCCTTCTCTGAACTTTCTCTACAAACCGAATCTTTGTGGCCTTCTCTTCTTCATCTTTCTTTTGTTCACTTCTGAAAACCAAAAACTCCGATGATCCTTTGGGGTGTTCTTTTTCGACTTTTTCATCTTCCTCTCTGATTTGCCGAATTTTCTCTTCTTCTGTGCTAGTGCCAAATTCTCTTGGGTGTTAATCAGATCTCCTGTTAAGGTTAGTAGCGATTGTTTCTAGATCTTTATCATTCTCTTTCGGGTTTTCTTGCCAAAGCCGAATGGCTACTTGGCCTTATGTGTAGTGTTTGGCCGATTATAGGTGGAAGGGTAGACACATTCTTTTGGAGATCTCTGGGGTTCGGTTGGCCTGTGGATCGCGTCTAAAGCTTGGGGAATTGTCGATCTAGGTAAGAACCTTAGCCTTAGGCGTTAGCCTTTGTTGATTCGTTTTCTCTTATTTAAATCGGGTTAGTGACCAAGGTGTGTTCATGGACTCAAATGCTAGCCAAGCGTTAAGAGCGGTTGGATCGGTGAACCCAGCCCCTAAGTTCAAGAAGAGGGTTGTGTCTGCGGTTCACGATTGGCCACCTGGGTGTGGGCCAGCATCTGAGCAAAAGAGTAGGCAGATAGCGGTAGTGCCTATTAACGAGAGTGTCGACATAGAGGGTATCGTGTTACGAGTAATCAGGTGTGTAACTCTTACACACTTCGTATGTAAATATATTGATATCTATATTATGCGAAAAACTGAAATGTTGGTATGGATTACTGTGTTACCCTTGTGGGTAAAGGCGAGGACGCCGGGTAAGTCTGTTATGGTTGCTAACGTTAATTGCATATTTTGGAATCCACATGTGCCATTTTGTGTTACACGTAGACATGATCATATCATATTGTAAAACATGTTGTTAATAAAAGGGTATGATGAGAGGAGGGGAAGATATGATTATCAGACGGTCACCAGTGGTTTGGTACCACATATGCTTATCTTTGTGACTCGTCCCAATGGTTTGGTACCACAGTGGGTTGGCCCCACATAATGTCAAAAGGGATCGTCGTCAGTAGTTTGGTACCACAAAGTGGGTTTGCCCCACACATGATTATTTGTGACTTCGGTCACCAGTGGTTTGGAACCACCTCTGGTTTGGTACCACCAGTGGCTTGGTTCCACAAGAGGGTAGATTTGGGAGACTTGGATGGATACCTAGGATGGTTGGCTACATGACATGCATATTTTCATATGAAATTGTGTAAGGGCTTAACACCAGTTGGATGGGGATTTACACACTGAGTCTCGGCGACTCACCTCTTTCATTACCATTTTGCAGGTAACCCCTAGACCGCGGATATGGAGCCGGGATAGACTCGAGGTGGCCATGCCCAATACTTTGGGTTTTATTTTATTATTTATTTTGGACTTTATTTTACTTTACTTTTGGCTTTCAGTTGTAATAAGGCCACTTAGATTTTACTTTGGGATTTTTATTTGGTTAAGTTGCTTTAAAATCTTGTTTTAATTCTAAAGGCATGCCTAGTAAGATATGAAATGGATGATTTCCAAAACGTATCAAACTTTCGGGATTTTACAAAATTTTACCATCGGGTGAATAACAAACTGGTATTGGCAACAAAGCAAGTCTATCTTCTTAACAACTAAGTTTCAAAATGTTTTAACAGTTCACTTAATTCAAACTAAATTCTTTTACAAATATACAAAAGTTTACTTTCTGACTTGAGACAACAACTCGGTTTCATAAACGTTTTCTTCCCGGTGACACGCCAGATTCGGTCGTAGGTTTTGACCGGGTTTGGGGTGTTACATGAATCATCTGAATAGTGTTTGGTTTTACTTCAAAATTATTTGCGGCAACAGCATGTCTAGCAATACTTAATTCAGTTCCTGTTAAAGTAGGCTTAGCATAATCATATATAGTACGAGGGGCGAGATTTTCGGTAACCACCGGAGGAAGTGGATTATTGTCAGCCATCTCCTCGGTAGTATTAGTGTCGTCCTCTTGCTCTTCTTCTATGTATTGTAGGTTTCGCCTTATCTCTCTACGATTTCTGCTAGCAGTATTTTCTATCTCACTACCAAAAAGCAATGGTACTGACGGGTTTCTTCTAGCCATAAACTAGAGACACCTATCAGAAGCAAAGAAAGTGTGAAATTAGAAATGTAAAAATAAAAATAAAAATAAATTGCAATAAAATAAAATGGCTAAAGTAATAAAAAATTAGTGTTCCTAATATCTCAGTCTCCGGCAATGGCGCTAAAAACTTGTAGCTATGACCACAATAAAGGCAAGTGTACCTATCGTTTAATAGTATAGTTATGGTAAGACCGATAATATCGTATCCACAAGGACCAAGAGTACTAGTAATTACTATCTTTCTATTATCTAGCCTAAGAATTGAAGTGATTTCTTTTAAACTAAAATAATTAAAAACACGACAGAGAATGAATTGGGAAAATACTTTTAGACAACTATATGATAAAGGCAATACCCAAGGAAGAATCCACCTAGACTTCACTTATTACTTTTGATTCATACGATTTATTCACTTGACTTAATCCGTAGAAATCCCTGATTTATGTTAATATGTCTTTCGAGACTAAAAACAACTTACTCTAGGTTGATTAATTGAAATCTTTTTCTAATTAAAACCCCTATTGTCGCATTAACTCGATCTATGGATCCCCCTTATTAGATTTGACTCTAATCCAGTAGATTTATGTCATCCTATTTCTAGGGTTGCAATCAACTCCACTTAATTGTGTTGATCTACTCTTAAACAGAGACTTTTGCTCCTCTGAATAAGCACATTCGACTTGAATCAATAACCTAAATTATCAAAAAAAGAATAAGAACTCACAATTAAGAGTAAGAACAAGTATTTATCTTATAAATCAAATAATAATAAGATCCGTCTTAGGTTTCATCCCCTCAGGTATTTGAGGGATTTAGTTCATACTGATAGAGGGAACATCCTAAAATAAGGAAAAAAACAAAACATAAGAAAATCCAAAAACTTTAAGAGAAATTGATAGGAGATCTTCAGTCTTGATTGAGATCCTTCTTCCAAGCTACTCCCGATGGCTGTCTTTGCGTATTTTCTACCTTCTACTCTCCGTCCCCCATTAGGTCCTCCCCTAGGGTGTTTATATAGGCTTTTGGGACGCCTTTCTTGGCCCACAAGTAGCCTTTTCTGAATGGAATTAGACTTGGATTCGGCAGGGACACGCCCATGTGACACGCCTGTGTTCGATAGTCTTAGGCCATGCTTGATTCTATTTGACACACACGGCTGTGTTTGAAAACTTTAGGCCGTGCCCGATTCTGCTCGACATACACGACCCGTGTGGCCTTCCCGTATGTGATAGTCCAAGCCATGTTGATTTCCAAGGTAGGCCCATTTTATCCCTTTTCGGCCCGTTTCTCATTCTTTTTGACTCCCTAAGCTCTCTTGAGTGTAAAACATGAAATTAAAGGATTAGGAGCATCGAATTCATCAAATCTAATGAAAATTCATCTAAAGATAAGCCAAGCATGGGGTCAAAATATGTATAAATTACGGTTTATCATCTATTATTTCGAAATAGAGTCTATGTATTAAAGAATTTGGAGCTTGTACAGAAAATTTTTCATGAATAATCACAGTGGTACTATGTCTATTTATCTGGGAAATGATAAAATGCATAATGAATTGAAAATGATGTATTAGTAGCTTGGAAATGAAATGTGGTACTTTTGAAATTGTACTTAAATGATGGATGTACCAGTAAGATAAGGATGAAACTTTCAAGATGGTTATAGCCAGAGAAAGTACCGAAACGAAAACGGGACAAAGTTAC
Organism: Gossypium australe; assembly: GCA_005393395.2. Taxonomy (NCBI): domain Eukaryota; kingdom Viridiplantae; phylum Streptophyta; class Magnoliopsida; order Malvales; family Malvaceae; genus Gossypium; species Gossypium australe. The sequence goes on from CM016619.1 coordinate 124,241,853, forward strand.
CATGAATTTTGTATTGGAATTATCCCTGTCTATAAAAAAGAAAGATACTATTTGAGTAATTGTTGATTGTTTGACAAAGCCTGCACATTTTATTTTGGCACGAATGATTTCTCGCTTGATAGATTGCTTGAATTATCTACTTTTGAGATTAACAGGCTATATGAGGTGCTAGTTTCTGTTATTCCTGACAAAGATCTACAGTTTATATTTCGATTCTAAAATAAGATACAAGAAACTCTACGTATACGGTTACATTTTTGTACCATGTTTCATTTTCAGATGGATGATCAATCTAAACATATGATTCAGATTTTGGAAGATATACTTCGATGTTATGTACTTGAATTTGAAGGTAACTAAGAAAAGTATTTGCCACGGGTTGAATTTGCTTATTCTAATAGTTGACAGTCAAGTACAAAATTGTACTGTACGAGGTTTTATATGGTCACAAATGTAAAACTCTGATGTCTTAGACGGAGTTCAGTGAAAAAGGATACTTGTAGTAGGTTTGATTCTTTGAGACCGAAGAAAGATGAAAATGATCTGAAACAGTTTAAAAGCAATATTTGATCGTCAGAAATCTGATGTGGGTCTAAAATGAAAAGAAATAGAGTTTCTGATGGTGACAAAGTATTTCTAAAAAGTTACAATGAAAGAAAGTTATTCTGATTGGTTGTTCAAGCAAAATTAATGTTGCGGCTTACTGAGTCGAATGAGATCATTGAAAAGAATTAGACCTGTTGCGTACTGATTAGTATTATTATCAGGGTTCTACAGAGTCCATAATGTTTTTATGAGTATATGTGTTACGATAGTATCGATCAAACCCATTATCTGTTATCTCTTTGATAGAGATTGAAATTCAGCCTGACATGACTTACAGTGAGTGATTGATTGAAATTCTGGCACTAGAAGAGAAAAACTGAGAAATGAAAAGGTAGCCTTAGTAAAAGTTTCTGACAGTGACACGATATAGAGAGAGCTTTAGTAAAAGTTTCTAACAGTGACACGATATAGAGAGAGCTACCTAGGAGTTGAAGGAAACTATGAGAGAGAATAATGTCTGAACCTCTTTAATGGTAAAATTACCGAGGACAAAAATTTCTTAAGGGGGAGAGTTGTAACAGCCCAAATTTCGGTGAAATCGGAACAGTGGTTTCAGGACCACAAATCCGAGCCGAAAATATAATTTATTTTTATTTTATTATATGGACCGTATTATGTTAGAATATTCATGTGAAAATTTTGATACAAAAACTTTATCAATTTAGTGCTTAATTACGAGAAGGACTAAATCGCATAAAATGAGAAAGTTGAATTCTAGTAGCTATAAGGATCAAATAGCTATAGAATTCAAAGCTAGAGGTCCTTATATGGTCATTAGACCATTAATAAAAAGCATATAGATATTTTTGGATGATTCATCCATGGAAATTGAGAAAAAGGCTAGGGACTAAATTGGAAATTGAAAATATTAATTAATAAAAAGATTAAAAATATGAAAAGAAAATAAAAATCATATTTTTTCATCTTCTTCCCCAAAATAAACATGGAAACCCTAGGAGAGAGAGAAGAAACTTTCATGGCCAAATTGGGTAAGTTTCCTTGGCTCGTTTATAGTAATTTTGATATTTTTAGAAACGGGATAGCCTAAACTATCTATTTGGGGGATCAAATTGAAAAGTTATCAAAGTATAAAAATTGGGTCAAGGATGTATATGCTGGAAATTTGAAATTGATGGTAGAAAATGAAAGATCGATGATAGATAAACAACTTTTACAGAGTAATTTTTCATTAAAACTTAATTTAGGGACAAATGAAAATTGGTGAAAATCCATGGATAATGCTGAAATTTGTGAAATATATGTGCTATAAAAGTTGTATGTATATTTCAGCTAGGTTTGGGTAGAGGGTTGGATTTCATGAATTTCATTTTTTGAGACTAAGGACAAAATGGTAATTTATGGAAAAGTTAGGGGCAAAATGGTAATTTTGCCTAGGATAAAAATTGAGTCCAACTAAGTCCAAAATGGTAATATATTCCTTTTGCGTTTTAAAGTCCTCACTTTTGTCAGTTTTCTCATCATCGTCCTTCTCATTTTTTCTCCAGTTCCCCCTGAACTCCCAATAGATTTGCATTGTAGGAACTGTATGTCGATGAATGTATTCATCGTTCCTCCAAAATAATGTTTTACACATTTTCCATTTACAAGGAAATATTGTCCCTCTTTTTTGATGAATTCTATTACTCCGGGAGGTGTTACCTGATTTATAGTGTATGGGCCTATCCATCTTGATTTATGTTTATAGGAAATAATTTTAACCTTGAATTCAAAAATAGAACCTTTTGCCCCGGCAAGAATTTTCGTTTTCAGATTCTTGCATCATGCTGGAGTTTGCTCCTTTCCTTGTACATCTTGGTGTTCTCATAAGCCATAAAACAAAATTCTTCCAACTCCTGTAATTGGAATAATCTTTCTTTCTTTGCTAATTCCAGATATAAATTTAGTTCCTTTTATTTCCCAATATGCTTTTTTTTTTCTAGCTCAATTGGTAAATGGAAATTTTTCCCGTAAACTAACTTGTAGGGAGACATACCTAATGGCATCTTATATGCTTTCTTGTAAGCCCATAATGCATAGTCCAATCTTGGTGCCCAATCTTTTATATTTTGGTTCGCAGTTTTTTCTAAAATTTGTTTGAGTTCTCGATTAGATACCTCTGCTTGACCATTAGCCTAGAGGTGATATGCTATTGTCATTTGATGTCGTACACTGTATTTGGCCAAAGCAACCTCGAATTGTTTACTGTAAAAATAGGATCCTTAGTCACTTACCATTGCATGTGGGGTTCCAAATCTAGCAAAAATATTTTTTCTCAAATATTTAACTACTGATTTTGGCTCACTAGTTGGTAAAGCCATAGCTTCGACCCACTTTGAAATATAGTTAACAGCTAGTAAAATGTACTAGCTCCTAAAAGAACTTGGGAATGGCCCCATAAACTCAATCCCCCAAACATAGAATACCACCACCTCAAGTATCCCTGTTTGCAACATTTCATCCCTCATTGATACACTACTAATTCTTTGACATCTGTCATATTTTTGTACAAAATCATATGCATCCTTGTTCATGGTTGGCTAATAAAACCCCGATTGGAGTAATTTATAGGTTGTTCTTTTCCTGCCAAAATGTCCTCCACATGGGGATGTATAACATCCTTGTAGAATATTAGCTACTTCTTTTTCTGCTACACATCTTCTTACTAACTAATCAACAAACTATCAGAAACCATACGGTTCCTCCCATATACAATTTTTTGCTTCATGCATAATCCTTTTCTTTTGTTGCCACGAAAATTTTGGTGGAACGACGCCCTTACCAATATAGTTTACGTAATCAGCATACCATGGAGTAGTGTTATTTTTTAACCTAGCTTTGTGGATGTCAATTCTAAACAACTGTTTGTCAACATAAAGTCTATTTTATTTCTTAAGATTCCAGTTGTTCCATGTCATTCTCTATTATGGATAAATGGTCTACAATTTGATTTTATGTTCATTTCCTATCCCTTATCCATAAATAAAACTCTTGAGGCAGTAATACCCAATTATTAACCTAACTTTTGTTTCCTTTTTCTTCATAACATCTTTCAGTGTTGAATGATCAGTGTAAACATAAACTCTGTTTGCCATCAAATACAACCAGAATTTTTCACAAGCAAACACAATGGCAAGAATTTCCTTTTCAATGGTAGTGTAATTGTATTGTGCTGAATTAAGTGTTTTACTTGCATAATGAATACCTCCGAGTAGGTTATTTCTTTTTTGTCCCAATATTACCCCAACAGCACAGTCACTAGTATCGCAAATTATAATAAAAAGTTTTGACCAGTTAGGAGTAATAATTATAGGAGCAAAAATAATTTTTTATTTTATTACCTCGAAAGCTTTGATGCATTCTTGGTCAAATATGAACGGTGTCTCTTTCTATAGTAATTGATTTAACGGCTTAGAGATATAAGCAAAAACTTTGATAAATTGCTTATAGAACCTGACATGTCCTAGAAAATTTCCTACTTCCTGGACTGTTGTAGGATTTGTAAGGTTCTTTATAACCTCAATCTTAGCTTTGTCAACTTCCAAGCCCTTTCTTGATATTTGATGCCCTAAAACCAATCATTCCTTGACGATGAAATGACATTTTTCCCTGTTTAATACAAGGTTGGTTTCTTTGCATCTCTGCAAGACTTTTTTTAAGATTGTCCAAACATTCTTGAAATGAATCCCCATATACTGAGATATCATCCATAAATACATCCAAGTCTTCTTATAACATGTCAGCAAAAATAGCTGTCATACATCTCATAAAGGTTGTTGGGGCATTACAAAGCTTAAATGGCATTTGTTTGAAAGTGTAAGTTCTAAAAGGACATGTAAAAGTAGTTTTCTCTTTGTCATCCGGATGTATTGGGATTTGATGGTACCCTAAGTATCTATCTAAGAAGCAGTAATAATCCTTTCTTGGTAACCTATTAAGCATTAGATCAATGAAGGGAAGAGGGAAATGATCTTTTTTTTTTATTGCATCATTTAACTTTTGATAATCGATGCATACTATTTAAGTAGTAACTGTTCTTGTTAGAATTAATTTAGTCTTTTCATTTTCAACCACTATCAACCTGCCTTTATTTGGCACACACTGTGTAGGGACTAATCCATTCACTGCCAGAAATAGCATAAACAATTCTTGCATTTAACTACTTAAGTAATTTTTTTACCACTTCCTTCATAGCTGGTGTAACGCCCCAAAATCTAGGTAATTATTTTTGTATGTTTGAAGCACAACTATCTGCCTGTCTTAGGGGTTAAGTGATTTGGGTGTGTTTGGGAGTGTCTGAGAAGTCCTGGGTTCAAGCCTAGGCTTGTGCAAAAAGATTTGTTTTTAGGGAATAAACCCTTGCCTATAGTTAGTAGGCTTTTAAATTATTGTGGGTAAAAGCAAGACATAAAACACCTGCTGGTCTAGGGGGTAAGTGGCGTGTTACCTATGCCAGTGGACTGAGGTTCGAATCTTGATGGAGGCAAGGGAGTATTTAGTTTGCTACTGTGTCGTGGGGGGAGTTGTAGTTTGACTGAAACATTGAAGTGGTTGAGAAGAATTCAAATTGAGTAGTTGAGGGAAGGTGTGATCAGGTGGAGAGATTTGAGGAGGGATTTTAGGAGAAAATCAAGGGAAGTGAGGGGTGAGGGAGTGTTGTGACGAAATTGGACTCTAGCACTCAAGAAATTCGGCCAGAGTATACTCCTTTTTTGGTATACTCCTCATTTCGGTTTTACTTAGGGTTTGCTTTTCCTCTGTTGCTTGAAGGCCAAATGTGGTAGGGGTTCTGTTTCACCTTGTTTGTTTTCTTTTTGATAACCATTTCTTTAGCCGAATTCTCCCTCTTTCAATTGCTTCTTCTTTGGTTCTTGTCCCTTTTTTTTTTCTGTTGTTGGCCGAATATACTATCTTCCCATCCTTCGTGCTCTCTTTTCCTTTCTCCCTTAAACTGTTTCTCTTGTTTCTCCCCCTCAAGTTTTGTGCTACCGATTTCCCAATTTTGATCACTGCCGAAACCATTCCTCTTCCTCTGCCGATTGCCTTTGCTCCTTTCTTCTCTCAAACATTCTGAGCCTCCATCTTGTTCAGCAATTTATCGCACTTTTTCGGTAAGTAAGTATGGCACTTGAAGTTTCAGCTTTTGAGTTGCTAAATTGGGGTTTTGTTTAACTATTTTTGACAGCTATAAATCGAGGGTGAGGGGCTGTGCTAGTGCTGAATCCTTCCACTATTCTGTTTTCTTGCTCTCTTTCGGTAAGTGCTATAGACGAATCATTATTCCCTTTCTTCTTCTACCTTAAATGGTAACTGATAGCAATTGTATGGAAGTTAAGGAAGGATTCAAGGAACTCTTAATCAATCGCTAGAGACTAAGATTCGTGGGAATCACAGTGGTTCGATTGAAGGTAAGTCTACTCTATTCTATGAATGGATTGTTGGTTTCGGGTTTCATTTTAACCGTAAAGTAAGACTGGTGGTGGTGTTTGATTGGACAAATGTAAGTTGGTGAGTGCTTGAGCGACTGTCCGAGACGAATCAAAACAAGGTGTAAACACTACCCAAATCGTAAATCGACAAAAGCCGGAAAACATGACAATTGACACGACACGAGCGTGTGCTCGCTCGTGTGGTAATCCAAACGCGTTAAACGTGGGCGTTAGACTATTCAGGCCTAGCGATTTCATGCTCTTAGGCCGTTATGGGCCATGTTGGGCCGAAATGGGCTGTGGGAGCCCAACAGGCTTGTGGGCCCCACATGGGTAAACCGCACGAATGTGCAGAGAATATTGGGCCAAGCTGTTAAGCTTACATGGCCGAGACCAATTCTGGGCTATGTGGGCCACATGGGCTCGCATTATAGGCCTTGGGCCCATTTTCACTATTTGACTTTTAAGGTTGCACGGGTCACTCGAGACGACTGTGGACCTACTGATGGGTCAATAAGTGTACCTAGACCCCCAAACTGATAAAATAACTGTTATGCCCCTATGATATTAAATGCCTATATGCCTTATGATATGTATGACTGTATATGAGCATTCCACAATTTATATGTTGCATATATGTGTGATATGTTGCATGGGGATGGGATTATTATGATTGGAGAAAGTGTACTGTATTGGCAGCTCTGCTGCAAATACCGTTTAATGTCGCAACCAGTGCTAATTTTTGGAGTGTAGGGATGGGTGGGTTGATTTTATCCCCACATGGAGTGTTAGACTGGACAAAATGGAGTGTAAAGGCTGGTTGGGTAGGATTTCTGATTGCATGCCTGAACTGTTACTATCACTGAAATGGGCTAAGGCCCACACTAATACTGATACTGCTATAGGCTAATGCCCACACTGATACTGATACTGTAATGGGCTAAGGCCTAACTGATCTAAACTGTTATTGATTTGGGCTGAGTCCCAAACTATACTTGCCTACGGCCTGATTGGCATTTTCCTTACATGGGGTTCCACACTGAGTTTCATAAACTCACCCCTCTATTTCTCTGTACAGGTAATCCCCAATCTTAGGCGGACGGTGCTGCGAGGATTCGGAGGTGGCCACACAATCGCACTTGCTTTTATATGTGACTTTTTGATTTAGAAGAATTTAATTTGGGTATTTATTTTGTAATAAGGCCTCTTTAAATTTGAACTTTTAATTTGGGGATTTTACTTAGTTAAATTCAGATCAATAGTAGTAGGACGCGGATTTTCAAAAGATAAATGCTTTTCAAAACACCACGTTTACGTAACATGCTATAAAAGATTTCGCATCAAACATTGTTTTAAAGTATAGTAACAAACTAATATGATCAATGTTCTGCTAAAAACAACTTGAGTTTTAAAAGAACAAGATACCCTAAATTTTTTGCTAAAGATCATAAATGGGATTTGATAATAATAATGGATTTTCTAAAGAAACTATGTTTTCAAAAACCATTTCAATGTGATATCGCCAGATTCGGCCATAACGTCTGGACCGGGTTTGGGGTGTTACATGTAGTGGTATCAGAGCCTGTTTTCAAAACTCGGTTATGGTTTTTTGGTTTCTTCTAAAACTTGGAATTTTCAAAAAGAACTGTTCCAAACGATTTGGAAGTATTTTGAAATATTTTTACTGATGTGTGGTACACCGAATCTCCGGCGCCGATCTAGTAAGTCCTCTAAAACTTCTGTTTATTTGAAGTGAAATACTAATACTACTATAGGTAGTAGACTGATAAACCGTAAAAGTAACATATTTTTATCCCACATTTAATATGCTTTTGGATGATTTACCCCTTGTTTTATATAAAAAGGTGCTTTTAATCCTTTCTTTTCATGTCTTATACCCAGGAAAGCACCCAAGGATGAAAAGAACACAAAACAGGCCTAAAATGGAGTAAATGGGCCTTAGCACGAAATCGATACGGCCGGGCCCAAAGCACACACGGCCATGCCTTGATGAACACCTAGAGCACGGCCTCAACCCTGCCACACACGGCCGTGCCTCAAGAGAAATCTGAGCACGGTCAGGTCTCGATTCACACGGGCGTGTGACATGGCCGTGCCTCTGACACTGAAAAGAGCAATTTTAGTCGAAAAAGGATACTTAAGGAGAAAGAATCGCATTTCAAGAGCCTATAAATAACCCCCAAGTATCATCTGTTGGGGGGAGGGAAAGCGAGGCCAAGGAGCCAAGTCGAGAAGGTCAGAGTTAAGGAATAACGCAAGGATAGCCAGTTGATCCATCCCAAGAAGCCGGAGTTATACTTAAGACGGCGGAATTCTCCTTCGATTCCTTCAGGGGGTTTTAGGATTCTTCCTATGTTTTGTTTTATCTTTTCTCTTGCAATGGTTTGTTTATTCATTATGAACTAAACCCTCAGATACCTGAAGGGGATGAAACCTAGATGGATTTTATTATTTGATTTTTAAGTTATATGATAAATTACTTAGTTTGTTCTTAATTATGTTGCTTAATCCAAATCTAATGTGCTTAGGTGGAGGAGGAATAGAACCTGTCTCAAAGAAGATCTAACATAATTAAGCGGAGTTGATAGAACGCCTAGAGATAGGGTTACAAGATTTTGCCAGATTAGGGTGAAACCTAATATGGGAGTCCATTGATCGATTTACTGCTGTCCTAGGGGGTTATTATAAGCGAACGAGAGTTCCACTAATTAACCTAGGGTTAGATGTTATTCGCCTCGAGAGAGGGTTTAATATAGGTTAGGGAGTCCTACGGATCAAGCTAGGTAAAAGAAATCATATAATTGAAGGTTAGATAATAGGAGAAATCTAGGTGGATTCTTCCCGATGGTATCATTAGAATCAACTGAGTTTTTCCTCAAGGTTATTTTCCAATTCGTCTTTTTTGTCTTTGTGTCTTTAGTTTAGCTATCGTCAATTTAATTTAAAAAGTAATATTCACTCTAACTTTAAGGCTAAATAATAAAAAGAAAGTGAGTGTTAATACTTAGTTCCTTTGGGTTCGATAACCGGTCTTGCCTAAGCTATACTACTGTTCGATAGGTACACTTGCCTTAATATCGTTGTCAGAGTTAGTCTCCAGGTTTGATCATTCTTTTATAAATATTTAAAGCTCTGATTTTACAGTGATCAAGTTTTTGGCATTGTTGCCAGGGATCTAAAATATTAAGAAAACTCTATTTTTATTACTTTGGCCCTAAATTTTATTTTTTGCAATTTATTTTTCTTTTTGTTTTTACTTTTTTTACTGAAATTTTCTCTCTTTCTTTTCAAACAGGTACCTTTAGTTTATGACTAGAAGGAACCCGAGGGGACCTTTGGTATTCGACAACGAAATCGAAGCTATCGCTCGTAAGAATCGTCGGGAAACCAGGTGAGCCCTAGATTACACGGAGAGGGAGGAAGAAGATAGATCCAATCCTACTAAAGGGATGGATGAAAACAACCCACCACCACGAGATATGGGTGACAGCAACGCTCCACGTACAATGTTCGATTATGTGAAACCACATTTAACAGGAGCAGAATCTAGTATTGTTAGGCCTGCTATATCTGCTAACAATTTTGAATTAAAGCCTAACACAATACAAATGATTCAACAGTTTGTTCAATTTGATGGTTTGCAGGGCGAAGATCCAAACACGTATATAGCTAACTTCTCAGAGTTCTGTGATACCTTCAAAATAAATGGCGTTTCTGATGATACCATACGTCTTCGGTTATTCCCTTTTTCATTAAGAAATAAAGCTAAACAATGGTTAAAATCGTTACAACGAGGGCCAATCACTACATGGGATCACATGACCGAAAAGTTTTTGATGAAATATTTCCCACAGGTCAAAACGGCCAAATTACGGAATGATATCTCTTCTTTTGTGCAGATGGATGTAGAGGCGCTATACGACGCATGGGAGAGATTCAAAGATCTCTTGAGAAGGTGCCCACACCATGGCCTACCCTTGTGGCTACAAGTCCAAACCTTTTACAACAGTGTAAACCCCTCAACGAGACAACTTATAGATTCAGCCGCCGGTGGAACACTAAACAACAAAACCCCAGAAGCAGCCTACGAGTTCATTGAGGAGATGTCATTAAACAATTATCAGTGGCAAGCTTCAAGAACCAAACCGACAAAATCGGCAGGAGTTTTCAACATCGATGCCATGACCATGCTATCAACACAGCTAGAGATAATGAATAAAAAGCTTGATAATTTGTGTTCATCACAGGTACATCCAGTCATGCAGTGCAATGCAAGTGGAACTGTGGCGAATCTTGAGTACCCACCCTACCAACCAGGAGCAGAAGATGAACAGATGAACTATATAGGTAATAATTTCCGATCTAATAATAATCCTTATAGTAACACTTACAATCCAGGTTGGAGGAACCACCCAAATATTTCGTGGGGAAGACAAGGAAACCAAGGAAATCAAAGGCAACAACCTCCTCAAAACTTTCGAAATCAACTCTATCCACAAGAAAAGAAACTATCCTTCGAGGAACATCCTCAAGAAACTGATAGAGCAGTCAAAAGTAATAAGAGACGACTCGATAAAATTGCTAAGTCAGTCAAGAAGGTGACTAATGCAGTCGAACAACTCGCAAAACTAATGTTAGAACGACCGCAAGGACGTCTACCAAACAACACTGAAGTTAATCCTAAGGAGAAAATTCAAGCAATCACAGCTCAGGACAATAACGAATTAGCTGAACCGAATTCAATACCGGAAAAGAAATTAGATGAAGGTAAAACAGAGGTACCACAAGAGAAGCCAAAATCGGTAATTAAGGAATATCAACCTCGCATACCTTATCCTGAAGCCATAAAAAGAGACGATTTAGAGGAACAATTCGGTAAGTTTCTTAAACTTTTAAAGAAATTACATATTAACTTACCTCTTCTTGAAGCTCTTTTTCAGATGCCAGATTCGAGAAAATTTTTAAGACAGCTATTGACCAGCAAACGCAGAATAGATGAAGAACACCATGTGGAACTAAACGCAACATGCTTAACAATATTACAAAACAGACTACCACAGAAACTAAAAGATCCAGGGAGTTTTACAATTCCATGTTTAATTGGTAGCCTACATATTAACAATGCGTTAGCTGATCTAGGGGCAAGCATAAACGTCATGCCTTACTCACTGTTTAAACGACTAGGTCTAGGGAAGCCCAAACAAACTAGGATGAGTATTCAATTAGCTGATAAAACTGTTAGAATTCCTAGGGGCATTATCGAAGATGTTCTTGTAAAAATTGATAAATTTGTTTTCCCAGTAGACTTTGTTGTCTTAGACATGGATGAGGATAATTCAATCCCTTTAATTTTAGGAAGGCCTTTTCTAGTAACTGTCAGAACTAAAATTGATGTTGCTACAGGTAAGCTCATACTTCATGTAGACGATGAATCAATTAATCTTCAAGCTCTCGACTCGGCCAGGACAACAGTCGATGAAGGTAAGAAAGCCATTTCAGTTAATAACCATATTATTCAATCTTCATCACAGGAAATAGCACAAAGCCTAAGCCCCGAGCCGGCTCATATAGACAATTTAGAGAATCGGAAGACAGAAATCAAAAGAGAGCTAAATTCACATGAAGAAAAACCTGAGGAACCACAAGAAGAGCTCATGGGGACATCAAATCACTTCAAAATAGGAGATCAATTACTATTAGACAAAACCGATCCCCAAATCACTATCACAGACATGAAAGCAAAGAGAGAGATCCTTCTCAAAGTACATGATATCTTCCCAAACAGCATAGTCGAGGTAAGCAATCCAATATTCGGCACTTCCAAAGAAAACGCTTCTCGACTTCAACATTATCAAGAAAACGGAACTGTAAGCATGAGGGAAGATATTCAAACCTTTAAACCTTCCTAAAATTTTCAAACACGAGGAAGTCTAGCTAAAGACTATAAACGAGCGCTTCTCGGGAGGTAACCCGAGCACTAACCTTATTTTTCTCCTTTGTTTTTATTTATCTTTTCCTTTTTCTTCTCTTTTTCCTTTTTAAACTAACCAAAAATGCAGGTTTTCCAGGCCACACGGCCTTACACACGATCGTGTCCGTGGCCGTGTGGACCACTTAAACCACCACACTGACAGGACACAGGCCGTGCAGTCAGCCCAACCACCCTCCCCAACGTCACAGATCCAACAAACCCTCCCCACGAGCACCGACAGAAAGGGCACGCCCGTGCCCACAACCGTGTGAAATTACTAAAGCTACTGACTTGCACACCACTGCCAGAACACGCCCGTGCTACACAACCGTGTGAAATTAATGAGGTTACGAACTTATAAAACATGGGGGCGACACGCCCGTGCATAATGACCGTGCCAAAAGAAAGAATTCACAAGCACGGGCATGGGAGGACCAAGCACGGCCAAAAGGGTGACAACACCCCCTATAACACGGCCGTGTGAGGTGACCGTGTAATTCGACACACCCTGTGACCACGGCCGTGAGGGAGCACAAAATCTGAAATTCTATTTAAACTTCTCACCTCTTCTCCTCCCCTCTATTCAATTTTTCCTCTCCTTTTCACTCTCCTCAGTCTCAGACCCTTCAAGACACTAGATCATTGAGCAAATCAACACCATGCGAAGAAGCAAAAGAAACTACGCATGGACTCCTTAACAAAGAACGATCAACATAAGTTCATGCCGGCAGATTTGTCTCAACACGAAGCCAAGGATCTTTGAGACCAATTAGTTTTTATTTTCGCTTTCTCTCTTGCTTCAATTTCCTGCTCTTCTCCTTTATTTTCCCTATCTAAGCTTCTCTACTGCTATTTTCGTTTAATTTTCTTTTAACTTCTTAATGTCAGGTTCGCTAGGCTGTTAGGGAATCACGCCGACCACCACGATAACCTCAGCACTCTTACCACCGCCACCACATCCCCAATCTTAGCATTGATTCCCACCTTGCGAACCATCCTTTAATAAGGACTTCATAGTCCATTAGTACTTTATTATCATTTCAGTTTTCTTCTTAGTCTCCTTCACTTTAGCTTGCTTTTCTTTAATTTAATCTTTAGTTTATTTATATTATGTTTCAAAAACCCCTGGCTAATCCTTCATGAGTTCCCCAATTTCTTCATCTAGTGCAAAGCTCGGGAACCAGCACCACCACCATACCGACGCCTTCGTCGTATCATCCACGACCCCTACTCTCCTCCAAGGAAACAACCCACACCTTAGGGAGTATTCTATCCCCTCCCTCTTGATTTTAAATGCATTATCTATATTTGTACATTGAAGACAAAGTATATCTTAAGTGTGGGGGGTAAAAATACCTAACTTTCTACATTATTCTCAAATCCCTGAGATTAAAAATGGAATAAAATTGCCAAACTTTTTTCATTATTCTCAAATCCCTGATTTAGTCTTGTTTTTATGCAAAGTTATCATATTACTAATTAGGATGAAATTTCTAATAATTTGTGATGATTGTTGACATGTTTTAGAATAAGTCATAGTTAATTGTACATTGATGTTTAATTTAAAAGAATACTAGAGAATCAAGCATGATAAGTCTGTTTTTCAAGAATTAAAATTTTTGCTAGGTTGTTGACCTAAATTTAAATACTACCTTGAAATTTAAAATTCATAAGGATGATATCAAAACACCCATAATTTTTGTGAGTATTTGAACCTTATAGAGCACACATTCTTTTTCATGCTCATTTTTTTTTTGATTATGAGTGTGTCAACTATGACCTGTCATTCTAGAACTTGCCTTGATTATACATGTCGAGACCACAGTTATGATTTGATATACCGAGATGATAAAGGCACCTAGGTTCTAACCCACTTGCTCCACTAAAAAAAAACCTACCCTTATAATTAACCAATAGTGAACCCCGTTGAGCCTAAGCACACAAGATTGAAAAGAACACAAAACGTGCCTAAAACGGAGTAAATGGGCCTTAACACGAAATCGACACGGCCTGGCCCAAAGCACACACGGCCGTGCCTTGACGAACACCTAGAGCACGACCTCAACCCTGCCACACACGGTCGTGCCTCAAGAGAAATCCGAGCACAGTCAGGTCTCGATTCACACGGGCGTGTGACATGGCCGTGCTTCTGACGCTGGAAAGAGCAATTTTAGTAGGAAAAAGATACTTAGGGAGAAAGAATCGCACTTCAAGAGCCTATAAATAACCCCCAAGTATCACCTGTTGGGGGGAGCAAAAGCGAGGCTAAGGAGCCAAGCCAAGAAGGTCAGAGTTAGGGAATAACGCGAGGATAGCCAGTTGATCCATCCCAAGAAGCCGGAGTTATACTCAAGACGGTGGAATTCTCCTTCGATTCCTTCAGGGGGTTTTAGGATTTTTCCTATGTTTTGTTTTATCTTTCCTCTTGCGATGGTTTGTTTATTCATTATGAACTAAACCCCTCAGATGCCTGAAGGGGATGAAACCTAGATGGATTTTATTATTTGATTTTTAAGTTATATGATAAATTACTTAGTTTGTTCTTAATTCTGTTGCTTAATCCAAATCTAAGTGCTTAGGTGGAGGAGGAATAAACCCTGCCTAAGAGAAGAGCTAACATAATTAAGTGGAGTTGATCAAACACCTAGAGATAGGGTTATGAGATTTTGCCGGATTAGGGTGAAACCTAATATGGGAGTCCATTGATCGATTTACTGATGTCTTAGGGGGTTATCATAAGCGAACGAAAGTTCCACTAATTAACCTAGGGTTAGACGTTATTCGCCTCGAGAGAGGGTTTAATATAGGTTAGGGAGTCCTACGGATCAAGCTAAGTAAAAGAAATCATATAATTGAAGGTTAGATAATAGGAGAAATCTAGGTGGATTCTTTCCGAGGGTATCATTAAAATCAACTGAGTTTCCTCAAGGTTATTTTCCAATTCGTCTTTTTTGTCTTTGTGTCTTTAGTTTAGCTATCGTCAATTTAATTTAAAAAGTAATCTTCACTCTAACTTTAAGGCTAAATAATAAAAAGAAAGTGAGTATTAATACTTTTAGTTCCTTTGGGTTCGATAATCGGTCTTGCCTAAGCTATACTACTGTTCGATAGGTACACTTGCCTTAATATCGTTGTCAGAGTTAGTCTCCAGGTTTGATCATTCTTTTATAAATATTTAAAGCTCTGATTTTACAGTGATCAAGTTTTTGGCGTTGTTGCCGGGGATCTAAAATATTAAGAAAACTCTATTTTTATTACTTTAGCCCTAATTTTTATTTTTCTCAATTTATTTTTCTTTTTGTTTTTATTTTTTTTACTGAGATTTTCTCTCTTTCTTTTCAAACAGGTACCTCTAGTTTATGACTAGAAGGAACCCGAGGGGACCTTTGGTATTCGACAATGAAATCGAAGCTATCACTCGTAAGAATCGTCTAGAAACCAGGCGAGCCCTAGATTACACGAAGAGAGAGGAAGAAGATAGGTACACTTGCCTTAATATCATTGTCAGAGTTAGTCTCCAGGTTTGATCATTCTTTTATAAATATTTAAAGCTCTAATTTTACAGCGGTCATAGACTGTACTGAAATATCCTGGTTAGGGAAAACAAAAACTGTAATAAGACTGCGTTCTGCGAAAACAAACTCTTAAATACTGATATTGCTTTCCATAAGACATCTGCTAATCAACCCTGGAACTGTATACTGATGCATAAAATTGCTAAAAATAGGTAATATGCAAATAGATAATGAGCACCAGAGGTACTCGTGGAAGGGGTACAAGAGGCCGTGGCGGAGGCCGTAGAGGTGCTCGGGCTGGGTCTTCGTCATCGCGTCACATGCCAAACGCTGAAGCTAGAGAGGCATCGACTTCACCTATGACTGAGACTAGGTCTCACGATCGAGCAGCTGGGGACGCTGCATTGTCCCAAGCTATGTTGCAAATTCTGGAGAGGGCCGCTAGGCCCAATACTAGTACTATAGGCTGTGGGTCAGTCACGAAACGACTCTGGTCTAATGGGGCTGAGATTTTTAGGGGTATTGCTGGAGTTGCCCCTAACGTGGCTGAATATTGGATTGAGGCAACAAAGAGGATCATGGATGACCTCGACTGCACCCTCGAGCAGAAACTAAAAGGTGCAGTGTCATTGTTACGAGATGAAGCCTATCAGTGGTGGCTTACAGTGAAAGATGGTACTCAGGCTGACCGATTGACATTGGAATTCTTCAAGACTGCTTTCCAAGGGAAGTATGTGGGCGCTAGTTATGTGGATGCCTGGAGGAGGGAGTTCCTAAATCTAACTCAAGGGGATAAATCAGTGGCTGAATATGAAGCTGAATTTTTGCGATTAAGCCGCTATGCGCGTGGGATGGTGGCAACTGAATATGAGCAGTGTGTTCATTTCGAGGACGGCCTTAGAGATAGTCTGAGAGTCTTGATAGCTCCACAGAAGGATCAAGATTTTGCCATACTGGTAGATTAGGCGAAGATCGCCGAGGAGGTGAAGCGTAATGAGCGTCAGAATTGAGAAAAGGGTAGGAATAAGAGGGATTCAGAGCCCTCAAGTTCCGTTCAGAGGTCGAAGAAAAAGGCCAGAGTGGATGGGCCGGTTAGAGTTGAAGCCCCTAATGCTGCTACTAGACCACTGCCATGTGTTGACTATGGTAGACGCCATCAGGGCGAGTGCTGAAAAAGGATTGGGGCATGTTTGAGATGCGGATCATTAGAGCACCGTATCAGAGATTGTCCACGGAGGCCTGGGTAGATGCAAGTTATAGGTCGGGTACTGTTCAGCCGCATAGAGGTTTTCAGTAGCCACCGAGAGGTCGTGGTCAGGCCAGAGATGGAAATGATATGGGCTATGGTCGTGGAGCACCGTGTAGAGGTGTCGGTCATGCTGAGGCGAGGCAACCAGCACTGGTTTATATTGCACGTCGCCGAGAGGACGGAGACGCCCCAAACTTTATTACTGTTACATTCTTTATCTATAATGTACCTTATAATGCACTGATTGATGTTGGGTCTATGTATTCGTATATAGCATGCTCAGTGTCTGAGACGTTGGGTATAATGGTTTAAACCACTACAAGTGAGGTTACTGTGTTGAGTCCTTTAGGGCGGTCAGTTAAGGTAAACAAATTCTTCAGAGATGTACCTTTGGAGGTTCAAGGAACCATCTTTTTGGCGGATTTGATGGAACTTCCTTTTGGAGAGTTTGACTTAATACTGGGCATGGATTGGCTAGTTAAGCATCAAGTGAATTTGGATTGTGCTACTGAACGGGTGGTACTGAAAACTGTGGATGGTAACGAGGTGAAGGCAATAGGGGAGCGTCAGAATTATCTGTCAAATGTCGGTTTGGGAAAAAATTCACTGTTTACAGCTGTAACACCCCAAACCCGGCCTAGAAGTTAGGCCCGAATCTGGTGTGTCACATGGCAGTGTTTTTCAAAACCATCGTTGTAATTGATAAAAACTTGTATGAGAATTAAAGCCTCTTTGTTAAAACTCAAAACATTTAAGCAATTGTTATCTACTTGAAAATGTAATTACCTTTAAAACTTTATCTGTTGCGGAAGCATATTTGAAATAAACAATTTACAAAAATGTGGTGTTTAGAAATAAAGTTACAGAAGCATTTTGAAAATGTTGCGGAAACGTAGTATTTTGAAAACAGTTACCCTTTTGGAAATCGTATTCCACTTTTAGCAGTTAGAAAACATCATAAATAAATATCAGAATGAATTAAAAATAAAGAGGCCTTATTACAAAATTATTAACCCAATGAATTAAAATAAAATGAAATAAAGTCGCTAAGTTTAACTTTAAAGCATATCTGACGTGTGGCCACCTCCGAGGCCCTCGCAGCTCCAAATTCTCTAAGACTGGGGATTACCTGCACAGTTAAAAACAGGGTGAGTTTATGAAAACTTGGTGTGTAATCCCATTACTAGAGTAATAGTCAGAATACAGAAACTGAAACTGAAACAGTCTGGGCCAAAGCCTTTTAGAGTAACAGTACAGTCAGCTTAAAACATACGTGAGTCAAAGCCCACTACAATATCATTTGGGTCACAGCCCATAACAGAATCAATTGGGTCTAGCCCAACCAATATCAGAGCAAGTGGCCTAAGCCCAATACAATGACAGATCTCATAAACAAATATGCAACAGTATGAGGATGCATCCCACCCCGATCCAGCCAACACACCACCCGTACCAACCCTACACACCATGTGGGGAGCAAGTCAACCCACCCAGCTCTACACACCAATAGCGCAGACGAGCTACTAATATCAACGCAGCAAAGCTGTCAGTAACAGTAAATGTGGCTGAGCCACCAGAATCAATATACGTGGTAGAGCCACTAAATCAGTAAATCGTGGCATAGCCACCAGTACAGTACTTCCTCCAAAATACAAAAGTCCCAACCCCATGCAATATGTCGTGTATGCCACGCTCAATCATTACACGTGTATGCAAAATGGCCATGCTTAGTAACAGTCATTTCAACACATATTAAAAACATATTAGTCACACGACCATAGTCAAATTAGTAAAACACAGTCATGTGATCGCAGTCAAATCAGTCAAATCATAGCACAAGGCAGTCATTTACCCACAAGGGCAAAACAGTCATCTCACTCTATAAGGGTATTTCAGTAATCCTACCCTACAGGGGTATTTCGATAGTTCTACTCTACAGGGGTATTTTAGTAATTCTACCCTACGGGGGTATTTTGGTAATTTCACAAACTGAGGGTATTTCGATACTTCTAGAAATCAAGGGTATTCCGGTAATTTTATAATCTGAGGGTATTTCGATAATTTTACAAATCAATGGTATTTTGGTAATTTCCCAAATTAGGGGTATTTCATTAATTTGTAAACCAAGGGTATTTTAGTAATTTGTAAACCAAGGGTATTTCAGTAATTTGTAAACCCAGGGTATTTTAATAATTTGTAAATCAATGGTATTTTAGTAATTTGTAAACCAAGGTTTTTTCAGTAATTTCATAAATCAGAGGTGTTTCGATAATTTTATAAATCATGGGCACTTTGGTAATTTTCCCAACTGAAGGTATTTCAGTAATTTTCCATATCAGGGGTATTTTAGTAATTTTACCCTTTGAGGGTATTTTTGTAATTTTATGACCACCTAGAAGGTCTACAGTCACCTCGAGCGACTTAAGAAACCTAATTCGACTTAACAGTGAAATAGGCCTGAGGCCCATTACCCTGCCCAAGTGGGCCCACACACTCGTGGCCCATTTAGCCTAGAAGCAACCACGGCTATGCGATGGCACAACCCAAATCAGTAACTTATCACATCACAAACATTACATCTGTGTGGGCCCGCAAGCCCATTGGGCCCACACGGCCCACTTTCAGCCTTACGCGGCCCAAAGTACCTAAGTCATGTGTACGACATGATAAGCATATCCACTTCCCATTTAACAGCCTAACTTGTAGTCGCGGGCCCTAAGCCCATTGGGCCCATCGAGGCCCATTCCAACCCAAGTGACCCACTACGGCCCAAGCCCATGAATTTGCTCATGGTGGCCTTTCTCATCACACTCTCACGCTTCGTAAGCTCGGTTCACCACACGCCCGATCGCACGCTCTTATGGCATCGCTCGTCGGTATTTTAGCTCTTAGGCATAACGCCGATCAATAGTCAAGATAATACAATATACGCACCTTCGGCTTTTCAACCGATTAACAATCAGAACAGTGATACGGATACACACCTCAGCACGTAGAGTACTAAATAATCACGAGCGTCGTCACCTGCACTAGAGTGATCAACTGCGATTTGTCCAGTTAAACCAAAGTATTCTAAACAGAGATAATGATGCAAATGGGCCTAGGGCCTATTCTCGGACCAAATGGGCCCATACACTCGTGTGGCCCATTTAGCCCAAATCTAGCCACAAATATGACATTTACATAGACCAGTCCAATATCTACTACACAATCATACAATTTATTCATATAGGCCCACTCTGCCCAAGACAGCCTAAACCCCTGAGAACACTCATGAGGGCCTCAACTATCGCGTCGAAGCTTCCACACGTGCGCTCGCACGCTCGTGTTGCTACCATCGTCGTGTGACCGGCATTTCGGCATTTGCCGCTCTACAGCTAGAGTAGTGCTAAATACACACGTGATAGGAATATGGAGTTTATCCGCACTCCGAACAGTCCTATGCCCAAACGCCAACCCATGTATCCTTACTCTCCTCATAGATTGCTCTATTTAAAGCCATCTTCTCACCTTCCCTCTTACTAGCTTCCCGATGTGGGATCCCTCCTTCAGCAGAGTTTAAATCCATCACAACCACTTGCTGTCCCAGCTTATCAAAATAAATATCCCTTTATGCTTGCAATGGCATTCAAACCCTTGCCCTCTCCTATGCTCCAGATGCTACATGCCACCACAACACAAGCTCCTTTTGTGTCTTAAAATATGCGCAACTAAATATAAGTCTATGGCCAAAGTCTAAGTTTATTTAAAAAGAAATCAAAATGAAATGCAAGCGCTAAGACTTGAACCTTGGACCCCTTGCTTTGGCGTCACTTCCTAATCTCCCATGTGGTGTCATTTGCCACTAGACCACAACTCCTTTTGTGTCATTTTTCTCCACATTTTATTCTTAAAGCCTACGTACTAACTCCTAGAGTTTTACTTACCTAAAACCAAAATTTTCCTAAAGCCCAGGTTTGATCCCGAGACTTCATGGAAGCCCCCTAACCTTCCAAAATCACTCACCTAATAGGTCCAACTTGCATTAGTGTCGTTCTTTTGTTTCAAAAAATTTTAAATGCTCCCGTGCCCAAGGCCCAATAGGCCCAATTCTACTAGGCCCAAATTCGGGTCGTTACAACAGCGATGCATCACATGTCGGTTTGGGATGTGTGTTGATGTAAGATGGTAAGGTAGTGGCATATACGTCTCGCCAGCTTAAGTCTCACGAGGCGAATTATCCGACGTATGACTTGGAGTTGGCCGCGGTGGTATTCGCGCTAAAAACCTGGAGGCATTACCTGTATGGTGAAAATTGTATCTTTTATACAGATCACAAGATCCTCAAGTACCTCCTCACTCAAAAGGAGCTCAATCATAGGCAGCATATATGGATTGAGCTGCTTAACGATTATGACTGTGAGGAGGAACCGATTCAGATCTTAGATCATGATGTGAAAGTCTTGAAGAAGAAGTCTATCCCACTGGTTAAGGTACTTTGGTGCAATCACAGTTCAGAGGAGGCCACGTGGGAGCCCGAAAAGGCGATGCATCAGCAATACCCTCATCTGTTTTGATCAGGTAAATTTCAAGGTCAAAATTTTCTTTTAAGGGGTAGAGTTGTAACGCTCCAAAATCTAGGTAATTATTTTTGTATGTTTGAAGCACAACTATCTACCTGTCTTAGGGGTTAAGTGATTTGGGTGTGTTTGGAAGTGTCTGAGAAGTCCTGGGTTCAAGCCAGGGCTTGTGCAAAAAGATTTGTTTTTAGGGAATAAACCCTTACCTATAGTTAGTAGGCTTTTAAATTATTGTGGGTAAAAGCAAGACATAAAAAGACTGCTGGTCTAAGGGGTAAGTGGCGTGTTACCTATGCCAGTGGACTGAGGTTTATTTTGCAGCTATGCTGTGGGGGGAGTTGTAGTTTGACTGAAACACTGAAGTGATTGAGAAGAATTCAAATTGAGTGGTTGAGGGGAGGTGTGAACGGGTGGAGAGATTTGATGAGGGATTTTAGGAGAAAATCAAGAGAAGTGAGGGGAGAGGGAGTGTTGTGCCGAAATTGGACTCTGGCACTCAAGAAATTCGGCCAGAGTGGTATACTCCTCTTTTGGTATGCTCTTTATTTCAGGTTTACTTGGGGTTTGCTTTTCCTCCTTGAAGGCCAAATGTGGTAGGGGTTCTATTTCACCTCATTTGTTTTCTTTTTGATAACCATTTCTTTGGCTGAATTCTCCCTCTTTCAATTGCTTCTTCTTTGATTCTTGTCCCTTCTTTTTCTATTGTTGGCCGAATATACCATCTTCCCCTTCTTCGTGCTTTCTTCTCCTTTCTCCCCTAAACTGTTTCTATTCTTTCTCTCACTCAAGTTTTTTGCTGCCGATTTCTCAATTTCGATCACGGCAGAAACCATTCCTCTTCCTCTGCTGATTGACTTTGCTCTTTTCTTCTCTCAAACGTTCTGAGCCTCCATCTTATTGAGCGATTTACCGCACTTTTTCGGTAAGTGAGTATGGCACTTGAGGTTTTGGCTTTTGAGTTACTAAATTGGGGTTTTGTTTAACTATTTTTAATAGCTATAAATCGAGGGTGAGAGGCTGTGCTAGTGCCGAATCCTTCCACTATTTGGTTCTCTTACTCTCTTTAGGTAAGTGCTATAGACAAATCATTATTCCCTTTCTTCTTCTGCCTTAATTGGTAACTGATAGCAATTGTATGGCAGTTAAGGAAGGATTCATGGAACTCCTAATCAATCGCTAGAGACTAAGATTCGTGGGAACCATAGTGGTTCGATTGAAGGTAACTCTACTCTATTCTATGAATGGATTATTGGTTTCGGGTTTCATTTTAACTATAAAGTAGTACTGATGGTGGTGTTTGATTGGCCAAATGTTGGTTGGTGAGTGCTTGAGCGACTGTTTGAGACGAATCGAAACAAGATGTGTAAACACTGCCCAAATCGTAAATCGGCAAAAGTCGAAAAATATGACAATTGACACTACACGAGCGTCTGCTCACTCGAGTGGTAATTCGAACCTGTTAAACGTGGGTGTTAGACTATTTAGGCCACTATGAGCGATTTCGTGGTCTTAGGCCGTTTTGGGCCTTGCTACGCCGAAAAAGATCGTGTGGGCCCAACGGACTTGTGGGCCCCACACGGTTAAACCATACGAATGTATGGAGAATATTGGGCTAAGATGTGTAGCTTACATGGCCGAAACCAATTCTAGGCTATAAGGGCCAAACAAGCGTGTGGGCCTACATGGGCCCATATTATGGGCATTGGGCCCATTTTCACTGTTTGACTGTTAAGGTTGCACGAGTCGCCTGTGCAACAGCCCGATTTAGGGGCTAGTCAGAATAGTGATATTTGGATCACTAACCCGAGATTAGAGAAATTTATTTTCATGTCATTTTATGAGTCAGAGCATGATAGTATATGTGCATGAAAATTTTGGTGCCTTAATTTTAACGATTTCATGTTTAATCGCAAAAAAGGACTAAATCGTATTAAGTGCAAAAGTTCCATTATATAAGCTAAAGGTACCAAATAGCCATAGATTGATAATTGGAGGTCTTTAAAGGGCAATTAGACCCCCAATATTAGCATGGTCGGCCATAGGAGACAAATATAGACAATGTTGGTCAGAGTTGGTAATTGTTGGTGACCAAATTGACTAGTTTAATATTAGAATAAAGAAAGAAAAGCTATCATCTTTTCTCTCCATCTTCTCAACTGAAATTTGTAAGCAAAATAGGGGTTTGAAAGCTCAAAATTTTCACCAAGCTCTCCTCCATCCTAGTAAGTGTTCTAGTGATCTTTTCTTGAAAATAGTTGTACTTTTGAGATCCCTAAAGCTTAAGCTTTCAAATGAGAGGACTATTGTGCAATATGGTAAAAAGTTTTGAGTTTTCCCATGAGAGCTATCTTAGTTATTTGCTTCATTTTTATGGAAGAAATTGAGTCTTAGTTGTTAGATGAACAACTTTTGTGAAAGGTGTTGTCTTGAAAACACCTAATTGGACCTTGATGAAAAGGTTACAAATTTGTAGTAATTATGTGAAATGTTGAGTTTTGATGATAGCTATAAGAGTATTAAATGTTCACATAGGCTTTTTGAAGGTATAAATGTGATTAGAATTAATGTAAGAGCCCAGGGGCAAAATGGTCATTTTGCCAAGGTCTAGGGGCAAAATAGTAATTTTGTCTAAGCATGATTATTGAAATGCTTTTATTAATGTGGTGGTTAAAATGAGTTAAATTGCTATTATAGAGAAAGAAGACCCGAGAATCTGCCTCGATCGGGGAAAGAACAAAGTTTTGGAAGAAAGCGAAGAGTTAGCTCATTTTGAAATCAAGGTAAGTTTGTATGTGATTAATGCAATAATTATGTTAGCATAATTAAGAATTCTTGGTATCCTATTGATGCATAATGCTCTACTAAATTGATGATGAATGAGATGTTGAAGTCCTAGTGGACAATATTGAATACGAAAATGCTATCATCGAGATATGAAGTAGATAAGGTCCCGTATAAGACCATGTCTGGGACATGGCCTCGACACCGAGTTGAGATCCCGTATAAGACCATGTCTGGGATATGGCTTCGGTAATGAATATAAAAATCATATAAGACCATATCCGGGATATGGCATCGATATTAAATTTGAAAATTCATATAAGACCATATCTGGGATGTGGCATTGGCATTTAGAAGTGACTCCATGTAAGACCACCTCAGGGATGTGGCATTGGCTTTGTACCTACATGAATGAAGATGAATATGCGTCTTTGACTATCTCTAGTGATTAAGAGGATAAGTAGATGAGTATAGAAGTAGAAATGAGAATTGTACTACAGTCATGTGATTGAGTGAAAACAGGTACTCGTGAATGAGTCACGAAGGTACGATTACGAGGTGTAGCACGGTATATGCTAAATAAGGGCAATTGTAAGTAAGTATGGCAAAAGCCTTTGACTCGTGTATGGTTAGTTAATGCCATGGATGGATTTTATTATGAGCTTATTATTGCTATATATTTCCATGCTAACTTACTAAGCTTTATGCTTACCCCTTTCATTCCCCTTTTTCCTTGTAGTGTTGCCAAGATAACTCGAGGAACGTGGATCGTTGGAGTTCGGAAATCACACTATCGACATCACTTTGGTATAACAAATTAGACTTATTTTGAGTATGGCATGTATAGGACTCGAGTATTTCGTTAAGTTGTAATTGTTAGCCACAGTGTTAGTTATATATGTTACCAAAATCAATTTGTAAATGGCCTTATAAGTTAGGCCAATACTTGGCAAATTCTTTTGCTTAATAAAGATGATTTTCATGAAGTATATGTCCTTTTGTATATCTTGATTCTTGAGCTCCTAGAGATACCTTTTGATTATCTTTTATGTTGGTATGAATTCTTAGATGTGGTGTTGGAATAAGAGTTGTGTTGTTTTGAATTGGAATATGTAGGTGTGTAAAGTAGGGTGGCAAGGGCTTGGTATATAGCTTGCTAATTGTCCACATGGGTAGACACACGGACGTGTGTCTAGACCGTGTGGGAGGCACGACTAGCACATGAGCGTATGCCCAGGCTGTGTAAAGTCTGCATTTTGCACTTGGGATTTAAATCATCACACGGTCGAAACACACGGACGTGTGTATAGGCCGTGTGGATAAGTTAGAATGACAAGGTTTGGCACACGGACTAGGGCCACGACCGTGTCAAGGCCTTGTGAAATTAGTCAGGATCGACCACGGGTAGAAGACACGGGCATGTCTTAGGGGCACATGGGCGTGTCCCTAGACCAACACGGGCGTGTGGCCCCTGTTTTGAGGAAAAGTTTTCCACGCTCATAAAAGTTCCCGGATTGATTTTGAAACCTCTTAGAGGTAAGCATAGGCCTCGTGGGCCGAGTTTGTGCAAGGGTTGGGTTTAATTGAAATTTTATAGCCCATTTTGAGATATTAAGTGAGATTAGTTAGGTAATGCCTCAGGCCCAGTCTCGGCTTTGGACACAGGTAAGGACTAACGTAGCGTAAGTACGAGTCTAGTTATACATGCTATATGTAAGAGTGTCTGAGTAATGATAGTGTGATTGGCTCCTGACGTATAAAAATCGTTTTTATGTAGTATATGGATTCTGATCCAGACCGAACTGTAGCCGATGATGCTGCGAGTAACGCGCCGGCTCCCGCTCAAGGGACCGCGCCAGCTAATAGTAGATCTGAGACCTTGGGTCAGGGGGAGGAGGCTCGAGAAGCCTTTCTCCACATGATGAGCAACTAGTATACTTAGTATACCCGAGCAAATCCTAACACTCAACCTCCTCTACCCCAACTTATCCCTCAACCCGCTTCAGTAGCTCCTCAAGTGGTTGATGTAGTGAGAAGAGAAAGACCTTCGGTCGATAAGATCCGGAAGTAAGGAGTCGAAGAATTTCGGGCTAGTAAGGATGATGATCCGGAGAGAGCGGAATTCTGGCTCGAGAATACCATCAGGGTATTCGATGAATTGTCGTGCACACCTGAGGAGTGACTAAAGTGTGTGGTATCTCTTTTGAGGGATTCAGCCTATCAGTGGTGGAACACCCGTGTGTCTGTGGTACCAAGGGAGAGAGTTAGTAGGGAATTCTTCCAAGAGGAATACTGAAAGAAGTACCTCAGCCAGAGATTCATCGATCATAAGAGAAAGGAGTTCTTGGAACTGAAGCAAGGCCGTATGTCAGTGTCTGATTACGAATGGGAGTTTGTGAGGCTTAGCAAATATGCTAGGGAGTGCGTGTCTACCGAGGCAGTCATGTGCAACGGGTTCGAGGAAAGACTAAATGAGGACATCCATTTATATGTTGGAGTCCTAGAACTAAAGGAATTTGTAGTGTTGGTAGATAGAGCATGTAAAACCGAAGAGTTGGTTAAGGAGAAGAGAAGAGCGGATAATGAGTCTCGTGACTCGAGGAAGAGACAACTGAATAAGCCTCACCAATCCTCATCCAAGAAATCGAAGGATTTCTCTACTCGACCAGTCACTTCAGCGGAGTTTTTAACCCGAAGTAAAGGCAAGTAATTTTCGGGGTCGAAAGGGTAGACTACACCAGTTGCTAGTGTGGGCAACGTCCGACCAAGTAGACCGGAATGCCCTTAGTGTGGCAGGTGCCACTTTGGTGAGTGTCGAGCTAATGAGAAAGCTTGTTTCAGATGCGGGTCCTTAGACCACTTTATCAGAGACTGCCTGAGGTGGGCGAGAAAGAAAAGCCTCAGATTGCAAGATCGGGAAGTACCGCTAGGGGAAGACCACTGAGAAACCTAGGACATGGATGGGTAGCAAGAACCCATCTAGGGAGCAGGCTGCTAGAGTCGAGGGTAGAGCACCGATGAGGACATATGCCATTCGTACTCAAGAAGAGGCATCTTCCCCCGACGTAATCACGGATACCTTTTCTCTCCATAATACTCGTGTTATAGCTTTAATCGATCTGGGATCTACCCACTCATACATATGCATGAAATTAGTCTCTAGCACGAGCATGCCTATAGAGTTTACCGAATTTATCATAAGAGTGTCTAATCCCCTAGGCAAGTGCGTGTTGGTTGATAGAGTTTGCAAAGGTTGCCCTTTGATGATTAAGGGTCATTATTTTCTGGTTGACTTTATGCTATTGCCTTTTGATGAGTTTGATGTCATCCTTGGGATGGATTTGTTAGTTACTCGTGGAGTAATTGTGAATTGTGGAAAGAAGCATATTGAGTTGAAAAGTAAAAATGGGGATTTTATTCATGTGGAATCACCAGTAGTGATATCAACTTTGTTGACTTAGAGGTATTTAAGGAAGGGGTATGAGGCTTACCTTGCCTTTGTGTTGAACACTAAAGAGACTGAATTGAGAATTGAGTCGATACCTATAGTATGCGAGTACCTAGATGTTTTTCTAGAAGTGTTGCCAAGGCTACATCCGGTTAGAGAAATTGAATTTGGGATTGAGTTAGCTCCTGGTACTACCCCTATTTCTATTGCTCTATATAGAATGGCCCCAGCTGGGCTAAAAGAGCTGAAAGCATAGTTGCAAGAACTAACGAATAAGGGTTTCGCGAGACCGAGTATAAATTCGTGAAGAAGAAAGATGGTTCTATGAAAACTTACTAAGCTTTATGCTTACACCTTTCATTGCCCCGTTTTTCTTGTAGTGTTGCCAAGATAACTCGAGGAACGTGGATCGTCGGAGTTCAGAAATCACACTATCAACATCACTTTGGTATAATAAATTAGACTTATTTTGAGTATGACATGTATACGACTCGAGTATTTCTTAAGTTGTAATTGTTAGCCAAAGTGTTGGTTATATATGTTACCAAAATCAATTTGTAAATGGCCTTATAAGTTAGGCCAATGTAACAGCCCGATTTAGGCCCTAGTCGGAATAGTGGTGCGAGGCCACGAATCTGAGGTGAATATATGAGTTTTTAATGTTTATGCCATGTTTGCATGCTAGTGTAAAAGTTTCATGAAGTAATTTTGTTAAATTGAGGTTGAATGGTCAATAGGACTAAATTGCAAAAGTTGCAAAATATGAGTTTCTAGAAGTTTTTTATGAAATAGCTTTAGAATAATAATTAGAAGTCATTAAATAGCAATTTGCCCAAATTATAATTTTTGGACAAAATTGGACATGAGTTAGTAAAATAGAAATTTTTAAAGAGAAGGGCATTTTGGTCATTTGTCTAATAAATGATTAAAATAGGAAAAAGATGATAAAAATCTATTCATCTTCTTCCTCCCATTGCTGAAAATTTGGAGACTCCATAGCTAGGGTTCTTCATTTTTTTCAAGCTTGCTAGTAAGTTCATCTTAGCCCCGTTTTTAATATTCTTCGTATTTTTGAAGTTCTCGTATTATGAATTAGCAATTTTTAGCTATAA
This sequence comes from Gossypium australe, assembly GCA_005393395.2. NCBI lineage: Eukaryota > Viridiplantae > Streptophyta > Magnoliopsida > Malvales > Malvaceae > Gossypium > Gossypium australe. The sequence goes on from CM016619.1 coordinate 124,270,541, forward strand.
AATGAGCTAAGATGCATGTTCAAAAATCTATCCATGAATGATATGCTTGTTAAATGATGTTTTATGGAAGTTTATGAGAGTTTGATGTTGGATAAACATTTTTTTCCTAAGTGAATTTCATGACAAATGAATATAGGGACTAGTTTGTGAAAGTTATGAGATTGAGCATACATAGTAGAAAGAGAGAGATTTTGATATTGTTATAGTAGAGAAAATGAATCATCTAAGCGTGAAGTTTAAGAAAGTTGAATGAGAATCATTTTACGATCTTTGGGGCAAAAGTGCAAATGTGAGAAAGTTTAGGGGCAAAATAGTAATTTTGCTAAAATATGAGTAAAGAGTCAATTTAGTCAATGTGAGTATTAAATGACCTCTTTATGATTATAGATAAGAAAAATGAAACCTGGATCGAAACCGAGGCAAGAACAAAGTCAAGGACTAAATTGCATATCTACATACATTTTGTATATTGAGGTAAGTTTGTATGACTTCTAAGTTTTATGATTTCTATCATTGAATTGCTTAGTATAATGTACAATATTATCATGGAATGTTTAATGTTATGTTAAACAAAGAAATTTATGAGAATAAGCATGAGAAAGTCCCGATTGAAGTTGAATTTCCCAGGATACTCGATCTACCACATGAGATAAGAAAGTCCGTATAAGACCAAGCCAAGGCATGGCATCGGCAATCAAGCAAAGGTGTCATGTAAGTCCAAGACAAGTCTTGGCATTGAAGAGTTATTATGAGATGAATACCCATATAAGCCCAAGCCAAGGCATGGCATTGGTGAGTCTCCAAGCAAAGTTATCATGTAAGTCCAAGACAAGTCTTGGCATTGAAAAGCTATCAAGAGAAAGAGATCCCATGTAAGTCCAAGCCAAGGCATGGCATTGGTGAGAACAAGAAAGATTTCATGTAAGCCCCAGCCAAGGCTCAACATTGACCAGTTCATAAGTAAAGATACCAAGTAAGACCATGTCAAGACATGGCAATGGTAAGTTCCCAAGGGAACCCCCGAGAAAGACATGGCCTCGAAACCAAGATGAGATATTCCATGTAAGACCATATCTAGGATATGGCCTTGGCATCAAGTTATGTGGGACGAGATTTAGTATCCTCGGTTATTGGCAGAAATTCATCGGGCAAATGAGTAAAGGTAAAATGAGATAACAAGAAAGCTAAGTAAGCAAAACTATTATCAAGTTGAAATTGAGTATTATTTATGTTATGAATGATGAATTAGAGATCATGATTATTTATGTTAAAGTATGCTGATCAAAGTGATCAAGTGATACAGGTACCTTGTTTACCTTACAAGTATGAGAATAGTAAGTAACATAAGATATGTAAGAATCAGTATGAGTAAGTAAGCTCTATAGCTGAAATTTATGATACCATTGTTATGTCAAATGGTTTATATTAAGCAAGTATATTGATATGTGCTTTACATGCAAACTTACTAAGCTAAATGCTTACGTCTTTAATTCTTTCTTTCTATGTAGTCCCACCAACCTAACTTGTAGATCGTTGGAGTCGGTGCTTGTAGCACACTACCAATCGCTATTTTGGGTATAACCAAGTTATTTTACTAAGTATGGCATGTATAGGAAGCATTCGTTTTGAGAATATGTTTTAAGAAGGGCCAATGTATAGGCTATCAAGTTATTATTCTTTTGTATATGGCTAGGTGATTGGCCAAAAAATTGACTAAGTATGTATGTTTTTTTAGATCAATGAAACATGTAGTATTGTTCATGAAACGTATTGTATTGGTCTTGAATTTTAAAGGTGGAAATTGGCTTGGTAAAAAGCCTCTAAGTGCCCACACGGTTAGACACATGAGCGTGCGTCTAGGCTGTGTGTACACTGCACCTTATTATTTTTAAGTCAGGATAGGCCACGGGCAAATCCCACGGCTGTTTGTTTGAGCCGTGTATGACACACGATTAGAACATGGCCGTGTGCCCAGACCGTGTGATTAAGTCACTATATCAAGGATTAGCACATGGTCTAAGCCCACGAGCGTGTCAAGGCCGTGTGAATATAGTCAGTGTCGCCAACGGTTGGAAGACATGTGCATGTCTAAAGGTACACGAGTGTGTTCCAAGTCACATGGGCGTATGAACCCTGCTTTAAAAGAAAAGTTTTCGATTAAGTTCCGAAAGTTTTCAAATATTTGTGTAAGGCCTTGTAGGCCCAAGAAATGTATGATTAGACTAAGAAAGAGGAGTTTTAAATTTGGAACGAAATTTTACAGCCCGTAAGTGCATGTTAAGAAAGTTCAAGCATAGTAATGTCTCATATCCGATCTTAGACTCAGACCCGGGAATGGGGTGTTACATTTAGTGGTTTCAGAGCCAGGTTTAGTCGATTCTAAGACTAATGTAGCATGAACACGAGTCTAGCTATACATGCCATACATAAGAATGTTTTATAATGATAATGTGACGACTCCTGACGACTTAAATTATGTTTATACATATAGTAAATGGATCCCGAAGGAGTTGTGGCGGATGATGTAGAAAGTAATACGCCAGCTCCCGCAGAAGGGACGGTGCCGAATGAGAATGAGAATAGACCTATTACAGTGAGTCAAGGAGGAGGAGAAGAGGCTAGAGAAGCCTTCCTCCATATGATGAATATGTGGTATACAGAGTTCGTTCATACGAACCCGAATGCACAACCCCCTCCACACCCATCTGTTCCACAACCTATCCCTGCAGCCCCTCAAGTAGTAGAGGTGGTACGAGGAGACAAACCCCCAGTTGATAGGATTAGGAAACATGGGGTAGAAGAATTTCGGGCTAGAAAAGATGATGATCCAGAGAAGGCAGAATTCTGGTTAGAAAATACCATCAGGGTATTTAATGAGTTGTCATGCACGTCTAATGAATGCATGAAGTGTGTAGTCTCTCTTTTAAGAGATTCTGCTTATCAATGGTGGAACACTCTTGTGTCGGTAGTATCGAGGGAAAAGGTTACATGGGAATTTTTCCAAGAAGAGTTCAAGAAAAAGTATATCAGTCAAAGATTTGTGGACCAGAAAAGGAAGAAATTCCTAGAACTGAAACAAGGTAAGATGTCAGTAACTGATTATGAACGTGAGTTTGTACGACTCAGCAAGTACGCTCGCGAATGCGTGTCCACTGAGGCCATCATGAGTAAAATATTTGAAGACGGGTTAAATGAGGACATCAAATTGTTTATTGCTGTTCTAGAACTAAAGGAATTTGTTGTGCTAGTAGAGAGGGCTTGTAAAGCCGAGGAACTAGTAAAAGAGAAGAGAAAGTCTGAAATGGAGTCTTGTGACTCTAAAAAGAGACAGTGGAATAAGTCATTCCAATCTTCATCTAAGAAGTCAAGAGATTTCCCTACTCGATCGGCTACTTCCACTGGATTTTCAAGGAAGGATAAGAGTAAGCAGTGTTCGGGAAATAAAGCACACACTACTTCAGTCACAAGTGTAGGGAATATTTGATCTGATAGACCCGAATGCCCACAGTGTGGCAGATGTCATCTTAGAGAATGCCGAGCGCATGAAAACGTATGTTTTAGATGTGGTTCCCAAGACCACTACATAAAAGATTGTCCTGAGATGATGAAAGAAGAGAGAACTCAGAACCCGAGATCCGGGAGTATGGTCCGAGGAAGACCGTAGAGAAACCCGGGAAGTGGGACAAGTGGAAGAGGTAACCCTCGAGAGCAAGCCGTGAGACCCGAGGGTAGAGCGCCTGCAAGGACTTATGCCATTCGCGCTCGTGAAGAGGGATCTTCTCCTGATGTTATTACGGGTACCTTTTCTCTTCATGATATCAAAGTTATTGCTCTAATAGATCCCGGATCCACACACTCTTACATTTGTATGAAATTAATACCCGGTTTGAGTATGCCTATAGATTCTACAGAATTTATGATTAAAGTGTCTAATCCTTTAGGCAAGAGTGTGTTAGTTGATAAAGTATGTAAAGATTGTCCATTAATGATTAGAGGTCATTATTTTAAAGAAAATCTTATGTTGTTACCATTTGATGAGTTTGACCTCATTCTTGGTATGGACTGGTTGACTGCCCATGATGTAATAATTAATTGTGGGAAGAAATACATTGAGATGAGATGTGAGAATGGGGACACTCTCCATATAGAATCAAATGAACGAGGTGAATTGCCGGTAATGATATGATAGCACATAGATACATAAGAAAAAGGTATGAGCCATATCTGGCCTTTGTGATGAATGATATAGAAATAGAGTTAAAGATTGAGTCTGTGCCGATAGTATGTGAGTACCTGGATGTTTTTCCCGAGGAATTGCCAGGACTACCACCAGTTAGAGAGGTTGAGTTCAGTACTGAGTTAGCTCCCGGTACTGTACCGATATCTATTACTCCTTATAGAATGGCTCCAACAGAGTTGAAAGAGTTGAAGTTCCAGTTGCAAGAGCTGATAGATAAAGGCTTTGCAAGATCAAGTTGTTCACCATGGGGTGCTCCGGTTTTGTGAAAAAGAAAGATGGCACCATGAGATTGTGCATAGATTACCGTCAGCTTAATAAAGTGACAGTAAAGAACAAGTACCCATTGCCTAGAATCGATGATTTGTTCGATCAATTGAATGGAGCTACCGTGTTCTCCAAAATAGACTTGAGATCAGGGTACTACCAGTTGAGAGTAAAGGATTCAGATGTATCCAAGACCGCTTTTCAAACAAGGTATGGGCATTATGAATTTTTAGTCATGCCCTTTAGGTTGACCAATGCTCTTGCGGTATTCATGGATTTAATGAACCGCATATTTAGACCATATCTCGACAAGTTTGTAGTCATTTTTATTGGCGACATACTGATTTATTTCTGAGATGAGAATGAGCATGCTGAGCATCTACGGACAGTCTTACAGATTTTACGAGAGAATTAGTTATATGCCAAGTTTAGTAAAAGTGAATTTTGGCTCAAGGAAGTAGGATTTCTGGGACATATTGTCTCGAGAGATGGAGTCCGAGTAGATCCAAGTAAGATTTCAGCTATAATGGACTGGAAGCCACCAAAGAACATCTCTGAGATTAGAAGTTTTCTAGGCCTAGCCGGCTATTACAGACGATTCGTCAAGGGGTTTTCCATGATTGCAACCCCGATGACTAAATTGTTACAGAAAAATGTGAAGTTTGAGTGGTCAGAACGATGCCAACAAAGTTTCGAGAAGTTGAAAGCAATGTTGATAGAAGCTCCAGTTTTAGTACAACCCGAGACAGGGAAAGAATTTGTGATTTACAGTGACGCATCCTTAAATGGATTAGGCTGTGTACTCATGCAGGAAGGCAAAGTCATTGCTTATGCCTCTAGACAGTTGAAGCCTCATGAGAAGAATTATCCGACGCATGATTTAGAGTTGGCTGCCATAGTCTTCGCTTTGAAGATTTGAAGACACCATTTATATGGTGAAAGATGTCAGATTTTTACGGATCACAAAAGTCTGAAATACTTGATAACGCAGAAAGAGTTGAACTTAAGGCAACGAAGATGGTTAGAGTTGATAAAAGACTATGAGTTGGTCATTAACTACCATCCAGGAAAGGTGAATGTGGTCGCCGATGCTTTAAGCAGAAAGTCCCTAATTGCTTTAAGAGCATTGAATTCAAAGATATCTTTATCTGACAATGTCTCTATTTTAGCTGAGTTGAGAGCTAGACCAATGTTTCTTCAAGAGATCTTTGAAGCTCAGAAAGAAGATGGTGAATTGCAAGTCAAGAGAGCTCAGTGCGAGTCAAGTGTTGAATCTGACTTTTGGATTAATTCTAATGGATACTTAATGTTTAGAGATAGAATTTATGTACCGAGAAAAGAGGAGCTTATTCAGAGAATTTTGCACGAGGCACATAACGGATGTTTATCTGTACATCCAGGTAGTACTAAGATGTATAATAACTTGAAGCAACAGTATTGGTGGCCGAAAATAAAGAAAGATATTTCAAAGTTCGTTTTAAGATGCTTTATTTGTCAGCAAGTAAAGGCTGAACACCAAGTACCTTCGGGTTTGCTCCAACCAATTATGGTACCCAAATGGAAATGGGACCGTATCACCATGGAATTTGTAATAGGTTTACCGTTGTCACCAAGCAAGAAGGATGCTATATGGGTTGTAGTTGATAGACTCACGAAGTCAGCCCATTTTATACCTGTACGAGTAGATTACTCACCAGACAAGTTGGCAAACTTGTATGTTTCAGAAATAGTAAGGCTTCACGGAGTTCTCTTATCGATCATATCAGATAGAGATCCGAGATTCACCTCCAGATTTTGGAAGAAGCTACAAGAAGCCTTGGGTACAAAATTGAGTTTTAGCACAGCTTTTCATCCTCAAACTGATGGTTAGTCAGAGAGGTTAATTCAAGTACTCGAGGATATGCTCAGATGTTATATTTTAGAATTTCAAGGCAGTTGGGAAAAGTTTCTCCCACTGGTAGAGTTTGCTTATAATAATAGTTTCCAATTGAGCTTAAAGATGGCGCCTTATGATGCTCTATATGGGCGTAAGTGTAGAACGCCTTTGTTTTGGACTGAACTCAAGGAAAACCAAATTTACGGGGTTGATTTGGTTAGAGAAGCTGAAGAGAAAGTGAAAGTGATACGAGAATGTTTAAAAGCTGCATCAGACAGACAGAAATCCTACTCGGATTTAAAAAGAAAAGAGATAGAGTATCAAGTCGGGGACAAAGTTTTCTTGAAAGTGTCACCATGGAGAAAAGTTCTCAGATTTGGCCAGAAAGGCAAGTTGAGTCCACATTTCATTAGACCTTACGAGATTACCGAGAAAGTTAGGTCGGTAGCTTACCATTTGGATTTTCCGACAGAGCTAGAAAAGATATATGATGTGTTTCACGTGTCAATGTTGAGACGCTACCGATCAGATCCTTCACATGTAATTACCCCGTCAGATATAGAGATTCATCCCGACATGACTTATTGTGAAGAACCAGTCAAGATTTTAGCTCGGGAAGTCAAGCAGCTGAGAAATAAAAGTATTGCCCTAGTGAAAGTATTGTGGCAAAGACATGGAGTAGAAGAAGCTACATGGGAACCAGAGGAGAGTATGAGAAAACTGTATCCAAACCTTTTTGCTGGTACGATTTTTGAGGACGAAAATCCCTAAGTGGGAGAATTGTAACAGCCTAATTTTGGGCCTAGTCAAAATAGTGGTACGAGGCCACGAATCCGAGGTGAATATATGAGTTTTTAAGGTTTATGCCATGTTTGCATGCTAGTGTAAAAGTTTCATGAAGCAATTTTGTTAAATTGAGGTTGAATGGTCCAATAGGACTAAATTGCAAAAGTTGCAAAATATGAGTTTCTAGAATTTTTTTGTATGAAATAGCTTTAGAATAATAATTAGAAGTCTTTAAATAGCAATTTCCCCAAATTATAATTTTTGGACAAAATTGGACTTGAGTTAGTAAAATAGAAATTTTTAAAGAGAAGGGCATTTTGGTCGTTTGTCTAATAAATGATTAAAATAGGGAAAAGATGATAAAAGTCTATTCATCTTCTTCCTCCCATTGCCGAAAATTTGGAGACTCCATAGCTAGGGTTCCTCATTTTTTTCAAGCTTGCTAGTAAGTTCATCTTAGCCCCGTTTTTAATATTCTTCGTATTTTTGAAGTTCTCGTATTATTAATTAGCTATTTTGAGCTATAAAATGAGCTAAGATGCATGTTCAAAAATCTATCCATGAATGATATGCCTGTTAAATGATGTTTTATGGAAGTTTATGAGAGTTTGATATTGGATAAACATTTTTTTTCTAAGTGAATTTCATGAAAAATGGATATAGGGACTAGTTTGTGAAAGTTATGAGATTGAGCATACATAGTAGAAATAGAGAGATTTTGATATTGTTATAGTAGAGAAAATGAATCAGCTGAGCGTGAAGTTTAAGAAAGTTGAATGAGAATAATTTTACGAGCTTTGGGGCAAAAGTGCAAATATGAGAAAGTTTAGGGCAAAATAGTAATTTTGCCAATATATGAGTAAAGAGTCAATTTAGTCAATGTGAGTATTAAATGGTCTATTTATGATTATAGATCAAGAAAAACGAAACCCGGATCGAAACCAAGGCAAGAACAAAGTCGAGGACTAAATTGCATATCTACATACATTTTGTATATTGATGTAAGTTTGTATGACTTCTAAGCTTTATGATTTCTATTATTGAATTGCTTAGTATAATGTACACTATTATCATGGAATGTTTAATGTTATGTTAAACAAAGAAATTTATGAGAATAAGCATGAGAAAGTCCCGATTGAAGTTGAATTTCCCAGGATACTCGATCTCCCACATGAGATAAGAAAGTCCGTATAAGACCAAGCCAAGGCATGGCATCGGCAATCAAGAAAAGATGTCATGTAAGTCCAAGACAAGTCTTGACATTGAAGAGTTATTATGAGATGAATACCCATATAAGCCCAAGCCAAGGCATGGCATTGGTGAGTCTCCAAGCAAAGTTATCATGTAAGTCCAAGACAAGTCTTGGCATTGAAAAGATATCAAGAGAAAGAGATCCCATGTAAGTCCAAGCCAAGGCATGGCATTGGTGAGAACAAGAAAGATTTCATGTAAGCCCCAGCCAAGGCTCGGCATTGACCAGTTCATAAATAAAGATACCAAGTAAGACCATGTCAAGATATGGCAATGGTAAGTTCCCAAGGGAACCCACGAGAAAGACTTCGTATAAGTCCATGTCAAGAAATGGCCTCGAAACCAAGATGAGATATTCCATGTAAGACCATATCTAGGATATGGCTTTGGCATCAAGTTATGTGGGACGAGATTTAGTATCCTCGGTTATTCGCAGAAATTCATCGGGCAAATGAGTAAAGTTAAAATGAGATAACAAGAAAGCTAAATAAGCAAAACTATTATCAAGTTGAAATTGAGTATTATTTATGTTATGAATGATGAATTAGAGATCATGATTATTTATGTTAAAGTATGCTAATCAAAGTGATCAAGTGATACAGGTACCTTGTTTACCTCACAAGTATGAGAATAGTAAGTAACACGAGACATGTAAGAATTAGTATGAGTAAGTAAGCTCTATAGCTGAAATTTATGATACCATTGTTATGTCAGATGGTTTATATTAAGCAAGTATATTGATATGTGCTTTACATGCAAACTTACTAAGCTAAATGCTTACATCTTTAATTCTTTCTTTCTATGTAGTCCCGCCAAGCTAACTTGTGGATCATTGGAGTCAGAGCTCGTAGCACACTACCAATCGCTATTTTGGGTATAGCCAAGTTATTTTACTAAGTATGGCATGTATAGGAAGCATTCATCTTGAGAATATGTTTTAAGAAGGGCCAATGTATAGGCTATCAAGTTATTATTCTTTTGGATATGGCTAAGTGATTGGCCAAAAATTTGACCAAGTATGTATGTTTATTTAGATCAATGAAATATGTAGTATTGTTCACGAAACGTATTGAATTGGTCTTGAATTTTCAGGGTTGAAATTGGCTTGGGAAATAGCCTCTAAGTGCCCACACGGTTAGACACACGGGCGTGTGTCTAGGCCGTGCGTACCCTGCACCTTATTATTTTTAAGTCAGGATAAGCCACGGGCAAATCCCACGGCCGTTTGTTTGAGCCGTGTATGACACACGGTTAGAACATGGGCGTATGCCCCAGACCATGTGGTTAAGTCAGTATATCAAGGATTAGCACACGGTCTAAGCCTACGGGCATGTCAAGGCCGTGTGAATATAGTCAGTGTCGCCCACGGTTGGATGACATGGGCGTGTCTAAAGGTACACGGGCGTGTTCCAAGTCACAGGGGCATGTGAACCCTACTTTAAAAGAAAAGTTTTCGATTAAGTTCCGAAAGTTTTTAGATATTTGTGTAAGGCCTCGTAGGCCCAAGAAATGTATGATTAGACTAAGAAAAAAGAGTTTTAAATTCGAAACTAAATTTTACAGCCCGTAAGTGCATGTTAAGAAAGTTCAAGCATAGTAATGTCTCATATCCGGTCTTAGCCTCAGACCCAGGTATAGGGTGTTACTGCCAATACTTGGAAAATTCTTTTGCTTAATGAAGATGATTTTCATGAAGTATATGTCCTTTTGTATATCTTGATTCTTGAGCTCCTGGAGATACCTTTTGATTATCTTTTATGTTGGAATGAGTTCTTAGATGTGCCATTGGGATAGGAGTTGTATTGTTTTGAATTGAAATATGTAGGTGCATAAAGTAGGGTGGCAAGGGCTTGGTATATAGCCTGCTAATTGTCCACATGGGTAGACACACGGGCATGTGTCTAGACCGTGTGGAAGGCACGGCTAGCACATGGGCATATGCCCAGGCCGTGTGAAGTATGCACCTTACACTTGGGATTTAAATCGTCACACGGCCAAAGCACACGGACGTGTGTATAGGCTATGTGGATAAGTCAGAATGATAAGGTTTGGCACACGGACCAAGACCACGGGCATGTCAAGGTTGTGTGAAATTAGTCAGGATCGACCACGGGTAGAAGACACGGGCATGTCTTAGGGGCACATGGGCGTGTCCCTAGACCAACACGAGGGTGTGGCCCCTATTTTAAGGAAAAGTTTTCCACGCTCATAAAAGTTCACGGATTTATTTCGAAACCTCTCAGAGGTAAACATAGGGCCTCGTGGGCCGAGTTTGAGCAAGGGTTGGGTTTAATTGAAATTTTATACCCCATTTTGAGATATTAAGTGAGATTAGTTAGGTAATGCCTCAAGCCCAGTCCTGGCTTCAGATACGGGTAAGGGGTGTTACAGCCCGAGACGACTGTGGACCTATTGATGGGTCAGTAAGTGTACCTAGTCCCCCAAACTGATAAAATGACTGTTATGCCCCTATGATATTAAATGCCTATATGCCTTATGATATGTATGACTGCATATGAGCATGCCATGATTTATATGTTGCATATGTTGCATGGGGATAGGATTATTATGATTGGAAGAAGTGTACTGTACTGGCAGCTCTGCTACAAATACTGTTTAGTGCCGCAACCAGTGCTAATTTTTGGAGTGTAGGGATGGGTCGGTTGATTTTATCCCCACATGGAGTGTTGGGTTGGATGGAGTGCAATGTAGAGGCTGGTTGGGTAGGATTTCTGATTGCATGCCTAAACTGTTACTGTCACTAAAATGGGCTAAGGTCCACACTGATACTGATACTATTATGGGCTAGGGCCCAACTGATCTGAACTGTTATTGATTTGGGAAGAGGCCCAGACTGTACTTGCCTACGGCCTGATTAGCATTTTGCTTACATGGGGTTACACACTGAGTTTCGTAAACTCACCCCTCTATTTCTCTGTACAGGTAGTCCCCAATCTTAGGAGGATAGGTGCTGTGAGGATCGGAGGAGGCCACACAACTGCACTTGCTTTTATATGTGACGTTTTTATTTACAAGAATTTAATTTGGTTATTTATTTTGTAATAAGGCCTCTTTAATTTTAATTTTTAATTTGGGGATTTTACTTAGTTAAATTCAAATTTATAGTAGTAGGACGCGGATTTTTAAAAGATAAATGCTTTTCAAAGCACCACGATTTCGTAACATGCTATAAAAGCTTCCTTATCAAACATTGTTTTAAAGTATAGTAACAAACTAATATGATCAACACTCTGCTAAAAACAACTTGATCTTTAAGAGAACAAGATACCCTAAAGTTTCTTTTAAAGATCATAAACAAGATTTGATAATAATAATGGATTTTCCAAAGAAACTACATTTTCGAAAAACATTTCAATATGATATCTCCAGATTCGGCCATAACGTCTGGGCCGGGTTTGGGGTGTTACAGCTAGATTAAGTCAGCGTTGTGCATCCACTACCCCTTTTTTTTCTATTTCAAATCTAATCTTATGTTGACATAATGCAAGATTAATTCCCTTAATATCTGCGATTGTTCATCTATGGCTTTTTTGTGTGTCTTTAAAACCATTAATAGAGCCTCTTCTTATTCTAGAATTAGCTCGGTAGCCATAATTACTGGAAATGTATTTTCCTCTCCCAGATATCCGTATTTTAAGTGCTCTGGCAACGATTTTAAGTCTAATTCTGGAGGTTTTATAATGGATGGTATCATTTTTGTTGTGCTTAAAGCAAATTGTTTTACTTGTCTTTTACTTTGCCACCACCAATCTAGCTGAATCACTGTATGAGCATTTACTTTTTCACTACCATCCCATTTTTCTTCCTCTAATTTATATTCATGATTAGCCAACTCTATTTTAATGGTCTTCATTTTATTGCACTTTTGCTCATCTATTTTATTTTTCTCCATTTGACGTACTTCTATTTATTTGTGTATTCCCCTGGAAAATTCATTTTCATTGAATCTTTCTAATATTTCCATTACTTCCTTCCTAGATTTCTTCCAGATGCTTCCTCTACTCTTGATATCAAATTTTTGTTTGTTTTGACTATTCAATCCATCATAAAAATGCTAAATTGAATTGAAAAATGTAAGCCTCCACCTAGTATTGTTTTAACAACGATTTTAAAACTTTCCTAGGCTTTTCCCAATGTTTCGATCATGTATTGTTTGAATTGAAATTGCTTCTCATAAACACTAAGTACCTGAGTCATAGGGAGAAATCGATGAAGAAATAGTTGTACAAAATCAATCTAAGCAGCAATAGTATTAAGTGGGAGTGCATCTAACCAAGCTTCTGCTTTTTCATTCAATGCAAACGAAATTAGTAATAGTTTGATAGTGTATGGTGGTACTCCAGTGTAAGGACAGTACTGCATATATTGTAACACCCCTAACCCGTATCCGTCGCCTGATTAGGGTTACGGGTATTACCAGATAAGTAAAAACTTTTATTCAATCAATTTATGTTTTAATTAAACATCCGTATAAAATGGTTCAATTATAAACAGACAGTCCCATGCGTAATACATACTTAATATACTAAACTAAGTCATATTCAATATAATCACTGATGAACACAAATTATCATGCAATATACAGTTCATTATCACCACACAACAATGCAAATAGCATAAACCTCACTTATCATGTCTTTTTATTTTATAAAGCTCACACAAACAAACTAATCGTATCTAATTAATTAAAATAAGCATGATCCATATATCGTCCTATTTCAACTTACTTATACGACCAAAAACATGTGGTTTAAAAACCTTATCCCTTATAGCCAAACATACAAGCTTATTATAATATCATGCATACACTCATTTACTTGGCCGATTATACAAAGCAATACCTATAATATTTCATGTACATTACATAGCTTCTATTAAGTCTAGATAGAGTCAACACTTAATTAAATCAAGAAATCACATATAGTTAATTTCATATATATATATATATATATATATCAATACATCATAGATATGCACATTTACCCGATTCAAAATTAAGCTTAAACAACTAATTCTTCAAACAAATTGGTTACAAGTAGATATCTCTCATAAGCTTAATCGAACACATATATGCATTGCATAACATTTTTCATATTCCATAAAATGACTAGAGCTAATGCACACACACAAATTCCAAGTAAACTAAATTAAGCCAACCGAAATGTACATCTTTTAATCATACCTACTTTATTCGAACCAAATTCAAAAAAATGCAAAACATATCAATATGTCGAGCTTATACCAGATACACCACATATATAAGATCAGAACTTTATTTTAAAAAATATATATATTATTTACTATGACTCATCGAACATTCGTCATTTTCCACATTTCCAAACACATGACTAAACACATAACATTTATATGACTACTTATCAAACATGATTAAATCATGACCGAATATATACATCCAAAAGCATTATAAACAAGCCATTATAACAAAAGTATGGGGATTAAACTTAACCCAATAGAGTAGCCATATTTGCATGGCTATAAACATTATCAAGTATCATTCAAAATATCAAGTTAGCCTATACATGCCTTATATTTAAAATTCAACCTCTAAGTGTACCAAAATAAGTCAATAGTGTGAGTGACTTCAACGATGATCCCTCGAGCCCGTAGCCTGAGCAAAATCTATAAAACAAACAAGAGATATACACAAGGTAGGCTTGCTAGCTTAGTAAGTCTTAAGCAACCACAATAGGACATTCAAGTATACAAGCATTTAATTTACTCTAACCGTATATCCCTTCTCACTGTACATATATCAACTTTCATTTCTTTATCACAATATATATTATATACCGAATAAATAATCACACACTTATGCATATAATCAAACTTGTACAAATACTTACTTGTTTCATGCTTTTCTATAACCATTTCACTCATGGAGTACATCATAATTACATTCCATCTATCATATGCATATCACTTACTTTCACCATTTCGTTTACTTAGCATCATAGCATATATTCATAACATTAAAATATGCTTAATACATACCTTATAACCAAACTCACAAATCCATATTCATAAACTTAAGCTTTCTTGGTTCGTTTCATAACTATACTATTTCATAATCAAAGTTCGGGAACTGAAAACTCACCAGCGTATAACAATTTATGCATTAATCCAAATCGCGTACACCGGCACCTGGCCTGCTAGACTTGAAGTCCGAGAATTTAAAATACCAGTATTTAGCCTGCTAGGCATTAAGCCCGATTTATTCACCGGCACGAGGCCTGCTAGGCATTTAGCCTGAAATACATCACCGGCACAAGGCCTACTAGGCTCGAAGCCCGAAATAAATCACCGGCACAAGGCCTACTAGGCTCGAAGCCCGAAATATTAACACATTCAACCTTTCAATACACATTTCTTAGTACTAAAATCACCACCATCTCATATACTTCATATTACTTTCACATAATAAACCGAATATACTTATTCACATTACATTACGCAAAATAAATTCACTACAAATTCATACCCTCACATTCGGCCAACATATATTTTTATACTTTAAATTTCCAAATTTCATCATATACTATGTTCACAAAAATTCTTTGGCATATACTTGCTTAAGGACTTACCTCGACTATCGACGGACGACGAGTATCGGCTATTCGTTAACTTTCGCCTTTCCCCGATCCAAGTCTGTTTTTCTTTGTTCTTGATCTAAACACATTCAATTTGAGCTCATTCAAACACATTTCATTTCAATTTAACCCCAAAACACTTAAATAGGCAAATTACCATTTTACCCTTGACATTTACAACTTTTACAATTTAGTCCCTATTGCACAAAACACAAAATACACATAATTTGAAATAACTCCCTAATGGGCCGAATCTTCCCCATGGTCTTATAAGCCCCTACATTTCATAAAATTTGTATTTTAACCCCTCAAAGATTTATTTTCTCAGTTTAGCCCTATTTAGCCAAATTCATCAAAAATTCAAGAACAAAGTATATTCATTAATTAAATATTTATCATTTAACACCATAAAACATCTTGAAACTCAACATAACATCCATGGCATTTTACACAAACATCACCAATTCATGAAATTAAGACATGGGTTTTGAAGTTCTCGAAGCAACGATTACAAAAACGTAAAAAATATCAAAAACTGATTAAAAACTAACCTTGAATCAAAGCTTGTAGTAGCCGAATTTTAAACAAGGTTTTCTCCCTTTTCTTTATCACATTCGACCATGAAAGAAAATAAGATGATAATGGCTTTTCTCAGGTTTTATTTAACATATATTATGACATTTAACTAATTACCTATTTAACCTTATATCATAAAATTATATAATATAAAACTTAAGGTTAATCTTGTCATATACCACCCACTAACTTAAAAATGGGTTATTTACCCATTTAATACCTCATATTAAAAAGCCATCATCATTCTAGCACTTTACACTATAGTATTCAACTTTTACACTTTACGCGATTTAGTCCTTTTTGTTAAATTGAACACACAAACGATTAAATTTTTCTACGAAACTTTCACACACATTAATTCACATATAATAGACACAAAATATAATATTAAAATATTTCTCGGACTCAGATTCGTGGTCCCGAAACCACCATTCCGATTAGGGTCAAAATTGGTCTGTTACATATATATTCAAATTATCGTAAAAAGACTATAGGATCCTATGTTTTAGGATCATTAAATGTGGCGTTGTTAGCAATCCATGTTAGTAAAGAAGGATTTAGCTAAAAATGTATATTATAAATAATGGGAGGAGTACTAGATCGCGGCCAGTCTGTTACAAAATGTTCCTAGCGGTTACATCATATTTCCTGGATTTTGAAGCTAAAAAGAAATAATGGAATGTTAGCAATCTAAGTCGTTAAATTTCGTATCTATAACCTAAAAATTTCCTAATTATCCTACTATCATGCAGAAATCAAAACTAATATAAGGATGTTGCCTCTCCGGAAATTATGCCAACAACTTGACCGCCCTCGGATGTACCAACGTCAAAGGAAGAAATCATGTAGAACAGATGTGAAAAAATAGTATCTGCAAGTATACGAGTCAGGTTGTAATATAGTTACAACAGAGTAGGTAAGTACTTCGAAGATCATACTCGAGGGAGGCAAACGCTAAATTAATTCTAATTTAAACATAAATCGATCTAATTATTATTTTAATCAAAATATAGTATGAAAGATTAAAATAAGGGTTTTTAATGAACTATACTAATAATAATCAAGGACATAAAAAAATTTAAATAAATGAAAATTAAGAAATCAAATAAGAAAATATGTATCAAATTTGGGCATGGGTGATTAGCTTGTTTTGGTAATCTTAGTCAACTATCGTCTTGGGTTTTCTTGTTCAATCAACTACTCAATACCCCAGGAGGATCTTCTGATACGTCCACTGAAATATTGAGTCGGCAAGAATTACTTATCTTCTGACCTCATAGTTCAGACCGGTTCAAGGTTAAGGTGTTCATTGATAAGCCATACCAAATTTGGGTTAATTCCCACCTTGATGACTTCCTAGGGTTATCAAGCCTAGGTTTAGGTTCTTCCTTTCCTGAACAACTAATCCATTAAGAAATCCCTACAAGACAGTTAATCATTCATACCTGCACTTGCTAACCCCCCACAGGAGGATTAATTCCTCATGGATCTTGTAAACGATATAAACTTGAATGAAAGAGTGATCATAAAGAATAATTTCAAGAAAAGAGTTTAGAAGAAGCCTGATTGTATTGAATTTAAGCGCAGAATCCTCACAGGGTTTGAGAATAATTCCATAATTTGATTTCTCCGCGAAAATAAATGACAAGAATGAGCATAAAATCTAAAACCTAAGAAAGGGTAAAAAAACTAAAGATTAAAACTGAAGAGAAAATTATACAATAGCGAAAAGTCTCCATAATTTGTGTTAGCTGATCCTATTTATCAATTTAGAATAGTTGTCGTCCTTAACTCTAGCTTAGTTGATGTTCCTGAGCTTAAAGTTGGATTGTGTGGACTAAAATGCCCATGACTCATATTAATTTCCCGTACACATGCAATGCCGCAACACACAAGGTCCTATGTCGCGACATCAAGGGTAGTATGCTCAACTTCTACGTGTCTTCAGGGGTATGTCGTGTAATAGCCCGATTTTAGGTCTAGTCGGAACAGTGGTTTTGGGAACACAAATATAACATAGTAAAGTTTATTTTTATTATATTTTTATGGTCTACAGTTTTATGGAATGATTTCGTGAAAATTTCATTCGAAAATTTTGACATTTGGGCACTCAATTTAGTTAAAGGGACTAAATTGCAAAAAGTGCAAAATGTGAGTTCTATATGTTAAAGGTGTCCAATTGCTATGAGATCTTAAATTAGAGGTCCTTAGATGATAATTAGACCATTATACTTTAGTATGGAAAAAAATGGACATGGTTATGTGAAATTTTGAAGTTAGGCATTAAGGGCATTTTGGTCATTTGGTAAATAAAGCAAAAATAACTAAAATAAAAGATGTCATCTTCTTCAAATTAGTCCCCATGGACGAAATTCACAAGAGGAGTCCATAGCTAGGGTTTGTTCTTCTTCCAAGCTCGATTGTAAGTCTGTTCTTGCCTCGTTTTCATGATTTTTATGTTTTTAAGTTGTCTCAACCTAATCTAGTTATTTCAAGGACTAATTTGAAAAGATAACAAAGTATAAAATTTTACCCATGTTAGATATTTGTGTATTTTGATGTTTAATGGTAGAAAATGTATGTTTGTTGTTAGATAAACAACATTTACCAAGTGATTTTTGATGAAAATGCCTAAAAAGGACCTATTTGTAAAAGATGTAAAATGTGTGTAAAAATGTGAATAAGTGAAAATTTTGGGCTGTTATGAGCACGAAATACGTCTAGGCTTGAGTGTGATGAAAATTGAATGAAAATCATTTTACGAGCCTAAGGACTAAAATGTAAAAAGTTGAAAAGTTAGGGGCAAAAATGTAATTTTTTGATAAGGTGCTTTTGGGTTTAAATTGACTAATGTGATAATTAAATAAGTTAAATTTGATATTATAGATCAAGAAAGACAAAGTTCTGACCTAGACCAAGGAAAGAAGAAGATTGTGGACTAAATCGAACAATAATCCATTTTGTACCGAGGTAAGTTCGTATGTTAAAAATAAGCTTTAGAATAATTGTATTTAGATGCTTTAATATTGCATGAATTGTATGTTGATTTTGTAAATGAGTGTAGTTCTACGAACGAGTCTGAAGACGAATTGACAAATAAGAAATCCAATTTAAACCTTAGGAATAGGTTAGCATACAAGTGATATGTCACTAGGGTCATTATGTGTTATGTGATTATGTGATCCAGGTGCTAGTCTTGTACATCCTATCGGTGGCTGAGTATACCAGAATATGTTATGGATACTTGACAGCTTGTGTGAGCAGCACGGTGTAGCTACGTCTTGACTGACAGCTTGTGTGAGCAACACCGTGTAGCTACGTCTTGACTGTTAGCTTGTGTGAGCAGGCCCATCGATAGCTCGAGAGCGAGCGATTATGTGATATGAGCCTTAGGTAGCTTTGGCTACATATGTGGCACTTAGTGTGCAAAGTTTCCCGAGTATCTAACATTGTTATTCCGAGTGGTTCACGGGTATGTCAAAGACGAAAGTATGTGTACATTCATTTTGAGATGACTCAGGTATGTATGTAAAGCTTATGCTTATTAAATGTGTGAAATGATGAATATGAGGTAAGTTTTGTGATGGGATAGATTGTGATTATGAAATTATGGTAGGTTCACATTTAATTATGTTATGTTATTTGAATGTTATGTGCAAGGTAGGGTTGCTTATTTCTTGCATACGAGCTTACTAAGCTATATAGCTTACTCTGTTTATTTCCCATGTTTTTATAGTGTCGCCAAGCTAACTCAGAATCGGAGATCGTCGGAGATTCAGATCACACTACCAAACTCTTATTTTGAGTATTTGATGATCTTGTCATTTTGAATGTATGGCATGCATAGGGACTCAGTCATTTTGTTATATGTGTCATTTACAATGTGGCCAAATGTATTGGCTTATAATGGTTAATGATTTCATTTTGTATATGCCCATGAATGATGGCTTATGTTGGTAGAAGTATATTTATATGTTGATATCATTGAAGAATGTGGAAATTTGCATGACTTGTATTGATAGATCATGATGTTAATGCATGTTAGAGGTTAGCATGTGGATGTGATGTTAATACATTGGTTGTGGATGTTTTGGTTGCCTAAGTATGCCATGAATTGTGCCACTGAATTGGTGTAAGTGTAGGTGTAAATAAGGATGGCAATGGCTTGGTAAATAGCCTTATATTTGTCCACATGGGCGTGTGTCTAGATCGTGTGTGACACACTGTCCGCCCCACAGACATGTGTTCCAGCTGGGTGTCCCCTGCACCTTAATTTTGAGAAACAAAATGTCCAGAATTGAGCACACGGGCAGAGACACGGGCGTGTGTCTCGGCCATGTGTGCTACACGGCCTTGAACACGGGCATGTGCCCCAGCCATGTGCAGTCTGCACCTATTTTATGAAAAATTATGAAAATTAAATTGACCACACAGCCTAGCACACGGGTTTGTGGCACAACTGTGTGGCACAAGTCAGAGAGCAGTCTAAATTGAACACACCCTGTAGAACGGGAGTGTCTCAGGGTCACACAGGCGTGTGACCCTTATAACATGAAAAATTTTCTAAGTTTTGTAATATTTTCTAAAGTTCTCGGTTTAGTCTCGAACCACTTCCAAAGCATGTTTTGGGCCTCGTAGGCTCGTATAAGAGACTTTATGATTGGTTTTAATTTGGAAGCAAATTTATGACTGGGAATTGTGTGAATGCTTGTGTTATAAGTCTGGTAATGCCTCGAGCCCTGTTCTGGCGTTGAATACGGTTAAAGGGTGTTAAATTTAGTGGTATCAGAGCTACGATTTAGTCGGGTTCGGACTAACATAGCGTGTGTAAGAGTCTAGCTATACATGCCATATATAAAATTTGATAGTGTGACGACTCCTAACAATTTAAACTGTGTTTTCATATAGTAAATGGATCCCAACAGAGAAGTGGATGATGACGTTGAAAGTAATGCGCTAGCTCCCGCTCAAGGAACCACGCCATCCAAAAGTAAACCTGTGACAATTAGTCAAGGACGAGAGCCTAGGGAAGCCTTCTTCCAAAGGTTGAATGAATTGCTTGACGAGTTTGTTCGGACAAATTCGGCTGCCCAACATCCTCCACCCGCATTTAACCCTCAACCGGTTCCCATAGTTCCCCAAGGTGTGGAATTGGTAAGACTGAATAAGCCTCCAGTCGATAAGATTCGAAAGCAACAGGCTGAAGAATTTAGAGCAAATGTCGATGATGATCCCAAAATGGCAGAATTCTGGCTTGAGAACTCTATCCAGGTATTTGATGAGCTTTCTTGCACACTGGAGGAGTGCTTGAAATGTGCTATATCACTCTTGAGGAATTTAACATATCATTGGTGGAACTGTTTTGTATCAGTAGTACCAAGGGAAAGAGTTCCTTGGGACTTCTTCCAAGAGGAATTCAGAAAGAAATATATCAGCGAACAGTTTATTAATCAGAAACGCAAAGAGATCTTAGAGATAAAACAAGGCCGAATGACTGTGATTGAATATGAGCGAGATTTTATTAGACTCAGTAAGTATGCTCGAGAATGTGTTTCAACAGAGGCTATTATGTGTAAGAGATTTGAGGATGGGTTGAATGAGGACATCAGACTGTTAGTTGGGATTTTAGAGCTGAAAGAATTTGTTGTGCTAGTTGAACGAACCTGCAAGGCTGAAGACTTGAGCAAAGAAAAAAGAAAAGTTGAGTTTAAGGCTAGGGACTCGAGAAAGAGGCTGATGAATAAGTCATTTCAGTCTTCGTCAAAGAAATCGAGGGATATGCATACTCATTTGAATGCTTCAGCTGGGTATCCCAACAGAGGTCGTGGGAAGCAATACTCAGGTTCTAAGGCCCAGACTACGTCTATAGCAAGCGTTGGTAATGCTAGGTCTAATAAGCCTGAATGCCAACACTATGGTAGGTGACATCCCGGTGAATGTAGGATGAACAATCGGGCTTGTTTTAAATGTGGCTCTTAAGATCACTTTATTCGAGATTGTCCAAAAATAGTGGAAAAAGATAATTTTTAGAATGCAAGACACTGCTGCTAGAGGGAGGCCAGTGAGAAATGTGGGAAATGGAACCAGTAGCAGAGGTGTGTCCAAAGATTCAGCTGTGAGATCGGAAGCAAGAGTACCTACGAGAGCTTATGCCATTCGTGCTCGTGAAGATGCATCCTCCCCTGATGTGATCACCGATACATTTTCTCTTTTTGATACTAATGTAGTTGCATCAATCGATCCTGGATCAACTCATTCTTATATTTGCATGAATTTGGTATCTAGTAAGAATTTACCTGTTGAGTCTACTACGACCGGATCTGGCATGTCACATGGAATGGTTGTTTAAAAACTAGGCATTCGTTAAAAAGTCAAAACTTCAAATTTAGATATTTGTTTGAAAAGCAAAACGATTATTTAGAACTGATGTTTGTTGAAAATGTTGCATCTCTTTTGAAAGTTCTGAGTTTCGTTGTTCATTGAAGAAAACACGACTTGCTTAATGTCCATTTCTTTGGAAAAAGTTGTTATTATTTTGAAAACTGTTTCCGCCGTTTAAGAAAACCCAGAGTTTTATCAATTTGAGTTTGTAATAGTTTATTAACATTTTTGGAAAAATCGTTATTAGTGTTTTAGAAAATCCCGGGTTTGAGCATTCAAAAATAATAAGTAGTAACCGGATTAAAAGCTAAAAACCAAAATAAAATCCCAGAGGCCTTATTACAGAACATATTCCCAAAAATAAAATTTAATTTAGAGTAATGTAAAATGGTGTTTACTAACGAAACGATGTATGGCCACTACAGAGTCCACCTCGGCTCCAAATCCTCAAAGCTAGGGATTACCTGCGAAATTAAGCAGAGGGGTGAGTTACGAGAACTCAGTGTGTAATCCCCTACACGAACGTTAACTGGGCACGAGCCCATTCGATACAAACCGAGCCTTAGCCCTTATAGAAACAAACTGGCCTGAGCCCTATTAGCATGGTATAACAGATAGTGAATGCAATGCAACCCAACCCAACCTAATAATCCATCTGCTACACACCACCAATTCCAACCAAAACACACCGGTGGGGATTTCTACAATCAACCCTCATCCACTACACACCTCGATGGTAGACATGCTGCTCATCACCGAAATTGTGGTAGTGCCACCGAAATAATTTGACAGGGTCACCAAAATAATGTGACAGAGCCACCGAAATAGTGTGATAGAGTCACCGAAATATATGGTAGAGCCACCGAATTACACTTCCCCTTTCATCAATATCATAACCCAATCCCATGCAACATATCATGTCATAATAATTCGTGTATGCATTAAAGTACCCACATAGCAGATATACAGAATACACAAACATGCTCATCCTACCTTTAAAGGTATGATAGTAAATTTACTCACCTGGGTTGTATCCAACTTCCCCCATTAGGGATATTTCATTAACTTACCCATTAAGGGTATTTCAGCTTTTAGCCAACACACAAAAAGTTTCATAGCAAAACAAATAAAAGTGTGATTACACACCTGTACGGATCACGTATCCCGCTACCCACCGAAGCACCTGAGAACACTAATCGACTAGTAGTTAGTCTTACTCCACAACATTTCCATATTTGAAATTGATTAAACAATCCACCATACTCACCCCCTCGACGGCAACTCCTTAGTATACTAGCACGCTTGACTACTCCCCTTGATTACGAAGTTAGGTTCCTAACCAAAGAACATAGTCATTACCACGTTCCAAGTTCACAAAGGCAATGCTATTCGGCCTTAAAAGAAAACTCAGCAAAGTAAGGGAACTTTGATCTCTAAGCGGTCAAGGATACACTTACCAAGGTGCCACAAAAATGATAGATGCACAACCCGAATTTCAGCTTCTACACAAAAGAAAAGTGAACGAATACAAAAGATGGAGAAAGTCTCAGAGTCAGCCTTAACAATAAAAGCAATAAGGTAAGAGATTCGGCTTTAAAGAAAAGCTCGAAGAAGGAAAAGATGGAATACAAAGTTACCTTGTGCTGACAACGATGGTGAAAAGCCAAAATAGATTCGGCAGAAAATAGCCCTTCACGCCTTAGGCTACTCACGCAACACCGATTCGAAATGGAAAGAAACAGAGGTTCGGTTAGTGAAGAAAGAAATAGAGGAGCAAAGAAGAAAAGAAGAAGAAGTAGAAGAAGGGAGATTCGGCTTTTGAAGAATTGGAGAAAGAGATTAATAGAAGAAAAAGGGGTTTCGACTATAATGTGCATAGAGAAAAATGAGAAAAAAGAGAATATCAACTAAAGGTTTCGGCAAAGAAAGTAGAAGCAATGCTTTTCCACAGTGTTAATACCGAAAATGCAACAAGGGACAAAACTCACATAGCCACTCTTGAAACAAACGGCACACTAATCTCTGACTACCGAAAATGCTACTCAGAGATCCCTTAATCTTCCTTATCCTTTGACTGAATTTTCCCCTTCACAAGTCTCCCACTTTCGGCCAAAACCTCCAAGTGCTATATGTGAGATGCGAACCTCACTTCCCTTGCTTGCATGTTGACGCCATCACCACCAAGCCATATACTCCACTTGTGTTATCAAAACACAAACAAATATGCTTAACTCCTGCTTCCACTAGCTCTCCCCCCTTAAGTGCCCAAAAAGAAAAATTTTACCAAAGCTCCAACACGACCCTAGGCCTCCCCAGGACCCCTAATCACGCCTACACAACAACATAACATGCATAACACATGCACTTCCCCAAATTTTACTGACCCCCTGATTTTAGGATGTTACAGTTCTACCCCCTTAAAGAAATTTCAGCCTCGAAATTTACCTGGTTAAAAGAGGTGAGGATATTGTTGTCGCATCGCCTCTTCTGGCTCCCACGTGGCTTCCTCTGAACTGTGATTACGCCACATCACACCAATGGAGCTGATTTCCTTCTCAATACTTTAACATCTCGGTCTAAAATCTGCACTGGTTCTTCTTCAAAAGACAGATTAGGTCTTACCTCAATTTCTTCCACCGGCACTACATGAGATGGATTTGAATGATAGCGCCTCAGCATCGAAACATGGAACACATTATGTATCCAATTCAACTCCGGGGGTAACTCAAGCTGACGCCACTGGTCCCACATGTTTCAACACTCGATAAGGCCCGATGAATCTGGGGCTCAACTTGCCCTTCCGTCTAAATCTTAAAACCTTTTTCCAATGTGAGACTTTCAAAAAGACGCGATCCCCCACTGAAAATTCTACCCATACGCTTCAGATCCACATACGATTTCTATATATCAGAAGCTTCTTTTAACCGGTCCCAAATTAGCTTAACCTTTTCCTTCGTTTCTGATATCATTTCTGGACCCAACAACTGTCGCTCACCTAACTCTGTCCAACAGGTAAGGGTACGACACCTACAACCATACAATGCCTCGTAGGGTGCCATCTGAATGCTGGACTGATAGTTGTTATTGTATGAAAATTAAGCCAACAGCAAATAATCTTCCCAACTACCTCTGAAGTCAATCACACAACCCTTAACATGTCTTCTAGACTCTGAATTACCCTTTCCGACTAACCATCAGTCTGTGGGTGGAACGCTGTGCTAAAGTCTAGCCTTGTACCCAAAGCTTCATGTAATGCCTTCCAGAATCGTGATATAAACATAGGGTCCTTGTCTGATATGATAGACACCGGTACCCCGTGTAGCCTCAAACCTCTGCTACATACAGCTTGCCCAACTTCTGTAACGAATAGTTGGTACGAACCAGTATGAAGTGAGCGGACTTAGTCAACTGATCAACAATTACCTAAACTGAATCTTTCTTAGTAGGCGTAAGGGGTAGCCCACTAACAAAATCCATCGTTATCCTTTCCCACTTCCAAAGTGGGATCTTCACCGGTTGCAGCAATCCCAAAGGCAACTGATGTTCCGCCTTTACTTGCTGACATGTTAAACACTTGCTTACAAAGTCAGTAACTTCCTGTTTCAACCCTGGCCACCAGTACTGTTCACGTAGGTCTCGATACATCTTGCTTCCACCGGGATGCATAGCATAAGCGCTACTATGCGCCTCTCGCAGAATCATCTGTCTTAAATTAGAGTCCTTCGGCACACAAACTCTTCCCCGAAAACACAATACCCCTTCACTGTTCAAACCAAAATCCCCTGTCTCTCCACCTTCCACTTGCTGAAATTAAGAACTTAACGATTCGTCTAACAATTGCTTCTCTTTAATCTAACTTACCCATGTCGGTTTCACTTGAAGTTCGGCTAACAAGCTACCATCTTCATACAGACTGAGATGAGCAAACATTGCTCTCAAATTCAATATCACCTTACGACTCAACGCATCTGCCACCACGTTGGCTTTACCTGGGTGATACTGAATCGAGCAGTCATAGTCTTTCAGCAACTCAATCCACCTCCGGTGTCTTAAATTCAGCTTCTTCTGGGTAAGGAGATATTTTAGACTCTTATGGTCCGTATAGATAACCGACTTTTCCCCGTACATATAGTGTCTCCATATTTTTAGGACGAACACCACTGCAGCTAGCTCCAAGTCATGAATGGGATAGTTCATTACATGCGGCCTTAGTTGACGAGATGTATACGCTACCACCTTCCCTTCTTGCATTAACATATAACCCAAACCTGTGTGCGATGCATCACAGTAGACGACAAATTTCTTCCCACCCTCAGGCTGAATCAATACCGGTGCCTCAGTCAAAATCTTCTTTAACTTTTCAAAACTTTCCTGTTGCTTATAGGTCCACACAAACGGTACTCCCTTCCGCAACAACTTGGTTAACGGTGCAGCTATCAATGAGAACCCCTCAACGAACCTTCTGTAGTACCCAGCCAAACCCAAAAACTTCAAATTTTTGGCACTGACTTCAGTGGTTTCCAATCCAATACAGCTTTGATCTTTCGAGGATCAACTCTAATCCCCTCAGTAGAAACAACATGCCCCAAAAAGGTCACTTCCTTTAGCCAAAATTCACACTTGCTGAATTTGGCATACAGTTGCATCTCTCTTAATATTTGCAGCACAACCCTAAGATGAGAATCATATTCCTCCTCCTTGAATACACCAAAATGTCGTCTATGAACACTACCACAAAACGGCCTAGATAGGTGATCGCTGGAATCAGAGTCTTAAAATTTATAAAGAGAATGATCGAACCTGCAAACTAACTCTGACAACGATTAAAGGCAAGTGTACCTATCGAACAGTAGTATAGCTTAGGCAAGACCAGATTGTCAAACACAAAGGAACTAAAAGTACTAATACTAACCTTCTTTTTATTATCTAGCCTAAAATAAGTGAAGTTGTTTAAATCTACTACTAAGCTAAAGATGCAAAGACAAAAAAAATGAATTGGGAAATAACTTGAAGGAAGACTCGGTTGATTTAAGACGATACCTTCAGGAAGAATCCACCTAGACTTCACTTATTATTTAACCCTGAACCATATGATTTATAAACTTGACTTGATCCATAGGATTCCCTGATTTATATTCAACCCCCTCTCGAGGCGAATAACGTCTAACCCTAGGTTAATTAATTGAAATCTCTTTCTAATTAATAACCCCCTGGAATAGCAGTAAATCGATCTATGGATTCCCATATTAGGTTTCACCCTAATCTGGCAAAATCTCGTCACCCTATCTCTAGGCGCCTGAACGACTCCGCTTTAATTATGCTAGATCTATTCTTAAGCAGGGACTTTTGCTCCTCCACCTAAGAACATCTGACTTGAATCAATATCCCGGAAACATTAACACAAGAATTAGGTGCGCATAATTAAGAACAAATCAAGTATTTATCTTATAGTTCAGAAAACAAGAACAAGTTTCATCTAGGTTTCATCCCCTTCAGGTATCTAAAGGGTTTAGTTCATAACAAATAAAGAAAACATCTCAGAAGAAAAGATAAAACAAAACATAAGAAATTCCTAAAACTCCCTGAAGGAATTGAAGGAGAGATCCGCCGTCTTGAGTAGAATTTCGGCTTCTTGAGATGGATCAACTAGCTATCTTCGAGTGATTCCCACAACTCTGACCTTTTCGGCTTGGCTCCTTGGCCTAGCTAACCGCCCCCTTTCAGGTAACACTTAGGGGGTTTATATAGGCTCTTGGAATGTGTTTCTTCGCCCCAAAGTATCCAAATCTGAATGAAATTACTCTTTGCCACGACAGGGACATGGCCATGTCACACTCCCGTGTGACTAGTCTTCAAGCCGTGTTCAGACTTCTTTAATGAGGCACGACCTGTGAATCAGGGGTAAGGCCGTGTTCCAGATTATCAATGCGGCACGACCGTGTGGGCTTAAGTCCGGGCTGTGTGGATTTCGTGATATAGCCCATTTACTCCATTTTGGGCTCGTTTTATGTTCTTTTCATCCTCGGGTGCTTTCCTAGGTATAAGACATGAAAAGAAAGGATTAAGAGCACCTTTTTACATAAATCGAGGCTTAAATCATCCAAAACCATACTAAATATGGGATTAAAACATGTTATTTTTACGGTTTATCAAATACCCCCACACTTAAGCTTTTGCTTGTCCTCAAGCAAAATTCTCAACTTACAATTAAAGAAAACTTTCCATGATTCATAATTCCTATCAATAATGTCTTATCATAATTCATAGATAATTTATACATGGATGATCTAACTCGAAGAGTCCTAAAGATTCAAACAGTCAAAGTCATATGGTTGTAGCATAAAAACGTAGGTGTTTCCCCTTATCTAAATAATTACCTTTGATTCAAAATCGACAAGGACTGACATCCTCACTAAAGATTCACTCAAATCACTCGAGGTGTTTAAGGTTCAAAATTAAGCTCTCAAAAGTCAAACCTGAAAAGTTAATCCCATAGGCTTGCTTGAAAATCAAATCTCCACCACTGTAAAATGAGATGATACAAATCAAAAGGTCTTCATTAGGGTTGTAACGGGGCTTCGGTTAAGGGTATGGATATAAGCTGAATTAGAAGGTTAGAATCGAGACTGATCTGACAAATTGCCTAACTAAAAAAATGAACTAATCCTAAATAATTACATCAATTGAA
The DNA here is from genome assembly GCA_005393395.2 of Gossypium australe. Lineage (NCBI taxonomy): Eukaryota > Viridiplantae > Streptophyta > Magnoliopsida > Malvales > Malvaceae > Gossypium > Gossypium australe. Next base: position 124,299,232 of record CM016619.1, read on the forward strand.
AACTAATAATACGAGCTTTTTCCTCAAGATGTGGAATTTCAACATGTAAGCTTACTTAGTAGAACTAATACTGAATAAACTTCATTTTTTTAAGAACAAATCATAAAGATGAATTCAACTACTGAACTAATTTAATTAGGTAACCTAATCAAATCATATCTCGATCAAAGGGTAGTCAAAAGGAATGGTGATAACAAATACAAAGGGGTTTTGGGTTAATATTAGCTGGTGAGTCAATAAAAAGGGTTGTTAGGATCAACGGGGTTCACTAGGGGTTGATTATAAAGGTAAGCTTTTTAGTGGAGTCAGTGGGTTAAAACCTAGGTGCCTTTATCATCTCTGTATATCAAATCACAGGTGTGGTCTCAACATATATAATCGAGGCAAGTTCTAGAATAACAGTTCATAGTTGACACACTCATAATCAATAAAGTGAGCATGGAAAAGAATATATGCTCTAATAGGCTCAAAATCTCACAAAAATTATGGGTGTTTTGACATCAACCTTGTAAATTTCAAACTTCTAGATAATATTCAGATTCAGCTCAATAACCTAGCAAAGATTTTAATTCTGAAATATAGACTTATCATGCTTGATTCTCTAATATTCTTCTAATTTAATCATCAATGCACAATTAACTATGACTTAATCTAAAAAATATCAATAAAAATCATAAACCATCAGAAATTTCATCCTAATTAGTAATATGAGGAAAATACTTAAAAACAAGACTAAATTCAGTGATTTGAGAATAATATAAAAAAGTTAGACACCTTTACCCCCCACACTTAAGATGTACATTGCCCTCAATGTACAAAGATAGATAATGTCAATTAAAATAGAATCAAAAGAGAGGGGAGAAAGTAACACTTCCTAAATTTATGGATGATCTCCTTGGATGGACAAAGGTCGTGGTTACGGATGACTTATGTAGTAGTGCATTACTCCTAGTGATTTGTTCGTTTATATGAAGTGTTCATTTGATACTGCAAAGTCACCAGTTAGAAATCTTTGAGGCATATTTAAATAAATATATGTTAGAAATACTCGAAGGTTAGATGTGAATGATAATCATGATAAAAGTTTGCAAAAAGTTTAAACTAAGACAAATTAAAATAAATGGAAAATGAAAGTAAAAATTTAAAATAAGGAAAAGAAAAACTAGATAAAAGGACTCAGAGGTCCTCATCATCGGCCGGGTCTTGTGGTGGTGTCGATGGTGAGATATGGAAGTGATGGCATATCTGTTGGAGGGTGGCCTCAATCTCATCAAGACGCCGAACGGTGTAGTGAACTGCTGGGTACAGTACTGCTCGAACTGGGTGAGGCGTGCAGGGATATCTGACCGTGAAGCTGCTGCATGGGATGGTCGCTGGCTCGGGTCTGGTGCCTCCTGTGATGGTGGTGGGACATCATCAGTGATGTCCTCGGGCTCCTCCTCGTTTGTGGTGATGGCTAATCGGTACTGAGGAGGGTCGATCCCATGACGATATTTAATCATTCTCATATGTAGCATCGTATGGATGCCCTGAGTAACCATCTGGCCCATCAATGTGAGTGAGGAGGTTTGTGCATCTGTATTGAGAAGACCAATGTGTCGAGCCAATCGTGTGATGTACGGCCCCATCGATAAAATCCCCTTCCGGTGTGGCTCTGTCTGGTGTTGAATTGCACCGGCTATGAAGTATGCGAGGTCAAAAACATACCCATTTTCCATGCACGATAAGTAGTAGACGTCGTGCGTATTCACCACGCTAGTGCTCTATCGTCGTCCCGTGATAGTGTGAGCGAGAATGGCATGACTGTACCTCAGATATGGGGGAAGGGATGTCGCCTTGGACCGACTAGGGTCGTAGATGCCTGTGGTGGCGGCTAAGCTGCGCCAATAGCTGGTGGGGGTGTAATGGAACTTGCGGTTTAGTTGGTAGAGTGTATTTTCCTCTATATACTCATCTGTATAGAGTCCAAGTGCCATGCCGAATTGCGGTACGCTTAATCGACGTACCGTGCCCCCTAGCCTGAATTAAACTGTGCCTGGGTCATCATATTCTGCCATCACCGTTTATAGGGTGAAAGTGGTGCAAAACTCGAGGGTGAGTTCTAAAAATGTGGGCTCAATGATAGAGAAGAATTGTTCCCACGGGTCGGTCGAGAGGAGTGCTCGAATGTTGGTTGCTAGCCCAACCTGTTCAACGGTGTCCCAGTCAATGCACCTTCCGGTGCCGAGAGGTCTTTCTTGGAATGCCTTGTATCGTTCTTCCTGGGCTTCCTGAGAGAATTGGACGAAGCGGTGTCATATTTCAGAAGAGGCACTGGCTGAGGACGAGCCGGGTCCCTTTCTTTTCTTAGTGGGGGCGGCCGTGGTTTGTTTCCCTCGTGATGATGACATTGTAGCTGAATATTCACGTAATGTTTGTATCCAATTAGATCAAGTACTTTCATTTAGACCCGGGATATTAAAGGCTAAATACAATTATTCAAACTATGAGCAGCCAATTCTATCTAATGACTATCCAAAACAAAATGTTCAATTTAACAATGGATTTGCAAAATAAAGTAATTAATACTTAAAAATAAACTAACATGCAAAATTTTAAATAGGTAATAGGTTATTCTAAAAGAATCTAACTAATACTTGAAAAATAAATAAAAGTCATTGTAAGCAAAACAAAACAAAATTTATCAAATAGTCAGTTAAGAAAGTGAAGTAGTGGAGGGAACCAGGGGTTGTGATGGTGTAAGTCGGCTGGACATGGGCGGAGCACAGTGGTGCTGTGAGATTTTCTGCAGGTGCACGGCTGTGGCGAGGGCGTGGACTACTGCAGCACGGCGGTGGCGTGGGTGTGGGGTGCGATTTTGTAAGGTTTTTGGAGAAAAATGAAGGTTGAGAGGTTTTTAGGGGGTTGAAGACGTGGGTGTGGCCGGAATTGGGGGGAAAGGGTCTGAGGAATCGTTTAGGGTTGATTTTGGGGAGGGTGAGCGATTTAAGTTGCTTAAATAGGGTTGAGAACACGGGCAGGGGCCACGCCCGTGCTAGATTTTTATGCGCCCGTGTTTTTCGAGATTTTGAATTTTGGGCGTGTTCAGGTGCTTGGCCACAGCCGTGGGTCTAGTGGCACGCCCGTGTTATGCTTCACACGGTCCTTTAGAACGGGCGTGTTCCACTCGTGTTAAACAAGTCAGTATCTTCACAAGGTCGTAAGGCACGAGCGTGTTTTGCCCGTGGTTGGCAAGTCAGTATCTTCACACGATCGTAAGGCACGACCGTGTTCTACCCGTGTTTAAGAAAAATTTTACCTTTTGTCGTGCACGGCTATAAGTACGCTCGTGTTTCATCCCCTGTCTTCCACACGGCCACGGGTACGCCCGTGTGCAAGGCCGTGTGGCCTAAACCTGCACTTTATTGGTATGGAGTTATACGCTTAAAAGTAAAATGTTAGTGAGTTAGTGCTCGGGTTGCCTCCCGAGAAGCGCTCGTTTAAAGTCTTAAGCTAGACTTACCCTATTTTTATTTCTAAACAACGGTTCACGGAGCTGAAACTCCTCTCTCATATCCCTAAAATCTGCACCATTATAAATTTTGAGTCGGTGACCATTTACCATGAATGGGCCTGACCATCTTGATTTCAGCTTCCCAGGAAATAATTTAAGCCTTGAGTTGTATAGTAGGACCAAGTCCCCTACTTCGAATTGTTTCGACTTCTTTACACAAGCATCGCGGCGTTGCTTTGTTGCCTCCTTGTATAGTTTCGAGTTTTCATAGGCCTCAGCTCTCCATTCGTGTAACTCGTTCATCTGCATCATTCTTTTCTTTCCTGCAAATTTAAGATTGAAATTTAAAAACTTTATGGCCCAAAAAGCTTTGTGTTCTAACTCGAATGGTAGATGACAGCTTTTCCCGTATACAAGTTTGTATGGGGATGTCCCTAGAGGGGTTTTAAATGCTGTTCTATTGGCCCATAAGGCATCATCTACTTTTAATGCCGAATCTTTTCTATTCGATTCAACCGTTTTTTCTAGGATGCACTTAAGTTCTCGGTTTGCTACTTCAACTTGCCCACTGGTTTGAGGGTGATATGGGGTAGCTATCTTGTGGTGTACTCCATATTCTTTTAGAACTTTTTCAAATTGAGTATTACAAAAATGAGTGCCCCTATCACTAATGATAGCTCTAGGTGTTCCAAATCGAGAGAACAGTTTCTTGAGAAACTTAACTACTACCCTAGCATCATTGGTAGGTAAAGCTTCAGCTTCTACCCATTTTGACATGTAATCAACTGCCACTAGGATGTATTTATTTCCAAATGAAATAGGAAATGGTCCCATAAAATTAATACCCCATACATCAAATATTTCACATGATAACATATATGTTTGAGGCATTTCATCACATTTAGAAATATTACATGTTCTTTGGCATTTATCACACGAAATGACATACCTATTGGCATCTTTAAATAGAGTGGGCTAAAAAAAACCTGATTCGAGTATTTTATATGCTGTCTCAATGCCACTGTAGTGTCCTCCTGAAGGTCTTGAATGGCAATGTTCCAGGATTTTGCTTGCTTTTTCCATTGTAACGCATCTTTGAATTACCTGATCTGCACATATGCGGAAAAGAAAGGGATCTTCCAAAAATAGTTTTTCGCATCAGCAAAGAATCGCTTCTTTTGGTAATGTGTTAGTCTTTTTGGAAATATGTTAGCGGCTAAGTAATTCACGATATTTGTAAACCATGGTACGTCAGAATGTGTTATAGAAAAGAGTTGCTCTTCGAGGAACAAGTCATTTATCTCACTTTCATCGAGCTCTTCGATATATGGACTCTCAAGTCTGGAGAGGAGATCTGCCACAAGATTTTCAGCTCCCTTCTTATCTTGTATTTCCAAATCAAATTCCTGTAAAAGTAAAATCCATCGTATGAGTCGAGGTTTTGCATTAGATTTAGTTAAAAGATAACGAAAAGCTGAATGGTCAGTGTAAACGAAAACTTTAGACAATATTAAATATTGCCTAAATTTATCAAAAGCAAAAACTACAGCTAGCAATTCTTTCTCTGTGGTGGTGTAGTTTTCTTGTGCGGGTGTTAATTGTAACATCCGAGATTTAGGGGTTATGCGTTTAGTGCATAATTCAAGTGATAGTGGGCTTAGTGTGTGTTTGGATGTGTTTTAGGAGTTTTAAGAACCCTATGATGTAGGAGAGTGTCTTAGAAAATTTTGTTTTTAAGTGTTAGTTAAGGGGGAGCTAGGCAAGGGAGGTCTTAAGAGAAATTGTGTGGGAGTTATGACACAACAAGTGAAGTGGTAGAGTGGCTTGGGGCGCTACCTAGGGTGCTTTGAAGGTTGCGTCAGCAAGGGGGTTCCAAGGGAGGAGGTTCGAATCATGATGGCAGCAAGGAGTGTGGTTTTATTTTGGCTTTTTGGCGTCAAGAGAAGGGAGAAGTAGTGGACGGCACTTGGACTTTAAGGGATGAGGATGAGACTTGGTTTTTCTTTTAAAATTTTGGCTAGGGGTAGAAGATAATTGTGGATTTATTTTTATTTATTTTGAATGAGTGTTAAAGAGATAAAATAGGAGATTAGCAAGGGATATGATTTGAGAAGATGTAGTGGCCGGCCAAGGGGTTCTTTTGTTAGCACATTCGGTCATAGCTAGAGGGAATAAGTGCCGAAATTCTTCTGCTTTCTCTTCTTATTCTTTTTCTTTCCTTCAACCTTAATGCTACACCTTTTTCCTTGTATGGCCGAATATCCCATCACCATTTGAGAGCCATAGTCGAACCTTATAGCCCTCATTCTCTCCTTTTCTTCTTTGCTTTGTTCATTCGAAATCATCATCTTCCCCAAGACTATTCTCTTTCCCATTTTTGGCAAAAGCCGAAACTTTGATCTATTTCTATCCATGGCCGAATTCTCCAATCATTAGACCCTCTTCACTTTGGCGTGATCTCTCTTCACCACTAAAGTGCCGAAACTTTTCTCTTTGGGATCTAGAAGCCGTTTCTCTGAGAGTGCTTGTGTAGTGGTAAGTATTTTCTATCCTAGCAATCGGTTTTGGGTTCTCTTCTTCATAGGTGTGCCGAAATCAATTGATTAGGCCTTGGTTTATGGATGGCCGAATGGCATAGTGCCATAATAAGTGTTTCTTTTGTGTAGCCAACATTAAGGAGCATCAAAGGAGGTTCTTGGATTCGATTCTTCAAGGTAAGCAGTTATAGCATTCGGCCATAGGCCACTTTCATGAGTTTAAGGTTAAAGCCGTTTCTAACATTGATGAGCAGGGATATCGACAACTTCAGGAGCAAGTAGTGGTTTCCGGGATTTGGATAAGCAAGGTAAGTGGGTTGTGGTATTCGGCCTAAGGCCATATTATGAGCATTTAAGTGTGACCAATTTTGATTATGTTTATTTAGGGGCAAATCGACAGGGATAAGGAAAGTTTCGGGATTCAGACCCATTTTGGTAAGGATATTAAGTTGTAGTTTTATTCATTTAAGATCTCGTATTAATCGGGTTTTTGATTAAAGTGTTCGTCGATGGATGCGAGTGCTAGTCAAGGAGGACAAGGGGTAACCCCTATCTCTAAGTTTAAGAAGCGATCAGTCTCTGCAGTGCGGGATTGGCCACCGGGGTGTGGACCAGCATCAGAGCAGGAGCGTAGATAGATAGCTGTAGTTTCGGGTAGTGATAGTGTCGATTTTGAGAGCGTAGTTCTTCAGATAATCAGGTGTGTGATTAACCCACAAATTTCCCGGTTATATGTCATATTTGCATGTGTTATGTGTATGTTAATAAGTGCAGTGGCAATATTGAGATGGATACCCTTAAGGGGTATGCCGATAATCAGGTCAGTATCAAATCTGATGGAAATGTGGTTATCAATGTGTATATGTGTGGTATGCCTGAATAACATGTACATGCATTATTTATCATGGCACTATTGTATGTTGCATGTGCATGGGGTGGGAAATGAATATGAAAGAAGGACAGGGTGTACTTATGTACGTGGGTTAGTGATGGCTACGAGCCTCACATGGATTGATGAGTGGCTCTGTGCCTCATCATGGTTGGTATAGGCTTTGTGCCATATCGTGGTTGATGAGTGGCTATGTGCCTCATCGTGGTTTTGATGTGAGCTACGAGCTACATTGTGGATTGGCGCTGACTGAGGTCGCGTTGTGGATTATTTGTGATTTAGTTCACGTGGATGGCATTAATTGCCAAATCGGTGTGTAGAGGTTGGAGGGTGATTTAGTAATCCCCTGGTATGTGGTGGCTGGATACGGGGGTGTGTAGAGGATGGATCCTAGGCTGGGTTGGGTGCACTTTGCATAATGATATGTGGCATATGGATTGGTGTGGCAATGGGCCAAGCCCAACGTGTGGATATCTGTGGACTAATTGCACACTGAGTCTGTTTGACTCACCCAAATTTTTACCAAACATCGCAGGTGATATATGATGCTTGGACCGGGTTGGAGTGGATACGAGGTGGCCATGCAGAAGATTCTTTTACTTATTTTATACAAAGGCCATTCAAAGTATTTGAGGATTATTATTATGTTTAAGCTGGATTGTTAAACAAATTGATGTTCGGAAATGTTTCTTTTTAAAAGCAAATTTACACTTTGACAATCTATTCTAAAGTTTTAAATTCGGATATTTTGTAACAACCAAATTTTACTTGGAATTTTAAAAATACAATATTTTTCAAACGACAACAAATCTTTATGGTTTCACCCTAATGTCAAAATCTCTTTTCAAACTTTTTCCTCAGTAGCATTCTAAATCTGGCCGTAGCGTTTGGGCTGGGTTTGGGGTGTTACATTAATGTTCTGCTAGCGTAGTAAATTGGCTGAAAATGCTTGTCTCTTCATTGTCCAAAACTGCACCTACTGCAAAATCACTTGCATCACAAATTAGTTCAAAGGGTAAATTCCAATCAGGTGCAATTATAATCGGAGCATTTATTAATTTATCCTTAAGGACATTAAATGCATCTAAACATTCCTGATTGAAATTAAAAGGAACAACTTTTTCTAGTAATTTTGTTAAAGGCTTAACTATTTTAGAAAAATCTTTAATAAATCTTCTATAGAACCCTGCATGTCCTAAAAAGCTTCTAATAGCCTTAATTGAACTAGGCCGAGGTAATTTTTCTATGGTTTCAACCTTTGCTTTATCTACCTCAATCCCTTTACTAGAAATCTTATGTCCTAATACAATCCCTTCTCTAACCATAAAGTGACATTTTTCCCAATTTAAAACAAGGTTTGTTTCCTCACATCTCATTAGAACTCGTTTTAGATTTTTAAGGCAAAGATGGAAAGAATTACCGAATACCGAGAAATCATCCATAAATACTTCCACAATGTCCTCCACAAGTTCGTCAAAGATTGCAAACATGCAGCACTGAAATGTAGCAAGAGCATTACATAATCCAAAAGGCATTCTACGATAAGCAAACGTACCGTATGGGCATGTAAATGTTGTCTTCTCTTGATCTTCAGGAGCTATTGGGATTTGGAAGTAGCCGGAGAGTCCGTACAAGAAATAGTAGTACATATGCCCGGATAGTCTTTCTAACATTTGATATATGAAGGGTAGAGGAAAGTGATCTTTTCTGGTAGCATCGTTCAGCTTTCTATAGTCTATACAGACTCTCCAACTTGTAACTGTTCTTGTAGGGATTAACTCATTCTTTTCATTGTGCACCACAGTCATACCTTCTTTCTTTGGAACTACCTGCACAGAACTTACCCAAGTACTGTCAGAAATAGGATAAATTATTCATGCATCTAGAAGTTTAATTACCTCGAGTTTGACCACTTCTTTCAAGTTGGGGTTTAACCGTCTCTAAGGCTGCACACACGGCTTGTATTCCTCTTCCATTAAAATTTTGTGGGTGCAGAATGATGGGCTTATACCCTTGATGTCAGAAATTTTCCAAGCTATGGCCCTTTTATGTTCTCATAGTACCTGTATTAACTCCTCTTTTTCCTTGGGTTTTAGTTCTGGAGAGATAATTACTGGTAGCGTAGAATTGTCCCCAAGGAATGCGTATTTGAAGTGTTTTGGCAACTGTTTCAATTCCAGATTGGGCGGTTCATCAATGGAGGGTTGTTGTTTCAGTTCGTCATTGACTTTAATGCTTTCTTCTTCCATTTGTCTAGATGAAGATGTGTTCAAATTCAACTCATCGTCTTCATCTCCTTCCCCCTCTTCTTGAGTTAGGAACAGTTCCATCGTGTCATCATGTATGATTTCCTGTAATGAGTTTTGAATGATATGATAGTAGTATCAACAAAATAACAGGCATCATCTTGTTCTCTAGAATATTGCATGGCATCATAAATTTGAAAAATAATTTACTCGTCGCCTATCCTTAATGCAAGTTTACCGTTACCTACATCGATAACAGCCCTAGCAGTAGCTAAAAAGGACGCCCTAAAATTAGGGGAACGTCAATGTCTTCATCCATGTCTAACACGACAAAATCAATAGGGAAAATAAATGTATCAATTTTAACCAAGACATCTTCGATAACTCCTCTAGGATATTTAATAGATCTATCAGCTAACTGAATACTCATCCTAGTGGGTTTTGGTTCCCCAAGATCTAGTTGTTTAAACATTTTGTAAGGCATTAAATTAATATTGGCACCTAGATCAGCTAATGCCTTCTTAATATTTAGGCTACCAATTAAACAAGGAGTAGTAAAACTTCCTGGGTCTTTTGATTTGGTTGGCAACTTGTTTTGGGAGATGGCTGAGCATTCTTCATTAAGTTCCACCGTTGATACTTCTTCAAGCTTCCTTTTATTCGTCAGGAGTTCCTTTAAGAATTTTCCGTACGTCGGCATATGTGAAATGACTTCAACAAAAGGTAAGTTAATACGTATTTGTTTAAAAAGTTCAAGAAACTTACCGTATTGGGCATCTAATCGTCCTTTCTTCAACTTTGCTGGATATGAGATTGGTGGTATACTTTCTTTGCGTACTGGATTTACGTCCTCAACTCCCTCATCCTTCGTGTTGTTATCTTCGTGTGGTATTTTTTTCTTTGGTTCGACTAACTCCTTTCCACTTCTTAACCTGTTCTATTTTTTAAAAAAAATCTCTGCCCGTATTTCACAAATCATCTCAGTAAGTAGTCCAACTGATTTAGTGAGTTCCCCAACTGACTTAGTAAGTTCCCTGACTCGGTTCTTGGTCTCTTCAACCGATGTTTGTTAACTTTTAAGTGCTTTCTCAGTATCTTGAAGACAATTTTCTGTGGCTGCCATGAATTTTGTCAGCATTTCTTCAAGGTTTGGCTTCTTCTCTTGCGGATATGGCTGATTTTGGAAATTTTGAGGAGATTGCTGTCTTTGATTTCCTTGATTTCCTTGACCTCCCCATGAAAAATTTGGGTGGTTCCTCCAACCTGGATTGTAAGTATTACTATAAGAATTGTTATTGGATATGAAATTATTACCTATATAGTTCATCTGTTCGCTCTCTGTGCGAGGTTGGTAGGGTGGGTACTCAGGATTCGCCACAGTTCCACTTGTGTCGCACTGCATGACTTGGTGTGCCTGCGAAGAACACAAACTATCAAGCTCTTTATTCATCATCTCTATCTGTGTTGATAGTATGGTCACTGCATCGAGGTTGTAAACTCCGGCTGATTTTATCGGTTTAGTCCTTGTAACTTGTCACTGATAGTTATTCAGTGACATCTCTTCAATGAACTCATAGGCTGCTTCAGGAGTTCTGTTGTTCAGGGTTCCACCTACGGCTGAATCAATTAATTGCCTCGCTGAGAGATTTACACCATTATAGAAAGTTTAGACTTGTAGCCATAAGGATAAACCATGGTGCGGACACCTTCTCAAGAAATCCTTGTATCTCTCCTATGCGTCGTATAATGTCTCTAAATCCATCTGCACAAAAGAAGAGATATCATTCCGTAATTTGGCCGGTAGGAAATATTTTAATAGAAATTTTTCGGTCATTTGTTCCCATGTAGTGATTGACCCTTGTGGTAACGAGTTTAACCACTGTTTGGCTTTATTTCTTAATGAAAAGGGAAATAACCGAAGGCGTATGGCATCATCAGAAACGCCATTTATTTTAAAGGTATCAAAGAACTCTAAAAAATTAGCTATATGAGTGTTTGGGTCTTCCTCCTGTAAACCATCAAATTGAACAAATTGTTGAATCATTTGTATTGTTTAGGCTTTAATTCAAAATTATTAGCAGCTATAGTAGGCCTAACAATACTCGATTCTGCTCCTGTTAAATGCGGTTTAGCATAATCAAGCATAGCACGTGGAGCATTGTTTTCTCCCACGTCATGTGGTTGTGGATTATTCTCGTCCATCCCTTCAGTAGGATTGGATTTGCCTTCTCGATTTTCCTCAGTGTAATTTAGGGCTGGCCTGATTTCTCTGCGATTTCTTCGAGCGGTAGCTTCAATATCACTGTTGTATGCTAAATGTCCTCTCAGGTTCCTTCTAGTCATAGACTAGAGGTACCTGCTAGGAGAAGAAAGAAAGAGAATTTAACGAAAATCAAATTGTAACCTAAAATAAAAGTAAATTGCGAATAATAAAAAATAATGGCTAAAGTAATAAAAATAGAGCTTTCTTAATATTTTAGTTCCCTGGCAACGACGCCAAAAACTTGATCGCTGGAATCAGAGTTTTAAAATTTATAAAGAGAATGATCGAACCTGCAAACTAACTCTGACAATGATTAAAGGCAAGTGTACCTATCGAACAGTAGTATAGCTTAGGCAAGACCGGATTGTCGAACCCAAAGGAACTAAAAGTACTAATACTAACCTTCTTTTTATTATCTAGCCTAAAATAAGTGAAGTTGTTTAAATCTACTACTAAGCTAAAGACGCAAAGACAAAAAGAACGAATTGGGAAATAACTTGAAGGAAGACTTAGTTGATTTAAGATGATACCCACAGGAAGAATCCACCTAGACTTCACTTGTTATTTAACCCTAAACCTTACGATTTATTCACTTGACTTGATCCGTAGGATTCCCTAATTTATATTAAACCCCTTCTCGAGGCGAATAACGTCTAACCCTAGGTTAATTAATTGAAATCTCTTTCTAATTAATAACCCCCTAGAATAGGAGTAAATCGATATATGGATTCCCATATTAGATTTCACCCTAATCTGGCAAAATCTCGTCACCCTATCTCTAGGCGCGCGAACGACTCCGACTTTTATTATGCTAGATCTATTCTTAAGCAGGGACTTTTGCTCCTCCACCTAAGAACATCTGACTTGAATCAATATCCCGAAAACATTAACACAAGAGTTAAGCGCACATAATTAAGAACAAATCAAGTATTTATCTTATAGTTCAGAAAACAATAACAAGTTTCATCTAGGTTTCATCCCCTTCAGGTATCTGAAGGGTTTAGTTCATAACAAATAAAGAAAACATCTCAGAAGAAAAGATAAAACAAAACATAAGAAATTCCTAAAACTCCCTGAAGGAATTGAAGGAGAGATCCGTTGTCTTGAGTAGAATTCTAGCTTCTTGAGATGGATCAACTAGCTATCTTCGAGTGATTCCCACAACTCTGAACTTTTCGACTTGGTTCCTTGGCCTGGCTAACTGCCCCCTTTCAGGTAACACTTAGGGGGTTTATATAAGCTATTGGAATGTGTTTCTTCGCCCCAAAGTATCCAAATCTGAATGAAATTGCTCTTTGCCGCAACATGGACACGGCCATGTCACACGCCCGTGTGACTAGTCTTCAAGCCGTGTTCGGACTTCTTTAATGAGGCACGGCCGTATGAATCGAAGGTAAGGCTGTCTTCCAAATGATCAATGCGGCAAGACCATATGGGCTTAAATCCAGGCCATGTGGATTTCGTGATATGGCCCATTTACTCCATTTTGGGCCCGTTTTATGTTCTTTTCATCCTTGGGTGCTTTCCTGGGTATAAGACATGAAAAGGGATTAAGAGCACCTTTTTACATAAATCGAGGCTTAAATCATCTAAAAGCATACTAAATGTGGGATTAAAATATGTTATTTTTACGATTTATCAATAGGGCTGGTGCATTAGTCAATCCGAACAGATCACTAGAAACTCGTAATGTCTATAACACATTCGGAAAGCAGTCTTATGAGTATCCGCCTCCTTAACCTTTAGCTGATGGTACCTAGATCTCAAATCTATCTTCGAGAAAACCAAAGCTCCTCGCAGCTGATCGAACAAATCGTCAATCCTTGGTAGCGGGTTTTTGTTCTTAATAGTCAACTTGTTCAACTGACGATAGTCAATGCACATACACATCGACCCATCCTTTTTCTTGACTAACAATACCGGTGCTCCCCAAGGTGATACACTTTGTCAGATAAATCCACGATCCAATAGCTCTTGGATCTGAGCTATAAGTTCTACCAGCTCTTTCGGTGCCATCCTATAAGGGGCAATGGACACCGGAGCCGTCCCTGGCAATAGCTCAATGCCAAATTTGACCTCGCGATCTGGAGGCAATCCCGGAAGCTCTTCAGGAAAGACGTCCGAGAACTCCTTCATGGTTCTGACATCTCTAACAGATAATTCCTTGGCATTAGATGAGCTGACAAAAGCCAGAAATGCCTTGTACCCTTTTCACACTATCTTCTCGGCCTTAACGCCGAAATCACATAAGACAAATATTCCCTTCTTTCTCCTATCACTATTACTTCCTCATCCTCTAGAGTTCTTAAAACCATACGCTTAGCAGCGCAATCCAAATTTGCACAATGCTTAACTAGCCCGTCCATGCCTAAGATCAGATCAAACTCGCCGAATGGTAATTCCATCAAGTCTGCCGGGAAAACAATCCCTTGCACTTCTAACGGCACATTCCTAAATAGTTTGTTCACTACCACCGATTGTCCTAAAGGGCAAACCACAGACATCCCTCTAGCAGCAATCTCAGATTTAATGCTCAAAGTCCCAGATACAGTATAAGCAACATATGAATGTGTAGACCCAATATCTATCAAAGCTGTAAAGGGTGCATCAAATATAAGAAACGTACCAGCTATAACGTCTAGTGTGATGCCATCCTCTCGCCGTCGAGCTACATAGACTAACCCCGGCTGTCTTGCATCTGTATTACCAGCACCTCTGCCCGATGCTCCACGACCTCGACAAAAACCATTTCCTCCTCTGGCCGAACCACGACCTCTCGGCGACTGCTGACCACCTCTCCTTCACTGTGCAAAACCTTGACGTAACGTCCGCACCCTAGCCATCTCTTGTGGATAGTCCTTTATGAGATGATCCCTAGATCCACATTTGAAACATCCTCCAGTTCTTCTCCAACACGCCCCTGAATGTGTTTTCCCACACTGAGCACATTGTCGCAACTGACCAATAGCAACAGGCATCTCCACCTGAGCTGGCCCATCCAACCTAGGCCTCTTTTGAAAACCCCCAGGAGAACCTGACGACCCAAAACTTCTCTTATTCCTTCCCCTATCCTTATCTCAGTTCTGCCTCTCAGAACATTTCACTTCTTCGGTGATTTTTGCTTTCTCGACCAGAATGGAAAAATCTCTTTCTCGTTGCGGAGCTATCAGTACTCGCAGCTCGTCCTACAGACTATCCTCGAACCGTACACAACGCTCATAATCGGTTGCGATTATGCCCCGAGTGTACCGACTTAAGTGTAGGAACTCCGCCTCATATTCTGCCACAGATTTATTCCCTTGGACCAAGTTCAGAAATGCTTTCATCTGGGCGTCCACATAACTCGCCCCAACATATTTTCCTTGGAACGCTGTCTTAAAGAAGTCCCAAGTGATACGATCCACTGGAGTACCCTCCCTCATTGTGAGCCACCACTGGTATGCGTCATCTCGTAGGAGAGACACTGCTCCTTTCAGTTTTTCCTCCGCCATGCAGTCCAGATCATCCATAATCTGCTCAACTGCCTCCAACCAATATTCAGCTATGTTTGGGGCCACACCAGAAATGCCCCTAAATATCTCGGCCCCATTTGCCCGAAGTCGCTCAGGGATAGATTTCCGGACCACTATCCCGGCACTTGCTCCAGCAATTCGTTCCAAGACTCGCAGCATAGCTTGAGACAAAGCATTGTCCCCCAGCACTTGCTGGCACTTCGCCTTCCAGCACATGCCCTGATTCTGAGGATCCAGCCTCAACACCCCGGCCTCTACCACGGCCGCCTGTACCATGTCCACGTCCTCTGGTACTCATATTACTAAGTCGAGTTAATCTGATTAAGAATGTTTTAAGAATCAGTATATAATTCCACTATTTATTAACAAATGTTTTATGAAAACAGATATAAGAGTTGCTTTCGCGAGTTGAGTTCCTAATGTTTCAGTCTCTAATCTTAGCTCTTAAAGCTAGCAGTCACAGTATCCTATTATTAACTACAATCATATCATCATCCACAATCATAAAATAATAGGACTTACAGATTTGGTGCCGAAGGCTCGGGTGCCATACTTTCCGAAAAGACCTATGTTTTTAAACCATGTTTCAAACAAATTTTTGGAAAATGTTTTCGAGCCCACTCCACAGCCGAGTTTTGCAATCGGGCTCTGATACCACTAAATGTAACACCCTAAATCCGGCTTAGACGTTACGACCGGATCTGGCATGTCACATGGAATGGTTGTTTAAAAACTAGGCGTTCGTTAAAAATTCGAAACTTCAAATTTAGATATTTGTTTGAAAAGCGAAGCGATTATTTAGAAATGTTGTTTGTTGAAAATGTTGCATCTCTTTTGAAAATTCTGAGTTTTGTTGTTCATTGAAGTTGCTTAATGTCCATTTCCTTGAAAAAAGTTGTTATTATTTTGAAAACTGTTTCCGCTATTTAAGAAAACCCAGAGTTTTATCAATTTTAGTTTGTAATCGTTTATTAACATTTTTGGAAAAACCGTTATTAGTGTTTTAGAAAATCCCGAGTTTGAGAATTCAAAAATAATAAGTACTAACTGAATTAAAAGCTAAAAACCAAAATAAAATCCCAGAAGCCTTATTACAGAACATATTCCCAAAAATAAAATTTAATTTAGAGTAATGTAAAATGGTGTTTACTAACGAAACGATGTATGGCCACCACAGAGTCCACCTCGGCTCCAAATCCTCAAAGTTAGGGATTACCTACGAAATTAAGCAGAAGGGTAAGTTACGAGAACTCAGTGTGTAATCCCTTACACGAACATTAACTGGGCCCGAGCCCATTCAGATACAAACCGAGCCTTAGCCCTTACGAAAACAAACTGGCCTGAGCCCTATTAGCATGGTATAGCAGATAATGAATGCAATGCAACCCAACCCAACCTAATCATCCATCCACTACACACCACCCATTCCAGCCAAAACACATAGGTGGGGATTTCTACAATCAACCCTCATCCGCTACACACCTCGATGGCAGTCACGCTGCTCATAGCCGAAATTGTGGCAGTGCCACCGAAATAATGTGACAGGGTCACCGAAATATGTGGCAGAGCCACTGAAATAGTGTGGCAGAGTCACCAAAATATGTGGCAGAGCCACTGAATTACACTTCCCCTTTCATCAATATCATAAACCAATCCCATGCAACATATCATGTCATAATAAGTCGTGTATGCATTAAAGTACCCACATAGCAAATATACAGAATACACAAACATGCTCAGCCTACCTTTAAAGGTATGATAGTAAATTTACTCACCTAGGCTGTATCCAACTTCCCCAATTAGGGATATTTCACTAACTTACCCATTAAGGGTATTTTGGCTTTTAGCCAACACACAGAAAGTTTCATAGCAAAACAAATAAAAGTGTGAATACACACCTGTACGAATCACGGATCTCGTTACCCACCGAAGCACCTGAGACACTAATCGGCTAATAGTTAGTCTTACTCCACAACATTTCCATATTTGAAATTGATTAAACAATCCACCATACTCACCCCATCGATGGCAACTCCTTAGTATACTAGCACGCTTGACTACTCCCCTTGATTACGAAGTTGGGTTCCTAACCAAAGAACATAGTCATTACCATTGTTCCAAGTTCACAAAGGCAAGGTTATTCGGCCTTAAAAGAAAACTCAGCAAAGTAAGGGAACTTTCATCTCTAATCGGTCAAGGATACACTTACCAAGGTGCCACAAGAACGATAGATGCACAACCCGGATTTCGGCTTCTACACAAAAGAAAAGTGAACGAATACACAAGATGGAGAAAGTCTCAGATTCAGCCTTAACCATAAAAGCAATAAGGTAAGAGATTCGGCTTTAAGGAAAAGCTCAAAGAAGGAAAAGATGGAATACAAAGTTACCTTGTGATGACAACGGTGGTAAAAAGCCAAAATAGATTCGGCAGAAAATAGCCCTTCACGCCTTAGGCTACTCACGCAACACCGATTCGAAATGGACAGAAACAGAGGTTCAGTTAGTGAAGAAAAAAATAGAGGAGCAAAGAAGAAATGAAGAAGAAGTAGAAGAAGGGAGATTCGACTTTTGAAGAATTGGACAAAGAGATGAATAGAAGAAAACACCACAGAAGAAAAAGGGGTTTCGGCTATAATGTGCACAGAGAAAAAAATGAGAAAAAGGAGATTAACAACTAAAGGTTTCGGCAAAGAGAGTAGAAGCAATGCTTTTCCAAAGTGTTAATACTGAAAATGCAAAAAGGGACAAAACTCACATAGCCACTCTTGAAACAAACAGCACACTAATCTCCCACTACCGAAAATGCTACTCAGAGATCCCTTACTCTTCCTTATCCTTTGACCGAATTTTCCCTTTCACAAGTCTCCCACTTTCGACCAAACACCCCTTCTCACCTCAATCCCACGATTCCCTCCTTAACTTTCTCCCCACCTTACTCTCCACCCGCCATTTGAAATATTTGACCAAGTCTCCCCTCTCTCCTATAGAGTTTGATCTTTATTCAACCGCCTCCCTTGTCTGAGCACAAAAATAAAACCTCTAAGTGCTATCTGTGAGATTTGAACCTCACTTCCCTTGAATGCATGTTGACACCATTACCACCAAGCCATATACTCCACTTGTGTTATCAAAACACAAACAAATATGCTTAACTCCTGCTTCCACTAGCTCTCCCCCTTTAAGTGCCCAAAAAGCAAAATTTTACCAAAGCTCCAACACGACCCTAGACCTCCCTAGGACCTATAATCACGCCTACACAACAACATAACAAGCACAACACATGCACTTCCCCAAGTTTTATAGACCCTCTGATTTTAGGATGTTACAATTAAGGTGTCGAACCTCTTAGGCAAATATGTTCTAGTCGATAAAGTTTGCAAGGGTTGTCCCTTGATGATTTGAGGTCACTATTTTCTGGCTGATTTAGTGTTGTTTCTATTTGATGAGTTTGTGTTAAAATGGGTATGGATTGGATGACACTGCATGACGCTGTAGTGAATTATACACGAAAAATTATTGAATTGAAATGTGAAAATGGTGAAATTCTTTGGATTGATTCAGATGAGTCGGCTCAGAGATATGTAAGAAAAGGGTGTGAAGATTATCTAGCTTATATGTTGAATACAAAAGTCTCTAAATTGAAAATTGAATCAGTGTCGGTAGTTTGTGAATATCCAAATGTTTTTCCAGAAGAGTTGCCTGGGTTACCACCGGTCAGAGAGGTGGAGTTTGCAATTGATCTGGTACCGGGGGTTGCATTGATATCGATAGCTCCATATAGAATGGCTCCAACTGAGTTATAGGAATTGAAGTCTCAGTTACAAGAGTTGACAGATAAGGATTTTGCAAGATCGAGTTTTTCTCCCTGGGGTGCACCAGTATTGTTTGTAAAGAAGAAAGACAGATCTATGAGACTTTGTATCGATTATCGACAACTCATCAAAGCAAAGATAAAGTACAAGTATCCTTTGCCAAGAATTGATGACTTGTTTGATCAGTTGACAGGAGCAACAGTGTTCTCGAAGATTGATTTGAGGTCTGGCTACTACCAATTGAGAGTTAAAGAGTCAGATGTGCCAAAAACTGCGTTTAGAACAAGGTACGGGCATTATGAATTTCTTGTCATGCTGATCGTATGTCTGTCGAGTTTTAAAATTTATAAAGAGAATGATCAAACCTGGAAACTAACTCTGACAACGATTGAAGGCAAGTGTACCTATCGAACAGTTGTATAGCTTAGGCAAGACCTGATTATCGAACCCAAAGGAACTAAAAGTACTAATACTAACCTTCTTTTCATCATTTAGCCTAAAATAAGTGAAGTTGCTTTAATAAAATCTAAACTATTTACTAAGCCAAAGACACAAAGACAAAAAGGATGAATTGGGAAAATAACTTTAGGAAAAACTTAGTTGATTAAGACGATACCCTCAGAAAGAATCCACCTAGACTTTACTTGTTATTTAACCCTGAACCATATGATTTATTTACTTAGTTTGATCTATAAGACTCCCTAACGTATATTAAACCCTCTCTCGAGGCGAATAATGTCTAACCCTAGGTTAATTAACGGAAATCTCTTTCTCGAATAATAACCCCCTAGAATAGCAGTAAATCGATCTATGGACTCCTATATTAGGTTTCACCCTAATCCGGCAAAATCTCGTCACCATATCTCTAGGCGTACGATCAACTCCGCTTAATTATGCTAGATCTACTCTTAAGCAGGGTCTATTCCTCCTCCACCTAAGCACATCAAATTTGGATTAAGCTTGCATAATTAAGAACAAACTAAGTATTTATCATATAATTTAGAAAATAATAACAAGATTCATCTAGGTTTCGTCCCCTTCAGGTATCTGAAGGACTTAGTTCATAACAAATAATGAAAACATCTCAACAGAAAAGATAAAACAAAACATAAGAAATCCCTAAAACTCTCTGAAGGAATTGAAGGAGAAATCCACCGCCTTGAGTAGAATTTCAGCTTATTGGGATGGATCAACTGGCTATCTTCGAGTGATTCCCACAAATCTGACCTTCTCGGCTCGACTCCTTAGCCTAGCTAACCGCCCCCTTCAAGGATGAACTTAGGGGTATACATAGGCTCTTAGAATGTGTTTGTTTGCCCCAAAGTATCCAAATCCGAATGAAATTGTTCATTTCCATGGCAGGGACACGGCCATGTCACATGCCCGTGTGACTAGTCATTGGGTCATGTTCGGATTTCTTTAATGAGGCACGACCGTGTAAATTGGGGGTCAGGCCATGTTCTAGATGATCAACAAGGCACGGCTGTGTGAGCTTAAGTCTAGGCCCTATCAATTTCCACCTTGGCCCAATTTGCTCCGTTTTGGGCTCGTTTCTCGTTCTTTTTATCCTCGGGTGCTTTCCTGAGTATAATACATGAAAAGAAAGGATTAAAAGCACCTTTTTATATAAATCGAGGCTTAAATCATCCAAAAGCATACTAAAAGTGGGATTAAAATATGTTACTATTACGGTTTATCAAATACCCCTAGGCTTAAGCTTTTGCTTGTCCTCAAGCAAAATTCTCAACTTACAATTAAAATGAACTTTCCATGATTCATAATTCCTATTAACAATGTCTCATCATAATTCATAGATAATTTATACATGGATAATTCAATTCAAAAAGTCCTAAAGATTCAAACAAGATAAGTCATGCATTTGTATTTTGAAAATGTAGGTGTCTTCCCTTATATAAAAAATTACCTTTAATTCGAAATTGGCAAGAGTTGACATTCTCACTAAAGATTCACTCATCTAACTCAAAGTGTTTAAGGCTCAGGAAAAGAAGCACTCATAAGTCGAACCTGAAAAGTTAATCCCATAGGCTTGCCTGAAAATCAAATCTCCACCATAAAATGAGATGATAAACCGATCAAAAGGTCTTTGTTAGGGTTGTAACGGGGCTAGGGTTAAAGGTGTGGATAAAGGCTGAAATTAGAAGGATTAAAATCGAGATTGAATTGGCAGGTACCTACCTAAGAATACTGAAATAATATTTACATCAACTGAAAATAATAATCCTAACAATACGAGCTTTTCTTTCGGAAAATAAACGTTAACTATATAAGCTCACCACTAATACTGCATATACTTCAATTTTTTTAAGAAAAAACTAAATAATAACGAATGAATTCAAAATAGCATAATATAATTTGGTAACTAATCAAATCATATCTCGATTAAAGGGTAGTCAAAACAAAGGGTGATAACAAATACAAAGAGTTTTGGGTTATTAGTAGGTGAGTCAATAAAAAAGGGTGTTAGGATCAATGGGGTTCACTAGGGGTTAATTTATGGAGGTAGGCTATTTAGTGGAGTGAGTGGGTTAAAACCTAGGTGCCTTTATCACCTTTGTATATCAAGTCATAAATGTGGTCTCAACATGTATAAACGAGGCAAGTTCTAGAATAACAGTTCAAAGTTGACACACTCATAACTAAGAAGTGAGCATGAAAAAGAATATATGCTGTAAAAGGCTCGAAATCTCACAAAAATTATGGGTGTTTTGATATCAATCTCATAAATTTCAAATTTAAAAGCATTAGTCAAATTTAGGTTAACAACCTAACAAAATTTTTATTCTGAAAAATAGACTTATCATGCTTGATTTTCTAGTATCGTAAAATTCAATCATCAATGCACAATTATCAATGACTTAATCTAAAACATGTCAATAAAAATCATAAATTATCAGAAATTTCATCCTAATTAGTAATATGAAAAATTTACTTAAAAACAAGGCTAAATTCAGGGATTTGAGAATAATGCAAAAAGTTAGGCACTTTTATTCCCCCACACTTAAGATGTACATTGTCCTCAATGTACAAAGATAGATAATGACAATTAATATATAATCAAAAGAGAAGGGATAAAGTGACACTTCATGAATTTATGGATGATCTCCTTGGGGTGGCAGAGGTTGTGGTTACGGTTGACTTATGTAGTAGTGAATCATTCCTAGTGATTTGTTCGTTTCTATGGAGTGTTCATTTGATACTACGAAGTCACCGGTTAGAAATCTCGAGGGCGTATAAATATATGTTAGGAATACTCGATGGTTAGATGTTAATGCTAATCATAATGAAAGTTTGCAAGGTATATAAAAAATTTCAAACTAAGAGAAGAAAAATTAAAATAAATGCAAAATAAGGAAAATAGAAAAATTAAAAGTTTAAGGCTTAAAATAAGAAAAGAAAAACTAGATAAATAAAAGGACTCAGAGGTCCTCATCGGCGGTAGGCTCCTATGGTGGTGTCGGTGATGAGATGTGGAAGTGATGGCATATCTGTTGAAGGGTGGCCTCGATTCCGTCTAGACATTGAGCGTTGTCAGTGAAATACAGCTCAAATTGGTCGAGGCTTGCAGAGATATCCGAAAATGAAGCTGCTGCATGGGATGGTCGCTGGCTCGGAGCTGGTGCCTCCTATGATGGTGGTGGGACATCATCAGCAATATCCTCAGGCTCCCCCTCGTTTGTGGAGGTCACTAATCGGTATTGAGGAGGGTCGGTCCTTCGACGATGTTTAATCATCCTCATATGTAGCATCATCTGGATGCCCTGAGGTACCATATGGCTGATCAGTGTTAGGGAGGTGGTCTGAGCTTCGGTGTCGAGGAGGTCAAAATGCCGAGCCAATCGTGTGATGTATGGCCCCATCGATAAAATCCCCTTCCTGTGCAGCTCTGTCTGATGTTGAATTGCACAGGCGATGAAGTATGCCCGGTCAAAAACGTGCCTTCTGACATGCACGATAGGTAGTAGACATCGTGCTTGTTTACTACACTGGTGCTTTCACGTCGACCTGTGATGGTGTGAGCGAGAATGGCGTGAATATACCGTAGGGGTGGGCCAAGGGCTGTCGCCTTCGAGCGACTGGGGTCGTAGATGTTTGTGGTGGGGGCTAAGCTGCGCCAGCAGTTGAGGGGAGTGCAGTGGAGCTGGCGGTTTAACTCGGAGAGTAAGTTTTCTGCTATAAACTCCTGTGTGTAGAGTCCGAGTGCTGAGCCAAATTGTGGTACTCTTAGTCGACGTACCGTGCCCCCTAACCAGAATTGGACTGTGCCCGGGTCGTCATATTGAGCCATCACTATCTGTAAGGTGAAAGTGGTGTAGAACTCAAGTGTGAGTTCTAAATATGTGGGCTCGATGATAGAGAAAAACTGCTCCCACGGCTCGGTCGATATGAGGGCTCGAATATCGGCTGCTAGTCTGACCTGTTCTACGGCGTTCCAGTCAATGCATCTTCCGGTGCCGAGAGGTCTTTCTCGGAATGCCTTATATCGTTCTTCCTGAGCTTCTTGAGAGAATTGGAGGAGACGGTGTCTTATTTCTAAAGAGGCGCTTGCTGAAGACGAGCTGGGTCCTTTTCGCTTTTTCGAGCTCGGGGTTGTTGATCTCTTTCCTCGAGATGACGACATTGTACCTGAAAATATTGACGTAATGTTTGCATCCAATTAAGTATTTTCATCTAGACCCGATATATTTAAAGGCTAAACACAATTATTCAAATTTATGAGCAGCCAAGACTAACTAATGAATATCAAAAAAAAATGTTCAATGTAACAATGTATTTGCAAAATAGAATAATTAATACTAAAATTTGAAAAGAAACTAATTATCATGCAAAATACGTAATGGTTTATTCTAAAGAACCTAACTAATATTTGATACTAACAATAGAAGTCATTATAAGCAAAAGAAATAAAATTTATCAAAGAATTAGTTAAGAAAAATAAAGTAATGGAGGGTGTAACATCCGGGAATTAGGGGCTTTGCATTTATTATGTTTTTGTGTGTTTGGTGTGCTATATCTGTTAATTTGTTATGTTTGGGGGCCCGGGAAGGCTCGGGGGTTAAGCTGAAGCCCTGGTGGAAATTTCAATTTTGGGCACTTTAGGGGAGAGATGGCTGGGACAAGCTTTAAGGATTATTGCTGGTGTTTATTGACACAAGGAAAGGAGTGGTAAAGTGGCAAGGAGATGCCACTTAGGATGCAGGTAAGTAACGCCACAGGGGAGTAGTGAGGGAGCAAGTTCGAGTCGCATAGCTTGCTTTTTGGGAAATTTTTTTTAGTGTCAGGATGAAATGTGGTGGATTTCGGCATGGACACTTCAAGGAGGAGTGTTGAAGGGGTCAAATATTTTAAATGGGTGGCCATGAGAGAAAGGTGGAGTTTGAATCATTCAAACCAATTCAAATGATGGGAGGAGGGGAATGTAGGAGGAAATCAAGGAGATTGAGGTGGGGGAAAGTGTTGGTCGAATTTTGAGAAGTGTTGGGGGAGGAAATTCGGTCAAAGGGAAGTCCCTTGGATGGGGAAGGCATTCGGTTTTGGTGGAGATTTAGGTGCTGAAATTTTGAGATATGGTTAGCAAATTTTTGGTGGTGAATTTTCTCTTTTTTGGCATTTGGTGTTCCTTTTCTTTTCAACCTTTTTTCACTGCTTTCTAAAAACTCCTAAGACTATTTTGGTTCATTCTTTTATTTGGTAAAGCCGAAACCTTTTGGGCACTCTTTTCCCTTCTATTCTTTTCTCCTTTCCTCTCATTTACTTCATATCTCAAGCTTTCATCCCTTTTGCTGAATTCTCATAGCTCCTATCTCCCTTTTCGATTCATCTCACACTTGTGCCTTGTGTGCCGAATCCTTTTCTACTCCCTAACCCTTCCCTTTTCTTTATTGCATAGTCACTACTCATCTCTGTGGCCGTTCATTTGGAAGAGGCCCGAACCATTTCTCCTCTCTGCGTTAGTGGTTATTATTTGAAAATTGTTCTCCTTCATAACCGAATCTTGTAGGCACCCTTTCTGTCGACTTTGCTGATAGCCTAACATAGACCTTCTATTCGATACACTCTAGTTTTAGTAAGGGATCTTCTTCACTTTCCTTCTCGTTTTTTCTTCTTTCTCTTTTTGGTTTGGCTAATTGAAGGTTCTGACTCGTATCTGTGGGCGTTGGTCAGTGGTAGAGGGACGTAGCTCCATCATCTCGTCCTTGTGTGGTCTGCTTTGGAGAGGATCTTGGTAAGTGTTGTTTGCCGAATAGGTCATAAGGGATTCTTATCAGCTTGTTTGGCCGAAAGGCCATTCCTTTCAATCCTTGTGGAGAATCGATTCTAACATGGTGATTGTGTAGGGACTCAGCCGATTTCTTAATACAAGCTTGTTAGCTTCCGGGTTCTATCGATCTAGGTAAAAAACTTCTTCGTTTTAAGCATCTATTCTCACTTTCATCTTCTTCAATGTCTTAACCTAGTCTTCTAACCAAGATCTTTTCATGGATTCGAATGCCAGCCAAGTAAGTGAGGGGTTGGACTCGTAGTCCCTGCCCCTAAGTTCAAACGGCGCGCAGTGTCAACCGTTCGGGATTTTCCACCGGGTTGTAGGCCAGCTTCGGATCGGGATAGGCAGATCGTTGTTATTCCTGCTAGGGAGGATGTCAGCGAGATTGAGAGTTTGGTTCTTTGCGTTTACAGGTGTATAATTCTCACACCTTTGCCCATTGTTTTGTTAATTTGTGTATGCAATATTAAATGCCGAAACTTCGGTATTGGCTGTTGGGTTACCCATGGAGGGTAAAGACGAGACATCAGGTTAGTGATTTCTGATTATGCTATATAAGTGATTATGTTGACATGATGTAATGTATACTCTGAACATCTTATATATGTCGATATCTGCTGCATCCATACATCATGAATTTATGTTGCATGGGAATGGGCATATGCTATTAATTGGAAGTGGAAGCATATCTGGTGACTATGTCACAATATCTGGTGGCTCTGCCACACTCTGTTCTGGTGGCCATGCCACATAATCTGGTGACTCTGTCACAACTCTGACGATGAGCAGCTAACTGCAGCATGACTGCCATCGATGGTGTGTAGCGGTGAGGGTCGATTGTAAAAATCCCCACTGGTGTGATTGGCAGGAACGGGTGGTGTGTAGCGGTTGGATATTTAGGCTGGGTTGGGTTTTGCATCATTTTGCATATGTTATCTGCTATACTGTGCTATAGGGCTACGGCATAATCCGGTTCCGAGTGGGCTTTGCCCAATGTGATTATGTAAGGGGGCTAAGGCACAAATGGTATTTTAAATCGGTTGGGGCCCACTGATGGTGTTTGGAAATTGCACACTGAGTCATTTGACTCACCCTTTCTGCTTAACATTTTTGTAGGTGATACATAGTGCAGTGGATTTGGGCCGGAAGGGACTACGAGGTGGCCATGCACGGTTTTATTTAATAGAACTTCATTTTTCTTTAATTTTTGGGATTCTGTTATGTAATAAGGCCATTTTAATTTGGTTTAATTTTGATTTAAACATTGAACATTTTAAATTCAAACAATTGATAAGACGTTTTTACAACATGCAATTGAAAGTTTTTCACACAACTTAATTAACGAATTTGCAAACGGATTTTGACGACGAACTTCTAGCTTACTCTAATGTAACAGCATGTATTTTCAAACATCAAATAAACACAAGGATTGGGCTCATTAAAATTTTTCCTTAAATGATTATTGAGTTTTCAAACGAACTATTAAACTTGGAGTTTTTCCAAAAGGGACTTAAAAATTTTTCTGAGGCTCAGAAGTTTTACAATTTCTTTCCAAGTGACATACCAGATCCGATGTGATGTTTGGGTCGGGTTTGGGGTGTTACAATTTGGTATCAGAGCCATGTTTTAAAAACTCGGCCATGGGTTTTGGGTTCAAAATGTTTTCCAAATTTGGGTTAAAGATGGTTTAGAAAGAAAATACATATATATGTACATGATTTCTGGAAGCATGGCACCCGAGTCTCCAACACCAAGTCCATGCGGTAAGTTTTTCTGACTGCATTGGGTGAAATGCATGAATTAGATATATCGTGCCATGAAATGTAGAATTAAGAAACTTTACTTTAAAAATGGACACCTTTAGGTATATGTTTGTTTTGCGGAAACTACTTAAAACTCTATTCTTATAAAACTATTCATTAATCAATAGTGGAAAGAAATGCTAATTCGTAAAATTTGTAAACCAAATTAAGACGAAACAGTAGACATGAGTGCTAGAGGACGTGGACGTGTTGCACGCGGCTGTGGTAGAGGCCGGGATGCTGAGGTTGAGTTTTCGGAAGCAAGGCATGAGCCTGAAGGTGAAGCGCCAGCATCACCTGTGGCAGAAGCAGGATCTCAAGATAGAACCGGTGGGGATGATGCCCTATCTCAAGCAATGATGCGTGTGTTGGAGCGAGTTGCTGGGGCAAGCACTAGGACTGTACGTCGGAGGTCTATTCCTAAGCGACTGCGAGCAAACGGAGCTGAAATGTTTAGGGGTATTTCTGGTGTGGCCCCAAATGTAGCTGAATATTGGTTGGAGGTAGTTGAACGGATTATGGACGATCTGGACTGCAGAGTTGAGTAGAAATTAAAAAGGGCGGTGTCTCTTCTCGGAGATGAGGCATATCAGTGGTGGCTTACGGTGAGAGAGGGTACTCCTGCTGACCGCATTGATTGGAATTTCTTCAAGACAGCATTTCAAGGGAAGTATGTAGGGGCAAGTTATGTGGATGCCCAGTGGAAAGCATTCTTAAATCTGGTTCAAGGGGTAAATCTGTGGCTGAGTACGAGGCGGAATTTCTACGATTGAGCCGCTATGCCCGAAGGATAGTGGCGACTAACTATTAACAATGCGTACGGTTCGAGGATGGGTTACGAGACGAGCTACGGGTGCTGATAGCTCCATAGCGGAAGAGAGATTTTGCCACTCTGGTTGATAAAGCTAAAATAGCTGAAGAGGTTAAGCGGACTGAGACTCAAAACAAAGAGAAGGATAAGGGTAAAAATAAGAGGAGTTTCGGGTCGTCGGGATCGTCTGGAGGTTTTCAAAAGAGGCCTAGGTTTGATGGGCCAACTCGAGTTGTGAGGCCTGCGGCGATGGGCCAGTTTCGATCATGTGCTCTGTGTGGGAAAATGCATTCTGGTGAATGTAGGAGGAGAACCGGTGGATGTTTTAGGTGCGGATCGATGGATCATATGGTTAAAGATTGTCCACAAGTAGATCAGGTGCGGCCAGTTGAACAGGGTTTTGATCAGTTCAGGAGGGTGGTCAACAACCACCGAGAGGTCGTCGCCCGGCTAGAGGAGGAAATGGTTTCAGTCGGGGGCGTGGAGTACTAGCAGAGGTGCTGGAAATACAGAGACGAGATAGCCCAGGTTAGTTTATGCAGCTAGATGCCGAGAGGAGGGTGATACACCGGATGTCATAACGGGTACATTCCTCATTTTCAGTTTGCCCTTTACTGCATTGATTGATATTGGGTCGACACATTCCTATGTTGCTAATGTGGTATCTAGAAATTTAAACATGAACTCTAAGACTGCTTCCAGGGAGATAACTGTACTTAGCCCTTTAGGACAATCTGTAGTGGTAAATAAACTCTTTAGGAGTGTGCCTCTAGAAGTACAAGGGTTGGTTTTTCCGGCTGATTTGATGGAACTGCCGTTCGGGGAGTTCGATTTAATCTTAGGTATGGATTGGTTGGTAAAATATCGAGCAAACTTAGATTGTGCTGCTAAGCGCATGGTGTTAAGGACTCCTGAGGATAATGAAGTTTTAGTGATAGGCGAAAGGAGAAACTACTTGTCCAATGTAGTGTCTGCTTTAAAGGCGGAAAGAATGGTGAGAAAAGGACGTGAGGCTTTCTTAACCTTTGTTCGTACTCTGAAGGCCAAGGAGTTGACTGTGAAGGATGTCAGGACAGTGAAGGAGTTTTCCGATGTTTTCCCAGAGGAGCTTCCAGGGTTACCTCCGGATCGCGAGGTGGAATTCGGTATTGATCTTCTTCCAGGAACTGGGCCAGTGTCTATTGCCCCATATAGAATGGCGTCGAAGGAGCTGGTAGAACTTAAAGCTCAGATTCAGGAATTGTTAGATCGTGGTTTTATTCGACCAAGTGTATCTCCATGGGGAGCGCCGGTATTGTTCGTAAAGAAAAAGGACGGGACGATGCATATGTGCATTGACTACCGCCAGTTGAATAAGTTGACAATTAAGAACAAATACCCGCTGCCGAGGATTGACGATTTGTTTGATCAACTTAAGGGGGCTTCAGTCTTCTCGAAGATAGATTTGAGGTCAGGATATCATCAGCTTAAGGTCAAGGAAGCGGATATTCATAAGACGGCTTTTTGAACTCGCTATGGTCACTATGAGTTTTTAGTGATGTTGTTTAGGTTGACAAATGCACCAGCTGCATTTATGGACATGATGGACCGAGTGTTCCAACCCTATCTGGACCAGTTTGTTATGGTGTTCATAGACGACATTCTGGTATATTCCAAGACAGAAGAAGAGCATGATTCGCATCTTCGGGTGGTTCTGCAGATTTTGAGGGAGAAGCAGCTGTATGCCAAATTCAGTAAGTGTGAATTTTGGTTGAAAGAAGTTACCTTTTTGGGTCATGTTGTATCTGCAGTGGGGATTAGGGTTGATCCCCGGAAAATTGAAGCTGTGTTGGACTGGAAACCGCCTAAGTCTGTGGCAAAGATTCGAAGTTTCTTGGGATTAGTCGGGTACTATAGAAGGTTTGTTGAAGGGTTCTCCTTGATTGCGGCACCCTTAACTAAGTTGTTGCGGAAAGGGTTATCATTTGTTTGGACTGCTAAGCAACAGGAAAGCTTTGAGAAGCTGAAAAGGATCTTGACGAAAGCTCCAGTTTTGATTCAGCCTGAGGCTGGGAAAGAGTTTGTTGTCTATTGTGATGCTTCACACACGGGGTTGGGGTGTGTGTTAATGCAAGAAGGGAAGGTAGTTGCGTATGCATCTCGGCAGTTAAGACCACATGAGATGAACTATCCCACGCATGATCTGGAGTTGGCTGCGGTAGTGTTCGCTCTAAAGATCTGGAGGCATTACCTATACAGGGAGAAGTCCATTATCTACACCGACCACAAAGTTTAAAATATCTCCTTACTCAGAAGGAGATACATTTAAGGCAATGGAGGTGGATTGAACTGTTAAAGGATTACAACTGCTCGATCGAGTATCATCCGGGAAAAGCTAACGTGGTGGCAGATGTGTTAAGTCGGAAAGTGATATCGGATTTGAGGGCAATGTTTGCTCATCTCAGTCTGTATGATGATGGAAGTTTGTTAGCTGAACTCCAAGTGAAGCCGACGTGGGTAAGTTAGATTAAAGAGAAGCAGTTATCGGATGATGTCTTGTGTGCTCGCCTTCTGCAAGTATAGAATGGTGGGGTAGAGGATTATAGTCTGAACAGTGATGGGGTATTGTGTTTTCATGAGAGGGTTTGTATGCCAAAGGATGTTGAGTTGAGACAGATGATTCTTCAGGAGGCGCATAGTAGCCCTGGTGCTATGCATCCTAGTGGAAATAAGATGTATCGGGATCTGCGTGAATAGTTTTGGTGGCCTAGTTTGAAGCGGGAAATTATTGAGTTTGTGGGTAAATGCTTGACGTGTCAGCAGGTGAAAGCGGAACATCAGTTGCCTTCGGGGTTATTACAGCCAGTTAAGATTCCACAGTGGAAATGGGAGAGGATCACGATGGACTTTGTTAGTGGGCTACCTCTTACGCCTACTAAGAAAGATTTGGTATGGTTGATTGTTGATCAGTTGACGAAGTCCGCCCATTTCATACATGTTCGTGTTGACTATTCTCTGCAGAAGCTGGCTAAACTGTATATGGCAGAGATTGTGAGGTTGCATGGGGTACCAGTGTCGATCATATCGGATACAGACCCTAGGTTTACATCGCGTTTTTGGAAGGCGCTGCATCAAGCATTGGGTACAAGACTAGACTTCAGCACAACATTTCATCCACAGTATGATGGTCAGTCTGAGAGGGTAATTCAGATCTTGGAAGATATGTTGAGAGGCTGAGTCATTGACTTCAGGGGAGTTGGGAAGAGTTTCCACCGTTGGCAGAATTCACATACAACAACAGCTACCAGTCTAGTATTCAGATGGCGCCCTATGAAGCGTTGTGTGGACGGAGGTGTCGTACTCCTACTTGCTGGACAGAGTTGGGTGAGCGTCGGGTGTTGGGTTTGGAATTGGTTTCGAAGACAGAGGAGAAAGTTAAGTTGATTCAAACTCGGTTGAAGGAGGCTTCCTACAGGCAGAAATCCTATGCTAATCTGAAACATAAGGATATAGAATTTGCAGTGGGGGATCAGGTGCTTCAGAAAGTTTCGCCTTGGAAGAAAGTTTTAAGGTTTGGACGGAGAGGCAAGCTAAGTCTGAGGTTCATCGGGCCTTATCGGGTATTGAAACGTGTGTGACAGGTGGCGTATCAGCTTGAACTACCTTCAGAATTGAGACAAATACATGATGTGTTTCATGTCTCGATGTTGAGGCGCTACCGTTTTGATCCTTCTCACATAGTGCCGGTGGAGAAAATTGAGATAAGACCAGACCTGTCCTTCGAAGAGGAGCCAGTGTAGATCTTGGATCGAGATGTTAAAGTGCTAAGAAGGAAATCAGTCCTTTTGGTCAAAGTTTTGTGGCAGAACTACGGTTCAGAGGAGGCCACATGGGAGCCAGAGGATGTTATGCGTCAGCAATACCCTCATCTCTTTTGATCAGATAAATTTCGAGGCCGAAATTTCTATAATGGGGTAGAACTGTAACATCCGGGAATTAGGGGCTTTGCATTTATTATGTTTTTGTGTTTTTGGTGTGCTCTATCTGTTAATTTGTTATGTTTGGGGGCCCGGGAAGGCTCGGGGTTAAGCTGAAGCCCTGGTGGAAATTTCAATTTTGGGCACTTTAGGGGAGAGCTGGCTCGGACAAGCTTTAAGGATTATTGCTGGTATTTGTTGACACAAGGAAAGGAGTGGTAAAGTGGCAAGGAGACGCCACTTAGGATGCAGGTAAGTGACGCCACAGGGGAGCAGTGAGGGATCAGGTTCGAGTCGCATAGCTTGCTTTTTGAGAAATTCTTTTTGGTGTCAGGATGGGAGGTGATGGATTTCGGCATGGACACTTCAAGGAGGAGTGTTGAAGGGGTCAAATATTTTAAATTGGTAGCCATGAGAGAAAGGTGGAGTTTGAATCATTCAAACCGGTTCAAATGATTGGAGGAGAAGGAATGTAGGAGGAAATCAAGGAGATTGAGGTGGGGGAGAGTGTTGGCCGAATTTTGGGAAGTGTTGGGGGAGGAAATTTGGTCAAAGGGGAGTCCCTTGGATGGAGAAGGCATTCGGTTTTGGTGAAGGTTTAGGTGTCGAAATTTTGAGGTGCGGTTAGTAAATTTTAGGTGGTGAGTTTTCTCTTTTTCGGCATTTCGTGTTCCTCTTCTTTTCAACCTTTTTTCTCTGTTCGCCGAAAACTCCTAAGACTATTTTGGTTCATTCTTTTATTTGGTAAAGCCGAAACCTTTTGGGCACTCTTTTCCCTTCTATTCTTTTCTTCTTTCCGCTTATTTACTTCATATCTCAAGCTTTCATCCCTTTTGCCGAATTCTCATAACTCCCATCTCCCTTTTCGATTCATCTCACACTTGTGCCTTGTGTGCCGAATCCTTTTCTACTCCCTAACCCTTACCTTTTCTTTACTGCATAGTCACTACTCATCTCTGTGACCGTTCGTTTGTAACAGAGCTGAACCATTTCTCCTCTCTGCGCTAGTGGTTATTATTTGAAAGTTGTTCTCCTTCATAATCGAATCTTGTAGGCACCCTTTCTGTCGACTTTGCTGATAGCCTAACATAGATCTTCTATTCGATACACTCTAGTTTCAGTAAGGGATCTTCTTCACTTTTCTTCTCGTTTTCTCTTCTTTCTCTTTTTGGTTTGGCTAATCGAAGGTTCTGACTCGTATCTGTGGGCGTTGGTCAGTGGTAGATGGACGTAGCTCCATCATCTCTTCCTTGTGTGGTCTGCTTTGGAGAGGATCTTGGTAAGTGTTGTTGGCCGAGTAGGTCATAAGGGATTCTTATCAGCGTGTTTGGCCGAAAGGCCATTCTTTTCAATCCTTGTGGAGAACTGATTCTAACATGGTGATTGTGTAGGGACTCAGCTGATTTCTTAATACAACCTTGTTAGCTTCTGGGTTCTATCGATCTAGGTAAGAAACTTCTTCATTTTAAGCATCTATTCTCACTTTCATCTTTATTAATGTCTTAACCCAGTCTTCTGACCAAGATCTTTTCATGGATTCGAATGCCAGCCAAGTAAGGGAGGGGGTTTGACTCGTAGTCCCTGCCCCTAAGTTCAAACGGCGCGCAGTGTCAGCAGTTCAGGATTTTCCACCGGGTTATGGGCCGGCTTTCGATCGGGATAGGCAGATCGCTGTTATTCCTGCTAGTGAGGGTGTAGCGAGATTGAGAGTTTGGTTTTTTACATTTGCAGGTGTGTAATTCTCACACCTTTGCCTATTGTTTTGTTAATTTGTGTATGCAATATTAAATGCCGAAACTTCGGTATTGGCTGTTGGGTTACCCATGGAGGGTAAAGACGAGACATCAGGTTAGTGATTTCTGATTAGGCTATATAAGCGATTATGTTGACATGATGTAATGTATACTCTGAACATCTTATATATGTCGATATCTGCTGCATTCATACATCATGAATTTATGTTGCATGGGAATGGGCATATGGTATTAATTGGAAGTGGAAGCGTATCTGGTGACTACGTCACAATATCTGGTAGCTCTACCACACTCTGTTCTGGTGGCCATGCCACATAATCTGGTGACTCTGTCACAACTTTGACGATGAGCAGCTAACTGCAGCATGACTGCCATTGATGGTGTGTAGCAGTGAGGGTCGATTGTAGAAATCCCCACTGGTGTGATTGTCAGGAACGGGAGGTGTGTAGCGGTTGGATATTTAGGCTGGGTTGGGTTTTGCATCATTTTGCATATGTTATCTGCTATACTGTGCTATAGGGCTACGGCCCAATCCGATTCCGAGTGGGCTTCGTCCAATGTGATTATGCAAGGGGGCTAAGGCCCAAATGGTATTTTAAATGGGCTGGGGCCCTGTGATGGTGTTTAGAAATTGCACACTAAGTCATTTGACTCACCCTTTCTGCTTAACATTTTTGCAGGTGATACATAATGCAGTGGATTTGGGCCGGAAGGGGACTACGAGGTGGCCGTGCACGGTTTTATTTAGTAGAACTTCATTGTTCTTTAATTTTTGGATTCTATTATGTAATAAGGCCACTTTAATTTGGTTTAATTTCGATTTAAAATTTGAATGTTTTAAATACAAACAATTGATAAGACGTTTTTACAACATGCGATTGAAAGTTTTTCACACAACTTAATTAAATAATTTGCAAACGGATTTTGACGACGAACTTCTAGCTTACTCTAATGTAACAACATGTATTTTCAAACGTCACCTAAACACAAGGATTGGGCTAATTAAAATTTTTCCTTAAATGATTATTGAGTTTTCAAACGAACTATTAAACTTGGAATTTTTCCAAAAGGGACTTAAAAATTTTTCTGAGGCTCGGAAGTTTTACAAATTCTTCCCAAGTGACATACCAGATCCAGTCGTGATGTTGGTGATGTTGTTGGTGATGTTTGGGGTGTAACAGAGGGAACTAGGGGTGATGTTGGTGGTTATCGGCAGAGCACGGGCTGAGCACGGTGGTGCTGCATTTTTCTGCGGGTGCACGGTGGTGGCATGGGCGTGGGCGGCTGTGGCGTGGGCTTGGGGTGCGATTTTATAAGGTTTTTGGAGAAAAACGGAGGTTGAGAGGTGTTTTAAGAGGGTTGGGGTCGTGGGTGTGGCTGGAAATGGGGGAAAAGGATGCTGTAGAATTTTTTTTTTAGGGTTGATTTTGGGGAAGGCGACGGTTAAAGTTGCTTAAATAGGGAAGCGAGCAAGGGCAGGGGCCATGCTCGTGCTTGATTTTTATGCACCCGTGTTTTTCGGGATTTTAAATTTTAGGCGCGTTCAGATGCTTGGCCACGGCCGTGGGTATTTTTGGCACGCCCGTGTTCTTATTCATACGGTCATGTAGAACGGGCGTGTTCTGCCCTTGTTCGATAAGTCAGAATGTTGGCACGGTTAGAAGGCACGGGCGTGTTCCGCACGTGTTTAGCAAGTCAATATGTTGGCACGGTCATAAGGCATGGCCGTGTTTAGTTCGTGCTTAACAAGTCAGTAACCTCGCACGGGTGATCGGCACGGGCATGGAATATTATCGCCGCCCGTGCTGGGAAAAGTAATTTTTCTCTGTTGTGCACATCTACTGGCATGCCCATGGTTCGTCCCCTGTCTTCCGCACAGCCACGGGCACGCTCGTGTGTAGGGCCGTGTGGTCTAAAACCTGCACTTTGTTAGCTTAATTAGACGCTTAAAAATAAAATGTTAGTGAATTAGTGCTCGAGTTGCCTCCCGAGAAGCGCTCGTTTATAGTCTTAAGCTAGACTTACCCTGTTTCATTTCTGAAAGAAGGCTCACGAAGCTAAAACTCCTCTCTCATACCCCTAAACTCTTCACCATTATAAATTTTGAGTCGGTGACCATTTACCTTGAATGTGCCCTCAGTGGGGTGAGTTACCTCGATTGTGCCATATGGAAAAATTGTTTTGATCATGAATGGGCCTGACCACCTTGATTTCAGTTTCCCTGGAAATAATTTAAGCCTTGAGTTGTACAAGTCCCCTACTTTGAATTGTTTCGACTTCTTTAAACGAGCATCGTGGCGTCGCTTTGTTGCCTCCTTGTACAGTTTCGAGTTTTCGTAGGCCTCAACTCTCTATTGGTCTAACTCGTTCATCTGTATCATTCTTTTCTTTCCTGCAGTTTTAAGATCGAAATTCAAAAACTTTTTGGCCCAAAAAGCTTTGTGTTCTAATTCGAATGGTAGATGACAGCTTTTCCCGTATACAAGTTTGTATGGGGATGTCCCTAGAGGTGTTTTAAATGTTGTTCTATAAGCCCATAAGGCATCATCTACTTTTAATGCCCAATCTTTTCTATTCGATTCAACCGTTTTTTCTAGGATGCGCTTAAGTTCTCGGTTTGCTATTCAACTTGTCCACTAGTTTGAGGGTGATATGGGGTAGCTATCCTGTGGTGTACTCCATGTTTCTTTAGAACTTTTTCAAATTGAGTATTATAGAAATGAGTTCCCCTATCACTAATGATAGCTCTAGGTGTGAGAAAACAATTTCTTGAGAAACTTAACTACTACCCTAGCATCATTGGTAGGCAAAGCTTCCGCTTCTACCCATTTTGACATGTAATCAACTGCCACTAGGATGTATTTATTTCCAAATGAACTAGGAAATGGTCCCATGAAATCAATACCCTATACATCAAATATCTCACATGATAACATATATGTTTGAGGCATTTCATCACGTTTAGAAATATTACCTATTCTTTGGCATTTATCACACGAAGTAACATACCTGTTGGCATCTTTAAATAGAGTGGGCCAATAAAAACCTGATTCGAGTATTTTGTGTGTTGTCTTAATGCCACTATAGTGTCCTCCTGAGGGTCCTGAATGGTAATGTTCCAGGATTTTCCTTGCTTCTGCCTTTGAAACGCATCTCCGAATTACCTGATCTGCACATATGCAGAAAAGAAAGGGATCTTCCCAAAAATAGTTTTTTGCATCAGCAAAGAATCGCTTCTTTTGGTGATGTGTTAGTCTTTTTGGCAAGATGTTAGTGGCTAGATAATTTGCGATGTTTGCAAACCATGGTACCTCAGAATGTGTTATAGAAAAGAGTTGTTCTTCGGGAAACGAATCGTTTATCTCATTTTCATCGAGTTCTCTGATGTGTGGATTCTCAAGTCTGGAGAGGTGATCTTCCGCAAGATTCTTAGCTCCCTTCTTATCTTGTATTTCCAAGTCAAATTCCTGTAAGAGTAAAATCCATCGTATGAGTCGAGGTTTTGCATAGGTTTGTTTAAAAGATAACGAATAGTTGAATGGTCAGTGTAAACGACAACTTTAGATAATATTAGATACTGCCTAAATTTGTCAAAAGCAAAAACTACAACTAGCAATTCTTTCTCTGTGGTGGTGTAGTTTTCTTGTGCGGGTGTTAATGTTCTACTAGAGTAGTAAATTGGCTGAAAATGCTTGTCTCTTCGTTGTCCCAAAACTGCACCTACTGCAAAATCAGTTGCATCACACATTAGTTCAAAGGGTAAATTCCAATCAGGTGCGATTATAATCGGAGCATTTATTAATTTATCCTTAAGGATATTAAATGCATCTAAAGATTCCTGATTGAAATTGAAAGGAACATATTTTTCTAGTAATTTTGTTAAAGGCTTAGCTATTTTAGAAAAATCTTTAATAAATCTTCTATAGAACCCTAGATGTCCTAAAAAGCTTCTAATAGCCTTAACTGAACTAGGGGGAGGTAATTTTTCTATGGTTTCAACCTTTGCTTTATCTACCTCAATCCCTTTACAAGAAATCTTATGTCCTAAAACAATCCCTTCTCTAACCATAAAGTGACATTTTTCCCAATTCAAAACAAGGTTTGTTTCCTCACATCTCATTAGAACTCGTTTTAAATTTTTAAGGCAAAGATGGAAAGAATTACCGAACACCGAGAAATCATCCATAAATACCTCCATAATGTCTTCCACAAGTTCGTCGAAGATTGCCAGCATGCAACGCTGAAAAGTAGCAGGAGCATTTCATAATCCAAAAGGCATTCTACGATAAGCAAACGTACCGTATGGGCATGTAAATGTTGTCTTCTCTTGATCTTTAGGGGCTACGGGGATTTGGAAGTAGCCGGAGAGTCCGTCCAAGAAGTAGTAATACATATGCCCGGATAGTCTTTCTAACATTTCATCTATTGTAACATCTGGGATTTAGGGGTTATGCGTTTATTGCATAATTCAAGTGAGAGTGGGCTTAGTGTATGTTTGGAGGTGTTTTAGGGGTTTTGAGAATTCTAGGATGAAGGAGAGTGCTTTGGAAAATATGGGGTTTAAGTTTAAAAAGGGGAAGCTGGGCAGAGGAGGCCTTAAGGAAATTTGTAGGAGTTCTTGGACATAAGGTTGGGCTTGGTAAAGTGGCTTGGAGGCGCCACTTAGGGCCTTGGTAAGTGACGCCATAAGCTGTGAGGAAGGGCTCAGGTTCGAGCAAGTTGGGCGGCAATTGGACTTTCAATGGATGAGGATGAGGCTTGGTTTTATTTTAAATTTCGACTAAGAAGAGAAGGATAATGGCT
This sequence comes from Gossypium australe, assembly GCA_005393395.2. Taxonomy (NCBI): domain Eukaryota; kingdom Viridiplantae; phylum Streptophyta; class Magnoliopsida; order Malvales; family Malvaceae; genus Gossypium; species Gossypium australe. The sequence goes on from CM016619.1 coordinate 124,337,395, forward strand.
GACTCATTCAAACTTTTTGAATGAGTGTTGAAGAGAGAAAATAGGAGCAGAAAAAGGGATATGATAAGAGAGGAAGCTGGTGGCCGAATATAGGACTCTAGGGGCTTGCATTTTTGGCTTTGAAGTGTGGCAAGGGAGTGAGTGCCGAATTTTCTTTTATGAGCATCCATTCTCTTCTTCTTTCCCTTTAGTCTTCTGGCTGAATTCTCCTAAGTTTTTCCTAAGTCATCTTTTTCTTTCTTTCTCTTCAATCTTAACCCCTTCCTCTTGTGGCCGAATATTTTTCCACCCTTGGAAAGGCTTAGCCGAAACCTCTCCACCATTATTCACCATTGCCGACTTCATTTGATGAGCCATAGTCAAATCTTTATTTGAATCTCCTTATCACTTCTTTTCTTCTCTTGTTCTCTTCAAGCCGAAGCTAAGGGCCTAACTCCATTTCTCTTCTTTGGCCGAATCTAGGAAGGTGATTTCGGGAGGTTGATCATTAGTGGTAAGTGACGTGTAGTGGTAAGTGTTTCTTTCTTTAGCAATCGATTGTGGATTCTTTTCTTTTGGTGAGCCGAATCGAGTGATTAGGCCTAGGTCTAAGGTTGGCCGAATGTTCTTTAAGGCCATAGTAATGTGTTCTTTTGTGTGTAGCCGAAGGAAGGGAACACTAAGGATTCTTTCGGGATTTGAAGTGATCAAGGTAAGCCAATGTGGTATTCGGCCAAGGGCCATTTTCCTAGATTTATGCCTAAAGCCGTTTCTAACAGTGGTTAGGCAGGGATTTTGTCAACTCCATAGGTAAGTGGTGGTTTCCGGGATTTGGATAAGCAAGGTAGGTGGTTGTGGTATTCGGCCTAAGGCCATGTTATGAGTTTTAAGTGTTGACCGATTTTGACTTTAGCATTTAGGAGGAAATAGACAAGAGTAAGCAAAAGCTTTCGGGATTCAGATTCGTTTCGGTAAGGGTACTTTGTAAGTTTGGAATTAGATTGTTTTGACTGTAACGTTAGTGGCTAACCTGATGTGCTGATTAAGATATCGTTGATGGAGGCGAATACCAGTCAAGAAGGACAAGGGGTAGTCCCTATCCCTAAGTTTAAGAGGAGATCAGTCTCTGCAGTGCGGGATTGGCCACCGGGGTGTGGGCCAGCATCAGAGCAGGAGCGTAGGCAGATAGCTGTAGTTTCGATTAGTGATAGCATCGGGATCGAGAGCGTAGTACTTCAAGTTATCAGGTGTGTGATTAACCCACCATTTTCTGGGTATATGTTATATTTGCATGTGCTATGTATGTGCTAATAAGTGCAGTGGCAGTTATGAAGGGGATACCCTTAAGGGGTATAATGATAACCAGGTCAGTGTTCATTGTTGATGAGACTGTGAATATGCCTATGAAAATGTGATTGAATGCCTGAATAACATGGACATGCATTATTTATCATGGCACTATTGTACGTTGCATGTGCATGTGGTGGGAAATGAATATGAAAGAAGGACAGGGTGTACTTTATGTACGTGGTTTAGTGATGGCTACAAGCCTCACGTGGATTGATGAGTGGCTCTGTGCCTCATCAAGATTGTTATCGGCTTTGTGCCATATCATGGTTGGTGATGGCTCTGTGCCTCATCGTGGTTTTGATGTGAGCTACGAGCCACATCGTGGATTGGTGCTGACTGAGGTCGCGTTGTGGATTATTTGTGATTTAGTTCACGTGGACGGCATAAATTGCCAAATTGGTGTGTAGAGGTTGGAGGGTGATTTAGTAATCCCCTGGTGTGTGGTGGCTGGATACGGGGGTGTGTAGAGGATGGACCCTAGGCTGGGTTGGGTGCATTTTGCATAAACCTGTGTGGTATGTGGATTGGTGTGGTAATGGGCCAAGCCCAATAAGTGAAATCATGTGGATTAATTGCCTTATTATTCGATATGTGGTTTAGTGTGGTTGTGGGCTAAGCCACATGGGTGGAAGTCTGTGGACTAATTACACACTGAGTCTGTTTGACTCTCCCAAATGTTTTTACCAAACATCGCAGGCGATACATGATGCTTGGACCGGGTTGGAGCGGGTACAAAGGTGGCCATGCAGAAGATGTTTTATTTAATTCATGCACTTTATATTTTCAGTATTTTTGAATAATCATTTATTGTAATAAGGGCCCCTTATAGTATTTGTTATTATTTTTATTATGGATTGACGATTAAATTACTATTTGGAAATGAGTTTATGATTTAGCAACTTACATTTTAAAAAATAAATATACTAAAGTTTTAAATCGGAGAATTTGTAACAACTTAATTTTTCTTAGAGTTTTAAATACACAATGTTTTATTAAAGACAACAAATTTTTATGTTTTTACTTTTAAGTAAAAAATCTTTTCAAACGTTTTCCGCAGTGGCATTCTAAATTCGGCCCTGGCGTGTGGGCCGGGTTTGGGGTGTTACAGTTTGGTATCAGAACCCGGTTCAAAACTCGGCTTTGAGGGTTTTGGGCCCAAAAATATTTTTTTAAAATGGGCTTTTCAAAAGCAAAGACTTTCATGAATCTTTCAGGTTATTCTGGCATGGCACCTGTATATCCGACCCGAAGTCCACCAGGTAAGTACCCCTAGCTATTGAAGTGATTTGTATATGTGAACTTTATGGGCATTATGGGATTGTAGATTAGTACACTAGGAACTATTGAACCCTAGGATTAGTTTACTCCAACACAGAATTACATAAAACTCTAAAGCCTAATTAAACAAACCTGTGTTTGAGTCGCCGAGTTAGGGTGTAGCAACCATTGTGCGCATGTCTAGGATTGGTTTCGGTGGGAGCTTGGTTTTTAAGCAGTCCTAGTGACTCACCTCCTCTCCACTCGAATCCTACCTGGTGCGTAGTGACGGTTCACCCTAACCAAGAGGACTTATTCACGGGCTAAACTCAATAATTAAAACCCAAAAGGGACTAGCCATACTATTTTATAAAAACCCTAGTTTTAAAAATCCTCAAATTACCCCTTTGATTTGTAGAAAAATTATTTTTGAAAATTTTTCCAAAATATTCCCGATTCACAAAATTACCCAAATACCCCTGGTTTGTAAATTACTAGCATACCCTTGGTTTATGAAGTTACTATACTACCCTCAATTTTTATTAAGATTTTCCTTATTGTACAAAATATCAAAAACCCTATTTTATAAAATAGCAAGATGCCCTGATTTGGAAAATTTACTAAAATTCCCCTGACTTCCAAAATTACCGAAATAACCCCGATTTTTGAAATTTCTGCAATACCCTTGATCTGGGAAAAAACTTTCAAAATACCCTAGAGTTTTGAAATTCTAGAATGCCTTTGATTTGTAAAGATTATTTTTGAATTGACCCCAATTAATTACTAAAATACCCCTGTGGGATGAATGACGAAAATACCCCTGGGTTGGGAACGGACAAAGATGCCCATAATAGTGTGTTGAATGTTATGAATGAATGAATGTGACTCTCTGAATTAGAATAGTGAACTTGAGCTGAAAACTTTGGTTGATCGAAAGAACTACTACTAAAACTTCTTTTCATAAAACTGCTCGCGGATAAACAGTGGAACCAAAAGTACTAATGCATAAAACTTTTTAATTAGATTAAATCGCGACGTTACATATGAGTTCTGGGGGACGCGGTCGTCGTGGACGTGGCAGAGGTAGAATGATAGTATCGGAACCAGTGGGGTCTGGCCATGGGTCAGAAAATGATGTGCCGCCGCCAGCAGCGGGCACGGAGGATCAAGATCAGACTGGAGGAGATGATGCAGTATCGCAGGCTATGCTGCGAGTGCTAGAGCGAGTTGCAGGAGCCAATGTGGGCAATAGAGCTCGAAAGTCAGTGTCTGAGAGGTCAAACGGAACCGAGGTTTTTAGAGGAGTATCTGGGGTAGCTCCGAATGTAGCAGAGTATTGGTTAGAGGCAGTCGAAAGGATCATGGATGATTTGGACTGTACGGCGGAGGAAAAGCTGAAAGGTGTTGTTTCGTTGCTCCGGGATGAGGCTTATCGATGGTGGCTTATTGTCAGACAAGGTACCCCTCCAGATCGAGTGGATTGGGGGTACTTCAAGGCTAAGTTTGAAGGGAAATACGTTGGAGCTAGTTACCTAGACTCGCAGAGAAAGGCGTTTCTAAACTTGGTACAAGGAAGTAAGTCGGTAGCAGAGTATGAAGCGGAATTTCTGCGGTTAAGTCAGTATGCTAAGGGGATCGTGGCTACTGATTATGAGAGGTGTGTCCGATTCGAAGATGGATTGCGGGATGAGCTGCGGGTGTTGATTGCTCCGCAGAGAGAAAGGGACTTTGCTATTCTAGTGGAGAAAGCTCGGATCACTGAAGAAGTTAAGAGGACTGAGAGACAGAACCGAAATAAGGATAGGAATTGGAATAAGAGGAGTTTTGGACTGTCGGAATCATCTGGAGATTTTCAGAAAAGACCAAGGACTGAGAATTCTGTGCGTGCACCTGTACCAGTTGCTGAGAATCAGAGTCGTCCATGTGCTCAGTGTGGGAGAGCTCATGCAGGAGAGTGCTGGGGAAATAGTAAGGAATGTTTCCGGTGTGGGTCTAAGGCTCATCTGGTTAGGAACTGTCCTCAAGTGATGGATAGGGCTCGGACAGGAGGTCAAGGTTATATGCAGCCTGTCAGAGGTGGTCAGCAGGTGACAAGGGGTCGTGGTTCGAACCATGGAGGGAATGGTTCCGGCCGAGGTCATGGAACACCAAGCAGAGGTGCTGAAGGTTCTGATGCGAGACAATCAAGGTTGGTTTAGGCAGTCAGTCGTCGTAAGGAGGAAGATGTGCCAAATGTGATAACGGGTACGTTCCTTATTTCTGGAATGCCCTTTATTGCCTTGTTCGTTGTAGGGTTAGCTCATTCTTGTATTGCTAGTGAAGTGTATGGAACCTTGGATGTGAACCTTGAGACGGTACCTAGGGATATGAGCGTACTTAATTCGTTAGGGCAATCAGTGGTAGTAGAAAAACTTTTTTTTAAGGTATGTGCTTTTAGAGGTTCAGGGAGTAGTAGTACTCTTGCTTAGTTTAGCCAAGTAATTTCGAGGGCGAAATTATTTTTAAAGAGGGTAGAACTGTAACATCCGGGATTTAGGGGTTATGCGTTTATTGCATAATTCAAGTGATAGTGGGCTTAGTTTATGTTTGGAGGTGTTTTAGGGGTTTTGAGAATTCTAGGATGAAGGAGAGTGCTTTGGAAAATATGGGGTTTAAGTTTAAAAAAGGGAAGCTGGGCAGAGGAGGCCTTAAGGAAATTTGTAGGAGTTCTTGGACATAAGATTGGGCTTGGTAAAGTGGCTTGGAGGCGCCACTTAGGGCCTTGGTAAGTGACGCCATAAGCTGTGAGGAAGGGCTCAGGTTCGAGCAACGTGGGAAGCAGTGGGAGCTTTTATTTTTGTGTCAAGGATGAGAGGAGTTGGGCGGCAATTGGACTTTCAATGGATGAGGATGAGGCTTGGTTTTATTTTAAATTTCGACTAAGAAGAGAAGGATAATGGCTGACTCATTCAAACTTTTTGAATGAGTGTTGAAGAGAGAAAATAGGAGTAGAAAAAGGGATATGATAAGAGAGGAAGCTGGTGGCCGAATATAGGATCTAGGGGCTTGCATTTTCGGCTTTGAAGTGTGGCAAGGGAGTGAGTGCCGAATTTTCTTTTATGAGCATCCATTCTCTTCTTCTTTCTCTTTAGTCTTCTGGTCGAATTCTCCTAAGTTTTTCCCAAGTCATCTTTTTCTTTCTTTCTCTTCAATCTTAACCCCTTCCTCTTGTGGCCGAATATTTTTCCACCCTTGGAAAGGCTTAGCTGAAACCTCTCCACCATTATTCACCATTGCCGACTTCATTTGATGAGCCATAGCCGAATCTTTATTTGAATCTCCTTATCACTTCTTTTCTTCTCTTGTTCTCTTCAAGCCGAAGTTAAGGGCCTAACTCCATTTCTCTTCTTTGGCCGAATCTAGGAAGGTGATTTTTGGAGGTTGATCATTAGTGGTAAGCGACGTGTAGTGGTAAGTGTTTCTTTCTTTAGCAATCGGTTGAGGATTCTTTTCTTTTGGTGAGCCGAATCGAGTGATTAGGCCTTGGTCTAAGGTTGGCTGAATGTTCTTTAAGGCCATAGTAATGTGTTCTTTTGTGTGTAGCCGAAGGAAGGGAACACTAAGGATTCTTTCGGGATTTGAAGTGATCAAGGTAAGCCAATGTGGTATTCGGCCAAGGGCCATTTTCCTAGATTTATGCCTAAAGCCGTTTCTAACAGTGGTTAGGCAGGGATTTCGTCAACTCCATAGGCAAGTGGTGGTTTCCGGGATTTGGATAAGCAAGGTAGGTGGTTGTGGTATTCGGCCTAAGGCCACGTTATGAGTTTTAAGTGTTGACCGATTTTGACTTTGGCATTTAGGAGGAAATCTACAGGAGTAAGCAAAAGCTTTCGGGATTCAGATTCGTTTCGGTAAGGGTACTTTGTAAGTTTGGAATTAGATTGTTTTGACTGTAACGTTAGTGGCTAACCTGATGTGCTGATTAAGATATCGTTGATGGAGGCGAATACCAGTCAAGAAGGACAATGGGTAGTCCCTATCCCTAAGTTTAAGAGGAGATCAGTCTCTGCAGTGCGGATTGGCCACCGGGGTGTGGGCCAGCGTCAGAGCAGGAGCGTAGACAGATAGCTGTAGTTTCGATTAGTGATAGCATCGGGATCGAGAGCGTAGTACTTCAAGTTATCAGGTGTGTGATTAACCCACCGTTTTCCGGGTATATGTTATATTTGCATGTGCTATGTATGTGCTAATAAGTGCAGTGGCAGTTATGAAGGGGATACCCTTAAGGGGTATAACGATAACCAGGTCAGTGTTAATTGTTGATGAGACTGTGAATATGCCTATGAAAATGTGATTGAATGCCTGAATAACATGGACATGCATTATTTATCATGGCATTATTTAGTGATGGCTACGAGCCTCACGTGGATTGATGAGTGGCTCTGTGCCTCATCGGGATTGTTATCGGCTTTGTGCCATATCGTGGTTGGTGATGGCTATGTGCCTCATCGTGGTTTTGATGTGAGCTACGAGCTACATCGTGGATTGGCGCTGACTGAGGTCGCGTTGTGGATTATTTGTGATTTAGTTCACGTGGACGGCATAAATTTCCAAATTGGTGTGTAGAGGTTGGAGGGTGATTTAGTAATCCCCTGGTGTGTGGTGGCTGGATACGGGGGTGTGTAGAGGATAGACCCTACGCTGGGTTGGGTGCATTTTGCATAAACCTGTGTGGTATGTGGATTGGTGTGGTAATGGGCCAAGCCCAATAAGTGAAATCATGTGGATTAATTGCCTTATTATCCGATATGTGGTTTAGTGTGGTTGTGGGCTAAGCCACGTGGGTGGAAGTCTGTGGACTAATTACACACTGAGTCTGTTTGACTTACCCAAATGTTTTTACCAAACATCGCAGGTGATACATGATGCTTGGACCGGGTTGGAGCGGGTACAAAGGTGGCCATGCAGAAGATGTTTTATTTAATTCATGCACTTTATATTTTCAGTATTTTTGAATAATCATTTATTGTAATAAGGGCCCCTTATAGTATTTGTTATTATTTTTATTATGGATTGACGATTAAATTACTATTTGGAAATGAGTTTATGATTTAGCAACTTACATCTTAAAAATAAATATACTAAAGTTTTAAATCGGAGAATTTGTAACAACTTAATTTTTCTTAGAGTTTTAAATACACAATGTTTTATTAAAGACAACAAATTTTTATGTTTTTACTTTTAAGTCAAAAATCTTTTCAAACGTTTTCCGTAGTGGCATTCTAAATTCGGGCGTGGCGTGTGAGCCGGGTTTGGGGTGTTACATCTATGAAAGGTAAAGGGAAGTGATCTTTTCTGGTGGCATCGTTCAGCTTTCTATAGTCTATACAGACTCTCCAACCTGTAACTGTTCTTGTAGGGATTAACTCATTCCTTTCATTGGGCACCACCGTCATACCTCTTTTATTGGGAACTACCTCGGCTTTAACTACTTCTTTCATGTTGGGGTTTAACCGTCTCTGAGGCTGCACACATGGCTTCCATTCCTCTTCTAATAAAATTTTGTGGGTGCAGAATGATGGGCTTATTCCTTTAATGTCAGAAATTTTCCAAGCTATGGCCCTTTTATGTTCTCTTAGTACCTGTATCAACTCCTCTTTTTCCTTGGGTTTTAGTTCTGAAGAGATAATAACCGGTAGCGTAGAATTTTCCACAAGGAATGCGTATTCCAAGTGTTTCGACAACTGTTTCAATTCCAGATTGGGTGGTTCATCAATAGAGGGTTTTTGTTTCAGTTCTTCATTGACTTTAATGCTTTCTTTTTGCGTTTGTTGAGGTGAAGATGTATTCAGCTCATCAGCTTCATCTTCTTCCCCCTCGTCTTGCGTCAGGCACAATTCCATCGTGTCATCATGTAAGATTTCCTATAATGAGTTTTGAATAATATGATCAGTAGTATCAACAAAATAACAGGCATCATCTTGTTCTCTAGAATATTGCATGGCATCATAAATTTTACAAATAATTTCCTCATCGCCTATCCTTAATGCAAGTTTACCGTTACCTACATCGATAACAGCCCTAGCAGTAGCTTAAAAAGGACGCCCTAAAATTAAGGGAACATTAATGTCTTCATCCATGTTTAACACAACAAAATCAACAGGGAAAATAAATTTATCAATTTTCACCAGGATATCTTCGATAACTCCTCTAGGATATTTAATAGATCTATCAGCTAACTGAATACTCATCCTAGTGAGTTTTGGTTCCCCAAGATCTTGTTGTTTAAACATTTTGTAAGGCATTAAATTAATACTGGCAGCTATATCAGCTAATGCTTTCTTAATATTTAAGCTACCAATTAAGCAAGGAATAGTAAAACTTCCTGGGTCTTTTAATTTGGTTGGTAACTTGTTTTGGAGGATGGCGGAGCATTCTTCATTAAGTTCCACCGTCGATATTTCTTCAAGCTTCCTTTTATTCGTCAGAAGTTCCTTTAAGAATTTTGCGTACTTCGGCATCTGTGAAATAGCTTCAACAAAAGGTAAGTTAATATGTATTTGTTTAAAAAGTTCGAGAAACTTACCGTATTGGGCATCTAATCTTTCTTTCTTCAACCTTGCTGGATACGGGATTGGTGGTTTCTTTCTTTGCGAACTGGATTTTACTCCCTCAACTCCCTCATCCATTGTTTTGTTATCTTCATGTGGTCTCTTTGGTTCGACTATCTCTTTTCCACTTCTTAGTGTAACTGCTTTTACCTGTTCTGTTTCTTTAGAAAGAATCGCTGCCCGTATTTCGCAAATCATCTCAGTAAGTAGTCCAACTGACTTAGTGAGTTCCCCAACTGACTCGGTGAGTTTTTCACCCGACTTTTGTTGACCTTTAAGTGTTTTCTCAGTTTCTTGGAAATGGTTTTCTGTGTTTGCCATGAATTTTGTTAGCATCTCTTCGAGGTTTGGCTTCTTCTCTTGCGGATAAGGCTGATTTTGGAAGTTTTGAGGAGGTTCTTGCCTTTGATTTCCTTGATTTCCTTGACCTCCCCACGAAAAACTTGGGTGGTTCCTCCAACCTGGATTGTAAGTATTACTATAAGGATTATTATTGGATCTGAAATTATTACCTATATAGTTCATCTGTTCGCTCTCTGCTCCTGGTTGGTAGGGTGGGTACTCAGGATTCGCCACAGTTCCACTCGCGTCATACTGCATTACTGGGTGTGCCTGCAAAGAACACAAACTATCAAGCTTTTTATTCATCATCTCTGCCTGTGTTGATAGCATGGTTACTGCATCGATGTTGTAAACTTCGGCTAATTTTGTCGATTTAGTCCTTGTAACTTGCCACTGATAATTATTCAGTGACATTTCTTCAATGAACTCGTAGGCTGCTTCAGGAGTTTTGTTGTTTAGGGTTCCACCGGCGGCTGAATCAATTAGTTGCCTCGTTGAGAGGTTTACACCGTTATAAAAAGTTTGGACTTGTAGCCACAAGGGTAGACCATGGTGTGGACACCTTCTCAAGAGATCCTTGTATCTCTCCCATGCGTCGTATAATGTCTCTAAATCCATCTGCACAAAAGAAAAGATATCATTCCGTAATTTGGCCGTTTTGGCCGGTGGGAAATATTTCAATAAAAACTTTTCAGTCATTTGCTCCCATGTGGTGATTGACCCTCGTGGTAACGAGTTCAACACTGTTTGGCTTTATTCCTTAATGAAAAGGGAAATAACCGAAGACATATGGCATCATCAGAAACGCCATTTATTTTGAAGGTATCACAGAACTCTAAAAAGTTAGCTATATGAGTATTTGGGTCTTCGTCTTACAAACCATCAAATTGAACAAACTGCTGAATCATTTGTATTGTGTTAGGTTTTAATTCAAAAGTATTAGCAGCTATTGCAGGCCTAACAATACTCGATTCTACTCCTGTTAAATGCGGTTTAGCATAATCAAACATTTTACATGGAGCATTATTTTCTCCCACATCATGTGGTTGTGGATTAATCTCGTCCATCCCTTCAGTAGGATTGGATCTATCTTCTTGATTTTCTTCTGTGTAATTTAGGGCTCGCCTGATTTCTCTGCGATTCTTCGAGCAGTGGCTTCAATTTCACTATCGTATACTAGTAGTCCTCTCGGGTTCCTTCTAGTTATAAACTAGAGGTACCTGCGAAAAAGGAAAGAAAATTTAGCAAAACCTAGATTATTTTAAAAAAAAAAAATAAAAGTAAATTGCAAAAATTAAAAATAATGGCTAAAGTAATAAAAAATAGAGTTTTCTTAATATTTTAGTTCCCCGGCAACGGCGCCAAAAACTTGATCATATGTCTGTCGAGTTTTAAAATTTATAAAGAGAATGATCATACCTGGAAACTAACTCTGACAACGATTGAAGGCAAGTGTACCTATCGAACAGTAGTATAGCTTAGGCAAGACCAGATTATCGAACCCAAAGGAACTAAAAGTACTAATACTAACCTTCTTTTTATTATTTAGCCTAAAATAAGTGAAGTTGCTTTAATAAAATCTAAACTATTTACTAAGCCAAAGACACAAAGACAAAAAGGATGAATTGGGAAAATAACTTTAGGAAAAACTCAGTTATTTAAGACGATACCCTCAGAAAGAATCCACCTAGACTTCACTTGTTATTTAACCTTGAACCATACAATTTATTTACTTAGTTTGATCCGTAAGACTCCTTAACGTATATTAAACCCTCTCTCGAGGCGCATAACGTCTAACCCTAGGTTAATTAACGGAAATCTCTTTCTTGAATAATAACCCCCTAGAATAGCAGTAAATCGATATATGGACTCCTATATTAGGTTTCACCCTAATTCGAAAAAATCTCGTCACCCTATCTCTAGGCGTGTGATAAACTCCGCTTAATTATGCTAGATCTACTCTTAAGCAGGGTCTATTCCTCCTCCACCTAAGCACATCAAATTTGGATTAAGCTTACATAATTAAGAACAAACTAAGTATTTATCATATAATTTAGAAAATAATAACAAGATTCATCTAGGTTTCATCCCCTTCTGGTATCTGAAGGATTTAGTTCATAACAAATAAAGAAAACATCTCAAGAGAAAAGATAAAACAAAACATAAGAAATCCCTAAAACTCTCTAAAGGAATTGAAGGAGAAATCCGCTGCCTTGGGTAGAATTCTGGCTTCTTGGGATGGATCAACTGGCTATCTTCGAGTGATTCCCACAAATATGACCTTCTCGGCTTGGCTCCTTGGCCTAGCTAACCGACCCCTTCAAGGATGAACTTAGGGGGTATATATAGGCTCTTGGAATGTGTTTCTTTACCCCAAAGTATCCAAATCTGAATGAAATTGTTCATTGCCACGACAGGGACACGGCCATGCCACAAGCCCGTGTAACTAGTCTTTGGGCAGTGTTCGGATTTCTTTAATGAGGCATGGCCGTGTAAATCGGGGGTCAGGCCGTGTTCTAGATGATCAACAAGGCACGACCATGTGAGCTTAAGTTCAGGCCGTGTCGATTTCCAACTTGGCCCAATTTGCTCCGTTTTGGGCCCGTTTCTTGTTCTTTTTATCCTCGGGTGCCTTCCTGAGTATAAGACATGAAAAGAAAGGATTAAGAGCACCTTTTTATATAAATCGAGGCTCAAATCATCCAAAAGCATACTAAATGTGGGATTAAAATATGTTACTATTACGGTTTATCACATGCCTTTTGGATTAACTAATGCTTCTGTTGTTTTTATGAACTTGATGAACTGAACTTTCCAACCATATTTAGACAAATTCGTGGTCATGTTTATTGATAATGTTCTGATTTATTCTCGAGATGAGACTGAGCATGTCGAGCACTTTAGAACTGTACTGCAGACTTTGAGAGATAAAAAATTATTTGCTAAATTCAGTAAAAGTGAATTTTGGCTCCGAGAAGTCAGATTTTTGGGACATTGTTTCTGGAGATGGTATTCGGGTTGATCCAAGTAAGATTTTGGCAATTGTTGATTGGAAACCGCCGAGAAATGTATCGGAGGTTAGAAGTTTTTTGGGCTTAGCCAGCTATTGTAGACGTTTTGTTATGAGTTTTTCAATGATTGCTACTCCTATGACCAAGTTGTTGTAAAAAAAATGTTAAATTTGAATGGTCCGAAAAATGTCAGCAAAGTTTTGAGAAACTGAAAGCATTATTGACTGAGGCACCAATGTTAGGACAACCTAAATCGGGAAAAGAGTTTGTGTTTTATAGCGATGCATCACTGAATGGGTTAGGATGTGTATTGATGCAAGCGGGCAAAGTGATAGCCTATGCCTCGAGAGTTAGAAAGGATAGGGTCGTTATGCGCTTTATTGGTCCGTATGAAGTTATTGAAAGAATAGGGCCGGTGGCATTTCGGTTGGCTTTACCAACAGAGTTAGAAAGGATCCACAATGTGTTTCATGTGTCTATGTTGCACCGTTATCGATCAGATCTTTCGCACATGATTTCACCAACAGAGGTCGAGATTCGATCTGATATGACTTATGGTGAAGAACCGATCAAGATTTTGGCTCGAGAAGTTAAACGGTAGAAAAATAAAAGCATAGCCCTAGTAAAAGTGTTATGGCAAAGACATGGGGTCGAAGAGGCTATGTTGGAACCCAAGGAAGCTAGAAGAAAACATTACCCAAACCTCTTTTCCGATAAGATTTTCGTGGACGAAAATCCCTAAAGGGGGGAGAGTTGTAATAGCCCGATTTTGGGTCTAATCGGAACAGTGGTTTCGGGATCACAAATCTGACACAGTAAAATTTATTTTTATTATATTTTTATGCTCTACAGTTTTATGGAATGATTTCGTGAAAATTTCATTCAAAAAATTTGACGTTTGGGCACTCAATTTAGTTAAAGGGACTAAATTGCAAATAGTGCAAAATGTGAGTTCTATATGGTAAAGGTGTCCAATTGCCATGAGATCTTAAATTAGAGGTCCTTGGATGGTAATTAGACCATTATACTAGTATGGACAAAAATGGGCATGGTTAGGTGAAATTTTGAAGTTAGGCATTAAGGGCATTTTGGTCATTTGGTAAATAAAGCCAAAATAACTAAAATAAAAGATGTCATCTTCTTCAAATTAGTCCCCATGGATGAGATTCATAAGAGGAGTCCATAGCTAGGGTTTGTTCATCTTCCAAGCTCGATTGTAAATCCATTCTTGCCCCGTGTTTCATTATTTTTATGTTTTTTAAGTTGTCTCAACCTAATCTAGCTTTTTCAAGGACTAGTTTGAAGAGATATCAAACTCTAAAATTTTGCCCATGTTAGATATTTTTTGTATTTTGATGTTTAATGGTAGAAAATGTATGTTTGGTGTTAGATAAACAGCTTTTACCAAGTGATTTTTGATGAAAATGCCTAAAAAGGACCCATTTGTAAAAGATGTAAAATGAGTGTAAAAATGTGAATAAATGAATATTGTGGGCTGTTATGAGCATGAAATAGGTTCGGCTAGGCTTGAGTGTGATGAAAATTGAATGAAAATCATTTTACGAGCCTAGGGACAAAAATGTTAAAAGTTGAAAAGTTAGGGGAAAAAATCTAATTTTTTCCATAAGGTGCTTTTGGGATTAAATTGAATAATGTGATTATTAAATAAGTGAAATTTGATATTATAGATCAAGAAAGACGAATTTTTGACCTATACCGGGGAAAGAACAAGATTATGGACTAAATCAAATGGTAATCCATTTTTTACCGAGCTAAGTTTGTATGTTAAAAATAAGCTTTAGAATAATTGTATTTAGATGCTTTAATATTGCATGAATTGTATGTTGATTTTATAAATGAGTATAGTTCTACGAACGAGTCTGAAGACAAATTGACAAGCAAGAAATCGGGTGAATCGGGTCGAGTTGAGGGCGCTACACTTTTTCTAGGTTTTTCTTTTTTCCCCATTTCGCCTTGATTCTTCTGTTGGTTTTTTGCTTTTGATTTGCTAGATTGTATCCCACAGTACCTTCTAGAGTTTTGTTTGATGCTATGCTGAAACTTTTGAAGAACATGGAATTTGTCCTTCGATATGTATAAAGATGATGCACGACTATCAGAAGTATATTACTATAAGGTTAGAGAAAGAGTTGACATTTATATCATCTTAGCTCACTAGATGACAAGATCCTATGTGAAAGATGTAGCATATATTTTTTGTATTTTAAGATGCTTGAACAGTTAGAAGTTCCTTTTTTTCAATCTTGTTTAACACTCGAATCTGCTTATTCTTGCCTTTAATTGTTAATAGTTAAGGTATTCGTGTGGTATTTAATTATTGGTAGTGCCAATATTTTTTCAATCCTGTGTTTTTTAGGGAAATATCTTCAAAGGTGGCATTAGTCAGCTTGGATAGAATTTCAGTAGGAAATAGGTCATGATATTCATTTCATTAATTTATCCCCTCCACAATAGTTTGAATGAAGACTCATTTCAACAGATTTGTTCCTCTCAATTTGCTCTTCTCATCTATGTTTAAATTATTATATGTTCTATCATTGTTGCTTTTGTATTTGTGTCTACAAGCACTTCATCTCCTAAACAGGTTTGTTTCAAGAGTAAACTTCAAGAGTACCTAATGGTCTCCTCCTGTTATGCTTCAAGAGTACACAATTTATAATTTTATGAACACTTTTTAAGCTGTAACCCTAGTGTCTAGATTAGGTTCCATGCTGATTAATCCCAATTGTTGGCAATATGGTATAGTCGAATCAAAATGTCTTAAAACCATCTAAATGCTGAGAGGAAGCTTGAAAGGCAACATTGTCTCACAAATTGTTTATCTGGGATTTGTATGTTTAGGTTCTTGTCTCTCATGCTAGCCATCTAAAAATATTTATGTAATTTCTAGTTTTGAATAAATTTGTTTTTGAAGCAAAAAATCCCATATAGTTGGGTTTCTAGAGAAGAAGAAGAAGAAAAGAAGAGTCAATAGGTGGAAGAGTTAGAGATTGGGAGTGATAGACAATGAATTTTATCTTTTCATAAATGGAAACAGTTTATCTTTTATGTTCTTAAATAAAGGCAGAATAAATATATTATTTTTGGTGAGAATGAATTGTTTTTAAATTTAAAATTTAAACCATTAGATGAATAAATTAGAGAAGTTACTAACCTTAAATCTGATTTGATACAAAATTCCTACCTAAATCCTTTTTTTACATAAATTATTCACATAAATTTTTGGTGAGAGTATCTTTTTTCTTTAACTGTGTGATATTATGCAATAATTATTGTATTCATGTTCATTGTAACCAGTGCAAATTGGAACTTGAAAAAGTTGTTTACAACATATATTATGAATGTAAATTGCCTGTTAAATTCAAAATATCTTTACTTTTTGGCCTGTAACATCCTGAATTTTTGGGCCTATGCGTTTAATAAGTAGGATATGTTTAATGTGTTAATTTAAGTGTTAGGGGTCCAAATTGGGCTCAGGCTTAGGTAGAGGCCTTGATTAAAATTTTCTGTTTGGGCATTATAGGGGTTTAAAAGGTAGTATCTACGTTTAAAATACCAAAGTGGGTATGTGGCCCGATCTTAGGAGGTGACGCCACAAAAGGGAGTAAGGGGCCCAAATTTAAGTTTCATGGAGCCCAATTCTTTTAATTTAAGTTAGCTAAATTTTGGGCATTAGGATTAGGTGGAGTGGATGGCAACAAGGCTAAAATTTAGGGGTTTTAATGTTTAAAATATGTGGATAATAAGCAGATAAAGGCTAAAATTTAGGGATTTTAATGTTTAAAATATGTGGATAATATGTTGATAAAGGAGGGAGGAGTTAGAGATAATTAAGTCTCTTTTAGATGAGCTAGTAGATTAAGATAAAGGAGAAAAGATAGAATTTATCTGCAAGGTTAGGTAAGTGCCGAAATTTCTATAAATAGGGGGAATATCTCTTCAATTTCGGCATTTGGGGTTTTTCTCTCATTCTTTTCTCTTCTTCTCTGAGTAAAAGCCGAAAACTTCTAAAGTTTCATCTTCTTCTTCATTCTATGCAAAAGCCGAAATCTCTAAGCCTATTCCCTCATCTTCACTTTGATTCAAAAGCCGAAACTACACCTATTCTTCTCCTTAATATTCATTGGCCGAATCTCCCTTAGCCATCTTTTCAATTTTTAGTTCTTTCAAAAGCCGAAAGCGCGATAGATCATCTTTCTGAGATTTTTCCTAGAAGCCGAAGCTCATAGATGTAATATCCCGGGTTAGGGGCTGTTTCGTTGTTGCATGTTCTGCATGTTGTTAGTATGTTATGTTGCTATTTCTATGTTTTAGGGGCTTAATTATAGCCTAGGTGTATGCCCGAGTGTTAGGGAGAATTTTTGTTTTTAGGCTTTATAGGAGAGGAGCTGAGGAAGCTGGGGTTTTTATTTTATTTTTGGTGTTTAGTAGCACAAATGAGGAGCTAGCAAAGTGGCAAGGGGGACGCCACATGGAGCTTGGGTGTGACGCCAACTGCAAGGGGGAGGCCTTGTGTTCGAGCTGCGGAGAGGCCACTTTTTGTCACTCTTTTTGACGGCATGGAAGGAAGAGGTAGAAGGCAGTTCAAACTCTGCCTTGGACTTGGTCTTCTCATTCAAATGGTGGGTGGAGAGGGATTTTAGGAGGTTGACTAGTTCAACACATTTGAATGTGTGGAGTGGAGAGTTGTGGGGGATTTGGCCGAATTCTAGGGGGGAGTTGGAGGGGGTGTGACGGCTTGGTGTGGGGGTAGGTGTGTGCCGAATTCATTTTGGGCAACTTTGGCATCCTTTTGGTCATTTTTTTTCAGAAACAAAGCTCTCATTTTTGTCAATTTTAGCCGAATTCTCAAGTGTGTTTCTTTTGTTTTTCTTCCTTTTGAAACCGAAGGTCAAGCTCTCATCTTGCCGAAATCTTTTTTCCTTTTGAGTTGTGTGGCCGAAAGTTCACAAGCATCTTCCATTCTTTTTCTTCTTCATTTGAGCTAAGCCGAACCTATCATCCCATCTACTTTTTCCTCTCTTGTTGAAACCTTGTAAGCTGAGACTCCACTTCTCCAAACCATTCTTTTCCATTTCTTCTCTTGAATGCTCCTTCCCATTCTTACCACTGTCCTTTCATGTGTGTTGAGCCGAAATCACTACCATAGTGCTCCCATATCTTCTTCCTTCTATTAGCATCTTGTTGGCCGAAAATTAGTTCTAAAACATTTTCTTCACCTCTCTTTTTCTAAGAACCGTAAGTATCCTCTTGTTTTTTTTTCGTTTCCTACTGCTTTTGTTGGCCGAATCTCTTGTTGTTCTCTCCTAGAAACCCTTGGCCGAATATCAGTGGTGTTGGAGGCCTTGCTGCAATCGGTTGGAATTTGGTAAGTGATTGGCCGGATGGTCATCTCCTTTCTCTCCTTATACTTTGTCAAGGTTGGTTGATTAAGGGCCGAATATGGTCATGCTGGAAGGATTCTAATCTCTTTGTTATAGGGTCTTTGAAGTGTGAAAGCAAGCAAGGGAATCGTTATTCTTTTGTTAATCGATTGGTAAGTAGGGGTAAGTACATGGTATTGTTACTATTTCAATCTTTTTAGGTTCGATTAAGGCAAAGGTAACAAAAGATTAACTGTTCATCTTTTATGGTGTAGCCGATTGCTAAGGAGAATCATTGGGTGATTCGGATTTGGTAGGAAACCAAATCATCTTAAAAGGTAAGGGTTCGATATTAACCCCTTTGGTTAATTGTTGATGGCCGAATGTCATAGATGCCTAACCCCTAATGTTGGCCGATTGTAGGAGCTAGTCATCGAAGGGACTTATATCGTTTTATCAGGTGTGTAACTAACACACTGATACTTAGTAAGATTATTAATAAACCTGTTTGCCTGTTAAAATTATAAACAGTATGATGGACAAATGAATACCCAAATGGGGTATGTGTACGATTCGGGTAAGTCTGTTCTATTATGAGTACTATTGATGAAGCATGATAACGTGATTTATGTTATGCATGTTATGAGTTGTAATGCTTGGTATGTTGGCATGATATGCATGGCTAGTATGAGATGCATAATCCCATGAGTATGATATGTATGGGTGATACGAGAGGAGGGAGCAGTGATATATTGTGCTGACGAGCACCAGTGCTTTGGTAGCACACTTTGTGACTTTGGGTCACCAGAGGTTTGGCACCTCCAGAGGTTTGGTACCTCAGCGTCTCGTCCCAGTGGCTCAGTACCACAGTGGGTTGGCCCCACAGATGATTATACGGGATTGACGCCAGTGTTTTGGTAACACACGATGGGTTGGCCCCATCACCAGATTTGTGACTACGGTCACCAGTGCTTTGGTAGCACATTGTGTCTTTGGGACACCAGAGGTTTGGCACCTCATTGCGACTTGTCCCTGTGGTTTGACCACCGTGGGTTGGCCCCACTTGAGATATGGGATTGTCTGCTAGTGATTTGGTATCACACGATGGGTTGGCCCCATCATCATTGGATTTGTGACTTCGGTCACCAGTGCTTTGGTAGCACATTGTGTCTTTGGGACACCAGTGGTTTGGAACCACATTGACGGATATTGTGTCTTTGGGACACCAGTGTTTTGGTAACACATTGTGACTATATGTCACCAGTGGTTTGGCACCACCAGTGGTTTGGTACCACACGGGGTAGAAAAGGTGATATGGATGGTTAGGATCAGGTTGCATTAATTATGTTGCTATGTATGATGTGTGTTTGTATGTTGATTCATCGGGAGCGGGATTTACACACTGAGTCACTCGACTCACCCTCTCCTTTGACATTTCAGGTGATTCGTAGACGCGAACATGGAGCCGGGATGGACTCGGGGTGCACATGCCATGCTGAATAAAGTTTTTACTCAGACTCTATAATTTTTGGTACTTTAGCTTATTACTTTAAATTGGGTTTTATTTCGGATTGTAAAAGGCCTTTTAAGTTATGTTTTATGATGTCTATGTTTTAAGTTGATTTTGATATGCCTTAACAAAATAACTCGGAATAAATTTTACTAAAATTTGGAAAGATAATGTTTTCAAACTATAACGCAATGTGTTTTTAAACTATACCATCGGGTATCACACTAAGTCTTTTTGATAAACCAATTTCAACTGGTTTCCAATTCTAGCTTGTAATTCACCTAAGTTTAAAAGTGTTTTATGTATCACTAAGAAACTACTGAGGTTTTAAATGGTTTAAACTCGTTTTAACTATATATTCTGGCTAAGTTTTCAAAATCTCCGGGTTTCGAATACATCAACGGTTTTTCAAATAAGACTACCCAAATTTGTTTCAAGTACACCATGTTTTCACCCAACTTTTAAACGAAAAATCTGAACCTTTTAGAAACAATTTTCCCCGTAGCATACCAGATTCGGACGTGGTGTCTTGTTCGGGTTTGGGGTGCTACAATTGTGGTATCAGAGCCAAGTTCAAAGGCTCGGCTGTGGGCCTGAGGCCCAAAATGGTTTCAAAAATCTGTTTTAAAGTGGTTGTTTTGGAAAGTATAGTTTGAAAGGCATGGCACCGAGTCTCCGGCACCAGTTCGCCCAGGTAAGTACCCCGTACTATTACTTGTGATTTGATTGGATATGATTATGATTTGATGATTAGTAATAGTACACTACTTAGAGATTGAAATTGATAGGATTTTGTGAACTCGCGAGAACAAATCTCCATTAAATATTCATAAGACTTGCTTTTTAAACAAGTGGAATAAATACTGATGCATAAAATTCTTTAATCAGATACGTAGAAAGATTAGACATGAGCACTCGAGGCGGACGTGGTCGTAATACTCGTGGTAGAGGTAGGGGTAGAATGACGGTTTCTGAGCCCGTAGGATCTGGGCAGGGTTCAGAAAATGAGATACCGGTTCCGCCACCAGCTGGAGGTGGTGAGTTCCAAGATCAGACCGGGGATGACGCAGTGTCACAGGCGATGCTGCGAGTGTTGGAAAGGGTAGCTGGGGCAAGTGGTGGTGCAGGAGTTAGGAAATCTGTCCCTGAGCGACTCCGGGCTAACGGGGCCGAATTCTTCCGAGGTGTTTCGGGTGTTGCTCCTAGCACTGCTGAATATTGGCTGGAGGCAACTGAGCGGATCATGGACGATCTGGACTTGACGGCTGAAGAGAAGCTGAAGGGTATTGTATCGCTTCTCCGGGATGAGTCATATCAGTGGTGGCTCACGGTTCGGGATAGTTTGGCAGCGGAGGATTTGACATGGGATTATTTTAGGGCTGCTTATCAAAAGAAGTACATCGGGGCTAGTTACATCGACTCCCAGAGAAAGGCATTTCTGAGGCTTGTTCAGGGGAGTAAATCTGTTGCTGAGTACGAGGCTGAGTTCCTGAAGCTGAGTAGGTATGCCAGGGGCATTGTAGCCACTGAGCGTGAGAGGTGTGTTCGTTTCGAGGATGGTCTGCGAGACGAGTTGAGGCTGCTGATTGCTCCTCAGCAGGAGCGCGAGTTTGCTGTCTTAGTTGAGAAGGCTAAGGTAGCCGAGGGTGTTAAGGAGTCAGTGAGGCAGAGTATGGACAGGAGTAGGCTTAAGAGGAGCTTTGGGTCTTCTGGTTCGTCGGGTAATCCGCAGAAGAGGGCTAGACCGAGTGGGCAGAATCAGTCTGCTAGGTTTGTTGCTGCTAGGCAGGGACCGCCGCAGTGTAATCAGTGTGGAAAATCTCATTGGGGTGGTTGTTGGACTGGAGGTAAAGGTTGCTTCGAGTGTGGTTCTCTGGAGCATCGCATTAGGGACTGTCCGCGTAGGATGGCCAGGATTCAGTCTGAGAGTCAGGGCCGTAATCAGTTCAGAGGTAATGGACCACCACCGCAGAGGGGCCGTGGTAATGGCAGAGGTGGTTATGGATCTGGTCGGGGTCGTGGAGCACCGGGCAGAGGTGCAGGTAGTTCTGATGCTAGACAGCCTGGATTGGTATATGCTGCGAGGCGCCGAGAGGAGGGCGACGCACCGGACGTCATAACCGGTACGTTCTTGATTTTTGGTACTCCTTATACTGCTTTAATTGATGTGGGTTCTACGCACTCTTATGTTGCCAGTAGTATAGTAGAGACAATGGATTTAGACTCCGAGATATCTTCTAGGCAGATGACTGTGATTAGCCCTCTAGGTCACTCTGTAGTGGTAGATAAACTGTTTAGAGAGGTACCCCTAGAACTCCAAGGGGTAGTGTTTGCTGCTGATCTGATGGAACTGCCGTTTGGGGAGTTCGATCTGATTCTTGGGATGGATTGGCTGGTTAAGTACCAGGCGAGGTTGGATTGCGCGGCTAAGCGCATGGTTCTTAAGACGGTTGATGGTGATGAGGTGGCTATGATAGGTAATAGGAGGGATTACTTATCAAATGTGGTATCTGCTTTAAAAGCGGAGAAGATGGTCAGGAAGGGCTGCGAAGCGTATGTGGTTCATGTGTATGCCTTGGAAGCTAAAGAGTCTGCTGTTGAGAAGGTTCGTACTGTTAAGGAATTTGCTGATGTGTTTCCTGAGGAACTTCCGGGTTTGCCGCCAGATCGTGAGGTAGAGTTCGGGATTGATCTGTTACCCGGGACTGCGCCAGTGTCTATTGCTCCGTATAGAATGGCACCAAAGGAATTGGTGGAGCTTAAGGCCCAGATCCAGGAGTTATTGGATCGAGGTTTTATCAGGCCAAGTGTTTCGCCGTGGGGTGCGCCGGTTCTCTTCGTTAAGAAGAAAGATGGCACGATGCGGATGTGCATAGACTACCGCCAGTTGAACAAGCTGACGATTAAAAACAAGTATCCGTTGCCACGGATAGATGACTTGTTTGATCAGCTGAAGGGTGCTGCGGTATTCTCTAAGATTGATCTGAGGTCTGGGTACCATCAGTTGAAGGTTAAGGAGGCTGATATCCATAAAACAGCGTTTCGGACTCGGTATGGGCACTACGAATTCCTGGTAATGCCATTCGGGTTGACTAACGCACCGGCAGCGTTTATGGATATGATGAATAGGGTGTTTCAGCAGTATCTGGATCAGTTCGTGGTGGTTTTCATAGACGACATCTTAGAGTACTCAAGGACAGAGGAAGAGCATGATGCGCATTTGAGGGTGGTGCTGCAGATTCTGAGGGAAAAGCAACTTTATGCTAAGTTCAGCAAGTGTGAGTTCTGGCTTAGGGAAGTGACATTCTTGGGTCATGTAGTGTCAGCTGAGGGTATTCGAGTAGATCCTCGTAAGATTGAGGCAGTTTTGGATTGGAAGCCGCCGAGGTCAGTGGCTGAGATTCGGAGTTTTCTGGGTTTGGCCGGATATTACCGAAGGTTTGTTGAGGGTTTCTCGTTGATAGCAGCGCCGATGACTAAGTTGTTAAGGAAAGAGGTTCCGTTTGTATGGACTGAGAAACAGTAGGAGAGCTTTGATAAGTTAAAGAAGATCTTGACTGAAGCTCCGGTTTTAATTCAACCTGAGGCTGGTAAGGAATATACCGTGTACTGCGATGCATCACATACGGGTCTGGGTTGTGTGTTGATGCAGGAAGGTAAGGTTGTGGCTTACGCTTCTAGGCAGCTGAGGCCACATGAGGTTAACTATCCGACGCACGATTTGGAGCTAGCGGCTGTAGTTTTCGCCTTAAAGATTTGGAGGCACTACTTGTACGGTGAGAGATCGATAGTCTACACGGATCACAAGAGTCTGAAGTATCTACTGACTCAGAAGGATTTGAATTTGAGGCAGCGTAGATGGGTTGAGTTGCTGAAAGATTACGACTGTTCTATTGAGTATCATCCGGGCAAGGCTAACGTGGTAGCAGACGCGTTGAGCCGTAAGGTTGTTTCGGACTTAAGAGCATTGTTTGCCCATTTGAGCTTGTATGACGACGGGAGTATTCTGGCAGAGCTGCAGGTTAAGCCTACGTGGGTTGAGCAGATCAGAGAAAAACAATTAGAGGATGAGGTTCTGAGTGCGCGAAGGTTACAAGTGCAGAATGGTGGTTTGGAGGGTTACAGCTTGTCTGGTGATGAGGTTCTGTGTTTTCAGGGTAAGGCTTGTATGCCTAAAGATGTTGAGCTGAGGCAGAAGATTCTTCAGGACGCACATAGCAGTCCTTATGCTATGCATCCTGGAGGTAGCAAGATGTATAAGGATCTGAGAGAGCAGTTTTGGTGGCCTGGGTTGAAGAAAGAGGTAACAGAGTTTGTTGGGAAATGTCTGACTTGTCAGCAGGTCAAGGCGGAGCACCAGTTGCCGTCGGGTTTGCTTCAGCCTGTGAAGATTCCGCAGTGGAAGTGGGAGAGGATAACCATGGATTTTGTCAGTGGGTTACCGCTTACGCCAAGCAAGAAGGATTCAGTTTGGGTAGTGGTGGATCGTCTGACTAAATCAGCTCACTTTATTCCGGTGAGGGTTGACTACTCACTTCAGAAGTTAGCGAAGCTGTATGTTTCAGAAATAGTAAGGTTGCACGGGGTGCCAGTTTCGATAATCTCGGATAGGGATCCCAGGTTTACTTCAAGGTTCTGGAAGGCTTTGCATCAGGCTCTGGGTACTCGTTTGGATTTCAGCACGGCTTTTCACCCGCAGTCTGACGGGCAATCAGAAAGGGTTATTCAGATCTTGGAAGACATGCTGAGAGGTTGTGTCTTGGATTTTAGAGGTAGTTGGGAGGAGTTTCTACCATTAGCTGAGTTTGCCTACAACAACAGTTACCAAGCGAGCATCAAGATGGCTCCGTATGAGGCGTTGTATGGTAGGAAGTGTCGCTCACCTACGTGTTGGACGGAGTTAGGTGAACGCCAGTTGTTGGGACCCGAGTTGGTAGCTGAGACTGAGGATAAGGTTAAGTTGATACAGACTCGATTAAAGGAAGCTTCAGACCGGCAGAAGTCTTATGCCGATCTTAAGCGAAGAGATATAGAGTTTGCTGTTGGGGATCGAGTTTTTCTGAAGGTCTCGCCTTGGAAGAAGGTTCTGAGGTTCGGGAAGAAAGGCAAGCTAAGTCCGAGGTTCATTGGGCCGTATAAGGTTTTGAGACGAGTTGGACCAGTAGCGTATCAGCTTGAATTGCCAGCAGAGCTTAGTCAGATTCACGACGTTTTTCATGTTTCGATGCTTCGGAGGTATCGTTCAGATCCGTCGCATGTGGTAGCAGTGGAAGAGATCGAGGTAAATCCAGACTTGACTATGGAAGAAGAACCTGTGCAGATTCTTGATCGGGATGTGAAGGTTCTGCGTAGGAAGTCTGTGCCTTTGGTTAAGGTACTATGGCGGAATCATGGCGTAGAAGAAGCGACATGGGAACCCGAGGATACGATGAGACAGCAATACCCGCAACTCTTTTGACCAGGTAATTTCGAGGCCGAAATTATTTTAAGGGGGGTAGAACTGTAATATCCCGGGTTAGGGGCTGTTTCGTTGTTGCATGTTCTGCATGTTGTTAGTATGTTATGTTGCTATTTCTATGTTTTAGGGGCTTAATTATAGCCTAGGTGTATGCCCGAGTGTTAGGGAGAATTTTTGTTTTTAGGCTTTATAGGAGAGGAGCTGAGGAAGCTGGGGTTTTTATTTTATTTTTGGAGTTTAGTAGCACAAATGAGGAGCTAGCAAAGTGGCAAAGGGGACGCCACATGGAGCTTGGGTGTGACGCCAACTGCAAGGGGGAGGCCTTGTGTTCGAGCTACGGAGAGGCCACTTTTTGTCACTCTTTTTGACGGCATGGAAGGAAGAGGTAGAAGGCAGTTCAAACTCTGCCTTGGACTTGGTCTTCTCATTCAAATGGTGGGTGGAGAGGGATTTTAGGAGGTTGACTAGTTCAACACATTTGAATGTGTGGAGTGGAGAGTTGTGGGGGATTTGGCCGAATTCTAGGGGGGAGTTGGAGGGGGTGTGACGGCTTGGTGTGGGGGTAGGTGTGTGCCGAATTCATTTTGGGCAACTTTGGCATCCTTTTGGTCATTTTTTTTTCAGAAACAAAGCTCTCATTTTTCTCAATTTTAGCCGAATTCTCAAGTGTGTTTCTTTTGTTTTTCTTCCTTTTGAAACCGAAGGTCAAGCTCTCATCTTGCCGAAATCTTTTTGCCTTTTGAGTTGTGTGGCCGAAAGTTCACAAGCATCTTCCATTCTTTTTCTTCTTCATTTGAGCTAAGCCGAACCTATCATCCCATCTACTTTTTCCTCTCTTGTTGAAACCTTGTAAGCCGAAACTCCACTTCTCCAAACCATTCTTTTCCATTTCTTCTCTTGAATGCTCCTTCCCATTCTTACCACTGTCCTTTCATGTGTGTTGAGCCGAAATCACTACCATAGTGCTCCCATATCTTCTTCCTTCTATTAGCATCTTGTTGGCCGAAAATTAGTTCTAAAACATTTTCTTCACCTCTCTTTTTCTAAGAACCGTAAGTATCCTCTTGTTTTGTTTTTCGTTTCCTACTGCTTTTGTTGGCCGAATCTCTTGTTGTTCTCTCCTAGAAACCCTTGGCCGAATATCAGTGGTGTTGGAGGCCTTGCTGCAATCGGTTGGAATTTGGTAAGTGATTGGCCGGATGGTCATCTCCTTTCTCTCCTTATACTTTGTCAAGGTTGGTTGATTAAGGGCCGAATATGGTCATGCTGGAAGGATTCTAATCTCTTTGTTATAGGGTCTTTGAAGTGTGAAAGCAAGCAAGGGAATCGTTATTCTTTTGTTAATCGATTGGTAAGTAGGGGTAAGTACATGGTATTGTTACTATTTCAATCTTTTTAGGTTCGATTAAGGCAAAGGTAACAAAAGATTAACTGTTCATCTTTTATGGTGTAGCCGATTGCTAAGGAGAATCATTGGGTGATTCGGATTTGGTAGGAAACCAAATCATCTTAAAAGGTAAGGGTTCGATATTAACCCCTTTGGTTAATTGTTGATGGCCGAATGTCATAGATGCCTAACCCCTAATGTTGGCCGATTGTAGGAGCTAGTCATCGAAGGGACTTAGATCGTTTTGCCGGGATTTCTAGACTCGTATTATCAGGTGTGTAACTAACACACTGATACTTAGTAAGATTATTAATAAACCTGTTTGCCTGTTAAAATTATAAACAGTATGATGGACAAATGAATACCCAAATGGGGTATGTGTACGATTCGGGTAAGTCTGTTCTATTATGAGTACTATTGATGAAGCATGATAACGTGATTTATGTTATGCATGTTATGAGTTGTAATGCTTGGTATGTTGGCATGATATGCATGGCTAGTATGAGATGCATAATCCCATGAGTATGATATGTATGGGTGATACGAGAGGAGGGAGCAGTGATATATTGTGCTGACGAGCACCAGTGCTTTGGTAGCACACTTTGTGACTTTGGGTCACCAGAGGTTTGGCACCTCCAGAGGTTTGGTACCTCAGCGTCTCGTCCCAGTGGCTCAGTACCACAGTGGGTTGGCCCCACAGATGATTATACGGGATTGACGCCAGTGTTTTGGTAACACACGATGGGTTGGCCCCATCACCAGATTGTGACTACGGTCACCAGTGCTTTGGTAGCACATTGTGTCTTTGGGACACCAGAGGTTTGGCACCTCATTGCGACTTGTCCCTGTGGTTTGACCACCGTGGGTTGGCCCCACTTGAGATATGGGATTGTCTGCTAGTGATTTGGTATCACACGATGGGTTGGCCCCATCATCATTGGATTTGTGACTTCGGTCACCAGTGCTTTGGTAGCACATTGTGTCTTTGGGACACCAGTGGTTTGGAACCACATTGACGGATATTGTGTCTTTGGGACACCAGTGTTTTGGTAACACATTGTGACTATATGTCACCAGTGGTTTGGCACCACCAGTGGTTTGGTACCACACGGGGTAGAAAAGGTGATATGGATGGTTAGGATCGGGTTGCATTAATTATGTTGCTATGTATGATGTGTGTTTGTATGTTGATTCATCGGGAGCGGGATTTACACACTGAGTCACTCGACTCACCCTCTCCTTTGACATTTCAGGTGATTCGTAGACGCGAACATGGAGCCGGGATGGACTCGGGGTGCACATGCCATGCTGAATAAAGTTTTTACTCAGACTCTATAATTTTTGGTACTTTAGCTTATTACTTTAAATTGGGTTTTATTTCGGATTGTAAAAGGCCTTTTAAGTTATGTTTTATGATGTCTATGTTTTAAGTTGATTTTGATATGCCTTAACAAAATAACTCGGAATAAATTTTACTAAAATTTGGAAAGATAATGTTTTCAAACTATAACGCAATGTGTTTTTAAACTATACCATCGGGTATCACACTAAGTCTTTTTGATAAACCAATTTCAACTGGTTTCCAATTCTAGCTTGTAATTCACCTAAGTTTAAAAGTGTTTTATGTATCACTAAGAAACTACTGAGGTTTTAAATGGTTTAAACTCGTTTTAACTATATATTCTGGCTAAGTTTTCAAAATCTCCGGGTTTCGAATACATCAACGGTTTTTCAAATAAGACTACCCAAATTTGTTTCAAGTACACCATGTTTTCACCCAACTTTTAAACGAAAAATCTGAACCTTTTAGAAACAATTTTCCCCGTAGCATACCAGATTCGGACGTGGTGTCTTGTCCGGGTTTGGGGTGCTACAATAGATCTCTAAGTTATAGAATCGTGTTACATTTGGGATTTCAAGGTAAGAGGATTTGTTTATTCATATATATAAAATCGGGTAGAATACTAACTATGGCCGAATATAGGAGAGGCCTATTTTCACATCTTTCTGGCTTTTTAAAGCAAAGCGTAGATCGGTTTAGCAAGGGTTTCTACATTAATCAGGTTTGTAATTCTCCACACCATCTAGATCTGTTTGATAAATATATGATTATAAGTTTTATATGTCTTGATAAATGCCGAAATTCCGGCTTAATGGTGGAAACCCAAAGAGGGTAAAAGCAAATCACCAGGGTAGTGAATGTTCTAATTAAATGATATAAGTATATTGATTTTTTGTGATTGCATGGGTTGGGTTGATGAAAGGAGGAAGTTATACGTTGTAGCGGTTTTTACTGTGATCTGTTGTAGCAGTTTTTACCGTGATCTGTTGTAGCGGTTTTTACCATGACCTGTTGTAGCAGTTTTTACCGTGATCTGTTGTAGCGGCTTTTGCCGTGATCTGTTGTAGTGGCTACGGCCATGATCTGATGATAAGCAGCAAGACTGCCATCAAGGCGTGTAGTGGTGTGGGTTGGTTGTAGAAATCCCCAATGGTGTGAATGGCTGGTAAGGGGCGTGTAGGGGATGGAAACCTAGGATTTGGGTTGGGCTTGCATATTAATTTTTATTATGTATATTAAACTGTTCATTTTGTTTTATGGGGCTAAGGCCCACATCTAATGGTGCATGAGGGTTGCGCACTGAGTCTCGCGACTCAACCAATTAATTAAGATTTCATGTAGCACTTAGTACATTGGACCAGGCTGGAGAGGAGCGCAAGGTGGCCATGCAAAAGAACATCTGGATCCAACAAAAAGACTCAAGTTATTATTTTATATTTTTAATTAATGGATTTTAAATCTCGTTGTAATAAGGCTATGGGCCACTAGTTTATATTTTGTTTTATTTT
The DNA here is from genome assembly GCA_005393395.2 of Gossypium australe. Classification (NCBI taxonomy): domain Eukaryota; kingdom Viridiplantae; phylum Streptophyta; class Magnoliopsida; order Malvales; family Malvaceae; genus Gossypium; species Gossypium australe. The sequence continues at coordinate 124,366,513 of CM016619.1, forward strand.
GGGGTTTAATTACTTTTAGTTATTTAAATTCTTATTGAACTAATGCATGTATTTAAATTTGGGTTTTAATTCATAAAGGCATATTCTATTTAAACTATCAACTATTTATTTTTTCGAATAAAAGGATAATCTTTAGAAAAATATTTTCTGAAAATACGACATGTTTTCCAAAATTTTCTTAGTACATACCAGTTCCGATCGTGGTGTTTGGGCCGGGTTTGGGGTGTTACAAATTGGTATCAGAGCCCGGTTCAAAACTCGGCTTTGGGGTTTTTGGGCTCAAAACGTTTTCTAAAAATGGGTTTTTGAAACATGTATATTTATAAATGATACAGGATGGTTTTCTCGGCATGGCACCTGCGTCTCCGGCCCAAGTCCGCCAGGTAAGTATTCTGAACCATTATGTGATATAAATATGTGGGCTTGTTGGGCTTTATGGGACGTAGATTAGTTAGATTAGAACTTGATGAACTCTAGGCTTAGCTGAAACAACTCCTTAAATCTCATAAGACTTAATTTCTCTAAACAAACCCATAAACGAGTCGCAAGACTAGGGTGTGGCAACAGGCATGCGCATGTCTAGGATTGGATCCGGAAGAGCCTGGTACTTAAGCAGTCCTAGTGACTCACCTCCTCTTCGCTGGAATCCTACCTGGTGCGTAGTGACTGTTCACCCTAGCCACGAGGATTTGTTGACGGGCCAAAATCTATAATTAAAACCCGAAAGGGACCAGCCACATTATTTTTACAAAATGACCAAAATACCCTTGATTTGTAAAATTACCAAATTACCCATGATTTGTGAAATGACCAAAATACCCTTGATTTGTAAAATTACCGAAATACCCCGGATTACAGAATTACCGAAGTACCCCTGGATTGCAAAAATTACAAAAATACCCTTATTTCATGAAATCAACAAGGAACTCTATTTTGAAAATTACGAAAATAACCCTGTAGGATAAATTACGAAAATACCCCTGGGTAGTGAAATGACGAAAATACCCCTATGTATTGAATGTGGGTGTATGGATGCTGTCAGTTGAATGTATGTAGTTCTTAGAACTAAGAAAGGTGAACTTGAGACTGAATTGCGAATTCGAAAGAACTACTCTTAAAACTACTAATCATAAGACTGTTCGTGGATAATCAGTGGAAGAAAACCAATAATTCATAAAATTTTTAATCAGATAAACGCGAACCGATAGCATGAGTACAAGGGGACGAGGACGCTCTAGATGTGAATACCGGTGCGTACTCTACCATAGAATACTAAGTGTTTATTTTGGATTTAGAATGGGAGTGCGTAGCGAAAGCATGGTAGTGAGACTTAGGTAGTACGATTAATAGTTAGTTGGAAATTTCGAGGACGAAATTTCTTTAAGGGGGTAGAACTGTAACATCCTGAATTTTTGGGCCTATGCGTTTAATAGGTAGGATATGTTTAATGTGTTAATTTAAGTGTTAAGGGTCCAAATTGGGCTCACGCTTAGGTAGAGGCCTTGATTAAAATTTTCTGTTTGGGCATTATAGGGGTTTAAGAGGTAGTATCTACGTTTAAAATACCAAAGTGGGCTTGTGGCCCAAACTTAGGAAGTGACGCCACACAAGGAAGTAAGGGGCCCAAATTTAAGTTTCATGGAGCCCAATTCTTTTAATTTAAGTTAGCTAAATTTTGGGCATTAGGATTAGGTGGAGTGGATGGCAACAAGGCTAAAATTTAGGGGTTTTAATGTTTAAAATATGTGGATAATAAGCAGATCAAGACTATTTGTAACATCCTGAAAATGGGCCTATGCATTTTTTATTTAAGTATACGAAATGGCATGTCTTATGTGTTATGAATGTATTATGAACATTTCTGGAAACTTGGAAATGATTTAGAAATGTTAAGTTTCAAAAAAGGAAAGTGAACATTTCTGGAAACTTGGAAATGTAAGAAATGTTAAGTTCAAAAGAGGAAAGTGAACATTTCTAGAAACTTGGAAATGTAAGAAATGTTAAGTTTAAAGGAGGCAAACGAAAATTTTTGGAAACTTGGAAATGTAAGGAAATGTCAAGTTTTAAAGTTTAAAAAGAGGAACCTAAGGTAAGGTGGCCTTAAGAAAATTAATAGGAGGAATATGACACACAAACAGGCTTGGAAAAGTGGCCTGGAGATACCACTTAAGGCCCAGGTGAGTGACGCCACAAGCTATGCAAGTGGGCCTGAGTTCGAGTCACTTAGGAAGCAAAATAAAAATTTTTATTTTTGCTACAAGGAGCAGAGAGATGGACGGCAATAAGGCTTTTAAAGAGAGTTTTATTCTCTTTAAATTTCGGCTAAATAGGAGATAAATAATAGATTTATTTATCATTATTTCAAGAGATAATTGTTGGATTAATTCTTTAAAAGTGATAATTCAAGGGATAAGCTTCAAAATAGAAGAGTGGTGGCTAAGTAAGGGACTCAGCCTAGTAATTCGGCTTCATTCTTTCTCTTCAAGAAAACCTCTGCCGAAATTCTCTAAAGTTTCTCCTCTTCTCTCTGCCGAATTCTCTCTGCCATTATTCTCCTTTTTCTCTTTTCTTTTCTTCTTCTATTACAAACACAATCAAAAGCCGAAGATGCCAATAGCCCTAGCCGATTTCTCACTAAGCCTCAAGAGCCGAAATTGTTATCCACATCAAAGCCATAGCCGAATACTGCTAAGGGTTCAAGCAAGAGTTCCATCGAATTCTTCAGTAAGGGTAAGATTAGGTTAGACTCTCATTCTATTTCTTTTAAGGCTGTCGAAATTAAGATTCTAATACCCTTAATATCTTGTTGTCGAAACTTTGAAGAGATCTTTCGGGACTTACTAAGTGTTGACTACAAGGAAGGAGAAGTTCTTTTCCCGAAGGTACACCATAGGCCGCGTGTTCCCTAGTTATTCGGTGAGTTTCGGGATTTAAAATCCACAAGGTAAGTGTCTATAGCATTCGGCCAAGGCTTATTTTGATATCTAGATCTATTTCATAATTGTTTAAAAAGCTAAAACTAACCTGGGATGTGATTTAATGTTTGGCCGAATACAAGAAGGAATACAACAAAGTTTCGGGACTTGATTCTTAAGTCAATCGGCAACAAGGTAAGTTTTAGTTACTAATCCTACTAGGATTTCGATTTATGGCCGAATGGCTCTTTACTAAGTATTAAATGATTGATTAAATGTAGAGATTTAAGATCTAAGGCATTAGATCAAGCTTTTCAGGATTTGGAGTGAACTTACTAAAGCAAATCAGGTGTGTACCCTACCCTAAGTTTTGATGTGTTCATGGCTATGTTTAAATTAATGTAATATTAAGAATGTGAAAATATGGCTAAGTACCATGCTATGGTACAAAGTACTCAGGTACGTTTCCTACTCCCAATAGGATTATGAAATATGTTATAAACATGAGAATAATGATAAGAATGTGAACTTTGGCATGTTAATGCATAATATGATTTGGGCATATGGGTTATTGAAAAGGGGAAGTGAATGTGGTGACCTAAGACCACGAAATCTGAATGCGGTGACCTAAGACCACGATATCTGAATGTGGTGACCTAAGACCACAAAATCTGAATGTGGTGACCTAAGACCACGAATTTTATAAGGGCGATGAGCATGTCGACTGCAGCGACTGCCTTCGATGGAGTGTAGCGGAAGGAGGGTCGACTTAGTAGTCCCCACGGTGTACAGGTTGGTACGGGGAAGTGTAGCGGATGGCTAACTAGGTTTTGGTTTGGGTTGCATCATTGTTTTTACCTGCTATATGAATATGTATGTGATATGATAACGCATGCCTGAAATGTTAATTCTTAGTGTTGTGTACACATTGAGTCTGTTTGACTCACCCCGTTGGGGAATATTTTTCAGGTGATGAGCAGTAATGGACCGGGTCGGCAGGAGCTCAAAGGTGGCCATGCACAGCAAGGAATTTAATTAATTTGGATTTTTTTTATTAAGTACTTTAATTTAATTTTGGGAATTATTTTGATGTAATAAGGCCATAGTTGAACTACTTTATTTTCTTTTATTTATTATGTTACGATTTTTAATGGTTGTAAGATTAAGTAAATTTAATTTAAAATAGACTTTAAATATTTTGTCACCTGAAATAAATGGGTTTTCAATATAAAATAAACTCATTTTCAACTCAAGCCCAACCCAAAACAAATTTTCTTTCAAAACACACAAGTTTTTCCTAAGTCACAAAAAGAATTTGAAACGGTTTACACCGGGGAACATACCAGATCCGGTCAAGGCTCGTGGGTCGGGTGTGAGGTGTTTCACTATTATTTAGGAATTTATTTTATGAGGATAATAAGCAGATAAAGGCTAAAATTTAGGGATTTTAATGTTTAAAATATGTGGATAATATGCTGATAAAGGAGGGAGGAGTTACAGATAATTAAGTCTCTTTTAGATGAGCTAGTAGATTAAGATAAAGGAGAAAAGATAGGATTTATCTGCAAGGTTAGGTAAGTGCTGAAATTTCTATAAATAGGGGGAATATCTCTTCAATTTTGGCATTTGGGGTTTTTCTCTCATTCTTTTCTCTTCTTCTTTGAGTAAAAGCCGAAAACTCCTAAAGTTCCATCTTCTTCTTCATTCTCTGCAAAAGCCGAAATCTCTAAGCCTATTCCCTCATCTTCACTTTGATTCAAAACCGAAACTACACCTATTCTTCTCCTTAATATTCATTGGCCGAATCTCCCTTAGCCATTTTTTCAATTTTTAGTTCTTTCAAAAGCCGAAAGCGCGATAGATCATCTTTCCGGGATTTTTCCTAGAAGCCGAAACTCATAGATCTCTAAGTTATAGAATCGTGTTACATTCGGGATTTCAAGGTAAGAGGATTTGTTTATTCATATATATAAAATCGGGTAGAATACTAACTATGGTCGAATATAGGAGAGGCCTATTTTCACATCTTTCCGGCTTTTTGAAGCAAAGCGTAGATCGGTTTAGCAAGGGTATCTACATTAATCAGGTGTGTAATTCTCCACACCATCTAGATCTGTTTGATAAATATATGATTATAAGTTTTATATGTCTTGATAAATGCCAAAATTTAGGCTTAATGATGGAAACCCAAAGAGGATAAAAGCAAATCACCAGGTTAGTGAATGTTCTGATTAAATGATATAAGTATATTGATTTTTTGTGATTGCATGGGTTGGGTTGATGAAAGGAGGAAGTTATACATTGTAGCGGTTTTTATCGTGATCTGTTGTAGCGGTTTTTACTGTGATCTGTTGTAGCGACTTTTGCCGTGATCTGTTGTAGTGGCTACGGCCATGATCTGATGATGAGCAGCAAGACTGCCATCAAGGCGTGTAGCGGTGTGGGTTGATTGTAGAAATCCCCAATGGTGTGTATGGCTGGTACGGGGGCGTGTAGCGGATGGAAACCTAGAATTTGGGTTTGGCTTGCATATTAATTTTTATTATGTATATTAAACTGTTTGTTTTGTTTTACGGGGCTAAGGCCCACATCTAATGGTGCATGAGGGTTGCACACTGAGTCTCGCGACTCAACCAATTAATTAATGTTTCAGGTAGCACTTAGTGCATTGGACCGGGCTGGAGAGGAGCGCAAGGTGGCCATGCAAAAGAACATCTGGATCTAACAAAAAGACTCAAGTTATTATTTTATATTTTTAATTAATGGATTTTAAATCTCGTTGTAATAAGGCCATGGGCCACTAGTTTATATTTTGTTTTATTTTGGGCTTTAATTACTTTTAGTTATTTAAATTCTTATTGAACTAATGCATGTATTTAAATTTGGGTTTTTAATTCATAAAGGCATATTTATTTAAACTATCAACTATTTATTTTTCGAATAAAAGGATAAACTTTAGAAAAATATTTTCTGAAAATACGACATGTTTTCCAAAATTTTCTTAGTGACATACCAGATCCGGTCGTGGTGTTTGGGCAGGGTTTGGGGTGTTACATGGCCAATGTTGATCTATGCAATATGATTATTAAATTTGGCTTAAATGTAAGGTTTGAATATTGTGATAGAGACTCTGCTTGATTTTGGTCTTATTATGTTATGTTATGTACTTCTTAAAGTACAAAACTTGGATTCAATTTTTGTGATGCAGAATTATATAAAAATTGCCAACTTTTTCAAGGCCATTTTGAATGTACTTTTGTGGAGTCATATTTGTATAATGGCACCCTAACTTGGATTTGATTTTATGGAAGATTGAAATACAACAAAAGTATCAGCATTTTGTTTAAATAGAATCTGATTTCTGAAGTAATAGTGGAAGAAGACTTGTCTTTTTTCTTTAAAGATACATCTTTTGATCTTTGTTCCTTTAAGGTATGCATTTTTATTTTCTTTTTTCCTTTTCTACTTTCTCCTTGAAAGATAAATGGCTTTGGTCTCCATCTATGATTTGTCTTTTGCTTTACTGGCTGAAACAAATATATTCATATACACAATAGATAGGTACTTGAGTGCTTGAAGTTAGTGGTGAAAAGGTCAAAGCAATGTGGGATAAGAGATTGACAAAAATATTCTGTCATATTTGTATTAAGGATAGAGCTTTGGGAGGGTTTGGGCAAAAATATAAGCCCGAAAAATGAGATTGGACAAAAAATAAGGCCCGTTTAAAAAATAGGCCGGGCCTCAGGTCAGGTATTTTTGGCCCAGGTCGGCCTGGCCCGGCCCGAATTCAGTAAATGACAAAAAAAAATCTGCTTTTTTTTTTATTTTTGAATGTTAATTTCTTGTTGTTTTCTCCTTATTTTGCTATCATATTACTATTATGTTGCTACTATTTTGTTGTTATTGATTGAATATTGCATAAAACTTATTTTATTGTTAATTTTGTTATTATTTTAAAGGCATTTGTTAATTTTATTATTATTTTAGAGGTATTTGCTTGTTTAGTTACATCTATCTTAGTGTTATTTAAGTCTACATATTTTTTTAAAATTTATTTTCAATTTGTTGGGAAATATTTATTTTGATTTTTTTAGTATTTTTGATGTATTATATATATTTAAAAATAATATAAAATAATATAAAAATTTAATACGGGCGGGCCGAGCCGGGCCCGGGTTTTAGCATTTTTATATGGGCCAGGCTTGGGAAAAAATTTAGGCCCAGTTTTTGGGCCCGACCTGACCCGAGCCCGATGAATGGGCCTAAAATTTTAGTTGAGCCCGGCCCGGCCCTGTAACACCCCAAACCCGGACAAGACACCACGTCCGAATCTGGTATGCTACGGGGAAAACCATTTTGGAAAACTAGATTTCTCGTTTAAAAGCTGAGTGAAAACACAGTGTGTTTGAAACAGATTTGAGCAGTCTTGTTTGAAAAAACAGTTGATGTGTTTGAAATCCAGGGATTTTGAAAACTTTGCCAGAATTTGTAGTTAAAACGAGTTATTACCATTTAAAACCTTATTAGTTTCTTAGTGATACATAAAACACTTTTAAACTTAGAAGAACTACAAGTTTGAATTGAAAACCATTTGTATTTGTTTATCAAAAGACTTTGTGTGATACCCGATGGTATAATTTAAAACACGTTGCGTTTTAGTTGTGAAAACTTTATCTTTCCATATTTTAGTAAAATTTATTCCAAGTTACTTTGTTAAGCATATTAAAAATCAATTTAAAGCATAAGCAACATAAATATAACTTAAAAGGCCTTTTACAAATCCAAATAGAAACCCAAATAAAAGTAAATAACTAAAGTACCCAAAATATAGAGTCTGAGTAAAGACTTTATTCAGCATGGCATAAGCACCCCGAGTCCATCCCGGCTCCAAGTCCGCATCTACGAGTCACCTGAAATGTCAAAGGAGAGGGTGAGTCGAGTGACTCAGTGTGTAAATCCCACTCCCGAAGAAACAACATGCTAACACACATCATACATAGCAACATGATTAATGCAACCCGATCCTAACCATCCATATCGCCTCATCTACCCCGTGTGGTACCAAACCACTGGTGGTGCCAAACCACTGGTGACATATAGTCACAATGTGCTACCAAAGCACTGGTGTCCCAAAGACACAATATCCGTCAATGTGCTACCAAAGCACTGGTGTCCCAAAGACACATTTGTGCTACCAAAGCACTGGTGACCGAAGTCACAAATCCAATGATGATGGGGCCAACCCATCGTGTGTTACCAAAACACTAGCAGACGATCCCATATCTCAAGTGGGGCCAACCCACGGTGGTCAAACCACAGGGACAAGTCGCAATGAGGTGCCAAACCTCTGGTGTCCCAAAGACACAATGTGCTACCAAAGCACTGGTGCTCGTCAGCACAATATACCACTGCTCCCTCCTCTCGTATCACCCATCAACATGCCAAACTCATGTAATCATGCATATCATACTATCATGCATATCATACTATCATGCATATCATGCCAATCTGTCTAATCTCATACCCCATGTCACATATCCATAACCATGATATCATACAGATCATCAATAACTCATAATAATAACACTGACTTACCCGAGTCCCGGCTCATACCCATCAGAGTATCATTTCAATCATCACTGTCATGATTTTTATTTAAGCAAGCAGGTTTAATAATAATATTACTAGGTATAGGTGTGTTAGTTACACACCTGATAGTTACGAGTCTACAACCCAATCGAAACGGTCTAAATCCCTCGAGTACTGACTCCTACAATCGGCCAAACATAGGGGTTAAGCAACTAAGACATTCGGCCATCACCATATAGACCAACAAGGGTTTGTCGAATCACCCTTACCTTGCTATTGGTTTGCTTCCTAACCAACACCCGAACCAATAGTGGTTCTTTTTGTCAAACGGCCTCCACCTAAAAGAAAATGGAATCATTAATCACTTGAACCTTAATCGAAATCAACTAATTGTACTAACACAAATATACCAACTGCTTACCCTTATACTTACCAATCGGCCACTTGCAGTCAAAGCTTCAATTGACTGCCCCCTCTAAACACCACCACGATCACAAGGCCCTAAAACAGAATCGATTTCCAAACCGACGATTCTCTCTTATTAGCAAAGACTGGAATCGGCTCATAATCAAACCATAACCAACAAAGAACCAAAAGAGGGAGATATGGCCATTCGGCCTAAGACTTACCCCCAACACCAATCGGCTGAAATTGAGAGCCCAACACGTTCACCACTCTTCTAATATTCGGCCACCAAGGAACTATTAAGGGAGATGAGAATTTCGGCCAAGGCTACAAAAGAAGGAAAGGAATTCGGCTTATAGGTGTTCAACACCCTTAGGTTCGGCTTTAGGAGAGAAAAAGAATAAAAATTTGTGAGATGAGGAGGGAATTTCGGCAATGAAATATTTAGAAGAGAAGGAGTGGGTAGACAGAAAGTACTTTCGGTTTAGAGAAGGTGTCTTGGAGAATATAATTTCGGCAATCAAAGCTTCAAAAAGAGAAGAGGATGTTGAAGAAGAGAGAGTACCTCGGTTTTAGCATAATTTGAACAAAAGAGATGAGATGGGGTTGAACATTCGGCCACACTTAAACAATAAGGAAAGGAATAAAATTTTCGGCAAGGCTATAGAGTTTGGTCATTCAATCCGAAAAGAAAATTGAGAAAATACACTGAAGTCTCGGGTTGCTTTTTGACAAAAGAAAGAAAAAGAAAAGACTTCTTCACAAATGCTTTTGGCCGAAAATGCACAAAATGAGAAGTGCATTTCGGCACACTTCCCACCCCTCAACCAAACCGTACACACCCCCACTCCAACCCCACAAAATTCGGCCAAGAATCCCCCCAACTACTCCATGCCACACTTTCAAATTGGTTGAACTAGTCAACCTCCTAAAATCCCTCTCCACTCTCCATTTGAATGAGTAGACTAGGTCCAAGGTAGTGTTCTATTTGCTCTCTACCTCTACTCCCATGCCGTCCAAAATAGATGACAAAAAGGGGACTCCTGCTGCTCGAACACTGGACCTCCACTCCTTGAAGTTGACGCCATACCCAGCCCCCCTTTGCCACCCTGCCAGCTCCTTGTTTGTGCCACAAAACCTCATTTAAAATTCTTAAACCCCAGCTTCCTCAGCTCCTCTCCTATAAAGCCTAAAAACAAAAATTCTCCCATTCACTCAGGCATTCACCTAGGCTACACCAAAGCCCCTAAAACACCGAAATAACAACACAGCACACTACATACATGCAAAACATGCCATGACAAAAATATAGCCCCTAACCCGGGATATTACAGTTCTACCCCCCTTAAAAATAATTTCGGCCTCGAAATTACCTGGTCAAAAGAGTTGCGGGTATTGTCGTCTCATCGTATCCTCGGGTTCCCACGTCGCTTCTTCTACGCCATGATTCCGCCAAAGTACCTTAACCAAAGGCACAGACTTCCTACGCAGAACCTTCACATCCCGATCAAGAATCTGTACAGGTTCTTCTTCCATAGACAAGTCTGGATTTACCTCGATCTCTTCCACTGCTACCACATGCGACGGATCTGAACGATACCTCCGAAGCATTGAAACGTGAAAAACATCGTGAATCTGCCTAAGCTCTGCTGGCAACTCAAGCTGATACGCTACTGGTCCAACTCGCCTCAACACCTTATATGGCCCAATGAACCTCGGACTAAGCTTGCCTTTCTTCCCGAACCTCAGAACCTTCTTCCAAGGTGAAACCTTCAAGAAACTCGATCCCCAACAGCAAACTCTATATCTCTCCGCTTAAGATCGGCATAAGACTTCTGCCGGTCCGAAGCTTCCTTCAATCTAGCTTGAATCAACTTAACCTTGTCTTCAGTCTCAGCTACCAACTCGGGTCCCAATAACTGACGTTCACCTAACTCTGTCCAGCACGTAGGTGAGCGACACTTCCTACCATACAACGCCTCGTACGGAGCCATCTTGATGCTCGCTTGGTAACTGTTGTTGTAGGCAAACTCAGCTAACGGTAGAAACTCCTCCCAGCTACCTCGGAAATCCAAGACACAACCTCTCAGCATGTCTTCTAAGATCTGAATAACCCTTTCTGATTGACCGTCAGACTGCGGGTGAAAAGCCGTGCTGAAATCCAAACGAGTACCCAGAGCCTGATGCAGTGCTTTCCAGAACCTTGACGTAAACCTGGGATCCCTATCCGAGATTATCGAAACTGGCACACCGTGCAACCTCACGATCTCCGAAACATACAGCTTTGCTAGCTTCTGAAGTGAGTAGTCAACCCTCACCGGAATAAAGTGAGCTGATTTAGTCAGACGATCCACCACTACCCAAACTGAATCCTTCTTGCTTGGCGTAAGCGGTAACCCACTGACAAAAATCCATGGTTATCCTTTCCCACTTCCACTGAGGAATCTTCACCGGCTGAAGCAAACCCGACGGCAACTGATGTTCAGCCTTGACCTGCTGACAAGTCAGACATTTCCCAACAAACTCTGTCACCTCTTTCTTCAAACCAGGCCACCAAAACTGCTCTCTAAGATCCTTATACATCTTGCTACCTCCAGGATGCATAGCATGAGGACTGCTATGTGCGTCCTGAAGAATCTTCTGCCTCAGCTCAACATCCTTAGGCATACAAGCCTTACCCTGGAAACACAGAACCTCATCACTCGACAAGCTGTAACCATCCACACCACCATTCTGCACTTGCAACCTTCGCGCACCCAGAACCTCATCCTCTAACTGTTTCTCTCTGATCTGCTCAACCCAAGTAGGCTTAACCTGCAGCTCTGCCAAAATACTCCCGTCGTCATACAAGCTCAAATGGGCAAACAATGCTCTTAAGTCCGAAACGACCTTACGGCTCAACGCGTCTGCTACCACGTTCGCCTTGCCCGGATGATACTCAATCGAGCAGTCGTAATCCTTCAGCAGCTCAACCCATCTGCGTTGCCTCAAATTTAAATCCTTCTGAGTCAGCAGATACTTCAGACTCTTATGATCCGTGTAGACTATCGATCTCTCTCCATATAAGTAGTGCCTCTAAATCTTTAAGGCGAAAACTACAGCCGCTAGCTCCAAATCGTGCGTCGGATAGTTGACCTCATGTGGCCTCAGCTGCCTAGAAGCGTAAGCCACAACCTTACCTTCCTGCATCAACACACAACCCAGACCCGTATGTGATGCATCGCAGTAGACTGTGTATTCCTTACCAGCCTCAGGTTGAATTAGAACCGGAGCCTCAGTCAAAATCTTCTTTAACTTGTCAAAGCTTTCCTGTTGTTTCTCCGTCCAAACAAACGGAACCTCTTTCCTTAACAACTTGGTCATCGGCGCTGCTATCAACGAGAAACCCTCAACAAACCTTCTGTAGTATCCAGCCAAACCCAGAAAACTACGAATCTCAGCCACTGACCTAGGTGGCTTCCAGTCCAGAACTGCCTCAATCTTGCGAGGATCTACTCGAATCCCCTCTGCTGACACTACATGACCCAAGAACGTCACTTCTCTAAGCCAGAACTCGCACTTACTGAACTTAGCATAGAGTTGCTTTTCCCTCAAAATCTGCAGCACCACCCTCAAATGCTTATCATGCTCTTCCTCCGTCCTTGAGTACACTAAAATATCGTCTATGAAAACCACCACGAACTGGTCCAGATACTGCTGAAACACTCTATTCATCATATCCATAAATGCTGCCGGTGCGTTAGTCAACCCGAACGGCATTACCAGGAATTCGTAGTGCCCATACCGAGTCCGAAACGCAGTTTTATGGATATCCGCCTCCTTAACCTTCAATTGATGGTACCCAGACCTCAGATCAATCTTAGAGAATACCGCAGCACCCTTTAGCTGGTCAAACAAGTCATCTATCCGTGGCAACGGATACTTGTTTTTAATCGTCAGCTTGTTCAACTGGCGGTAGTCTATGCACATCCGCATCGTACCATCTTTCTTCTTAACGAATAATACCGGCGCACCCCACGGCGAAACACTTGGCCTAATAAAACCTCGATCCAATAACTCCTGGATCTGAGCCTTAAGCTCCACCAATTCCTTTGGTGCCATCCTATACGGAGCAATAGACACTGGCGCGGTCCCGGGTAACAGATCAATCCCGAACTCTACCTCACGATCTGGCGGCAAACCCGGAAGCTCCTCAGGAAACACATCAGCAAATTCCTTAACAGTATGCACCTTCTCGACAGCAGACTCTTTAGCCTCCAAGGCATACACATGAACCACATACGCTTCACAGCCTTTCCTGACCATCTTCTCCGCTTTTAGAGCAGAAACCACATTTGATAAGTAATCTCTCCTATTACCTATCATAGCGACCTCAACACCATCAACCGTCTTAAGAACCATGCGCTTAGCCGCGCAATCCAACCTCGCCTGGTACTTAACCAGCCAATCCATCCCGAGAATCAAATCGAACTCCCCAAACGGCAGTTCCATCAGATCAGCAGCAAACACTACCCCTTGGAGTTCTAGGGGTACCTCTCTAAACAGTTTATCTACCACTACAGAGTGACCTAGAGGGCTAATCACAGTCATCTGCCTAGAAGATATCTCAGAGTCTAAGTCCATTGTCTCTACTATACTACTGGCAACATAAGAGTGCGTAGAACCCACATCAATTAAAGCAGTATAAGGAGTACCAAAAATCAGAAACGTACCGGTTATGACGTCCGGTGCGTCGCCCTCCTCACGGCGCCTCGCAGCATACACCAATCCCGGCTGCCTAGCCTCAGAACTACCTGCACCTCTGCCCGGTGCTCCACGGCCCCGACTAGATCCATAACCACCTCTGCCATTACCACGGCCTCTCTGCGGTGGCGGTCCATTACCTCTGAACTGATTACGGCCCTGACTCTCCGACTGAATCCTGGCCATCCTACGCGGACAGTCCCTAATGCGATGCTCCAGAGAACCACACTCGAAGCACCCTTTACCACCAGTCCAACAACCACCCCAATGAGATTTCCCACACTGGTTACACTGCGGCGGTCCCTGCCTCGCAGCAACAAATCTAGAAGACTGATTCTGCCCACTCGGTCTAGCCCTCTTCTGCGGATTACCAGACGACCCAGAAGACCCAAAGCTCCTCTTAAGCCTACTCCTGTCCATACTCTGCCTCACTGACTCCTTAACACCCTCAGCCACCTTAGCTTTCTCAACCAAGACAGCAAACTCGCGCTCCTGCTGTGGAGCAATCAGCAGCCTCAACTCGTCTCGCAGACCATCCTCAAAACGAACACACCTCTCATGCTCAGTGGCTACAATGCCCCTGGCATACCTACTCAGCTTCAGGAACTCAGCCTCGTACTCAGCAACAGATTTACTCCCCTGAACAAGCCTCAGAAACGCCTTTCTCTGGGAGTCGATGTAACTAGCCCCGATGTATTTCTTTTGATATGCAGCTCTGAAGTAATCCCATGTCAAATCCTCAGCTGCCACACTGTCTCGCACCGTGAGCCACCACTGATATGACTCATCCCGGAGAAGCGATACGATACCCTTCAGCTTCTCTTCAGTTGTCAAGTCCAGATCATCCATGATCCGCTCAGTCGCCTCCAGCCAGTACTCAGCAGTGCTAGGAGCAACACCAGAAACACCTCGAAAGAATTCAGCCCCATTAGCCCGGAGTCGCTCAGGAACTGATTTCCTAACTCCTGCACCACCACTAGCCCCAGCTACCCTTTCCAACACTCGCAGCATCGCCTGTGACACTGCGTCGTCTCCAGTCTGATCTTGGAACTCACCACCTCCAGCTGGTGGCGGAACCGGTACCTCATTTTCTGAACCCTGCCCAGATCCTACGGGCTCAGAAACCGTCATTCTACCCCTACCTCTACCACGAGTATTACGACCACGTCCACCTCGAGTGCTCATGTCTAATCTTTCTACGTATCTGATTAGAGAATTTTATGCATCAGTGTTTATTCCACTTGTTTAAAAAGCAAGTCTTATGAATATTCAAAGAGGATTTGTTCTCGCAAGTTCACAGAATCCTATCAGTTTCAATCTCTAAAGTAGCATACTACTGTTAATCATCAAATCATATCATTTCCAATCAGATCACAGAGAATAGTTCGGGGTACTTACCTGGCGAACTGGTGCCGGAGACTCGGTGCCATGCCTTTCAAAACCATACTTTCAAAACAAACACTTAAACAACTTTTGAAACCATTTTGGGCCTCAAGCCCACAGCCGAGCCTTTGAACTTGGCTCTGATACCACAAATGTAACACCCCAAACCCGGACAAGACACCACGTCCGAATCTGGTATGCTACGGGGAAAACCATTTTGGAAAACTAGATTTCTCGTTTAAAAGCTGAGTGAAAACACAGTGTGTTTGAAACAGATTTGAGCAGTCTTGTTTGAAAAAACAGTTGATGTGTTTGAAATCCAGGGATTTTGAAAACTTTGCCAGAATTTGTAGTTAAAACGAGTTATTACCATTTAAAACCTTATTAGTTTCTTAGTGATACATAAAACACTTTTAAACTTAGAAGAACTACAAGTTTGAATTGAAAACCATTTGTATTTGTTTATCAAAAGACTTTGTGTGATACCCGATGGTATAATTTAAAACACGTTGCGTTTTAGTTGTGAAAACTTTATCTTTCCATATTTTAGTAAAATTTATTCCAAGTTACTTTGTTAAGCATATTAAAAATCAATTTAAAGCATAAGCAACATAAAATATAACTTAAAAGGCCTTTTACAAATCCAAATAGAAACCCAAATAAAAGTAAATAACTAAAGTACCCAAAATATAGAGTCTGAGTAAAGACTTTATTCAGCATGGCATAAGCACCCCGAGTCCATCCCGGCTCCAAGTCCGCATCTACGAGTCACCTGAAATGTCAAAGGAGAGGGTGAGTCGAGTGACTCAGTGTGTAAATCCCACTCCCGAAGAAACAACATGCTAACACACATCATACATAGCAACATGATTAATGCAACCCGATCCTAACCATCCATATCGCCTCATCTACCCCGTGTGGTACCAAACCACTGGTGGTGCCAAACCACTGGTGACATATAGTCACAATGTGCTACCAAAGCACTGGTGTCCCAAAGACACAATATCCGTCAATGTGCTACCAAAGCACTGGTGTCCCAAAGACACATTTGTGCTACCAAAGCACTGGTGACCGAAGTCACAAATCCAATGATGATGGGGCCAACCCATCGTGTGTTACCAAAACACTAGCAGACGATCCCATATCTCAAGTGGGGCCAACCCACGGTGGTCAAACCACAGGGACAAGTCGCAATGAGGTGCCAAACCTCTGGTGTCCCAAAGACACAATGTGCTACCAAAGCACTGGTGCTCGTCAGCACAATATACCACTGCTCCCTCCTCTCGTATCACCCATCAACATGCCAAACTCATGTAATCATGCATATCATACTATCATGCATATCATACTATCATGCATATCATGCCAATCTGTCTAATCTCATACCCCATGTCACATATCCATAACCATGATATCATACAGATCATCAATAACTCATAATAATAACACTGACTTACCCGAGTCCCGGCTCATACCCATCAGAGTATCATTTCAATCATCACTGTCATGATTTTTATTTAAGCAAGCAGGTTTAATAATAATATTACTAGGTATAGGTGTGTTAGTTACACACCTGATAGTTACGAGTCTACAACCCAATCGAAACGGTCTAAATCCCTCGAGTACTGACTCCTACAATCGGCCAAACATAGGGGTTAAGCAACTAAGACATTCGGCCATCACCATATAGACCAACAAGGGTTTGTCGAATCACCCTTACCTTGCTATTGGTTTGCTTCCTAACCAACACCCGAACCAATAGTGGTTCTTTTTGTCAAACGGCCTCCACCTAAAAGAAAATGGAATCATTAATCACTTGAACCTTAATCGAAATCAACTAATTGTACTAACACAAATATACCAACTGCTTACCCTTATACTTACCAATCGGCCACTTGCAGTCAAAGCTTCAATTGACTGCCCCCTCTAAACACCACCACGATCACAAGGCCCTAAAACAGAATCGATTTCCAAACCGACGATTCTCTCTTATTAGCAAAGACTGGAATCGGCTCATAATCAAACCATAACCAACAAAGAACCAAAAGAGGGAGATATGGCCATTCGGCCTAAGACTTACCCCCAACACCAATCGGCTGAAATTGAGAGCCCAACACGTTCACCACTCTTCTAATATTCGGCCACCAAGGAACTATTAAGGGAGATGAGAATTTCGGCCAAGGCTACAAAAGAAGGAAAGGAATTCGGCTTATAGGTGTTCAACACCCTTAGGTTCGGCTTTAGGAGAGAAAAAGAATAAAAATTTGTGAGATGAGGAGGGAATTTCGGCAATGAAATATTTAGAAGAGAAGGAGTGGGTAGACAGAAAGTACTTTCGGTTTAGAGAAGGTGTCTTGGAGAATATAATTTCGGCAATCAAAGCTTCAAAAAGAGAAGAGGATGTTGAAGAAGAGAGAGTACCTCGGTTTTAGCACAATTTGAACAAAAGAGATGAGATGGGGTTGAACATTCGGCCACACTTAAACAATAAGGAAAGGAATAAAATTTTCGGCAAGGCTATAGAGTTTGGTCATTCAATCCGAAAAGAAAATTGAGAAAATACACTGAAGTCTCGGGTTGCTTTTTGACAAAAGAAAGAAAAAGAAAAGACTTCTTCACAAATGCTTTTGGCCGAAAATGCACAAAATGAGAAGTGCATTTCGGCACACTTCCCACCCCTCAACCAAACCGTACACACCCCCACTCCAACCCCACAAAATTCGGCCAAGAATCCCCCCAACTACTCCATGCCACACTTTCAAATTGGTTGAACTAGTCAACCTCCTAAAATCCCTCTCCACTCTCCATTTGAATGAGTAGACTAGGTCCAAGGTAGTGTTCTATTTGCTCTCTACCTCTACTCCCATGCCGTCCAAAATAGATGACAAAAAGGGGACTCCTGCTGCTCGAACACTGGACCTCCACTCCTTGAAGTTGACGCCATACCCAGCCCCCCTTTGCCACCCTGCCAGCTCCTTGTTTGTGCCACAAAACCTCATTTAAAATTCTTAAACCCCAGCTTCCTCAGCTCCTCTCCTATAAAGCCTAAAAACAAAAATTCTCCCATTCACTCAGGCATTCACCTAGGCTACACCAAAGCCCCTAAAACACCGAAATAACAACACAGCACACTACATACATGCAAAACATGCCATGACAAAAATATAGCCCCTAACCCGGGATATTACAGGCCCGGCCCATGAACACCTCTAATTAAGGAGATATTTAAAGGCAATAGACATGGTACTCATTTCACAAAAGATGGATGGCTGAAAATAATGGCCAACTTTGAAAAAGAAACAGGCAAGGCTTATTCACAAAGAGAACTTAAAAATAAATGGGTTGCCTTGAAAAAACAATAGAAGGCTTAAAAGAAACTTAAAGGTGGAGCTGGTTTAGGGTCGAATCATATAAAAAGAACCGTTGATGCATCATATGATTGGTGAGGGAGTAGGCTAAAAGTACATTAATAATTCTTAAGATTTTTTTCTTATTTATGAGGTTATTGATAATTTCTTATTAAACTACCAATTTATATATAGATTGTGCTTGAAGCTCAAAAATTTAGAACATCAAGCATTGATCCTAAATTCGAAGGGAAGTTGCACCAGATGTTCATGGGGGTAGTTGCAACCAGTGCTAAAGCATGGGCATCTTCTTCTTGTACACTCCGTAGTGAATTTTTTAATGAAAAATGAGGAAAAACAATGAGGAAGAAAATGCGAGAAATGATGTTCACATTGATAGAAACGGTAAAAAAAGAAAAACACCTGAGATATCTACTTCACATTTTAAAACTTGAAGGAAGAAATCCTCAAAGCAAATTAGAGGGGCTGTAAGATTGTCTAGTCAAATTGAAAAGTTATGTGATGCAACTAGTAATATGTCAAGCCACATGTAATTCGACTCCTGCTATGAATCAATATGGTATTCCACAAGCAGTCAAAGTGCTTGATAGCATGTCGGAGGAAGTTCCAAAAGCTAGTCCGCTCTACTTTTTCTCACTGAAATTATTACTCAATAAGGATAAATGAATTATGTTTCTATCAATTAATCCCAAGATTAGAGCTTTGTGGCTTAAGACGAAAATGGAAGAGAGTTGAAAATTTTCTAGTCTTCTAGGGTTTTGAGATATCTACTATGTGACTAAATAACAATGCTAAACTAGTTTTATCAATAGTTGTTTATGTTTGGTTTTTGGATATTGAATTTATGTTCTACTTATTTATGTGCAATCTAGTTTTACCAATAGTTGTTTCTGTTTGGTTTTTGGATATTGAATTTATGTTCTACTTATTTTTGTGTAATCTAGTTTTATCAATAGTTGTTTATATTTTGTTTTAGGATATTGAATTTATGTTTTACTTATTTATGTGTAATATAGTTTTATAAATAGTTATTTATGTTTGATTTTGGATATAAAAGTTGTTCACAGGTGATGAGTATGATTGACAATTCCAACAATGATGAAAGCGATGATGAAAGGGAAAAGAAAGGTGAAAGGGAAAAGAAAGATATTTTACAACGCATCGAATGTTTTAACTTGTTATTTGTTATTGCATCTTCTTCTGTACAATTATATTATGAGAAGTATATATTGAAGCAACTATGCACGGA
The DNA here is from genome assembly GCA_005393395.2 of Gossypium australe. Lineage (NCBI taxonomy): Eukaryota > Viridiplantae > Streptophyta > Magnoliopsida > Malvales > Malvaceae > Gossypium > Gossypium australe. Next base: position 124,386,165 of record CM016619.1, read on the forward strand.
TTCAAAATAGGTAGGTGAGGCATGGATCCGAGAGATCCTTGATGGTCATAGATCACATTGTATGATTAATTTTAGGATGTCAAAAATTGTATTCTCAAGTTTGTTGAGAGTTTTGGAGACAAGAAACTTCAAGACACATATCTTCTTGTGAAATGTTGGGAAGGTTTTTGTACATCTTGGACAATGTCGAGAAATATTTCAAAGGTCTGAAGCAACAAAAAGTCAATACCATGCAATTGTGCTTGAGAAAGTTTCAAGGATGGACATTGATCTAATTGCACCTGGTGATCTTTTTTTTAGCTCAATACCCGAACAAATACATAATGATTCTAGATATATGCCGCATTTTAAGGTTAAAATTTAAAATTATATTATTATCCCTACAAGGGTCATCCCTACAAGCTTAAATAAGCAATATCCCATACACAATTGGCAACCAAAATCATGTCAAATGTTCAACCTATCATCCCATTTAATCACATTTCTAAACATGCCAACTTGTGTGCCAAATAACACAACTAAATCACATGTAAAACCAAGCATTATTCATCCACAATTTCACTAATTCACTAAGGCATCAATCCATCAATAAGCTTACCATTCATAAGACCATTCCATTTACTATCAAGCTATATCAAAACATAATTCATATACCATAATCACTCATGCATATTACCAACATTTATCTAGCCACATCATATGGCTATTTACACATCTCAAACATGTTCCAAAACAACTAGCCTATACATGCCATATTTAGCTATATACACATTCAAAAGTACCAAAGTTGAGTTTGATAGTGTGGTGATGATCCTTGACGATTCCAGAGCCTATTGTAGTTTTGACGACATATAAAACAGAGTAAACACACACACACAGAGTAAGCTTTCCAAAAGCTTAGTAAGCCATATACAAATAACCTTAGTATGAAATGGATATAGCCACATAGATGCAATGACCTTTATATTTCTCATTTGCAAATTCATAATATCATCCTTGGCTCATTATTTAGCTATTACTTACTCATATTCCACAACTCATATCTCACATGTGCTCATAACTCATTCAAGCATGTATAATACATATCATCTTATCATTTCAATACACATATTCACCTTAATGAGTTCATATATAACTTACCTTTTTGTACACATACATGGTGTACTCTTCAAACATACCTAAATCATTATACATTTCACGTAGCCATTCACATCTTAAATTTGCCCGTTGAACCGTTCGGAATCTAATAGGATATTTAGAATGCTCGGAATAGTCTTACAATGCCAACATCCCAGACATGGTCTTACATGTAACCAAATGTCGATGCCACTGTCCCAGACAGGGTCTTACATGAATCAATAAGATGCCAATGTCCCAGACATGGTCTTATACGTAAATCTCATATCAATGCCAACGTCCCGGATGTGGTCTTACATGATATCACAAATTGGACACCTATGTCATGACATACGTAATTCCTATCTATTCATAGGTTCGTACGGGACTTCTCGGATATTGATCTTTTCACGATACTTTCTCAGAATTCATATGTTCATCATTTCATACACATTCATCACCATGTAGTTTCATATGAATATACATAATTTAATACAAATACATTTATTTGTATATAGACTTACCTCGGATTCGGAATGAACGAGCGATTTCGGCTACTCGATCACTTTAGACTTTCGTGATCTAAATCTGTTTTCTTCGGTTTTTGACCTATACATATTCAAATTTAACCCATTTATTAAACAACTCATTCAATTCAATCCAAGAACATACATTTAGGGCAATTTACAAATTAGCCCTCACGTTTTCACATTTTGACATTTTAATCCCTATTTCACAAAATCACAAAATACACAAAATTACATGTCACCCATGCCTAGACGAATTTTCATGTAGCTCATACAAGTCCATACATTTCATTTATTTCACAATTTAGTCTTTCAAAATATTATTTCCACAATTAACCCCAAAATACTCAAATTCACTAAAAATCCAAATACAAAATATGTTAATCAAACACATATATTCCATATTTCATCATCAAATATTTCAAAGCTCATGTGTTCATCAAAGACACACTTCAAAATCATCATCAATTCTCAAAATTAAGACATGGGTTTTGTATTTCTCGAAGCAACAATTGCAAAAACGTAGAAATTATCAAAAATCGATTAAAAACATACCTTGAATTAAGCTCACAAATGGCCGAATGCCCTAGCTCAATTTTCTTTCTTTTCTTTTCTTCAAATTCGGCTAGAATGGATGATCACATCCACTAACATTTTCATTTGTTTTATTTACTATCATATTATTAATCTATTTACCATATTAGCCTTATTACAATATATATATATATATATATCATATAATATAAGGTCATTCTTGACCATTGCCATACACTATCTCATTAATGGCTTAATTCCCTCATAAGGCCTCCTCATTTAAAAGCCACATCCATTTGACCATTAATCAAATAGAAAGCTACTTTAACGATTTATGCGATTTGATCCTTTGCTCAAATTAAGCACACAGACGGACAAATTAACTCACAAAAATTTCACATATAAAAATTCACATACCATAAGCACAGAAAATAATATTAAAATATTTTTTCTAACTCGGATTTGTGGTCTCAAAACCACTGTTCTAACTAGGGTCTAAAGCGGATTGTTACATACCAAATGGTAAGTGTAACAGCCTGTTTTTCAGTGAAATCAAAAAAGTGGTTTTAGGACCACAAATCCAATGAGTAAATTATTATTTTATTATTATTTTAGTGTTTATGGGATATTAGTAAGGTTGTATAATTATTTCGTTACGAAATTTTGATGTTTGCATAGTTAATTAGGTAAAAATGACTAAATCATAAAAAAGTGTAAAACTTGAATGCTATTCATTAAAACAGTTAAATGAATATAGATGTAACACCCCAAACCCGGCCTAGACGTTACGACCGGATCTGGCATGTCACATGGAAGGTTGTTCAAAACTGCGCGTTTGATAAAACTTCGTATTCTTTTTGGAACTTCGAGTTTAGGTGTTTGTTTATGAAAACCCGTTTATTCAATGTTTATTTTGATTGTGATTGATTTAGAAAAACTACATTAATTAGTAAATCCGAGCTGGATCTTTTGGAAATATCTTATTTAAAATAGAAAACCGCTTCAGTGAATTTCGAATATGTGATACTTTGAAAACCGCTCCGATGTTTTTGAAAATCCAGTGTATAATCGATCATAGTTTGAAAACCGTTCGTTAACACTTTTGGAAAACAACATGTATTAAGGTTTTTAAGAAAATCCCGTATTGAACATTTAGCAATAAGCAAAATCCAAATTAAAGTTAAAAACCAAATAAAATCCCAGAGGCCTTATTATAGAACATAGTCCCAAATTTAAAATAGAAATGGAACAGAATTTACTAAAGAACGACATATGGCCACCACGGAGTCCACCTCGGCCCAAATCCTCAAAGCTAGGAATTACCTGCAAAAATTAAGCAGAGGGGTGAGTTACTAGAACTCAGTGTGTAAATCCCCAAAACGAATACTATCTGGGCCTGAGCCCAAGCAAATACAAATTGGGCCTTAGCCCTTACGAAATCAAACAGGGCAAAGCCCATACGGAAACGAACTGGGCCTGAGCCCTTTTTACATGGCAAATCAAATAAATGCATGCAATGTAACCCAGCCCAACCTAGAATCCATCCGCTACACACCACTCATTCCAACCATAACACACCGGTGGGGATTTCTACAATCAACCCTCATCCACTACACACCATGATGGTAGTCCCGCTGCTCATCCCGAAATTGTGGCAGTGCCATCGAAATAATGTGACAGAGTCACTGAAATATGTGGCAGAGCCACTGAAATAATGTGACAGAGTCACCGAAATATGTGGCAGGGCCACCGAAATAATGTGACAGATTCACCGAAATACACTTCCCTTTTCATCAATATTATATCCCTTTCCCATGCAACATGTCATAAAATCATAATGTGATGGATGCATATATCAAAGCATGTCAGATAATCAGAACACACCTCTAATCATGTTAATTTACCCATAATAGAATAGCCATGAATTTACTTACCTGGTATATCTCCAATAATACCCGTTAGGATATCTCGACTGCATTCTCATTACGGTTATTTCGGCTTTAGCCGACGCATAATACAACACAAACAAATGAAACTAAGGTGTGAGATTTACACACCTGCTTATGCAAAGAACTATACACTCCTGATTGTCGTCACCCTTACTATCACGAATAACTACCATTCGTCTATTCAGATCCGGTGTCGCCTCTCTTCCACAACCCGGCGAAAAAACCCGAATTGCTGACACTGCACGTCGTTTGAACTTAGGAGTGGAGGCTGCGAGCCTACTCCCTTTGGCCTCCTTAGAACGGCTAGCACTCGCATCCATGAAGAGAGTTCGATCAGTAAGGTACCACAGTGAAATCAGCGATTGTCTAACAAAGAGGTTTGGTTATGGCAGAGTACAACGAAAAGAGACCAATTGAATAGCACTAAAAAGAAACTCCTTACCTTAATTACTGAAGAATTGCACCAACGGATTCGGCTTGCGATTCTGGATGAGTCCCTAAATAACGCACAAGTTAGGACCGATGCCCCAAAGCAAAACAATAAGAAGCGGCCTTCTAGCCTAAATACTCAAAATAAAAACGTCCATTCACCATCTATATTCGGCCAAGACTAACTTACCACCCACCTTACGAGTTCTCGGAGCTAAGAAGAGGCTAAAAGAGTGTGCTTGCACTCTAACAAGTTCGGCCTTAGGAAGAAGAAACAGAGTGAGACTTTCGGCTTTTAGAGCGAAGAAGATAGAAAGATAAAGAACAAGTATCGATGGCAAAGAAATTAAGAAAAAAGACATGACCTTGCAACTAGCAAATGCCGAATGAAAAGGGACTTTTGGCAAACCAAAGGGACCCTAGCACAATGCTTCCTGATTTTCGACTAATAATAAAAGATGAAAGAAACGGGTTTTGTTTGACACCAGAGAAGTTTCGACTCAAGCATAGAATAATAAAGAGACGAAAAGAAAAGAGAAGAAAGTGGCACACTGAGGTTCGGCTAGTGGAGAAAGAAATAGAGAAGCAAAGAGAGGAAAGAAAGAAAAAGAAGTTGAAGTAGTGTGGAAGAAAAATGGTTCGGTCAAAAAAAAGGAAAAAATAGGAGTGCAAAGAAAAAATAGAAAAAAAGTAGGAGAAGTGTTGAAATTCGGTTATCACACAAATGAAGAGAAGAGATAGAGAGGAAATTTGAGAGATTCGGCTCAAGCACAAAGTGAGTAACAAACCCGAAATGAATCAAAAGGCTTTGCACATTCGGCACCCCACACACAACCTATGACCGAATATGCTAAGAAAAGAAATGTCTAAGAACTAAAGGGAATTTTGGCACCCACCTATACTAGCTAAAAAATCGAAATGCTCCCCCTTAGCACCACTCCACTTTCGGCCCAACTCCTTCCCATACCAACTACCACGATTCTCTCCACCTTTCACTCTCCATCCACCATTTGAAATGGTTGACCACTTCAAACTCCCCAAGATCCTCTCCTCACTCCATTTCAAATTGGTTGACTCATTCAACAGCCACCTTGATAGAGTCCCAGCCGAATGCCGCCTCTTCCACACCTTGAGCACAAAAATTAAACTCCATAGTGCAGCAGATGGGATTCGAACCTTTCTTCCCTTGCTTTCCATGTGACGCCAACTCCACTAGGCCACTCTACTTCCCTTTTGTTAACACAACACCAACTTTTATACTTAAGTCCTGCCTCCACTAGCTCACCCTCACAAACCTCACAAAGTGACCTAAAACCAAATTTTACCAAGGCTCTAACTCGAACCCAAGCCTTCCCAAGACCCCTGAACATACCCAAATAACAAGCATAGCTAGCCAAACGCATGAAATAGTGCAAAATGCAGAACCTCAAATTTTAGGATGTTACAATAGAAATGCAAGTAAATAGACTTAAATGGTAATTAGACCATTTGATTAGTTAGTGGTATTATATGGCATGGTTTTATTGAAATTTTGTTAGTTTTTAAAGGTTATTATGGTAATTAGGTAATTAAACTTAAACTTAAAACAAAAGATGAACAAAGCATTGCCATCTTCATTTTTATCTAAATTGAAAACATAAAACACAATTAGAGAAAGGGTGATACAAGAAAATATTGGGTGCATGGTATGTAATTTTTTCCCGTTTTTAATGATTTTTATGTTTTTGTAATCGTTGTAGCTTAATATAACTAGCCTGGGGGTCAATTTGAAAAACTGTTAAAGATTTAAGGTTATGCCATGAATGCTTTTTAGTGGTTCTTGATGTTAAATGCTAGATTATGAAACTTTGATGTTAAATAAACAAGTTTTACAAAGTTAGATTATGAAACTTTGATGTTAAATAAACAAGTTTTACAAAGTGATTTTTGATGAATTTTGGAAATTAAGGACTAAATTATTAAAGGTATGCATTCTATGGTTTTAATGTGAAATCATGATAAACATGGTTTTTTTCTAGGTCCCTTGAATGTTTGGTTAACATGGATTTTGATTCAAATGGTTAGATTTTAAGTTATTAGTCTAAGGACTGAATTGTGAAAAAGTTAAGATGTTAGGAAAAATTAGTAATTTTGCATAAATATTAATTGTGGACTAAATTGAATTCTAGAGGTGTTAAATGGATTGAAAATTTTCTATTTAGATCAAGATAAACTATGTACGAATTTAGATCAAGGCAAAGCATAAGCTTCAAATTAGCTCGTTTTAACTTCCACGCCCCTAGTTGTCAAGGTAAGTTCGCTTGAACGATTATCACATTAAAGTTATTTACATTACTTATTATTAGTTAATTGTATTGCAAATGGATCAATATACATTTCAATGCTATGATGAATTGAAGGATAACGAGTCCCGGTTAAACCTTAGGAATTCATAGGATACAAATGACATGTCATTAGGGATTTCATGTTTCGAGTGCTGGTCTTGAATGTCCAACTGATGTTTGAGGTCGTACATTTATTGCAGATACCCTACAGCTCATGTGAGCAGCATCGTGTAGCTCACATTTCGACCTAAAGCTCGTGTGATTTGAACTATTTCACAACTCGTGTGAGCAATGATGTAAAGGAAAGGTTATATGTAAAAGCACACTTCGTGTGAGCTTCCCGGGTATCCGATGTAGTTCTAAATTGTTCAACGGGCAAGAAAATGGAGCGGAAAGGAAGGTATACCATTGGATTGATTCATGACTTTATGAATGAATGTAACACCCCTAACCCGTACCCATCGCAGGTCTAGGGTTAAAGGCATTACCGGACAAACCGAATCTTTTATAAACATTTCACATCATAATTTAACAATTCAAATCAAAGAGTCCCTTGAATAGGTCAATGAGACCTTAAACATACATTAGAAAGGGGCCGGGACTAAACCGAACACATACAAATTTTTTTGAAAATTTAACATTTTTCAAAGCTACAGAGGTCACACGCCCATGTGGGCAGGCCGTGTGCCTCACATGGCCCCAGACACGCCCATGTGTCTAAGCCGTGGCAAAACAGGGCATACATACTGACTTGTCCACACGGCCTGAGACACGCCCGTCTGCCTCACCCGTGGTCGACACTGACTTGCACCTCACGGCCAGTCACACGCCCGTGTGTCCAGCCCGTGGTCGAAACTAACTTGTTTGAAATGCAACCACGATGGACACGGTCGAGCCACACGCCCATGTGCTCAACCATGTGGGCAAATATAGGCCACTTGCAAGGCCAATTTGCCACCCACACTTTGGTTTATATTTACAAGCATTATACCAATTCAAATCACATGTCCAATGAAAACAAAACATACCAAAATGACCATCTTTTCAAACCATTTAAGAACATTTCAAACGCACCAACTTATGTGCTATTTTGCTCAATCTAATCACAAGCATTTCTAAGCATAATCCATCCACAAACTTACCAATTCATTATAACATCTTTTCATCTATAATATACCAACCTTGCATCACAAAACATAGATCATATATTACCATTTGCACATCTACTTACAAGCCATATCACATAGCTTATATATACAACTCAAAACATTAACCATTCCAACTAGACTATACATGCCATACTTTAATATATACACTTTCAAAAGGTACCAAATTATGATTTGATAGTGTGGTGACGATCCTCAACGATCCCCGAGCCTTCCGTAGCTTTAACGATCTATCAAACGAAGCAAACACACACAAAGTAAGCTTTCAAAAACTTAGTAAGCCATATACAAATAAACTTCTCATATAATCATCCATAATCATATTAAATATAAGATCATTAATATATATCAAGTGCAAATTCATAATTCTTCTTTGGCTCATTTGTTTAGCCATTGCTTACTAACAATTCATACCTCTAAATATCTCTTTTTGTTCATATCACAATTATACATATACCACATTTTGTCTCATTGAATCTATGCACATATCTCATTTGTTCACAATTACATGTACTTACCTTTCATACTCAATCATAATGTAACATCCTGAAAATGGGTCTATGCATTTTTGATTTAATTATACGAAATGGCATGTCTTATGTGTTATGAATGAATTATGAACATTTTTGGAAACCTGGAAAAGTAAGGAAATGCTTTAGAATGTTAAGTTTCAAAAGAGGAAAGTGAACATTTTTGGAAACTTGGAAATGTAAGGAAATGATTTAGAAATGTTAAGTTTAAAAGAGGAAACTAGGGCAAGGTGGTCTTAAGGAAATTTATAAAGGAAAAATATCATGAAATTGGGCCTGGAAAAGTGGTTATAAGGCGCCACTTAGAGTCCAGCAAGTGACGCCACAAGCTATGCAAATGGGCCTAGGTTCGAGCCACGGGGTAAACAAAAGGAGCTTTTATTTTTCGGCATTAAGAGGGAGAAGTGGACGTCATTAAGGCACTTGAAAGAGGAGTTTTATTCTCTTTAAATTTTCAGAAAAATAGTAGATTAATTGTGATTTAATATAAGATTATTTTAAGGATAAAAGAAGAGATAATTGGATTATTTTTTTTATGAAGAGATAAAGAGAAAAGTTAGGAATGGAAGAGATGGCCGAATGGGGGACTCTTGGGGTAATAGTTTCGGCAAATAGGAGAAAACAAGGCCATTCTTCATACTTTTCTTCCCCACTAAGTCTCTGCCGAATTCTCTCTGCTCATCATCCTCTTTTCCTTTTTGATTCTTCAAAAGCCGAACCTTCAACATCAACCTACTTTCCTTCTTTTGCAAATTCAATCAAAGCCGAACCCTCAAGGTAACCATTAGCCGATTTCTTCATAGTCTCAAAAGCCGAAATTTGTTGATCACACTTAGTCCATAGCCGAATCTTTCAGGGGCTTCAAGCAAGGGTGCTGTCGACTTTGGTATTAAAGGTAAAGGCCAATTGTCATTCGGTTTCAATTCTTTCACTTCTAGACTTGTCGAAATCTAGGACTAATCTCATTGATGTTCATGGTTGTCGAAACTTGGAAGGAGTGTTCAGGATCTAGCAAGTTGTCGACTTCAAGAAGGGATACTTTCGGGATTTAAAATCCACAAGGTAAGCACATCTGATATTCGGCCATAGGCCATTTAATAGTTATTAAGTGTTAGAAATCGATCTAACATGTGGTTATAGGGATTTCGACAGACACCTAAGACAAAGGATCAATTCCGGGATTTAAGATTTGGAAGGTAAGCACATAGGTATGTTCGGCCAAGGCCTGTTTTGATATCTAGATCTATTTCATAATTATTTAAAAAGCTAAAACTAACCTGTGATGTGATTTAATGCTTGGCCGAATACAAAAAGGAATACAACAAAGCTTTTCGGGATTTGGTTCTTAAGTCAATCGGTAGCAAGGTAGGTTTAAGTGTACAAATCCTACTGGGATTTTGTTTTATAGCCGAATAGGCTTTATGCTAACATATTAAGTTTGGCCGAATGCAGGGACTTGAGATCTAAGGCATTAAATCAAACCTTTCCGGATTTAAGTGAACTGCTAAGTGTATCAGGTGTGTACCCTACCCTAAGTTTTGATATGTTCATGGCTATGTTTAAATTAAATGTGTTGCTAAGAATGTGAAAGTATGGCTAAAGTACCATGCTATGGTACAAAAATACTCAGGTACGTTTCCTACTTCTACTAGGATTATGAATATATGTTATTTTTAACATGTGAAAAGTGATAAGAATGTGAATTAAGGAATGATATGCATGATATGTATGATAGGGGGCATATGGGTTATATGAAAAGGGGAAGTGAATGTGGTGACCTAAGACCACGATATCTGAATGTGGTGACCTAAGACCACGATATCTGAATGTGGTGATCTAAGACCACGATATCCGAATGTGGTGACTCCTGTCACAATTATTTTATCTAGTGGCTATGCCACGAATTTAATAAGGGCGATGAGCACGTCGACTGCAGCGACTGCCTTCGATGGTGTGTAGCGGATGGAGGGTTGACTTAGTAGTCCCCACGGTGTGCAGGTTGGTACGGGTGATGTGTAGCGGATGGTATATAGGTTTGGGTTCGGGTTGCATCACTTTTTTGTATCTGTTATATGAACATGTATGATAATGTATGCCTGAATTATTAAATTTTAGTGTTGGTTACACATTGAGTCTATTTGACTCACCCCGTTGGGGAACTTTTTCTTCCAGGTGACGATCAGTGATGGACCGGGCCGGCAGAAGCTTAGGGATGGCCATGCTCAGCAAGAAATTCATTTTATTTGGACTATTTTACTTTAAGTACTTTGGTTTAATTTTGGGATTTATTTGATGTAATAAGGCCATAGTGGATTACTTTATTTTACTTTTATTTACTATGTACGAATTTTTATCAAGTAAAGTTTAAGTAAATTTATTTAAAAACAAAGCCTAAACATTTTGTCACCTAAAGTAAAGGATTTTAATAATGAAATAAACTTGTTTTCAACTCAAGCCCAACCCAAAACAATCTTTCTTCCAAAACACACAAGTTTTTCCTAAGTAACAAAAGAATTTTGAACTGGTTTACATCGAGGAACATACCAGATCCGGTCAAGGCTCGTGGGCCGGGTTTGGGGTGTTTCAGCTTGGTATCAGAGCCCAGTTTTAAACTCTCGGCCTGGGGTTTAAAGCCCACAATGTTTAAAAACTAAGGCCCAAATGAATTTTGAGAAAGTTTTAAGCAGGTTTTCTGGCATGGCACCTAAGTCTCCGACCCGCAGTCCACCAGGTAAGTACCCCTAACCATTGTGTGAATTATAGTATGAATTGTAGAAGGGTAGAACTGGAATGGCACGTAGAGTAGTATGATAAGTACTTGAACCCTAGGACTAGTTACCCCAACAATTACATAAGACTTAAATGCCTAATAAAACAAACCTGTGACTAAGTCGCCAGGTTAGGGTGTGGCAACCATTGTGCGCATGTCTAGGATTGGTATTCAGTGGGAGCTTGGTATTTAAGCAGTCCGCGTGACTCACCTCCTCTCCACTCGAATCCTACCTGGTGCGTAGCTACAGTTCACCCTAACCAAGAGGACTTATTCATAGGCTAAACCCCTAACTAAAACCCGAAAGGGAACTAGCCGTATTTTCATAAAAAACCCTGGTTTTAAAACTCTTAAATCACCCTTTTGATTTGCAACATGACTCTATAAAATTTTCTGAAATATTCTTGATTTATGAAAATTACTAAAATACCCCTATTTGCAAAATTACTAAATTGCCCTTGGTATTAAAATTTCCATATCACCCTCGATTTCAATGAAATTTCCTTACTTTGTAAAAGTATCCCCGAACCTCTATTTTGCAAAAGTCCAAAATATCCCGATTTGGAAAATTTCTGAAATTACCCCTAGTTTACCACAATTACCAAAATGACCCTGATTTTTAAAATTTTTGCAACATCACCGATTTGGAAAACAAATTCTCAAAAAGAACCCTCAAGTTTTGCAAATTTTGAAATACCCTTGATTTATTAAGATTTACAAATTTACCCTGGCTAATTACGAAAATACCCCTAGGTAGTGGAAAAACAACAACAATGAAAACTACAACATTTCTCTGAATGAACGAAAGTTCATAATTGATTGATGAATATATGAATGTAAAGACTGTGTGCATGTATGATTACGAAAGAATCACTCCTAAAATTCTTCCCATAAAACTTCTTCGCGGGTAATCAGTGGAATAAAGGCTAATTCATAAAATTTCTTAATCAGATTAAAGCGCAGTCGTTAGAAATGAGTTCTAGAGGACGTGGTCATCGTGGACGTGGTCGAGGAAGAATGATTGTGTCGGAACCCGTTAGATCGGGTCAAGGATCTGACAATGAGATACCACCGCCACCACCACCCCCAGCTGTTGGTGTTGAGCAGCAAGCTCAGACGGGGGATGATGCTGTGTCGCAGGCTGCGCTGCGAGTTCTTGAATTGGTGGCTGGCGCTGGTGGGAATATGGGAGCTCAGAAATCTGTACCCGAGCGACTTCGAGCCAATGGGGCTGAGATGTTTCGAGGAGTATCTGGTGTGGCACCCAGTACAGCTGAATATTGGTTGGAAGCAACCGAGCGCATTATGGATGAGCTCGATCTGACCCCTGAGGAGAAGCTGAAAGGAATGGTGGCACTGCTACGCGATGAAGCGTATCAATGGTGGTTAACAGTTCAGGATGGTGCCACAGCCGAGGATCTGACCTGGGAGTATGTTAAGGCAGCATATCAGAAGAAATATGTTGGCACACGGTATACTGATGAGCAAAGGAAGGCTTTTCTAGGGCTGGTTCAAGGGAACAAGTCCGTAGCAAAATACGAAGCTGAGTTTCTGAGGTTAAGCCGGTATGCTCGAGGCGTAGTGGCTACTGAGCATGAGCGATGTGTCCGGTTTGAGGACTAATTAAGGGATGACCTGAGGTTGTTGGTTGCTCGACATCAAGGGCGGGAGTTTTCTGCGCTAGTAGAGAAAGCTAAAATAGCGGAAGGGATTAAGGACACGGTCAAGCAGAACACTGATCGGAATAAGCAGAAAAGAGGATTTGGATCTTCTGGGAATACTCAGAAAAGGCCTAGAGTTGATAGGCCGCGAGGTCAGCAAGCTGGTACTGGAGGGCAATATCGTACTTGTGATCAGTGTGGGAAGAAACACTTAGGGGAATGTTGGAAGAAGACGGGAGGATGCTTCAGATGTGGGTCCAAGGACCATAAGATTAAGGATTGCCCTATGAGGCCAGATGGAAATCGACCAGTGGCTCAGAATGTTAATCAGGCTGGTAGAGGTGGTCAGCAACCTCAGCGAGGTCGTGGTCCGAATGGCCGAGGTAATGGCGCTGGAAGAGGACGTGGAGCACCTGGCATAGGTGCTAATAATAATACTGAGGCAAGGCAACCGGGTTTGGTTTATGCAGTTCGCCGTAGGGAGGATGGAGACGCGCCGGATGTCATAACCGGTACGTTCATTATTTTTGGCAAGCCCTATTTTGTTTTGATTAATGTGGGCTCGACCCATTCCTATGTTGCATGTAGAGTAGTTGAAACTCTAGACATAGCCTCTGAACTTTCTGATAGGGAGATGACTGTAGTAAGCCCACTAGGTCAAACTGTAGTGGTGAGTAAGATCTTTCGGAAAGTGCCTTTAGAAATACAAGGCGTAGTATTTTCTGCCGACTTGATGGAACTTCCCTTTGGAGAATTCGATCTCATACTTGGTATGGACTGGCTCGTGGAGCATCAGGCTGTGTTGGACTGTGCAGCTAAACGAATGGAATTAAGGACCCCAGAGGGTGAGGTGGTCATTATGATAGGAGAAAGAAGAAACTACTTGTCTCATGTAGTTTCGGCATTAAAGGCTGATAAGATGGTTCGGAATGGATGCAAGGCGTTCCTAGCCTTTGTTAGTGCGTTAGATGGAAAGGAAGGAGGTATTGGTGGAGTTCGAACTGTAAGGGACTTTGAAGATGTGTTTCCAGAGGAATTACCAGGAATACCCCTAGATAGGGAGGTGGAGTTTGGAATTGACTTACTGCCTGGAACAGCTCCTGTGTCAATCGCTCCGTACAGAATGGCACCAAAGGAGTTGGTGGAGCTCAAGGCTCAAATCCAAGAATTGCGGATCGTGGGTTTATTCGACCCAGTGTGTCTCCGTGGGGAGCACCGGTCCTGTTCGTGAAGAAGAAGGACGAAACTATGCGTATGTGCATAGACTATCGTCACTTGAACAAGCTGACCATCAAGAACAAGTATCCTTTGCCGAGGATTGATGACTTGTTCGATCAGCTTAAGGGGGCAGCGGTGTTTTCGAAGATAGATCTAAGGTCGGGATATCATCAGCTGAAGGTGAAGGAAGTGGATATCCATAAGACAGCCTTTAGGACAAGATACGGCCATTATGAGTTTGTTGTAATGCCGTTTGGATTGACGAATGCCCCAGCTGCGTTCATGGATATGATGAACCGGGTTTTTCAACCTTATTTGGATAGGTTCGTCGTGGTGTTTATCGATGATATCTTGGTATATTCCAAGTCTGAAGAGAAGCATGATGAGCATCTCCGAGTTGTGCTGCAGGTATTAAGGGAGAAGAAGCTATATGCCAAATTCAGCAAGTGTGAATTTTGGCTGAAGCAAGTTGCGTTTTTAGGACATGTGGTGTCTGCAGAAGGAATAAGGGTGGATCCTAGGAAGATTGAAGCAGTGTTAGATTGGAAACCACCTAAGTCTGTAGCTGAGGTTCACAGTTTCTTGGGATTGGCAGGCTACTACAGAAGGTTCGTGGAAGGGTTCTCGTCAATAGCCGCGCCGTTGACAAAGTTGTTGAGGAAGGAAGTACCCTTTGCATAGACGGATAAGCAACAGGAGAGCTTTGAGAAGCTTAAGAGGGTTTTAACTGAAGCTCCGGTTTTGATTCAGCCGGAGGCAGGAAAGGATTTCACGGTGTACTGTGACGCTTCTCATACAGGATTGGGATGTGTACTGATGCAAGATGGGAAAGTAGTCGCGTATGCGTCTCGACAGTTAAGGCCTCATGAGGTTAACTACCCGACTCATGATTTGGAACTAGCGGCAGTGGTCTTTGCTCTTAAGGTGTGGAGGCACTATCTTTATGGAGAAAAGTCGGTGATCTACACAGACCATAAGAGTCTTAAGTATCTGTTGACTCAGAAGGAGTTGAACTTGAGACAGCGAAGGTGGGTGGAATTGCTGAAGGATTATGACTGTTCTATAGAGTATCATCCGGGCAAGACGAATGTAGTGGCTGATGCCCTAAGTCGGAAGGTTGTGTTAGATCTAAGGGCGATGTTCGCACACTTGAGTCTGTATGAGGATGGAAGCCTGTTGGCAGAGTTGTAAGTCAAGCCGACGTGGTTAAATGAAGTGAAAGAGGGACAGTTGGTTGATGATGAATTAAGTGTTAAGCTACAGCAAGTACAGAACAAGGAGTTGGAGGGTTATGGTATTAATGACGAGGGAGTGTTGTGCTTCAAGGGTAAGGTCTGTATGCCTAAGGATCAGGAGTTAAGGCGGAAGATTCTTCAGGAGTCGCATAGTAGCCCCTATGCTATGCATCCTGGAGGAAGTAAGTTGTACAGAGACTTAAGAGAACAGTTTTGGTGGCCTGGTCTGAAGAAAGAAGTTACGGAATTCGTGGGAAAGTGTTTGACGTGTCAACAAGTTAAGGCTGAATACCAAGTTCCATCAGGATTGCTTCAGCCATCGAGATTCCGCAGTGGAAGTGGGAGAGAATTACCATGGACTTCGTTGGTGGGCTTCCTCTTACGCCTACTAAGAAGGACTCGGTATGGGTGATAGTGGACCGGTTGACTAAGTCCGCGCATTTTATTCCGGTGAGAGTTGATTATTCTCTACAGAAGTTGGCAAAGCTTTATATGGCAGAAATTGTAAGATTGCATGGTGTGCCAGTGTCAATCATCTCAGATAGGGACCCAAGGTTTACTTCTCAGTTTTGGAAAGCACTACATCAAGCTTTAGGCACCAAGTTGGATTTCACTACGGCATTTCATCCACAGTCGGACAGGCAGTCTAAGCGGGTAATCCAAGTGTTGGAGGATATGTTGAGGGGTTGTGTGATGGATTTCAGAGGAAGTTGGGAGGAATATTTGCCTCTAGCAGAATTTGCCTACAACAATAGCTATCAGGCCAGTATTCGAATGGCACCGTATGAAGCGTTGTATGGTCGGAAGTGTCGAACTCCTACGTGTTGGACAGAATTAGGAGAACGTCGGGTTTTGGGTCCAGAGTTAGTGGCAGAATCCGAAGAGAAAGTTGAGATAATTCGGGCACGGTTGAAGGAAGCTTCTGTTAGACAAAAGTCGTACACGGATCTCAAACGGAAGGAAATAGAATTTGTTGTGGGAGATCAAGTGTTTCTCAAAGTGTCGCCTTGGAAGAAGGTGATGAGATTCGGTCGGAAAGGGAAGCTAAGCCCAAGGTTTATAGGACCTTATCGAGTATTGAAGCGAGTTGGACTAGTGGCATATCAATTGGAGTTGCCACCAGAGTTGAAGCAAATGCACGACGTATTCCATGTGTCCATGCTACGTCGCTATCGATCGGATCCATCTCATGTGGTACCAGTCGAGGAGGTGGAGCTAAGACCAGACTTATCCTACGAGGAAGAGCCGATTCAGATTCTAGCACATGATGTGAAAGTGTTAAGGAGGAAGTCAGTTCCTCTAGTCAAACTATTATGGAGAAACCATGGATCAAAGGAAGCTTCATGGGAGCCAGAAGAGGCAATGCGACAGCAATACCCTCATTTATTTTAGCCAGGTAATTTCGAGGACGAAATTATTTTAAGGGGGGTAGAACTGTAACATCCTGAAAATGGGTCTATGCATTTTTGATTTAATTATACGAAATGGCATGTCTTATGTGTTATGAATGAATTATAAACATTTTTGGAAACCTAGAAATGTAAGGAAATGCTTTAGGAATGTTAAGTTTCAAAAGAGGAAAGTGAACATTTTTGGAAACTTGGAAATGTAAGGAATGATTTAGAAATGTTAAGTTTAAAAGAGGAAACTAGGGCAAGGTGGTCTTAAGAAAATTTATAAGGGAAAAATATCATGAAATTGGGCCTGGAAAAGTGGTTATAAGGCACCACTTAGAGTCCAGCAAGTGACGCCACAAGCTATGCAAATGGGCATAGGTTCGAGCCACGGGGTAAACAAAAGGAGATTTTATTTTTCGGCCTTAAGATGGAGAAGTGGACGGCATTAAGGCACTTGAAAGAGGAGTTTTATTCTCTTTAAATTTTCGGAAAAATAGTAGATTAATGGTGATTTAATATAAGATTATTTTGAGGATAAAAGAAGAGATAATTGGATTATTTTTTTATGAAGAGATAAAGAGAAAAGTTAGGAATGGAAGAGATGGCCGAATGGGGGACTCTTGGGGTAA
Organism: Gossypium australe; assembly: GCA_005393395.2. NCBI lineage: Eukaryota > Viridiplantae > Streptophyta > Magnoliopsida > Malvales > Malvaceae > Gossypium > Gossypium australe. The sequence goes on from CM016619.1 coordinate 124,403,650, forward strand.
TAGTTTCGGCAAATAGGAGAAAACAAGGCCATTCTTCATACTTTTCTTCCCCACTAAGTCTCTGCCGAATTCTCTCTGCTCATCATCCTCTTTTCCTTTTTGATTCTTCAAAAGCCGAACCTTCAACATCAACCTACTTTCCTTCTTTTGCAAATTCAATCAAAGCCGAACCCTCAAGGTAACCATTAGCCGATTTCTTCATAGTCTCAAAAGCCGAAATTTGTTGATCACACTTAGTCCATAGCCGAATCTTTGAGGGGCTTCAAGCAAAGGTGCTGTCAACTTTGGTATTAAAGGTAAAGGCCAATTGTCATTCGGTTTCTATTCTTTCACTTCTAGACTTGTCGAAATCTAGGACTAATCTCATTGATGTTCATGGTTGTCGAAACTTGGGAAGGAGTGTTCAGGATCTAGCAAGTTGTCGACTTCAAGAAGGGATACTTTCGGGATTTAAAATCCACAAGGTAAGCACATCTGATATTCGGCCATAGGCCATTTAATAGTTATTAAGTGTTAGAAATCGATCTAACATGTGGTTATAGGGATTTCGACAGACACCTAAGACAAAGGATCAATTCCGGGATTTAAGATTTGGAATGTAAGCACATAGGTATGTTCGGCCAAGGCCTGTTTTGATATCTAGATCTATTTCATAATTGTTTAAAAAGCCGAAACTAACCTATGATGTGATTTAATGCTTGGTCGAATACAAAAAGGAATACAACAAAGCTTTTCGGGATTTGGTTCTTAAGTCAATCGGCAGCAAGGTAGGTTTAAGTGTACAAATCCTACTGGGATTTTGTTTTATAGCCGAATAGGCTTTATGCTAACATATTAAGTTTGGCCGCATGTAGGGACTTGAGATCTAAGGCATTAGATCAAGCCTTTCGGGATTTAAGTGAACTGCTAAGTGTATCAGGTGTGTACCCTACCCTAAGTTTTGATATGTTCATGGCTATGTTTAAATTAAATGTGTTGTTAAGAATGTAAAAGTATGGCTAAAGTTCCATGCTATGGTACAAAAATACTCAGGTACGTTTCCTACTTCTACTAGGATTATGAATATATGTTATTTTTAACATGTGAAAAGTGATAAGAATGTGAATTAAGGAATGATATGCATGATATGTATGATAGGGGGCATATGGGTTATATGAAAAGGGGAAGTGAATGTGGTGACCTAAGACCACGATATCTGAATGTGGTGACCGAAGACCACGATATCTGAATGTGGTGATCTAAGACCACGATATCCGAATGTGGTGACTCTTGTCACAATTATTTTATCTAGTGGCTATGCCACGAATTTTATAAGGGTGATGAGCACGTCGACTGCAGCGACTGCCTTCGATGGTGTGTAGCGGATGGAGGGTTGACTTAGTAGTCCCCACGGTGTGCAGGTTGGTACGGGTGATGTGTAGCGGATGGTATATAGGTTTGGGTTCGGGTTGCATCACTTTTTTTTCTATCTGTTATATGAACATGTATGATAATGTATGCCTGAATTATTAAATTTTAGTGTTGGTTACACATTGAGTCTGTTTGACTCACCCCGTTGGGGAACTTTTTCTTCCAGGTGACGATCAATGATGGACCGGGCCGGTAGAAGCTTAGGGATGGCCATGCTCAGAAAGAAATTCATTTTATTTGGACTATTTTACTTTAAGTACTTTGGTTTAATTTTGGGATTTATTTGATGTAATAAGGCCATAGTGGATTACTTTATTTTACTTTTATTTACTATGTACGAATTTTTATCAAGTAAAGTTTAAGTAAATTTATTTAAAAACAAAGCCTAAACGTTTTGTCACCTAAAGTAAAGGATTTTAATAATGAAATAAACTTGTTTTCAACTCAAGCCCAACCCAAAACAATCTTTCTTCCAAAACACACAAGTTTTTCCTAAGTAACAAAAGAATTTTGAACCGGTTTACATCGAGGAACATACCAGATCCGGTCAAGGCTCGTGGGCCGGGTTTGGGGTGTTTCACATAATATACATTTCAAACATACTTGAATTGATTACATATTTCACATAGTCTTTCATTTCTAAGAATTGCCCGTTGAACCATTTGGAATCAAATAGGATACTCGGAACACTCGCACAATGCCAACATCCCAGACGTGGTCTTACATGTAATCAAATATCGATGCCACTATCCCAGACAGGGTCTTACATGAATCAAATGCGATGCCAAAGTCCCAGACATGATCTTACACATAAATCTCAAATCGATGCAAACGTCCCAGACGTGGTCTTACGCAATACCACATATCGGAACCCTATGTCATGACATATAAATCCTATCTATTCCTAAGGTTCGTACGGGACTTTTCAGACATTATCACATTGTCGATACATTCTCGATTTTCACATGCATATCTTCCAAAGCCATTCATCTCAATTCAATATGAATTAAACATGAATAATTCAACTTAACTACATTTATTTGTATATAGACTTACCTCATATTCGGGATAAATGAACGATCGACTTTCCTCGGTCTAAATTCGTTTTCTTTGGTTCCAGATCTATACATATTCAAATTTAACTCATTTATTCACAAAATCATTCAATTCAGTCCAAAAACACACATATAGGGTAATTTACAAATTAGCCATCATATTTTCACATTTTGACATTTAAGTCCCTATTTCACAAAATCACAAAATACACATAATTTCCTTGTACCCATGCTTAGCCGAATTTCCATCATGATCATAAAAGTCCATACATTTCATTTATTTCACATTTTAGTCCCTCAAAATATAATTTTCACAATTTAGTATAAATTACTCAAATTCACCAAAAATCCAAAGACAAAACATGCTACTCTAACACATATATTTCATATTTCATCAACTAACATCACAAAGCTCAAACATTCATCAATGACACATTTCAAATTCTTCATCAAATTCCAAAATTAAGGCATGGGTTTTGTAGTACTCGAAGCAACGATTACAAAAACATAGAAATTATCAAAAATCAATCAAAATCCATACCTTAATTTTGCTTGAACCTAGCCGAACCCTTAAAGCTTTTCTTCTTTCTATTTCTTTGATATTTTCGGCACAAAGATGAACACATTTCAACCATTTTTCATGTTTGTTTAATTAATAATCATATTAATTATCAATTTCCATTTTTACCCTTAATGAAACATTAATGAAAAACATTTATACCATTGACATAATTGTCCACTAACTTAACAATGACATATTAAACTCATAAGGACTTCACATAATAAAAACAATAACAATTCGGAACTTACACATTAATAGCCAACCTTTTACAATTTATACGATTTAGTCATTTTATCAAATTATGCACACAAACAGATAAGTTAAATCACGAAACTTTCACACATGCCTATTCACATATTGGAAACACAGAAAATAATATTAAAATATTTTTTGACTCGGATCTATGGTCCCGAAACCGCTATTTCGATTAGGGTCTAAACTGGACTGTTACAAAGAAAGTATGAATTCTTTGATATTGTACTTATGTTTGATTTCATATTGTCATGGAAAAATGTACTAACTTGATGGTTGATGATGTTAGATAGGCAATTCTAAACTTATGGAATTGGTGTTGAAATGTACTTTAAGCTATATAATGTATTATTGAAATGGTAAGTATTGTTTAAGTTTATACGAGCTTACTAAGTATTCATTACTTACGTAGTTGCTATTCCTTGTTTTTTTTAGATCATCGGAAGCTCGTTTTGGGTGGAAACTCTTCAAAGATCTATCACACTATCCAAAAGCCTTTTCGATAGTTTTGAACATTTTGGCCAATGGTTTATAATGGCATGTGTAGGGTGTTTTTAATGGACATGTTGTAACACCCCTTACCCGTAAGCAAGCCGGATCAGGGTTGAGGCTTTACCTAACTAATCATACTAAAACATCTCGAATAGGGTTATAAAATTTCGTTCAAACCTCTTTCTTGCTCAATCTCGACCCATATGGCCCTAAACATGCCTCCGAGAGGTTTCGGGATTAAATCGGGGCATTTACGAAACTGGAAGGCTTTTCATCAAAACAGGGCCACAAGCTCGTGTTGAACTAAGGACACACCCGTGTGCCCCTAAGACATGCCCGTGTCCTTCACCCGTGGTCAGCACTGACTAATTTCACATGGCCTTGACAAACCCGTGGCTCTGGTCCGTGTGCCAAACCTTGTCATTCTGACTTATCCACGCAGCCTATACACACGTCCGTGTGCTTCAGCCGTGTGACGATTTAAATCCTAAGTGCAAGGTACAGAATTCACACAGCTTGGGCATACGCCCATGTACTAGCCGTGCCTCCCACACGGTTTAAACACACGCCCGTGTGTCTACCCCAGTGGACAGTTAGCAGGCTATATAACAAGCCCTTTCCGCCCTAGGTTACACAGATACATATTCCAATTCAAACCAATACAACTCCTATCCCTATAGCACATTTAAGAACTCATTCCAGCTTAAAAGATAATCAAAGGTATCTCTAGGAACTCAAGAATCAAGATATACAAAAAGGCATATACTTCATGAAATGCATCTTCATTAATAATAGAATTTGCCAAGTATTTTCCTAACTTATAAAGCCATTTACAAAATGACTTTTATAATTTACATAGCCAACACTTTAACTAACAATTACAACTTAACAAAATACCCAAGTCCTATACATGCCATACTCAAGATAAGTCTAAATTGTTATACCAAAGTGATGTCGATAGTGTGATTTTCGAACTCCTACGTCCACGATCCTCGAGTTATCTTGGCAATACTACAAGGAGAAAAGGGCAATGAAAGGGGAAAGTATAAAGCTTAGTAAGTTTGCATGGAAATAAATAGCAATAATATGCTTATAATATAATCCATCCATGGCATTAACTAACCATACACAAGTCATAGGCTTCTTACCATACTTACTTACAATTGCCCTTATTTAACACATACCGTGCCACACATCGTAATCGTTTCTTCGTGACTCATTCACGAGTACCTGTATTCATTCATTCACATGACTTTAGTGTAATTATCATTTCTACTTCTAAACTCATCTACTTATCCCATTAATCGCTAGGGATAGTCAAATACTCATATTCATCGTCATTAACGTATGTACGAAGCCCATGCCACATCCCCGAGGTGGTCTTACGTGGAGTCACCTCTAAATGCCAATGCCATATCCCGGATAAGGTCTTATATGGACTTTCACATCAAGTATCGATACCATATCCCAGATACGATCTTATACGATTCTCATATTCATTAGAGAAGCCATATCCCAGATATGGTCTTATACGGGATTTCAACTCGGTGCCGAGGCAATGTCCTGGACTTAGTCTTATATGGGACCTTGCCTATTTCATATCTCTATTATAGCATTTTCATATTCAATATAGTCCACTAGGTCCTCAACATCTCATTCAACATCACTTTAGTAGAGCATCATGCATCAATAGGATACCAAGCATTCTCAATTCTGCTAACATAATTATTGCATTAATCACATACAAACCTAGATTTCAAAATAAGCTAACTCGTCGACTTAGTCCAAGACTTTGTTCTTTCCCCGATCGAGGCAGATTCTCGGTTCTTCTTGCTCTATAATAGCAATTTAGATTTTAATCACCACATTAATGAAAGCATTTCAATAATCATGCTTAGGTAAAATTACTATTTTGCCCCTAGACTTTGGCAAAATGACCATTTTGCCCCTAGGCTCGGAAATTAATTCTAATCACATTTTTACCTTCAACAAGCCTAGGTGAACATTTAATACTCTTATAGCTATCATCAAAACTCATCATTTCACATAATTACTACAAATTTGTAACCTTTTCATCAAGGTCCAATTAGGTGTTTTCAACACAACACCTTTCACAAAAGTTGTTCATCTAACAACTAAGACTCAATTTCTTCCATAAAAATGCAGCAAATAACTATGATAGCTCTCATGGAAAAACTCTAAACTTTTCACCATAATGCACAATAGTCCCCTCATTTGAAAGCTTAAGCCTTAGGGGTCTCAAAAGTACAATTATTTTCAAGAAAAGATCACTAGATCACTTACTTGAATGGATGAGAGCTTCTTGAAATTTTGAAATTTCAAAAACCCCTATTTTCTTGCTATTTTTGGTGGAGAAGGATGAGCAAAAAGATGGACATCATCTTTTCGTTATTCTAATATTAAACTAACAATTTAGTCCACCAAACACCACCAACTTTGACCAACTTGGTCAATTCTTGTCCCCTATGAAGTCTATGGCCGGCCAAGCCAATATTGGGGGTCTAATTGCCTTTTAAAGACCTCCAATTTTCAATCTATGGCTATTTGGTACCTTTAGCTTATAGAATGGAACTTTCGCACTTTATGCGATTTAGTCCTTCTTCGTGATTAAACATGAAATCGTTAAAATTAAAGCACCAAAATTTTCATGAACATATCTTAACATGCTCTGACTCATAATACAACATGAAAATTAATTTCTCTAATCTCATATTAGTGATCCTAAGATCACTATTCTAACTAGCCCCTAAATCAAGCTATTATAATTCTCCCTCTTAAGGATTTTCGTCCCCAAAAATCTTACCAGTGAAAAGGTTGGGATATTGGTTTCTCATCGTTTCTTCGAGCTCCCATGTAGCCTCTTCTATTCCATGCCTTTGCCATAGAACTTTCACTAGGTTTATGCTTTTATTTCTTAACTGCTTGACCTCTCGCGCTAAGATTCTAACCGGCTCTTCACCATAAGTCAAGTCTGGTTGAATTTCTACCTCTGTTGGCACTATGACATGTGAAGGGTCTGAACGGTATCGGCGTAACATGGATACATGAAAGACGTCATGAATCTTTTCTAGCTCAGGTTGCAAGGCCAACGGATAAGCTATTGGTCCTATCCTCTCGGTAACTTCATAAGATCCGATAAAATGTGGACTCAATTTTCCCTTCCGACCAAATCTAAGGACTTTCCTCCAAGGTGATACTTTCAGGAACACTTTATCACCGAATCTAAATTTAATCTCTTTCCTTTTCAAATTCGAATAGGACTTTTGCCTATCTGAGGCGACTTTCAGACAGTCACATATCACTTTTACCTTCTCTTCAGTTTCCTTAACCAAGTCCACCCTGTGAATTTGTTTCTCTTTGAGTTCTAACCAATACAAGGGCGTTCAGCAGTTACGCCCATACAAGGCCTCATACGGCGCCATTTTCAAACTTGATTGAAATTTGTTATTATAGGCGAATTCCACCAATGGTAAGTATTTCTCCCAATTACCATGGAATTCCAAAACACAACATTGAAGCATGTCCTCAAGTATTTGAATTACCCTCTCCGACTGCCCGTCGGTTTGCGGATGAAAGGCTGTACTGAAACTCAATTTCGTGCCCATGGCCTCTTGCAACTTTTTCCAAAACCGTAACGTGAATCTTGGATCTCTATCTGAAATGATCGAAAATGGTATACCATGGAGTCTTACTATCTCGGACACGTACAGGTCCGCAAATTTATCAAGCGAATAATCAACTCGCACTGGTATAAAATGGGCTGACTTTATGAGTCTATCAACCACTACCCATACTCCATCTTTCTTCTTTGGAGTCAACAGTAAGCCCGTCATGAAGTCCATGGTAATACGGTCCCATTTCTACTCAAGAACTATAATGGGCTGAAGTAAACCCGAAGGTACTTGATGTTCAGCCTTCACTTGCTAACAAATCAAGCATCTCGATACAAACTCGGAAATGTCTTTCTTCATACCAAGCCACCAATACCATTTCCTCAAATCATTGTACATCTTCGTGCTACCTGGGTGTACATTCAAACATCCGCTATGCGCTTCATGCAAGATTTTACGAATAAGCTCATCATTTCTGGGTACATAGACCCTATCTCAAAAGTCTGACTCAACATTCGACTCACATATAACTCTCTTGGCTTGCAAACTGTTATCATCTTTCTGGGCTTCACAAATCTCTTGAAAAAACAATGTTTTATCCCTCAATTCGGCTAAAACGGAACCATCATCCAACAAAGTCTTCTGAGTACTCATGGCTCTTAGTGTAAACAATGATTTTTTGCTCAAAGCATCAGCGACTACATTTGCCTTTCTCGGATGGTAGTCAATTATCAACTCATAATCCTTAATCAGCTCTAACCACCTTCGTTGCCTCAAATTCAATTCCTTTTGAGTCATCAAATATTTTAGGCTTTTATGGTCGGTGAAAACCCGACATCTTTCACCATACAAATGATGCCTCCAAATTTTAAATGCAAACACGATTGCGGCCAACTCTAAGTCATGAGTCGGGTAATTCTTCTCGTGCGGCTTCAGTTGCTTAGAGCCCTATGCAATCACTTTACCCTCTTGTATAAGTACACAACCCAATCCGTTCAGGGACGCGTCACTGTAAACCACAAATTTTCTTCCCAGCTTAGGTTGCACCAAAACAGGAGCCTCAGTCAACAGTGTCTTCAGTTTCTCAAAACTCTGTTGACATTTTTCTGTCCAATCGAACTTCACATCTTTTCGCAAAAGCCTCTTCATCGGGGTAGCTATCATGGAAAACCCCTTGACAAAACGCCTATAATAGCCGGCTAGGCCTAGAAAACTCCTTACTTCAATTACGCTCCTCGGCGGTTTCCATTCCACAATTACTGAAATCTTACTCGGGTCGACTCTAATCCCATCTCCTGAGACAATGTGCCCCAAAAATCCCACTTCCTTGAGCCAAAATTCACTCTTACTGAATTTGGCATACAATTGTTTTTCTCTTAAAACTTATAGAACCATGCTCAAATGCTCAACATGATCGTTCTCATCCCGAGTGTAGATTAGTATATCATCGATGAAAACCACAACAAATTTATCCAAGTATGGCCGAAAAATGCAATTCATCAAATCCATTAAGATCGCATGGGCATTTGTTAGACCAAAACGCATGACCAAAAATTCATAGTGGCCATACCTAGTCCTAAATGCGATTTTCGGCACATCTGAGTCCTTGACTCTTAGATAATAGTACCCTGACCTCAAATCTATCTTGGAAAATACTGTGGCTCCCTTCAATTGATCGAATAGATCATCGATCCTTGGCAGCGGGTACTTGTTCTTCTGATAAACCATAAAATTAACATATTTTAAGCCCACATTTAGTATGCTCTTGGATGAATTAAGCCTTGATTTATGTAAAAAGGTGCTCTTAATCCTTTGTTTTCATGTTTTATACTCAGGAAAGCACCCGAGGATGAAAAAAACAAGAAACGGGCCTAAAACTGACCAAATTGGGCCAAAGAGGAAATCGACACGGCCTGGACCTAAGCCTACATGGCTGTGCCACGCCAATCTATTAGAACACGGCCTGATCTTGACTTACACGGCCGTGCCTCATTAAAGAAGTCTGAACACGGCCTGACCACTAGTCACACGGGCGTGTGACATGATCGTGCCCCTGTCGTGGCAAATAGCAATTTCATTCGGATCTAGATACTTAGGGGCGAAGAAACATATTTCGAAAGCCTATATAAACACCCTAAGTGTTACCTGAAAGAGGGTGGTTAGCTAGGCCAAGGAGCCAAGCCAGAAAGACTAGATTTGTGGAGAATCACTCGAAGATAGCCAATTGATCCATCTCAAGAAGCCAGAATTCTACTCAAGACGACGAATCTCTCCTTCAATTCCCTCAGGGAGTTTTAGGGATTTCTTATGTTTTGTTTTATCTTTTCTTCTGAGATGTTTTCTTTATTCAATATGAACTAAACCCTTCAGATACTTGAAGGGGATGAAACCTAAGACAGATCTTTTATTGTTTTCTGAACTATATGATAAATATTTGACGTGTTCTTAATTATGTATGCTTAATTCTTGTGTTGATATTTCCGGGATATTAATTCAAGTATGATGTGCTTAGGTGGAGGAGAAAAAGTCCCTGCTTAAGAGTAGATCTAGCATAATTAAGCGGAGTTGATCACACGCCTAGAGATAGGGTGACGAGATTTTGCCGGATTAGGGTGAAACCTAATATGGGAGTCCATAGATCGAGTTAATGCGATTCTAGGGGTTTTAATTAGAAAGAGATTTCAATTAATCAACCTGGGGTTAGACGTTATTCGCTTCGATATAGGGTTTAATATAACTTAGGGAATCTTACGGATCAAGTCAAGTGAATACATCGTCTGGTTCAGTGTTAGATAGCAAGTGAAGTCTAGGTGGATTCTTCCTAAGGGTATTGATCGCTGAAATCAGAGCATTAAAATTTATAAAAGAATGATCGAACCTGGAGACTAACTCTGACAACGATTAAAGGCAAGTGTACCTATCGAACAATAGTATAGCTTAGGCAAGACCAGATTATCGAACCCAAAGGAACTAAAAGTAATAATACTAACTTTCTTTTTATTATTTAGCCTTAAAAATAGAATGAAGTTGCTTTTAAACTAAATTGACGACGACTAAGCTAAGGACACAAAGACAAAAAAGAACGATTTGGAAAATAACTTGAAGAAAAACTCAATTGATCACGACGATACCCTCAGGAAGAATCCACCTAGACTTCACTTGTTACCTAGCCCTGAATTATACGACTTCTTTACTTAGCTTGATCCGTAAGACTCCCTAACCTATATTAAACCCTCTCTCGAGGCGAATAACTTCTAACCCTAGGTTAATTAGTGGAACTCTCGTTCGCTTATAATAACCCCCTAGGATAGCAGTAAATCGATCAATGGATTCCAATATTAGGTTTCACCCTAATCCGGTAAAATCTTGTCACCCAATCTCTAGGCGTACGATCAACTCCCCTTAATTATGTTAGATGTAATCTTAGGCAGGGTCTATTCCTCCTCCACCTAAGCACATCAGATTTGGATTAAGCAACATAATTAAGAACAAACTAAGTATTTATCATATAACTCAGAAATCGAATAACAAGATTCATCTAGGTTTCATCCCCTTTAGGTATCTGAGGGGTTTAGTTCATAATGAATGAAAAGAACATCTCAAGAGAAAAGATAAAACAAAACATAAGAAAACCCTAAAACCCCCTGAAGGAATTGAAGGAGAATTCTGCCGTCTTGAGTATAGCTCCGGCTTCTTGGCATGGATCAACTGGCTATCCTCACGTTATTCCCTAAATCTGACCTTCTCGGCTTGGCTCCTTGGCCTAGCTTTGACGCCTTCGGCTTCTGCCGAACTCTCCTTTCAAGTTGCCTCCTTAGGTGTTTATATAGACTTTGTGATGCCTTACTTGGCCCCTAAGTATCCTAATTCAAGTAGAATTCCTAATAGTGTGTTTGAATAGGCTTTGAAATGTGTTTCTTTGCCTCCAAGTATCCTTTCTTGAATGAAATTTCTCTTTCCAGCGACAGGGACACGACCATGGCACACGCCCGTGTGAATCGTGGCCAGGTCGTGTTCTAACTTTTAATGAGGCACGACTGTGTGGTCTTTGGGCCAGGCCGTGTCGATTTCTCTCTTGGCCCAATTTGGTCTGTTTTAAGCTCGTTTCTCGTTCTTTTTATCCTTGGGTGCTTTCCTGAGTATAAAATATGAAAAGAAAGGATTAAAAGCACTTTTTTACATAAATCAAAGGATAAATCATCCAAAAGTATGCTAAATGTAGGATTAAAATATGTTACTTTTACGGTTTATGAAATACCCCCACACTTAAGCTTTTGCTTGTCCTCAAGCAAAATTCTCAACTTACAATAACGAACTTCCTTGATTCATAACTGAAACACCCCAAACCCGGCCCACGAGCCTGGTCCGGATCTGGTATGTTCCTCAAGAGAACCGGTTCAAATTCTTTTGTGACTTAGGAAAAACTATGTGTTTTGAAAGAGAAATTTTTGTTGGGTTGGGCTTGAGTTGAAAACGAATTCGATTTTATATTGAAAACCCTTTTTAATTTTAAGTGATAAAACATATAGAGTATATTCAAAAATTAAATTACTTAATCTTTAACTTAATAAAAATTTGTAAACATAATTAAACAATAAGACAGAAATAAGATAGTTCACTATGGCCTTAAAACATAAAACAAAACCCAAAATAAAATTGTAGAGTACTTAAATAGAATAAAATGTCCAGATTAAATAATTTGCTTGCTGTGCATGGCCACCTTTGAGCTCCTGCCGACCCGGTCCATTACTGCTCATCACCTGAAAAATATTCCCCAACAGGGTGAGTCAAACATACTCAATGTGTAACCAACACTAAAATTTAATAGATTTAGGCATACCATACAAATCATGTTCACATAATATTTCAATATAATGATGCAATCCCGAACCCAAACCTAGATGCCATCCGCTACACATCCCCGTACCAACCTGCACACTGTGGGGACTACTAAGCCAACCCTCCTTCCACTACACACCCTCGAAGGCAGTCGCTGCAGTCGACGTGCTCATCACCCATATAAATTTGTGGCATAGCCACCAGATAATTGTGTCATGAGACACCACATTCAGATAATGTAACCGAAGTTACCACATTCAGATAATGTGACCGAAGCCACCACATTCAGATAGTGAGACCGAAGTCACCACATTCACTTCCCCTTTCTCATATAGCCCGAATGCCCCATTTTATTCATATCATGCATATCATACTTAAATTCACATTCATGTCACTTTTCACATGTTAAAATATAACATATTTCGTAATCCTAGTAGAAGTAGGAAACGTACCTGAGTACTTTGTACCACATTAGGGTACCTTAGCCATATTCACATTCTTATACATAATTATATTAAATATTGCCATAAAACGTATTAAAAGATAGTGGGGATTACACACCTGATTTGCTTAACGAATTCCTTGAAATCCCGAAAAAAAACGATCTATTACTTTAGATCTCAATTCCTACATTTGGTAACCTTAATATATTAGCATAAAGCCTATAAAACCAAATCCTAGTAGGATTTGTATTCTTAAAACCTACCTTGTTGTCGAATTGACTATAGTCAAATCCCGAAAACTTGTATTCTTCTCCTTTGAAATCGGCTACTCACTAGATCCCTTGAATCTGTTAGTTTTCGGCTTAAAACACATAATAATAGATCTAACTACTAAAATAGGCCTTGGCTGAATGCTATAGACACTTACCTTGTGGATTTTAAATCCCGAAACTCACCGAATAACTAGGGAACACACAACTTATGGTGTACCTTCGGGAAAAGAACTTCTCCTTCCTTGTAGTCGACACTTAGTAAATCCCGAAAGATCTTTTCGGCAACAGATATTAAGGGTATTAGAATCTTAATTTCGACAGCCTTAAAAGAAATAGAATAAGAATCTAACCTAATCTTACCCTTACTGAAGAATTTGATGGAACTCTTGCTTGAACCCTTAGCAGTATTCGGCTATGGCTTTGATGTGGATAACAATTTCGGCTCTTGAGGCTTAGTGAGAAATCGACTAGGGCTATTGGTATCTTCGGCTTTTGATTGTGTTTGTAATAGAAGAAGAAAAGAAAAGAGAAAAAGAGAATATGGCAGAGAGAATTCGGCAGAGATAAGAGGAGAAACTTTAGAGAATTTCGACAGAGGTTTTCTTGAAGAGAAAAGAATGAATGAAGAATAGCCTTACTCTTCCTTTTATAGCCAAAATTACTAGGCTAGAGTCCCTTACTTGGCCACCACTCTTCTATTTGATAGCTTTATCCTTTTAATTATCACTTTATTAAAAGAATAATCCCTTATTATCTCCTTGAAAATAATCTAAAATAAATCTATTATTTATCCCCTTTTTAGCCGAATTTTAAAGAGAATAAAACTCCCCTTTTAGAAGCCTTGTTGCCGTCCACCTCTGTGCTTCTGGAAGCAAAAATAAAATTTCTTTTATTTGCTACCGATGTGACTCGAACTCAGGCCCAACACCCTTGCATGTGGCGCCATTTCCAGAGGCCCTAAGTGACATCTTCAGGCCACTTTGCCAAGCCTGTTTGTGTGTCAAATTCCTTCTATTAATTTTCTTAAGGCCACCTTGCCTTAATTCCCTCTTTTTAAACCTTAAAACTTGACATTTCTTTACATTTCCAAGTTTCCAAAAATTTTCATTTGCCTCCTTTAAACTTAACATTTCCTTACATTTCCAAGTTTCCCGAAATGTTTACTTTCCTCTTTTGAATCATTCCTAGATCATTTCCTTACATTTCCATTTCCTTACATTTCCATACATTTCCTTACATTTCCTTACATCGTAGGGTTCCTAAAACTCCTCAGAACACATCCAACACACCCACTGAGCCCACTATCTCATGAATTACGCACGAACGCATAACCCCTAATCCAGGATGTTAGAGTTCTACCCTCCTTAAGAATAATTTCGTCCTCGAAGTTACTTATTAACAGTCGTACAATCCTTCTCACCGCACTATGCTTACGCTGCGCACTCTCATCTTAATAGAACCATCATACTTTCTAGCCACAATTTCTAAGTTCACGTCCCCGAGAACTCATTTCTAACATCGCGATTTAATCCGAGTAAAAAGTTTTATGAATTAGTCCTTGTTTCACTGATTATTCGCGAAGAATTTTATTGAAAGGATTTTAGGAGTGGTTCTTTCGTATTCATACATGCACACAGTCTTTACATTCATACATCCATCAATCAAGTATGAACTTTCGTTCATTCAGAGAAATGTTGTAGTTTTCGTTGTTGTTTGTTTTCCACTACCCAAGGGTATTTTCGTAATTCGCCCTATAGGGGTATTTTTGTAATTTGCCACAATAAGGTTCCTTGTGGATTTTGTCAATAAGGGTATTTTGGTAATTTTGCATTCCCGGGGTATTTTTGGAAATTTTGAAATCCGCGGGTATTTCTGTAATTAACCAGAGTAAATTTGTAAATCTTAATAAATTTAGGGTATTTCAAAATTTGCAAAACTTGAGGGTTCTTTTTGAGAATTTGTTTTCCAAATCGGTGAGGTTGCAAAAATTTTGAGAATTCAGGGTCATTTTGGTAATTAGGGTAAACCAGGGTTAATTTTGTAATTTTCCAAATCAGGGTATTTTGGACTTTCACAAAATAGGGTTGTTGGATACTTTTACAAAATAAGAAAATTTTTATTGAAGTCGGGGTAATATGGTAATGTTAACACTCAAGGGCAATTTAGTAATTTTGCAAATAGGGGTATCTTAGTAATTTTGTAAATCAAGAAATATTTCAGAAAAATTTTATGGAATAGCTTTTATAAATCAAAGGGTAATTTAAGAATTTTAAAACTAGGTTTTCCATGAAAATACGGCTAGTTCCCTTTCGGGTTTTAGTTAGGGTTTAGCCCATGAATAAGTCCTCTTGGTTAGGGGGAACCGAAGATACGCACCAGGTAGGATTCAAATGGAGAGGAGGTGAGTCACGCGAACTTCTTAAATACCAGGCTCTTCCGGATCCAATCCTAGACATGCGCACAATGGTTGCCACACCCTAACTCGGCGACTTAGACACAGGTTTGTTTTATTAAGCATTTAAGTCTTATGTAACTGTTGGGGTAAGCTAGCCTTATAGTTCAAGTACCTATCATACTAATCTACGTTCCATTCTATTTTTACCCTTCTACAGATCACAATATAAATCACCCAAAGGTTAGGGGTACTTACCTGGTGGACTTCGGGTCGGAGACTTAGGTGCCATGCCAGAAAAACGTGCTTATTTCCAAAAATATTTTCATAAAAACTCATTGGGGCTCGATTTGAAAATGTTTTGGGCCTTAAACCACAGGCCAAGAGTTTAAAACTGGGCTCTGATACCAAATTGAAACACCCCAAACTCGGCCCACGAGCCTGGTCTGGATCTGGTATGTTCCTCAAGAGAACCGGTTCAAATTCTTTTGTGACTTAGGAAAAACTATGTGTTTTGAAAGAGAAATTTTTGTTGGGTTGGGCTTGAGTTGAAAACGAATTCGATTTTATATTGAAAACCCTTTTTAATTTTAAGTGATAAAACATATAGAGTATATTCAAAAATTAAATTACTTAATCTTTAACTTAATAAAAATTTGTAAACATAATTAAACAATAAGACAGAAATAAGATAGTTCACTATGGCCTTATTACATAAAACAAAACCCAAAATAAAATTGTAGAGTACTTAAATAGAATAAAATGTCCAGATTAAATAATTTGCTTGCTGTGCATGGCCACCTTTGAGCTCCTGCCGACCCGGTCCATTACTGCTCATCACTTGAAAAATATTCCCCAACGGGGTGAGTCAAACAGACTCAATGTGTAACCAACACTAAAATTTAATAGATTTAGGCATACCATACAAATCATGTTCACATAATATTTCAAGATAATGATGCAATCCCGAACCCAAACCTAGATGCCATCCGCTACACATCCCCGTACCAACCTGCACACCGTGGGGACTACTAAGCCAACCCTCCTTCCGCTACACACCATCGAAGGCAGTCACTGCAGTCGACGTGCTCATCGCCCATATAAATTCGTGGCATAGCCACCAGATAATTGTGTCATGAGACACCACATTCAGATAATGTAACCGAAGTTACCACATTCAGATAATGTAACCGAAGTTACCACATTCAGATAATGTGACCGAAGCCACCACATTCAGATAGTGAGATCGAAGTCACCACATTCACTTCCCCTTTCTCATATAACCCGAATGCCCCATTTTATTCATATCATGCATATCATACTTAAATTCACATTCATGCCACTTTTCACATGTTAAAATATAACATATTTCGTAATCCTAGTAGAAGTAGGAAACGTACCTGAGTACTTTGTACCACATTAGGGTACCTTAGCCATATTCACATTCTTATACATAATTATATTAAATATTGCCATAAAACGTATTAAAAGATAGTGGGGATTACACACCTGATTTGCTTAACGAATTCCTTGAAATCCCGAAAAAAAACGATCTATTACTTTAGATCTCAATTCCTACATTTGGTAACCTTAATATATTAGCATAAAGCCTATAAAACCAAATCCTAGTAGGATTTGTATTCTTAAAACCTACCTTGTTGTCGAATTGACTATAGTCAAATCCCGAAAACTTGTATTCTTCTCCTTTGAAATCGGCTACTCACTAGATCCCTTGAATTTGTTAGTTTTCGGCTTAAAACACATAATAATAGATCTAACTACTAAAATAGGCCTTGGCCAAATGCTATAGACACTTACCTTGTGGATTTTAAATCCCGAAACTCACCGAATAACTAGGGAACACGCGGCTTATGGTGTACCTTCGGGAAAAGAACTTCTCCTTCCTTGTAGTCGACACTTAGTAAATCCCGAAAGATCTTTTCGGCAACAGATATTAAGGGTATTAGAATCTTAATTTCGACAGCCTTAAAAGAAATAGAATAAGAATCTAACCTAATCTTACCCTTACTGAAGAATTTGATGGAACTCTTGCTTGAACCCTTAGCAGTATTCGGCTATGGCTTTGATGTGGATAACAATTTCGGCTCTTGAGGCTTAGTGAGAAATCGACTAGGGCTATTGGTATATTCGGATTTTGATTGTGTTTGTAATAGAAGAAGAAAAGAAAAGAGAAAAAGAGAATATGGCAGAGAGAATTCGGCAGAGAGAAGAGGAGAAACTTTAGAGAATTTCGGCAGAGGTTTTCTTGAAGAGAAAAGAATGAATGAAGAATAGCCTTACTCTTCCTTTTATAGCCAAAATTACTAGGCTAGAGTCCCTTACTTGGCCACCACTCTTCTATTTGATAGCTTTATCCTTTTAATTATCACTTTATTAAAAGAATAATCCCTTATTATCTCCTTGAAAATAATCTAAAATAAATCCATTATTTATCCCCTTTTTAGCCGAATTTTAAAGAGAATAAAACTCCCCTTTTAAAAGCCTTGTTGCCGTCCACCTCTGTGCTTCTGGAAGCAAAAATAAAATTTCTTTTATTTGCTACCGATGTGACTCGAACTCAGGCCCAACACCCTTGCATGTGGCGCCATTTCCAGAGGCCCTAAGTGACATCTTCAGGCCACTTTTCCAAGCCTGTTTGTGTGTCAAATTCCTCTTATTAATTTTCTTAAGGCCACCTTGCCTTAATTCCCTCTTTTTAAACCTTAAAACTTGACATTTCTTTACATTTCCAAGTTTCCAAAAATTTTTGTTTGCCTCCTTTAAACTTAACATTTCCTTACATTTCCAAGTTTCCGGAAATGTTTACTTTCCTCTTTTGAATCATTTCTAGATCATTTCCTTACATTTCCATTTCCTTACATTTCCATACATTTCCATACATTTCCTTACATTTCCTTACATCTTAGGGTTCCTAAAACTCCTCAGAACACATCTAACACACCCACTGAGCCCACTATCTCATGAATTACGCACGAACGCATAACCCCTAATCCAGGATGTTACAATAACATTCATCAATAGTGTTTCATCATAATTCAAAGATAATTCATACATGGATAATTCAACTCAAAGAGTCTTAAAGATTCAAACAATCTAAGTTATAGTTTTTATAGTATGAAAACATAGGTGTTTCCCCTTACCTGAATAATTACCTCTGATTCAAAATTGACAAGAGTTGACATCCTCACTAAAGATTCACTCAAATCACTCAAAGTGTTTAAGGTTCAAAAGTAAGCACTCAATGAGATGATACAAAAATCAAAAGGTCTTTAGCAGGGTTGTAACGGGGCTTAGGTTAAGGGTATGGATAAAGGCTGAATTAGAAGGTTAGAATCGAGATTGACCTGACAAATTACCTAACTAGAAACACGAACTGATGATAAGTAATTGCATCAAATGAAAATTTGTAATACTAATACTCTAATACGAGCTATTTCTTCAAGACTTGAAATTTACATGCATAAGCTCACCTAACATAGAACTAATAATTAATATACTTCGTCGTTTTTTTTAGAATAAATCAAGTAATAAAGGATAAATTCAACTTACTGAAATAATATAATTAGGTAACTAATCAAGTCAATTTTCGATATAAGGGTAGTCAAGGAATGGTGATAACAAATACAAAGGGGTTTTGGGTTAATATTGGTAGGTGAGTCAATAAAAAGGGTTGTTAGGATCAACGGGGTTCACTAGGGGTTAATTATGGAGGTAGGCTGTTTAGTGGAGTAAGTGGGTTAAAACCTAAGTGCCTTTATCATCTCTGTATATCAAATCAAAAGTGTGGTCTCGACATGCATAATCAATGCAAGTTCTAGAATAACAAATCCATGTTGACACACTCATAATTAATAAAGTGAGCAAGAAAAAGAATATATGCTCTATAAGGCTCAAAATCTCACAAAAAATTATGGGTTTTTTATGTCAACCTCGTAAATTTCAAACTTCAAAGTAATATTCAAATTCACGTAGACAACCTAGAAATTTTTTTTTAAAATTTTTGAAAAATAGACTTATCATGCTTGATTCTCTAGTATCCTTCAAATTTAATCATCAATGCATAATTATCAATGACTTACTCCAAAACATATCAACAAAGATCATAAATCATAGGAAATTTCATTCTAATCATAATATGAGAGACTTTACTTTTGAACAAGGCATAATTCAGAGATTTTCAAATAATACTATAGTTAACCCCCCACACTTAAGATGTACATTGCCCTCAATGTACAAAAATAGCCAAATAATCATAAAAATCATAAGATGGGGAGAGAAGTGAAACTTCTTGAATTTTGGATGAAGTCAATGAAAAGAAATCGGATAGGATTGGAGGTGAACGTGGGGAAGCATCTCGAACCGTTTGAAATTGAATCCTCGAAGCAGCCGGTCTGATTTTATTGTATCCTAAGCTAAATCTAAATATCATAAAGAATAAGAAGAAGAAAATAAAATAAAATAAAGTAAAAAAAATAATGAAATGAAAATAAAAATAAAAACAAATAATGGAAAATGAAAGACAACTAGAAAAAGGGAGAATGAGGTTTAAATAGAGATGTAGCCCATGTTTTGGGATTTTGAATTTTGGGCCCGTTCAGGGTGTTCAGGCACGCGCCCGTGTCTTTCTTCACATGGTCATTTAATACGGGCGTGCTTCTCCCGTGTTTGATAAGTCAGAATGTTGGCACGGTTGGAAGGCACGGTCGTGTTTAGCCCATGCTTAACAAGTCAGTAACCTCGCACGGGGCATCGACACGGGCGTGGACTATTATCGCCACCCATGTTGGGAAAAAAAATTTTCTATGTCGTACACGGCTACTGGCACGCCCATGGTTCATCCCCTGGCTTCCACACGGCCACGGGCATGCCCGTGTAGGGCCATGTGGCCTAGAAATCTGCTCTTTGGTTAGTTTATGGTTAGGTGCTAAAAAGAAAAAGAAAAGAAAAAAATAAAACATAAAAATAAAAAAAAATGTAAAAATGGGGTTAGTGCTTGGGTTGCCTCCCGAGAAGCGCTCGTTTATAGTCTTAAGCTAGACTTTACCTCTCATTCGTATGGTCATGGTGGTTTGAGGAGGTGAAAATCCTTCTTATGCGATCACTTCGGTTATGGATATATAGTTTAAGTCGAGTAATGTTTACCTCAAAAGTGTTGAATTTAGGATTGCTTACCTCAACTGTGCCGTATAGGAAGACATTAAGTACCTTAAAAGTGATTTCTTCATTTGTCTTGAGGTCTGAATTGGTGATTTGAGGGTCTTCTTTATTCAACAATACCTGATCCTCTATTTTGATGTGATTTGTTGTTCCTATCAACTTGTCTGAGTCTCCTTCAGTTTCATTTTGTGCGGCTCCTATTCCTCTCTGATTTGTGTTTCCTGCTCTTTTAGTTTGTCAACCCTAAGGCTTTGTTCCTTATGTGTTTCTTCTTTGTTGGCACGAGGTCTAAGATCTAGCTCAGCTAAGTGATTTCGTGATACTTCCTGTAAAGAAGGTTGAACCAAATGATTATCAATAGAATTAACGTGCGTACCTTTATTACTCGATGTCCTAGCTGTGTCAAGAGCTTGAAGAGTGATTGTTTCGTCGTCTACACGAAATGTGAGTTCACCAAATTCTTCCTCTTTGTGGTCTTTCTTTATTGCATCGGGATATGGCACACGAGGTTGGTATTCTGTAATTACCGGTTTTGGTAAATCATGGCACACCTCAACCTTACCTTCACTTACCACAGGTTCTTGCCTTGGGTCTGATTCCACTAACAATTCACTGTTATGAGCTTGTACGACTTGGGGCCCATGATTCGGCTCAGGTTTGTAGCCTTGTGGTGTTTCCTGTGGTGAAAGTTGAACAATTTGATTATCAACTGAATTTACTTTCTCACCTTCATCACTTGATGTCCTAGCCGAGTCAAGAGCTTGTAGACTGATTGATTCGTCACCTACACGAAGAATGAGTTCTCCTGTACCAACATCAATTTTAGTCCTGGCAGTTGCTAGAAAGGGTCTTCCTAAAGTTTAAGGAATCGAATTGTCCTCATTCATGTCTAAGACAACAAAATCTACTGGGAATATGAATTTATCAATTTTGATTAGAACATTTTCTATTATACCCCTAGGAATTCTGATAGTTTTATTAGTTAACTGAATGCTCATCCTAGTTTGTCTGGGTTTCCCTGGACCTAGTTGTTTAAACATTTTATAAGGCATAACATTGATGCTTGCCCCTAAATCAGCTAAAGTATTATCAATTGTTAAACTACCAAGTAAACATGGAATTGTAAAACTCCCTGTGTCTTTTTGCTTCTGCGGTAGTCTGTTCTGTAACATTGCTGAGCATGCTGCGTTTAATTCCATGTGGTGCTCCTCGTCTAATTTGCATTTGTTTGTCAAAAGCTATCTTAAAAATTTCCTCGAGTTTGGCATCTGAAAAAGAGATTCAAGAAGAGGTAAGTTAATATGTAATTTCTTTAAAAGTTTAAGAAACTTACCGAATTGCTCTTCTAAATCGTCTCTTTCCATTACTTCGGGATAAGGTATATGAGGTTGGTACTCTTTGATTACCGCTTTTGGCTTTTCTTCTGTTACCTCTGTTTTACCTTCGTCTACCTTGTTTTCTGGTATTGCATTGGGTTCATCTAACCCTTTATTGTCCTGAGCTGTGATGGCTTGATTTTGCTCTTTAGGGTTAATCTCCGTGTTACTAGGTAGAGGCCCTTGCGGTCATTCTGACATCAGCTTTGCAAGTTGTTCGACTGCATTAGTGACTTCCTTGACTGGCTTAGTAATTTCCATGATTCGGCTCTTGTTGCTTTTGATTGTTCTCTCAGTTTCTTGGAAACATTTTTCTGTGTCTGCCGAAAATTTTGTCAGCATCTCTTCAAGGTGCGACTCCTCTTCCTGTTGGTGAGGTGGTTGTTGAAAGTTTGGAGGAAGTTCCGGTCTTTGGCTATTTTGATCATCCCACGAGAAATTGGGATGGTAACTCCAACCTGCGTTATAAGTGTCATTATAAAATTTATTTTGTGGTCTAGAATAGTTACCTGTATAGTGAGCTTGCTCGTTTTCCATGCCATATCCGTAGGGTAGGTACTCACGATTCGCCACTCCTCCTAGATTCGAGTCATATTGCATTACTGAGTGTACCTGCGAGGAACTATACAAACCACCAATCTTTTTATTCATCATCTCTAGGTGGTTAGATAACCTAGTGACCACGTCGAGGTTGGAGACACTGGCGGCTTTTGTTGGCGTTGTGCTCATAACTTGCCACTGATAGTTATTTAGTGCCATCTCCTCTAAACTAAAATTACCTGTCAAAGCAAAGAAAAATTAGCAAAGTAAAAATAAAACAAATAAAAAAATTACAATAATAAAATAAAAAAATGGCTAAAGTAATAAAAATTAAGCTTTCTTAATATTTTAGTTCCCCGGCAATAGCGCCAAAAACTTGATCGCTGAAATCAGAGCTTTATAATTTATAAAAGAATGATCGAACCTGGAGACTAACTCTGACAACGATTAAAGGCAAGTGTACCTATCGAACAGTAGTATAGCTTAGGCAAGGCCAGATTATCAAACCCAAAGGAACTAAAAGTACTAATACTAACTTTCTTTTTATTATTTAGCCTTAAAAATAGAATAAAGTTGCTTTTAAACTAAATTGACGACGACTAAGCTAAGGACACAAAGACTAAAAAGAAAGATTTGGAAAATAACTTGAAGAAAAACTCAATTGATCACGACGATACCCTCAGGAAGAATCCACCTAGACTTCACTTGTTACCTAACCCTGAATTATACGATTTCTTTACTTAGCTTGATCCGTAAGACTCCCTAACCTATATTAAACCCTCTCTCGAGGCGAATAACGTCTAACCCTAGGTTAATTAGTGGAACTCTCGTTCGCTTATAATAACCCCCTAGGATAGCAGTAAATCGATCAATTCCCATATTAGGTTTCACCCTAATCCGGCAAAATCTCGTCACCCTATCTCTAGGCGTGCGATCACCTCCGCTTAATTATGTTTAATCTACTCTTAGGCATGGTCTATTCCTCCTCCACCTAAGCACATCAGATTTGGATTAAGCAACATAATTAAAAACAAACTAAGTATTTATCATATAACTCAGAAATCAAATAACAAGATTCATCTAGGTTTCATCCCCTTCAGGTATCTGAGGGGGTTTAGTTCATGATGAATAAAAAGAACATCTCAAGAGAAAAGATAAAACAAAACATAAGAAAACCCTAAAACCCCCTGAAGGAATTGAAGGAGAATTCTGCTATCTTGAGTATAGCTCCGGCTTCTTGGGATGGATCAACTGGCTATCCTCGCGTTATTCCCTAAATCTGACCTTCTTGGCTTGGCTCCTTGGCCTAGCTTTGACGCCTTCGGCTTCTGCCGAACTCTCCTTTCAAGTTGCCCCCTTGGGTGTTTATATAAACTTTGTGATGCCTTACTTGGCCCCTAAGTATCCTAAATCATGTAGAATTCCTAATAGGGTGTTTGAATATGCTTTGGAATGTGTTTCTTTGCCTCCAAGTATCCTTTCCCTAATGAAATTTCTCTTTCCAGCGACAGGGACACGGCCATGGCACACGCCCGTGTGAATCGTGGCCAGGCCGTGTTCTAACTTTTAATGAGGCACGGCCGTGTGGTCTTTGGGCCAGGCCGTGTCAATTTCTCTCTTGGCCCAATTTGGTCTGTTTTAAGCTTGTTTCTCGTTCTTTTTATCCTTGGGTGCTTTCCTGAGTATAAAATATGAAAAGAAAGGATTAAGAGCACTTTTTTACATAAATCAAAGGATAAATCATCCAAAAGTATGCTAAATGTGGGATTAAAATATGTTACTTTTACGGTTTATCAGGTATCGTCTTAATCAATTGGTTTTTCTTCCAAGTTATTTTTCCTCAATTCATTTTCTTCTTGTATTTGTATCTTTAGTTTAGTTGATAGTTAAATTAAGATTAGATAACCATTCACTTAATTCTTAGGCTAAATAATAGTAAGACAGTTAGTATTAGTACTTTTTGGTTCCTTTGGGATTCGATATTCTGGTCTTGCCTAAGCTATACTACTGTTCGATAGGTGTGCTTGCCTTACAATCGTTGTCAGAGTTAGTTTCTAGGTTCGATCATTCTCATTATAAATTTTAAAGCTCTGATTTCGACGATCAAGCTTTTGGCGCCGTTGCCGGGGAACTAAAATATTAAGAAAGCTTAATTTTTATTACTTTAGCCATTTTTATTTTTTTCAATTTACTTTTATTTTTCTAGTCTATTTTTATTTTTGCTAATTCTTTCTTTTGTCCCTTTCAGGTACCTCTAGTTTATGACTAGAAGGAACCCGACAGGACCTATACTTTATGACAGTGATATTGAAGGTACCGTTCGTAGAAATCGTAGAGAAATAAGGCGAAGCCTAAACTATATAGACGAAGAGCAAGAAGCCAAAATAAATACCACAGAAGAGATGGCTGAAAATAATCCGCCACCTCCAGAGATGGCCGAACATCATGCTCCACGTACTATGTATGATTATGCTAAACCTAGTTTAACAGGAACTGAGTCTAGTATTGTTAGGCCTACTATTGCTGCAAATAATTTTGAACTGAAACCTAACACTATACAGATGATACAATAGTTTGTTCAGTTTGATGGTTTGCAGGATGAGGATCCTAACACACACTTAGCAAATTTCCTAGAATTTTGCGACACCTTCAAAATAAATGGCATTTCTGATGATGCCATCCGTCTTCGGTTATTTCCCTTTTCCCTGAGAAATAAAGCCAAACAGTGGTTGCATTTTCTTCCACGAGGCTCAATCACTACATGGGATCAAATGACCGAAAAATTTTTATTAAAATATTTTCCACCGGCCAAAACGGCCAAGTTAAGGAATGATATCTCTTCTTTTGTGCAGATAGATTCAGAGACATTATACGAAGCATGGGAGAGATACAAAGATTTGTTAAGGAGGTGCCCACACCACGGATTACCATTGTGGCTACAGGTCCAAACTTTTTACAATGGTGTGAACCCTTAAACAAGGCAGCTAATTGATTCAGCTACCGGTGGAACCCTGAACAACAAAACTCCTGAAGCAGCCTACGAGTTTATAGAGGAGATGTCACTGAATAACTATCAGTGGCAAGTTACAAGGACAAGGCCAGCCAAAGCAGCCGAAGCTTACAACATTGACGCAGTGACCGCACTATCAAATCAGGTGGAATTGTTACATAAAAAATTTGATAGTTTCTATGGTTCTTCGCAGGCACATCAAGTTATGCAGTGCGACGCAAGTGAAGGAGTAGTGAATCCTGAGTACCCACCCTACGGGTAGGGCATGGAGAGCGAACAAATGAACTATATGGGTAATAATTTCTGATCTAACAATAACCCTTATAGTAACACTTATAATCCAGGTTGGAAGAACCACCCCAATTTCTCATGGGGCGGTCAAAGAAATCAAAGATCACACCCATTCCAAAACTTCCAACAACAACCCTACCCACAGGAAAAGAAGTCGAACCTTGAAGAGGCACTAAAAAACTTCATAACAGCCTCAGACACACGTTTCCAGAAGATAGAAACAAAACTTGAGGCATTGTCACAAGAGTTCAAGGATCAATTCGGGCAACTTGCTAAGAAGATTTCTGAGAGACCATAGGGAAGACTACCGAGCAACACAGAGACTAACCCAAGGGAGAAAATTCAAGCCATAACAGCTCAAGATAGTGAAGGGTTAGACGAGCCTATTTCAAAAAAAAAGAAGGTGGTAAAAGAAGATATGGTTGAGGTCAATAACAAGCCAAAACCGGTAGTCAAAAAGTACCAACCTCGCATACCTTATCCAGAAGCAATGAAGAGAGATGATACAGAGGAATAGTTCGGTAAGTTTCTTAAACTTTTAAAGAAATTACATATTAACTTACCTCTTCTTGAAGCTCCTTTTCAGATGCCAGATTCGAGGAAATTTTTTAAAACAGCTCCTGATGAACAAGCGTAAATTAGACGAGCGCACAACTCTGCTTAATTATGCTAGATCTACTCTTAAGCAGGGACTTTTTCTCCTCCACTTAAGCACATCATACTTGAATTAATATCACAGAAATATCAACACAAGAATTAAGCACACATAATTAAGAACAAGTCAAATATTTATCATATAGTTCAGAAAATAATAACAAGATCTGTCTTAGGTTTCAACTCCTTGAGGGAATTGAAGGTGAGATCTACCGTCTTGAGTATAATTTCGGCTTCTTAAGATGGATCAACTGGATATCTTAGAGTGATTCTCCACAAATTTGGTCTTTCTGGCTCAGCTCCTTGGCCTAGCTAATCACCCTCTTTCAGGTAACACTTAGGGTGTTTATATAGGCTTTCGAAATATGTTTCTTCGCCCCTAAGTATCAAAATTTGAATGAAATTGCTCTTTACCACGACAGGGACACGGCCATGTCACACGCCCGTGTGACAAGTGGTCAGGCCGTGTTCGTACTTCTTTAATGAGGCACGACCGTGTAAGTCGAGATCAGGCCGTGTTCTAGTAGATTGGCGTGGCACGGCCGTGTAGGCTTAAGTCCAGGCCGTGTCGATTTCTCTTTGGCCCAATTTGGTCCGTTTTAGGTCCGTTTGTCGTTCTTTTCATCCTCGGGTGCTTTCCTGAATATAAAACATGAAAACAAAGGATTAAGAGCACCTTTTTACATAAATCGAGGCTTAATTCATCCAAAATCATACTAAATGTGGGCTTAAAATATGCTACTTTTACGATTTATCAAATACCCCCACACTTAAGCTTTTGCTTGTCCTCAAGCAAAATTCTCAACTTACAATTAAAACGAACTTTCCATAATTCATAATTCCTACCGACAATGTCTCATCATAATTCATAGATAATTTATACATGGATGATTTAACTCAAAGAGTCCTAAAGATTCAAACAATATAAGTCATACATTTGTATTATGAAAACTTAGGTGTTTCCCCTTACCTGAATAATTACCTTTAATTCAAAATCTACAAGAATTGTCATCCTCACAAAAGATTCACTCAAATCACTCGAAGTGTTTAAGGTTCAAAAATTAAGCACTCATAAGTCGAACCTGAAAAGTTAATCCCATAGGCTTGCCTGAAAATCAAATCTCCACCATTGTAAAATGAGATTATAAACGGATCAAAAGGTCTTTAAGAGGGTTGTAACGGGGCTTAGGTTAAGGGTATGGATATAGGCTGAATTAGAAGGTTAGAATCGAGATTGAATTGATAAGTTACCTACCTAGAAAAATGAACTAATCCTAAATAATTACATCAATTGAAAACTAATAATACTACTATTGATAATACTCTAATACGAGCCTCTTCTTCAATAATTGGATTTTAATGCATAAGCTCACTTAATCACACAACTAATAATGAATATACTTTGATTTTTTTTTAAAGAACAAGTCAAATATTACATAATAAGGAATGAATTTATTACTTAAAATAAAGATAATAGCTAGATAACAAATCAAATCAAATCTCGATGTAAGGGTAGTAAAAAAGAATGGTGATAACAAATACAAAGGGTTTTGGGTTAATATCAGTAGGTAAGTCAAATAAAAAGGGTTGTTAGGATCAAACGGGGTTCACTATGGGTTAATTATGAAGGTAGGCTTTTAGTGGAGTAAGTGGGTTAAATCCTAGGTGCCTTTATCATCTCTGTATATCAAATCAAAGGTGTGGTCTCAACATGTATAATTGAGGCAAGTTCTAGAATAACAGTTCAAATTTGACACATTCATAATCAATAAAGTGAGCATGAAAAAGAATATATGCTCTAATAGGCTCAAAATTTCACAAAAATTATCAGTGTTTTGACATCAACCTTGTAAATTTCAAAGTTCAAGATAACATTCAGATTCAGGTAGACAACCTAGCAGAAATTTTAATTCTGAAAAATAGACTTATCATGCTTGATTCTCTAGTATCTTAAAATGTCAATCATCAATGCACAATTAACTATGACTTACTCAAAAACATGTCAATAAAAATCATAAATTATCAGAAATTTCCTCCTAATTAGTAATATGAGAACATTGATTAAAAACAAGACTAATTTCAGGGATTTGAGAATAATGAAGAAAGTTAGGTCGAATATGAGAATAATGCAAAAATTTAGGCACTTTCTTCAAATAAATATTCACCCCCACACTTAAGATATACATTGCCCTCAATGTACAAAGATAGATATTCAATTTAAGAGAGAGGGAGAGGTGAAACTTCCTGAATTTGGATGGTTTCCTGGAGTTGGAAGTCGATAGGGGTGGTGGCTACTACCGAGCTCTATGCTAGATGAAGAAATTGGGGAGCTCGTAGAGAATTAGCCAGGAGTTATTAAGGCACATTTAAAATAAACTAAATATATAAATAAAGATAAGAAAGATAAAGAAAAAGAGACTAAGAAGGAAAATAAACTAAGACTAGAAGATAAAAGGGCTTGAGAATCCTTGTTGGTAGATGGTTCGTGAGGTGGGTGTGACTTCTAAGGTGACGAAGGTGCTGGCGGTGGCGGAAGTGCTGTGATTCCCAAGCAGCCTTTTGAACTTCTCAGGCTGCGGTGGTGGTGGTCTTGGTTCCCAAGGTGTGATTCCCTAGCAGCCTGAAGAACCTAAAACTAAGAAACTAAAATATATTAAACTAAATTAAGCATAAGATTGTCAAAGAGAAGGAAATTGAAGCAAAAGAGAAAAGAAAAAGAAAAGATAAATGGTCTCAAAGACCCTTGGCTTTTTCTTTGGATGAAGCGGCCGGCATGAACTTATGTAGAGGGGTCTCCCTTGAGGAGACTACGCTGGTCTTCTTCCGCTTCTTCAGCATGGATTTGGTGTAGTTCAAGATTCTGAAGAATGATATGGAGAGGTGAATGTGAGAAAAGGGGATAAGAAAAGAAGTGGGAAGTGGATGAGAAGGATGGGGAGGGTGTTGGTGTTTAAATAGAGGCTCAATTCTGGTACTTTCCCACGCCCGTGGACCAATGGCGTGTCGTTTCACACGGTCGTGTGTCTAGACGTGTTGATTCTCCATGCCTGTTTTTCAGATAGCCACGCCCATTTTTGATAAGTCAGTGTCGTCCACGACCGTGTCGTACGGCCGTGGGCTTTTGTTGGTTCCCGTGTTGGAGTGGTTGGGTCCGTGAAGTTCAAAAATTAGTTGAGTCTGATTTGTACCGCCTCTGCCAAATTGGTACAAAGATTCTTGAGGTACACACGGCCACGACCACGGCCGTGTGCAAGGCCGTGTGGCCTGAAAATCTGTACCCTTGGTTAGTTTAGAATTAGGTATAAAGAAAAGAAGAAAACAAAATGAATTGAAAACAAAATGTGAAAATAAATTGTGTTAGTACTCGGGTTGCCTCCCGAGAAGTGCTCGTTTATAGTCTTAAGCTAGAATCTCCTCGTATTGAAAAATCAGGGAGGTTTAAAGGTTTGAATATCTTCCCTCATGCTGACAGTTCTATTTTCTTGATGAAGTTGGAGTCGAGAAACGTGTACCTTAAAAGTGCTGAATATAGGATTGCTTACTTCGACTGTTCCATATGGGAAGATATTACGTACCTCAAGAGGGATTTCTTTGTTCGTGTTCAGGTCTGATGTGATGACGCGAGGATCTGCCTTATCTATTAGTACCTAGTCTTCTATTTTGAGGTGATTTGATGTTCCTATGAGCTTTTCTGGAGGCTCTTTCGGTTTTTCTTCGTGCGGTTCTGGTTCCTCTTTAAAGTGTGTCATCCATTTTTCTAATTTGTCGATCTCAAGGCTTCGTTCTTTGTGTGATCTTTCTGTGTCGACATGGGGGCCATGCTTCGGCTCAGGTTTGTAACCTTGTGGTGTTTCTTGTGGTGAAAGTTGAACAACCTGGTTATCAACTGTTTTTACTTTCTCACCTTCATCAATTGTTGTCTTGGCCGAGTCGAGAGCTTGTAAACTGATCGATTCGTCACCTACCTGAAGTATGAGTTCCCTGTGCTAACATCAAGCAGTTGCTAAAAAGGGTCTTCCTAAAATTAAGGGAATCGAATTATCCTCATCCATGTCTAAGGCAACAAAATCTACTAGGAAAACGAATTTATTAATTTTTACAAGAACATCTTCGATAATACCCCTAGGAATTCTAACAGTTTTATCAGCTAATTGAATGCTCATCCTAGTTTGTTTGGGTTTCCCTAGACCTAGTTGTTTAAACAGTTTATAAGGCATGACATTTATGCTTGCCCCTAAATTAGCTAACGCATTATCAATAGTTAAACTACCAATCAAACATGGAATTGTAAAACTCCCTAGATCTTTTAATTTTTGTGGTAGTCTATTATGTAACATTGCTGAGCATACTACGTTTAATTCCACATGTTTGATGGTTTGTAGGATGAGGATCCCAACAATCACTTAGCAAATTTCCTAGAATTATGCGATACCTTCAAAATCATTGGCGTTTCTGATGATGCCATTCGCCTTCGGTTGTTTCCCTTTTCATTGAGGAACAAAGCTAAACAGTGGTTGAACTCGTTACCATGAGGATCAATCACTACATGGGAACAAAAGACCGAATAATTTTTGTTAAAATATTTTCCGCCGACTAAAACTGCTAAGTTGAGGAATGATATCTCTTCTTTTGTGCAGATGGATTTAGAAACACTTTACGATGCATGGGAGAGGTACAAAGATCTACTGAGAATGTGCCCTCACCATGGATTACCTTTGTGGCTACAGGTTGAAACCTATTACAAAGGTGTGAACCCCTCAACTAGGCAGTTGATTGATTCAGCCGTCGGTGGAACCGTGAATAAAAAAACCCCTGAAGTGGCTTATGAGTTTATAGGGGAGATGTCACTGAATAACTATCAGTGGCAAGTCACTAGGACAAGGCCAACAAAACCTGCCAGTGTTTTCAACCTCGACGCAGTAACCATGCTATCAAATCAAGTAGAACTTTTAAGTAAGAAAATTGATGGTTTGTATGGTTCTTCGCATGTACATCCGATTATGCAGTGTGATACGAATGGAGGAGGAATGAGTAATACAGAATATCCACCCTACAACCCTGGCATAGAAAATGAACAGATGAACTATATGGGTAACAATTCTAGACCTTAGAATAACCCTTATAGTAACAGTTATAATCCAGGTTGGAGGAACCACCCCAACTTCTCATGGGGTGGCCAAGGAAATCAAAGACAACAACCCCTCCCAGGCTTTCAACAGCAACCCTACCCATAAGAGAAGAAGCCAAACCTTGAGGAGATGCTAACCCATTTTCAAAACACCGAAACAACACTCAAAAATTAAGAAGCATCAATTCAAGGAATCAAGAACCAATTAGGACAACTTACGAAGATCATATCTAAACGACCACAAGGAAGCTTGCCAAGTAACACTGAAACTAACCCAAAGGAGCAGCTTTAAGCCATAACAACTCATGACAGTGAAGGGTTAGATGAACCAGAATTGAGGCAAGAGAAAGTGGTAGAGGAAGGTAAGGTTGAGGTAAGTCTTGATAAGCCAAAACCAGTAATTACAGAGTACCAACCTTGTGTGCCATACCCCAATGCGATGAAGAAAGACAACAGAGATGAATAATTCGATAAATTTCTTAAAATTTTAAAGAAATTACATATTAACTTACCATTTCTTGAAGCACTTTCACAGATGCCAAATTCAAGGAAATTTTTGAAAGAGCTTTTGACAAACAAACGGAAGTTAGACGAGGCGTTGCATGTGGAGTTAAACGCAGTTTGCTTAGAAATTCTACAAAATAAACTACCACAAAATTTAAAATATCCAGTGAGTTTTACAATTTCGTGCTTAATTGGTAGTTTATCTGTTGATAATGCTTTAGCTGATTTAGGGGCAAGCATAAATGTTACGCCTTATAAAATGTTTAAACAGCTAGGTCTTGGGATGTAACATCTTGAATTTGTGGGGCTTTTCATTTAATGTGTTGTGATGTTATGTTATGGTTAATGTGTTAAATAGAGTGTTTAAGGGGTTCAGATTGGGCTCAGGGCTGGGTCGAGGCCTTATTCGGAATTTTCTGTTTGGGCACTTTAGGGGAGAGCCCGGCAGGGTTGGGCTTAAAAGATATTGTTCACGTTTTAAAACACAAAGAATTGATGTGTTAAGGAGGCAAGGAGGTGCCTCTTAGGGCTCAGCAAGGTGACGCCACAAAGGAGCTTGGGGAGGAGGTTCGAGTCGCAAGATACCCATTCATTTTAATTAATTTTGGCGTCAAGGGAGAGTAGAGTTGGAGTCGACTAGAATGCTTGAAATTAGGAAGAATAATTGATGGATAATGTGGATAATATGGCTGATAAAGTAACTGATAAAAGGAAGGAAGAGGTGGTGTTATCCATGCCACTTGAGGATGAGTGATCAGATGAAGATAGGGGAGAAAATCTAGGATTTATCTGATAAGCTGAGTGGTGGCCGAATTTCAACTCTAAGTGGGAGGAGGAATCGGTTTTGATGTGGTTAAGGGGGGTGCCAAAATTTCCCTGTTGATAGGATGAGTTTTTGAGTTCTCAAAGTGGGCATTTTCGGCTTTTTGTAGTAGGTGCCGAAAATTGTGTTTAAGTGAGGGGAGTACTTCTTCATTTTCGGCATTTAGGTTTTTATTCTCTTATTCTCTTCTCTCATTCTCTGCTAAAGCCAAAACCCCTAATCCCATTCTCTCATCTTCACTGTTATGCTAAATCCAAATGTCCATTGTTTTTCTCTGCTTTCTCCTACAAGCCGAGACCTCATAATTTTCCTCTGCATCTTTTTCTTTTGACCTCTTCTAAAGCCGAAAACTCCTAAGTCCCGCTTAAAGTGATCTTTGTTTTATTTTCAGCTTTTTCATCATCTTCCCTGATATTGCTAAATTGCTTCCTCTGTTGTGCCAAGTCCCGAAATCTTTTAGGGGCTAGCCGAATCTCCTGTGTTGAGGTAGATGGTGTTTTCTCTTCGCTTTTCTCTTTCGGTTCACCATCGTCTGCGATTGACTGTTTCTTGTGTTTTCTTTTTGGGGCGACATTTCGGGAAAATGGAGTAGATCGAATCATCTAGATTTCAAAAGCCGGAAATCGCTAGTTTCTAAGTCTCATACCTCTTTTCGGGATTTCAAGGTAAGGGGTTCTCTTTAGATCTTCGTTAGGATCGGTTATTGTATTTAACCCTTTGTTACGGATTAACAACCAAATGTTGTGATGGTAGCAACTGATAAGGTCTTTTGATGGAATCAAATATCGATCAGGTTTAGGAGAGGGTTGGATCCGTAAATCCAATCCCTAAGTTTAAGAAGCGAGCGGTGTCAGCAGTTCGGGATTGGCCACCGGGTTGTGGACCGGCTTCAGAATAAAACCTTAGACAGTTAGCAGACGTATCGGCTTCTGATAGTGTCGACATAGAAAGTATCATCTTGACTGTAATCAGGTGTGTAGATCTCTATCACACTAATTAATCTGTACTATATATGTTATGGGCTAAAAGCCAGAAAAAGGCTGTATGGACAGTCGTATTACCCAAAAAGGGTAGGCAAGGGATGCCAGGTACGTAATCATAGAAACTTCTCTATGTGTATCGATGTATGTGATAGTCTGTGATCTTTTAAGTAGTATATTGTTTTGATTCTGCATGGATGTATGCATGGGATGGGGTTAATATGATGAAGGGGAAGAGCATGTTAATAGGTCACTTGGTGATCGGTGGTTAAACCACGAATTGTAAATTTAGGTCACAATAGTGATCGGTGGCTAAGCCACGTTAAATTTATTCCTGATTGTGAGGAATAGGCAGCATGACTATCGATATGGTGTGTAGCGGTTGATGGGTTGATTGTAGAAATCCCCGAAGTGTGATGGCTGGTACGGGCTGGTGTGTAGAGGATGGACTTTTAGGTTGGGTTGGGCCATGTGGCATGTAAATATTCTGTTGCATTGTGTATGGGCCGAGGCCCATAATGTGTTTGTGGGCCTCAAGCCTTTTATGTGTTATCGGGTTTTGCACACTGAGTCTTGGTGACTCACCCTTTTATTTCCCTGACTTTTTAGATGAGCAGTAGATCGTGGACATGGGAGCCGAGGCGAACTCGTGGGGCCATCAAGTCCTTTATTTTCATAAACTATTTTCGGTTTTCCTTTAAGTTTTTAAATTTTGGGACTATTTATGTAATAAGGCCTCATAGCTTAGGTTATCAATGTATATTTGTTAATGTTTACACTCTATAAATTTATGTTCAAAGACTTATTTATAAGAAGAAATAAAATGGGATTTTCAACCAAGTTATAAAAAAAAAAAAAAAAACCCACAAAGGTTTCTGCAAATAACACTTATTTAACGAATACCTACCGAGATTTCAAATCCCTTCAAAGCAAAGTTTTAACATTTAACCCGTAACATACCAGATCTGGTCGCGACGGTTGGGCGGGGTTTAGGGTGTTACATGGGAAACCCAAACAAACTCGGATGAGCATTCAATTAGCTGATAAAACTATTAGAATTCCTAGGGGTATAATCGAAGATGTACTAGTGAAAATTGACAAATTCATATTCCCAGTAGACTTTGTCGTTTTAGACATGGATGAGGACAATAATATTCCTTTAATTTTAGGAAGACCCTTTTTAACAACTGCCAGAACTAAAATTGATGTTGGTACAGGCGAAGTCATAATTCGTGTAGGTGATGAAACGATCACTCTTCAGGCTCTTGACTCAGCTATGACATCGAGTAATCAAGGTGAAAACATCAACTCTACGGTTCCACCTTCTTTACATGAAGCACCACGAAATTACACAGCTGAGCCATAACCTAGACTTCGTGTCAATAAGGAAATAACTCATGAGGAACGAAGACTTCAGATCGATGAACTAGACAAGTGGAAGACACATTACAAGGAGAAACTAAAAACACACAAAGCAAAAACAAAGTGACTCCATGAGCCACACCAATTTAAGATCGGAGATCAGGTATTGTTGAATAAAACAGACCCTTGGATCGCCACTTCAGACCTTGATACAAACGAAAAAAATCCCTTTTGAGGTACTGAATATCTTCCCATATGGAATAGTCGAGGTAACTAATCCCAAGTTCGACACTTTTAAGGTAAACACTACTCGACTCGAACTATATAGTGATCATAGAACTGATAGTAAGGGTGAGGAGTTTCAACTCCTCAACCCACCATGAATATGCGAATGAGAGGTAAGTCTAGCTTAAGACTTTAAACGAGCGCTTTTCAGGAGGCAACCCGAACACTAACCTCATTAATTTTCATATTTTTATCTTTATTTTTACTTTTAGCACCTAACTACAAACTAACAAAACAAAACGCAGGTTTGCCTACCACACGGCCTTGCACACGGGCGTGGCTGTGGCCGTGTGTACACCATGGATTTGCATATCGACGTGGCAGAGATCGTACGAACTAAGGATGGAAAATACCCAAAACACAGGCTGCAATAAAATGCCACAGTTGTGCAATATGGCCGTGGTCGACACTAAGAAAGTCACATGGGTGTACAACATGCACGTGCCCCTAGGCCGTGGCCGACACTGAGTAATCCACATGGGCGTAGCAACACCTACACAGGCGTGGGAGAAACGGACGAAACATAACATGGTCGTGCGATACGGCCGTGTGACCTAACACGCCCACGGAACACGAGCGTGGGAAGCTACCAGATCACTGATTTCTATTTAAAACCCCCCCTTTCTTCTCACTTTCTCCCCAAATTCTTCTTCTCCCAAACCCTAACCACCACATCCCTTTCTCTTTCTATTACCTTTTTCCTTTCTTTTTCCACTCCCACTCCCACTCCCACTCCCCCTCTCCCTCACTCTTTCTCTACATCACAATCACCATGTCGAAAAAGCGAAAGGACCCTTGCACAGTCTCCCCGTGCGAAATCGATCTATATGAGTTCATGCCGGCCGTTTCATCCGACAAGCCAAGGACATTTGAGTCCATTTAATTTTTCTTTTTCTTTTCTCTTCTCATTTATTTTCCTTCTCTTTATCTTTCTTGTCTTTAATTTATACTATTATATTTTGATTTCTTTAATTTAGGTTCAAAAGGCTGTTAGGGAATCACCACACCACGACCCTAGTATCCACCTCCACCTTCCTCTATGCCCGAGCTACTGTTTCTTCTCCTTGACTCCATCCAAAATTCAGGAAGTTCACTTCTCTCCCTATCTTATGATTTTATATTATAGATATCTATCTTTGTACATTGAGGACAATGTACATCTTAAGCGTGGGGAGGTTATTGATTTCATTACCAGAAAATCCCTGAATTACATCTTGTTCTTAAAGTAGTTTTCTCATATTTACTATTAGAATGAAACTTCGATTGATTTATGATTTTTGTTGATATGTTTCAGATTAAGTTATAGTTAATTGTGCATTGATGGTTTAAACTTTAAGACATTAGAGAATCAAGCATGATAAGTCTATTTTCAGAAATTAAAATTTTATTAGGTTGTTCCTTAATCTTAAAATATTACTTTGAAGTTTGAAATTTACATCGTTGACATCGAAAACCATAATTTCTGTGAGATTTTGAGCCTTTTAGAGCATATAGTTTTCTTGCTCACTTTATTGATTATGAGTGTGTCAACATTGATCTGTTATTCTAGAACTTGCTTCGATTATACATGTCGAGACCACATTTTTTATTTGATATAATAAAATGATAAAGGCACCTAAGATCTAACCCACTTACTCCATAAAAAGCCTACCTTCATAATTAACCCCTAGTAAACCCCTTTGATCCTAATAAACCGTTTTTCTTGACTCACCCATTAATATTAACTCAAAACCAAAATTTTTACTTCTCCTAATCTTTTGACGTCCCTTTTTGTCGAGATTTGATTTGAGCATTTACCTAACTATGTTCTCTATTTCCGTTGTTAAATTCTATCTTATTATTGTATGTTCTTATTCTCAAAAAACAATTGAAAGTATATTCATCATTAGTTCTATGTTTTTTTGAGCTTAACAGTTAAATTCACATCTTTAGAAGAAGCTCGTGTTATTAATTATTAATTCTTTGTTTCTAGTTAGGTAATTTGTCAATTCAATCTCGATTCTAACCTTCTAATAAAGCCTATATCCACACCTTTAACCCAAGCCCCATTACAACCCTTTAAAGACCTTTTGATTTGTGTGTCATCTCATTTTATAGTGGTGGAGATTTGATTTTCATGCAAGCCTTGGGATTAACTCTTCATGTTTGACTTTTGAGTGCTTAATTTGAACCTTAAAACACCTTGAGTGATTTGAGTAAATCTTTAGTGAGGATGTCAATTCTTGTCGGTTTTAAATTAGAGGTAATGATTTAAGTGTGGGGGAACACCTATGTTTTCGTGCTATAAAAATCTATGAATTAGTTTGTTTGAATCTTTATGACTCTTTTAGTTCAAATTATCAATGTATGAATTATCTATGAATTATGATGAAACATTATTGATAAGGATTATGAATCAAGGAAGTTAATTTTAATTGTAAGTTGAGAATTTTGCTTGAGGACAAGCAAAAGCTTAACTGTGGGGGTATTTGATAAACCATAATTTACACATATTTTAACCCCATGCTTGGCTTGGTTTTGGATGAATTCCTATTGAATTTGATGAATTCGATGCTCCTAATCTCTTAATTTCATGTTTTATACTCAAGAGAGCTTAGGGAATCGAAAAGAACGAGAAACGGGCCAAAAAAAGAGACAAAATGGGCCTACACGGCCTGGACCACCGCACACGGGCTGACCGCACGACCGTGTGTGGCAAGCCAGATTGAACACAGCCTGGGCTATCGACCACGGGCATGTCACACGGGGGTGTCCCTGCCGACCCTTGGATGAATTCTATTCAAATTAGGATACTTGTGGGCCAAGAAAGGCATCTCGAAGCCTATATAAACACCCTAGGGGGCAACCTAAAAGGGGACATCGACTAGAGGTCGAATAGAGGTCGACAGGACGCCGAATAGACGCCAAGTCGAAGGAGAACATACTCTACGATAACCATCGGGAACAGCTTAGGAGTAGGATCTCCATCAAGACTAAGGATCTCCCATCAAGTTCTTTAGGAGTTTTTTTTGGGTTTTCTTATGTTTTGTTGTTTTTCCTCTTTTATGATGTTTCCCTCTTTTAGTATGAACTAAATTCCCCAAATACTTAAAGGGATGAAACCTAAGACGAATCTTATTATTACTTGATTTATGAGATAAATACTTGTGCTTATTCTTAATTGTGAGTTCTTATTCTTATTTTGATAATTCAAGTTATTAATTCAAGTCAAATGTGCTTATTCAGTGGAGCAAAAGTCCCTGTTTAAGAGTAGATCAACACAATTAAGCGGAGCTGATTGCAACCCTAGAAATAGGGCAACGAAAATATGCCGGATTAGGGTCAAACCTACTAAGGGAATCCATAGATCGAATTAATGCGACAATAGGGGTTTTAAATTAGAAAAAGATTTCAATTAATCAACCTAGAGTCAGTTCTTAGCAACCTCGAAAGAGGTATTAATATAATTTAGGGATTTCTACGAATTAAGCCAAGTGAATAAATCGCATGAATCAAAAGTAATAAGTGAAGTCTAGGTGGATTCTTCTTTAGGTATTGCCTATCTCATATAAGTTGTCCAAAAGTATTTTCCCCAATTCGCTCTCTGTCGCATTCATAGTTAATTAAATTAGTTAGTTAATTTTAGATTAAAAGCAAATCCCCTTAATTATTAGGCTAGATAATAAAAATATAGTTAATACTAATACTCTTGGTCCTTGAGGATACGATATTCCAGACTCACCACAGCTATACTACTGTTCGATAGGTGCGCTTGCCTTTGTCGAAATAATAGTTAGTTTCAAGCTCCATCAACTGTGAAGATGATCGTCGAAATCAGAGCTTTAAAATTTATAATGAGAATGATCGAACCTAGAAACTAACTCTGACAACGATTGTAAGGCAAGCGCACCTATCAAACAGTAGTATAGCTTAGGCAAGACCAAAATATCGAATCCCAAAGGAACCAAAAGTACTAATACTAACTCTCTTACTATTATTTAGCCTAAGAATTAAGTGAATGGTTATCTAATCTAAATTTAACTATCAACTAAACTAAAGATGCAAAGACAAAAAGAAAATGAATTGAGGAAAAATAACTTGGAAGAAAAACCAATTGATTAAGATGATACCCTTAGGAAGAATCCACCTAGACTTCACTTGTTATCTAACACTGAACCAGACAATGTATTCACTTGACTTGATCCGTAAGATTCCCTAAGTTATATTAAACCCTCTCTCAAAGCGAATAACGTCTAACCCTAGGTTGATTAATTGAAATCTCTTTCTAATTAAAACCGCTAGAATCGCATTAACTCGATTTATGGACTCCCATATTAGGTTTCACCCTAATCTGGCAAAATCTCGTCACCCTACCTCTAGGCGTGCTCTATCTCTTTACGCTTTAAGTCAGCATACAACTTCTGTCTATCAAAAGCTTCTTTTAACCGACCCCGAATCAACTTCACCTTCTTCTCAGTTTCTGAAATTAACTCTAGACCCAACAACTGTCGCTCACCCAATTCTATCCAACAAGTAGGGGTACGATACCTACAACCATATAATGCCTCGTATGGTGCCATTTGAATGCTGGATTGATAGCTGTTATTATAAGCAAATTTCGCTAACGGTAAATAATCTTCCCAACTACCCCTGAAATCAATCACACAGCTCCTTAACATGTCTTCCAGAATCTATATTACCCTCTCTGACTGACCACCAGTCTGTGGATGAAACGCCGTGCTGAAATTTAGCCTTGTACCCAAAGCTTCATGTAACACCTTCCAGAACCGAGATGTGAATCTAGGGTCCCTGTCTGATATGATAGACACTGGTACCCCATGTAGCCTCACAATTTCTGCCACGTATAACTTGGCCAACTTCTGTAATGAGTAGTCAGTGCGAACCGGTATAAAGTTGTCGGACTTAGTCAACCAGTCAACAATTACCCACACTGAATCTTTCTTAGAAGGTGTCAGGGGTAGCCCACTAACAAAATCCATTGTTATCCTCTCTCACTTCCAGAGTGGAATCCTTACAGGTTGCAGCAGTCCCGAAGGCAGTTGATGCACAGCCTTCACTTGCTGACATGTCAAACACTTGCTTACGAAGTCGGTAACTTCCCGCTTCAATCCTGGCCACCAATACAGTTCACGTAGGTCTCGGTACATCTTGTTTCCACCGGGATGCATAGCGTATGGGCTGCTATGCACCTCCCGTAGAATCATTTTTCTTAACTCAGAGTCCTTCGACATTCCACGGAAACATAACATCCCTTCACTATTCAGCCCAAAATCCATTATCTCCCCACTTTCCACCTGTTGAAAATGAGAACTCAATGACTCATCCAATAACTGCTTCTCTTTAATTTGATTTACCCAAGTCGGTTTAACCTGAAGTTCTGCCAACAAACTACCATCCTTGAATAGACTGAGACGAGCAAACATTGCTCTCAAATCAGATACCACCTTACGACTTAGTGTGTCCGCTACCACGTTCGCTTTTCCCGGATGGTACTCAATCGAGAAATCATAATCCTTCAGCAACGCAATCCATCTCCGTTGCCTTAGATTCAACTCCTTTTGGGTAAGAGATACTTCAGACTCTTATAGTCAGTGTAGATGATCGACTTTTCTCCATACAGGTAATGTATCCATATCTTTAGTATGGACACTATTGCAGCTAATTCCAAGTCATGAGTGGGATAGTTCAC
Organism: Gossypium australe; assembly: GCA_005393395.2. Lineage (NCBI taxonomy): Eukaryota > Viridiplantae > Streptophyta > Magnoliopsida > Malvales > Malvaceae > Gossypium > Gossypium australe. Next base: position 124,444,819 of record CM016619.1, read on the forward strand.
CTCATGTGGCCTAAGTTGACGGGATGCATATGCCACCACCTTCCCTTCTTGCATCAGCACACAACCCAAACCTGTGTGCGACGCATCACAATAAACAAGGAATTCTTTCCCAGCCTCAGGCTGAATCAATATCGGTGCTTCAGTCAAAATCTTCTTCAGTTTTTCAAAACTCTCTTACTGCTTATCAGACCAAACAAACGGTACCCCTTTACGTAATAACTTAGTTAGGGGTGCAGCAATCAATGAAAACCCCTCAACAAATTGCCTGTAGTACCTAGCCAAACCTAGAAAACTTCGGATCTCTGATACTGACTTCGGTGGCTTCCAATCCAATACAGCTTCAACCTTCCGAGGATCAACCCCAATCCCCTCAGCAGACACAACATGCCCCAAAAATGTCACTTTCTTCAGCCAAAACTCGCACTTACTGAATTTGGCATAAAGTTGCTTTTCCTTCAATATTTGCAGCACAACCCAAAGACGTGAATCATGCTCCTCCTCAGTTCTTGAATACACCAAAATGTCATCTATGAATACCACCACGAACCAGTCTAGATAGGGTTGGAAGACCCTGTTCATCATATCCATGAAAGTAGCTGGTGCATTCGTTAATTCGAACGGCATGACTAAAAACTTGTAATGCCCATAACGAGTTCGGAATGCAGTCTTGTGTATATCTACCTCCTTGACCCTTAGCTGATGATATCCCGATCTTAAATCTATTCTCGAGAAAACCGAAGCTCCTCATAGCTGATCGAACAGATCGTCTATCCTTGGTAACAGGTATTTATTCTTAATCGTTAGCTTGTTCAACTGACGATAGTCAATACACATATGCATTGACCCATCCTTCTTCTTCACGAACAATACTGGCGCTCCCCACGAAGATACACTTGGTCTTATAAATCCTCGATCCAACAGCTCTTGGATCTGAGCCTTTAGTTCTACCAGCTCCTACGGTGCCATCCTATAAGGGGCAATAGACACCGGAGTCGTTCCCGGTAACAGCTCAATGCCAAATTCGACCTTGGGATTTGGAGGCAACCCTGGAAGCTCTTCAGAAAATACATCCGGGAATTCCTTAATGGTTCTGACATTCTCAACAGACAAACTCTCAGCATTAGTCGTGTTGACATAAGCTATGAACGCCTCACATCCTTTACGCACCAACTTCTCAGCCCTTAACGCTGAGATTACATTGGACAAATAATCCTTTCTCCCTCCTATCACAATCACTTCCTCATCCTTTGAGGTCTTTAATACCATACGCTTAGTAGTGCAATCCAAGTTCGCACGGTGTTTCACTAACCAATCCATGCCCAATATAAGATCAAACTCGTCGAAATGCAGTTCCATCAAATCTGCCGGGAATACAACCTCTTGAAATTCTAGAGGCACATTTCTAAATAGCTTATTCACTACCACAGATTGCCCAAAAGGACTAATTACCGACATTTCTCTATCAGCAAACTCAAACTCAAACGTACAGGTTATGACGTTCGGTGCGTCGCCATCCTCCCGATGTCGAGCAGCATGAACCAGTCCCGACTACCTCGCCTCTGTATTGCCAGCATAACCAGCACCTCTGCCCGGTGCTCCACGACCATGTCCTAACCCATTTCCTGTTCTGAAAGGACCACGACCTCTCGGTGGCTGCTGACCACCACTCCCTTGCTGCACAAATCTCTGTCCTACTACCTGGGTCCGAATAGGCTCCCGAGGATAGTCTTTGAACCGATGATCCTTAGACCCACATCTAAAACACCTGGCAGTTCTTCTCCAGCACTCTCTTGAATGTAATTTCCCACACTCCACACAAGGTTACAACCGATCCATAGCAACGGGAACCCCAACTCGAACTGCCCCATCAAACCTAGGCCTCTTATGAAATCCCCCTGAATGACCTGAAAACCCAGAATCTCTTTTATTCCTGCCCCTTTCCTTGTCACGATTTTGTCTCTCAGAACGTTTCACTTCCTCGACAATTTTTGCCTTTTCTATTAGAGCAGTGAAGTCGCTTTCCTTTTGCAGGGATATCAATACCCGTAACTCATCCCGTAATCCATCCTCAAATCGTACACAGTGCTCATAATTGGTCGCAACTATACCACAAGCAAACCGGCTCAAGTGCAGAAACTCCGCCACATATTCTGCTACGGACATATTCCCCTGGACCAGATTCAAGAATTCTTTTCTCTGGGCATCCACATAACTTGCCCCGACATACTTCCCCTGGAAGGCCGCTTTGAAGAATTCCCAAATCACCTGATCTGCCTGTGTACTTTCCCTTACTGTAAGCCACCACTGGTATGCCTCATCTCGCAGTAGGGACACTGCTCCTTTTAGTTTTTATTCTACTGTGCAGTCCATATCATCCATGATTTGCTCCACAGCCTCTAGCCAGTATTCTGCTACATTTGTGGCTATACCGGAGATGCCTCTAAAGACTTCGGCCCCATTCGATTGGAGTCGCTCAAAAATAGATCCTCGGGCTACCGACCCAGTACTTGCTCCAGCAACCCGTTCTAATACCCGCAGCATTGCTTGGGACAAAGCATTATCCCCTCCGGTTCGGTCATGAGACCTCGTTTCAGTCACTGGCGATGCCGGCGCCTCACCTTCAGGCATATGCCCTGATGCTGAAGATCCAGCCCTAGCACCTCGGCCTCTACCACGGCCCCGTGTACCTCTTCCGCGTCCTCTTGTACTCATCTCGATATAACGTGTTAATTTGATTAAGAGTTTTATGGATCAGTCTATAGTTCCCATAATTATTAACAAGTGTTTATTGGAAAGCAGTTATAAGAGTTGTTTTCGTGGATCGAATTCCTACCGTTTCAGTCTCTATAGTATTAATTGCTATAGCTAAAAGTTTCAGTGTACTACTACTATCTCTAGTAGTTTTCTCCCTACAGTCATTTCATCATATAATTAGATATAAAGTAAGGGAAACTTACAGATTTGGTGTCGGAGACTCAATGTGCCATACTTCCAGTAACACTATCATTTTTCTAAACCACAGTTTAAACAGATTTGGAAAAATTTTCAAACCCACTCCACAGCCGAGTTTTGCAACCTGGCTCTGATACCATGAAATGTAACACCCTAAACTCAGCCTAAACGTTATGACCGGATCTAGCATGTCACATAAAAGGGTTTTTTAAAAGCTACGCATTCGTTACAAACTTCGTATTCTTTTTGAAACTTTGAACTTTGTTGTTTGTAAAATTCATATTTGCTTTAATTGTTTTCTTGTAAAAATGTTATAATTATTTTCGAAAACTTTGTTTGTTACTGAAGTTTAATTATGAAATAGCGGAAACATGATATTTTGAAAGAAAAATGATTATTGACGTTTTGAGAAAACCCAAAGTTTAATTATTAACAGTTTAAAAATAGTTGAAATGAAAGTTTATAAGAAAAATAAAATCCAATGGCCTTATTACATATTATTAAACCCAAATTAAACAATCATAAATAAAGTAAAACCAGATTTACTAATTTACGTGAAAAGTACTTCGATGTATGGCCACCACCGAGTCCTCCGCAGCTCCAAATCCTCTAACGCTGGGGATTACCTGCAGGGTTAAGATAAAAAGGGGGGTGAGTTACGAGAACTCAATGTGTAATCCCCTAAACAATTACTATCTGGGTGTTAGCCCTATAATCATGGTAATGCAATGATGAAATGCAGCCCAACCCAATCCATCCAATCACACCCCCGTACCAACCAATCGTCACTTGTGGGGATCAAGTCAACCCAGCCTGCCAATCACATCAAAACTGCAGACAAGCTGCTAATCACGATATTCGTGGTTGAGCCACCAAAAATAATAGTATATATGTGGCATAGCCACCAAAAATATGATATCTGAGATTACACACCTGTTACGGATTACGGATCACGTTACTCTCCGAAGTACCTAAGAACATAATTAGCTATCAGTTAGTCTTCCTATTCTATAATCCCAAAATGTGAATACATAAAACTATAGGCTTAGCTTACCAACGAATATTAGCCTCCCTTCTAAGGAGGGTATTCGGTCCATCTTCTACTGATCAAAGATCCGTACCCCTAACAAAAAGATTGTGTTAGAACGTTATTCAAGATGATAATAAGAGAAACGGCCTTTTGGCCCTAATGAACTCAACAAGTTAAGATAACTATCACCCCTAGTCTGCCATGTCCAAAACTTACCAACAAGAAGACAAGATCCCGAAGCAGTTTGACACAACAAGATACGAGTTCGCACCCTAGAGGATTCGACCCTTACCAAAAGAGGACAAGCGAGGTTCCAAATAGAAGCGAGTGAGCAGATTCGGCCTTGTCAAAAGGGTTAGAGTTTCGGCTTAGTAAAGAGAAAGAGAGAGAAGAAGAAAAAAGAAATAAAAGGAAAAGAACATTACCTTGTGATCACAGAAGAGCCAAATAGACAAGGTAGATTCGGCAGACAAAAGAACACCAAGCCTCAGGCTACTAAGTGTTCAGCTATTAGCAAAAGAAAAGAGGAACATATTCAAATTGGAGAAGAGAGGAGATTCGGCTTATGGAGAAACAGAGTAGAAAGGAAATGGAGAAGAAGAGAGGGAGAAAAGGGATTCGGTAAGCAGAAAATTGCAAGGAAAAATTGACCCGAAATGCTAAGCCGAAAAATGCAAAAGAAGCCAAAAGAGATTTCGGCTATACATTCTACCCAAAATGCTCAACTTTTCCCCCTAGCCGAAAATGCCTAGATTGAGTCCCCACTCACAGCAAAACTTTTCCACACTCCCCACTCCTTGATCCACTTGCAATATCCGAGATTAGGGCTTGTGCATTTTTGCTTAATTGCATGTGCTAGTATGCCTGTGTGTATTTTGAATGTGTTTTATGAATTTTGAGAACTCTAGAGTATAGGTGAATGCCTTAGAAATTATCAGATTTTAAGTTTCAAAGAGGGAGCTCAGCCTGATAGGCCTTAAAGAAAATTGTAAGGGGAATTAGACACACAAATGGGCTTGTTAAAGTGGCAAGGAGGCGCCACTTAAAGCCTTAGTAAGTGACGCCACAAGCATGGGTGCAAGGCCTAGGTTCGAGCAGCAAGGGGAGCACTTTTGGAAATGTTTTTGCATCAAGCAAGGAGGGGAGTTGGACGGCACTTAGGCTATAATTTAGGAGCTTAAATCTTTTATTTTTAAGTGATAAATAAGGATAATTAGGGAGGAAGGATAAGGGATATGGAAAAAAGAGATAAAGTTATCAGAATAGGGAGAGTTGGCCGAATATCCAACACTGAGTGTGAGGTGGTGTATAGCCGAAATTCTGAAGCCTAGTGTTCATCTTCTTCAGTTGAATTCTTTTCTCTTCTTTTCTCAAAGTTTCTCTCCTAGCCGAAAATTTTCTTCTCCAATTCTCTCAATTCTTTCCTTTGTCGCAACTTCCCAACACATTCATCCCTTCATTCTTTTTCTTCAAAACCGAATATCCCTCTCTCAAAACACATCATTGCCGAATTCTCCCTAAGTCACAAACTTTTCTTTTTATTCTTGTGGAAGTCGAATACTCAAGTAACCCCTAACCTCTAGCCGATTGTTCAAAGCCGAAAGTTCACTTCTTTGGCACTCTCTAAATCGATTTCTTCTGTAAATCTCCTTGTCGATTTCGTGAAGGTGGTTGATCATTTGCGGTTGGTCTTTCTTCTTCGGTAAGAAATCCCTTTGATGTCGATTTACTCTTTTCTTCTCTGACTGTCGAAATCAAGACCCTAATCACATTGTTGCTCTATAGCCGAAACTCTGAAGGAGGGTTTCGGGATTCTGTATTGTCAATTACAAGGGAGGAGGTCTTCGGGATTTCAAGATCTAAAGGAAAGTGTGTGTAGCCATAGGTCGAAGGCCATTTATCTTGTTCATTAAATGTTAGAATGGAATCTAACATATACCTATAGGGATTTCGACATCACTAGGAGCAAAGACGATTTCGGGATTTGGATCCACAAGGTAAGTGCATATGATATTCAGCCAAGGACATAGTTAGTGATTTGGATCTGTTTCTTATTTGTTACAAAAGCCAAAAACTAACCAGTTAAGTGATCTAGTGTTGACCGATTACAAGGGAGAAACAGCACGAAATTTTGGGATTTGATTAGTATCTAAATCGGCAGTAAGGTAAGGATTTTGGTTACGATAATCCTTCGGGATTTGATTAAGTAGCCGAATGGCTTTTTGTTAAATTGCTTAGTGTTGGACGAATGTAGGAACTAAGGATCTAAAGAATTAGATCGGGATTTTTGGGATTTCAGTGAAACCAGGTGTGTAACCCCACACTAACTCTTAAATGATTTATGGTATTATTTTAATGCATGTGTTAATAAGAATGTGAACGATATGGCTAAAGGTACCATTCAATGGTACGGCATATTCAGGTACGTTATTCTCTAAAGCTATGTTAATAGTGATAAGAATATCTGTTATGGCACATATGTGAAATTTGATATGAATACAGAATAAGGAATATGGCATGATTTATGCATGTTTTGTATGGCATATGGGCATATGGGTGATATGGAAAGGGGAAGTGATCTGGTGGTTTTTACCACAATATCTGGTGACACATGTCACATAATCTGAATGTGGTGACTTTTGTCACAAAATGTTATCTGGTGACCAAGGTCACAAATTATTATTATCTGGTGGCTATGCCATGAAATTATAAGGGCGATGTGCCAGTCGACTACAGCGAATGCCTTCGATGGTGTGTAGCGAATGGAGGGTCGATTTAGTAATCCCCACGGTGTGATTGGTTGGTACGGGTGATGTGTAGCGGATGGTTACCTAGGTTTGGGTTCGGGAATGCATCATTGATTTTATGTGTTTATATATATGTTTGTATGCCTGAATCGTTTGGGACTTTGTGTTGGCTGTTACACATTGAGTCCGTTTGACTCACCCCGTTGTGGGATATCTTTTCAGGTGATGCTCAGTGATGGACCGGGTAGGCAGGAACTTAGTGGTGGCCATGCTCAACTCAGAGTTATTTTATTTAAAGACTATTTATTTAAGTTTGGATTTATTTCGGGTTCTCTTGATGTAATAAGGCCATTAGTATTGAACTGTTTATGCATGCATTTTTAATTATTTTAGTATGATACGTTTGTTTTTATCAAATCAAAGTTTAAGTAATTTTTTTCTAAAAACAAAAGTAAACTTTAAACGTTTTGACACCTAATCCCAAATGATTTTCAAATTAAAGGTAAACTATAAAACAACTCGACAATTCTTGTAACTTATGATTTGCAATATAATAATAAGGTTTTCATAAAATTTTAGACTTCAAAAAAATTACATCATTTTCAATTAAACCACAGCTCAAATCGATTTCTCTTCGAAACCTCCCAAATTTTCCAAAGCAACAAACAAGATTTGAAATGTTTTACTCGAGGAACATACCAGATCTGGTCGAGGCTCGTGGGTCGGGTTTGGGGTGTTTCAATTTGGTATCAGAGCCCAGTTTTAAACTCTCGGCCTTGGGATTAAAGCCCACAATGTTTTCAAAATAAAGCCCAATTACGATTTTATGAAAATTTTTGGAATTAAGCAAGTTTTTCTGGCATGGCACCTAAGTCTCCGACCCGAAGTCCACCAGGTAAGTACCCCTAACTATTGTATAATTTATTGTGTGATTTGTATATGGGTATAACGGGATCGTAGTTTAGTATACTAAGTTATTGAACTCTAGGATTAGTTTACTCCAATACAGAATTACATAAAACTTTAAAGCCTAATTAAACAAACATGTGTTTAAGTCGCCGAGCTAGGGTGTGGGAACCATTGTGCGCATGTCTAGGATTGGTTTCGGTGGGAGCTTGGTACTTAAGCAGTCCTACTGACTCACCTCCTCTCCACTCGAATCCTACCTGGTGCGTAGTGACGGTTCACCCTAACCAAGAGGACTTATTCACGGGCTAAACTCAATAATTAAAACCCGAAAGGGACTAGCCATACTGTTTTATAAAAACCCTTAGTTTTAAATTCACCAAATTACCCCTTCGATTTGTAGAAAAATCACTTTTGAAAATTTTTTCCAAAATATTCCCGATTCACAAAATTACCCAAATACCCCTGGTTTGTAAATTACTAAAATACCATTGGTTTATAAAATTACCATATTACCCTCGACTTTTATTAAAATATTCTTACTTTACAAAATACCAAAAACCCCATTTTACAAAAATACCAAGATACCCTGATTTGGAAATTTACCAAAATACCCCTGTAGGACAAATTACGAAAATACCGCTGGGATAGGAACAGACAAAAATGTTCGAATGGTGAATGTGTGTGGTAGGTACTATTGAATGAATGTGTTTTCTCTGAATTAGGATAGAGGACTTGAAACTAAAACTTTGATTGATCGAAAGAACCACTATTAAACTTCTTTTCATAAAATTCTTCGCGAATAATCAGTGGAACAAAGACTAATGCATAAAACTTTTTAAATCAGATTAAATCGCGATCATAGACATGAGTTCTAGGGGATGTGGTCGTAGTGTGCGAGGCCGTGGTAGAGGCAGAATGGCCGTATCGAAACCTGTTAGGTCTGGTCAAGGGTCTGAAAATGAGGTACCACCACCCCCACCACCAACTGCTGGAGTTGAGCATCAGGATCAGACGGGGGATGACGCAGTATCGCAGGCGGTGCTGCGGGTTCTTGAGATGGTGGCCGGAGCAGGTGGAGGTATGGGAGCTCGAAAATCTGTACCCGAGCGACTCCGAGCCAATGGAGCTGAGGTGTTTTGTGGTGTATCTGGTGTGGCACCCAGTACGGCTGAGTATTGGTTGGAGGCGACAGAACGAATTATGGATGAGCTGGACCTGACTGTTGAGGAGAAATTGAAAGGAATGGTGTCGCTTCTTCACGATGAGTCATATCAATGGTGGCTCACAGTTCGTGATGGTGCTACAGCTGAGGAACTCACTTGGGAGTATGTTAAGGCGGCGTATCAAAAGAAGTATGTTGGGACTAGCTACATTGATGCGCAGAGGAAGGCATTTCTGGGGCTGGTTCAAGGGAATAAGTCCATAGCGGAGTACGAGGCTGAATTCTTAAGGTTGAGCTGGTATGCTCGAGGGATCGTGGTTACGGAGCATGAACGATGTGTCCGGTTTGAGGACGGACTGAGGGATGACCTGAGGTTGTTGATAGCTCCATAGCAGGAGCGGGAGTTTGCCGTGTTGGTAGAAAAGGCTAAGGTGGCCGAAGGGATTAAAGACTCTGTAAGGCGGAATTCGGATCGGAATAGGCAAAAGAGAGGTTTTGGATCGTCAGGGTCATCGGGGAATGTGTAAAAGAGGCCTAAAGTTGATGGGCCGCGAGGGCAGCAGGCTACTACGGGAGGACAGTACCGTCATTGTGCTCAGTATGGAAAGATGCATCTAGGGGAGTGTTGGAAGAAGACAGGGGGCTGTTTTAAGTGTGGATCCAAGGATCACATGATTAAGGATTGTCCTATGAAACCAGATGGGAATCGACCAGCAGCTCAGGGTTTTAATCAGGCTGGAAGAGGTGGACAGCAGCCTCAGCGGGGTCGTAGTCTGAATGGTAGAGGTAATGGTGCTAGAAGAGGACGAGGAACCCCGGGCAGAGGTGTTGGTAATACAGAGGCAAGATAGCCAGGTCTGGTGTATGCTGTTCGCCGGAGGGAAGATAGAGACGCACCGGACGTCATAACCGGTACGTTCCTTATAGCTGGCAAGCCTTACTTTGCTTTAATTGATGTGGGCTCTACCCATTCTTATGTTGCATGTAGAGTAGTTGAAACTCTAGGCATAGCCTCTGAACTGTCTGATAGAGAGATGACTGTAGTAAGCCCACTAGGTCAAACTGTAATGGTGAATAAGATATTTCGGAATGTACCTCTAGAGATTCAAGGAATGGTATTCCCTGCCAACTTGATGGAACTACCTTTTGGAGAATTGGATTTCATACTTGGCATGGACTGGCTGGTGGAACATCAAGCTGTAGTGGATTGTGCAGCTCAGCGAATGGAGTTGAGGACTCCGGAGGATGAGGAAATTATTATGATAGGAGAAAGGAGAAACTATCTGTCTAACGTAGTCTCCGCGTTAAAAGCTGATAAGATGGTTCGAAAAGGGTGCAAGGCATTTGTGGCTTTCGTTAGTGGGTTAGATGCGAAAGAAGAAGGAGTTAGTAGGGTTAGAATGGTAAGGGATTTTGTGGATGTGTTTCCGAAGGAGCTACCTGGAATACCTCCGGATAGAGAGGTGGAGTTTGGAATTGACTTGCTACCTGGTACAGCTCCTGTTTCAATTGCTCCGTATAGGATGGCACCAAAGGAGTTGGTGGAGCTCAAGGCTCAGATCCAAGAGTTGCTTGACCGTGGGTTTATTCGACCCAGTGTGTCTCCATAGGGAGCACCAGTCTTGTTCATGAAGAAAAAGGACGGAACTATGCGTATGTGCATAGATTATCGTCAGTTGAATAAGCTGACCATCGAGAACAAGTATCCTTTGCCAAGGATAGACGACTTGTTCGATCAGCTAAAGGGTGCTGGTGTTTTATCGAAGATAGATCTAAGGTCTGGATATCATCAGCTCAAGGTGAAGGAAGTGGATATCCATAAGACAACTTTCCAGACAAGATACGGGCATTCTGAGTTCTTAGTGATGCCGTTCGGATTGACGAATGCCCCAGCTGCATTCATGGATATGATGAACCGGGTTTTTCAACCTTACTTGGATAGGTTCGTCGTTGTGTTCATCGACGACATCTTAGTATATTCCAAGTCGGAGGAAGAACATGATGAGCATCTTCGGATAGTGTTGCAAGTATTAAGGGAGAAGAAGCTCTATGCCAAATTCAGCAAGTGTGAATTTTGGCTTAAGGAAGTTGCATTCTTAGGGCATGTGGTGTCTGTAGAAGGGATAAGGGTGGATCCTAGGAAGATTGAAGCAGTGTTGGATTGGAAACCACCTAAGTCTGTGGCTGAGGTTCGCAGTTTCTTGGGTTTAGCAAGCTATTATAGAAGGTTCGTAGAAGGGTTTTCGTCGATAGTCGCACTTTTGACGAAGTTACTGAGGAAGGAAGTACCTTTTGTATGGACAGATAAGCAACAGGAGAGTTTTGAGAAGCTTAAGAGGGTCTTGACTGAAGCTCCAGTTTTGATTCAGCCGGAGGCAGGGAAGGATTTTGTGGTGTACTGTAATGCTTCTCATACAGGATTAGGATGTGTTCTGATGCAAGACAAGAAGGAAGTAGCTTATGCGTCTCGGCAATTGAGGCCACATGAGGTTAATTATCTAACGCATGACTTGGAATTGGCGGCAGTGGTTTTTACTCTTAAGGCATGGAGGCATTATCTATATGGAGAAAAGTCAGTGATCTACACAGACCACAAGAGCCTTAAGTATCTGCTGACTCAGAAAGAGTTGAACCTGAGACAGCGTAGGTGGGCGGAGTTATTAAAGGACTATGATTGTTCCATAGAGTATCATCCGGGCAAGGCAAATGTAGTGGCAGATGCCCTAAGTCGAAAGGTTGTGTCGGATCTGAGGGCGATGTTTGCACATCTTAGCCTGTATGACGACGGAAGTTTGTTGGTAGAGTTGCAAGTTAAGCCGACGTGGTTGAAGGAGGTGAAAGAAAGTCAGATGGTAGATGATGATTTAAGTGCTAAGTTGCGGCAAATACAGAATGAGGAGTTAGAGGATTATGGTGTTGGCAGTAATGGAGTATTGTGTTTCAAGGGTAAAGTCTGTATGCCTAAGGATAAGGAGTTAAGGAAGAGAATTCTTCAGGAATCGCATAGTAGCCCTTATGCTATGCATCCTGGAGGTAGTAAGTTGTATAGAGATATTAGGGAACAGTTTTGGTGACCTGGTCTTAAGCGAGAAGTTACAGAATTCGTAGGGAAGTGCTTAACGTGTCAGCAAGTCAAGGCTGAACACCAAGTTCCGTCAGGATTGCTTCAACCGATAAAGATTCCGCAGTGGAAGTGGGAGAGAATCACCATGGACTTCGTTAGTGGGCTTCCCCTTACACCTACTAAGAAGGACTCGGTATGGGTGATAGTGGATCGGTTGACAAAGTCCGCGCATTTCATACCAGTGCGGGTCGACTATTCTTTGCAGAGGTTAGCAAAGTTGTATGTGGCAGAAATTGTGAGGCTGCATGGAGTGCTGGTGTCGATTATTTCGGATAGGGATCCAAGGTTTACGTCTCGGTTGTGGAAAGCACTACATCAAGCGTTGGGTACCAGATTAGACTTCAGTACGGCATTTCATCCACAGTCGGACGGTCAGTTGGAACGAGTAATCCAAGTGTTGGAGGATATGTTGAGGGGCTGTGTGATAGACTTCAGAGGAAGTTGGGAAGAATATTTGCCTTTAGAGGAGTTTGCTTATAATAACAGCTATCAAGCCAGTATTCAGATGGCACCATATGAGGCGCTGTATGGACAGAAGTGTCGCACTCCTGTGTGTTGGATGGAATTGGGGGAACGTCGAGTTTTGGGTCCAGAGATTGAGGCAGAATCCGAGGAGAAGGTAGAGGTAATTCGAGCACGATTAAAGGAGGCATCTGATAGACAAAAGTCGTACGCGGATCTTAAGTGGAAGGAAATAGAATTTGCAGTGGGAGATCAGGTGTTTCTAAGTATCGCCTTGGAAGAAGGTGATGAGATTTGGTCGAAAAGGGAAGTTAAGTCCAAGGTTTATAGGACCTTATCGGGTATTGAAGCGAGTTGGACCAGTGGCATACCAGTTAGAGTTGCCTTCGGAATTGCAGCAGATGCACGATGTATTCCATGTTTCTATGCTACGTCGTTACCGATCGGATCCATCTCATGTAGTACCAATTGAAGAGGTGGAACTAAGGCCAGATTTGTCATACGAGGAGGAGCCAATTCAGATCTTGGAACGAGACGTGAAGGTGTTGCGAAGGAAATCAGTTCCTTTAGTCAAAGTGTTATGGCGTAACCATGGATCAGAAGAAGCTTCATGGGAGCCGGAAGAAGCAATGCGACAGCAATACCCTCACTTATTTCAGCCAGGTAATTTCGAGGTCAAAATTATTTTAAGGGGGGTAGAACTATAATATCCGGGATTTGGGCTTGTGCATTTTTGCTTAATTGCATGTGCTAGTATGCCTGTGTGTATTTTGAATGTGTTTTATGAATTTTGAGAACTCTAGAGTATAGGTGAATGCCTTAGAAATTATTAGATTTTAAGTTTCAAAGAGGGAGCTCAGCCTGATAGGCCTTAAAGAAAATTGTAAGGGAATTAGACACACAAATGGGCTTGTTGAAGTGGCAAGGAGGGGCCACTTAAAGCCTTAGTAAGTGACGCCACAAGCATGGGTGCAAGGCCTAGGTTCGAGCAGCAAGGGGAGCACTTTTGGAAGTGTTTTTGCCAAGCAAGGAGGGGAGTTGGACGGCACTTAGGCTATAATTTAGGAGCTTAAATCTTTTATTTTTAAGTGATAAATAAGGATAATTAGGGAGGAAGGATAAGGGATATGGAAAAAATGAGATAAAGTTATCAGAATAGGGAGAGTTGGCCGAATATCCAACACTGAGTGTGAGGTGGTGTATAGCCGAAATTCTGAAGCCTAGTGTTCATCTTCTTCAGTTGAATTCTTTTCTCTTCTTTTCTCAAAGTTTCTCTCCTAGCCGAAAATTTTCTTCTCCAATTCTCTCAATTCTTTCCTTTGTCGCAACTTCCCAACACATTCATCCCTTCATTCTTTTTCTTCAAAACCGAATATCCCTCTCTCAAAACTCATCATTGCCGAATTCTCCCTAAGTCACAAACTTTTCTTTTCATTCTTGTGGAAGCCGAATACTCAAGTAACCCCTAACCCCTAGCCGATTGTTCAAAGCCGAAAGTTCACTTCTTTGGCACTCTCTAAATCGATTTCTTCTGCAAATCTCCTTGTCGATTTCGTGAAGTGGTTGATCATTTGCGGTTGGTCTTTCTTTTTCGGTAAGAAATCCCTTTGATGTCGATTTACTCTTTTCTTCTCTAACTGTCGAAATCAAGACCCTAATCACATTGTTGCTCTATAGCCGAAACTCTGAAGGAGGGTTTCGGGATTCTGTATTATCGACTGCAAGGGAGGAGGTCTTCGGGATTTCAGGATCTAAAGGTAAGTGTGTGTAGCCATAGGCCGAAGGCCATTTATCTTGTTCATTACATGTTAGAATGGAATCTAACATATACCTATAGGGATTTCGACATCACTAGGAGCAAGGACGATTTCGGGATTTGGATCCACAAGGTAAGTGCATATGATATTCGGCCAAGGCCATAGTTAGTGATTTGGATCTGTTTCTTATTTGTTACAAAAGCCGAAAACTAACCAGTTAAGTGATCTAGTGTTGACCGATTACAAGGGAGAAACAGCACGAAATTTTGGGATTTGATTAGTAGCTAAATCGGCAGTAAGGTAAGGATTTTGGTTGCGATAATCCTTCGGGATTTGATTAAGTAGCCGAATGGCTTTTTGTTAAATTGCTTAGTGTTGGCCGAATGTAGGAACTAAGGATCTAAAGCATTAGATCGGGATTTTCGGGATTTCAGTGAAACCAGGTGTGTAACCCCACACTAACTCTTAAATGATTTATGGTATTATTTTAATGTATGTGTTAATAAGAATGTGAATGATATGGCTAAAGGTACCATTCAATGGTACGGCATATTCAGGTACGTTATTCTCTAAAGCTATGTTAATAGTGATAAGAATATCTGTTATGGCACATATATGAAATTTGATATGAATACAGAATAAGGAATATGGCATGATTTATGCATGTTTTGTATGGCATATGGGCATATAGGTGATATGGAAAGGGGAAGTGATCTGGTGGTTTTTACTACAATATCTGGTGACACATGTCACATAATCTGAATGTGGTGACTTTTGTCACAAAATGTTATCTGATGACCAAGGTCACAAATTATTATTATCTGGTGGCTATGCCACGAAATTATAAGGGCGATGTGCCAGTCGACTGCAGCGACTACCTTCGATGGTGTGTAGCGGATGGAGGGTCGATTTAGTAATCCCCACGGTGTGATTGGTTGGTACGGGTGATGTGTAGCGGATGGTTACCTAGGTTTGGGTTCGGGAATGCATCATTGATTATATGTGTTTATATATATGTTTGTATGCCTGAATCGTTTGGGACTTTGTGTTGGCTGTTACACATTGAGTCCGTTTGACTCACCCCGTTGTGGGATATCTTTTCAGGTGATGCTCAGTGATGGACCGGGTCGGCAGGAACTTAGTGGTGGCCATGCTCAACTCAGAGTTATTTTATTTAAAGACTATTTATTTAAGTTTGGATTTATTTTGGGTTTTCTTGATGTAATAAGGCCATTAGTATTGAACTGTAACACCCCAAACCCGGCCTAGACTTTACGACCAGATCTGGCATGTCACATGATCGGAATGTCTAAAAAAAAGCTGTGCGTTCGTTAAAAAGTTCGTATTCTTTTTGAAACTCCGCGTTTTGTGGTTTGTTTATAAAAGCCGATTCATTTCAATGCCCATTTTACAAAATTGTTATTAATTTGAATAAAATTGTATTTGTTGTGACAATCGAGCTTAAGTAATTTTGAATAAAAACAGTTTATTATCATTTTAGGAAAATCCCATATTGAACATTTAATAATGAACAGTAACCAAATTGAAAGCTAAAACCAAATAAAATACCAAAGGCCTTATTACAAACCCAAATAAAAACCGAAATTTAAAATAAGTACCCAAGTCAAAAGTCCATGTAAACCCGAAAATAATTATCGCATGGCCACCCCGAGTCCACCTGGCTCCTCATCCGCGATCTACGAATCACCTGAAAAAAATAAGGGAGAAGGTGAGTCACCAAGACTCAGTGCATAATCCCCCTCCCGGTTAATGCAACATGCTTACACAAATCATAACCAAGCAATATATCATGCACCCAAACCTAGCCATCCATAACTCCGTTTCTACCCCGTGTGGTACCAAACCACTGGTGGTGCCAAACCACTGGTGACCCAAAGTCACTGATATCCAATAATAATGTGATGCCAAACCACTGGTGACCCAAAGTCACGAATAACCCATCTGTGGGGCCAACCCACGTTGTGATACCAAATCACTGGCGACAATCCCGTTATATCAAATGTGGGGCCAACCCACTGTGGTGTTAAGTCACCGGGACGAGTCGCTATGAGGTGCCAAACCTCTGGTGACCCAAAGTCACGAATATCAATAATCCAAGTGTGGGGCCAACCCACATTGTGATACCAAATCACTGGGCGACAATCCCGATATATCAACTGTGGGGCCAACCCACTATAGTGTTAAACCACTGGGACGAGTCGCTATGAGGTGCCAAACCTCTGGTGACCCAAAGTCATGAAATTAACTGTGGTACCAAACCACTGGAGGTGCCAAACCTCTGGTGTCCCAAAGACACGGATATCATCTTCCCCCTCCTCTCATCATACCCATGCAATATGACATAATAATTCGTATGCAGTATGACATGTATGCAGATCATATATCACAGACACCGTATGAAACAAATTACCATCATAATCAAAATAACAAATACGACATAATCAAGCCAATCAACCTCTAAGGGTATAACAGTAATTTACCTTCTAGGGGTATTTTGGTAATTTACCCACTAAGGGTATTTCAGTAATTTCATACCTGGAGTGGCCTTTCTGAAGGCCCAATGTCACCCCGAGCGACTCGACTACCAATTCTGTCTTTACCGGACTATTGGGCCTAAAACCCGATTCTGGCCCATTCGAGCCCACACGTTCGTGTGGCCCACGGCACAAATCTAGCCACGTATATAAATTCCACCTAGTCTAGTTCAACATTTACTAAACAATCATACAATTTACTCATTTGGGCCCACGGGCCCATCGGGCCCACTTCGGCCTATCGTGGCCCAAGCAGCCCAACCCACAAGAATACTACTGATGGCCTCAACTATCGCATCGAAGCCCCACACGTGCGCTCGCACGCTCGTGTGACTACTATTGCCGTGACCGGCACTTCGGCATTTGCCGCTCTACAACTAGAGTAGAGAGAGTTACACACCTGATAGGACTCTGGTGTTAAACCGCGCTGCGACCACTCCTATGCCCAAACGCCCTCCAAGATGTGTTTACTCTCCTCCTAGGATGCTCTTTATATAGCTAGCTCTTCACCTTCATTCTTTGTGTCTTTCCGGTGTGGGATCCCTTCGTCAGTAGAGTTTAAATTTAACTGAAACCCTTGCCATCCAATCCGCAAAATAAATACTCCCTTGCTTCTCATGAGATTCGAACCCAGGCTCCTTGTAACATAATCCACGCCGCTAACCACTTGGCCACAAGCTTCTCTTGTGTCTTAAACCATGCGCAACTAAATATAAACTATGGGCCAAATTCTAAGATCCATGTAAAAAGAAAACCAAAATGCAAGAGCCAAGACTTGAACCTTGGACCTCCTTCCTTCCTTGTGGCGTCACCCCCTTGCCCCTTATGTGGCGTCACTTTGCCACTACACCACACACTCCAGTTGTGTCATTTTCTCCATATTTTATTCTTAAGGCCTACCTGCCAACTTCCAGGGTTTTTTTCACCTAAAACCAAAATTTTCCCAAAGCCAAAGTTTGATCCCGGGACTTCATAGAAGCCCTCTAACCTTTCAAAATCACTTACCTAATAAGTCTAACTTGCATTAATACCGTTCTCTAAAATTTTAAACGCTACTACTCCTAAGGCCCATTGGGCTAAATCATACTAGGCCCAATTTCAGGATGTTACAAATCTACCCTCCTTAAAGAAATTTCGTCCTCGAAATTTCCAACTAACTAACAGTCGTACATTCTAACTCACCACACTACGCTATTGCTGCGCACTCTGATCTTAATAAAACTAATATGCTTTCTAACTAAATCTTGGAACCCTTCACATAACCAACTATCTAACACCGGAGCAAACAGATAATTTTCCCACATACAAACGATTCCTATATTCGAGCATCACATCCACACATCGCAGAATAAATACAATCATTCAGCATATAATAAAATAAAGTAAAAAGGAACTTACGGATTTGGTGCCGGAGACTCGGGTGCCATACTTCCAGAAAAGAGATATATATTTTTCTAAACCATCCTTTGAAAACATTTTTGAACCCAAACCCACAGCCGAGTTTTTGAACTTGGCTCTGATACCATAATTGTAACACCCCAAACCCGGCCTAGACGTTACGACCGGATCTGGCATGTCACATGAAAGGAATGTCTAAAAAAAAGCTGTACGTTCGTTAAAAAGTTCGTATTCTTTTTGAAACTCCGCGTTTTATGGTTTGTTTATAAAAGCCGATTCATTTTAATGCCCATTTTACAAAGTTGTTATTAATTTGAATAAAATTGTATTTGTTGTGACAATTGAGCTTAAGTAATTTTGAATAAAAACAGTTTATTATCATTTTAGAAAAATCCCATATTGAACATTTAATAATGAACAGTAACCAAATTAAAAGCTAAAACCAAATAAAATACCAAAGGCCTTATTACAAACCCAAATAAAAACCGAAATTTAAAATAAGTACCCAAGTCAAAAGTCCATGTAAACCCGAAAATAATTATCGCATGGCCACCCCGAGTCCACCTGGCTCCTCATCCGCGATCTACGAATCACCTGAAAAAAATAAGGGAGAAGGTGAGTCACCAAGACTCAGTGCATAATCCCCCTCCCGGTTAATGCAACATGCTTACACAAATCATAACCAAGCAATATATCATGCACCCAAACCTAGCCATCCATAACTCCATTTCTACGCCGTGTGGTACCAAAACCACTGGTGACTGGTGACCCAAAGTCACTGATATCCAATAATAATGTGGTGCCAAACCACTGGTGACCCAAAGTCACAAATAACCCATCTGTGGGGCCAACCCATGTTGTTATACCAAATCACTGGCGACAATCCCTTTATATCAAATGTGGGGCCAACCCACTGTGGTGCTAAGCCACTGGGACGAGTCGCTATGAGGTGCCAAACCTCTGGTGACCCAAAGTCACGAATATCAATAATCCAAGTGTGGGGCCAACCCACATTGTGATACCAAATCACTGGCGACAATCCTGATATATCAACTGTGGGGCCAACCCACTGTGGTGTTAAACCACTGGGACGAGTCGCTATGAGGTCCCAAACCTCTGGTGACCCAAAGTCATGAAATTAACTGTGGTACCAAACCACTGGTTGTGCCAAACCACTGGTGACCTAAAGTCACGGATATCAATCTTCCCCCTCCTCTCATCATACCCATGCAATATGACATAATAATTCGTATGCAGTATGACATGTATGCAAATCATATATCACAGATACCGTATGAAACAAATTACCATCATAATCAAAATAACAAATACGACATAATCAAACCAATCAACCTCTAAGGGTATAACAGTAATTTACCTTCTAGGGGTATTTTGGTAATTTACCCACTAAGGGTATTTCAGAAATTTCATACCTGGAATGGCCTTTCTGAAGGCCCAATGTCGCCCCGAGCGACTCGGCTACCAATTCTGTCTTTACCGAACTATTGGGCCTAAAACCCGATTTCGGCCCATTCGGGCCCACACGCTCGTGTGGCCCACCTAACATAAATCTAGCCACGTATATAAGTTCCACCTAGTCTAGTTCACTATATACTATACCATCATACATTTTGCTCAATTGGGCCCACGGGCCCATTAGGCCCACTTCGGCCCATCGTGGCCCAAGCAGCCCCAACCCACAAGAATACTACTGATGGCCTCAACTATCGCGTCGAAGCCCCACACGTGCGCTCGCACGCTCGTGTGGCTACTATTGCCGTGACCGGCACTTCGGCATTTGCCGCTCTACAACTAGAGTAGAGAGAGTTACACACACACCTTATCGGAGTCTAGTGCTAATCCGCGCTCCGACCACTCCTGTGCCCAAACACCCTCTAAGGTATGTTAACTCTCCTCCTGGAATGCTCTTTATATAGCTAGCTCTTCACCTTCCTTCTTTGTATCTTTCCGATGTGGGATCCCTTCGTCAGTAGAGTTTAAATTCAACTGAAACTCTTGCCGTCCAATCCGCAAAATAAATACTCCTTTGCTTCTCACGAGCTTCTAACCCATGCTCCCTTGTAGCATAATCCACGCTGCTAACCACTTGGCCACAAGCTCCTCTTGTGTCTTAAACCATGCGCAACTAAATATAAACTATGGGCCAAATTCTAAGATCCATGTAAAAAGAAAACCAAAATGCAAGAGGCAAGACTTGAACCTTGGACCTCCTTCCTTCCGTTGGGGCGTCACCCCCTTGTCTCTTATGTGGCGTCACTTTGCCACTACACCATACACTCCAGTTGTGTCATTTTCTCCATATTTTATTCTTAAGGCCTACCTGCCAACTTCCAGGGTTTTTTCCGCCTAAAACCAAAATTTCCCCAAAGCCAATATTTGATCCCGGGACTTCATAGAAGCCCTCTAACCTTCCAAAATCACTTACCTAATAAGTCTAACTTGCATTAATACCGTTCTCTACAATTTTAAACGCTACTACGCCTAAGGCCCATTGGGCTCAATCCTACTAGGCCCAATTTCAGGATGTTACAAATCTACCCTCCTTAAAGAAATTTCGTCCTCGAAATTTTCAACTAACTAACAGTCGTACATCCTAACCTACCACACTACGCTCTTGGTGCGCACTCTAATCTTAATAAAACTAATATACTTTCTAACTAAATCTAGAAACCCCTTCACATAACCAACTATCTAACACCGAAGCAAGCAGATATTTTTCACATACATATAATTCCTATATTCGAGCATCACATCCACACATCGCAGAATAAATACAATCATTCAGCATATAATAAAATAAAGTAAAAAGGAACTTACGGATTTGGTGCCGGAGACTCGGGTGCCATACTTCCAGAAAAGAGATATATATTTTTCTAAACCATCCTTTGAAAACATTTTTGAACCCAAACCCACAGCCGAGTTTTTGAACTTGGCTCTGATACCATAATTGTAACACCCCAAACCCGGCCTAGACGTTACGACCGGATCTGGCATGTCACATGAAAGGAATGTCTAAAAAAAAGCTGTACGTTCGTTAAAAAGTTCGTATTCTTTTTGAAACTCCGCGTTTTATGGTTTGTTTATAAAAGCCGATTCATTTTAATGCCCATTTTACAAAGTTGTTATTAATTTGAATAAAATTGTATTTGTTGTGACAATTGAGCTTAAGTAATTTTGAATAAAAACAGTTTATTATCATTTTAGAAAAATCCCATATTGAACATTTAATAATGAACAGTAACCAAATTAAAAGCTAAAACCAAATAAAATACCAAAGGCCTTATTACAAACCCAAATAAAAACCGAAATTTAAAATAAGTACCCAAGTCAAAAGTCCATGTAAACCCGAAAATAATTATCGCATGGCCACCCCGAGTCCACCTGGCTCCTCATCCGCGATCTACGAATCACCTGAAAAAAATAAGGGAGAAGGTGAGTCACCAAGACTCAGTGCATAATCCCCCTCCCGGTTAATGCAACATGCTTACACAAATCATAACCAAGCAATATATCATGCACCCAAACCTAGCCATCCATAACTCCATTTCTACGCCGTGTGGTACCAAAACCACTGGTGACTGGTGACCCAAAGTCACTGATATCCAATAATAATGTGGTGCCAAACCACTGGTGACCCAAAGTCACAAATAACCCATCTGTGGGGCCAACCCATGTTGTTATACCAAATCACTGGCGACAATCCCTTTATATCAAATGTGGGGCCAACCCACTGTGGTGCTAAGCCACTGGGACGAGTCGCTATGAGGTGCCAAACCTCTGGTGACCCAAAGTCACGAATATCAATAATCCAAGTGTGGGGCCAACCCACATTGTGATACCAAATCACTGGCGACAATCCTGATATATCAACTGTGGGGCCAACCCACTGTGGTGTTAAACCACTGGGACGAGTCGCTATGAGGTCCCAAACCTCTGGTGACCCAAAGTCATGAAATTAACTGTGGTACCAAACCACTGGTTGTGCCAAACCACTGGTGACCTAAAGTCATGGATATCAATCTTCCCCCTCCTCTCATCATACCCATGCAATATGACATAATAATTCGTATGCAGTATGACATGTATGCAAATCATATATCACAGATACCGTATGAAACAAATTACCATCATAATCAAAATAACAAATACGACATAATCAAACCAATCAACCTCTAAGGGTATAACAGTAATTTACCTTCTAGGGGTATTTTGGTAATTTACCCACTAAGGGTATTTCAGAAATTTCGTACCTGGAATGGCCTTTCTGAAGGCCCAATGTCGCCCCGAGCGACTCGGCTACCAATTCTGTCTTTACCGAACTATTGGGCCTAAAACCCGATTTCGGCCCATTCGGGCCCACACGCTCGTGTGGCCCACCTAACATAAATCTAGCCACGTATATAAGTTCCACCTAGTCTAGTTCACTATATACTATACCATCATACATTTTGCTCAATTGGGCCCACGGGCCCATTGGGCCCACTTCGGCCCATCGTGGCCCAAGCAGCCCCAACCCACAAGAATACTACTGATGGCCTCAACTATCGCGTCGAAGCCCCACACGTGCGCTCGCACGCTCGTGTGGCTACTATTGCCGTGACCGGCACTTCGGCATTTGCCGCTCTACAACTAGAGTAGAGAGAGTTACACACACACCTTATCGGAGTCTAGTGCTAATCCGCGCTCCGACCACTCCTGTGCCCAAACACCCTCTAAGGTATGTTAACTCTCCTCCTGGAATGCTCTTTATATAGCTAGCTCTTCACCTTCCTTCTTTGTATCTTTCCGATGTGGGATCCCTTCGTCAGTAGAGTTTAAATTCAACTGAAACTCTTGCCGTCCAATCCGCAAAATAAATACTCCTTTGCTTCTCACGAGCTTCGAACCCATGCTCCCTTGTAGCATAATCCACGCTGCTAACCACTTGGCCACAAGCTCCTCTTGTGTCTTAAACCATGCGCAACTAAATATAAACTATGGGCCAAATTCTAAGATCCATGTAAAAAGAAAACCAAAATGCAAGAGGCAAGACTTGAACCTTGGACCTCCTTCCTTCCGTTGGGGCGTCACCCCCTTGTCTCTTATGTGGCGTCACTTTGCCACTACACCACACACTCCAGTTGTGTCATTTTCTCCATATTTTATTCTTAAGGCCTACCTGCCAACTTCCAGGGTTTTTTCCGCCTAAAACCAAAATTTCCCCAAAGCCAATATTTGATCCCGGGACTTCATAGAAGCCCTCTAACCTTCCAAAATCACTTACCTAATAAGTCTAACTTGCATTAATACCGTTCTCTAAAATTTTAAACGCTACTACGCCTAAGGCCCATTGGGCTCAATCCTACTAGGCCCAATTTCAGGATGTTACAAATCTACCCTCCTTAAAGAAATTTCGTCCTCGAAATTTTCAACTAACTAACAGTCGTACATCCTAACCTACCACACTACGCTCTTGGTGCGCACTCTAATCTTAATAAAACTAATATACTTTCTAACTAAATCTAGAAACCCCTTCACATAACCAACTATCTAACACCGAAGCAAGCAGATATTTTTCACATACATATAATTCCTATATTCAAGCATCACATCCACACATCGCAGAATAATACAATCATTCAGCATATAATAGAATAAAGTAAAAAGGAACTTACGGATTTGGTGCCGGAGACTTGGGTGCCATACTTCCAGAAAAGAGATATATATTTTTCTAAACCATCCTTTGAAAATATTTTTGAACCCAAACCCACAGCCAAGTTTTTGAACCTAGGCTCTGATACCATAATTGTAACACCCCAAACCCGGCCTAGACGTTACGACCGGATCTGGCATGTCACATGAAAGGAATGTCTAAAAAAAGCTGTGCGTTCGTTAAAAAGTTCGTATTCTTTTTGAAACTCCGCGTTTTGTGGTTTGTTTATAAAAGCCGATTCATTTCAATGCCCATTTTACAAAATTGTTATTAATTTGAATAAAATTGTATTTGTTGTGACAATCGAGCTTAAGTAATTTTGAATAAAAACAGTTTATTATCATTTTAGGAAAATCCCATATTGAACATTTAATAATGAACAGTAACCAAATTGAAAGCTAAAACCAAATAAAATACCAAAGGCCTTATTACAAACCCAAATAAAAATCGAAATTTAAAATAAAAACCCAAGTCAAAAGTCCATGTAAACCCGAAAATAATTATCGCATGGCCACCCCGAGTCCACCTGGCTCCTCATCCGCGATCTACGAATCACCTGAAAAAAATAAGGGAGAAGGTGAGTCACCAAGACTCAGTGCATAATCCCCCTCCCGGTTAATGCAACATGCTTACACAAATCATAACCAAGCAATATATCATGCACCCAAACCTAGCCATCCATAACTCCGTTTCTACGCCGTGTGGTACCAAACCACTGGTGGTGCCAAACCACTGGTGACCCAAAGTCACTGATATCCAATAATAATGTGGTGCCAAACCACTGGTGACCCAAAGTCACAAATAACCCATCTGTGGGGCCAACCCACGTTGTGATACCAAATCACTGGCGACAATCCCGTTATATCAAATGTGGGGCCAACCCACTGTGGTGCTAAGCCACTGGGACGAGTCGCTATGAGGTGCCAAACCTCTGGTGACCCAAAGTCACGAATATCAATAATCCAAGTGTGGGGCCAACCCACATTGTGATACCAAATCACTGGCGACAATCCCGATATATCAACTGTGGGGCCAACCCACTGTGGTGTTAAACCACTGGGACGGTCGCTATGAGGTGCCAAACCTCTGGTGACCCAAAGTCACGAAATTAACTGTGGTACCAAACCACTGGTGGTGCCAAACCACTGGTGACCCAAAGTCACGGATATCAATCTTCCCCCTCCTCTCATCATACCCATGCAATATGACAGAATAATTCGTATGCAGTATGACATGTATGCAAATCATATATCACAGATACCGTATGAAACAAATTACCATCATAATCAAAATAACAAATACGACATAATCAAACCAATCAACCTCTAAAGGTATAACAGTAATTTACCTTCC
Organism: Gossypium australe; assembly: GCA_005393395.2. Lineage (NCBI taxonomy): Eukaryota > Viridiplantae > Streptophyta > Magnoliopsida > Malvales > Malvaceae > Gossypium > Gossypium australe. Next base: position 124,469,981 of record CM016619.1, read on the forward strand.
AGGGGTATTTTGGTAATTTACCCACTAAAGGTATTTCAGTAATTTCGTACCTGGAATGGCCTTTCTGAAGGCCCAATGTCGCCTCGAGTGACTCGACTACCAATTGTGTCTTTACCGAACTATTGGGCCTAAAACCTGATTTCGGCCCATTCGGGCCCACACGCTCGGGTGGCCCACCTAACATAAATCTAGCCACGTATATAAGTTCCACCTAGTCTAGTTCACTATATACTATATACTATACCATCATACATTTTGCTCAATTGGGCCCACAGGCCCATTGGGCCCACTTCGGCCCATCGTGGCCCAAGCAGCCCCAACCCACAAGAATACTACTGATGGCCTCAACTATCACGTCGAAGCCCCACACGTGCGCTCGCACGCTCGTGTGGCTACTATTGCCGTGACCGGCACTTCGGCATTTGCCGCTCTACAACTAGAGTAGAGAGAGTTACACACACCTGATAGGAGTCTGGTGCTAATCCGCGCTCCGACCACTCCTGTGCCCAAACGCCCTCCAAGGTATGTTAACTCTCCTCCTGGAATGCTCTTTATGTAGCTAGCTCTTCACCTTCCTTCTTTGTATCTTTCCGATGTGGGATCCCTTCGTCAGTAGAGTTTAAATTCAACTGAAACTCTTGCCGTCCAATCCGCAAAATAAATACTCCTTTGCTTCTCACGAGCTTCGAACCCAGGCTCCCTTGTAGCATAATCCACGCTGCTAACCACTTGGCCACAAGCTCCTCTTGTGTCTTAAACCATGCTAAACTATAGGCCAAATTCTAAGATCCATGTAAAAAGAAAACCAAAATGCAAGAGCCAAGACTTGAACCTTGGACCTCCTTCCTTCCCTTGTGGCGTCACCCCCTTGTCTCTTATGTGGCGTCACTTTGCCACTACACCACACACTCCACTTGTGTCATTTTCTCCATATTTTATTCTTAAGGCCTACCTGCCAACTTCCAGGGTTTTTTCCGCCTAAAACCAAAATTTCCCCAAAGCCAATATTTGATCCCGGGACTTCATAGAAGCCCTCTAACCTTCCAAAATCACTTACCTAATAAAGCTAACTTGCATTAATACCGTTCTCTAAAATTTTAAACGCTACTACGCCTAAGGCCCATTGGGCTCAATCCTACTAGGCCCAATTTCAGGATGTTACATGCCAAACCTCTGGTGACCCAAAGTCACGAAATTAACTGTGGTACCAAACCGCTGGAGGTGCCAAACCTCTGGTGTCCCAAAGACACGGATATCATCTTCCCCCTCCTCTCATCATACCCATGCAATATGACATAATAATTCGTATGCAGTATGACATGTATGCAGATCATATATCACAGATACCGTTTGAAACAAATTACCATCATAATCAAAATAACAAATGCGACATAATCAAGCCAATCAACCTCTAAGGGTATAACAGTAATTTACCTTCTAGGGGTATTTTGGTAATTTACCCACTAAGGGTATTTCAGTAATTTCGTACCTGGAGTGGCCTTTCTGAAGGCCAAATGTCGCCCCTAGCGACTCGACTACCAATTCTGTCTTTACCGGACTATTGGGCCTAAAACCCGATTCCGGCCCATTTGGGCCCACACGCTCGTGTGGCCCATGGCACAAATCTAGCCACGTATATAAATTCCACCTAGTCTAGTTCAACATTTACTAAACAATCATACAATTTACTCATTTGGGCCCACGGGCCCATCGAGCCCACTTCGGCCCATCAGGCCCACTTCGGCCCATCGTGGCCCAAGCAGCCCAACCCACAAGAATACAACTGATGGCCTCAACTATCGCGTCGAAGCCCCACACGTGCACTCGCACGCTCGTGTGACTACTATTGCCGTGACCGGCACTTCGGCATTTGCCGCTCTACAACTAGAGTAGAGAGAGTTACACACCTGATAGGACTCTGGTGTTAAACCGCGCTGCGACCACTCCTGTGCCCAAACGCCCTCCAAGATGTGTTTACTCTCCTCCTAGGATGCTCTTTATATAGCTAGCTCTTCACCTTCATTCTTTGTGTCTTTCCGATGTGGGATCCCTTCGTCAGTAGAGTTTAAATTCAACTGAAACCCTTGCCGTCCAATCCGCAAAATAAATACTCCCTTGCTTCTCATGAGATTCGAACCCAGGCTCCCTTGTAACATAATCCACGCCGCTAACCACTTGGCCACAAGCTCCTCTTGTGCCTTAAACGATGCGCAACTAAATATAAACTATGGGCCAAATTCTAAGATCCATGTAAAAAGAAAACCAAAATGCAAGAGCCGAGACTTGAACCTTGGACATCCTTCCTTCCTTGTGGCGTCACCCCCTTGCCCCTTATGTGGCGTCACTTTGCCACTACACCACACACTCCAGTTGTGTCATTTTCTCCATATTTTATTCTTAAGGCCTACCTGCCAACTTCCAGGGTTTTTTTCACCTAAAACCAAAATTTCCCCAAAGCCAAAGTTTGATCCCGGGACTTCATAGAAGCCCTCTAACCTTTCAAAATCACTTACCTAATAAGTCTAACTTGCATTAATACCGTTCTCTAAAATTTTAAACGCTACTACTCCTAAGGCCCATTGGGCTTAATCCTACTAGGCCCAATTTCAGGATGTTACATGAACTGTTTATGCATGCATTTTTAATTATTTTAGTATGATACGTTTGTTTTTATCAAATCAAAGTTTAAGTAATTTTTTTCTAAAAACAAAAGTAAACTTTAAACGTTTTGACACCTAATCAGAAACGATTTTCAAATTAAAGGTAAACTATAAAACAACTCGACAATTCTTGTAACTTATGATTTGCAATATAATAATAAGGTTTTCATAAAATTTTAGACTTAAAAAAAATTACATCATTTTCAATTAAACCATAGCTCAAATCGATTTCTCTTCGAAACCACCCAAATTTTCCAAAGCAACAAACAAGATTTGAAATGTTTTACTCGAGGAACATACCAGATTTGGTCGAGGCTCGTGGGCCGGGTTTGGGGTGTTTCACCACTCCATGATATTCTCTTTGAATTTCTCTCCTCTACCCATTCAAACGATTTGACTGAGTCTCCACTCTTCCTTGCAGAGTTCTAACCGAACTTTACTTCTTCCACTCACTTAGCACAAAATAAAACCTTTGTTTTGCCACATGTGGGATTCTAACCTCATCCCACCATGCTCTCATATTGACGCAACAACCACCTTGCCAAATACTCACTTGTGTTGAACAAACACACTCTACTAAATGCAAGTCCTGCTTCCAACAGTCCTCTCCACTAAAGTGCCCAAAAACCAAAATTTTACCATGGCTCGAACTCGACCCCAGGCCTCCCTAGAGCCCCTAAACACCCTTAGACAACCCGCAGAGTAAACACAACATGCAATTACAAAAATGTTACAAACCCCTAATTTTTGGGATGTTACACAACACCCTCTCTTTAGAGATAGGGTTGTCGCCCATCTTACGTAAGATGGGTCATTGGGTCTATATCATGTATTGGGTATAATTATATGTGTTATTTAGAAATTTATTCAACTCATATAATTTAACCAACCAAACAAAAAATTTTCAATTTCCCAAAATATTAATAATTTAATTAATTAATTGAAATAAATTTTACTAATTCACACAATTAAATTATTTTCCAAACCTAGTTCTAATTCCGTTAAATTCATGGCACGTTTACCACACTAGAATCTATGAGTAAATGAATTTAATTATCTTCTTCAACAAGACTGCACTAATTAATTAATTTAATTTTTACTTCAAACATCAGTTAAGTGATTACTATTAATTAACTAATAATTCAAATAAATTAATTTAGTCTTTAAGTCATCTCTCTTTTATAACGACAAATTCCATTCACTACGGATATTGATACATTCGATCTTTTTCTATAATTCATCAATTTTATTTATTCATCTCATTAATTCAAATGCAAACCATCAAGGTTGTATAGAGCTAGTAGAGGGGCCAACTGGATATATAATTAGAGCTCAAATAGTTTGTAATTAAGTGTCATGACTGACCTCTCCTTATTATATATCATTATGAAAACAACTCACCAAGTGCTCGTCCAATGAATTTTTCGTATGTGCTTTAGCCTCATAGGATATCTTCAATCCCTTAATTTATATCCGTTCACCCAAAATGATCTTATCATATCTCATGGTAACCATCACATCTTTTTCCATGAAAAATATAAAGTCAACAGAAAGGAAATAGACCAATGCACAAATATAATCATATGTTTCAGATCACAAATAATACAGGAATATGTTGTTCAGAAAATTTGGACGACGAACTTTTATTTTAATCTCGAATTTAATATTTTATTTTCCCTTAAAAGGACTGTAACATCCAGGATTTAGGGGTTATGCGTTTGAATTTATAATTCATGTGATAGTGTGCTCTATGTGTGGTTGAATGTGTTTTAGGGGTTTTGGGAACCCTAGGATATAGGTGAATGCTTTAGGAAAATATTGTATTTTAAGTCTTGAAGTGGAGTTAAGCAGGATAGGCCTTAAGAGAATTTGCATGAGGATTTAGACACAAGAAATCAAGCAGTAAAGTGGCAAAGGATGCTACCTAAGGTGCAGAGAAGGTTGCGTCAACAAGGGGTTCCAGGGGAGGAGGTTCGAGTCATGCTGACAACAAGGGAGTGTTGTTTTATTTTGCTTTTTGGCGTCAAAAGAGGGGGGAGGTGTTGGACGGCACTTGGACTTTGAAGGGATAAGGGTGGACTTGGTTTAAGTATTTGGATTGAAGGAAGAGAGCTTCTTGAGGAGTTTGACTCATTCAAATGAGTTTGAATGAGTGGTAATGAGGAAAAATAGGAGGAAAACGTGGGATAAGGGGGAGGAGGAGCTAGTGGCCGAATGTGGGACTCTAGGGGTGTGCATGTTCGGTTTTGGGAGTGTTGTAGGGGTGTGTGCCGAAATTCCTAGTGAGTAAGCTTTTCTTTTCGGGTATTTTTTTCATTCTCTTCAAGTTTCGGTCATTTGGTGCATTAGGTGAGTTGCCGAAATTCTACTACTCTTCTCCTATTCTCCTTTTTCTTTCTCTCAACCCCAATTCCCTTGTAGCAGAATATTCCTTTGTCATTTAGAGCCTTAGCCGAATCTTGTAGCCTTCTTTTTCTCCTTTCTTTTCTTGAGATCATCAAAATCGAACCATATCTCTCAGTTTCCATCTCTTTTCTTTTCTTTTCCATTTTGAGAACTTTCTTTTCTTTTGCAAGGAAGTCGAATCTCCCTTTCACCATCACTCTTTTCTTTCTTTTATTTCTATACTTATTCTATTTGAATATTCTCTCAAGTCTCATCTCTGTGTTGTCAACTACTTTCTCCTAGTCCTTTCAAAACGTGTGTTGGTGGTAGGTAATCTCTTCTTTAACAATCGATTTTGCCTCTTTTTCATGGGTGTGCCGAAATCAAATGGTTAAGCCTTGGTTGTAGGGATGGCCGAATATTCGTAGTGCCATAATAGCGTGTTTCTTTTGTATGTAGCCGGCGTAGAAGAGCATTAAGGAGTCTCTTGGGTTCGACTACTCAAGGTAAGGGGGTAGTATTCAGCCATAGGCCACTTTCATAAGTTTTTGGGTAGAAGCCGATTCTGACTTTGGTTGTGCAGGGATTTCGACAACTCTTAAAAGCAAGTGAGAGCATTCGGGTTTTGTTCGATCTTAGTAAGATTATTTGATTTAGATGTCATTTAGTTTCGTATGGTTTGATTCGATTTCTTAACGGGATTCTCTGATTAAGATAATATTGATGGATGCGAGTGCCAGTCAAGGAGAGAAAGGGGTAGTCCCTACCCCTAAGTTTAAGAAGCAATCAGTCTCTGCAGTTCGGGTTTGGCCACCGAGGTGTGGACCAGCATCAGGGCAGGAGCGTAGGCAGATAGCGGTAGTTTCAGTTAGAGATAGCATCGATATTGAGGGTGTGATTCTTCAGGTTATCAGGTGTGTGATTAATTCGCAGTTTCCCGGTTATGTTAAATAATAGTATGTGTTATAAGCATGATGATTAATGCAGTGGAAATAATGAGATGAATACCCTAAGGGGGGTATGTCGATAATCAGGTCAGTGTTAAATGCCGATAAAGTTGTGGTTATTGTATATAAGTGCTGTATGCCGATTGACATGTTCATGCATTATATCATTATATCATTATCGTATGTTGCATAAGCATGGGGAGGGATTTGTATATATGAAAGAAGGACAGGGTGTACAGTTATGTACGTGGTTTAGTGATGGCTACGAGCCTCACGTGGATTGATGATTGGCTCTGTGCCTCATCGTGGTTGGTATCGGCTTTGTGCCATATCGTGGTTGGTGATGGCTATGTGCCTCATCGTGGTTTGATGCTAGCTACGAGCTACATCGTGGATTGACGTTGACTGAGTTCACGTTGTGGATTTATTGTGATTTAATCACGTGGACCAATGGCTAGACCACTCGGTGGATGGCATTAATTGCCGAATTGGTGTGTAGAGGTTGGAGGGTCGATTTAGTAATCCCCTGGTGTGTGGTGGCTAGATACGGGGGTGTGTAGAGGATGGACCCTAGGCTGGGTTGGGTGCATGTTGCATTCTTATCTGATATGTGGATTGGTGTAGTTTTGGGCTAAGCCCATGTGTGGAAATTTGTGGACTAATTACACACTGAGTTGGTTTGACTCACCCTATTTTACCAAACATTGAGGTGATACATGATTCCTGGACCGGGCTGGAGTGGACACGAGGTGGCAATGCAGAAGATGTTTTATTTGTTTTAAGCATTTTATATTTTTAGTACTTTCGGGTAAATCATTATTGTAATAAGGCCGTTTAAAGTATTTTGGGGATTTTATTATGTTTACGATGGATTAATTATTGAGCTAATAACTAGGAATGTTTCTTTCAAACAATTCATATCTTAGAAACTTATATTAAAGTTTTAAATCCGGGAATTTGTAACAACTTAGTTTTACTTAGAATTTTAAATATACCATGCTTTATAAAAGACGAAAAATTATTAAGTTTTCACCTTTATGTTAAATTCTTTTCAAACTTTTTCTTCAGTAGCATTCTAAATTCAGCCGTGGTGTTTGGGCCGGGTTTGGGGTGTTACAATTTGGTATCATAGCCCAGTTTTAAACTCTCGGCCTTGGGTTAAAGCCCACAACATTTTCAAAATAAAGCCCAAATGAGTTTTTGGTGGAAATTTTTGAAATTGAGCAGGGTTTCTGGCATGGCACCTAAGTCTCCGACCCGAAGTCCACCAGGTAAGTACCCCTAACTTCTGAAATGATTGGTATGTGAATCTTTATGGGCATTACGGGATCGTAGATTAGTAGATTAGGAGCTATTGGACCCTAGGACTAGCTTACTCCAACACAAAATACATAAAACTTAAGTACCACCAAACAAACCTGTGAGTAAGTCGCCGAGTTAGGGTGTGGCAACAGTTGTGCGCATGTCTAGGATTGGATTCGGTAGGAGCTTGGTATTTAAGCAGTCCTAGTGACTCACCTCCTCTTCACTTGAATCCTACCTGGTGCGTAGTGACAGTTCACCCTAGCCAAGAGGATTTATTCACCGGCTTAACCCGATAATTAAAACCCGAAAGGGACCAGCTACACTGTTTTGACCAAAATACCCCTGGGTTGGAAATGGACAAAATGCCCAAAGTAGAATGTTGAATGTTGTTGATGAATGAATGTGACTCTCTGAATTAGGGTAGTAAACTTGAGATGAAAAATTTGGTTGATCGAAAGAACTACTACTAAGAACTTCTTTACATAAAATTGTTCGCGGGTAATCAGTGGAACAAATAACTAATGCATGAAATTTCCTAAATCAGATTAAATCGTGATAGTAGACATGAGTTCTAGGGGACGTGGTCGCAATACTCGTGGGCGTGGTAGAGGCAGGATGGCAGTGTCTGAACCAGTGGGGTCTGGCCATGGGTCAGAAAATGATGTGCCGCCGCTGCCAATGGTGGGCGCGGAGGATCAGGATCAGACAGGTAGAGGTGACGCAGTATCGCAGGCTATGCTACGGGTGTTAGAACGAGTCGCAGGAGCCAATGTGGGCAATGGGGCTCGGAAGTCAGTGTCTGAAAGACTTAGAGCAAATGGAGCTGAGGTATTCAGAGGAGTGTCTGGGGTAGCTCCGAACGTGGCGGAGTACTGGCTAGAGGCAGTCGAAAGGATCATGGACGATTTGGACTGCACTGCTGAGGAAAAGCTTAAAGGTGCTGTTTCGTTGCTCCGGGATGAAGCTTACCAATGGTGGCTCACAGTCAGAGAGGGTACCCCTGCAGACCGAGTAGACTGGGGTTACTTTAAGATCAAGTTTGAGGGAAAGTACGTCGGAGCTAGTTATGTGGACGCTCAGAGGAAGGCGTTCCTCAATTTGGTGTAAGGTGGCAAGTCAATAGCGGAGTATAAGGCTGAATTTCTGCGATTGAGCCGGTATGCTCGGGGCATCGTGGTTACCGATTATGAGAGATGCGTCAGATTTGAAGATGGGCTGCGGGATGAGCTGCGGGTTTTGATTGCTCCGCAACGAGAAAGAGACTTCGCCATTTTAGTGGAGAAGGCTCGGATAGCCGAGGAGGTCAAGAGGGCCGAGAGGCAGAATAGAGATAGGGATAGAAACTGGGATAAGAGGAGTTTTAGACCGTTAGAATCGTTTGGGAGTTTTCAGAAAAGACCAAGGGTTGAGAATTCTGTTCGTGCACCGATACCAGTTGCTGGGAATAAGAGTCGTCCATGTGCTCGGTGTGGAAGAGCTCATGCAGGGGAGTGCTGGGGAAATAGTAAGGAATGTTTCAGGTGTGGGTCCAAGGCTCATTTGGTTAGGAATTGTCCTCAGGAGATGGATAGGGCTCGGACAGCAGGTCAGGGTTATGTGCAGCCGGGCAGAGGTGGTCAGCAAGCGACGAGGGGTCGTGGTCCGAACCATGGAGGGAATGGTTCCGGCCGAGGTGCTGGGGGTTCAGATGCAAGACAGCCAGGATTGGTTTATGCAGTCAGAGGTCGCGAGGAGAGTGATGCGCCAGATGTGATGACGGGTACGTTTCTTATTGCTGGATTACCCCTTTACAGCTTTTATAGATATCGGGTCAACTCAGTCTTATATTGCTAGTAAAGTATCTGGAACTTTGAGTGTGAACTTGGAGACTGTACCTAGAATGTATACTGGTTTTATTAAGAGCAAAGTACGTAGCGGGAGCGTAGTGTGGCGAGTTAGGATGTACGGCTATTAGTTAGTTGGTAATTTTGAGGTCGAAATTATTTTTAAGGGGGGTAGAACTGTAACATCCAGGATTTAGGGGTTATGCGTTTGAATTTATAATTCATGTGATAGTGTGCTCTATGTGTGGTTGAATGTGTTTTAGGGGTTTTGGGAACCTTAGGATATAGGTGAATGCTTTAGGAAAATATTGTATTTTAAGTCTTGAAGTGGAGCTAAGCAGGATAGGCCTTAAGAGAATTTGCATGAGGATTTAGACACAAGAAATAAAGCAATAAAGTGGCAAGGGACGCCACCGAAGGTGCAGAGAAGGTTGCGTCAACAAGGGGTTCCAGGGGAGGAGGTTCGAGTCATGCTGACAACAAGGGAGTGTTGTTTTATTTTGCTTTTTGGTGTCAAGAGGGGGGAGGTGTTGGACGGCACTTGGACTTTGAAGGGATAAGGGTGGACTTGGTTTAAGTATTTGGATTGAAGGAAGAGAGCTTCTTGAAGAGTTTGACTCATTCAAATGAGTTTGAATGAGTGGTAATGAGGAAAAATAGGAGGAAAACGTGGGATAAGGGGGAGGAGGAGCTAGTGGCCGAATGTGGGACTCTAGGGGTGTGCATGTTCGGTTTTGGGATTGTTGTAGGGGTGTGTGCCGAAATTCCTAGTGAGTAGGCTTTTCTTTTCGGGTATTTTTTTCATTCTCTTCAAGTTTCGGTCATTTGGTGCATTAGGTGAGTTGCCGAAATTCTACTACTCTTCTCCTATTCTCCTTTTTCTTTCTCTCAACCCCAATTCCCTTGTAGTCGAATATTCCTTTGTCATTTAGAGCCTTAGCCGAATCTTGTAGCCTTCTTTTTCTCCTTTCTTTTCTTGAGATTATTAAAACCGAACCATATCTCTCAGTTTCCATCTCTTTTCTTTTCTTTTCCATTTTGAGAACTTTCTTTTCTTTTGCAAGGAAGTCGAATCTCCCTTTCACCATCACTCTTTTCTTTCTTTTATTTCTATACTTATTCTATTTGAATATTCTCTCAAGTCTCATCTCTGTGCCGTCAACTACTTTCTCCTAGTCCTTTCAAAACGTGTGTTGGTGGTAGGTAATCTCTTCTTTAACAATCGATTTTGCCTCTTTTTCATGGGTGTGCCGAAATCAAATGGTTAAGCCTTGGTTTTAGGGATGGCCGAATATTCGTAGTGCCATAATAGCGTGTTTCTTTTGTATGTAGCCGGCGTAGAGGAGCATTAAGGATTCTCTTGGGTTCGACTACTCAAGGTAAGGGGGTAGTATTCGGCCATAGGCCACTTTCATAAGTTTTTGGGTAGAAGCCGATTCTGACTTTGGTTGTGCAGGGATTTCGACAACTCTTAAAAGCAAGTGAGAGCATTCGGGTTTTGTTCGATCTTGGTAAGATTATTCGATTTAGATGTCATTTAGTTTCATATGGTTTGATTCGATTTCTTAACGGGATTCTCTGATTAAGATATTATTGATGGATGCGAGTGCCAGTCAAGGAGAGAAAGGGGTAGTCCCTACCCCTAAGTTTAAGAAGCGATCAATCTCTGCAGTTCGGGATTGGCCACCGGGGTGTGGACCAGCATCAGGGCAGGAGCGTAGGCAGATAGCGGTAGTTTCGGTTAGAGATAGCATCGATATTGAAGGTGTGATTCTTCAGGTTATCAGGTGTGTGATTAATTCGCAGTTTCCCGGTTATGTTAAATAATAGTATGTGTTATAAGCATGATGATTAATGCAGTGGGAATAATGAGATGAATACCCTAAGTGGGGTATGTCGATAATCAGGTCATTGTTAAATGCCGATAAAGTTGTGGTTATTGTATATAAGTGTTGTATGCCGATTGACATGTTCATGCATTATATCATCATATCATTATCGTATGTTGCATAAGCATGGGGAGGGATTTGTATATATGAAAGAAGGACAGGGTGTACATTTATGTACGTGGTTTAGTGATGGCTACGAGCCTCACGTGGATTGATGATTGGCTCTGTGCCTCATCGTGGTTGGTATCGGCTTTGTGCCATATCGTGGTTGGTGATGGCTATGTGCCTCATCGTGGTTTGATGCTAGCTACGAGCTACATCATGGATTGACGTTGACTGAGGTCACGTTGTGGATTTATTGTGATTTAATCACGTGGACCAGTGGCTAGACCACTCGGTGGATGGCATTAATTGCCGAATTGGTGTGTAGAGGTTGGAGGGTCGATTTAGTAATCCCCTGGTGTTTGGTGGCTGGATACAGGGGTGTGTAAAGGATGGACCCTAGGCTGGGTTGGGTGCATGTTGCATTCTTATCTGATATGTGGATTGGTGTGGTTTTGGGCTAAGCCCATGTATGGAAATTTGTGGACTAATTACACACTGAGTCGGTTTGACTCACCCTATTTTACCAAACATTACAGGTGATACATGATTCCTGGACCGGGCTGGAGTGGACACGAGGTGGCCATGCAGAAGATGTTTTATTTGTTTTAAGCATTTTATATTTTTAGTACTTTCGGGTAAATCATTATTGTAATAAGGCCGTTTAAAGTATTTTGGGGATTTTATTATGTTTACGATGGATTCATTATTGAGCTAATAACTCGGAATGTTTCTTTCAAACAATTCATATATTAGAAACTTATATTAAAGTTTTAAATCCGGGAATTTGTAACAACTTAGTTTTACTTAGAATTTTAAATATACCATGCTTTATAAAAGACGAGAAATTATTAAGTTTTCACCTTTATGTTAAATTCTTTTCAAACTTTTTCTTCAGTAGCATTCTAAATTCGGCCGTGGTGTTTGGGCCGGGTTTGGGGTGTTACAAGTACTATGGTGGAAGCTGGTTTTTATAAAAAATTATACTTAGATATAGAAAACTTCAATAATTAATTCTAATTCAATATAGAAACTCAGTAATAGTTTTGTTATTAGTTTAAATGAACTAAATTTTATCACATTTCGGCTCTTTGTATTGATGTGTATACTAAAATCATTGAATTCATAGCAAAAGTTTATTAATAGCAAAGAATTAAAATGAAAAATAACTGTTTTTATTTTATATGAATAAATATATTAATTACAATTGAATTGAATTTGTTGGTATGCTTTAAGCGGTGGCACTAGGGGTTTTTGGGACAGGGCTGGAACATGGAATCGGGTTTAATTTGCCATTAGTTATAGGCTTGACATTCAAACATTGGGATGTTGCGGGTTCAGCTCCAGTGTGCTTAATATCAATGTCCGCAAGTTCCACATTTTGACATGGCGAAGAATCGCTGCAAATAAACTTGACAGCTTCTGGAAGTGCAGATGTGCCACGGATGTTCTTGAAGCTAATGTTGCTTAGTTTAACTTTCGATTCTTCCTGCATCAACACAATAATGATTCCATGATCGATTAAATATTGTCACTCTATTAGGATTTTGATAAGAATGTACATACATTTTTCTTGCATTTATTCCATGGGCAATATTGTTGATCAATTAAGATAGGGGAAGAGACATTATTCACGGTAATATCCTCAAAATGTATTTCTGATACTATCCCAGGGTATTCGCCTGGCCAAGTTTTGATTCGAGCTCCATTCGAAGTATTAGTGATGGTGCAGTTTGAGACTTTAATTCCCTCAACTGGCTCTTCATTTTGGAACTTTCCAAGACTACCGATACTTATACCATGTCCTGGTCCACAAGTTACTTCTTTTATGTCCACATTTTTAGTGCCATCTCCGATAGAAATACAATCATCACCAGTTTTAATGTCACAGCCAATAATATTGACCCCGTCCGATTTTCCCATGTGAATCCCATCTGTGTTTGGGCTCTCTGCCGGTGCCTCTACCTTGAAACGTTCGAGGGTAATGTTTTTGCATGCAAAAACATTAACGTGGAATAGTTTACTGTCTTTGCTAGTTATATCTTGTATCAATGCGTTGGTCACAAAGTCAAACCTTATATTCTGTTTAATTTTGGAGTTAACAAAGTAACACACGAAACAGAGATGTTAGTTATAATTATATTTTGATAATAATAATAATAGGAAAAAGAATAAATAAATTCTGGCAAGAGGGAAGAAAGCTGACAACGGGAAGTTTGGAACGAAATTCACGATTGTCACAAGTATTCTTCTCATAAGCAATGCTTCCTTGACCATCAAAAATTCCTCCGCCAGACATTTTGAAATTTTCAATACTATAGAATCTAACCCAATTAGGATCCTTGAAAGCACTAGGATCAGCAGGAGCCTGTATAGTGCCCTGAACATTAATCTCAATAGGAGCCTTGCATGGACCTTCTAAGTTTACTTTTGTTAATAAATATGTCCCTTTAGGAATCACAACTGTTGATGGGGTTACAGAGGCACATGCTTCTTTCCAAGCATCCAAAAAAGGCTAAAATGAAATGAATAAAGACATCAGTTTGAAATATAATTTTTTCATACTTTCACCTGTGTGGTACAAAGTTAAGAGCAATTGAACTTGCCTTACTCAAATCTGTTTTCCCGTCAGCTTTTGCGCCAAACTTGGCAACAACATCAAAAGAATCTGATTGAACTTTAGAGGCTGAAATGAATAATAATAAAAGTACAAACATGGAAGGAACAATATTAAGGTGTGGTGCCATGTTTTTATTTGGTTTTGAAATTAAAGGAAGAATGGCTTTTCCTTTTGTTTTGTTCCAAACATATAGAAAGTTTGAGAAAATTACAACCAATCAAATATATTACTATTTAATCAATGTGGAAAAATCATATGGCCAAGCTTCAATTACTATGATTAGCTTGTTTCTTTAATATCAACTTCGCACAGTTAGATAGTTTTGTGGTTAATTTTTTCACAACTTGAATAATTTAAACTATGTGAAAGGATTTTATTATGGCAAGATTGAAAAGCATTATTTTACATTTTATCTTCCAAATAATACCTTTACTAGATGGTGGCGAATATAATTATGTTCTGTTTAATTTATAAATGTTATTTCGAAAAGTATAATCCTAATTATTCAATAAAAATTGTTGATACAGGAATGTGGTTTGGTGGATGATGAAGGTTCACACCATATTGCGGAAAGCAATTATGGTGGTTTCTGGCACTCTTCTCAATCACTGTTTTCTTGGCCCTATAATACCTAGTCGAGCTAACATTCACCCTTAACTTCAGCCTAAACTTCACCCACGTAACAATTATTAGTGGAAACCTGAGGGGCATTTGACTTCTTTTTCCAAATAGATTTACTTTTATCTTTTAGTATCCTCAACTTCTCTCAAGCATCTTGTAATTAAATTAATTTGCATGTAAGTTCTAGTGTGGAAAAGTTTTAATTATTCTAGCAAAAATAAAATTGGGTTTTGGAAATAATTTAATTTAATTAAATAATTAATTTCAAAAAACTTAATTCATGGAAGAATATATGCTATTGGGTTAGATAATCATATGGTCTTGATTTCTTATTTAAGTCAAGAGAGGTAAGCTCGTATAATTAAACTAGAAAATATACCACTAAGGTAAGTGCACCTCCACTCACAAAGAGAATTATCCATTAGAGTCACTGGCATGGGGTTCAAAATTTACTAGTTAGACTTTAGTTCTTCTATATTAATTATTTTATGTACATCAGATACAAATGTAATTCTTGCATATGTTTCTCTGTCAATACCCAATTGATGTAAAAAATAAAAAAACAAAGGACAATATATACAAAGAGAAAACTTTGTCGAAATTTATTGAAATATTAGTTAAATTCTATTTTATTTCAACTCAAATCAATTCTATCTTTTTAGACTTTGTAATTTAGATTTTTGAGATTATAATGACATTCTTCTAAAGATAATAATTGAATTATAGGAGTTGTTTTCGATTGGGTAGAACACAAAGAGGTAGTTGACATACCTCCTTGATTAGTCTCGGTTTACATCTTGTTTTTAGTTTTGGGTAGGACGCAAAGAGCTAGATGCATAGCTCCTTCGGAAGTCTGGATTCACGTCTTGTGTTTTACTTTTTCAGTTACATCCCACTTTCCATGCATCTGAGAGTTCAAGAATAGGGAAGAAAATCATTCAGTAGAAGGGTTGAAGACATTGGACTACTATTCGAATTGATCAAGACAATGTAGGCATCTCCCAAACTTTCCTTACGACTTGGACATTTCCTAAGCCTTGGAACATAACTATTTACTTTGATCAAATTTATTACTTTAGATATCACGGAAAATCCTCGTTTTACAAAAGAAAGTAAAACTCTGATGTTCCTACCCTGGCTACTTTTCTAAATACATTTCCAACATGAACCCTGAATCAGAAAAGAAACCATGAAAAAACAAATTTCAAGCCAAACACACAAAAATCAGAAAAAGAGACTAACCTTTGAGAATCTAAAAGTAAAAACTCCAAATCGCATCAACAAATTTCGGGATCTTTAAGTGATAATCGCAAAATAGCCAAACATTACACTTAATCTCGATTTAAATATCGTTCCTTTCTAAAAATCTATTTACAGTTCCAAAAAGTTTTCTCTCATTCTCCATTTTGGGGTTCAATTTTTTTAATATGTAACAAGTAAATATAAAATGGTGTCACGTCATTATCGAATAATATGGTTGTAACATCCCGAAATTGGGCCTAGTAGGATTGGGCCCATTGGGCCTTGGGCTTAGGAGTGTTTAAAATCTTTGAGAATATGAGAATGGTGTTATTGCAAATTGGACTTATTAGTTAAGTGAATTTGGAAGGTTGCGAGGTTTCTATGAAGTCTCGGGTTTAATTGGGCCGTAGGAAAAATTGGTATTTTAGCACTTTAAGGAGAGATGGTAAGTAGCTTCAAGACATATGGAAATTTATGAGTAAATAGCTTGCATAAATGAGCAATTAGTAAAGAGGTTATGACATCAAGTGAGGGACCTTGAGGGAAGGAGATCGAATCCCTTTGTGTGCATTTTGGCTTTTATTTTTGCTTCCCTTCCTTATAGTGTCGGTCAAGGAGTACTTATGGCAAGTTTGACTTCTTTATTTTTGGAATGGGGGCTAAAGAAATAAGGCAAGGTGGAAGTTGGGGAAAGAAATCAAGAGAAATAGGAAAGAAAGGGGGACATGAGGTTTTTTTCGTGGGTGATGTTTTGGAAAGCTTGGGTGGCCAAACTCTTATCTTAGGGGGGATGCATGTGGACGGTTTTGGGGAGAATAGGTAGCTGAATTGTTTTTATTTTGGCATTTGGTTAAGACTTAGTAGTGTTTTGGCAAAAATCCCCTTTGGCAACTTTGTGTCATTTCTCCCAATTTTGCAACCCTCCTTGCCGAAACATATTAGCACAATAGTGCATTACTTTTCTCTTTTTTTTGGTCACATACTCATTTTCTTTCCACCTTCCTTGATAGCTGAATATCATTGTTCGATTCTCTCCATAGCCGAACCTGTTACCACCCTACTTCTTCACCATTTCTTTTCCTTTCGTGTTGGACAATCTCTTCTTAATCAAATCAGTAAGTGATCGTATATTCCTCTTTTCATTTCTTTTTCTTTTTCTTCCAAGCCGTATATAGGTGAAGGGGGTTTATTGTGGTGATTCTTTCCCAATCCGAATAAGGTGTGGCTAACATTGTTTTTGTGTTAATCACTTCTAAAGACTCGAAGTACTTTATCGGAGGGCCAATCAAACACCTATCCCTCGTAATAAGAGACTTGGATTGTTGGTAAGTGATAGATTGTTAATCAATCACAATATTTGGTTGAAGTTGTAAATTGGGTTTTGGACTAATAGTTGACCGATTGTACCTTTAGGTGCCGCGGAGAGTATCGTGTTACGGATTCCGAATAAGGTGTGTAATCCCGTACCCTTCCGAATATATGTTTGAAATGGTGAGTAAATCTCACATCTCTCTGAAATTTTAAATGAAATATTCAGCGATTCGGTAGAAATACCGAAGAAAATCGATAACCGGCATTCGTGATCACTCGGACGTGCGTATGCTCGTAGTGGTAATCATGTTTTGTAATAAAACAGTTTCGGTCAGAAACAGTGATGTGTATTTGAAAAATCACAAAAAATTGGATAAAAGGACAAAGTGAGTAAGATTTCAGATTAAATCTTACTGTGTCTATTTTAATATGAAAGAAATGGAGAAGGAAAAGGAATTTTATATTCTAAGATATGTAAATTTTAGTGAGACTAGTTCTGAATGACTTCGGGGTATTCTGTTCTGTCTTGGAAAAATTGTATAAAATTGTACAAAGTGAATTAAGAGTTATGATTGATATGTATGGATTTCTTAGTGAATCTATTTTCAGCGGAAAGAAGTGGGAGTAGTATATGAAAAGCGTACAGTAAGATATTTGAGATTAAGTCGTAGAGTAAGATATTTGAGATTAAGTTAAGAGAGGTTAGAATCATTGGACAGTGAAACAAGGGAAAATTGAAGGAATAAACTGTACTAAATGGTTAAGCTAAAAATTATGGAAAATTTATAGGAGAAAGATATATGAGTCTAGTTTCGAGAAAAATTTATGGATGTAGATTTCGAGTTTCCTAACTCGAGTTATAGTCAGTTTAGTCAGTATGACGCAGATGGACAGTTTCGATTTTATACCCCAAATTAGTAATTAAGCCTAGGTTGCGAAATTACCATAATACCCTTAGAGGGTAAATTATCGAAATACCCCTGGGTTGTGAGATTACCGAATTACCCTTAGTGGGTACGATTACCGAATTATGAAAATGCCCTTACGATCCGAATTACGAAAATGCCCCTATGGGCCGATTTGATAAGATTGCTCTATTTGGGCCAAATTGCAAAGTGTTAATGGGCCGATTTGTTATATTTCCCTTACGGGCCGAATTATGGAAATGCCCCTAATGGGCCGAATTACGAAAATGCCCCTATGGCCGATTTGATAAGATTGCTCTATTTGGGCCAAATTGCAAAGTGTTAATGGGCTGATTTGTTATATTGCCCTTACGGGCCGAATTTTGGAAATGCCCCTGAGGGGCCGAAATACGAAATTGCTTATGGGCCGAATGGACATATTGATTAATGGGCCAATCTGATATTTTGCTATGTGGGCCAAATCGATATATTTTGCTATGTGGGTCAAATTAATATATGATTATGTGGGCCGATTGATATTTGCTTAATGGGCCAATTTTGATAAATTGTTATAATGGGCCATAAAATTTGTAAGAAATATCTGAATACATTGTTGTAAATTGTTATGCATCATTTACATGTTTTGCATGGGATGGGATATTTGACGAAGAGAAGTTCTGGTAGCTTTGCTACAAAATTCTAGTAGCTTGTCCACAAATTGATATATGGCTTCATGCCCAGTTTGATATATGGCTTCATGCCCAATTAATATATGGCTTAATGCCTAGTTTGGTGTGTTGGCGGGGTGGGTGACTAAAGCTCCCCCATAGGTGTGTTGGTTGGTACGGGTGGTGTGTAACGAATGGAAAACTAGGTTTGGTTGGGAAATTGCATAACACATGCATGTTATATATATGATATTATGCTATGATTGTAATGGGCTTAGGCCCAAAATATTGCTATGTGTGTTCCGACCCAGTGGATGATGGTAAGGGGATTATACACTGAGTTCTTGTAACTCACCCCCTTCTTTTCTTAATCCCTGTAGGTGATGCTCCGTGAGGTGGACTTGGGCCATGGATGACTTGGTGGAGGCCATACTTCAGAAATGGTGTTATTGAATTTTAAATTTCTATTTCTGTTTATTTTATTATTTTTCTATTTTGGTTTAAGTTGTAATAAGGCCTCTGAACTATTTTTATTTTTGCTTTATGGTTGGGATGTTTTTATTATTTTTCTTAAATTGTTTAAAACGAGAATTTTTCTAAAAACGTAAATAAAGGTTTTCCGAAATTGATTAACAAATGGATTTCAAAATAAACTTTTACAAATATGATTTAACTCGAACTTTCTTTCAAATTATTAACGTCATTTTCAAAAGTCACGGATTTAAAGTTCAATTGCTTGATTGTGATTCATCAATCAATCTCTCAAAAATACTTGTATTTTATCTACGTTTCCGCAATGTTTCAAAATGCTTTTGCAACTCTAATTCAAACGTCACATTTTTGTAAATTGTTTATTTCAAATATGCTTTCGCAACCGAAAAGGGTTTATTAAAGATAATTATGTTTTCACGTAGACACAATTGCTTAAGTGTTTTGGTTTTAACAAAGAGGCTGTAATTTTCAAACGAGTTTTTTTTGTGACACGCCAGATTCGGGCTTAACTTCTAGGCCGGGTTTGGGGTGTTACAATGGTTCATGAGTCCTCAATAGATTCAAACATTCGAGAAGAAAGACACTGTGCAAGTTCGTTGAAGAAGCTTGGGAGATTAGAAAAACACTATATTTGGCTATGGACTGTAAAGACCAAGTAATTTTTAGTGACCTATTCAATTTAGAAATTAGAGATCATTCTTGATTGTGTTGGAAACATTCGTTTAGAAAATGATTTTTTGAACAACAAAAAACTTAAAAATTTCTAAAACCAATCAGTTGTCATATTTATAGGGACAAACCCTTTTTACCAAAATCATACTTGTGTTAGGGGTTAGGCGGTCTAAGTTGTTTCTCAAAATTCTACCAACACGATTGATAAGTCATTAAACTAACTAAAATTACGACGAAGGCAAGCGCACATATTGAATAATAGTATAGCTATGTTGAATCAGGAATATCGTATCCATGAGGACTAAAACTACTAGTAATGACTGATTTTCTCATATTTAACCTACAAATTAATGGGATTGATTTTAATCTAAAATTAACTAACTAATTACTATAAAGAATGAATTAGGAAAATATTTGAAGAAAACCAATCAGATAGACAATACCCAGGGAAGCATCCACCTAGACTTCACTTATTATTCTGAATCTGAATTAAACGATTTGTTCACTTGTGCCTTGATCCGTAGAAATCCCTAAATTATATTAATTTCTCTTTCGAGAGTAAGAATAACTGATTGATTGCTGAAATCAGAGCTTTAAAATTTATAAAACAAATGATCAAACCTGGAAACTAACTCTGACAACGATTAAAGGCAAGTGTACCTATCGAACAGTAGTATAGCTTAGGCAAGACCGGATTCTCGAACCCAAAGGAACTAAAAATACTAATACTAACTTTCTTTTTATTATTTAGCCTAAAATAAAGTGAAGTTGCTTTAATCTAATTTAACGACTATTAAGCTAAAGACACAAAGACAAAAAGAACGAATTGGGAAATAACTTGACGAAAAACTCAGTTCATTACGACGATACCCTCAGGAAGAATCCACCTAGACTTCACTTGTTAATTAACACTAAACCATATGATTTATTCACTTAGTTTGATCTGTAGGACTCCCTAACGTATATTAAACCCTCTCTCGAGGCGAATAGCGTCTAAACCTAGGTTAATTAGTGGAACTCTCGTTCTCTTATAATAACCCCCTAGAATAGCAGTAAATCGATCAATGGATTCCCATATTAGGTTTCACCCTAATCCGGAAAAATCTCGTAACCCTATCTCTAGGTGCTCGATCAACTCCGCTTAATAATGCTACATCTACTCTTAAGCAGGATCTATTCCTCCTCCACCTAAACACATCAGATTTGGATTAAGCATGCATAATTAAGAACAAACTAAGTATTTATCATATAATTCATGAAACAATAACAAGATTCATCTAGGTTTCATCCCCTTTAGGTATCTGAGGGGTTTAGTTCATAACAAATAAATAAAACATCTCAAGAGAAAAGATAAAACAAAACATAAGAAATCCCTAAAACTCCCTAAAGGAATTGAAGGAGAAATCTGCCATCTTGAATAGAATTTCGGCTTCTTGGGATGGATCAACTGACTAACTTTGAGTAATTCCCTCAATTCTGACCTTTCCGGCATGGCTTCTAGGCCTAGCTCGAGCCACTTTCAACGGTGGTACTTAGGGGGTATTTATAGGCTCTTGGAATGCGATTCCTTCTCCCTAAGTAGCCTTTTCTGACTGAAAGTGTCTAAGTCCACGACAGGGGAACGGCCATGTCACACGCCCGTGTGACTCGTCTTCAGGCCGTGTTCGGATTTCTAAGTTGAGACACGGCTGTGTAAATCGGGGCGAGGCCGTGTTCTAGATGCTCTTCAAGGCACGGTCGTGGGCTCTTTGGGCCAAGCCGTGTGGATTTTGTGATATGGCCCATTTACTCTGTTTTGGGCCCGTTTTATGTTCTTTTCATCCTCGGGTACTTTCCTGGGTATAAGACATGAAAAGAAAGGATTAAGAGCACCTTTTTACATAAATTGATCAATAAATCATCCAAAAACATATTAAATGTGGGTCTAAAATATGTTATAATTACGGTTTATCAAATACCCCCACACTTAAGCTTTTGCTTGTGCTCAAGCAAAATTCTCAACATACAATTAAAACGAACTTTCCATAATTCACGATTCCTATCAACAATGCCTCATCATAATTCATAGATAATTTATACATGGATAATTCAATTCAAAGAGTCCTAAAGATTCAAACAATGATAAGTCATTTATTTGTAATTCGAAAACGTAGGTGTTTCCCCTTATCTGAAATATTACCTTTGATTCGAAATCGATAAGAGTTGACATCCTCACTAAAGATTCATTCAAATCATTCCAAGTGTTTAAAGGTTAGGAAAAGAAGCACTCATACGTCGAACCTGAAAAGTTAATCCCATAGGCTTACCTAAAAATCAAATTTCTACCACTGTAAAATGAGATGATAAACAGATCAAAAGGTCTTTGTTAGGGTTGTAACGGGGCTAGGGTTAAGGTGTGGATAAAGGCTAAAATTAGAAGGTTAGAACCGAGATTGAATTGACAAGTACCTTACCTAATGAATACAAATAATATTTACCTCAACTGAAAATAATAATCCTAATAATACGAGCTTTTCTTTCGAAAATAAGCTTTAACTCTATAAGCTCACCACTAATACTGGATGTACTTTGATTTTTTTTTAAGAACAAACTAATAATAATGTTGGATGGATTCAACTCATACTCTGATTTAATTCGGTAACTAATCAAATCATATCTCGATTAAAGGGTAGTTAAAAAGGAATGGTGATAACAAATACAAAGGGGTTTTTGGGTTATTAATGGGTGAGTCAATAAAAAGGGTTGTTAGGACCAACGGGGTTCACTAGAGGTTAATTTATGAAGGTAGGCTTTTTAGTGGAGTGAGTGGGTTAAATCCTAAGTGCCTTTATCATCTCTGTATATCAAATCATAGATGTGCTCTCGACATGTACAATCAAGGCAAGTTCTAGAATAACAGATCAATGTTGACACACTCATAATAAAAAGTGAGCACGAAAAAGAATATATGCTCTATACGGCTCAAAATCTCACAAAAATTATGGGTGTTTTGACATCAATCTCATAAATTTCAAAATTCAAAGCAATATTTAAATTTAGGTTAACAACCTATCAAAAAAAAATTTATTCTGAAAAATAGACTTATCATGCTTGATTCTCTAGTATCTTAAAATTTAATCATCAATGCACAATTATCAATGACTTAATCAAAAACATGTCAATAAAAACCATAAATCATTAGAAATTTCATCCTAATTAGTAATATGAGAAATTTACTTAAAAAAAAGGTTAAATTCAGAGTTTTGAGAATAATGAAAAAAGTTTAGCACTTTTACCCCTCCACACTTAAGATGTACATTGCCCTCAATGTACAAAGATAGATAATGACAGTTAATATGAAAAATTAAAATAGAGGGGAGAAAGTGGCACTCCCTGAATTAATGGATGATTTCCTTGGAGGATGGTAGAGGTCGTGTTATCTGATGACTTGTGTAGTGGTGAATTGCTTCCTAGTGATGTTTTTGAAACTGCTAAGTCATCAGTTAGAAATCGTTTGAGGGCGTAATTAGATAAATGTTAGGAATATTTGAGGGTTAGATGTTGATGAAACTCATAAAAAAGGTTGTCAATGTATGATGAAAAATGTTCAACTGAAGATAAATTAAAATAACGAGAAAATAAAAAATAAAACTTTAAAAATAAGAACAAGAAAATCTAGATAAAATGACTCAAAGGTCCTCATCATTGGCCGGGTCTTGTGGTGGTTTTGGTGGTGATATATAGAGGTGCTGGCATATTTGTTGAAGGGTGGCCTCTATCCCGTCAAAGCGCCAAGTGTTTTCAGCAAAATACAGCTCGAACTGGTCGAGACGTGTAGAGATATCCGCTAATGATGGTGCTGCACGGGATGGTCGCTGGCTCGGAATTGGTGCCTCTTGTGATGGTGGTGGGACATCATCAGTAATGTCCTCGGCCTCCCCCTCGTCTGTGGGTGTAACTAATCGGTACTGCGAGGGGTCGGTCCCTCGACGGTGTTTGATCATTCTCATGTGTAGCATCGTCTGGATGCCCTGAGGTTCCATGTTGTCGATTAGTGTGAGGGAGGTAATCTGAGCCTCAGTGTAGAGGAGGCCAAAGTATCGAGCCAACCTTGGGATGTATGGCCCCATCGATAAAATCCCTTTTCTGTGCGGCTCTGTCTGGTGTTGAATTGCACAGGCGATGAAGTATGCCAGGTCGAAAACGTGCCCTTCTGACATGCACGATAGGTAGTAAACATCGTGTTTGTTTACCACCCCGGTGCTCTTTCGGCGACCTGTAATGGTATGAGCGAGAATGGCGTGAATATACCGTAGGGGTGGGGGAAGGGTTGTCGCCTTCGAGCGACTGGGGTCGTAGACAGTCGTGGTGGGGGCTAAGTTATTCCAGCAGTTGAGGGGAGTGCAATGGAGTTGGCGATTTAACCCGGAGAGTGGGTTGTCTTCTATAAATTCTGGTGTATACAGTCCTAGTGCCGAGCCAAATTGTGGTACGCTCATTCGACGTACTGTGCCCCCTAAAAAAAATTAGATGGTACCCGGATCGTCGAACTGTGCCATCACTATCTGCAATGTGAAGGTGGTGCAAAATTCTAGTGTGAGCTCCAAGTGTGTGGGCTCGATGATTGAGAAAAACTGCTCCCACGGGTCGGCCGAGAGGTAGGCTCGAATATTGGTTGCGATTCCAACTTGTTCTATTGCGTCCCAATCGATGCACCTACCGGTGCCTAGGGGTCTGTCTCAGATTGTCTTGTACCGCTCTTCCTGAGCTGCTTGAGGAAATCTGAGGAATGGGTGTCGAAGCTCGGAAGAAGCACTTGTGGAAGATGATCCGGGCCCCTTTCTTTCTTGCTCGGGGAGGTTGAGGATCGCTTTGGTCGTGATGACGACATTTGTACCTTTAATTTGTAATCACATATAAAGCAAGTTCTTTTTGATTAAGCCTCAACAATAATCTAGCTAGAATATGTCATACTAAATCAATCAAAATTTTGAAAAGTTAGAATCTTAAGCAGAAATTATTTGACAGCAGTGGGCAAAGGAATGTATTAGTTCTAAATTGCAAGAATTCATTCCTAAATATTAAAATGAACATGAAATCTAAATAACAACCAATAAAAAATCATGGGGATTGAATTTTTGAGATAAGATTCCTAAACAAAAATCATGCTTTTAATACTAAATCTAAACAAAAGATGAGAATAAAGAGAAGTGTCATAATGTTTGTCAAGTTTTGAGTTAAGAAAAAGGAACCAGGGAGGGTGTAAAAGGATCGAGCACGGTCAAAGCACGGCGGTGGCACGAGTTGCAGCACGAACACGGCAGCGGCATGGGCGTGTGCGTTCAGTAGCACGACTGTGCTGTGGGCGTGCGGGCGGTTTTTGGACAGTTTTGTTGGAAAGAAAGGCAAGGAGAAGAATTTTGGGGTGGGGAAAGATGTGGGTGCAAGTGGTTTTGGGGAGAAGGCTGCTGAAATTTGATTTTAGGT
Organism: Gossypium australe; assembly: GCA_005393395.2. Taxonomy (NCBI): domain Eukaryota; kingdom Viridiplantae; phylum Streptophyta; class Magnoliopsida; order Malvales; family Malvaceae; genus Gossypium; species Gossypium australe. The sequence continues at coordinate 124,495,089 of CM016619.1, forward strand.
TTAGGTTTTGGGAAAGGGACGGTGTGATTTTATTATATAGGGGGCACGGGCGGTTGCCACGCCCGTGCTCTGTTTTAAATTGCCCGTGTTTTTCGCGATTCGAATTTTAGGCGCGTTCAGGGTCGTGTGGCACGGTCGTGTGGCACGGGCGTGTGCAGCCCGTGCTCGATAAGTCAGTAACCTCGCACAGTTGGAAGGCACGGGCGTGTTCTGTCCGTGGTGTGTAAGTCAATAGCTTCACATAGTCGTGGGGCACGGGCGTGTGTAGCTCATGCTCGACAAGTCGGTAGCCTTGCACGGTTGGGTGACACGGGCATGGACTGGTATCGCAGCCCGTGTTGGGAAAAGAATTCTTCTCTGTTTGTACATGGCTTCTGGTATGCTCGTGGTCCTCCCCCTGTCTTCCACACGGCCATGGGCACGGCCGTGTTTACGGACGTGTGGTTGGAAACCTACTCTTTGATCAATTTGCTATGGAGTTAGATGCTGAAAAATAAAATGTTAGTGAATTATTGCTCGTGTTGCCTCCCGAGAAGCGCTTGTTTATAGTCTTAAGCTAGACTTTCCCTGTTTTCAGTTCTAAAAGAAGGTTCATAGAGCAGAAGCTCCTCTCGTATATCTCCAAAGTCTACACCATTATAAATTTTGAGTCGGTGACCATTTACCTTGAATGTGCCCTTAGTGGGATGAGTTACCTCGATTGTGCCATATGGAAAATTTGTTTTGATCATGAATGGGCCTGACCATCTTAATTTCAGCTTTCCCGGGAATAATTTGAGCTTTGAGTTGTATAGTAGGACCAAGTCCCCAACTTCGAATTGTTTTGACTTCTTTAGACGAGAATCGTGACATCGCTTTGTTGCCTCTTTGTATAGTTTCGAGTTCTCATAGGCCTCAGCTCTCCATTCATCTAGCTCATTCATCTGCATCATTCTTTTCTTTCCTGCAGTTCTAAGATCAAAATTTAAAAATTTTATGGCCCAAAAAGCTTTGTGTTCTAACTCAAATGGTAGATGACCGCTTTTTCCGTATACAAGTTTGTATGGGGATGTCCCTAGAGGTGTTTCAAATGCTGTTCTATAGGCCTATAAAGCATCATCTACTTTTAATGCCCAATCTTTTCTATTCGATTCAACCGTCTTTTCTAAGATGCGCTTAAGTTATCGGTTTACTACTTCAACTTGTCCGTTGGTATGAGGATGATATGGGGTAGCAGTCCTGTGGTATACTCCATATTTCTTTTGTAACATCCCGAAACTGGGCCTAGTAGGATTGGGCCCAATGGGTCTTAGGAATAGTAGCATTTAAAATTTTTGAGAATAAGAGAATGGCACTAAGGCAAGTTGGACCTATTAGGTGAGTGATTTTGGAAGGTTAGGGGGCTTCTATGAAGTCCCGGGATCAAACTTGGGCTTTAGGGAAATTTTAGTTTTAGGTGAATAAAACCCTGGGACTTGGTAGGTAGGTTTTAAGGATAAAATGTGGAGAAAAATGACACAAGTAGAGTGTGTGGTGTAGTGGCAAAGTGACGCCACAAGGAAGGAAGGAGGTCTAAGGTTCAAGTATTGGCTCTTGCATTTTAGTTTTCTTTTTAAATAGACTTTAGAATTTGGCTATAGATTTAAATTTAGTTGCGCATGGTTTAAGACACAAGAGGAGCTTGTGGACAAGTGGTTAGCGGCGTGGATTATGTTGCAAGGGAGCCTGGGTTCGAATCTCATGACAAGCAATGGAGTATTTATTTTGCGGATTGGACGGGAAGAGTTTGAGTTGGATTTAAACTCTACTGACGAATGGATCCTACATCGGAAAGATATAAAGAAGGAAGGTGAGAAGCTAGATATATATAGAGCATTCTATGATAGGAGGAACGATACATTGGAGAGCGTTTGGGCACAGGAGTGGTCGGAGCGCGGATTAGCACCAGATTCCTATCAGGTGTGCAACTCTCTCTACTCTAGTTGTAGAGCGGCAAATGCTGAAGTGCCGGTCACGGTAATAGTAGCCACACGAGCGTGCAAGCGGAAGTGTGGGGCTTCGACGCGATAGTTGAGGCCATCAGTAGTATTCTTGTGGGTTGAGGCTGCTTGGGCCACGATGGGCCGAAGTGGGCCCAATTGAATAAAATGTATGATGGTGTAGTATATAGTGAACTAAACTAGGTGAATCATATACATGGCTAGATTTGTGATAGGTGGGCCGCACGAGCGTGTGGGCCCAAATGGGCCGAAATCGGGTTTTAGGCCCAATAGTCCGGTATGACTAGAAATGGTAGTTAAGTCGCTCGAGGCAACATTAGGCCTTTGGAAAGGCTATCGCAGGTGCGAAAGTACTGAAATACTCTCGATGGGTAAAATGACCGATATGCCCCTGAAGGGTAAAATGACGAAAATGCCCCTACATATTATATGATTATTCTTGTATGTGATTTATGATTGTTATCGTATGATTATTATTTTATGTTGCATTCATGTGTTATTATGTTACATGGGGATGGGATTATTAATACGGAGGAAGTGCTAATAGGATCACTTGGTCGCTTGATGACTTTGGATCCACTTAAGGCTTTTTAGCCACCGAGCAGCCATGCTACACCGATACGTTAGTGTCACAACCGGTGCTACATAAGGAGTGTAGGGATGGGTGGGTCAATTAAAACCCACAGGAGTGTAGGGTTGGACAAGAGACGGAGTGCAGGGTTGGTATGGGCGTTAATGCATTGCATATGTGGTTTTTAACATTGAGATGGGCTTAGGCCCAAATAAATATGATTTGTGACATTTATGGGTTAAGGCCCAGCTGAGGCTTTTATGGGCTAAGGCCCAATTGCCACCATTACTGAAATGGGCTCCGGCCCGAACTATTGTGATTCATGTTCTTACTGATAAGGGTTGTGCACACTCAGTTTTCGTAAATTACACCCCCTCTTTTTAATATTTTTCTCAGGAAATCCTCAGTAGGGGGTTCGACGTGCTGGATGACTCGGAGGTGGCCACACTACGAGCAGTTTTGGACTCTAGTATTTTACTTATTTTTAACTTGGGTTAATATTTGGTAATCAGGCCTCTCTTAAATTCTGGTTTTAGTTTTGGATTTTTAGTTTATTATGTTTTAAATCTGCTAAACTTTGAATCACGGTTTTCCAAAATAATATCTGCTTTCAAAATACTACGCTTTCGCAAATAGGTCGTAAACATCACGTTTTCTTAAGTCCGTCATTTTAATTAAGCTTTCGCAACAAACAAAGTTTATTTTTTTAAAGGTAATAACTTTTTAATAAATGTCGATTAATAATAAACAAATGCAAAATGGGACTTTAGTTTTTAATGTCAAGAAAGGTTTTCAATTGGAACCATGGCTTCTCGAAAAGCTCCCCAATGTAACACGCCAGATTCGGGTCTAACTTCTAGGCTGGGTTTGGGGTGTTACATTTAGTGGTATCAGAGCCCAGTTGCAAAACTCGGGCTGTGAAATGGGTTTAGTTTCTATTTTAAATATGTTTACAAATGATTTTGAAGTGGTTTTGGAAGATTTTTGTGTGGCACACCGAGTCTCCGGCGTTGAACCAAGTAAGTTCTCCTATCTGTTTTAAACTGTTATACTATAGATAGTTACTGGGCTTACTTTAGAGGTTAGACTATACTAAGACTCTTAGTTAGAGTAAGACTGAGGCCCGTAGGAGACTAAAATTGTAGTGAGCTTGCGATCTCGAAAACAACTCTTAACTACTACTTCCATAAAACATTTGTTTAATTACTGGAACTATGGGCTTATTCATAAAATTTCTAATTCAGATAATACGCGAAGTGATAATGAGAGTGCGCAGCAAAAGTGTAGTGCTATAACCGGTAGTGTGCGGCTGTTAGATAGTTGGAAATTTCGAGGACGAAATTTCTTTAAGGAGGGTAGATTTGTAACATCCCGAAACTGGGCCTAGTAGGATTGGGCCCAATGGGCCTTGGGAGTACTAGCGTTTAATTTTTTGAGAACAAGAGAACGGTACTAAGGCAAGTTAGACCTATTATGTGAGTGATTTTGGAAGGTTAGGGGCTTCTATGAAGTCTCGGGATCAAACTTGGGCTTTAGAGAAATTTTGGTTTTAGGTGAATAAAACCCTGGGACTTGGTAGGTAGGTTTTAAGGATAAAATATGGAGAAAAATGACACAAGTGGAGTGTGTGGTGTAGTGGCGAAGTGACGCCACTTAAGGAGCAAGGGGGTGACGCCACAAGGAAGGAAGGAGGTCCAAGGTTCAAGTCTTGGCTCTTGCATTTTAGTTTTCTTTTTAAATGGACTTTAGAATTTTGCTATAGATTTAAATTTAGTTGCGCAGCTTGTGGCCAAGTGGTTAGCGGCATGGATTATGTTGTAAGGGAGCTTGGGTTCGAGCTGAATTTAAACTCTACTGACGAATGGATCCCACATTGGAAAGATACAAAGAAGGAAGGTGAGAAGCTAGCTATATATAGAACATTCTATGATAGGAGGAACGATACATTGGAGAGCGTTTGGGCACAGGAGTGGTCGGAGCGCGGATTAGCACCAGATTCCTATCAGGTGTGCAACTCTCTCTACTCTAGTTGTAGAGCGGCAAATGCTGAAGTACCGGTCACGGTAATAGTAGCCACACGAGCGTGCAAGTGGAAGTGTGGGGCTTCGACGCGATAGTTGAGGCCATCAGTAGTATTCTTGTGGGTTGAGGCTGCTTGGGCCACGATGGGCCGAAGTGGGCCCAATTGAATAAAATGTATGATGGTGTAGTATATAGTGAACTAAACTAGGTGAATCATATACATGGCTAGATTTGTGATAGGTGGGCCGCACGAGCGTGTGGGCCCAAATGGGCCGAAATCGGGTTTTAGGCCCAATAGTCCGGTATGACTAGAAATGGTAGTTAAGTCGCTCGAGGCAACATTAGGCCTTTGGAAAGGCTATCGCAGGTGCGAAAGTACTGAAATACTCTCGATGGGTAAAATGACCGATATGCCCCTGAAGGGTAAAATGACGAAAATGCCCCTACATATTATATGATTATTCTTGTATGTGATTTATGATTGTTATCGTATGATTATTATTTTATGTTGCATTCATGTGTTATTATGTTACATGGGGATGGGATTATTAATACGGAGGAAGTGCTAATAGGATCACTTGGTCGCTTGATGACTTTGGATCCACTTAAGGCTTTTTAGCCACCGAGCAGCCATGCTACACCGATACGTTAGTGTCACAACCGGTGCGACATAAGGAGTGTAGGGATGAGTGGGTCAATTAAAACCCACAGGAGTGTAGGGTTGGACAAGAGACGGAGTGCAGGGTTGGTATGGGCGTTAATGCATTGCATATGTGGTTTTTAACATTGAGATGGGCTTAGGCCCAAATAAATATGATTTGTGACATTTATGGGTTAAGGCCCAGCTGAGGCTTTTATGGGCTAAGGCCCAATTGCCACCATTACTGAAATGGGCTCCGGCCCGAACTATTGTGATTCATGTTCTTACTGATAAGGGTTGTGCACACTCAGTTTTCGTAAATTACACCCCCTCTTTTTAATATTTTTCTCAGGAAATCCTCAGTAGGGGGTTCGACGTGCTGGAGGACTCAGAGGTGGCCATACTACGAGCAGTTTTGGACTCTAGTATTTTACTTATTTTTAACTTGGGTTAATATTTGGTAATCAGGCCTCTCTTAAATTCTGGTTTTAGTTTTGGATTTTTAGCTTATTATGTTTTAAATCTGCTAAACTTTGAATCACGGTTTTCCAAAATAATATCTGCTTTCAAAATACTACGCTTTCGCAAATAGGTCGTAAACATCACGTTTTCTTAAGTCCGTCATTTTAATTAAGCTTTCGCAACAAACAAAGTTTATTTTTTTAAAGGTAATAACTTTTTAATAAATGTCGATTAATAATAAACAAATGCAAAATGGGACTTTAGTTTTTAATGTCAAGAAAGGTTTTCAATTGGAACCATGGCTTCTCGAAAAGCTCCCCAATGTGACACGCCAGATTTGGGTCTAACTTCTAGGCTGGGTTTGGGGTGTTACATTTAGTGGTATCAGAGCCCAGTTGCAAAACTCGGGCTGTGAAATGGGTTTAGTTTCTATTTTAAATATGTTTACAAATGATTTTGAAGTGGTTTTGGAAGATTTTTGTGTGGCACACCGAGTCTCCGCGTTGAACCAAGTAAGTTCTCCTATCTGTTTTAAACTGTTATACTATAGATAGTTACTGGGCTTACTTTAGAGGTTAGACTATACTAAGACTCTTAGTTAGAGTAAGACTGAGGCCCGTAGGAGACTAAAATTGTAGTGAGCTTGCGATCTCGAAAACAACTCTTAACTACTACTTCCATAAAACATTTGTTTAATTACTGGAACTATGGGCTTATTCATAAAATTTCTAATTCAGATAATACGCGAAGTGATAATGAGAGTGCGCAGCAAAAGCGTAGTGCTATAACCGGTAGTGTGCGGCTGTTAGATAGTTGGAAATTTCGAGGACGAAATTTCTTTAAGGAGGGTAGATTTGTAACATCCCGAAACTGGGCCTAGTAGGATTGGGCCCAATGGGCCTTGGGAGTACTAGCGTTTAATTTTTTGAGAACAAGAGAACGGTACTAAGGCAAGTTAGACCTATTATGTGAGTGATTTTGGAAGGTTAGGGGCTTCTATGAAGTCTCGGGATCAAACTTGGGCTTTAGGGAAATTTTGGTTTTAGGTGAATAAAACCCTGGGACTTGGTAGGTAGGTTTTAAGGATAAAATATGGAGAAAAATGACACAAGTGGAGTGTGTGGTGTAGTGGCAAAGTGACGCCACTTAAGGAGCAAGGGGGTGACGCCACAAGGAAGGAAGGAGGTCCAAGGTTCAAGTCTTGGCTCTTGCATTTTAGTTTTCTTTTTAAATGGACTTTAGAATTTTGCTATAGATTTAAATTTAGTTGCGCAGCTTGTGGCCAAGTGGTTAGCGGCATGGATTATGTTGTAAGGGAGCTTGGGTTCGAGCTGAATTTAAACTCTACTGACGAATGGATCCCACATTGGAAAGATACAAAGAAGGAAGGTGAGAAGCTAGCTATATATAGAGCATTCTATGGTAGGAGGAAGGATACCTTGGAGGGCGTTTGGGCACAGGAGTGGTCGGAGCGCGGATTAGCACCAGATTCCTATTAGGTGTGCAACTCTCTCTACTCTAGTTGTAGAGCGGCAAATGCCGAAGTACCGGTCAGGGCAATAGTAGCCACACGAGCATGCGAGCGCACGTGTGGGGCTTCGACGTGATAGTTGAGGCCATCAGTAGTATTCTTGTGGGTTGAGGCTTCTTGGGCCACGATGGGCCGAAGTGGGCCCAATGGGCCCGTGGGCCCAATTGAATAAAATGTATGATGGTGTAGTATATAGTGAACTAGACTAGGTGAATTTCATATACGTGGCTAGATTTGTGATCGGTTGGCCACATGAGCGTGTAGGCCCAAATGGGCCGAAATTGGGTTTTTGGCCCAATAGTCCGGTAGACTGAAAATGGTAGTTTAGTCGCTCGAGGCGATATTAGGCCTTTGGAAAGGCTATCGTAGGTGCGAAATTATTGAAATACCCTCGATGGGTAAAATGACTGATATGCCCCTGAAGGGTAAAATGACGAAAACGCCCCTACATGTTATATGATTATTCTTGTATATGATTTATGATTGTTATCGTATGATTATTGTTTTATGCTGCATTCATGTGTTATTATGATGCATGGGGATGGGATTATTAATGCGGAGGAAGTGCTAATAGGATCGCTTGGTCGCTTGACGACTGTGGATTGACCGAAGGCTTTTTAGCGACCGAGCAGCCATGCTGCACTGATAAGTTAGTGCCGCAACCGGTGCTACATAAGGAGTGTAGGGATGGGTGGGTCGATTAAATCCCCACAAGAGTGCAGGGTTGGTATGGGCATTAATGCATTTCATATGTGGTTTTGAACATTGAGATGGGCTTAGGCCCAAATAAATATGATTTGTGACATTTATGGGTTAAGGCCCAGCTGAGGCTTTTATGGGCTAAGGCCCAATTGCCACCGTTACTGAAATGTGCACCGGCCCGAACTGTTGTGATTTATGTTCTTACTGATAAGGGTTGTGCACACTCAGTTTTCGTAAACTCAACCCCAACTTTTTAATATTTTTCTCAGGAAATCCTTAGTAGGGGGTTCGACGTGCTGGAGGACTCGGAGGTGGCCACACTACGAGCAGTTCTGGACTCTATTATTTTACTTATTTTTAACTTGGGTTAATATTTTGTAATCAGGCCTCTCTTAAATTCTGGTTTTAGTTTTGGATTTTTAGTTTATTATGTTTTAAATCTGCTAAACTTTGAATCACGGTTTTCCAAAATAATATCTACTTTCAAAATACTACGCTTTCGCAAATAGGTCGTAAACATCACATTTTCATAAGTCAGTCATTTTAATTAAGCTTCTGCAACAAACAAAGTTTATTTTTTTAAAGGTAATAACTTTTTAATAAATGTCGACTAATAAGAAACAAACGCAAACTAGGACTTTAATTTTTAATATCAAGAAAGGTTTTCAATTGGAACCATGGCTTCTCGAAAAGCACCCAATGTGACACGCCAGATTCGGGTCTAACTTCTAGGTCGGGTTTGGGGTGTTACATTTAGTGGTATCAAAGCCTAGTTGCACAACTCGGGCTGTGAAATGGGCTTTAGGTTCTATTTTAAATATGTTTACAAATGATTTTGAAGTGGTTTTGGAAGATTTTTGTGTGGCACACCGAGTCTCCGGCGTTAAACCAAGTAAGGTCTCCTATCTGTTTTAAACTGTTATACTATAGATAGTTACTGGGCTTACTTTAGATGATAGACTATACTAAGACTCTTAGTTAGGGTAAGACTGAGGCTCGTAGGAGACTAAAACTGTAGTGAGGTTGCGATTTCGAAAACAATTCTTAACTACTACTTCCATAAAACATTTGTTTAATTACTGGAACTATGGGTTTATTCATAAAATTTCTAATTCAGATACGCGAAGTGATAATGAGAGTGCGCAGCAGAAGCATAGTGGTATAACCGGTAGTGTGCGGCTGTTAGATAGTTGGAAATTTCGAGGACGAAATTTCTTTAAGGAGGGAAGATTTGTAACATCCCGAAACTGGGCCTAGTAGGATTGGGCCCAGTGAGCCTTGGGAGTACTAGCGTTTAATTTTTTGAGAACAAGAGAACGGCACTAAGGCAAGTTAGACCTATTATGTGAGTGATTTTGGAAGGTTAGGGGGTTTCTATGAAGTCTCGGGATCAAACTTGGGCTTTAGGGAAATTTTGGTTTTAGGTGAATAAAACCCTGGGACTTGGTAGGTAGGTTTTAAGGATAAAATGTGGAGAAAAATGACACAAGTGGAGTGTGTGGTGTAGTGGCAAAGTGACGCCACTTAAGGAGCAAGGGGGTGACGCCACAAGGAAGGAAGGAGGTCCAAGGTTCAAGTCTTGGCTCTTGCATTTTAGTTTTCTTTTTAAATGGACTTTAGAATTTTGCTATAGATTTAAATTTAGTTGCGCATGGTTTAAGACACAAGAGGAGCTTGTGGCCAAGTGGTTAGTGGCGTGGATTATGTTGTAAGGGAGCCTGGGTTCGAATCTCATGACAAGCAATGGAGTATTTATTTTGCGGATTGGACGGTAAGAGTTTGAGTTAAATTTAAACTCTACTGATGAAGGGATCCCACATCGGAAAGATACAAAGAATGAAAGTGAAAAGCTAGCTATATATAGAGCATTCTATGATAGGAGGAAGGATACCTTGGAGGGCATTTGGGCACAGGAGTGGTCGAAGCGCGGATTAGCACCAGATTCCTATCAGGTGTGCAACTCTCTCTACTCTAGTTATAGAGCGGTAAATGCCGAAATGCCAATCACGGCAACAGTAGCCACACGAGCGTGCGAGCGCACGTGTGGGGCTTCGATGCGATAGTTGAGGCCATCAGTAGTATTCTTGTGGGTTGAGGCTGCCTGGGCCACGATGGGCCGAAGTGGGCCTAATGGGCCCGTGGGCCCAATTGAATAAAATGTATGATGGTGTAGTATATAGTGAACTAGACTAGCTGAATCTCATATACGTGGCTAGATTTGTGATAGGTGGGCCACACAAGCGTGTGGGCCCAAATGGGCCAAAATCGGGTTTTAGGCCCAATAGTCCAGTGCGACCGGAAATGGTAGTTGAGTCGCTTGAGGCGACATTAGGCCTTTGGAAAGGCTATCGCAGGTGCAAAATTACTGAAATACCCTCGATGGGTAAAATGACTGATATGCCCCTGAAGGGTAAAATGAAGAAAACGCCCCTACATGTTATATGATTATTCTTGTATGTGATTTATGATTGTTATCGTATGATTATTATTTTATGTTGCATTCATGTGTTATTATGTTGCATGGGGATGGGATTATTAATACGGAGGAAATGCTAATAGGATCGCTTGGTCGCTTGACGACTGTGGATCCACCGAAGGCTTTTTAGCCACCGAGCAGCCATGCTGCACCGATAAGTTATTGTCGCAACCGGTGCTACATAAGGAGTGTAGGGATGGGTGGGTTGATTAAATCCCCACAGGAGTGCAGGGTTGGTATGGGCATTAATGCATTGCATATGTGGTTTTTAACATTGAGATGGGCTTAGGCCCAGATAAATATGATTTGTGACATTTATGGGTTAAGGCCCAGCTGAGGCTTTTATGTGCTAAGGCCCAATTGCCCCCGTTACTGAAACGGGTTCCGGCTCGAACTGTTGTGATTCATGTTCTTACTGATAAGGGTTGTGCACACTGAGTTTTCGTAAACTCCCCCCCCTCTTTTTAATATTTTTCTTAGGAAATCCTCAGTAGGCGGTTCGACGTGCTGGAGGACTCGGAGGTGGCCACACTACGAGCAGTTTTGGACTCTAGTATTTTACTTATTTTTAACTTGGGTTAATATTTTGTAATCAGGCCTCTCTTAAATTTTGGTTTTAGTTTTGGATTTTTAGTTTATTATGTTTTTAATCTGCTAAACTTTGAATCACGATTTTCCAAAATAATATCTGCTTTCAAAATACTACGCTTTCACAAATAGGTCGTAAACATCACGTTTTCATAAGTCAGTCATTTTAATTAAGCTTCCGCAGCAAACAAAGTTTATTTTTTTAAAGGTAATAACTTTTTAATAAATGTCGATTAATAATAAACAAACGCAAACTGGGACTTTATTTTTGAATGTCAAGAAAGGTTTTCAATTGGAACCATGGCTTCTCAAAAAGCACCCCACTGTGACACGCCAAATTCGGGTCTAACTTCTAGGCCGGGTTTGGGGTGTTACATCTTTAGTACCTTTTCAAATTGGGTATTATAGAAGTGAATACCCCTATCACTAATGATGGCTCTAGGTGTTCAGAATCGAGGAAATAGTTTCTTGAGAAATTTAACTACTACCCTAGCATCATTGGTAGGTAAAGCTTCCGCTTCTACCCATTTTGACATGTAATCGACTGCCACTAGGATGTATTTGTTTCCAAATGAACTTGGGAATGGTCCCATAAAATCAATACCCTATACATCAAATATTTCACATGACATCATATATGTTTGAGGCATTTCATCACGTTTAGAAATATTACCTCATTGGCATTTATCACACTAGGTAACATACCTGTTGGCATCTTTGAATAAAGTGGGCCAATAGAAACCTGATTCGAGTATTTTGTGTGCTGTTTTAATAACACTGTAATGTCCTCCTGACGGTCCTGAATGGCAATGTTCCAAGATTTTGCTTGCTTCTACCTTTGCAATGCATCTTCGAATTACTTGATCTACACATATGCTGAAAAGGAAGGGATCTTCCCAGAAATAATTTTTCACATCAGCAAAGAAACGCTTCTTTTGGTGATGTGTTAATCTTTTTGGCAAGATGTTAGCTGCTAAATAATTCGCAATATTTGCAAACCATGGTACCTCAGAATGTGTTATAGAAAAGGGTTGTTCTTCGGGAGACGAATCGTTTATCTCGTTTTCATCAAGTTCTTTGGCATGTGGATTTTCATGTCTAGAGAGGTGATCTGCTGCAAGATTTTCAGCTCCCTTCTTATCTTGTATTTCCAAGTCAAATTCCTATAAGAGTAAAATCCATCGTATGAGTCTAGGTTTTGCATCAGGTTTGTTTAAAAGATAACGCAGAGCTGAATGGTCAGTATAAACGACAACTTTAGACAAAATTAGGTACTGCCTAAATTTATCAAAAGCAAAAACTACAGCAAGCAATTCTTTCTCTGTGGTGGTGGTTTTCTTGTGCGGGTGTTAATGTTCTGCTAGCATAGTAAATTGGCTAAAATGCTTGTCTCTTCGTTTTTCCAAAACTGCACCTACTGCAAAGGCACTTACATCACACATTAGTTCAAAGGGTAAGTTCCAATCAGGTGCAATTATAATCGGAGCATTTATTAATTTATCCTTAAGGATATTAAATGCATATAAACATTCCTGATTGAAATTGAAAGGAACATCTTTTTATAGTAATTTTGTCAACGGCTTAGCTATTTTAGAAAAATCTTTAATAAATCTTCTATAGAACCCTGCATGTCTTAAAAAGCTTCTAATAGCCTTACCTAAACTAGGGGGTAATTTTTCTATGGTTTCAACCTTTGCTTTATCTACCTCAATCCCTTTACTAGAACTCTTATGTCCTAACACAATCCTTTCTCTTACCATAAAGTGACATTTTTCCCAATTCAAAACAAGGTTTATTTCCTCACATCTTATTAGAACTCGTTTTAAATTTTTAAGGCAAAGATGGAAAGAATTACCGAATACCGAGAAATCATCCATAAATACCTCCATAATGTCTTCCACGAGTTCGTCAAAGATTGCCAACATGCAACGCTAAAAAGTAGCAGGAGCATTACATAATCCAAAAGGCATTCTACGATAAGCAAACGTACCGTATGGGCATGTAAATGTTGTCTTCTCTTGGTCTTCAGGAGCTATGGGGATTTGGAAGTAGCCGGAGAGTCCGTCCAAGAAGTAGTAGTACATATGCCCGGATAGTCTTTCTAACATTTGATCTATTAAGGGTAGAGGGAAGTGATCCTTTCTGGTGGCATCGTTCAGCTTTCTATAGTCTATACAGACTCTCCAACCTATAACCGTTCTTGTGGGGATCAACTCGTTCTTTTCGTTGGGCACTACCGTCATACCTCCTTTCTTTGGAACTACCTACACAGGACTTACCCAGGTGCTATCAGAAATAGGATAAATTATTCCTGCATCTAGAAGTTTAATTACCTCGGCTTTGACCACTTCTTTCATGTTGGGGTTTAGCAGTCTCTGGGGTTACACACACGGCTTGTATTCTTCTTCCATTAAAATTTTGTAGGTACAGAATGATGGGCTTATTCCTTTGATGTTAGAGATTTTCCAAGCTCTGGCCCTTTTATGTTCTTTTAGAACCTGTATCAACTCCTCGTTTTCCTTGGGTTTCAATTCTGAAGAGATAATAACAGGTAGCGTAGAGTTTTCCCCAAGGAATGCGTATTCCAAGTGCGTTGGTAATTGTTTCAATTCCAGATTGGGTGGCTCATCAATGGAGGTTTTCTATTTTAATTCATCATTTTCTTCAATGCTTTCTTCTTTTATTTGTCTAAATGAAGATGTATTCAAGTTCATCTTTTCGCCTTCATCTTCTCCCCCCTCTTCTTGAGTCATGCAGAGTTCCATCGTGTCGTCATGGATGATTTCCTGTAATGAGATTTGAATGATATGGTCAGTGGTATCAACAATATAACAGGAATCATCTTGCTCTTTCTAGTATCGCATGGCATCATAAATTTGAAAAATAACTTCCTCATCGCCTATCCTTAATACCAGTTTACCGTCACCTACATTGATAACAGCTCTAGCAGTAGCTAAAAAGGGACTCCTAAAATTAAAGGAACGTTAATGTCTTCATCCATGTCTAGCACAACAAAATCAACAGGGAAAATAAATTTGTCAATTTTTACCAAGACATCTTCGATAACTCCTCTAGGATATTTAATGGATCTATCGGTCAATTGAATACTCATCCTAGTGGATTTTGGTTCCCCAATATCTAGTTGTTTAAACATTTTGTAAGGCATTAAATTAATACTAGCACCTAGATCAGCTAATGCTTTCTTAATGTTCAGGTTACCAATTAAACAAGGGATAGTAAAACTTCCTGGGTCTTTTAATTTGGTTGGTAATTTGTTTTGGAGGATGGCTGAACATTCTTCATTAAGTTCCACCGTCGATACTTCTTCAAGCTTCCTTTATTCGTCAGGAGTTCCTTTAAGAATTTTGCGTACGTCGGCATCTGTGAAATAGCTTCAACAAAAGGTAAGTTAATATGTATTTGTTTAAAAAGTTCGAGAAACTTACTATATTGGGCATCTAATCTTTCTTTCTTTAACTTTGCTGGATACGGGATTGGGGGTTTACTTTCTTTGCATATTGGATTTATGTCCTCTACCCCCTCATCTTTTGTTTTGTTATCTTCGTGTGGTCTCTTTGGTTCGACTAACTCTTTTCCACTTCTTAGCATAACTGCTTTTACCTGTTCTGGTCCCTTAGAAAAAATCTCTGCCCGTATTTCGTAGATCATCTTAGTAAGTAATCCAACCGACTTAGAGAGCATCCCGAATGACTCAGTAAGTTTTTCGACTGAAGCTTGTTGATCCTTAAGTGTTCTCTCAGTTTCTTGGAAACGTTTTTCTGTGTCTGCCGTGAATTTTGTCAACCTCTCCTCGAGGGTTGGGTTCTTCTCTTGTGGATAGGGCTGATTTTGGAAATTTTGAGGAGGTTGTTGCCTTTGATTTCTTTGATTTCCTTGACCTCCCCACGAAATATTTGGGTGGTTCCTCCAACCTTGATTGTAAGTATTACTATAGGGATTACTATTGGATCTAAAATTATTACCTATGTAATTCATCTGTTCACCCTCTGCTTCCGGTTGGTAGGGTGGGTACTCAGGATTCGCCATGGTTCCACTTGCGTCGCATTGCATGACTGGGTGTACCTGCGAAGAACACAAACTATCAATCTTTTTATTTATCATCTCTATCTGTGTTGATAGTGTGGTTATTGCATCGATGTTGTAAACTCCGGCTGATTTCTTCCGTTTCGTCCTTGTAACTTGCCACTGATAATTGTTCAGTGACATCTCCTCAATGAACTCGTAGGCTACTTCAGGAGTCTTGTTATTCAGAGTTCCACCGACGACTGAATCAATGAGTTGCCTCGTGGAAGGGTTTACACCATGGTAGAAAGTTTGGACTTGTAGCCACAAGGGTAGACCATGGTGTGGACACCTTCTCAAGAAAACTTTGTATCTCTCCCATGCGTCGTATAATGTCTCTAAATCCATCTGCACAAAAGAAGAGATATCATTCCATAATTTAGCCGTTTTGGCCGGTGGAAAATATTTCAATAGAAACTTTTCGGTCATTTGTTCCCATGTAGTGATTGTCCCTCGTGGTAACTAGTTTAACCACTGTTTGGCTTTATTCCTTAATGAAAAAGGGAATAACTGAAGATGGATGGCATCATCAGAAATGCCATTTATTTTGAAGGTATCACAAAACTCTAAGAAATTAGCTATATGCATGTTTGGATCTTCGTCCTGCAAACTATCAAATTGAACAAATTGTTGAATCATTTGAATTGTGTTAGGCTTTAATTCAAAATTGTTAGCAGCTATAGCAGGCCTAACAATACTCGATTCGGCTCCTGTTAAATGCAGTTTAGCATAATCAAACATTGTACGTAGAGCATTATGTTCCCCCACATCTCGTGGTGGTGGATTGTTCTCGTCCATCCCTTCAGTAGGATTGGATTCTCGCTCTTCTTCTATGTAATTTAGGGCTTGCCTGATTTCTCTGCGATTCCTGCGAGCGGTAGCTTCAATTTCACTATCGAATACCAAAGGTCCTCTCGGGTTTCTTCTAGTCATAAACTAGAGGTACCTGCTAGGAAAAGAAAGAAAATTTAGCAAAAATTAAAATTTAACCTAAAAATTAAAATAAAAAATAATGGCTAAAGTGATAAAAATAGAGCCTTCTTAATATTTTAGTTCCCCGGCAACGGCGCAAAAAACTTGATCACTAAAATCAAAGCTTTAAAATTTATAAAACGAATGATCAAACCTGGAAACTAACTATGACAACAATTAAAGGCAAGTGTATCTATCGAACAGTAGTATAGCTTAGGCAAGACCGGATTGTCGAACCCAAAGGAACTAAAAATACTAATACTAACTTTCTTTTTATTATTTAGCCTAAAATAAAGTGAATTTGCTTTAATCTAATTTAACGACTACTAAGCTAAAGACACAGTCAAAAAGAACGAATTGGGAAATAACTTGACGAAAAACTCAGTTGATTACGACGATACCCTCAGGAAAAATCCACCTAGATCTCACTTGTTAATTAACACTGAACCATATGATTTATTCACTTAGTTTGATCCGTAGGACTCCCTAACATATATTAAACCCTCTCTCGAGGCGAATAACGTCTAACCCTAAGATAATTAGTGGAACTCTCGTTCTCTTATAATAACCCCCTAGAATAGTAATAAATCGATCAATGGATTCCCATATTAGGTTTCACCCTAATCCGGAAAAATCTTGTAACCCTATCTCTAGATGCTCGATCAACTCCGCTTAATTATGCTAGATCTACTCTTAGGCAGGGTCTATTCCTCCTCCACCTAAGCACATCATATTTGGATTAAGCATGCATAATTAAGAACAAACTAAGTATTTATCATATAATTCATGAAACAATAACAAGATTCATCTAGGATTCATCCCCTTCAGGTATCTGAGGGCTTTAGTTCATAACAAATAAATAAAACATCTTAAGAGAAAAGATAAAACAAAACATAAGAAAATTGAAGGAGAAATCCACCGTCTTGAATAGAATTTTGGCTTCTTGGGATGGATCAACTGGCTAACTTTGAGTAATTCCCTCAATTTTGACCTTTCCGGCTTGGCTTCTAGGCCTAGCTCGACGCTCCTTTCAACGGTGGTACTTAGAGGGTATTTATAGGCTCTTGGAATGCGATTCTTTCTCCCTAGTAGCCTTTTCCGACTGAAATTGTCTAAGCCCACGACAGGGGCACGGCCATGTCACACGCCCGTGTGACTCGTCTTCAGGCCGTGTTCGGATTTCTAAGTTGAGGCACGACTGTGTAAATCGAGGTGAGGCCGTGTTCTAGATGCTCTTCAAGGCACGGCCGTGTGCTCTTTGGGCCAAGCCGTGTGGATTTCATGATATAGCCCATTTACTCTGTTTTGGGCCCATTTTACGCTCTTTTCATCGTCGGGTGCTTTCCTGGGTATAAGACATGAAAAGAAAGGATTAAGAGCACCTTTTTACATAAATTGATCGATAAATCATCCAAAAACATATTAAATGTGGGTCTAAAATATGTTATAATTACTGTTTATCACTGACTCTAGGTTGATTAATCGAAATCTCTTTCTAATTATAACCCAGGTTATCGAATTAACTCGATATATGGATTCCCCTATTAGATTTGACTCTAATCCGGTAGATTTATGTCGTCCTGTTTCTAGGATTGCATGCAACTCCACTCAAATATGCTAGATCTACTCTTAAATAGGGACTTTTACTCCACTGAATAAGCACATTTAACATGAATCAATATCCTTAAAATATCAAAACACGAAATAAGCTGTAACACCCCAAACCCGACCCAGAAGTTAGGCCTGAATCTGGCGTGTCACATTGAGGTGTTTTTCGAAAACCATGTTTTCATTGAAAACCCTCCTTAATATCTAAAAACTAAAGTCTCAGTTTTTGTTCGTTCAGCTTCAAAACGTGATTCATTGAAAAGTTAATCACTTTTAAAAACGTTATTAACTTCGTTGAAAATCTCTTTTAGTTGCGGAAGCTAATTTAAGGTAAAGAAGTTTAAAAAGTATGTTTTAAAAACAATAATTGGGTTGAACACTCGTCTACGTCTAGCAGATATAAAACGTAACAAAATCCCAAATTCAGAATTTAATCTAGAGAGGCCTTATTACAGAAATTAAAACCCAAAATGAACTTTAAAACATATATAAAGTCTAAAGCATAATAGCCTTAGTCGTGTGGTCACCTCCGAGTCCCTCGCAACACCGATCCTCCTAACGCTGGGGATTACCTGCACAGTTAAAAACAGGGCGAGTTTTCGAAATCTCAATGTGTAATCCCCTTACTAGAGTTACAGTCAGTATATAGAAACAAAAATCGAATAGTCTAAGCCAAATCCCTTTAACAGTAACAGCACAGTCCAGTTCAGAGCATACGTGGGCCAAAGCCCACAACAATATCATTTAGGTCATAGCCCATAACAGAGTCAATTGGGCCCAGCCCAAACCAATACTGACCAAGTGGCCTAAGCCCAGTACAGTGACAAATCTCATAAACAGATTTGCAACAGTATGAGGATGCATCCGACCCCGATCCAGCCAACACACCACCCGTACCAACCCTACACTCCTGTGGGGATAAAATCGACCCACCCAACCAACACACCAAGCTTAGCACCGGTTGCAGCACTAAGTGAACAGAACGACTCGGCACCGTGAACAGAACGACTAAAAGCCACAAAAAAATTGGTTATAAACCATAATCAGGATGGCACAGAGCCATAGTCAAGATGGCACAAAGCTATCGGTAATTGTAATAAGTTTGGCACATAGCCATCAGCGACGGTAATATAATCGGCACACAGCCACGGGTAATCATGATCGACACAGAATCATCAATATATATATGTTAGACGCATAGCCACGGGTAAATACGATTGGCACAAAGTCATAATCAAGATGGCACAGAGCCATATTTAGGTTGGCACAGAGCCATAATCAGATTACGCGGCTTTAAGCCTTCCGTCGGTCCACAGTCGTCTCATGCGACCCGTGCGACCTTAACAGATCAATACTGGATCCATATTCGTCTCATGCGACCCGTGCAACCCTATCAGAACTTCCTCTATATCACTGTCCCAACCCCATGCAATATGTCATGTATGTCATGCTCAATCATTACACGTGTATGCAAAATGGCCATGCTCAGTAACAGTCATTTAAACATATATTAAAAGCATATCAGTCACACGACCACAGTCAAGTCAGTTAAAGCACAATCATACAATCCCATTCAAATCATAGCGTAAGTCAGTCCTTTACCCACAAGGGTAAAACAGTCATTTTACCCAATAAGGGTATTTCAGTAATCCTACCCTACAGGGTATTTTGGTAATTTTTTAAATCGGGGGTATTTTGATAATTTCACAAATCGGGGGTATTTCGGTAATTTTACAACCCGAGGGTATTTCAATAATTTTACAAATCGAGGGTATTACGGTAATTTTACAAATCGAGAGCATTTCGATAATTTCATAATCCGAGGGTATTTTGATAATTTTACAAATCGGGGGTATTACGGTAATTTTACAAATCGAGAGCATTTCGATAATTTCACAATCCAAGGGTATTTCGATAATTTTACAAATTGGGGCTATTTTGGTTATTTCACAATTTGAGGGTATTTCAGTAATTTACCAAATCGGGGGTATTTCGATAACTTTACAAATCGGGGGTATTTTGATAATTTCACAATCTGAGGCTTAACGACCCAACAGAAGGTCCACCGTCGCCTCGAGCGACTTAAGTAACCCAAACAGTCACAACGGTGTAAATGGGCCTAAGGCCCATTACTCGACCCAAGTGGGCCCACACGCTCGTGTAGCTCAATTAGCCCAAAAATAGCCTTGACTATACGAACAGCACAGTTCAAAACATGCATTTTATCCGTGTGAGGCCCACCAGCCTAGTGCATCCACACGGCCCATTTTGGCCCCAACGCGCCTATAACGACCTAAGCCCATGAGAACGCTCATGGTGGCCTCAACCATCTTACACCCATATTCATGGGCTCGGTCCACCACATGTACGATCGCGCGCTCCTGTGGCATCATTCGCAGGTATTTCAGCTTTTTGGCATTTTGTCAATTTACGATCAAAAGGAGTGTGGTTACACACAATCTATCGGCTTTCTCGCTAACTATCGAATACAGGGTACTGTTACACACCTTTGTTGTGAAGAAAACAAATAATCCTTGAGCACTAAGACCTACATTGATTCCCAACACACGATTAATCACATGTTGATAGGGCTACAACTAACCTTAATAGTCACATAAACATACCACCTTCTTAATACTTAGCCCCAAAACATTCACCATCCTTACCTTGATTGAGTCAGCTTATACTTCTTAAGCCATTTGATTATGAGTCGATATTACCTCCTTGTGGTTTATCTGTACCACAACATTATCCCTTAAGCATCAATATTAATAACAAAGGTTAAACAATTACTATCCTAAGGAAAACACACGGCCAATAAGAGAACTGGATATTCAGCCAGTATTTGAAAGCACATAACCACTTACCCCTAACAATCGGCCAACCAGATAAATTGAACTCAATCAACCCACAAGAGAAGAACAGATTTAGCACTTCAGAGGCTAGAGAAATGATTCGTCAAAACGCTTGTAGGTCAAAATGTTTGATCGGTAGAGAAGGGAAAAAGAATGAAGGTAGAGAAAGAGAGGTTGAATTCGGCTCACATTAAGAAGAATAGGAAACAGGGAGAAGAGAATAAAGAAAACCAAAATGGGAAAAGCACCAAAAAGGTCAAAGGCAATATTTGGCACTATATATAGAAGAGAGAAAGTAAAATAAATCGGCATAAAAGAAAGCAATTGCTGAAAATGCACCGAATGCACTCCCTAGCCGAATTTGCCTAAACAAAACTCCCCCTAATCGGCTCCAACTTCTCCCATTTCAAAATCCTTTAAAAACTCCACTAATCTCTCCACTGAATTTTCTCCTTGATTTACTCCAACTCCCTATTCAAATTCAATTCAAATTCTTATGACCAATTCAACCACAGAGTTCCAGTCCAGTTCCAACACCTCCCCAGCACAAGCAGCAAAATAAACATACAATTGCGCACGCCAAGCCTCGAACCTCAGACTCCTTGCCACACATGTAATGCCACCACCACTGCACCAACAGGCTCTTTGTGTCACATTTTACCTTCAATTACTTAAGAGGTCTAAAGGCCAAGGTCCAGGTTCCTTTAAAAGAAAAACCAAAATAAATTGCAAGAGCCAAGACTTGAACCCAGGCTTCCTTGCAACCTTAATGACACCACAACCACTAGACCACATGCTGCCTTGTGTCCTTTTTTTAACATAATAATTTAAAAGGCCTACATCCAAGCATCCAGGGTTTCATCCACTTATTACCAAAATTTTTGCTAAAGCCCAGGTTTGAACCCAAGACTTCTCCAATACTTCTCAGGACCCTTAACCACTAATGCAGACATACTTTTGTGTTATTCACTTGCACAGCTAAATTCCAATCCCTCCGATACGCAAAGCCCATTTCTTCTAGGCCCAAAAGTCGGGGCGTTACATAAGCTTACATAATTGAGAACAAGAATTCAAGTATTTATCATGTAAATCAGAAATTAAATAACAAGATCCATCATAGGTTTCATCTTCCCTTGGTATCCAGGGAATTTAGTTCATAATTTGGAGTGTAATCATCTCAAAATTAGAATAACAATAAGACATAAATAAACCCAATAAAACTTCTAAAGAAATTGCATGAAGATCTTCAATCCGTGGCGTTCTACGAGTCTTTTCTTCATTCTTCTCTGTGTGCTCCCTTAGGTCCTCTTCAAGTGTGTATTTATAAACTTTAGAATGCTTAGAAAGCCTGAAAATTGGGTTATTCCGCGTGATTGGGAAACATGGAGCGATATCGACACGGGCTGGCACATGGGCGTGTGGCCAGCTCGTGTGGCTCGCACGGGCATGTGCGCAGGCCGTGTGGTTCCTAAAAACAGCCCTTTTTGTCCGATTTTGGCCTGTTTTTCGCTCCTTTCACTTTTCTATGCTTACCTAAGGATAGAAACATAAATTTAAAGGATTAGGAGCATCAAATTCACTAATTTACATAATAAATCATCCAAAAACATGCCTAGCATGGGATTAAAACATGTTACTTTTATGGTTTGTCAACAAACTTCTCAACTATTCAAAAACCTCGGCTAGTTAAAGTGTAGGCTCTAATCCATGAACGGATGAAAGCTATGAAAACTTTCTATTGATGTTGGAGTGGTGAATATCGATGTCTCTTTATGGGCCAAAAACTGAGAAAGTAAACATTCAAATTTAGATTTTTTTTTTTTTTTGCAAATTAAATCTCAATAAAGTTTTTACGATGTTGATGATTCACATCGTGTGTGGCTGACCTAGCCTATGGTCTCTATTTATAGAAAAATCGCAAGAGTCTTGGTCGAAAAAGAAGAAAAAATATAATAACATTTTAAGATAGAATATACATAATTCTTTAGTAGGAATATGTATGGGTTTCAACACCCTCTCTTTAGAGATAGGGTTGTCGCCCATCTTACGTGAGATAGGTCTTTGGGTCTATATCATGCATTGGGTATAATTATATGTGTTATTTAGAAATTTATTCAACTTATATAATTTAAACAACCAAATAAAAAAATATTTTATTTCCCAAAATATTAATAATTTAATTAATTAATTGAAATAAATTTTACTAATTCACACAATTAAATTATTTTCCAAACCTAGTTCTAACTCCGTTAAATTTATGACACATTTACCACACTAGAATCTATGAGTAAATGAATTTAATTATCTTATTCAACAAGACTACGCTAATTAATTATTTTAATTTTTACTTCAAACATCAGTTAAGTGATTACTATTAATTAACTAATAATTCAAATAAATTAATTTAGTCTTTAAGTCATCTCTCTTTTATAATGAGATATTACATTCACTACGGATATTGATACATTCGATCTTTTTCTGTAATTCATCAATTTTATTTATTCATCTCCTCAATTCAAATGCAAACCATCAAGGTTGTATAGAGCTAGTAGAGGGGCCAACTGGATATATAATTATAGCTCAAATAGTTTGTAATTAAGTGTCATGACCAACCTCTCCTTATTATATATCATTATGAAAACAACTCACCAATTGCTAGTCCAATGAATTTTTCGTATGTGCTTTAGCCTCATAGGATGTCCTCAGTCCCTTTAATTTATATCCGTTCACCCAAAATGATCTTCTCATATCTCATGGTAACCATCACATCTTCTTCCACGAAAAATATAAAGTCAACAGAAAAAGAAACAAACCAATGCACAAATATAACCATATGTTTAAGATAACAAATAATACAGGAAAATGTTGTTCAAAAAATTTGGATGATGAACTTTTATTTTAATTAGAATGTCGAATTTAATATTTTATTTTGCCTTAAAAGTACTATGTTGGAAGATGGTTTTTATAAAAAAAAATTATACTTAGAAAACTTCAATAATTAATTCTAATTCAATATAAAAATTCAGTAATGGTTTTGTTATTAGTTTAAATGAACTAAATTTTATCACATTTTGGCTCTTTGTATTGATGTGTATACTAAAAGCATTGAATTCATAGCAAAAGTTTATTAATACAAAGAATTAAAATGAAAAATAGGTATTTTTATATAATATGAATAAATATATTAATTACAATTGCATTGAATTTGTTGGTATGCTTTAAACGGTGGTGCCAAGGGTTTTTGGGACAGGACTGGAACATGGAATCGGGTTTAATTTGTCACTAGTTATAGGCTTGACATTAAAACATTGGGATGTTGCGGGTTTCACTCCAGTGTGCTTGATATCAATGTCCGCAAGTTCCACATTTTGACATGGTGAAGAATCGCCGCAAATAAACTTGACAGCTTCTGGAAGCGCAGATGTGCCACGGATGCTCTTGAAGCTAATGTTGCTTAGTTTAACTTTCGATTCTTCCTGCATCAACACAACAATGATTCAATGATCGATTAAATATTGTCACTCTATTAGGATTTTGATAAGAATGTACATACATTTTTCTTGCATTTATTCCATTGGCAATATTGTTGATTAATTACGATAGGATAGGGGAAGAGACATTATTCACGATATTATCCTCAAAATGTATTTCTGATACTATCCCAGGATATTCACTTGGCCAAGTTTTGATTCGAGCTCTATTCGAAGTATTAGTGATGGTGCAGTTTGAGACTTTAATTCCCTCAAATGGCTCTTCATTTTGGAACTTTCCAAGACTACTGATACTTATACCATGTCCTGGTCCACAAGTTACTTCTTTTATGTCCACATTTTTAGTGCCATCTCCGATAGAAATACAATCATCACCAGTTTTAATGTCACAACCAATAATATAGACCCCATCTGATTTGCCTATGTGGATCCCATCTGTGTTTGGGCTCTCTACCGATGCCTCTACCTTGAAATGTTCAAGGGTAATGTTTTTGCACCTTGAAATGTTCAAGGGTAATGTTTTTGCATGGAATAGTTTACTGTCTTTGCTAGTTATATCTTGTATCAATGCGTTGGTCACATAGTCAAACCTTATATTCTGTTTAATTTTGGAGTTACCAAGTAACACACGAAACAAAGATGTTAGTTATAATTATATTTTGATAATAATAATAAGAGGAAAAAGAATAAATAAATTTTGGCAAGAGGGAAGAAAGCTGACAACGGGAAGTTTGGAACGAAATTCACGATTATGGTAAGTATTCTTCTCATAAGCAATGCTTCCCTGACCATCGAAAATTCCTCCGCCAAACATTTTGAAATTTTCAATACTATAGAATCTAACCCAATTAGGGTCCTTGAAAGCACTAGGATCAGCCTGAGCCTATATAGTGCCCTGAACATTAATCTCAATAGGAGCTGTAACATCCCGAAATTGGGCCTAGTAGAATTGGGCCCAATGGGCCTTGGGCATAGGAGTGTTTAAAATTTTTGAGAACAAGAGAACGACATTATTTCAAGTTGGATTTATTAGGAAGGTGATTTTAGAAAGTTACGGGGTTCTATGAAGTTTCGGGTAAAGGGGAACATGTGGCTTATTTCATGGAGATTGTTTTGGAAAGTTTGGGTGGCCAAACTTTTGACTATTAGGGGCATGAATGTGGAGGGTTTGGGGGCTAAAGAGAGATAGCTGAATTTTGCTTGGTGCTTTGGTGAGACTAAAGTTTTGTTTTGGTCAAAAATACCTTTTGCATCAATTGTGTCTTTTTCTCAAAAATTGCTAGTCTTTGTGAGTTTTGGTGTTTCTTCTATTCTCTCCTTTTTGCCGAATCCTCCTAGCACAATTGTGCATTTCTCTTCTCTTTTGTTTGGTCAAGACATTCACCTCTTGTTCATCTTCTTCTCAAATCCATTCCTCCATAGCCGAACCCTTCTATCCAAAATCTCTCCTTTGCAATTTCTTTCTCATTCAGGTTGACACTCTTTTCTTTGATCAATCGAATTATAGTGGAAGGCCGAATCTTTGACTCATCCGTAGCCATTGTACAATCATTGGGAAACGGTTTTATAATCATTAAGGTAAGGGATTCATCATGGTTCTTTTGGATCTTTTTCGTTGATCGGTGATTTTGCTAAGCGGGATAGTAGTTGTGACTAATCGAGTTTATTTTTAGGGACCAAATCGCTCGATCACCTATCCCTCGTAATAAGAGACTCGAATTGTGGTAAGTGATTCAAGTGTAAGTAATACGTTGGGTATGAAATCTTTTGGAAAATTGAGGCTAACTTTTGGTTGGTATTGTTCTAGGGTCAACGAAGAGTGGTTCTTTAGGGAATCCTAATCAAGGTGTGTAATCCCGTACTTTCCGTAAATATATTTGAAATAAATAATTTACAAAAATATGACGTTTGGAAATAGAGTTGTAGAAGCATTTTGAAAACATTGCGGAAACGTAGATAAAATACAAGTATTTTTGAGAGGTTGATTGATGAGTCGAAAATCGAGGTAGTGAGCTTTAAAATCGTGACTTTTGAAAATGTCGAGTATAATTTTGAAAGAAAATCCGAGTTAAATCATTTGTAAAACTTTGCAATATAATCCATTTATTAATCAATTTTGAAAACCATTATTTATATTTTTAGAAAATTCCCTTTTAAACAACTTAAGAAAAATAATAAAAACATCCCAAACATAAAGCAAAATAAAAATAGTCCAAAGGCCTTATTGCAACTTTAAAACCCAAAATAGTAAAAGAAGTAAAGTAAACGGAAATAGAAATCTAAATTTTAATAACACCATCAATGAAGTATGGCCTCCACCGAGTCATCCATGGCCCCGAGTCCTCGTCACTGAGCATTACCTACAAGGGTTAAGAGAAGGGGGATGAGTTACAAGAAATCAATGTATAATCCCCTTACCGTCGATCACAGGGCTTGAACCCATTTAGCAAAAACATGGGCCTGAGCCCATAAAGCAATATTTTGGGCCTAAGCCCATTTACAAATAATTATGAATCAATTATAACATGTGTATGAAATGCAATTCCCAAACCAAACCTAGTAATCCATCCGCTACACACCACCCGTACCAACCAACACACCTATGGGAATCTTTAGTCAATCCACCCCGCCAACACACCAATTGTAGACATTAAGCCATTTATATCAGATTTAGTTGTGGACAAGCCACCAAAATCACAGAGTATCGTATTAACGATCATATTTGTGGCACTGCCACCGATATTTCTTCTCTTCATCATTTTCCCATCCCATGCAAAATCATGTATACGCATCGTACATATCAAATCAAAATCTTTATAGTATAACAACGATAATTAAAAATTCAAAAATTATTTCCAACACTATGGCGCATTTACTCTTTAGCAAAATATCAGATCGGCCCATTTAGCAAAATATCAGATCGGCCCATTTAGCACTATATCAATTTGGCCCATATAGCAAAATATCAAGTCGGCCCATTAGTAATATATCAAATCGGTCTATTTAAGGGCATTTATTTCAGTAATTTACCCACCAAGGGTGTGTTGGCATTTTCGCAACCCCGGACTTAACTACTAATTTAGGGCATAAAAATCGAAACTGTCTATCTGCGTCGTACTGACTAAATTGACTATAACTTGAGTTAGAGATCTCGAAATCTAAATCCGTAAATTTTCCTTGAAACTAGACCCATACATCTTCTTACTACAATTTTTCTAGAATTTTTTGCTTAACCATTTAGTACAGTTTATTCCTTAAAGTTTCCCTTGTTTCACTATCCAATGATTCTGACCTCTCTTACCCAAAATCCAAATATCTCACTGTACAGTTTTCATATATTGCTCCCAATAGTTTCTAATAAAAATAGGCTCACTAAGGCATCTATACATATAAATTATATCCCATAATTCACTTTTTACAATTTTATACAATTTTTCCAAGACAGATCAGGGAACCACGAAGTCAATCAGATCCAGTCTCACTAAAATTGAAATATCTTAGAATATAATATTCATTTTCCTTGTCCGTTTCTTCCATATTAAAATAGACACAGTAAGCTTTGATTTGATATCTTATTCACTTTTTAATCCCTTTTCTCCTATTTTTCGTGATTTTTCAAAATCACGTCACTGCTACTAACCAAAACTATTTTATTGCAACCTATGGTTATCACTACGAATATACGCACACCCGAGTGGTCACGGATGCCGTTTTCCAGTTTTCTTCGGTATTCCGACCGAATCACAGAATATTTCATGCCAACATTCAAAGGGATGTGAGATTACACACCATTTCAAATAAACTAAATATATAAATAAAGATAAGAAAGATGAAGAAAAAGAGACTAAGAATGAAAATTAACTAAGACTAGAGGATAAAAGGGCTTGAGAATCCTTATTGGTAGATGGTTTGTGAGGTGGGTGTGACTTCTAAGGCAATAAAGGTGCTGGCGGTGGCGGAAGTGGCGTGATTCCCTAGCAGCCTGAAGAACCTAACACTAAGAAACTAAAATATATTAAACTAAATTAAGCATTAGATTGTCAAAGAGAAGAAAATTGAAGCAAAAGAGAAAAGAAAAATAAAAACTAAATGGTCTCAAAGATCCTTGGCTTCTTGTTTGGATGAAGCAGCCGGCATGAACTTATGAATGTCGGTCTCCCTAAGGAGACTACGCTTGCCTTCTTCCGCTTCTTCGACATGGATATTTATGGCTCAAGAGTCTGGAGACTTTGTTATGGAGAGGGGATATGGAGAAAAAGGAATAAGAAAAGAGGTGGAAAGTGGATGAGAAGAACGGAGAGGGGGTTGGTGTTTAAATAGAGGCTCAATTTTGGTACTTTCCCACGCCCATTGGTTGAGGGCGTGTCGTTTTACGCGGCCGCCTCGAACGGTCGAGTGTCTGGGCGTGTTAATTCTCCATGCCTGTTTTTCAGCCAGCCACGCCCGTTTCTAAGAAGTCAGTGTTGTTCACGGCCGCCTCGCACGGCCGTGGGCTTTTGTCGGTGCCCGTGTTGGATTGGTTGGGTCCGTGATTTCAAAAATTAGTTGGGATTTGATTTGTACCGCCTCTGCCATGTTAGTACAAAGATTCTTAAGGTACACACCGCCACGGCCACGGCCATGTGCAAGACTGTGTGGCCTGGAAATCTGCACCCTTGGTTAGTTTACAACTAAGTATTCAAAAAGAAAAGAAGAAAATAAAATAAATTGAAAACAGAATGTGAAAATAAACCGTGTTAGTACTCGGGTTGCCTCCCGATAAGCGCTCGTTTATAGTCTTAAGCTAGACTTTCCTTGTATTTGAAAAATCAGGGAGGTTTAAAGGTTTGGATATCTTCCCTCATACTTACAGTTCTATTTTCTTGATGAAATTTGAGTCGAGAAGCGTGTACCTTAAAAGTGACGAATATGAGATTGCTGACCTCGACTGTTCCGTATGGGAATATATTGTGCACCTCAAGGAGAATTTCTTTGTTTGCTTTCAAGTCTGACATGGTGATTCGAGTATCTGATTTATCTAACAGTACCTGGTCTCCTATTTTGAAGTGATTTGATGTTCCTATGAGCTCTTCTGGAGGCTCTTTCGGCTTTACTTCGCACGGTTCCTGTTCTTCTTTGAAGGATGTCGTCCACTTTTCTAGTTTATCGACCCTAAGGCTTCGTTTCTTGTGTAATTTGTCTTTGATGGCATGGAGTCCATGATTTGGCTCAGGTTTGTAATCTTGTGGCGTTTCCTATGATGAAGTTGGAACAATCTGGTTATCAACTGAATTTACTTTCTCACCTTCATCAATTGTTGTCTTGGCCAAGTCGAGAGCTTGTAAACTGATCGATTCGTCACCTACTTGAAGTATGAGTTCTCCTGTGCTAACATCAATTTTAGTCCTGGCAGTTGCTAAAAAGGGTCTTCCTAAAATTAAATGAATCATATTATCCTCATCCATGTCTAAGACAACAAAATCTACTGGGAAAACGAATTTATAAATTTTTTACAAGAACATCTTCGATAATACCCCTAGGAATTCTAACAGTTTTATCAGCTAATTGAATGCTCATCCTAGTCTGTTTGGGTTTCCCTAGACCTAGTTGTTTAAACATTTTATAAGGCATGACATTTATACTTGCCCCTAAATCAGTTAATGCATTATCAACAGTTAGTCTACCAATTAAACATGGAATTGTAAAACTCCCTAGATCTTTTTGTTTACGCGGTAGTCTATTCTGTAACATTGCTGAGCATATTGTGTTTAATTCCACATGTGGCTCTTCGTCTAATTTGTGCTTGTTCGTCAAGAGCTGTTTTAAAAATTTCCTTGCATCTGGCATCTGAAAAAGAGCTTCACGAAGAGGTAAGTTGATATGTAATTTCTTCAAAAGTTTAAGAAACTTACCAAACTGTTCCTCTGTATTATCTCTCTTCATTGCTTCGAGATAAGGAATGCGAGGTTGGTATTCTTTGATTACCAGTTTTGGCTTTTCCTATGTTACCTCCACTTTACCTTTTTCTATCTCCTTATTTTGTTCTGAATTAGGCGCGTCTAACCCTTCACTATCTTGAGCTGTTATGGATTGAACTTGCTCCCTTGGGTCAGTCTCGGTGTTGCTTGGTAGTCTCCCCTATGGTCTCTCAGAAAGTTGTTTGGAAAGTTGCCCGAATTGATCCTTGAATTCCTGTGACAATGCTTCAATCTTTGTTTCTACCTTTTGGAACCGTGTTTCTGAAGCTGTTATGAAAGTTGTCAGGACCTCTTCAAGGTTCAGCTTCTTTTCCTGTGGGTAGGGCTGTTGTTGGAAGTTTTGGGATGGTTGTGATCTTTGATTTCTTTGACCGCCCCATGAGAAATTGGGGTAGTTCTTCCAACCTGGATTATAAGTATTACTATAAGGGTTATTGTTAGATCGAAATTATTACCCATATAGTTCATCTGCTCGCTCTCCATGCCCTATCCGTAGGGTGGGTACTCAGGAGTCACCACCCGTTCACTTCCGTCGCACTGAATAACTGGATGTGCCTGTGAAGAACCATAGAAACTATCAAACTTTTTATGTAGCAATTCTACCTATTTTTGATAGCGCAGTTACTGCATCAATGTTGAAAACTTCGACTGATTTGGCTGGCCTTGTCCTTGTAACTTGCCACTGATAGTTTTTCAGTGACATCTCCTCTATAAACTCGTAGGCTGCTTTAGGAGTTTTGTTGTTCAGGGTTCCATTGGTGGTTGAATCGATTAGCTGCCTTGTTGAAGGGTTCACACCGTTGTAAAAAGTTTGGACTTGTAGCCACAATAGTAGTCCATGGTGTGGGCACCTTCTCAACAAATTCTTGTATCTCTCCCATGCATCGTATAATGTCTCTGAATCTATCCGCACAAAAAAAGAGATATCATTCCTTAACTTGGCCGTTTTGGCCGGTGGGAAATATTTCAATAGGAATTTTTCAGTCATTTGATCCTATGTAGTGATTGATCCTTGTGGAAGAGAATGTAACCACTGTTTGGCTTTATTTCTCAGGGAAAAGGGAAATAACCGAAGATGGATGGCATCATCAGAAACGTCATTTATCTTGAAGGTGTCGCAAAATTCTAGGAAATTTCTAAGTGTGTGTTAGGATCCTCATCCTGCAAACCATCAAACTAAACAAACTGTTGTATCATTTGTATGGTGTTAGGTTTCAGTTCAAAATTATTTGCAGCGATAGTAGGCCTAATAATACTAGACTCAGTTCCTATCAAACTAGGTTTAGCATAATCATACATAGTACGTGGAGCATGATGTTCGGCCATCTCTGGAGGTGGCGGATTATTTTCAGCCATCTTTTCTGTGGTATTTAGTTCGGCTTCTTGCTCTTTGTCTATGTAGTTTAGGCTTCGCCTTATCTCTCTGCGATTTTTACGAACGGTACCTTCAATATCACTGTCGTCAAGTAGAGGTCCTGTCAGGTTCCTTCTAGTCATAAACTAGAGGTACCTGAAAGGGATAAAAGAAAGGAAGAAAATTTAGCAAAATTAAAATGTAACATAAAAATAAAAGTAAATTGCGGAAAATAAAATAATGGCTAAAGTAATAAAAATTAAGCTTTCTTAATATTTTAGTTCCCCAGCAACGGCGCCAAAAACTTGATCGCTGGAATCAGAGTCTTAAAATTATAAAGAGAATGATCGAACCTAGAAACTAACTCTGACAACGATTTTAAGGCAAGCGCACCTATCGGACAGTAGTATAGTTTAGGCAATACCGGAATATCGAATCCCAAAGGAACCAAAAGTACTAATACTAACTCTCTTTCTATTATTTAACCTAAGAATTAAATGAATGGTTATCTAATCTAAATTTAACTATCAACTAAACTAAAGACGCAAAGACAAAAAGAGTGAATTGGGGAAATACTTGGAAGAAAAACTCAGTTGATTAAGACGATACCCTTAGGAAGAATCCACTTAGACTTCACTTGTTATCTAACACTGAACCAGATGATGTATTCACTTGACTTGATCCGTAAGATTCCCTAAGTTATATTAAACCCTCTCTTGAAGTGAATAACGTCTAACCCTAGGTTGATTAATTGAAATCTCTTTCTAATTAAAACCCCTAGAATCGCATTAACTCAATCTATGGACTCCCATATGAGGTTTCACCCTAATCCGGCAAAATCTCGTCACCTATCTCTAGGCGTGTGATCAACTCCGCTTAATTATGCTAGATCTACTCTTAAGCAGGGACTTTTGCTCCTCCACCTAAGCACATCATGCTTGAATTAATATCCCAGAAATATCAACACAAGAATTAAGAATACAAAATTAAGCACAAGTCAAATATTTATCATATAGTTCAGAAAATAATAACAAGATCTGCCTTAGGTTTCATCCCCCTCAGGTATCTGAGGGTTTAGTTCATATCAAATAAAGAAAACATCTCAGAAGAAAAGATAAAACAAAATATAAGAAATCCCTAAAACTCCCTGAAGGAATTGAAGGAGAGATCCACCGTCTTGAGTAGAATTCCGGCTTCTTGAGATGGATCAACTGGCTATCTTCGAGTGATTCTCCACAAATTTGGTCTTTTTGGCTCGGGTCCTTGGCCTTGCTAACCGCCCCCTTTTAGATAACACTTAAGGGGTTTATATAGGCTTTTGGAATGTGCTTCTTCACCCCTAAGTATCCAAATCCGAATGAAATTTCTCTTTGCCATGACAGGGACACGGCCATGTCACATGCCCGTGTGACTAGTCTTCAAGCCGTGTTAGAACTTCTTTAATGAGGCACGGCCGTGTGAATCGAGATCAGGCCATGTTCTAGTATATTGACATGGCACAGCCGTGTGGTCTTAGGCCCAAACCATGTGGATTTTGTGATATGGCCCATTTACTCCGTTTTGGGCCCGTTTCTCGTTCTCTTCATCCTCGGTGCTTTTGTGGGTATAAAACATGAATCGAGGCTTAAATCCTCCAAAAGCATACTAAATGTGGGATTAAACTATGTTACTTTTACGGTTTATCAACGACAGTGAGATAGAAAGCACTGCTCGTAGAAACCGACGAGAGATAAGGAGAAGTCTACAATACATAGAGGAAGAGCAAGAGGACAATAATAATACTACCGAGGAGATGGCTGATAATAATCCGCTACCTCCTGTGGTTGCTGCAAATCCGGTGAATCAAAATCCTGCTCCTCGTACTATGTATGATTATGCTAAGCCTACTTTAACAGGAACTGAATCAAGTATTGTTAGACCTGTTGTTGCTGCAAATAATTTTAAACTGAAACCTAACACTATTCAGATGATTCAGTAGTTCGTTCAGTTTAATGGTTTTCAGGATGAGGATCCAAACAATCACTTGGCAAATTTTGTGGAATTCTATGACACTTTCAAAATTAGTGGCGTTTCTGATGATGCCATTCGCCTTCGGTTGTTTCCCTTCTCATTGAGGAACAAATCTAAACAGTGGTTGAACTCGTTACCACGAGGATCAATCACTACATGGGAACAAATGACTGAAAAAATTTTACTTAAATATTTTCCGTCGGCTAAAACGGCTAAGTTGAGGAATGATATCTCTTCTTTTGTGTAGTTGGATTTAGAAACACTTTACGATGCATGGGAGAGATACAAGGATCTATTGAGAAGATGCCCTCACCGTGGGTTACCATTATGGCTACAGGTTCAAACCTTTTATAATGGTTTGAACCCCTCAACTAGGCAGTTGATTGATGCAGCCGCCGGCGGTACACTAAACAATAAAACACCTGAGGCTGCTTATGAATTCATTGAAAAGATGTCGCTGAATAACTATCAGTGGCAAGTTATAAGGATGAATCCAACAAAGGTAGTCGGTGTTTTTAACCTTGACGCAGTGACAATGCTATCAAACCAGGTAGAGCTTTTAAATAAAAAGATTGATGGTTTGTACGGTTCTTCGCAGGTATATCCAGTAATGCAGTACGATACGAATAGAGGAGGAATGGGCAATACAGAATATCCATCTCACAACCCTGGCATGGAGAGCGAACAGATGAACTATACAGGAAATAATTCTAGACCTCAGAATAATCCCTAAAGTAACACATACAATCCAGGTTGGAGGAACCACCCAAACTTCTCATAGGGCAGTCAAGGAAATTAGAGACAACAACCCCCTTGTAACACCCCAAACCCGGCCCAAACACCACGACCGAATTTAGAATGCTACTGAGGAAAAAGTTTGAAAAGAATTTGTCATAAGAGTGAAAACATAATAATTTTTCGTCATTTATAAAACATTGTACATTTAAAATTCTTAAGTAAAAATTATGTTGTTACAAATTTCCGGATTTAAAACTTTAATATAAGTTTTTAAGATATAATGGGTTCCAAAAATCATTTCCAGTTATTAGTACAATAACAATTTAACTTCAAACCATAAAAAGTTCCCAAATACTTTAAGTGGCCTTATTACAATAAAGATTTACTCAAAAGTACTAAAAATTTAAAGTGCATAAAACAAATAAACATCTTCTGCA
Source organism: Gossypium australe (assembly GCA_005393395.2). NCBI lineage: Eukaryota > Viridiplantae > Streptophyta > Magnoliopsida > Malvales > Malvaceae > Gossypium > Gossypium australe. The sequence continues at coordinate 124,529,565 of CM016619.1, forward strand.
TGGCCACCTCGTATCCGCTCCAGCCCTGTCCAAGAATCATGTATCACCTTCATTGTTTTTGGAAAAAATAGGATGAGTCAAACTGACTCAGTGTGCAATTATTTCACATGTCTCCACAAATGGGCTTGGCCCACATCCACACAGTCCACATAATCAATCATGCAAAATGAATCCCAACCCAACCTAGAGTCCATCTGCTACACACCCCCGTACCTGCCGCACACACCAGGGGATTACTAAATCGCCCTCCAACCGCTACACACCTCCTTGGCAGACCTGCTGCCCAAGACCGTGGCTTAGCCACCGATCACCTAAGTGACCCCACATATCTGTATCCACAAAGTGATTCAAGGTCATCCTCAATCCACGGTGATGCACACAGCTATCATCCGTCCACGATGTGGCACATAGCCAACACCCCACCTTGATGAAGCACATAGCCAACATCAAGCGCCAATGTAGCTCAAGGCTAACATCAAACCACGTACATAAATATGCACATCCTGTCCTTCAATATTCACATCCCAGTCCCCATGTATATATATATGTGTCATGACAAAACAATATTAAGATGAGTATACATCGCATGCTTACCACAATTTTACACATAAATCACAGGTAGATTAACATCATTAAATACTGACCTGATTACCCAATTACCCACCATGGGTAGTCACCATCTCAACCATATTTCCAGCCACCACACATATCATATACACACAAACACACACACACACATATATATATATAACAACAAATACAAACAACAGGAGAACAGTGCAATAACTACACACCTTATAAGCAAAAGTCGCCTAAACCCGAACCCCGTAGCCTACACAATTTGCACCTTGTGATTTGTTGAACTCCTCCTACACAACTATGTTAGATTCGATTTTTAACATTAATGAACCAAAATACATGGCCTTTGGCCTAATATTACACTTGCTTTACCTTGAGTATCTGAATCCCGAAAGGTTCCCTTCTAACCGTCGACTACAACCAAATCCCGAAATCCTCCACTAACGCTGAAATCGATTGCACCCTTGTTTGAAACCACAGAGATATTCGGCTATAAAGATGAATGATTGACTTTGAAGATGAAAGAAATGAAGAAATCGGCTAGATGGTGCTTGTTGCGTACAAAGAGAGATTCGGCCCTTAACAAATAAGAAGAAAAGAGATGAAGTTTAGAGAGATACGACAATGATGAACTTTTGGAAGAAAGAGAGATTCGGCCAAAGCAAAGTAAAAAGAAAAGAAAAGAATGGAAGAGAAGAACAAGAAAAGAAATAATCTAAAATGGCTATATGGTTTCGGTTATGGAGGAGAATGAATCAAAGAAGAAGTTTTTGAAATTGGTGTACATTCGGCCAAAGAAGAAATAAAAAGAAATAAGATGAAAGAAAAAATGCTCCTTTCAATGGTAGTATACTTTCGGCACAAAGAGGAAAAGAGTTTGAGAGGAAAAGAAAATAATATCAATTTGGTCAAGAATAATAGCCAAAACCAAAGCAAAACTTTACCTATTGCCCAAGACACATTCGGCTAGGGAGTGAGATTTTGGAGAGAAAAGAAAATGGTGCTCAAAAATGCTAAAGAATTTGACCAACTATCCCCTAATTCCTATCAATAATCGGCCAACCCCCCTAGCCTCCATATCGTCCACATACATGGTCAATAGACCATAAAAAAAAATTTCCAAAACATCATTCCTTACATCAAGCCTTATGTCCCCCTAACTTACCATAAGCTTAAGATTTCATTCCTTAAGTTAGCACTTGCCTTTTTCCTTAGTCTACTATCCATAAAAGAAAATAGTCCAACCTTACCTTAATTAAAGTTTGACCGTCACATGCCATACAAGTGCAAAATAAAAGTCACCTTAAGTCTATCCATGGGATTCGAACCTAAGCCCCCCTCACACTGCTTGTGGCGTCACTTTCCAAGGCCCTAAGTGGCGCCTCCCTTGCCATTTTGCCAACTGGTTACTTGTGTCTAAATCCTCATACAACTTTTCTTAAGGCCTAACATTCTTAGCTCCACTTCAAGACTTAAAATACAATATTTTCCTAAGGCATTCACCTACATTCTAAAGTTCTCGAAACTCCCAAAACACACTCAAACCACACATAGGCACGCTACCACATACATTCAAGTTAAAACGCATAACCCTTAGATCCCGGATATTACAATTCTACCCCCCTTAAAAATAATTTCGGCCTCGAAATTAGCAACTAACTAACAGTCATCTTCCTAGGTACAGTCTCCAAGTTCACACTCAAAGTTCCAGATACTTTACTAGCAATATAAGAACAAGTTGACCCGATGCCTATTAAAGTTGTAAAGGATAATCCAGCAATAAGAAACGTACCCTTGCCCACATCTGGCGCATCACCTTCCTCGCAACGTCTGGCTGCATAAACCAATCCTGGCTGTCTCGCATCTGAACTCCCAGCACCTCGGCCTAGTGTTCCACAACCTCGGCCGGAACCATTCCCTCCATGATTCGGACCACGACCCCTCGTCGCTTGCTGACCACCTCTGCCCGGCTGCACATACTCCGGACGAGCCCTATTCGGATCCTGAGGACAATCTTTAATCAAATGAGACTTAGACTTACACCTAAAACACTCCCTATCCCGTCCCCAACATTCGCCAACATGAAACCTTCCACACCGAGCACACGGACGGTCCTGATTTCCAGCAGCTGGCATAGAAACACGAGCAGAATTTTCAACCCTCGGTATTTTCTGAAGACTCCCAGATGATTCTGACGGTTCCAAACTCCTCTTACTCCGGTTCCTATCCCTATCTCTATTCTGCCTCTCAGTCCTCCTAACTTCTTCAGCTATCCGTGCCCTATCCACTAAGACTGCAAAGTCCCTCTCTCGATGCGGAGCAATCAACACTCGCAGCTCATCTCGCAACCCATCCTCAAATCTGACACACCGCTCGTAATCAGTAGCTACAATCCCTCTAGCATATCGACTTAACCATAGAAACTCCGCCTCATATTCAGCTACCGACTTATTTCCTTGTACTAAATTCAGAAACGCCTTTCTCTGAGAGTCTATGTAGCTAGCTCCAACGTATTTCCCTTCAAACTTAACCTTAAAATACCCCCAATCCACTCGATCCGCAGGGATACTCTCTTTAACAGTGAGCCACCACTGGTAGGCCTCATCTCGAAGCAGCGAAACAGCACCTTTCAGCTTTTCCTCAACAGTGCAGTCCAAATCGTCCATGATCCTCTCGACTGCCTCTAACCAGTACTCCGCTACATTCGGAGCTACCCCAGATACTCCCCTAAAAATCTCAGCTCCATTGGATCTAAGTCTCTCAGCTACTGACTTTCGAGCCCCATTACCCATACTAGCTCCCGCTACTCGCTCTAGAACTCGCAGCATAGCCTGCGATACTGCGTCATCTCCTCCAGTTTGCTCTTGAAATTCCGCCCCAACAGCCGGTGGCGGAGCCTCATTTTCGGAACCCTGACCAGACCCAACTGGTTCCGACACAGCCATTCTGCCTCTGCCGCATCCACGATGACCACGTCCCCTAGAACTCATGTCTACTATCGCGATTTAATCTGATTTAAGAAATTTTATGCATTAGTATTTTGTTCCACTGATTATCCGCGAACAATTTTATGTAAAGAAGTTTTTAGTAGTAGTTCTTTCGATCAACCAAAGTTTTCATCTCAAGTTTACTACCCTAATTCAGAGAGTCACATTCATTCATCCACAACATCCACTACACTACTTTGGGCATTTTGTCCGTTCCCAACCCAGGGGTATTTCTGTAATTCATCCTACAGAGGTATTTTAGCAATAAATCGGGGTTAATTCAAAAATAATCTTACAAATCAATGGCATTTCAGAAATTTTAGAAATCGGGATCACTTTGAAAATTGATACAAATCAGAGATTTTGGAAATTTTAAAAATTATTTTTTTTTGAAAATTTCAGAAATCGAGGTTATTTCGGTAATTTTGTAAATCAGGGGTAATTTAGTAAATTTTCCAAACTGGGGTATTTTAGTCATTTTTCAAATCTAAGGTAGTTTTTACAAAACAGTGTAGCTGGTCCCTTTTGGGTTTTAATTATCTGGTTTTACCGATGAATAGGTCCTCTTGGTTAGGGTGAACCATCACTACGCACCAGGTAGAATTCGAGTGAAGAGGAGGTGAGTAACTAGGACTGCTTAAATACCAAGCTCCCACCGAATCCAATCCTAGACATGCGCACAACTGTTGCCACACCCTAACTCGGCGACTTACTCACAGGTTTGTTTGGTTGCACTTAAGTCTTATGTATCTTGTGTTGGAGTAAACTAGTCCTAGGGTTCAATAGCTCCTAATCTACTAATCTACGATCCCATAATGCCCATAAAGTTTCACATACCAATCACTTTAGTAGTTAGGGGTACTTACCTGGTGGAATTCGGGCCGGAGACACAGGTGCCATGCCAGAATAAACCTGAAATAATTTATGAAAGTCTATGTTTTTGAAAAGCCCATCTTTGAAAAAAATGTTTTTGGCCCAAAAACCCTCAAAGCCGAGTTTTGAACCAGGCTCTGATACCAAATTGTAACACCACAAACCTGGCCCAAACACCACGACCGAATTTAGAATGCTACTGAGGAAAAAGTTTGAAAAGAATTTGTCATAAGAGTGAAAACATAATAATTTTTCGTCATTTATAAAACATTGTACATTTAAAATTCTTAAGTAAAAATTATGTTGTTACAAATTTCCGGATTTAAAACTTTAATATAAGTTTTTAAGATATAAATGGGTTCCAAAAATCATTTCCAATAATTAGTACAATAACAATTTAACTTCAAACCATAAAAAGTTCCCAAATACTTTAAGTGGCCTTATTACAATAAAGATTTACTCAAAAGTACTAAAAATTTAAAGTACATAAAACAAATAAACATCTTCTGCATGGCCACCTCGTATCCGCTCCAGCCCAGTCCAAGAATCATGTATCACCTGCATTGTTTTCGGAAAAAATAGGGTGAGTCAAACCGACTCAGTGTGCAATTATTTCACATGTCTCCACAAATGGGCTTTGCCCACATCCACACAGTCCACATAATCAATCATGCAAAATGAATCCCAACCCAACCTAGAGTCCATCCACTACACACCCCCGTACCTGCCGCACACACCAGGGGATTACTAAATCGCCCTCCAACCACTACACACCTCCTTGGCAGACCTGCTGCCCAAGGCTGTGGCTTAGCCACCGATCGCCTAAGTGACCCCACATATCTGTATCCACAAAGTGACTCAAGGTCATCCTCAATCCACGGTGATGCACACAGCTATCATCCGTCCACGATGTGGCACATAGCCAACACCCCACCTTGATGAAGCACATAGCCAACATCAAGCGCCAATGCAGCTCAAGGCTAACATCAGACCACGTACATAAAAATGTACACCCTGTCCTTCAATATTCACATCCCAGTCCCCATGTATATATATATGTATCATGACAAAACAATATTAAGATGAGTATACATCGCATGCTTACCACAATTTTACACATAAATCACAGGTAGATTAACATCATTAAATACTGACCTGATTACCCGATTACCCACCATGGGTAGTCACCATCTCAGCCATATTTCCGGCCACCACACATATCATATACACATATATATATAGATATAACAACAAATACAAACAACAGGAGAACAGTGCAATAACTACACACCTTATAAGCAAAAGTCGCCTAAACCCGAACCCCGTAGCCTACACAATTTGCACCTTGCGATTTGTTGAACTCCTCCTACACAACTATGTTAGATTCGATTTCTAACATTAATGAACCAAAATACATGGCCTTTGGCCTAGGATTACACTTGCTTTACCTTGAGTATTCGAATCCCGAAAGGTTCCCTTCTAACCGTCGGCTACAACCAAATCCCGAAATCCTCCACTAACGCTGAGATCGATTGCACCCTTGTTTGAAACCACAGAGATATTCGGCTATAAAGATGAATGATTGACTTTGAAGAAGAAAGAGATGAAGAAATCGGCTAGATGGTGCTTGTTGCGTACAAAGAGAGATTCGGCCCTTAACAAATAAGAAGAAAAGAGATGAAGTTTAGAGAGATTCGACAATGATGAACTTTTGGAAGAAAGCGAGATTCGGCCAAAGCAAAGTAAAAAGAAAAGAAAAGAATAGAAGAGAAGAACAAGAAAAGAAATAATCTAAAATGGCTATATGGTTTCGGTTATGGAGGAGAATGAATCAAAGAAGAAGTTTTTGAAATTGGTGTACATTCGGCCAAAAAAGAAATAAAAAGAAATAAGATGAAAGAAAAAATGCTCCTTTCAATGGTAGTATACTTTCAGCACAAAGAGGAAAAGAGTTTGAGAGGAAAAGAAAATAATATCAATTTGGTCAAGAATAATAGCCAAAACCAAAGCAAAACTTTACCTATTGCCCAAGACACATTCGGCTAGGGAGTGAGATTTTGGAGAGAAAAGAAAATGGTGCTCAAAAATGCTAAAGAATTTGACCAACTATCCCCTAATTTCTATCAATAATCGGCCAACCCCCCTAGCCTCCATACCGTCCACATACATGGTCAATAGACCATAAAACAATTTTCCAAAACATCATTCCTTACATCAAGCCTTATGTCCCCCTAACTTACCATAAGCTTAAGATTTCATTCCTTAAGTTAGCACTTGCCTTTTTCCTTAGTCTACTATCCATAAAAGAAAATAGTCCAACCTTACCTTAATTAAAGTTTGACCGTCACATGCCATACAAGTGCAAAATAAAAGTCACCTTAAGTCTATCCATGGGATTCGAACCTAAGCCCCCCTCACACTGCTTGTGGCGTCACTTTCCAAGGCCCTAAGTGGCGCCTCCCTTGCCATTTTGCCAACTGGTTACTTGTGTCTAAATCCTCATACAATTTTTCTTAAGGCCTAACATGCTTAGCTCCAGTTCAAGACTTAAAATACAATATTTTCCTAAGGCATTCACCTACATTCTAAAGTTCTCGAAACTCCCAAAACACACTCAAACCATACGTAGGCACGCTACCACATACATTCAAGTTAAAACGCATAACCCCTAGATCCCGGATATTACACCCCTCCAGGCTTTCAACAGCAACCCTACCCACAAGAGAAGAAGTCGAACCTTGAGGAGATGCTAACAAAATTCATCATGGTGTCAGAAACCTGTTTCCAAAACACCGAAACAACACTCAAAAATTAGTAAGCATCGATTCAAGGGCTCTATAACCAAATAGGACAGCTGTTAAACTAATATCTGAACGGCCACAAGGAAGCCTGCCAAGCAACACTGAAACTAACCCAAAGCAGAAACTTCATGCCATCACTGCTCACGATAATGAAGGGTTAGATGAACCAAACCCGAGGCAAGAGAACATGGTAGATAAAGGTAAGGTTGACGTAAGCCATGATAAACCAAAACTGGTAAGTACAGAGTACAAACCTCGTGTGCCATACCCCAATGCGACGAAGAAAGACCGCACAGATGAACAATTCGGTAAATTTCTTAAACTTATAAAGAAAATATATATTAACTTACCGTTTATTAAAGCTCTTTCGCAGATGCCCAATACAGTAAAAATTTTAAAAGAGTTTTTGGCTAACAAATGGAAGTTAGACGATGCGTTGCATTTGGAGTGAAATGTAGTGTGCTCAGCAATTCTACTAAATAAAGTACCCCGCAAATTAAAAGATCCAGGGAGTTTTACGATTCCTTGCTTAATTGGTGGTTTATCTGTTAATAATGCTTTAGCTGATTTAGGGGCAAGTATAAATGTTATGCCTCATAAAATGTTTAAACAGCTAGGTCTTGGGAAACCCAAACAAACTAGGATGAGAATTCAATTGGGTGATATTGAAGATGTGCTAGTCAAAATTGATAAATTCATATTCCTAGTAGACTTTGCTGTTTTAGACATGGATGAAGATGGTGACGCTCCTTTAATCCTAGGACAACCGTTTTTAGCAACTACTAGGACCATTATTGATGTTGGTATAGGGGAATTAGTACTTCGTGTAGGTGATGACATGATTAAACTCCTAGCACGTGATTCTGTAAAAATATCTAGCGATCAAGATGATACAGGTCCTGTTAATGTAAGTAAACTTAACGATCAATCTCCTCTACAGGAAATTCCTCAGAAAAAAGATAACAGAGCCAACTGTTCATGATGAACAAAGGCTCCAGATCGAGGAACTAGATGAATGGTAAACACAGGTTAAGCACTAACCTCATTAACGCCCATATTTTTCGATTTTTAGCATCTAACTAAAAAAAACTAACCAAATAGGCGCAGGTTTCCCTACCCACATGGTCTTACACACGGGCGTGGCCGTGCCGTGTGGACACCACAAATAGGTACACCAGCGTGGCAGAGGCCGTGCGAGAACATGACGAAAATTTTCCCCAAAACACAGGCTGCGATAAAATGCCACGGCCGTACGATTTGGCCGTGGTCGACACTGATTAAAGAACACGGGATGCTGATAAACCCACACGAGCGTGCCTTAAAACCATGGGCAATACTAAGTTAATGACACGGGCGTGCGACATGTCCGTGCCCAAAAGTCGTGGTCGAAGCTGAGTAAATCACACGGGCATGCGACATGCCCGTGCCTATAAACCGTGGTCGATACTGATCAATCAACATGGGCGTGGAAACCTCTACATAGGCGTGGAGAAACGAAAGAAGCATCACACAGCCGTGCGATTTGGCCGTGTGACCTAACATGCCCAGGGCACACGGGCGTGGGCCGCGACCATGTGTCCCAATCTCTATTTGAACCCCCTTCTTTTGTTCACTTTCTTCCCCAAATCTTCTTCCCCCAAACCCTAGCCACCGCACCCCTTTCCGACCACTGCCCTCCTCCCTCCTCCCTTCTTCCTCAACCCGAAACCCCCCTTTTCCCTTTTCTTTTCCCATTGTCTTTCTTCCTTATTTTTCCTTTTCCCCTTTCCCTTATTGCTTCTTTACACTACCACCACTCCAACCACCATCCTTGCCACCATTGGTCACTCTTTTCCTCCCTTTATTTTTATTCATATCTATTTTCAATTATTTATTTTAATTTTAATTTTAATTTTCTTTATTATTTTGTTCTTATTCTTCATGCCATTTAGATTTAGCTTAGGGTACCATAAGTTAATATTGTTATACTACTTTTGTTAAGAATATTATGTGATTTAGGACTATTTATTACCTGTGGTGATGCTTGAATTATTGCAACTCGTTTTTAAGCATACAATGACTATTACTCGAGGTAAGACCAAGGCTGCCATCCCCGCTTCGAAAAAAGCGGAAGGATTCCCGCGCAGTCTCCCCGTGTGCGACCACTTTATAGCAGATATGCCACAACTTCCTCATAAGTTCATGTCGGTTGCTTCATTGACTCAATACCAAAAGGTTCAAGGTGCTACTAGAGTATCCACCCCCACGTTCACCTCTGCCCAACTTTATCAGGCTTCTTTTCACGGATTCCATCCAAAATTTAGAAAGTTTCACTTCTCTCTCCCTATCTTATGATTTTCTTACTATATTGTCATTGTACATTAAGGACAATGTACATCTTAAGTGTGGGGAGGTTAATTATAGTATTATTAGAAAATCCCTGAATTATATCTTGTTCTTAAGTAAATTTTCTCATATTACTAATTAGACTGAAACTTTTATTGATTTATGATTTTTATTAATATGTTTTGGATTAAGTCATAGGTAATTGTGCATTGATGGTTGAAACTTTAAGACACTAGAGAAGCAAGCATGATAAGTCTATTTTCAGAATTAAAAATTTTATTAGGTTGTTTCCTTAAATTTAAATATTACTTTCAAGTTTGAAATTTGCAAGGTTGACATCAAAAACCATAATTTTTGTGAGATTTTGAGCCCTTTTAGAACATATTCTTTTCTTGCTCACTTTATTGTTGGTTATGAGTGTGTCAATTTTGATTTGTTATTCTAGAACTTGCTTCGATTATGAATGTCGAGACCACACCCTTGATTTGATATACTGATATAATAAAAGCACCTAGGTTTTAACCCACTTATTCCATTAAAAACCTACCTTCATAATTAACCCCTAGTAAACCCCTTTTAGCCTAATAAACCGTTTCTTGACTCGCCCATTAATATTAACCCAAAAACCCAATTGCTTCTTCTACTTTATTGACTCCCCTTTTGTCGAGATTTGATTTGATCAGTTGTCTAACTACATTTTTTATTTCAGTTGTTAAATTCATCTTATATCGTGTTCTTATTCTTAAAAAAAAAGTTGAAAATTTATTCATTATTAGTGTTATGAGCTTAAAGTATTAATTTCACATCTTTAGAAGAAGCTCGTGTTATTAGTGATAAGTTTTCAATCGATATAATTATTTAGTATTAGTTCATCTTTTCTAGTTAGGTCATTTGTTAATTCAATCTCGATTCTAACCTTTTCATTTAGCCTTTATCCACACCTTAAACCAAGCCCCATTATAACCATTTTTAAGACCTTTTGATTTGTATATCATTTCATAGTGGTGGAGATTTGATTTTCATGCAAGCTTATGGTAATAACTTCTCATATTTGACTTTTGAGTGCTTAATTTGATCCTTAAACACTTTGAGTGATTTGAGTGAGTTTTTAGTGAGGATGTCAATTCTTGTCGGTTTTAGATCAAAGGTAATTATTTAGATAAGGGGAAACACCTATATTTTCGTACTACAAAAATTTGTAACTTCGATTGTTTGAATCTTTAAGGACTCTTTTAGTTAAATTATCAATGTATAAATTATCTTTGAATTATGATGAGACATTATTGATTAGAATTATGAATTGAGGAAGTCAAATTTAAATTGTTAGTTGAGAATTTTGCTTGAGGACAAGCAAAGGCTTAAGTGTGGGGATTTTGATAAACCATAATTTATACATATTTTAATCTCATGCTTAGCTTATTTTTGGATGAATTTTTCATTAGATTTGATGAATTCGATGCTCCTTATCCGTTAATTTCATTATTACACTCAGGAGAGCTTAGGGAGTCGAAAAGAACGAGAAACGGGGCAAAAAGGGACAAAATGGGCCTACCTTGGAAATCAACACGCCTGGACTATCGCACACGGGCAGACTACATGGTCGTGTGTGACGAGCAGAATAGAACATGGCCTGGACTATCACACACGGGCAGACCACACGGCCGTGTATGACGAGCAGGATCAAGCACGGCCTAATGCTATTGAACATTGGTGTGTCCCTGCCAAAACCAAGTCTAATTCTATTCGAAAAAGGCTACTTGTGGGCCAAGAAAGGCGCTCCAAAGCCTATATAAACATCATAGGGGAGGACCTAAGGAGACACGCAAAGTAGGAAGCAAAAAATACTCGAAGACAACCATCGGGAGCAGCTTGGAAGAAGGATCTCCATCAAGACTGAAGATCTCCTATCAATTTCTCTTGAAGTTTTTAGGTTTTCTTATGTTTTGTAGTTTTCCTTATTTTAAGATGTTTCCCTCTATCAGTATGAACTAATGAAACCTAAGACGGATCTTATTACTATTTGATTTTTAAGATAAATACTTGTTCTTATTCTTAATTGTGAGTTCTTATTCTTGTTTTAATAATTCAGGTTATTGATTTAAGTCGAATGTGCTTATTCAGAGGAGCAAAAGTCCTTGTTTAAGAGTAGATCAACAAAATTAAGCGGAGTTGATTGCAACCTTAGAAATAGGGCGACATAAATCTGCCGGATTAGAGTCAAATCTAATAAGGGAATCCATAGATCGAGGTAATGCGACAATAGGGGTTTTAATTAGAAAGAAATTTCAATTAATCAACCTAGAGTCAGTTGTTCTTAGTCTTAAAAGAGATATTAACATAAATCTAGGATTTCTATGATTAAGTCAAGTGAATAAATCATATGAATCAGAAGTAATAAGTGAAGTCTAGGTGGATTCTTCCTTGGGTATTGCCTCTCTCATAAAGTTTTCTAAAAGTATTGTCCCAATTCATTCTCTGTCGTGCTTTTAATTATTTTAGTTTAAAAGAAATCACTCAAATTCTTAGGCTAGATAATAAGAAGATAGTAATTACTAGTACTCTTGGTCCTTGTGGATACGATATTTTCGGTCTTACCATAACTATACTATTAAACGATAGGTGCGCTTGCCTTTATTGTGATCATTGTTAGTTAAAGACACATCAGTAGTGAATATCCTTTTGGGGATTAAGTGCTTTCGATCACTAATGCATGGGAGATTGATTGTAATTTTTGGGTTAAGTGTAGGTTGGTGTTCTAGGATTTCGCGAAAGTTTGCAATCAGGTGTGTAAATTTGTGCTCTGTTGATGATCAGGCGAAAAGCCGAAAAGTGAAAAAGCTGAAATACGGCGTTTGATGCCACACAAGCGTGCGATCGCACGTGTGGTGATTCGAGCCTACAAATCTTAGGCGTAAGACTGTAGCGGCTGTTATGGGCCTCGATGGGTCGTATGGTTCCAATGGGCCCGTGGGCCTGCGTGGGTAAACTTCACTGTTAAGTGGGACATAGATAGACTTGTCATGTCGCGCACATGACTTAGGTAGTTCTAAGCTTCGTTGGCCCTAAATGGGCCGTGTGGGCCCAAGGGGCTCGTGGGGCCGACACGGATGAAATCTATGGTAAGTGACTAATAAGGAATCAGGCTATGGTGTACACATAGCCGCATCTAATTTTAGGCTGAATGGGCCACACGAGTGAGTGGGCCCACTTTGGCCGAGTAATGGGCCTTAAGCCCATTTATACCGTTGTGACTGTTTAGGTTACTCAAGTCGCTCAAGGCGACAGTGGACCTTCTATTGGGTCGTTGAAATTGCAATATGTAAAATTACCAAAATACCCCCGATTCAAAAAATTACTGAAATACCCTCGATTTGCAAAACTACCGAAATACCCCCGATTTGCAAAACTATCGAAATACCCTCGATTTAAAAAATTATCAAAATACCCCCAATTTTCAAAATTAACGAAATACTTCTGATTTGTGAAATTACTAAAATACCCTCGATTTGTGAATTTACCGAAATACCCTCGATTTGTAAAATTACCAAAATACACCTGATTCGTAAAATTACTGAAATACCCTCGATTTACAAAATTATCGAAATATCCCTCTAGAGTAGAATTACCGAAATACCCCTGAAGGGTTGGATTATCGAAATACCCTTATAGGGTAAAATGACTATTTTGCCCTTGTGGGTAACTGACTGATTAGGACTATGACTGATTTAACTGTGAATGTATGACTGTGTTTCAACTTATTTGACTGTGGTCGTGTGACTAATATGCTTTTAATATGTGTGTAAATGACTGTTACCGAGCATGGCCATTTTGTATACACGTGTGATCGTGTGTCAGAGTCTTAAAAATTTATATAAAGAATGATCGAGCCTAGAAACTAACTATGACAACGATTGAGGTAAGTGCATCTATCGAACAGTAGTATATCTAGTGGCAAGACCGGATTGTCGAACCCAAAGGAACCAAAAGTACTAATACTAACTTTCTTTTTATTATTTAGCCTAAAATAAAAGTGAATTGTTATCTAATCTAAAAGTAACTGACAACTAAGCTAAAGATGCAAAGACAAAGAGAATGAATTGGGAAAATACTTGTGGGAAAAACTAATTGATTGAGACAATACCCGAAAAAGAATCCACCTAGACTTCACTTGTTATTTAACTCTGAACAGATGATTTATTCACTTGACCTGATCCGTAGGATTCCCTAATGTATATTAATACCTCTCTCGAGGCTACTAACGTCTAACCCTAGGTTGATTAATTGAAATCTCTTTCTAATTAAAATCCCTAGAATTGCATTAACTTGATCTATGGACTCCCATATTAGGTTTGACCCTAATCCGATAGATTTTCGTCATCCTATCACTAGGGTTGCGATCAACTCCGCTTAATTATGCTAGATCTACTCTTAGACAGGGTTTATTCCTCCTCTGCCTAAGCACATCAATACTTGAATCAATATCTTGGAATATCAAAGCAAGAATTAAGAACACATAATTAAGAACAAATCAAGTATTTATCATATAGCTTAGAAAACAATAACAATATCCGTCTTAGGTTTCATCCCTCTCAGGTATTTGAGGGTTTAGTTCATAATAATAAAAGAATACATCTCAGAAGAAAATATAAAATAAAACATAAGAAAAACCCTAAAACCCCCTGAAGGAATTTGAAGGGAAGATCTTCCTTCTTGAGTATAACTTCGGCTTCTTGAGATGAATCAATTCGCTTTCTTCGAGTAAATTCCACAATTCTGGCCTCTCTAGCTTGGCTCTTCGGCCTAACTAGACGCCCCCTGAAGGTTGGCCTCTAGGGTGTTTATATAGGCTTTTAGAATGGCTTTCTTTGCCTCTAAGTGCCGTAATCCTTATGAAACTTTTCTTTGTCACGACAGGGACTCGCCCATGGCACACGTCCGTGTGAATCGTCGCCAGGCCGTGTTCGGGTCTGTTAAGGTGGCACGGCCGTGTGGCTTTGGCCCCAGGCCGTGTTGATTTCGTGCTTTGGTCCATGTGCTCCATTTTAGGCCTGTTTCTCGTTCTTTTCATCCCCTGATGCTTTCCTAAGTATAAACATGAAATTAAAGGATTAAGAGCACCAAATTCCACAATTCAAGGAATAAATCATCCAAAACTATGCTAAATGTGGGATTAAAATATGTTCATATTACGGTTTATCAACGTGTAATGATTGAGCATGACATACACGACATATGCATGGGTCTGGGACATTGATACGGAGGAAGTTCTGATAGGGTCGCACGGGTCGCATGACGACTGTGGATCCAGTATTGATCTGTTATGGTCGCACGGGTCGCATGAGACGACTGTGGACCAACAGACAGCTTAAAGTTGCGTAATCTGATTATAGCTCTATGCCAACCTAAATATGGCTCTGTGCCATCTTGATTATGGCTTTGTGCCAATCGTATTTACCCGTGGCTATATGCCTAACATATATATCGATGACTCTGTGTCAATCATATTTACCCAAGGCTGTGTGTCGATTATATTACCGTCGCTGATGGCTATGTGCAAAACATAATACAGTTACTGATAGCTTTGTGCCAATTATAATACCGCTACTGAAGGCTTAGAGCCGCATATATATACTAGCAGCTTTGCTGCGATTTCGATTAGGGCTGCAACCGGTGCTAACATTGGTGTATTGGCTGGGTGGGTCGATTTTATCCCCACGTAAGTGTAGGGTTGGTACGGGTGGTGTGTTGGCTGGATCCGAGTGGGATGCATCCTCATACTATCGCATATCTGTTATGAGATCTGTCACTGTACTAGGTTTAGGCCCACTTATTCGATTATTGTTGTGGGCTAGGCCAAATTGATTCTGTTATGGGCTGTGATCCAAATGATATTGTAGTGGGCTTTGGCCCACGTATGCTTTGATCTGGACTGTACTGTTACGATTAAAGGGCTTTGGCCCAGACTGTTTCGGTTTCTGTTTTTGTATACTGACTGTTACTCTAGTAAGGGGATTACACACTGAGTTTTCGTAAACTCACCCCGTTTTTAACTGTGCAGGTAATCCCCAGCCTTAGACGAATCGGAGCTGCGAGGGACTCGGAGAAGACCACACACTGCTTATGCTTGCTGTTGTGATTATTTACTTTTAAATATTTTGATTTGGGTTGTAATAAGGCCTCTCTATTTTTAAATTATTATTTGTGATATTTATTTATGATGTTTTATAACTGCTAAAAGTGGAATACAATTTCCAAAATGATAACTGTCTTCAAAACACTACATTTCTGCACCATTTTCAAAATGCTTCTCCAAATCAACTTTTAAACATCATGTTTTCATAAATTGTTTATTTTAAATATGCTCCCGCAACAGATAAAGTTTTAAAAGTAATTATGTTTTCAAGTGGATAACAATTGCTTAAGTGTTTTGAGTTTTAACAAAGAGGCTTTAACTCTCAAACAAGTTTTAACAACAAGAAATATGGTTTCGAAAAACACTTCCATGTGACACGCCAAATTCGGGTAGAACACAAAGAGTTATTTGAGATACCTCCTTGATTAGTCTCGGTTTACATCTTATTTTTAGTTTTGGGTAGGACACAAAAAGCTAGATGCATAGCTCCTTGAGAAGTTTGGATTCACGTCTTGTGTTTTACTTTTTCAGTTACATCCCACTTTCCAAGCATCTGAGAGTTCAAGAATAGGGAAGAAAATCATTCAGTAGAAGGGTTGAAGACATTGGACTACTATTCGAATTGATCAAGACAATGCAGGCATCTCCCAAACTTTCCTTACGACTTGGACATTTCCTAAGCCTTGGAACATAACTATTTACTTTGATCAAATTTATTACTTTAAATATCACGGTAAATGCCCGTTTTACAAAAGAAATTAAAACTCTGATGTTCCTACCCTGGCTACTTTTGTAAAACATTTCCAACATGAACCCCAAATCAGAAAAGAAACCATGAAAAAAAATTTCAAGCCAAACACACAAAAATCAAAAAAAGAGACTAACCTTTGAGAATCTAAAAGTAAAAACTCCAAATTGCATCAACAAATTTCGGGATCTTTAAGTGATAATTGCAAAATACCCAAACATTACACTTAATCTCGATTTAAATATCGTTCATTTCTAAAAATCTATTTATAGTTCCAAAACATTTTCTCTCATTCTCCATTTTGGGGTTCAATTTTTTTATATGTAACAAGTAAACATAAAATGGTGTCACGTCATTATCGAATAATATGGTTCATGAGTCCTCAATAGATTCAAACATTCGAGAAGAAAGACACTGTGCAAGTTCGTCGAAGAAGCTTGGGAGATTAGAAAAGCACAATATTTGGCTATGGACTGTAAAGACCAAGTAATTATTAGTGACCTATTCAATTTAAAAATTAGAGATCATTCTTGATTGTGTTGGAAACATTCGTTTAGAAAATGATTTTTTGAACAACAAAAAACTTAAAAATTTCTAAAACCAATCAGTTGTCATATTTATAGGGATAAACTCTTTTTACCAAAATTGTAACATCCTGAAAGTGGGCCTATGCATTTTTGATTTAATTATATGAAATGGCATGTCTTATGTGTTATGAATGTATTATGAACATTTTTGGAAACTTGGAAATGTAAGGAAATGCTTAGGAATGTTAAGTTTCAAAAGAGGAAAGTGAACATTTTTGGAAACTTGGAAATGCAAGGAAATGATTTAGAAATGTTAAGTTTAAATGAGGCAAACGGACATTTTTGGAAACTTAGAAATGTAAGGAAATGTTAAGTTTTAAAGTTTAAAGTTTAAATGAGGCAAACGGACATTTTTGGAAACTTAGAAATGTAAGGAAATGTTAAGTTTTAAAGTTTAAAGTTTAAATGAGGCAAACAAACATTTTTGGAAACTTAGAAATGTAAGGAAATGTTAAGTTTTAAAGTTTAAAAAGAGGAAACTAAGGCAAGGTGGCCTTAAGAAAATTAATAGAAGGAATTTGACACAAGAACGGGCTTGGAAAAGTGGCAAGGAGGCACCACTTAAAGCCTAGTAAGTGATGCCATACACAGTGCAAGGAGGGCTTGTGTTTGAGTCACATGGGAAGCAAATAAAAGAGTTTTATTTTGCTGCAAGGAGCAAGAGAGTTGGACGGCAACAGGGCACTAAAGGGAGGTGTTTTATTGTTGTTAAAATTCGGCAAATAGATGGATAAATGATGGATTATTATTGATAATTTAGTTAAAGAGATAAAGCTATCAAAATAGAGGAGTGATGGCCAAGTAAGGGATTCTAAGTAAGTAATTTCGGCTACTAGAGGAAAAGAGGGCCATTCATTCTTTCTTTCAACTCTTCTGTCTGCCGAATTTCCTAGTGCAACTCCTCTCTTCTCTTCTCTTTTTACCAAGCCGAAATACTTTGTGTGCTAGCCGAAACTTCTTCCAAAATTTAGATAGTATCGATTCTTTCTAAGCCTCATATTTCTTTCTCTTCATCTTTGTTGGAATCGAATACATAAGTGATTCATAGCCGATTATCCATTATCACCAAAAGCTGAAACCCTTTTTGATCACCATCTAGTCTCCATAGCCGAATCTTTGTGGGACTTCAAGCAAGGGTGTGTCGATTTCTCCAAGTAAGGGTAAGATCTCATTCGGTTTCATCCTTTTTCTTTTAAGATTTGCCGAAATCTAGGACTAACCCCATTAATATCTTGTCGCTGAAACTTTGAAGAGATCTTTCGGGATTTACTAAGTGTCGAATACAAGGAAGGAGAAGTTCTTTTCCCGAAGGTCCACCATAGGCCGCGTGTTCCCTAGTTATTCGGTGAGTTTCGGGATTTAAAATCCACAAGGTAAGTGTCTATAGCATTTGGCCAAGGCCATGTTTGGTAAATAGATGTGTTTTTTTAATTATTCAAAAGCCGAAACTAATCTATTCAAGTAATCTAGTGATTGCCGATTTCAAGAAAGAAGGATACAAAGTTTCGGGACTTGATTCTTAAGTCAATCGGCAACAAGGTAAGTTTTAGTGTACTAATCCTACTAGGATTTGGATTTATGGCCGAATGGATCTTTGCTAAGTATTAAATGATAGATTAAATGTAGAGATCTAAGATCTAAGGCATTAGATCAAGCTTTTCGGGATTTGGATTGGAAACCTTAAGCGAATCAGGTGTGTACCCTACCCTAAGTTTTAATATGTTCATGGCTATGTTTTAAATTGAATGTGTTAATATGAATGTGAAAATATGGCTAAGTACCATGCTAAGGTACAAAAGTACTCAGGTACGTTTCCTACTCCTACTAGGATTATGAATATATGTTATATATAACATGTGAAAAGTGATAAGAATGTGAATTAAGGCATGATATGCATGATATGTATGATATGGGGCATTCGGGTTATATGAAAGGGGAAGTGAATGTGGTGACCTAAGACCACGATATCTGAATGTGGTGACCTAAGACCACGAAATCTGAATATGGTGTCTCATGACACAAAATATGTATCTGGTGGCTATGCCACAAATTTTATAAGGGCGATGAGCACGTCGACTGCAGCGACTGCCTTCGATGGTGTGTAGCGGATGGAGGGTTGACTGAGAAGTCCCCACGGTGTGCAGGTTGGTACGGGTGATGTGTAGCGGATGGCTATCTAGGTTTGGGTTCGAGTTTGCATCATATTGTTTAAATGCTATATGTACATGTATGATTTGAAATGCCTGAATTTCTTAAGACTTAGTGTTTGTGTACACATTAAGTCTGTTTGACTCACCCCGTTGTGGGAACCTTTTTCAGGTGACGATCAGTAATGGACCGGGTCGGCAGGAGCTTAAAGGTGGCCATGCACAGCAAGAAAAATTTTATTATTTGGACTTTTATTCTATTTAAGCACTTTAATTTATTTTTGGGAATTATTTGATGTAATAAGGCCATAGTTGAACTACTTTATTTTTTTCTTTTATTTATTATGCTACGAATTTTATCAGTTAAAGATTAAGTTTATTTATTTTTCAAATAAACTCTAAGTATTTTGTTACCTTAATTAAAGGGTTTTTTTTTTTAATATAAGATAAACTTGTTTTCTACTCGAGCCCAACCCAAAAGCAATCTTTCTTTAAAAACACACAATTTCCCAAAGTAACAAAAGAATTTGAACCCGTTTTTCCTAAGGAACATACCAAATCTGGTCGAGGCTCGTGGGCCGGGTTTGGGGTGTTTCAGCTTGGTATCAGAGCCCAGTTTTAAACTCTCGGCCTGGGGTTTAAAGCCCACAATGTTTTAAAATTAAGGCCCAAATGAATTTTGAGAAAGTTTTAAGCAGGTTTTCTGGCATGGCACCTAAGTCTCCGACCCGATGTCCACCAGGTAAGTACCCCTAACCTTTGTGTGATTTATATTGTGATCTGTAGAAGGGTAGAAATGGAATGGAACGTAGATTAGTATGATAGGTACTTGAACTCTAAGGCTAGCCTACCCCAACAGTTACATAAGACTTAAATGCTTAATAAAACAAACCTGTGTCTAAGTCGCCGAGTTAGGGTGTGGCAACCATTGTGCGCATGTCTAGGATTGGTATTCGGTGGGAGCTTGGTGTTTAAGCAGTCCGTGTGACTCACATCCTCTCCACTCGAATCCTACCTAGTGCGTAGCTTCGGTTCACCCTAACCAAGAGGACTTATTCATGGGCTAAACCCCTAACTAAAACCCGAAAGGGATTGGCCACATTTTTATGGAAACCCTAGTTTTAAAACTTTAAAAAAAAAAAAATTATCCTTTTAAATTGTCAACACAATTTTATAAATTTTCTGAAGTATTCTTGACTTACAAAAAAAAAAGAAAGAAAAAAAATTACTAAATTATCCCTAGTTGTAAAATTACCAAAAATGCCCTTGGTTTAGAAAATGTCCAAACTACCCACGTTTTAATTAAAATTTCCTTATTTTATATAATATTCACAAACTCTACTTCTGCGAAATATTAAAATACTCCAACTTGGAAAATTTACGAAATTGCCCCTAACTTACAAAATTACCAAAATGACCCTGGTTTTCAAAAAATTTTGCAACATCACCGATTTGGAAAACAAATTCTCAAAAAGAACCCTCAAGCTTTATAAATTTTGAAATACCCCTGAATTATTAAACTTTACAAATTTACCCTAGTTTATTACCAAAATACTCCCGAGTTCCAAAATTACCGAAATACCCTCGGACTTCAAAATTTCCAAAAATACCCCGGGAATGCAAATTACCAAAATATCCTTATTGACAAAATCCACAAGGAACCTTATTTTGAAAAAAAATATAATTACGAAAATACCCTTGTAGGGCAAATTACGAAAATACCCCTGGGTAGTGGAAAAACTACAACAATGAAAAACTACAACATTTCTCTGAATGAACGAAAGTTCATAATTGATTGATGAATGTATGAATGTAAAGACTGTGTGCATGTATGAATACGAAAGAACCACTCCTAAAATTCTTTCCATAAAACTTCTTCGCGGGTAATCAGTGGAATAAAGGCTAATTCATAAAATTTCTTAATCAGATTAAAGCGCAGTCGTTAGAATGTGTTCTAGAGGACGTGGTCGTCGTGGACGTGGTCGAGGAAGGATGACTGTGTCGGAACCCGTTAGATCGGGTCAAGGATCTGATAATGAGATACCACAGCCACCAGCCCCAGCTGTTGGTGTTGAGCAGCAAACTCAGACGGGGGACGATGCTGTGTCGCAGGCTGTGCTGCGAGTTTTGGAAATGGTGGCTGGAGCAGGTGGGAATATGGGAGCTCGGAAATCTGTGCCCGAACGACTCCGAGCCAATAGGGCTGAGATGTTTCGAGAAGTATCTGGTGTAGCACCCAGTACAGCTGAATATTGGTTGGAAGCAACCGGGCGGATTATGGATGAGCTTGATCTGACCCCTGAGGAGAAGTTGAAAGGAATGGTGGCACTGCTACGCGATGAAGCGTATCAGTGGTGGCTCACAGTTCGGGATGGAGCCACAGCTGAGGATCTGACCTGGGAATATGTTAAGGAGGCATATCAGAAGAAATATGTTGGCACACTGTATACTGATGAGCAAAGGAAGGCTTTTCTGGGGCTGGTTCAAGGGAACAAGTCTGTGGCAGAATACGAAGCTGAGTTTCTGAGGTTGAGCCGTTATGCTCGAGGAGTAGTGGCTACTGAACATGAGCGCTGTGTCCTGTTTGAGGACGGACTAAGGGATGACTTGAGGTTTTTAGTCGCTCCACATCAAGAGCGCGAGTTTTCTGCGTTGGTAGGGAAAGCTAAAATAGCGGAATGGATTAAGGACACGGTGAAGCAGAACACTGATCGGAATAAGCAGAGAAGAGGATTTGGATCTTCTGGGAATACTCAGAAAAGGCCTAGAGTTGATGGGCCGCGAGGTCAGTAAGCTGGTACAGGAGGGCAATATCGTACTTGTGATCAGTGTGGGAAGAAACACTTAGGAGAATGTTGGAAAAAGACTGGAGGATGCTTTAGATGTGGGTCCAAGGACCATATGATTAAGGACTGTCCAATGAGGCCGGAAGGGAATAAACCGGTGGCTCAGAATGTTAATCAGGCTGGTAGAGGTGGACAGCAGCCTCAGCGAGGTCGTGGTCCGAATGGACGAGGTAATAGCGCTGGAAGAGAACGTGGAACACCTGGCAGAGGTGCTAATAATAATACTGAGGCAAGGCAACCGGGTTTGGTTTATGCAGTTCGCCGTAGGGAGGATGGAGACGCGCCGGACGTCATAACCGGTACGTTCCTTGTATTTGGCAAGCCCTATTATGCTTTGATTGATGTGGGCTCGACCCATTCTTATGTTGCATGTAGTGTAGTCGAGACACTAGGCTTAGACTCTGAACTCTCTGATAGGCAGATGACTGTAGTAAGCCCACTAGGTCAAACTGTAGTGGTGAATAAGATCTTTCGGAAAGTGCCTTTAGAAATTCAAGGAATAGTATTTTCTGCCGACTTGATGGAACTTCCCTTTGGAGAATTCGATCTCATACTTGGTATGGACTGGCTAGTGGAGCATCGGGCTGTGTTGGACTATGCAGCTAAGCGAATGGAATTAAGGACCCCGAAAGATGAGGTGGTCATCATGATAGGAGAAAGAAGAAACTACCTGTCTAATGTAGTTTCGGTGTTGAAGGCTGAGAAAATGGTTAGGAAAGGGTGCGAGGCATTTCTAGCCTTCGTTAGTGCTGTGGACGCAAAAGAAGGGGGAGTTAGTGGAGTTAGAACGGTAAGGGACTTCGAAGACGTGTTCCCAGAGGAATTGCTAGGAATACCCCCAGATAGGGAGGTGGAGTTTGGAATAGATTTGCTACCGGGAACAGCTCCTGTATCAATTGCTCCGTACAGAATGGCACCAAAGGAGTTGGTGGAGCTTAAGGCTCAAATCCAAGAATTGCTGGATCGTGGGTTTATTCGACCCAGTGTGTCTCCATGGGGAGCACCGGTCTTGTTTGTGAAGAAGAAGGACAGAACTATGCGTATGTGCATAGACTATCGCCAGTTGAACAAGCTGACCATCAAGAACAAGTATCCTTTGCCAAGGATAGACGACTTGTTCGATCAGCTTAAGGGGGCAGCAGTATTCTCCAAGATTGACTTAAGGTCAGGATATCACCAGTTGAAAGTGAAGGAAGTAGATATCCATAAGACAGCTTTTAGGACAAGATACGGCCATTTTGAGTTTGTTGTAATGCTGTTTGGATTGACGAACGCCCCAGCTGCGTTCATGGATATGATGAACCGAGTTTTTCAACCTTACTTGGATAGGTTCGTCGTTGTGTTCATTGACGACATTTTGGTGTACTCTAAGTCGGAGGAAGAGCATGATGAGCAACTACGGATTGTGTTGCAAGTGTTAAGGGAAAAGAAGCTCTACGCCAAATTCAGCAAGTGTGAATTTTGGCTTAAGGAGGTTGCGTTCTTAGGACATGTAGTGTCTGCTGTAGGAATAAGGGTGGATCCTAGAAAGATTGAAGCGGTGTTGGATTGGAAACCACCTAGGTCAGTGGCTGAGATTCGTAGTTTCTTGGGATTGGCAGGCTACTACAGAAGGTTTGTGGAAGGGTTCTCGTCTATAGCCGCGCCTTTGACGAAGTTATTTAGGAAGGAAGTACCTTTCGTGTGGGGAGATAAGCAACAGGAGAGCTTTGAGAAGCTTAAGAGGGTATTGACTGAAGCTCCAGTGTTAATTCAGCTGGAGGCAGGAAAGGATTTTGTGGTATACTGTGACGCTTCTTATACGGGATTAGGGTGTGTTCTAATGCAAGATGGAAAAGTAGTCGCTTATGCGTCTCGACAGTTAAGGCCGCATGAGGTTAACTACCCAACCCATGACTTGGAATTGGCAGCAGTGGTTTTCGCTCTTAAGGTTTGGAGGCACTACCTTTATGGAGAAAAGTCGATAATCTACACAGACCACAAGAGCCTTAAGTATCTGTTGACTCGAAAGGAGTTGAATTTGAGGCAGCGAAGGTGGGTGGAGTTATTGAAGGATTATGATTGTTCGATAGAGTACCGCCCGGGCAAGGCGAATGTGGTAGCAGATGCCTTAAGTCGGAAGGTTGTATCAGATCTAAGGGCGATGTTCGCACACTTGAGTTTGTATGATGATGGAAGCCTGTTGGCAGAATTGCAAGTCAAACCAACATGGCTGAATGAGGTCAAGAGAAGTCAGTTGGTGGATGGGGATCTAAGTGCTAAGTTACAACAAGTACAGAACGGAAAGTTAGAGGATTATAGTGTTAATAATGAGGGAGTATTGTGCTTCAAGGGAAAGGTCTGTATGCCGAAGGACGAAGAGTTAAGACAGAGGATTCTTCGGGAAGTGCATAGTAGCCCTTATGCTATGCATCCCGGAGGCACTAAGCTGTACAGAGATCTAAGGGAACAGTTTTGGTGGCCTGATCTTAAACGGGAAGTTACTGAATTCGTGGGAAAATGTCTGACGTGTCAGCAAGTTAAGGCTGAACACCAAGTTCCGTCAGGATTGCTTCAACCGATTAAGATTCCACAATGGAAGTGGGAGAGAATTACCATAGACTTCGTTAGTGGGTTTCCCCTTACACCTACTAAGAAGGACTCGGTATGGGTGATAGTTGATAGGTTGACTAAGTCCGCGCATTTCATTCCCGTTAGAGTTGATTATTCTCTACAGAAGTTGGCAAAGCTGTATGTGGCGGGGATTGTAAGGTTGCATGGAGTTCCGATATCGATCATCTCAGATAGGGACCCAAGATTTACGTCTCGGTTTTGGAGGGCACTTCACCAAGCTTTAGGCAGTAAGTTGACTTTACTACGGCTTTTCATCCACAGTCTGACGGGCAGTCTGAACGGGTAATCCAAGTGTTGGAGGATATGTTGAGAGGCTGTGTGATAGATTTCAGAGGTAGTTGGGAAGAGTACTTGCCTTTAGCAGAGTTCGCCTAAAACAACAACTATCAGGCTAGTATTCGGATGGCACCATATGAAGTGTTGTATGGACGGAAGTGTCGCACTCCTACGTGTTGGACAGAATTAGGGGAATGTCGAGTTTTGGGTCTGGAGTTAGTGGCAGAATCCGAAGAGAAGGTGGAGATAATTCGTGCACGGTTGAAGGAAGCTTCTGATAGACAAAAGTCGTATGCGGATCTCAAATGGAAAGAGATAGAATTTGATGTGGGAGACCAAGTATTCCTTAAGGTTTCGCCTTGGAAGAAGGTGATGAGATTTGGTCGGAAAGGGAAGTTAAGCCCAAGGTTCATAGGGCCCTATCGAGTGTTAAAGCGAATTGGACCAGTGGCGTATCAGTTGGAATTGCCACCGGAGTTGAAGCAGATGCACGACATATTCCATGTATCCATGCTACGTCGTTATCATTCGGATCCATCTCATGTGGTTCCAGTTGAAGAAGTGGAGATAAGGCCGGATTTGTCCTACGAGGAAGAGCCGATACAGATTCTAGAACGAGATGTGAAAGTGTTACGACGGAAATCAGTGCCTTTAGTCAATGTATTATAGAGAAATCATGGATCAGAAGAAGCTTCGTGGGAGCTAGAAGAGGCAATGCGACAACAATACCCTCACCTATTTCAGTCAGGTAATTTCGAGGACGAAATTATTTTAAGGGGGGTAGAACTGTAACATCCTGAAAGTGGGCCTATGCATTTTTGATTTAATTATATGAAATGGCATGTGTTATGTGTTATGAATGTATTATGAACATTTTTGGAAACTTGGAAATGTAAGGAAATGCTTAGGAATGTTAAGTTTCAAAGGAGGAAAGTGAACATTTTTGGAAACTTGGAAATGTAAGGAAATGATTTAGAAATGTTAAGTTTAAAGGAGGCAAACGAACATTTTTGGAAACTTGGAAATGTAAGGAAATGTTAAGTTTTAAAAGTTTAAAAAGAGGAAACTAAGGCAAGGTGGCCTTAAGAAAATTAATAGAAGGAATTTGACACAAGAACGGGCTTGGAAAAGTGGCAAGGAGGCACTACTTAAAGCCCAGTAAGTGACGCCATACACAGTGCAAGGAGGGCTTGTGTTCGAGTCACATGGGAAGCAAATAAAAGAGTTTTATTTTGCTGCAAGGAGCAAGAGAGTTGGACGGCAACAGGGCACTAAAGGGAGGTGTTTTATTGTTGTTAAAATTCGGCAAATAGATGGATAAATGATGGATTATTATTGATAATTTAATTAAAGAGATAAAGCTATCAAAATAGAGGAGTGATGGCCAAGTAAGGGATTCTAAGTAAGTAATTTCGGCTACTAGAGGAAAAGAGGGCCATTCATTCTTTCTTTCAACTCTTCTCTCTGCCGAATTTCCTAGTGCAACTCCTCTCTTCTCTTCTCTTTTTGCCAAGCCGAAATACTTTGTGTGCTAGCCGAAACTTCTTCCAAAATTTAGTTAGTATCAATTCTTTCTAAGCCTCATATTTCTTTCTCTTCATCTTTGTTGGAATCGAATACATAAGTGATTCATAGCCGATTATCCATTATCACCAAAAGCTGAAACCCTTTTTGATCACCATCTAGTCTCCATAGCCGAATCTTTGTGGGACTTCAAGCAAGGGTGTGTCGATTTCTCCAAGTAAGGGTAAGATCTCATTCGGTTTCATCCTTTTTCTTTTAAGATTTGCCGAAATCTAGTACTAACCCCATTAATATCTTGTCGCTGAAACTTTGAAGAGATCTTTCGGGATTTACTAAGTGTCGAATACAAGGAAGGAGAAGTTCTTTTCCCGAAGGTCCACCATAGGCCGCGTGTTCCCTAGTTATTCGGTGAGTTTCAGGATTTAAAATCCACAAGGTAAGTGTCTATAGCATTCGGCCAAGGCCATGTTTGGTAAATAGATGTGTTTTATTAATTATTCAAAAGCCGAAACTAATCTATTCAAGTAATCTAGTGATTGCCGATTTCAAGAAAGAAGGATACAAAGTTTCAGGACTTGATTCTTAAGTCAATCGGCAACAAGGTAAGTTTTAGTGTACTAATCCTAGTAGGATTTGGATTTATGGCCGAATGGCTCTTTGCTAAGTATTAAATGATTGATTAAATGTAGAGATCTAAGATCTAATGCATTAGATCAAGCTTTTCGGGATTTGGATTGGAAACCTTAAGCGAATCAGGTGTGTACCCTACCCTAAGTTTTAATATGTTCATGGCTATGTTTTAAATTGAATGTGTTAATATGAATGTGAAAATATGGCTAAGTACCATGCTAAGGTACAAAAGTACTCAGGTACGTTTCCTACTCCTACTAGGATTATGAATATATGTTATATATAACATGTGAAAAGTGATAAGAATGTGAATTAAGGCATGATATGCATGATATGTATGATATGGGGCTTTCGGGTTATATGAAAGGGGAAGTGAATGTGGTGACCTAAGACCACGATATCTGAATATGGTGTCTCATGACACAAAATATGTATCTGGTGGCTATGCCACAAATTTTATAAGGGCGATGAGCACGTCGACTGCAGAGACTGCCTTCGATGGTGTGTAGCGGATGGAGGGTTGACTGAGAAGTCCCCACGGTGTGCAGGTTGGTACGGGTGATGTGTAGTGGATGGCTATCTAGGTTTGGGTTCGGGTTTGCATCATATTGTTTAAATGCTATATGTACATGTATGATTTGAAATGCCTGAATTTCTTAAGACTTAGTGTTTGTGTACACATTGAGTCTGTTTGACTCACCCCGTTGTGGGAACCTTTTTCAGGTGACGATCAGTAATGGACCGGGTCGGCAGGAGCTTAAAGGTGGCCATGCACAGCAAGAAAAATTTTATTATTTGGACTTTTATTCTATTTAAGCACTTTAATTTATTTTTGGGAATTATTTGATGTAATAAGGCCATAGTTGAACTACTTTATTTTTTTCTTTTATTTATTATGCTACGAATTTTATCAGTTAAAGATTAAGTTTATTTATTTTTCAAATAAACTCTAAGTATTTTGTTACCTTAATTAAAGGGGTTTTTTTTAATATAAGATAAACTTGTTTTCTACTCGAGCCCAACCCAAAAGCAATCTTTCTTTCAAGACACACAATTTTCCAAAGTAACAAAAGAATTTGAACCCGTTTTTCCTAAGGAACATACCAAATCTGGTCGAGGCTCGTGGGCCGGGTTTGGGGTGTTTCAAAAATCATACTTGTGTTAGGGATTAGGCGGTCTAAGTTGTTTCTCAAAATTCTACCAACACGATTGATGAGTCATTAAACTAACTAAAATTATGACAAAGGCAAGCGCACCTATCGAATAATAGTATAGCTATGGTGAGTCGGGAATATCATATCTACAAGGACTAAAATTACTAGTAATGACTATTTTTCTATTATTTAACCTACAAATTAATGGGATTGATTTTAATCTAAAATTAACTAACTAATTACTAAGAACGCAATAGAGAATGAATTAGGAAAATATTTGAAGAAAACCAATTAGATAGACAATACCCAGGGAAGAATCCACCTAGACTTCAATTATTATTCTGAATCTGAATTAAATGGTTTGTTCACTTGTGCCTTGATACGTAGAAATCCCTAAATTGTATTAATATCTTTTTCGAGAGTAAGAATAATTGACTCTAGGTTGATTAATCAAAATCTCTTTCTAATTAAAACCCCTAATGTCGCATTAACTCGATCTATGGATTCCCTTATTAGATTTGACTCTAACCCGATAGATTTATGTTGTCATCTTTCTAGGATTGCATGCAACTCCACTTAATTATGCTAGATCGACACTTAATGTAACGCCCCAAAAATATAGGGTCTGTAAATTTTTGTATGATTTGATAAATTGCATGTATGGTGGGTTGGCTAGATGATTTGGGGTGTGTTTGGGGGCTTTTAGGAAGCCTGGATCCGAGTTATGGCCTTGGAAAAATTTTAGTTTTTGCCCTTAAAGGTATGTGGACATTGACACATGGGTCTTATTAAGTGTGGTGCTTGTTTTAAGTCACAAAAGGAGCTTGTGTTGTCGTGGCATGTAGTGTATGGAGAATAGGAGAGGGCAAGGGTTCGAATCCCATGTCAAGTAAGGAGCGTTTATTTTGCTAACTAAGGCGGCAAGAGTTTGTGTTGGATTTGAACTCTAGCATTGGAGAGTTTGAATTGGTCTTGTGAGATGGTTGTGGAGGATATCGAGGAGGGATAAAGGGAGAGTATCATGGAGATTTTCTAGGAGTTAGACTGGAGGAAGAGTTGTAGCCGAAATGGGTAACTAGTGGGTGCAAAATTCGGCTAAGGGGTTTAGGATGTGCATTTTCGGTAAATGGTGTTTTGAGTCGGTGCTGAATTTCCTCTTAGCCATTTTGGGTTTTTGCATTTTTGGCTCATTTCTCTCTAGTGCTGATTTCTTTGGTAATCACTTGTGTTTCTTCGGGATTTTAGAGCAAGTCTTTTGTGCCGAATCGTAAGTGCCAAAATACCAAAAGTATTGTGTCATTTCTTCTCAAACTTTTTCTTTCTTCCCTGTTTCAAAAGCTGCCGAATCACTCATAGCCGAATATCTGTTGCCTTTTTCCTTTCTTCTAACTAAACTCAACTTTTTCTTTCCCCTCTCATTGTTTCTTTTCTTTTCAAGATAGCAAAATACTTCTCTATCAAAACCTTTGCTCTTCTTGTGTTGACCGAATCTGTTAAGGCCTAAACACCTTCTTTTCTTCGTTCCTAATCATTTCTTAATCACTTTGATTTATTGGTAAGTGGTTACTCTAGCCGAATCTTGGTTGGCTTCTTTCTCCATGCTTGGTTTTGTATCTTGATCGCTGAAATCAGAGCTTTAAAATTTATAAAACAAATGATCAAACCTGGAAACTAACTCTTACAACGATTAAAGGCAAGTGTACCTATCGAACAGTAATATAGCTTAGGCAAGACTGAATTGTCGAACCCAAAGGAACTAAAAGTACTAATACTAACTTTCTTTTTATTATTTAGCCTAAAATAAACTGAAGTTGCTTTAATCTAATCTATCGACTACTAAGTTAAAGACGCATAGACAAAAAGAACGAATTGGGAAATAACTTGAAGAAAAACTCAGTTGATTACGACGATACCCTCAAGAAGAATCCACCTAGACTTTACTTGTTATCTAACACTGAACCATACGATTTATTCACTTAGTTTGATCCGTAGGACTCCCTAACGTATATTAAACCCTCTCTCGAGGCGAATAACATCTAACCCTAGGTTAATTAGTGGAACTCTTGTTCTCTTATAATAACCCCCTAGAATAGCAGTAAATCGATCTATGGATATCCCATATTAGGTTTCACCCTAATCCAGCAAAATCTCATAACCCTATCTCTAGGCATTCGATCAACTATGCTTAATTATGCTAGATCTACTCTTAAGCAGGGTCTATTCCTCCTCCACCTAAGCACATTAGATTTGGATTAAGCATGCATAATTAAGAACAAACTAAGTATTTATCATATAATTCAGGAAACAATAACAAGATTCATCTAAGTTTCATCCCCTTCAGGTATCTGAGGGGTTTAGTTCATAACAAATAAAGAAAACATCTCAAGAGAAAAGATAAAACAAAACATAAAAAATCCCTAAAACTCCCTGAAGGAATTGAAGGAGCAATCCGCCGACTTGAGTAGAATTTCGGCTTCTTGGGATGGATCAACTGGCTAACTTCGAGTAATTCCCTCAACTCTAACCTTTCCGGCTTGGCTCCTTGGCCTAGCTCGACGCCATTTCAACGGTGGTACTTAGGGGGTATTTATAGGCTCTTGGAATGCGATTCTTTCTCCCTAAGTATCATTTTCCGACTGAAATTGTCTAAGTCCACGACACGGGCACGGCCATGTCACATGCCCGTGTGACTCGTCTTCAGGCCGTGTTCGGATTTTTAAGTTGAGGCACGATCGTGTAAGTCGGGGTGAAGTCGTGTTCTAGATGCATGACAAGGCACGACCGTGTGCTCTTTGGGCAGGCCGTGTGTATTTCGTGATATGGCCCATTTACTCTGTTTTGGGCCCGTTTTGTGTTCTTTTCATCCTCAGGTGCTTTCCTGGGTATAAGACATGAAAAGAAAGGATTAAGAGCACCTTTTTACATAAATTGAGGGATAAATCATCCAAAAACAAGCTAAATGTGGGATTAAAATATGTTATAATTACGGTTTATCAAATACCCCCACACTTAAGCTTTTGCTTGTCCTCAAGCAAAGTTCTCAACTTACAATTAAAATGAACTTTCCATAATTCACAATTCCTACTGACAATGCCTCATCATAATTCATAGATAATTTATACATGGATAATTTAACTCAAAGAGTCCTAAAGATTCAAACAAGATAAGTCATGAGTTTGTATTTTGAAAACGTAGGTGTCTCCCTTCATTTAAATAATTACCTTTAATTCAAAACCGACAAGGATTGATATCCTCACTAAAGATTCACTCAAATCACTCTAAAGTGTTTAAGGTTCAAGAAAAAGCACTCATAAGTCGAACCTAAAAAGTTAATCCCATAGGCTTGCCTGAAAATCAAATCTTCACCACTAGAAAATGAGATGATAAACAGATCAAAAGGTCTTTGTTAGGGTTGTAACGGGGCTAGGGTTAAAGGTGTGGTTAAAGGCTGGAATTAGAAAGTTAGAATCGAGATTGGATTGACAAGTACCTACCTAAAGATTACTAAAATTTCATCAACTGAAAAGTAATAAACCTACTGATACGAGCTTTTCTTTTGAAAATAGACTTTGATTGTATAAGCTCACTTTTCCTACTACTAATATTGAATACTTTGATTTTCTTTTAAGAACAAACTAAGTAATAAAGGATGAATTTAACTCATAGCATAATATAATTCGGTAACTAATCAAGTCATATCTCGATTAACGGGTAGTCAAAAGAAAGGTTGATAACAAATACAAAGGGGTTTTTGGATTATTAATAGGTGAGTCAATAAAAAGGGTTGTTAGGATCAACGGGGTTCACTAGGGGTTAATTTATGAAGGTAGGCTTTTTAGTGGAGTGAGTGGGTTAAAACCTAGGTGCCTTTATCATCTCTGTATATCAAATCATGAATGTGGTCTCAATATGTATAAACGAGGTAAGTTCCAGAATAACAGTTCAAAGTTGACACACTCATAATCAAAACGTGAGCACGAAAAAGAATAAATGCTCTATAAGGCTTAAAGTCTCACAAAAATTATGGGCGTTTTGACATCAATCTCATAAATTTCAAATTTCAAAGCAATATTCAAAATTAGGTTAACAACCTAGCAAAAATTTTTATTCTAAAAAATAGACTTATCATGCTTGATTCTCTAGTATCTTAAAATTTAATCATCACTGCACAATTATCAATGACTTACTTAAAAACATGTCAATAAAAACCATAAATCATTAGAAATTTCATCCTAATTAGTAATATGAGAAATTTACTTAAAAACAAGGTTAAATTCAGGGTTTTGAGAATAATGAAAAAAGTTTGGCCGGATTTGGGAATAATGCAGAAAGTTAGGCCCTCCTTTAGATAAATATTCACCCCCACACTTAAGATGTACATTGCCCTCAATGTACAAAGATAGATATAACATTTATGGGATAAATCAAAAGAGAAGGGGAAATAATACTCCATGAATTTTGGATGGTGTCTCTGGAGGATGGTAGAGGTCGTGGTGTGAAGAGGTCGGTCTGGATGACGAGCCTGTGCTAGATGAAGAAATTGGGGAGCTCGTACCTTCTTAGCCAGGGTTTATTGAAACACAATTAAAATAAACTAATTATATAAGTAAAGAAAAGCAAGCTAAAGGGAAGGAGACTAAGAAGGAAAATAAATGTAAAAGAAAAGAAAAATGGACCGAAGAGTCCTTATTGATAGATGGTTCGTGAGGTGGGTGTGACTTCTAGGGCTGCGGAGGTGCTGGCGGCGGCGGAAGTGGCGTGGTTATCGTGGTGGTCGGCATGATTCCCAAGCAGCCTAGCGAACCTGACACTAAGAAACTAAAATAAGTTAAACTAAACTAAGATAAGATTGTCAAAGAGAAGGAAATTGAAGCAAAAGAGAAAAGAAAAATAAAAACTAATTGGTCTCAAAGACCTTTGGCTTGGTGAGTAGACGAAGCTGCCGGCATGAACTCATGTTGATCATTCTTCTTTGAGAAGACTATGGTTGGCCTTTTTCGCTTCTTCAACATGATGTTGGATGGCTGAAGGATTTGGACATTTATTATAAAGAGGAAAAAGTCTGAAAGGGAAAAGGGAGGAAAGAAAAGAAAGAAGAAATCAGATAGGAAGAAGGGGAAGGGCTATGGAGTTTAAATAGAAATTCAAATCTGCCACATTCCCACCCCCGTGGACCTAAGGCGTGTCGATTTACACGGCCGTCTCGCACGGCCGTGTGTCTATGCGTGTTGAGTCTCCTTGGCCGTGTTTCTGCTAGCCACGCCTGTGTATGTGCAGTCAATGAATTGGCATGGTCGAGAGGCACGGGCGTGTTCTGCCCGTGGTCGACAAGTCAGTAACCTCGCACGGTCATAGGTAACGGGCATGTTCTGCCCGTGGTGTGCAATTCAGTAGCTTTACACGGCTTAAAGGCACGGGCGTGCCACTTTTACTGAGCCCATGGGGTAGTGGTTGGATCCGTGACGTCGAAAAGTTGTTGGGTCTGATTCGTACGGGCTCTGATAAGTCAGTACAGAGATTCTGGTGGTCCACACGGTCATGGACACGGCCGTGTGTAAGACCGTGTGACCTTGAAATTCTACACTTTTGACTAGTTTAAAAGAAAAGAAATAAGGGAAATAAAGAAATTGAAAATAAAATTGAAAGAAAATAATGTTAGTGCTTGGGTTGCCTTCCGAGAAGCGCTCGTTTATAGTCTTAAGCTAGACTTTTCCTCGTAATTGTAAAAATCAGGGAGGTTTAAAGGTTTGAACATCGTCCCTCATGCATACAGTTCTATTTTCTTGGTAAAGTTTAAGCTGAGAAGCGTTTACCTTAAAAGTGCCGAATGTTGGATTACTCACCTCGACTATTCCGTGGGGGAAGATGTCGTGTACCTTAAGCGGAGTTTCTCCCTTTGTCTTCAGGTCTGCTATGATGATGTGAGGATCTGTGTAGTCTAACAGTACCTGATCTCCTATTTTGAAGTGATTTGATGTTCCTACGAGCTTTTCTGGTGGTTTCTCTGGTTTTACTTCGTGTGCTCCCGGTTCTTCTTTGATGTGTGTCTTCTGCTCTTCTAATTTGTCGACCCTAAGGCTTTGTTCCTTATGTAATTCCTCTTTGTCAAATTGGGGTTTTGGCTCAAGGTTATATCCCTGTGGTGTTTCTTGTGATGAAAGTTGCACAAATTGATTATCAAATGATTTTTCTTTCTTACCTTCATCGATTGTTGTCCTGGCCGAATCAAGGGCTTGAAGACTGATTGATTCGTCACCTACACAAAGTATGAGTTCGCTTATGGCAACATCAATTTTAGTCTTGGCAATTGCTAAGAAGGGTCTTCCTAAAATTAAGGGTATTGAATTATCCTCATCCATGTCTAAAACAACAAAATCTACTGGGAAAACGAATTTATCGATTTTGACCAAAACATCTTCGATAATGCCCCTAGGGATTCTAACAGTATTATCAGCTAATTGAATGCTCATCCTAGTTTGTTTGGGTTTCCCTAGACCTAGTTGTTTAATTAATGTATAAGGCATAACATTTATACTTGCCCCTAAATCAGCTAACGCATTATCAATGGTTAAACTACCAATTAAACATGGAATTGTAAAACTCCCTGGATCTTTTAGCTTTCGTGGTAGTTTATTCTGTAACATTGCTGAGCATGTTGCATTTAATTCCACATGGTGCTCTTCGTCTAATTTGCGTTTGTTTGTCAAGAGCTGTCTTAGAATTTTCCTCGAGTCTGGCATTTAAAAAAGAGCTTCAAGAAGAGGTAAGTTAATATGTAATTTCTTTAAAAGTTTAAGAAACTTACCGAACTGTTCTTATGAATCGTCTCTTTTCATCGCTTCGGGATAAAGTATGTGAGGTTGGTACTCTTTGATTGCCGGTTTTGGCTTTTCTTGTGTTACCTCTATTTTACCTTCGTCTACCTCTTTGTTTGGTTCATCTAACCCTTTGCTATCATGATCTGTGATGGCTTGAATTTGCTCCTTAGGGTTAATCTCGATGTTACTTGGTAGACGTCCTTGTGGTCGTTCAGACATTAGCTTCGCGAGTTGTTCGACTGCATTAGTGACTTCCTTGACTGACTTAGTGAGTTCCCCTACTCGTTTCTCATTGTCTTTTATAGTTCTCTTAGTCTCATGGACACGGTTTTCCGTGTTTGTCATAAATTTTGTCAGCATCTCTTCGAGGTTTGGCTTTTTCTCTTGCGGATAGGGCTGATTTTGGAAGTTTTGAGGAGGTTGTTGCCTTTGATTTCCTTGAGCTCCCTATGAAAAATTTGGGTGGTTCCTCCAACCTGGATTGTAAGTATTACTATAAGGATTATTATTGGATCTAAAATTATTACCTATATAGTTCATCTGTTCGCTCTCTACATCCGGTTGGTAGGGTGGGTACTCAGGATTCGCCACAGTTCCACTTGCGTTGCACTGCATGACTGGTTGTTCCTGCGAAGAACACAAACTATCAATCTTTTTATTCATCATCTCTACCTGTGTTGATAGCATGGTTATTGCCTCGATGTTGTAAACTCCAGCTGCTTTTGTCGGTTTCGTCCTTGTAACTTGCCATTGATAATTATTCAATGACATCTCCTCAATGAACTCGTAGGCTGCTTTAGGAGTTCTGTTGTTCAGAGTTCCACTGGCGGCTGAATCAATTAGTTGCCTCGTGGAAGGGTTTACACCATTGTAGAAAGTTTGGACTTGTAGCAATAAGGGTAGACCATGGTGTGGACACCTTCTCAAGAGATCTTTGTATCTCTCCTATGCGTCGTATAATGTCTCTAAATCCATCTGCACAGAAGAAGAGATATCATTCCGTAATTTGGCCGTTTTGGCCGGTGAGAAATATTTCAATAAAAACTTTTCAGTCATTTGTTCCCATGTAGTGATTGACTCTCGTGGTAACGAGTTTAAACACTGTTTGGCTTTATTCGTTAATGAAAAACAGAATAATCGAAGACGTATGGCATCATCAAAAATGCCATTTATTTTGAAGGTATCACAGAACTCTAAAAAATTAGCTATATGAACGTTTGGATCTTCGTCCTGCAAACCATCAAATTGAACAAACTGTTGAATCATTTGTATTGTATTAGGCTTTAATTCAAAATTTTTAGCAGCTATAGCAGGCCTAACAATACTAGATTTTGCTCCTGTTAAATGTGGTTTAGCATAATCAAACATGGTACGTGGAGCATTATTTTCCCCCACTTCTGGTGGTGGTGGGTTATTCTCGTCCATCCCTTCAGTAGGATTGGATATGTCCTCTTGATCTTCCTCTGTGTAATTTAGGGCTTGCCTGGTCTCTCTGCGAGTCCTATGAACGGTAGCTTCTATTTCACTATCGTATAACAAAGGTCCTGTCGGGTTCCTTCTAGTCATAAACTAGAGGTACCTGCCAAGAAAAGAAAAAGAAAGAAAATTTTAGCAAAAATTAAAATTTAACCTAAAAAGATAAAAAAAAATAAATTGTAAAAAATAAAAATAACGGCTAAAGTAATAAAAATAGAGTATTCTTAATATTCTAGTTCCCCGGCAACGGCGCCACAAACTTGATCGCTGAAATCAGAGCTTTAAAATTTATAAAACGAATGATCAAACCTGGAAACTAACTCTGACAACGACTAAAGGCAAGTGTACCTACCGAACAGTAGTATAGCTTAGGCAAGACCGGATTGTCGAACCCAAAGGAACTAAAAGTACTAATACTAACTTTCTTTTTATTATTTAGCCTAAAATAAAATGAAGTTGCTTTAATCTAATCTATCGACTACTAAGCTAAAGACGCAAAGACAAAAATAACGAATTGGGAAATAACTTGAAGAAAAACTCAGTTGATTACGACGATACCCTCAGGAAGAATCCACCTAGACTTTACTTGTTATCTAACATTGAACCATACGATTTATTCACTTAGTTTGATCCGTAGGAGTCCCTAACGTATATTAAACCCTCTCTCGAGGCGAATAACGTCTAACCCTAGGTTAATTAGTGGAACTCTCGTTCTCTTATAATAACCCCCTAGAATAGCAGTAAATCGATCTATGGTCCCATATTAGATTTCACCCTAATCCGGCAAAATCTCGTAACCCTATCTCTAGGCGTTCAATCAACTCTGCTTAATTATGCTAGATCTACTGTTAAGCAGGGTCTATTCCTCCTCCACCTAAGCACATCAGATTTGGATTAAGCATGCATAATTAAGAACAAACTAAGTATTTATCATATAATTCAGGAAACAATAACAAGATTCATCTAGGTTTCATCCCCTTCAGGTATCTGAGGGGTTTAGTTCATAACAAATAAAGAAAACATCTCAAGTGAAAAGATAAGACAAAACATAAGAACTCCCTAAAACTCCCTGAAAGAATTGAAGGAGAAATCTGCTGTCTTGAGTAGAATTTCGGCTTCTTGGGATGGATCAACTGGCTAACTTCGAGTAATTCCCTTAACTCTGACCTTTTCGGCTTGGCTCCTTGGCCTAGCTCAACGACCTTTCAACGGTGGTACTTATGGGGTATTTATAGGCTCTTGGAATGCGATTCTTTCTCCCTAAGTATCCTTTTTCGACTGAAATTGTCTAAGTCCACGACAGGGGCATGGCCATGTCACACGCCCGTGTGACTCGTCTTCAGCCCGTGTTCAGATTTTTAAGTTGAGGCAGGCCGTGTAAGTCGGGGTGAGGCCGTGTTCTAGATGCATGACAAGGCACGGCCGTGTGCTCTTTGGGCCAAGCCGTGTGTATTTCCTGATATGGTGCATTTACTCCGTTTTGGGCCCATTTTGTGTTCTTTTCATCCTCGGGTGCTTTCCTGGGTATAAGACATGAAATGAAAGGATTAAGAGCACCTTTTTACATAAATTGAGGGGATAAATCATCTAAAAAACAAGCTAAATGTGGGATTAAAATATGTTATAATTATGTTTTATCATATCTCTTGGGCCGAAAGGCTGTTTCCTCCTTCTTTGCCGTGGATATAAGTTTATCTAACACCTTCTTTTTCGTTCGAATGTTGGTAGGGACTCATTTTCGTTAACCAAGGGGTAGGCCGATTACTTTTCCCCTGAAGGG
Source organism: Gossypium australe (assembly GCA_005393395.2). Classification (NCBI taxonomy): domain Eukaryota; kingdom Viridiplantae; phylum Streptophyta; class Magnoliopsida; order Malvales; family Malvaceae; genus Gossypium; species Gossypium australe. The sequence goes on from CM016619.1 coordinate 124,567,862, forward strand.
ATCTTTTGATTCGTGGTAAGTGCTTTAAGCAATATATATATATATATATATATATACTTATGGAACTGTAGATTCCTATGAATCGGTTAACGGTTCTTGTGAAGGTGATAGCATTGAAAAGAATACGTGGTTTTGGAACTAGAGCAGGTTGCGGTTATTGATTGGTAACTAGCATTACTTTGATTAAGGCGTTTTTAATATTATGGTGATAGATTAGCAAGGTGAGACTAAATGATGAGGTTGTTGTTATCATAGGTGTTTAATTGTGGAAGCGCTTTAACTACAACCCATAACAAGTGTATGTGTGACGGTACACGTAAATCGTTACTGTCAGTAAATCAGAAGAGATGTATATTCACACCCCTTGTTACTGTGAATCGACAAAAGCTGAAAAGCCGAAATTTCGACATTTGGAGCCTCACGAGCTTGCGATCGCTTGTGTGGTTAAACTGAACCCATAGATCATGGGCGATAGACTGTAGTGGCCACCACGAGCGTTCTCGCAGGCTTGGGCCGTCTTAGGCCACGATGGGCCAAAATGGGCCATGTGTGTAATAGCCCGGTTTAGACCATAGTCAGAACAGTGGTTTCAGGACGAAAAATCTGAGGTCAAAAAAATATTTTAATATTATTTTTTGTGCTTATAATATGTGATTAAGTATGTGTGAAAATTTTATCGATTGTGTGCCGAATTATGAAAAAGGACTTAATCGTATAAAATGTAAAAGCTGTGTGCTGATTGTTAAAGTGCTTTATTGCCATGTTCTTTTAATGAGGAGGCCTTAAAATGAAATTAAGCCATTGTAACATGGCATGGACGGTAGTGGGCTAATAAACCGTAAAAGTAACATATTTTAAGACCACATTTAGTATGCTTTTGGATGAATTAAGCCTCGATTTATGTAAAAAGGTGCTCTTAATCCTTTATTTTCATGTTTTATACCCAAGAAAGCACCCGAGGATGAAAAGAATGGAAAATAGGCCCAAAACAGGAGTAAATGGGCCATATCACGAAATCCACACGGCCTGGGCCCAAGACCACACGGCCGTGCCTCCCGTCCTACTAGAACACGGCCATTTCCCGATTCACACGGCCGTTCCTCATTAACGAAGTCTGAGCACGGCCTGGCCAAGATCCACACGGGCGTGTGCCATGGCTGTGTCCCTGTCGCAGGAAAGAGCAATTTCATTCGGATTTTGATACTTAGGGGTGAAGAAACATATTTCGAAAGCCTATATAAACCCCCTAAGTGTTAGCTGAAAAGGGGCGGTTAGCTAGGCTAAGGAACCGAGCCAGAAAGGTCAGATTTGTGGAGGATCACTCAAAGATAGCCAGTTGATCCATCTCAAGAAGCCGGAATTCTACTCAAGACGGCAGATCTCTCCTTCAATTCCTTCAGGGAATTTTAGGGATTTTTTATGTTTTGTTTTATCTTTTCTTTTGAGATGTTTTCTTTTATTATTATGAACTAAACCTTTCAGATACCTGAAGGGGATGAAACCTAAGACGGATCTTGTTATTATTTTCTGAACTATATGATAAATATTTGACTTGTTCTTAATTATGTGTTCTTAATTCTTGTGTTGATATTTCCGGGATATTGATTCAAGTATTATATGCTTAAGTGGAGGAGCAAAAGTCCTTACTTAAGAGTAGATCTAGCATAATTAAGCGGAATTGATCACACGCCTAGAGATAGGGTGACGAGATTTTGCCGGATTAGGGTGAAACCTAATATGGGAGTCCATAGATCGAGTTAATGCGATTCTAGGGGTTTTAATTAGAAAGAGATTTCAATTAATCAACCTAGGGTTAGACGTTATTCGCTTCGAGAGAGGGTTTAATATAACTTAGGGAATCTTACGGATCAAGTCAAGTGAATACATCGTCTGGTTCAGTGTTAGATAACAAGTGAAGTCTAGGTGGATTCTTCATAAGGGTATCATCTTAACCAACTTAGTTTTTCCAACAGTATTTCCCCAATTCACTCTTTTTGTCTTTGTGTCAGCTTAGTAATTAGATAATTTTAGATTAGATAAACAACTTCACTTATTCTAGGCTAGATAATAAAAAGAGAGTTAGTATTAGTACTTTTGGTTCCTTTGGGATTCGATATTCCGGTCTTGCCTAAACTATACTACTGTTCGATAGGTGCGCTTGCCTTAAAATCGTTGTCAGAGTTAGATTCCAGGTTCGATCATTCTCATTATAAATTCTAAAGCTCTGATTTCGACGATCATGGGCATGAATTTTGTATATGTTGTAAAGCTTCATTAAGGGTAAAATGGGAATTGAATAATAATATGATAATTAATATAATAAAAAGAATGAAAATAGGACATTACTCATCTTATTTGGCTGAATATAGCAAAAAAGGAAAAGAAAGAAAACCAAGCTTCATTCGGCTAGGTTTAATCTTGATTCAAGGTATGTTTTGCTTCGGTGTTTGATAATTTTACCGTTTTTATAATCGTTGCTTAGTGCTCTTCAAAACCCATGCTTCAATTTTGTTAATTGATGAAGATTTTGAAAAGTGCCATTAATGAATTCATGAGATTTGTGATGTTGATTATGAAATATGAAAGTTATGTGATAGATTAACATAGTTTGTCTTTGCATTTTTAGTGAAATTGAGTAATTTGGGCTTAATTGTGAAAATAAGAAATTGGAGGACTAAAATTAAAATAAATGATATGTGAAGGCTTGTATGGACATTAGAAATATTCAGCTAGGCATGGGTGAAATGAAATTATGTGTATTTGATGAATTTATGAAATAGGGACTAAAGTGTCGAAATGTAAAAATGTGAGGGCTATTTTGTAAAATGCCCTAAATATGCGTGATTGGACTAAATTGAATGAATTGGTGATTAAATGAGCTAAATTTGAATATGTATAGACCAAGAAAGGAGAGATTCGGATCGAGATCGTGGCAAAGATAAAGTACTCGATTGATGGGCTAGTCTAAGTATTTCGACGTTCGAGGTAAGTTCGAATATAATACAAGTTGTTAAATTTATATCTATGTGATGAGAAGTGAATGAATGTATAGTTAATGAATTAGAAATGTATTATATATGAAATCGAGTAATGAGGCACTAAGTGTGCGAATTAGAAAACGAGACAGAGATGATTAGTACTGTGTGTGCGAAATAATAGAAGTTTCGGCTTATCGATTTGGCACTGTGTGTGCGATACCGAGATAAGTTTAGTTTCAAGTACAGGAACTAAGTGTGTGATGATAATTAAGCTTCGGCTAAGAATTGGGCACTAAGTGTGCAATTGAATCGAATGACTACCGAAGATCAAATGAAATGTAGCATCAAGCATTGCATAGCAAAAGAATCCATTTACTAAGTGTTGGCACAAGTATGTACGGAACCTATGCGGTTGATGATTTTGTAAATGGATAAATTGATAGTTGTGTGAGCATTTGGATATGAATGAGATTGTGATCATGAAAACTAATCTATGTGATGGCTTATTACGTATAATGATTTGAATTATTATATTAATGTATTATATTATGAACTTACTAAGCTTTTAAGCTTACTGTGTGATGTGTTTCTCTGTTTTACGGTGTCAGTAAAGCTAGCTCAGATCCAGGGATCGTCAGGAACTCTATCACACTATCAACTATCTATTTTGGTACTTTTAAAAGATGTACATATTTGGTATATCGCATGTATAGGCTAGTAAATATGGTGCATTTTGAGCTATTGGACCTTGCCATGTGATATGGCTTGGGTGTTAGATGATTTTGGTTGTTATGTGTGAACTTTGTAAATGATGAATGTGGTATGAAATAGTAAGGTTAGAAATGGTATATTTCATGCTTGAATTAGTTGATAGAAATGGTGTTTTAAGTGTGAATTTGTGGCTTGACTAAATGATGTTTAGCTAACATGATTTGAGTTGTGAAAATGGTGCTTTGAATGGATTTATTTGAGTAAGAATTGAGTATAAGAATAGATGGTATTTTTGTTTATTAATTGGTGCTTGAATGGTATGTTTTGGTTGCAAATGAAGCATGAATTGATATTGGTTTAATGCTTATAGGTAATTCCAAAGTGTGAATGGTAATTTGGCCTTGAAAATGGCCTATAATTGCCTACACGGTTGAGCATACAGGCGTGTGGCTCGATCGTGTCTTTCGAGGTTGTGTTTTGAAACAAGTTAGACTCGACCACGAGTAAGACAGACGGGCGTGTGACTGGCCATGCGGTGCAAGTCAGTTTCGACCATGGGTGAGGCACACGGGCATGTCTCAGGTCATGTGAACAAGTCAGAATGTATGCCCTAATTTGCCACCGCTTGGACGCACGGGAGTGTCCGAGGCTGTGTGAGGCACACGGCCTACCCACACGGGCGTGTGACCTCTGTAACTTAGAAAAAATGTTTAAATTTCAGAAACTTTGGTGTGTGTTCAGTTTAGTCCCGACCCTATTTTAAAGCATGTTGAAGGTATCGTTGGCCTATATAAGGGACTATATGAATGTGAATTGGCATGTTTGGTTGTGAAATGATATGAAATGTTCGAAAATGATTAGTAATGCCGCTTAACCCTAATCCGACGACGGTTACGGGTTAGGGGTGTTACATTTGATTGGTTTTAGAGCTACGGTTTTGTCAATTCTCGGACAAGCGTAGCGCGTGTGAGTCTAGCTATACATTCCATATATATAATTGCGATAGTGTGATGAATACTGATAGCTAAAAATATGTTTTCATATAGCAAATGGATCCCGATCGAGCAGTTGTTGATGATGTAGAGAGTAATGCGCCTGCTCCAGCTCAAGGGACAGCGTCGGCCACATCTAGGCCGAATGCTAGTAGCCAAGAGGGAGAGGCTAAGCAAGCCTTCTTCTGAATGATGAGTGAGTTGTTTTCGGAGTTCGTTCGAACGAATCTGGCTACTCCAAAACCTCCACTCCTACAAGTATCGGTTGTGCCACAAGTTACAGATCCGATCCGATTGAATAAACCTCTTTTGGATAAGATCCGAAAGTACGAGGCTAAAGTGTTTAGAGCCACAACTAATGATGATACCGAGCGAGCTGAGTTCTGGCTCGAGAATTCTATTAGAGTGTTTGATGAAATGTCGTTGACTCCTAATGAATGCATTAAATGTGCAGTTTCCTTTCTGAGAGATACGGCATATAACTGGTGGAAGACATTGATATCTATGGTTCTAAGAGAGAGAATCACTTGGGATTTCTATCAAGTTGAATTTCGAAAGAAATATATCAGTCAACGATTCATAGATCAAAAACATAAAGAGTTTCTAGAGTTGAAACAAGGCCGCATGTCCGTTACTAAGTACGAATGGGAGTTTGTGAGATTGAGTCAGTATGCACGTGAATGTGTTTCGACTGAAGCTACTATGTGCAAACATTTTATTGAAGGGCTGAATGAAGATATTAAATTGCTGGGTGGAATACTTGACATAAATGAATTTGTTGTGTTAGTTGAAAGAACCTGCAAAGCTGAGGAGCTTAGCAAAGGAAAGAAGAAAGCAGATTCTGAGGCTAAAGATGAAAGAAAAAGATTGATGAGTAAGTTGTCTCAACCTTCGCGAAGAGATTTAGAGATGCAAGAAATCGTTTGAATGCTTCGTTTGGACATTCAGGTAGAGATCGTGCAAGACAAAGTGTTGGTCCAAGAAATAAAATTCTGACCGAATCAAGTGTTGGAAGTGTCAAAAGCAACAAGCCTGAGTGTAGACAGTGTTGAAGACGACACGTTGGAGAGTGCTGTGGCAAGTACAATAATAGAACTTGTTGTAAATGTGGATCACGAGATCATTTCATTCGAGATTGCCCAGAGTTAGCTGAAAAAGACAATACTCAGAGTGCGGGACCGAGTAACATGACGGATAGGGGTAGACCTCCCAGAAACATCGAAAATGTGAGTGGTAGTCAGAAAGGGACGACGAATATAGTTGTTAGATCTGAGGTGAGAGCACCTGCCCGAGCTTATGCTATACGCGTACGAGAAGAAGCGTCATCTGCAGACGTCATTACTGGTAATTTCACTGTATTTGATACTGATGTGATTGCATTGATAGATCCAGGTTCTACTCATTCCTATGTGTGTGTGAATCTAGTATCAAGTAAGCCTCTATCTATTGAGTCTACTAAATTTGTGATTAGAGTATCGAACCTCTTAGGAAAGTGTGTCTTGGTTGATAAAGTGTGCAAGAACTGTCCGTTGATGTTTTGGGATATTTCTTTCTGGCTAATTTGATGCTACTAACTTTTGATGAATTTGATATCATTCTAGGTATGGATTGGCCCCCTTAGCATAATGCTATTGTGAATTGTAAACGGAAGAGTATTGATTTGAGAAGTCTGAATGGTGAAATAGTTCGAATTGAATCCAGTGATTTGAATGGGTTGCCGGCCGTTATATCTTCAATGAAAGCTCTGAACTATGTGGAAAAGGGTTGTGAAGCTTATCTCGCGTATGTGATAGATACAAAAGTGACAGAAAAGAAAGTTGAATCTGTGCTTATGTTTTGTGAATTCCCTGATGTGTTTCCTGAAGAACTGCTGGGATTACCTCCGATACGGGAAGTTGAATTTGGTATTAAATTAGTACCGAGAACGACTCCTATATCAATAGCTCCGTATAGAATGGCAACGATAGAATTGAAAGAGTTAAAGCCACAGTTGTAAGAGTTGACCGATAGAGGATTTGCTCGACCAAGTTTCTTGCTCTGGGGTGCTCCTGTGTTGTTTGTGAAAAAGAAAGTTGGTACTATAAGGATGTGTATTGATTACCGACAGTTGAACAAAGTGACGATAAAGAATAAGTATCCCCTGCCACGTATTGATGATTTGTTTGATCAGTTGAAAGGAGCTACAATATTTTCTAAGATAGATTTGAGATCGGGCTATTACCAATTGAGAGCTAAAGAATCAGATGTACCGAAGACTGCTTTCAGAACAAGGTATGGACATTATGAATTCTTAGTTATGCCTTTTGGAATAACGAATGCTCCTGCAGTGTTTATGGATTTGATGAATCGGATATTCAGACATACTTGGATCGCTTTGTTATGGTATTTATTGATGATATTCTGATTTATTCCTGTGATGAGACGCAACATGCTGAGCATTTGAGAATTGTGTTACAGACTCTGCGTAAGAAGCAATTGTATGCAAAGTTCAGTAAATGTGAGTTTTGGCTTAGTGAGGTTGGTTTTCTGGGACATTGTATCAGCTGCAGGAATACAAGTTGATCCAAGTAAGATCTTAGCTATTCTTGAATGGAAGCCTCCGAGAAATATTTCTGAAGTCCATAGTTTTCTGGGACTAGCGGGATATTATAGACGGTTTGTGAAAGGCTTCTCGATGATTACGACTCCGTTGACGAAGTTGCTAAAAAAAGATGTTAAATTCGAGTGATCAGAAAAGTGCCAGTAGAGTTTTGAGCAATTGAAAGCATTGTTGATAGAGGCGCCAATGTTAGTTCAACTTGAATCGGAGAAAGAATTCATAGTTTACAGTGATGCATCGTTGAATGGTTTGGGCTGTGTGCTGATGCAACATTTTGAGGCAGTTAAAACTGCATGAAAAGAACTATCCAACGCATGATCTTGAATTAGCCACAATTGTATTTGCATTGAAGATTTGGCATCACTATTTGTTTGGTGAGAAATGTCATGTTTTTACTGATCACAAGAGTTTGAAATATCTGATGACTCAGAAAGAATTGAATTTGAGACAGCGGAGATGGTTAGAATTACTAAAAGACTATGAATTAGTAATTGATTATCATCCGGGCAAAACTAATGTTGTTGCTGATACTTTGAGTCGAAAGTCTTTATGTGCTTTACGAGCTATGCGTACTCAAATAGATCTATGTGATAATGGTTCAGTTTTGGCTAAGTTGAAAGTGAAACCGATGTTTATATGTCAGATTTCTGATGCCCAACAAAGTGATGATAAAATGATAGCAAAAAGAGCTCAATGTGATTTGAATTCTGATTCAGAATATCGAGTTGATAGTGATGATTGTTTGAGATTTAGAGATCGGATTTGTGTTCCGAGGAATTCAGAGTTGATTCAATTGATTTTGTATGAAGCCCACAATAGTCATTTGACTGTTCACCCAGGGAGTACAAAAATGTACAATGATTTGAAACAGTTTTATTGGTGGCATGGTATGAAACGGGACATCTCAGAGTTTGTTTCGAAATGCTTGGTTTGTCAGCAAGTTAAAGCTGAACATCAGGTTCTGTTCGGTTTGTTACAACCGATTATGATTCCTGAGTGGAAATGGGAGAGAATCACAATGGACTTTATGTCGGGATTGCCTTTATCTCTAGGAAAGAAAGATGCAATCTGGGTAATAGTTGATAGATTGACGAAATCAGCTCATTTCGTTTCGGTAAGAATAGATTATTCACTTGATAAATTAGTTGAATTGTATATTGATGAGATTATGAGATTGCATAGGGTGCCACTATCTATTGTGTCTGACAGAGATCCGAGATTTACTTAGCGATTTTGGAAGAAATTACAAGAGGCTTTAGGCACAAAGTTACATTTCAGTACTGCATTTCATCCGCAAACGGATGGACAATCTGAGCTGGTCATTCAAGTTCTTGAGGATATGTTGAGATGCTACATTCTCGAATTTAAAAGTTCATGGGAAAAGCATTTACCGTTGATTGAATTTGCATATAATAATAGTTTTCAATCTAGTATCAAAATGGCACCGTATGAGGTTCTTTAAGGTCGGAAATGCCGAACTTCATTGTATTGGACTGAGCTGAGTGAGAATAAGATTCACGGGGTTTGAGAGCAGCATCAGATCATCAGAAGTCCTATGCAGACTTAAAACGAAAAGTTATTGAATTTGAGATTGGTGACAAAGTATTTTTGAAAGTGTCTCCGTGGAAGAAAATATTTCGATTTGGCCGAAAGGGCAAGCTAAGTCCGAGGTTCATTGGGCCGTATGAGATCATCGAAAGAATTGGTCCAGTTGCTTATAAGTTGTTGTTGCCACCTGAGTTAGAAAAGATTCATAATGTATTTCACGTATCGATGCTTCGACGATACAGATCTGATCCTTCGCATGTGATTGCTCCTTCTGAGGTTGAGATTCAGTCAGATTTATCGTATAGTGAAGAACCGATCTGAATTCTGGCACGTGAGATCAAGGAGTTGAGAAACAAAAGAATACCTTTGGTGAAAGTGTTGTGGCATAAACACGGAGTTGAAGAGGCTACGTGGGAGCCTGAAGATGTTATGAGAGAACAATATCGAAACCTATTCACTGGTAAGATTTTCGGGGACGAAAATCCCTAAGGGGGGAGAGTTGTAACAGCCCGATTTAGACCTTAGTCAGAATAGTGGTTTCGAGACCACAAATCCGAGGTCAAAAAAATATTTTAATATTATTTTTGGTGCATATAATATGTGATTGAGTATGTGTGAAAATTCTGTGTGAAAATTTTATCGATTGTGTGTCGAATTATGAAAAAAGACTTAATCGCATAAAATGTAAAAGCTGTGTGCTGATTGTTAAAGTGCTTTATTGCCATGTTCTTTTAATGAGGAGGCCTTAAAATGAAATTAATCCATTGTAACATGGCATGGACGGTAGTGGGCATGAATTTTATATATGTTGTAAAGCTTCATTAAGGGTAAAATGGGAATTGAATAATAATATGATAATTAATATAACAAAAAGAATGAAAATAGGCCATTACTCATCTTATTTGGCCGAGTATAGCAAGGAAAGAAATGAAAGAAAACCAAGCTTCATTCGGCTAGGTTTAATCTTGATTCAAGGTATGTTTTACTTCTGTTTTTGATAATTTTTATGTTTTTTTAATCGTTGCTTAGTGCTCTTCAAAACCCATGCTTCAATTTTGTGAATTGATGAAGATTTTGAAAAGTTCCATTAATGAATTCATGATATTTGTGATGTTTGATGATGAAATATGAAAGTTATGTGATAGATTAACATAATTTGTCTTTGCATTTTTAGTGAAATTGAGTAATTTGGGCTTAATTGTGAAAATAGGAAATTGGAGGACTAAAATGTGAAATAAATGAAATGTGAAGGCTTGTATGGACATTAGAAGAATTTGGCTAGGCATGGGTGAAATGAAACTATGTGTATTTGATGATTTTATGAAATAGGGACTAAAGTGTCGAAATGTGAAAATATGAGGGCTATTTTGTAAAATGCCTCAAATTTGTGTGTTTGGGCTAAATTGAATGAATTGGTCATTAAATGAGCTAAATTTGAATATGTATAGAGCAAGAAAGGAGAGATTCGGATCGAGATCGTGGCAAAGATAAAGTACTTGATTGATGGGCTAGTCTCGGTATTTTGACGTTCGAGGTATGTTCGGATATAATACAAGTTGTTCAATTTATATCTATGTGATGAGAAGTGAATGAATGTATAATTAATGAATTAGGAATGTATTATATATGAAATCGAGTAATGAGGCACTAAGTGTGCGAAATTATAAAATGAGACAGAGATGATTAGCACTGTGTGTTCGAAATAATAGAAGTTTCGGCTTATCAATTTGGCACTGTGTGTGCGATACCGAGATAAGTTCGGTTTAAAGTACAGGCACTAAGTGTGCGATGATAATTAAGCTTCGGCTAAGAATTGGGCACTAAGTGTGCGATTGAATCGAATGACTACCGAAGATCAAATGAAATGTAGCATCAAGCATTGCATAGCAAAAGAACCCATTTATTAAATGTTGGCACAAGTATGTACGGAACCTATGCAGTTGATGATTTTGTAAATGGATAAATGGATAATTGTGTGAGCATTTGGATATGAATGATATTGTGATCATGAAAACTAATCTATGTGATGGCTTATTATGTATAATGATTTGAATTATCATGTTAATGTATAATATTACGAACTTACTAAGCTTTTAAGCTTACTGTGTGATGTGTTTCTCTGTTTTATGGTGTCAGTAAAACTAGCTCAGATCCGGGGATCGTCAGCAACTCTATCACACTATCGGCTATCTATTTCGGTACTTTTGAAAGATGTACATATTTGATATATCGCATGTATATACTAGTAAATATGGTGCATTCTGCGCTATTGGACCTTGCCATATGATATGGCTTGGGTGTTAGATGATTTTGGTTGTTATGTGTGAACTTTGTAAATGATGAATGTGGTATGAAATAGTGAGGTTAGAAATGATATATTTCATGCTTGAATTAGTTGATGGAAATGGTGTTTTAAGTGTGAATTTGTGGCTTGACTAAATGATGTTTAGCTAACATGATTTGAGTTGTGAAAATGGTAACATGACTAAATGGTGTTTTAATGGTATATTTGTGGCTTGACTAAATGATGTTTAGGTAACATGACTAAATGATATTCTTGTTGATTAATTGGCGCTTAATATGGTATGTTTTGGTTGTAAATGAAGCATGAATTGATATTGGTTTAATGCTTATAGGTAATTCCAAAGTGTGGATGGTAATTTGGCCTTGAAAATGGCCTATAATTGCCCACACGGTTGAGCACACGGGCATGTGGCTCAACCGTGTCTTTCGTGGTCGTGTTTTAAAACAAGTCAAACTCGATCACGGGCAAGACAAACGGGCGTGTGACTAGCCGTGTGGTGCAAGTCAGTTTCGACCATGGGTGAGGCACACGGGCATGTCTCAGGCCGTGTGAACTAGTCAAAGTGTATGCCCTGATTTGCCACAGCTTGGACGCACGGGTGTGTCCAAGGCCGTGTGAGGTACACGGCCTACCCACACGGGCATGTGACTTTTGTAACTTAGAAAAATGTTTAAATTTCAGAAATTTTGGTGTGTGTTCGGTTTACTCCCGACCCTATTTTAAAGCATGTTCAAGGTCTCGTTGACCTATATAAGGGACTATATGAATGTGAATTAACATGTTTGGTTGTGAAATGATATGAAATGTTCGGAAATGATTAGTAATGCCTCTTAACCCTAATCCGGTGACAGTAATGGGTTAGGGGGTTACAGTGTGGGCCCAACGGGTTCGTGGGCCCCACATGGGCAAAACTTACAGTAAGTGATAAATTATGGATTGAGTTATGGTGATCGCATAGTCACGACTAACTTTGGCCTAAATGTGCCACACAAGCGTAGGGCCCACTTGGGCCGAGTAATGGGCCTGGGCCCATTCACACTGTTTGGGCCATAAAGGTTATCCGAGTCGTTCGAGGCGACTGTAGGCCTTTGGTAAGGTCGTAAACTATACCGAACCCTTAACGAGTTAAATGACCTAAATACCCCTAAGGGGTGAAATTACCGTTTTACCCTTAACCGACGAAATGATTATTATACCCCTAGTGGTAGTTTAGTTGATGTGTGTATGCTATCTATATGACTGTTTATGAATATGACATACTGCATACACGTAATATTTATGACACGGCATTCTACATTAGGGTTGGGATTTTGATTTGGAGGAAGTACTGTACTAGTTGCTCTGCCACGTTTTTACTGTTCTAGTGGCTTCGCCACGTATTATGAATTTAGTGGCATGGCCACGTTTACTATTAGCAGCTATGTTATGATATTGGTGTGTTGGCTAGGTGGGTCGACTTAGTCCCCACATGGTGTGTTGGTTGGTACGGGTGGTGTGTTGGCTGGTTTGGGTTGGGTTGCATCACTGTTCTGTTCTGTTTTTATTTGGGCTTATACCCACACTGTTACTGTATTGGGCTAAGGCCCACACTGTACTATTACTGAATAGGGCTCAGGCCCAAACTGTTATTGCATGATAGGGGATTACACACTGAGTTCTTTTAACTCACCCTTTTCTTTTAACTGTACAGGTAATCCCCAGCCGTAGAGGATTTGGAGCTGCAAGGGACTCAGAGGTGGCCACATGTTCACGAGTATTTTGATTTATACCTAGTTTTTTAAAATTATTTACTTTGGGGAGATATTTATGTAATAAGGCCATTTGTGTTTTTTAACTTTTATTTGGTTTTAACTTTTTCCGTTAACCTGCTAGATTAGGAAACACGAGTTTTCAAAATAATAATTATTTCCAAAGAAAATCACGCAGTTTCAAAATTTAAAGTTTACAATTGGAAAAGCTTCCGCGGTTTCTAATCCAGATTAATGAACTTGTAATAAATGATATGGTCAATAAGTGATTAACAAGTTTTGATTTTAGAACCCCAACATTTTCAATAGTAATTAGTTTTAAAAAAGATTTAAAACTTTAGTCACAAAATTTCATCGACAATAGCGATTTTCAAATCAGCACTTCGATGTGACATGTCAGATTCGGTCGTAACGTCTAGGCTGGGTTTGGGGTGTTACACTTAAACAGGGACCTTTGCTCCACTGAATAAGCACATTTAACATGAATCAATATCCTGAAAATATCAAAACACGAAAGAAGCTTACATAATTGAGAATAAGAATTCAAGTATTTATCATGTAAATCAGAAATTAAATAACAAGATCCATCATAGGTTTCATCTTCCCTAGGAATTTAGGGAATTTAGTTCATAATTTGGAGTGTAATCATCTCAAAATTAGAATAACAACAGCACATAAAGAAACCCAATAAAACTTCTAAAGAAATTGAATGGAGATCTTCAATCTTGAAGGAGATCCTGTTTCTAAGTTGAATCACGTGGCATTCTACGAGTCTTTTCTTCGTTCTTCTTTGCGTGCTCCCTTAGGTCCTCTTCAATTGTGTATTTATAGACTTTAGAATGCTTAGAAAGCCTAAAAATTGGGTTTTTCCGTGTGATTGAGAAACAGGGAGCGATATCAACACGGGCTGGCACATGGGCGTGTGCCCAGCTCGTGTGGCTCACACGGGCGTGTGCCCAGCCCGTGTGGCTCCTGAAAACAGGTCCTTTTGTCCGATTTTGGCCCATTTTTCGCTCCTTTCACTTCCCTATGCTCACCTAAGTATAGATACATATATTTAAAGGATTAGGAGCATCAAATTCAATATTTTACATAATAAATCATTCAAAAACATGCCAAGCATGGGATTAAAACATGTTACATTTATGGTTTATCAACGATCTTCTCAACTATTCACAAACCTTGGCTAGTTAAAGCGTAGGCTCTAATCCATGAACGGATGAAAGCTAAGAAAACTTTCTATTGATGTTGGAGTGGCGAATATCGATGTCCCTTTATGGGCCAAAAGTTGAAAAAATAAACATTCAAATTTAGATTTTTTTTTTGGAAATTAAATCTCAATAAAGTTTTACGATGTCGATGTTTCACATCGTGTATGGTTGACCTAGCCTATGGTCTCTATTTATAGAAAAATCGGAAGAGTCTTTGTCAAAAATGAAGAATAAAAAATATAATGACATTTTAAGAGAGAATACACATAATTCTAGAGGGTTGTCGCCCATCTTAGGTGAGATGGGTCATTGGGTCTATATCATGTATTGGGTATAATTATATGTGTTATTTAGAAATTTATTCAACTCATATAATTTAAGCAACCAAATAAAAAATATTATATTTCCCAAAATATTAATAATTTAATTAATTAATTGAAATAAATTTTACTAATTCACACAATTAAATTATTTTCCAAACCTAGTTCTAATTCTGTTAAATTCATGACACGTTTACCACACTAGAATCTATGAGCAAATGAATTTAATTATCTTTGTAACACTCCTAACTCGTATCTGTCGTCAGAATAGAGTTAAGAGGCATTACCAGACAAATCGGAACTTTTACAAACATTTCACATCTCAAGATATATCATCAACATATCATAACAGACTCAATACATCGAGTCCCTTAAATAGGTCTACGAGACCTTAAACATGCTTTAAAAAGGGGTTGATACTAAACCGAATACTTACAAAAATTTCTGAAAATTTTAATAGTTTTCAAACCTACATAGAGGTCACACGCCCGTGTGGGCAGGCTGTGTGCCTCACACGGCTTCAGACACGCCCGTGTGACTAAGCAGTGGCAAAACAAAGCATACATACTTGTCCACATGGCCAGTCACACGCCTGTGTGTCCAGCCCGTGGTCGAAACTGACTTGTTTTGAAACTCAACCACGAAAGACACGGTCGGGCTACACGCCCGTGTGCTCAGCCGTGTGGGCAAATATAGGCCATTTGCAAGGCCATTTTGCCACCCACACTTTGGTTTATACCTGCAAGCACATACAAGCATCATTCCAAACACCAAAAGCAATCAATTCATAGCAGAATGTTCATCTTTTATAACCATTCAAGAGTATATCAATCAAACCAACTTATGCTACATTTATCTCAATCTCATCTCAATCATTTCTAAGTACAAACCATTCAAAAACTTACCAATTCATTATGACATCTTGCCATCTATAATATCCCAAATATTGCATCATAAAACTTATAATAAATTTACCATCAAACCATACTAAATTATGTAACATATAGCATAAACTACTTATTCACATCATATTCATTATCTAACCATATCTGTAACACCCCTAACCCGTAACGATCGCCATTTTAGGGTTAAGAGGCATTATCGAACAATCAAAAACTTTTACGAACATTTCATAACATAATTTGACAAATCAGATCAAAGTGTCCCTTAAATAGGTCTACGAGACCTTAATCATGCTTTAAAAAGGGGTCGGGACTAAACCGAACACATACAGAAATTCTCGATAATTTAAATTTTTTCTAAGTTGCAGAGGTCACACGCCCGTGTGGGCAGGTCGTGTGCCTCCCACGGCCTCAAACACGCTCGTGTGTCTAAGCCGTGTCAAAACAGGGCATACATACTGACTTGTCCACACAGCCGTGGACACGCCCGTGTGCCTCACTCGTGGTCGCTACGGACTTGCACCACACGGCCAGTCACATGCCTGTGTGTCCAGCCCGTGGTCGAGTCTGACTTATTTTGAAATACAACCACGAGGAACACGGTCGAGCAACACGCCCGTATGGGCAATTATAGGCCATTTTCAAGGCCAAAATGCCACCCATACTATAGGCTACTCTTACAAGCATCTTACCAATTCAATTCATGCCATAAATAATCAATTTTTCCAAGCATTCATAAGCATTTCAAGCATAATATCTTATGCAACAATTAGCTCAATCTATTCACAATCATTTCCAAGTAAAATGCATCACAAACATACCATTTCCTTATAGTAACCATTCATCCAATATATGCTTAGCATGCAGAAAAGAGCTTACCATTCTTAAATATGGAAACATACCATAACCAAGCATCATATAGCATGACTCTTCATTCATAAAACATTCATTTTATCTAGCCATATCACATGGCTATATGTACATTTCAAACATAATCCATTTTAACTAGACTGTACATGCCATACTTAATATATACATGATCATAAGGTACCCAAAATGGGATTTGAGTAGTGTGATACGATCCTCGACGATTCCCGATCCCTCAGTAGCTTTGACGATCTATAAAACAAAGCAAACACACACAAAGTAAGCTTTCAAGAAGCTTAGTAAGCCATATACAAATAAACTCAACATATAATTCACATTATCATATCAATACATGAATCATTAACATATCTCAATAGCAAATTCATAATTCTTCATTGGCTCATTATTTAGCCATTGCTTATCAACCAGCATATCTCCATCTATCTCATTTGCTCTTATCACATTCATTCATATATCACATTTTAACTCATTGCATCTATGTACGTATTTACTCACCTTTCATGCCTATTCAAAGCATATATATCAAACGTACCTGAAACGAATATACAACTCACATAGTCATTCATTTCTCGGACTTACCTGTTGAACCGTTCGAAATCAAATAATTTACTCAGAATGCTCAGAATAGTCGTACAATGCCAACGTCCCAGACGTGGTCTTACATGTAGCCAAATATCGATGCCACTGTCCCAGACAGGGTTTTACACGAATCAATACGATGCCAATGTCCCAGACATTGTCTTACACGTAAATCTCATATCGATGCCAACGTCCCAGACGTGGTCTTATATGAAATCTTGAATCAATGCCAACGTCCCAGACGTGGTCTTACATGATATCACATATCAGAAACCTATGTCATGACATGTAATCTTATCTATTCCTAGGCTCGTGCGGGACTTTTCGGATATTGATACATTGTCGTTAGTTTCACGAAATTCAAATACTTATATCATCTCGATCTTATTCATCACAAATAGATTTCATAGTTACATAAATAAGTCAATTCAAATGCATTTATTTGTGTATCGACTTACCTCGGATTCGAGTAAACGAACGAATTCGGCTATTCAATTACTTTCGATTTCCCACGATCTAAATTCATTTTCTTCAGTTCTTGATCTATACATATTCAAATTTAATCCATTTATTCACCAAATCATTCAATTCAATCCAAAAACACATATTTAGGCTAATTTAAAAATTAGCCTCACATTTTCACATTTTGTCATTTTAGTCCCTATTTCACAAAATCACAAAATACACAAAATTTCATGTTACCCATGCCTAGCCGAATTTTCACAAGCCTCATACAAGTCCACACATTTCATTTATTTCACAATTTAGTCCCTTAAAATATTATTTTCTCAATTAAGTCCAAATTACACAAATTCATCAAAAATTCAAAGACAAACTATATTAATCTATCACATATCTTTCATAATTCATCTTCGAACATCAAAAAACTCATGTGTTCATCAATGGCATATTTCAAAATCATCATCAATTCACAAAATTGAAGCATGGGTTTTGAAGAACACAAAGCAACGATTTCAAAAACGTAAAAAATTATCAAAAACCGAGTCAAAAACATACCTTAATTTTTGCTTCTAGCTAGCCGAATGTTCAAAGCTTTAAACTTTCTGTTCTTTTCTTGTTTTCGGTGGTGAATGATACCAAATAATGAAACAAATGTTTTATTTTATGTTTTAATTAACTTATTAATCATTTCACAACTTTAACCTTTATTAAACCATATAAAAATCATGTAAAATATGGACATAAATGTCCACTAGCATAAACAAAGGTATAATATCCATTTAAGGACTTCACCTTTAATAAGCCATGTCAATTTAACACATTAACAAATGGCAAGTCACTTTTACTTTTTATGCGATTTAGCCATTTTCTCAAATTAAACACACAAATAGTAAAATTTTCATACGAAACTTTCACACATGCTAAATCACATATAATAAACACAGAAAATAATATTAAAATATTTTTTTGACTCAGATTTGTGGTCCCGAAACCACTGTTCCGACTAGGGTCTAAATCGGACTGTTACAATTCTCCCCCTTAGGGATTTTCGTCCCCGAAAATCTTACCGTTAAACAGGTTTGAATATTGCTATCTCATAGAATCTTCAAGCTCCCACGTAGCCTCTTCAACTTGTGTCGATACCACAATACTTTAACTAACGAAATTTTCTTATTTCGTAATTTTTTCACTTCACGAGCTAAAATACAGATTGGTTCCTCTTCATAAGTCATATCAGATCGGATTCAATCTCAGACGGAGGAATTACATGTGATGGATCAGATATGTATCGACGAAGCATTGACACGTGAAATACATTATGAATCTTTTCTAGCTTCGATGGCAACAACAACTTATATGCAATATGTCCAATTCGTTCGATGATCTCATAGTCCCAATGAACCTCGGACTCAATTTGCCTTTACGTCCAAATCGAAGTACTTTCTTCCACGGAGATACTTTCAAGAACACTTTGTCATTGATATCAAACTCAATATCTTTTCTTTTCAAATCTGCATAGGATTTATGACGATCTGACCCGACTTTCAGACTATCACGAATCACTTTCACTTTCTGTTCAGTTTCTTTGATCACATCAACTCCGTTTATCTTATTCTCGCTGAAATCTGACCAATACAGAGGTTTTTGACATTTATGTCCGTACAAAGCCTCACAAGGTGCCATTTTGATGCTTGACTGAAAACTGTTATTATACTCAAATTCAATCAATGGCAAGTGTTGTTCCCACGTACCGTCAAACTCAAGGATTCAGCATCTCAACATATCCTCGAGAATCTGAATGATCTGTTCGGATTGACCATCCGTCTGTGGGTAAAAATCTGTACTGAAATGCAATTTAGTACCTGGAGCTTCTTGTAGTTTCTTTCAGAACCGTGAAGTAAATATCGGATCTCTATCTGACGTAATAGACAGTGGCACTCCGTGCATTCTCACAATATCATAAATATAAAGCTCAACTAACTTATCAAGTGAATAATCAGATCGTACCGGAATAAAATGGGTTGATTTCGTCAATCGATCAACTATGACCCAAATTGCATCTTTCCTTCTTAGAGTCAAAGGTAAACCAGAAACAAAGTCCATCGTCACTCTATCCCATTTCCACTTGGAAATCAAAATCAGTTATAACAAACCAGATGGAACCTGATGTTCAGCTTTAACTTGTTGACAGACTAAACATGTCGACACAAAACCAGAGATATCTCTTTTCATTCCAGACCACCAATAATGTTGTTTCAAATCATGATACATCTTTGTACTACCCGGATGAACAAATAGGCGACTATTATGAGCTTTATTCAAAATTAACTGAAATAACTCTGGATTTCTCGGAACACAAATTCGATCTCGAAATCTCAAGCAATCATAATCAACTCGAAATTCAGAATCAGAATTCAAATGACACTGAGCTCGTTTCACTAACATTTCATTATCAACTTTCTGAGCATCACAATTTTGTTGTAAAAGCAATGGTTTTGCTTTTAATTCAGCTAAAACTGAACTTTCATCAGACAAGTCTAAATGAGCATTCATAGCACATAACGCAAACAGTGATTTCCGACTCAAAGCATCAGCAACGACATTTGCCTTACCCAGATGATAGTCTATCACAAGCTCTAACCATATTCTTTGTCATAGATTCAAGTCTTTCTGTGCCATCAGGTACTTCAAACTTTTATGATCTGAAAACACGTGGCATTTCTCACCGAAATGATAATGACGCCAAATCTTTAATGCAAAAACAATTGCAGCTAGTTCAAGTTCATGTGTTAGATAGTTCTTTTCATGCGGCTTTAATTTTCTTGAGGCATAAGCTATAACTTTGCCTTCCTGCATCAAAACATATCCCAGACCATTTAACGAAGCATCACTATATATCACAAATGCTTTACCCGGTTCTAGCTGTGCTAAAACTGGAGCTTCAGTCAACAAAGTTTTCAGCTGATCAAAGCTTTTCTGAAATTTATCGGACCATTCAAATCTGACATCTTTCTAAAGCAATTTAGTCAACGGAGTAGCTATCATCAAAAAGCCTTTTACAAACCGTCGATAATAACCAGCAAGTCCCAGTAAGCTACGGACTTCAGACACATTCTTCAGAGGTTTCCATTCTAGAATAGCAGAAATCTTATTTGGATCAACTCGTATTCTAGAGGTTGATACAATATGTCCTAGAAAACCAACATCTCGCAACCAGAATTCACATTTACTGAATTTTGCATACAATTGCTTTTCACGTAGAGTCTGTAACACGATTCTTAAATGCTCGGCATGCTCAATCTCATCATGTGAATAAATCAAAATGCCATCAATGAATAAAACAACAAATTGATCTAAGTACGATTTGAAAATTCTGTTCATCAGATCCATAAAAACATCAGGAGCATTTGTTAGTCTAAAAGGCATAACTAAAAACTCATAATGCTCGTACCTCGTTCTGAAAGCAGTCTTTGAAATATCAGAATCATTCACACGTAACTAGTGGTACCCCGATCTCAGATCTATCTTTGAAAACACAGTTGCTCCTTTAAGCTGATCAAATAAATCATCAATTCTAGGCAGAGGATATTTGTTCTTTATAGTCACCTTGTTCAACTGACGATAATCAATGCACATTCTTATTGTGCCATCTCTCATTTTCACAAACAGAACAGAAGCACCCCAAGGTGAGAAACTCGGTCTTGCAAACCCTCTATCTGTCAATTCTTGCAACTGTGACTTCAATTCTTTCAACCCTGTTGGTGCCATTCTATACGGAGCTATCGAAATATGAGTCATGCCAGGCAACAGATCAATACCAAATTCAACTTCGCGTATCGGAGGCAATCCCAGTAATTCTTCAAGAAATACGTTAGGTAATTCACAGACAACTGGCACTGATTCAACTTTCTTTTCAGTTACTTTTGAGTCAATTACATAAGAAAAATACGCTTTAAAACCCTTTTTCACATAACTCTGAGCCTTCATCACTAATATCACAGCCGGTAATCCATTCAAATCATTAGACTCAATCCGAACTATTTTATCATTCTGACATCTCAAATCAATAGTCTTTCTTTTGCAGTTTACCAAAGCATCATGCAATGTCAACCAGTCCATACCCAAAATTATATTAAACCCATCAAATGGTAATAACATTAGATCAGCCGAAAAACAAACATCTCAAAACATCAACGGACAGTTCTTGCAAACTTTATCAACCAGAACACTTTTACCTAATGGGTTAGATACTAAGTTTATGCATATATACGAATGTGTAGAACCTTGGTTTATCATTGCAATCAAAGAAGTATTATAAGAGTAAATGTACCCGTTATAACATCTGGAGATGAAGCTTCCTTACGAGCTCGGATGGCATATGCTCTGGAAATCGCTCTAGCTTCAGAACTCGCAACAGTGTCTTTCGTAGTTCTCTGACTACCACTAACATTTCTTGCATTTCGGGAAGGTCTACCTCTCGCAGAAACATTATCAGATCTCGGGTTTTGAACAATATCTTGCTTAACAGACTCTGAGCAATCTCGAATGAAATAATCTAACGATCCACATCAGAAACAAGCTCGATCATTCAATCTACAACTACCTGGATGTCTTTTACCACAGTGCTTACATTCAGTGTAACAGACTGATTTTGACCCTAATCGGAACGGTGGTTTCGGGACCACGAATTCGAGCCCGTTAAATATTTTAAATATTATATTTTGTGATTATTATATGTAAATTGATGGGTGTGGAAGTCTCGTAGAAAATTTTAATCGTTTGAGTGTTTAATTTAACAAAAAGGATTAAGTTGCTAATGTGACAAAAATAGTGAGCATGAAATTAAAAAGGTAAGTGAATTGTTTATTAAACTTAGGGATTTGCATGTCAAATTCCCCATATTTTGAATATAGTGGACGGTAAGCATGCTTATAAATATAATATTCTCTTAGTATATTATAATTTAAGTATTATTATATTATAAGCATGCTATAATAATGTGTAAATTGATTAAACAAAAAGGAAATTATTTTCTCTTCCCTCATTCATCTTCTACCCGAAATCACCTTCAAAAAGAGGAGAAAAATTCACCTTCTCCATTCGGCCATTTGCATGTGCTAGGCAAGGTAAGAGTTTGAACTTTAACTTAAAAATCTATATGGGAATTGGGTTGATTTCTTTGATCATTATTGAAAACAAGTAAAAATTTGTTGATATTATGCGTGATGAGTTTCGGCGATGGAGGGGGGGTGGTTTAATGGTTGTATTAAGGTATGTGGAATAAATAAGGATAGAAAATAGGATGAAATGGAGAGTAGTAACTTAAGCTTGTAGGATTGCTAAGTGAGATTGTTGCAACTTAATCATTTGACATGCTCTTATGTTCAGCCGAATATTAAGATGGCCATATGTGATCATTTTCTTCTTAAATTGTTTGGGTATGCATACTTTTATAAATAGAAATTGTGAAATAGTGTAATCGGTTAAAGTTGAATGCTTAAATTTTTATGTGATTATTGATTTAATTAAACAAATGAAGAAGGAAATTCGGTTCTTAGGTTTCTAAATTAAATTATGTGTATCTTTGAGTTTAAGCAAATAGATAGAATGAATGTGAACAAAAATTATTTGATATTTCATAGATCGGGAACAAAAAGAGAAAGAGCTAGATCGGGGAAAGGCTAAGGTGAACGAATAGCCGAAAATTTCAAATCTATCGACTTCTAAGGTAAGTTCTTAAGCTATAAAATATTGAAGAATTATTTATGAACTTATTATATGAAAATGTTTGATACATTTTAGTACCTATTTATGTCTTAGCCGAATGTTTATAAGTATATTAGATAAATTGCATAATTTGACAATGTGATATGGATAAAGGTCTTGATGCGAATTGTGAAATCGTAAAATGGCATAATGATTTTAATTGTTTAATGTGAATAAGTTTAGTTAAATTGGACATGTAATATTATTATAAAATGTCTGTGGAATAATTTATCACATTGATGTGTTTCGGGCTTTAAGCCTAGCAGGCCTAGCGCCGGTGATTTAATTCAGGCTTTAAGCCTAGCAGGCCTAGTGCCGGTGACTACTTTCGGGCTCTGAGCCTAGCAGGCCTCGTGCCGGTGTTATTTATCGGGCTTTATCGCCTAGCAGGCTAGATGCCGGTGATGTGTTTTATAAAGGAGAAACCAAATTTTATTCAAGGCAAACCATAATTAATGTATCTAGCTAACGGCTCAGGTAAGCATGTAAGGTATGTTATGTTTAGCATTACTTGAGTCGAGTTAATACTATGAGAATTGTGTTATATATGTTTGAGGCTAATATTGATGTGTATGAGTATTATATGACTGAATTCGAGTTTAAATATACTATTATGGAAATTCAGTCTTCAAATAGGAATGCTAAAGGTAAAAGAAATTTTAGTACCTTAGCATGGTTGATGCGAATGCTTTACTTATACGATTTGGAGTATGTGATTCTTGTGATATACTTATTTGAGCTTCAAAGAGATGTAGGTAGAAGGAAATGAAGTATAATTACCTAGGTTATTGAACTATGGGTATTCAGCTTTGTATAAATATATATATATACTTAAATGTCTACTCGCAAATGTCATAAGTTGAATGTTTTAAATTGCTTAAGTTGTTAATGTTATATTATCGAGAGCTTAGGACTTACTAAGCTAGTAAGCTTATTTGTGTGAATTGTTCTCCTTTGTTTTATAGATTAAGTTCAAGCTACAAGCTCATCGGGATCGTCAAGAAAGTCAGCCACACTATTAACTATTTTGGTATTCCCTTAGTTTGCGTTAATTTTAGATAAAGGCATGTATAGGAGGGATTTGAAAATGACCTTGTTTGAGTAGAAACCTTAATAGTATATGTATTATAGCCATATGAATATGGCTTAAGTTCTATGTTTAATTGTGTGAAGACATATGGTTTGATGATTTAGTAATGTTTATGAGTATATTATTACGATACATGGATATTAGAAATTTTGTTGGGCATATTCGGTTGTAACCTAGGTGCATATAATATATATATAGAGAGAGGTTGGTCACGGCATCTAGGTGTAATATGTTTAGTTGTGTTTAATAATTATTATATTAATTATGCATGTTTTACTTGAATGTGCAATATAGAAATGATAATGAAATAAAAGGATTAATCTTAATAGTTATGTATGCGGCAATACATAATATTAAGTAGAAACTGTATTGGATGTTATATTTGGGTTGGAATTTCATTCGTGCCTGACTAATAATTATTGTATGTTTGATTTGAATATGTCTTTTGCAATAAAATAAGTATACATTTTGTTGTCATGGGTTTTATTAAAATAATCACATGTGTATGGTCTTATAAATAAAAAAAATAAATATATATATGTTATTCCTTATTAATTGTAATAAGTAAATTGATTATAATAACCATTTTTTTATACCATATATGATATTGAATATTAAACTTTATTGAGATGTTTTGTCTGGTTTAATAAATATATATATATATATAATATATTTTTGAGATAAGTGATTGACAGTTAATAAATATTCGAATGTCATTATTAATGATAAGAAATTGATATGTTTCTTGATGGGTTGGTTACAAGTCCAAATAAATGGTGCAATAGTATATTCGGCCAAGGTGTAATAATTTGGCATAAATTGAAATATGGGTCTAATATGTATATATGTAAATATATGTATTCATATATTTATATATCATGAATGTTTAAATTATGTGATCCAAATATTTGTATGTATTAAGTACGGGTAGTAAAACTCGTTATACTTTTAAAAATTTTACTTATTTATTTTAAATGGTTGTAATGTCATACAATATGATAACGATTGCCTTACTTGTGCTTAAATTCAATAGAAGTCTATTTTGAAATTAGTTTGGAGTAGTAATGCCTCTTAAACCCAATCTGGCGACGGATACGGGTTAGGGGTGTTACATTCAGGTCGTTCTGATCGGACATTTCCCACACTAGCTATCGATGTAGCTGGAGCTTTAGAATTCGACTGTGATCTAGCTCGATCTCTCGGATTCGAATGTCCCACAATAGTTCTAGAACGACTATACTCATCTTTGAATTTCTTTGAAATAGACTGAAATGATTTACTCCAAAATCTCTTTCTCGCATCTCTTACTTCAGACTCAGCTTTTCTTTTGTCTTTCTTGAGTGCCTCAGCTTTGCACGCTTGATCAACAAGCACAACGAACTCTTTTATTTCCAGAATCCCAACAAGTAAACGAATATCTTCATTAAGGCCATCTTCAAATCTTTTGCACATTATTGCCTCGGTCGATAAACATTCTCGAGCATACTGACTTAATCTCATGAACTCTCTTTCATACTCGGTGACAGACATGCGACCCTGTTTCAACTCCAGAAATTCCTTTCGTTTCTGATCAATAAATCTCTGACTGATATATTTCTTTCGAAACTCAGACTGAAATAAATCCCATGTAACCCGTTCCTTTGGAACCATAGAAATCAAAGTCTTCCACCATTGATAGGCTGCGTCTCGTAACAAAGAAACAACACACTTTATGCATTCTTCAGGAGTCAGTGACATCTCATCAAATACTCGGATAGTGTTCTCTAACCAAAATTCCGCTCTCTCAGCATCATTATCACTGGTAGCCCTGAACTCTTCAACCTCATACTTGTGGATCTTATCAACAGGAGGTTTGTTCAACAGATTCAAGTTCATAACCGGAGGTACAACTGAAGTTTGGGGGATTAGGCGGGGGCGGAGGCTGTGAAACACCCGGATTAGTTCTTACGTACTGAGTGAACCACTCATTCATCATTTGGAAGAAAGCTTGTTTAGCCTCTCCCTCTTAACCGCTAGTAGCCGGTCTTGAATCAGATGGCGCTGTCCCTTGAGCGGGAGCAGGCGCGCTACTTTCTATATTGTCAGCTACGGCTCTTTTGGGATCCATTACTATACGATAAACATATTTTAAACACCAAGATTCATCACACTATCACATTTCATATTTCTGGCATTTATAGCTAGACTCTCACACGCTACATTAGTCCGAGAATCGACTAAATCGTAGCTCTGATACCAATCAAATGTAACACCCCTAACTGTAACCATTGTTGGTTTAGGGTTAAAAGGCATTACCGGACAATCAAAAACTTTTACGGATATTTCATAACATAATTTGACAAATCACATCAAAGTGTCCCTTAAATTGGTCTACGAGACCTTAATCATGCTTTAAAAAAGGGTCGGGACTAAACCGAACACGTACAAAAATTCACGGAAATTTAAAAATTTTTCTAAGTTACAGAGGTCACACGCCTGTGTGGGCAGGCCGTGTGCCTCCCATGGCCTTAGACACGTCCGTGTGTATAAGCCGTGTCAAAATAGGGCATACATACTGACTTGTCCACACGGCCGTGGACACGCCCGTGTGCCTCACCTGTGTTCGCTACTGACTTGCACCATACGGCCAGTCACACGCTCGTGTGTCTAGCCCGTGGTCGAGTCTGACTTGTTTTGAAATACAACCACGAGGAACACGGTCGAGCAACACGCCCGTGTGGGCAATTATAGGCCATTTTCAAGGCCAAAATACCACCCACACTATGAGCTACTCTTACAAGCATCTTACCAATTCAATTCATGCCATAAATAATCAACTTTTCCAAGCATTCATAAGCATTTCAAGCATAATATCTTATGCAACAATTAGCTCAATCTATTCACAATCATTTCCAAGTAAAATGCATCACAAACATACCATTTCCTTATAGCAACCATTCATCCAATATATGCTTACCATGCAAAAATGAGCTTACCATTATTTGACCCTTTCTTAAATATGGGAACATTCCATAACCAAGCATCATATAGCATGACTCTTCATTCATAAGACATTCATTTTATCTAGCCATATCACATGGCTATATGTACATTTCAAACATAATCCATTTTAACTAGACTACTTAATATATACATGATCATAAGGTACCCAAAATGTGATTTGAGTAGTGTGATGACGGTCCTCGACGATTCCCGAGCCCTCAGTAGCTTTGACGATCTATAAAATAAAACAAACACACACAAAGTAAGCTTTCAAAAAGCTTAGTAAGCCAGATACAAATAAACTAAGCATATAATTCACATTATCATATCAATACATGAATCATTAACATATCTCAATAGCAAATTCATAATTCTTCATTGGCTCATTATTTAGCCATTGTTTATCAGCCATCATATCTCCATCTATCGCATTTGCTCTTATCACATTCATTCATATATCTCATTTTAACTTATTGCATCTATGTATGTATTTACTCACCTTTCATGCCTATTCAAAGCATATACATCAAACGTACCTGAAACCGATATACAACTTACATAGTCATTCATTTCTCGGACTTGCTTGTTGAACCGTTTGGAATCAAATAGGATACTCAGAATGCTCGAAATAGTCGTACAATGCCAACGTCCCAGACGTGGTCTTACATGTAACCAAATATCGATGCCACTGTCCAAGACAGGGTCTTACACGAATCAATACGATGCCAATGTCCCAGACATGATCTTACACGTAAATATCATATTGATGCCAACGTCCCAGACGTGGTCTTACACGAAATCTTGAATCAATTCCAACGTCTCAGATGTGGTCTTACATGATATCATATATCGGAAACCTATGTCATGACATGTAATCCTATCTATTCCTAGGTCCATACGGGACTTTTCGGATACTGATACATTGTTGTTACTTTCTCGAAATTCAAATACTTATATCATCTAGATCTTATTCATCACAAATAGATTTCATAGTTACATAAATAAGTCAATTCAAATGCATTTATTTGTATATCAACTTACCTCAAATTCGAGTAAACGAACGGATTCGGCTATTCAATTACTTTCGATTTCCCACGATCTAAATTTGTTTTCTTCGGTTCTTGATCTATACATATTCAAATTTAATCCATTTATTCACCAAATCATTCAATTCAATCCAAAAACACATATTTAGGGCAATTTACAAATTAGCCTTCACATTTTCACATTTTGAGATTTTAGTCCCTATTTCACAAAATCACAAAATACACAAAATTTCATGTTACCCATGCCTAGCCAAATTTTCACAAGCTTCATACAAGTCCACATATTTCATTTATTTCACAATTTAGTCCCTCAAAATAATATTTTCTCAATTAAGTCCAAATTACTCAAATTCATCAAAAATTCAAAGACAAACTATATTAACCTATCACATATATTTCATAATTCATATTCAAACATCACAAAAATCATGTGTTCATCAATGGCATATTTCAAAATCATCATCAATTCACAAAATTGAAGCATGGGTTTTGAAAAACACAAAGCAACGATTTCAAAAACGTAAAAATTATCAAAAATAGAGTAAAAAACATACCTTAATTTTTACTTCTAGCTAGTCGAATGTTCAAAGCTTTAAACATTCTTTTCTTTTCTTGTTTTTGGTGGTGAATGATACCAAATAATGAAACAAATTTTTTATTTTATGTTTTAATTAACTTATTAATCATTTTACAACTTTAACCTTTATTAAACCATATAAAAATCATGTAAAATATGGACATAAATGTCCACTAGCATAAACAAAGATATAATATCCATTTAAGGACTTCACCTTTAATAAGCCATGTCAATCTAGCACATTAACAAATGGCAAGTCACTTTTACTTTTTATGCGATTTAGTCTTTTTCTCAAATTAAACAAACAAATAGTAAAATTTTCATACGAAACTTTCACACATGCTAAATCACATATAATAAACACAGAAAATAATATTAAAATATTTTTTCTGACTCAAATTTGTAGTCCCAAAACCAGTATTCCGACTAGGGTCTAAACTGGACTGTTACAATATCACATGGCTATTTATACATCTTCGAAAATATAATCAAAACTCACTAGACTATACATGCCATACTTTAGTATATACACTTCCAAAAGGTACCAAAATAGAGTTTGATAATGTGGTGACGATCCTCGACGATCCCCGAGCCTTCCGTAGCTTTAACGATCTATAAAATAATGCAAACACACACACAGAGTAAGCTTTCAAAAGCTTAGTAAGCCATATACAAATAAACTTAACATATAACATACATAATCATATCAAATACAAGATCATTAATATTTCTCAATTGCAATTTCATAATTCTTCTTTGGCTCATTTAATTAGCAATTACTTACTAACAATTCATACCTCAAAGTATCTCTTTTGCTCATATCACAATCATATGTATATCACATTTGTCTCAACAAGTCTAGACACATATCTCAGTTGTGCACATTCACATATACTTACCTTTCGTACTCAATCATAGTATACACTTCAAACGTACCTGAAATGATCACGCATTATACATAGCCTTTCTTCTCTCTGAATTGCCTGCTAAACCATTTGGAATCAAATAGGATACTCGAATAACTTAGAATAATCGTACAATGCCAACCTCCCAGAAGTGGTCTTACATGTAATCAATTATCGATGCCACAGTCCCAGACAGGGTCTTACACAAAATCATATACGATGCCAATGTCCCAGACACGGTCTTACACGTAATTCACAAATCGATGCTGACTTCCCAGACTTGGTGTAACACCCCAAACCCGGCCCACGAGCCACAGCCGAATTTAGAATGCCACTGCAGAAAACGTTTGAAAAATATTTTGACTTAGAGAGAAAACATAAAAAAAATTTATTGTCTTTAATAAAACATTGGATATTTAAAATTTCGACATAAATTACAATGTTTCAAATTCTTCGATTAAAAACTTTATCACATATTTTAAAAGGAAAGTTGCTAAAGATAAAACATTTTCAGATATTAATATAATCGACAGTCCAACTTAAAACATAATAAAAATCCTTAAATACTTTAGGAGGCCCTTATTACAATAAATAAAAACTTAAAATACTGAACCATAAATTGTATAAAGAAAACCCTCTTCTGCATGGGCCACCTCGTATCCACTCCAACCCGGTCCAAGCTTTATGCATCACCTGCGATGTTGGTAAAAATTTGGGTGAGTCAAACAGACTCAGTGTGTAATTATTTCACATGTCTCCACATATGGGCTTGGCCCATATCCACACAGTCCACATACATAAATATGCAACATGAAGCCCAACCCAACCTAGTGTCCATCCATTACACCTACCTTGGCAAACCTGCTGCCCAAGGCCGTGCCTAAGCCACCGATCATCTAAGTGACCCCACATGTCAATATCCACGAGGTGACTCGAGGTCATCCTCAATCCACGGTGATGCACACAGCTATCATCCGCCAGGAGGTGGCACATAGCCAACACCCCACCTTGATGAAGCACATAGCTAACATTAAGCGCCAATGTAGCACAAGGCTAACATCAGACCACGTACATAATGTACCCCCTGTCCTTCAATATTCATGTCCCAAATTCCCATGCATATGTATATATCATGACAATAATATCATTTAGATGAGTATTCAACACATGCTTACCACGATTGCACATATTCATCAGTGATAATTTAATATCATAAAGTACTGACCTGATTATTCGATCACCCCCCATGGGTATCCACCATCTTAGCACTTATTTCTGCTACCATTCACATCATATCACACATATATAACAACATACACACATAAACAATCAAGAGAACAGTGCAATAACTACACACCTTGTAAACACGATGAACGACAGAATACTCAAGATTTCTGGCTTTTGCTTACAACACCGATAGTACCTTGAAGAATCGAATCCGGAAAGAAACTCCTTTGATGCTCCTTAACGTTGGCACTATCGTTGCTTACCACTAACGATAAACTTCCCGAAATCACCTTCCACACCATCAAAACCGATCGAAATAGCTAGCACCTAAAAGACCCTTTGATCACTGAGAGATTCGGCAATGGTGTATAATGGTGGAGGGGTTTCGGCTAACCTTTCAAATGATGGTTGTACATTCGGCTATGGCTCAAAGTGGAGATGAAAAAGAAAAGAAAATAAGGGCTTATAGGGTTCGGTTATGGCTCTCCAAAGAAGATGAAATATTCGGTTATCTCAAGGGTATTTCGGCTAACAAAAGAACAAGTTTAGAGTTAGAGAAGAGAAGAATGGAAGAATGGTAGAGGCTTAGGAGGATTCGGCAATGGTGAACAATGGTGGAGAGGTTTCGGCTTCAAGAATGTGTGAAGAAGAAAAAGGGAATGAGAGTCTATAGGGTTCGACTTTGGGCAAAGGAAATGGGAAGAAGAAAACATACAAAATGCACATATGGCCATTTCAACATTCAGTTTTGGCTTCAAAGAGAAGAGAGGAAAAGAAGAAAAAGAGAATACCAATATGGTCAAAGAAATGATAGGCAAAACAAAAACAAAGTTTCCACCTAAAGCCAATAACACATTCGGCTAAGGAGAATAATTTTGGAGAAGAGGGAAAAAGATGCACAAAATGCCAAGAATTTGGCCAACTATCCTCCCCCCTAATCCTATACAATATTCGGCCAACCCCCCAGCCATCTATGCATCCACATTCATGGTCAAAATGACCATAAAAATATTTCCAAAACATCACCCATACATCAAGCCTTATGTCCCCTTATCCTTCCATAACACCTTGATACCATACCATAAATAAGCATTTGCCTTATTCCTTAGTCTACTATCCAAAAATGAAAAAGTCTATCCTACCATAATTAAAATTTGACCAACACATGCCATGCAAAAACAAAAATAAAAGTCACCTTATTGCCATCCATGGGATTCGAACCTAAGACCATTAGTACACTCCACACTCCACTTGCCACTTTACCAATTGACTCCTTGTGATTAAAACCTCAAACTAATTTTCTTAAGTCCAATTTTGCTTAGCTCCCCTTCTAAGACTAAAAATCTAATATTTTTCTAAGGCATTCCCTTACATTCTAAAATTCTAAAAACCCTTAAAACATATCCAAACACACACTAAGCCCACTATCACTTGAATTATGCATAAACGCATAACCCCTAAATCTAGGATATTACAGTTCTACCCTCCTTAAAAATAATTTTGTCCTCGAAATTACTTACTAACGAACAATCGTACATCCTAACTCACCACACTACGCTACTGTTGCGCACTCTAATCTTAATAAAACTAACATACTTTCTACTAAATCTTGGAATCCCTGACCAGACCCAACTGGTTCCGTCACAGCCATTCTGCCTCTACCACGTCCTCGCACATTACGACTACGTCCCCTAGAGCTCATGTCTACGATCGTGCTTTAGTCTGATTTAAGAAATTTTATGCATTAGTCTTTGTTCCACTGTTTATCCGCGAACAATTTTATGAAAAGAGTTTAATAGTAGTTCTTTCGATCAATCAAAGTTTCAAGTCTTCTACCTTAATTCACAGAAACACATCCATTCAGTAGTATCTACCATACATATTCACTCTTCAAACATTTTTGTCTGTTCCTATCCCAGGGGTATTTTCGTCATTTGTCCTACAGGGGTATTTTAGTAATAAATCGGGGTTAATTTGAAAATCTTTACAAATCAAAGGCATTCCAAAATATACAAATCTCGAGGTTATTTTAAAAATTCTACCAAATCAATGATATTGCAGAAATTTCAGAAATCGGGGTTATTTTGGTAATTTTGGAAGTCAGGGGCATTTTAGTAAATTTTCCCAAATCAGGGTATCTTACTATTTTGTAAAATAGGAGTTTTTGGTATTTTTGTAAAGTAAGAATGTTTTTACAAAAGTCGTGGGTAGTATGGTAATTTTATAAACCAAGGGCATTTTGGTCATTTTACACCCAGGGTATTTGGGTAATTTTGTAAATCAGAAATATTTCGAAAACTTTTCCAAGTATAAAATGGTTTTACAAGTCAAAGGAGTAATTTTGAAAACTTAAGGTTTTTATAAAACAGTATGGCTAGTCCCTTTCGGGTTTTAATTATCGAGTTTAGCCCGTGAATAAGTCCTCTTGGTTAGGGTGAACCGTTACTACGCACCAGGTAGGATTCGAGTGGAGAGGAGGTGAGTCACTAGGACTGCTTAAATACCAAGCTCCCACCGAAACCAATCCTAGACATGCGCACAATGGTTGCCACACCCAAACTCGGTGACTTACCCATAGGTTTGTTTAATTAGGCTTTAAAATTTTATGCAATTCTGTGTTGGAGTAAGCTAATCCTAAAGTTCAATAACTTAATATACTAATCTACGTTCCCATCATACCCACATACCAATCATATAATAATTCACACAACAATTAGAGGTACTTACCTGGTGGACTTTGGGTCGGAGATACAGGTGCCATGCCAGAATAAACCTGAAAACTTCATGAAAGCCTATATTTTTGAAAAGCCCATCTTAAGAAAATGTTTTTGGGCCCAAAACCCTCAAAGCCGAGTTTTGAACCAGGCTCTGATTGTAACACCCCAAACCCGGTCAATACGCCATGACCGAATCTGGCATGCCACGAAGGAAAAATGTTTTGAAGAATAACAAGTTAACGATTAAATTTTTGTGAAAAACTCTTTGTTGAACTTTGTTTGTAGTAAACAAGTGTAATAAATTGAAAGCTAATAATTTACTTTTGAAATCTCAAAAATAAGTCTTTAAAACTTAGTTGCAAATCTATAGATTAGAAAACCTTTTAATATTTTAAAGAAACCAAAGTGATTAGGTTGAAAACTGTATCTAAAAGAAATTTGGAAAAGTTGAGTTTTTAATTGAAAATAGTATGAGTTATCGAAAATACTTAAGATGTTAAAATTATCAAATGATTTATGTTACCCTATGGTAACGTTTTAAAAACCATCGCATTTTGTAATTTAGAAAAAACTTTATGCTCAAATTATTATATCAAACATGTAATTTGTAAGCCAAATTTAAAACAAATCCAAAACATATAAATAATCCAAAACATAAATAAACAGGCCTTATTACAAATCCATAAAAAAAAATATGAAAACCAAATTAAAATAAAGTACCCAAATGGTAGTTCATGTAAAACCAAATTTTATTGCATGGCCTCCTCGAGTTCATCCGGCTCCTTATCCGCGAACTCACGAATCACCTGAAAAGATATCCCACGGAAGGGTGAGTCAACAGACTCAATGTGTAACAATACACTAAAAGTCTAATCGATCATAGCAATAAAGCCCATAATATAGCAAATAATAATTGATTAAATCACATGTACATATAAAATGAAATGCAATCCCGAACCCAACTTAGATATCCATCCGCTACACACCACCCGTACCTACCAATCACACCGTGGGGATTACTAAATCGACCCTCCATCCGCTACACACCATCGAAGGCAGTTGCTGCAGTCAACATGGACATCGCCCTTATAATTGTGGCATAGCCACCAGATAATTGTGACAGAGTCACCGGATTCATAGTATGTGACCGAAGTCACCGGATTCATAATATCGTGATTGAAGTCACCGGATAATGTGGTAAAACCACCGGAACACTTCCCCTTTCAATATTACCCATATGCCCATGCAATAACATATTATTTCAATATCATACCATATACCCCCAAAATCATATCTGAATCGTACACATTTCATATTTATGCTTATAGCATTATTAATGATGCAGATATCATGCCTTGTACATTATCCCAAAATCATAACCAAATATCGAATATGTCTCATATTAAAAATTTATACAAAAAGCTAAGGAATAACGTACCTGAATTCATTGTACCATTGAATGGTACCCGAAGCCATAATCATTTATATTTCTTTATAAACACACATTTTTATCAATAATACTATTAATCTATTAGAGTTTTAGTGTAAGCTACACACCTGATAATAGTGATAACTAAACTTTCTCGTTCGTCAATACCCTCGGAATCTCGAACAACATCTATACGTGATTTCTCTCTGATTGATGGTTCATAACCCGATGATGAACCACGAACAAACAATGGCTCAGGGGTACGAACGACTTCAAATAATCGATTATCGCCGACAGAGGGTCCACATCCCGGTGGAAAGTCTCGAACTCCCGACACAGCCCTTCGTTTGGAATTTGAGGGTATAGCAGAACCACCCCTCTTCCAAACACTATTAACTGCTCTCTTCGAACCCATACTTGATTGCCCCAAAATCTAATGTTCATAGAAAGAAGATAATAATCGAGCGATAGAGTCCCCTAAAACGAAATCGATTAGTAGACCATCTAAAACGACATAACAAGTATAAAGATCCTTACCTTCACACTTCGATTCAAATCCGAAAATCGTTACTTGCTTATGGTGTTTGTCAAAATCCTTGAATGATAATATCCTTTTCCACACGATCTTAGAATGGCTATAGTCGACTATCAATAAAGAAATAATCAACACTCCACTATACCACTACCTAAATAAAAAGTTTTGTTTGAAAGAGAAGAGATAAAGAAAATTCGGTCAAAAAGAACCTCTCAAGACAAAACAATTTCGGCAATATGATTGAGTGAGACACAAATAGGATTCGGCTAGATACAAGAAAAGAAAGGAAAATAAAATGAAAATAAAATAGGAGAATTCGGCATGAGCAAACAATGGAAGAAAAGAAAAGAGAACTGAGAGGATGAAGATTCGGCCAAAGAAAAGTAAGAGAAGAAATGTTGTGATTTGAACAATATGAAAAAGAAAGAAAAAGAGAGATGAAGAGAAGAAATGTTGTGATTTGAACAATATGAAAAAGAAAGAAAAAGAGAGATGAGAACAAGAAAGGTTGTTTTCGGCTACCAAGAATAAAAGATGAGAGGGAGATACCAAAGAGGATTCGGCCAAAAGCCTTTAGGAAGAAAATAGAGAGAAGTTGGTAAAGTTCAAAGAGTTTTCGGTTTTGACACAAAGCAAAGATTAAAGGCCAAAACTAAAACAAAATTGAACCTAATGCCCAAGGCACAAATTCGGCAAAGGAGGAGAGCTTTGGAGAGGAAAAGAAAAAAAATACCAAAAGATGAACAAAAAGCACAAAAACACAAAATGCTAAAATTGACCAACTAAACCCCCCCAACTTCCTATCAACATTCGACCACCCCCTAGCCATACATGCCGTCCACATACATGGACAATTAGCCATTAAAAAGATTCCAAAAACCTCACCTTAAACCAAGCCTTATGTCCCCTATCCTTCCTTAATCATATGATTCCTTTCCCAAAGTTCAAGCTTTCCTAAATTACTATTCAACTTGCCATAAAAATAGAAAGTCCAACTTACCTTAATTGAACTTAGTCAACACTTAATGCTAGGATGTACAAAAATAAAATCCTCAATATGCTTTCCATGCTACTCGAACCATTTCCCTCAAGCAACCTTTCAAGCTCCTTATCCACTATGCCACTAACTCATCATGTGCTTTAATTTAACACTTAAATTAACTTAAGTGTCAAGTTCACTTAATCCACTTCATTAAATAAACCATACTAAAAATTATTCTAGCTTCCTAAATAAAATCAAACCTTCACAAGACTATGCTAACACACAAACAATACTACCCGAGCTAACACAAGTAACTAGATGACATACAAATTTTTCCTAAAGCCCAAGGCCCAATCCTACTAGGCCCAATTTCGTGATGTTACACTGATACCAAATTGTAACACCCCAAACCCGACCCACGAGCCACGGCCGAATTTAGAATGCCACTGCGGAAAACGTTTGAAAAATATTTTGACTTAGAGTGAAAACATAAAAAAAAAATTATTGTCTTTAATAAAACATTGGATATTTAAAATTTCGACATAAATTACAATGTTTCAAATTCTTCGGTTAAAAACTTTATCACATATTTTAAAAGGAAAGTTGCTAAAGATAAAACATTTTCAGATATTAATATAATCGACAGTCCAACTTAAAACATAATAAAAATCCTTAAATACTTTAGGAGGCCCTTATTACAATAAATAAATACTTAAAATACTGAAACATAAATTGTATAAAGAAAACCCTCTTCTGCATGGGCCACCTCGTATCCACTCCAACCCGGTCCAAGCTTTATGCATCACCTGCGATGTTGGTAAAAATTTGGGTGAGTCAAACAGACTCAGTGTGTAATTATTTCACATGTCTCCACATATGGGCTTGGCCCATATCCACACAGTCCACATACATAAATATGCAACATGAAGCCCAACCCAACCTAGTGTCCATCCATTACACCTACCTTGGCAAACCTGCTGCCCAAGGCCGTGGCTAAGCCACCGATCACCTAAGTGACCCCACATGTCAATATCCACGAGGTGACTCGAGGTCATCCTCAATCCACGGTGATGCATACAGCTATCATCCGCCAGGAGGTGGCACATAGCCAACACCCCACCTTGATGAACCACATAGCTAACATCAAGCGCCAATGTAGCACAAGGCTAACATCAAACCACGTACATAATGTACACCTTGTCCTTCAATATTCATGTCCCAAATTCCCATGCATATGTATATATCATGACAATAATATCATTTAGATGAGTATTCAACACATGCTTACCACGATTGCACATATTCATCAGTGATAATTTAATATCATAAAGTACTGACCTGATTATTCGATCACCCCCCATAGGTATCCACCATCTTAGCCCTTATTTCGGCTACCATTCACATCATATCACACATATATAACAACATACACACATAAACAATCAAGAGAACAGTGCAATAACTACACACCTTGTAAACATGATGAACGACAGAATACTCAAGATTTCTGGCTTTTGCTTACAACACCGACAGTACCTTGAAGAATCGAATCCGAAAAGAAACTCCTTTGATGCTCCTTAACGTTGGCACTACCGTTGCTTACCACTAACGATCAACTTCCCGAAATCACCTTCCACACCATCAAAACCGATCGAAATAGCTAGCACCTAAAAGACCCTTTGATCACTGAGAGATTCGGCAATGGTGTATAATGGTGGAGGGGTTTCGGCTAACCTTTCAAATGATGGTTGTACATTCGGCTACGGCTCAAAGTGGGGATGAAAAAGAAAAGAAAAAAAGGGCTTATAGGGTTCGATTATGGCTCTCCAAAGAAGATGAAATATTCGGTTATCTCAAGGGCATTTCGGCTAACAAAAGAACAAGTTTAGAGTTAAAGAAGAGAAGAATGGAAGAATGGTAAAGGCTTAGGAGGATTCGGCAATGGTGAACAATGGTGGAGAGATTTCGGCTTCAAGAATGTGTGAAGAAGAAAAAGGGAATGAGAGTCTATAGGGTTCGACTTTGGGCAAAGGAAATGGGAAGAAGAAAACATACAAAATGCACATATGGCCATTTCAACATTCGGTTTTGGCTTCAAAGAGAAGAGAGGAAAAGAAGAAAAAGAGAATACCAATATGGTCAAAGAAATGATAGGCAAAACAAAAACAAAGTTTCCACCTAAAGCCAATAACACATTCGGCTAAGGAGAATAATTTTGGAGAAGAGGGAAAAAGATGCACAAAATGCCAAGAATTTGGCCAATTATCCTCCCCCTAATCCTATACAATATTCGGCCAACCCCCCTAGCCATCTATGCGTCCACGTTCATGGTCAAATGACCATAAAAATATTTCCAAAACATCACCCATACATCAAGCCTTATGTCCCCTTATCCTTCCATAACACCTTGATACCATACCATAAATAAGCACTTGCCTTATTCCTTAGTCTACTATCCAAAAATGAAAAAGTCTATCCTACCATAATTAAAATTTGACCAGCACATGCCATACAAAAACAAAAATAAAAGTCACCTTATTGCCATCCATGGGATTCGAACCTAAGACCATTAGTACACTCCACACTCCACTTGCCACTTTACCAATTGACTCCTTGTGATTAAAACCTCAAACTAATTTTCTTAAGGCCAATTTTGCTTAGCTCCCCTTCTAAGACTAAAAATCTAATATTTTTCTAAGGCATTCCCTTACATTCTAAAATTCTAAAAACCCTTAAAACATATCCAAACACACACTAAGCCCACTATCACTTGAATTATGCATAAACGCATAAACCCTAAATCTAGGATATTACACTTAGTCTTACGCGATATCACAGATCAGAACCCTATGTCATGAGATATGAATCCTATCTATTCCTAAGGTTCGTACGAGACTTTTCGAACTTTGACATTTTGTCGATACTTTCTCAGATTTCATATGTACATCTTTCATTATCATCCAACACAATACAATTTCATATGAACATAATTAAATTAACACAAATATGTTTATTTGTATATAGACTTACCTCGTATTCGAAATAAACGAATGGATTCCACTACTCGATCACTTTCGACTTCCCTCGGTCTAATTTCGTTTTCTTTGGTTTTTGATCTATACATATACAAATTTAACTCATTTATTCACCAAACCATTCAATTCAACCCAAATACACACATTTAGGGAAATTTACAAATTAGTCCTCACATTTTCACATTTTGACATTTAAGTCCTTATTTCATAAAATCACAAAATACACAAATTTCCTTGTACCCATGCTTAGCCGAATTTTCAATATGATCATACAAGTCCATACATTTCATTTATTTCACATTTTAGTCCCTCAAAATATTATTTTCACAATTTAGTCCAAATTACTCAAATTCACCAAAAATCTAAAGACAAAACATGTTAATCTAACACATATATTTCATATTTCACCAACTAACATCACAAAGCTCAAGCATTCATCAATGGAACATTTCAAAAGTATCATCAAATTCCAGAATTAAGACATGGGTTTTGAAGTATTCGAAGCAACGATTACAAAACGTAGAAATTATCAAAAATCGAAGCAAAACATACCTTAATCTAAGTACTTCAATGGCCGAATGTTTGAAGAAGCTTAAAACCCCTTTTTTGTTTCTTGTTTTCGGTGTATGAACACCCAAATGACCATTATTTTAAGCTTTGTTTTTATTATATTAACATTATTAATCCTTTTACAAATTTAACCTTTTAATATAACATATAAAACATGTATATTCAATGACCTTTACTGTTCATTAACTAATAAAATGGCTAAATTTCATCTTAAGGACTTCCTCTTTATAAAGACACATCAATTCGGCCATTATTCAAATAGAAGACTAGTTTTACATTTTATGCGATTTAGTCCTTTTCTCAAATTAAGCACACAAACAACAAAATTAATTCACGAAACTTTCACAAATGCTTAACCACATTTTGCAAGCATAGAAAATAATATGAAAATATATTTTTTTCTGACTCAAATCTGTGGTCCCGAAACCACTATTCCGACTAGGGTTTAAACCGGACTGTTACAATCTACTTCAACAAGACTGCGCTAATTAATTATTTTAATTTTTACTTCAAACATCAATTAAGTGATTACTCTTAATTAACTAATAATTCAAATAAATTAATTTAGTCTTTTAAGTCATATCTCTTTTATAACGAGAAATTCCATTCACTACGGGTATTGATACATTCGATCTTTTTCTGTAATTCATCAATTTTATTTATTCATCTCATCAATTCAAATACAACCAATCAAGGTTGTATAGAGCTAGTAGAGTAGCCAACTGGATATATAATTAGAGCTCAAATAGTTTGTAATTAAGTTTCATGATCGACCTCTCCTTATTATGTATCATTATGAAACCAACTCACCAAGTGCTCGTCCAATGAATTTTTCGTATGTGCGTTAGCCTCATAAGATATCCTCAATCCCTTTAATTTATATCCGTTCACCCAAAATGATATTATCATATCTCATGGTAACCATCACATCTTCCATGAAAAATATAAAGTCAA
The DNA here is from genome assembly GCA_005393395.2 of Gossypium australe. Taxonomy (NCBI): domain Eukaryota; kingdom Viridiplantae; phylum Streptophyta; class Magnoliopsida; order Malvales; family Malvaceae; genus Gossypium; species Gossypium australe. The sequence continues at coordinate 124,608,920 of CM016619.1, forward strand.
CAGAAAGAGAAACAAACCAATGCACAAATATAATCATATGTTTAAGATCACAAATAATACAGGAATATGTTATTCAAAAAATTTGGATGACAAACTTTTATTTTAATTAGAATCTCGAATTTAATATTTTATTTTACCTTAAAAGTACTATGTTGGAAGATGCTTTTTGTAAAAAAAATTATACTTAGATAAAGAAAACTTCAATAATTAATTATAGTTCAATATAAAAACTCAGTAATGGTTTTGTTATTAGTTTAAATGAACTAAATTTTATCACATTTCATCTCTTTTTATTGATGTGTACACTTAAAGCATTGAATTCATAGAAAAAGTTTATCAATAGCAAAGAAATAAAATGAAAAATAACTATTTTTATATAATATGAATAAATATATTAATTACAATTGCATTGAATTTGTTGGTATGCTTTAAGTGGTGGCACTAGGGGTTTTTGGGACAGGGTTGGAACATGGAATCGGGTTTAATTTGCCACTAGTTATAGGCTTGACATTCAAACATTGGGATGTTGCGGGTTTAGCTCCAGTGTGCTTAATATCAATGTCTGCAAGTTCTACATTTTGACATGGTGAAGAACCGCTGCAAATAAACTTGACAGCTTTCAGAAGCGCAGATGTGCCATGGATGTTCTTGAAGCTAATGTTGCTTTGTTTAACTTTCGATTCTTCTTGCATTAACACAAAAATTATTCAATGATCGATTAAATATCGTCACTCTATTAGGATTTTGATAAGAATGTACATACATTTTTCTTGCATTTATTCTATGGGCAATATTGTTGATCAATTAGGATAGGGGAAGAGAGATTATTCACGGTAATATCCTCAAAATGTATTTCTAATACTATCCCAGGATATTCGCCTGACCAAGTTTAGATTCGAGCTCCATTCAAAGTATTAGTGATGGTGCAGTTTGAGACTTTAATTCCTTCAACTGGCTTTTCATTTTGGAACTTTCCAAGACTACCGATACTTATACCATGTCCTGGTCCACAAGTTACTTCTTTTATGTCCACATTTTTAGTGCCATTTCCAATAGAAATACAATCATCACCAATTTTAATGTCACAACTGTAACATCCGGGATTTAGGGGTCTCGCATTTTATTTCGTATCTATGTGTTAGTATGCTTTGCATGTGTGTTATGTATGTTTTCGGGCTTCGGGAAACCTTGAGGTTAAGTTTGAGCCTTAGGGAAAATTTTTGGTCTAAGTTGTTAAGGGGAGAGCTAGTGGAGCCAGGCCTTAAGGGATTAAACGTGGTGATTATTGACACAATAAGTGAAGTGGTGGAATGGCAGGGAGACGCCACCTTGTGTGCAGGAGTTGTGTCAGAAGGGAGTTACAAGAGGGAGGAGGTTCGAGCAACGTGGACAGCATTTTGGAGTTTATTTTGCGTCTGGAGGGGTAGGAGATGGATTCGGCAAGGGCACTTGGAAGGAGGAGGTTTGAAAGGGTCAAATGTTTTGAATGGATGGTGGAGAGTAAGGCATGAAGTTTGAACCATTCAAACTTGTTTGAATGGGTGAAGGGGAGGAAATTTAGGAGAGAAAGAAGGGATTTGGAAAGGGATGGAGGGTTGGCCGAATATGGGGTGCTAGAAAGGGGATTTTCGGTCATGAAGGGGGGTGTGCCGAAAGTGGGTGTTTAGTAGCTTGAGTGTGTTCATTTTGAGTCTTTCCCTTCTTTAGACTCTTTGCCGAAAGTGGTAGTCAAAAGTCTTTCATTAGTTTTCTTTCCTTATGACCAAAAGTCGAGAGTGAAAGTGACTATTTGGTGCATTTTGTTCATCTTCTTTTCCCTCTATTTTCTTCTCCAAAGCCGAACCATATCTCTCTCCTCCTCTCTTTTTCTTTTCACTCTGGTAGCCTTAAACCTTCACTTCTCTTCCAAAAAGCCGAATAACCCTTCTTTGCATTAGAACCTTGGCCGAATTTTCCATTCATCACTACTTCTCTCTCTTTTCATTTCTATTCTTCTTTTTCCACTTCTATTTTGTTTATTCCTCAAGCCTCATTTCTTTGCCGAATCTTCCAAAAAGCCGAATATCTCTTGGGTGGTGATTTTCTTCGTGTGTTAATCTCTAGAGGGGGTGTAGTTATTCACTTTCTATCAATCCTCTCATTCGGTTACTGGTAGTGGTGGTAAGGTTCTCTTTTCTATAAACTTTTCTTTCTCCTTTCTCTTTGGTTTGCCGAAACCAAAGGCCTAATTCTGTTTCTTGAGGTGTGGCCGAATCTATGAGGAGTTGACTTCTTGTTTCTTTTGTTTGTAGCAAGTGTGAAGGGTATTAAGGATCTTTTGGGTTTCGATCAACCAAGGTAAGAGGGGTACACCTTTTGTTTGGCCGAAGGCCACTTCGTTGGACCATAAGTGTTAAGGCCAAATCTAACATGGTTATGTAGGGATTTCGACAACCTTTAAGTTCAAGTGAATAGCCTTCGGGATTCTGTCGACTTTGGTAAGGGTGTTCTTTCAATCAAAGCATTCTTTTGGTTTCCATTATAGTTCTATTCAACGGTTTAACCGGGTCTTCTGACCAAGATCTTATTGATGGAATCGAGCATCAGTCAGTTAAAGAGAGGGGTTGGACGCGTAGTCCCTACCCTTAAGTTCAAGAAGCATTCAGTTTCAGCGGTTCGGGATTGGCCACCAGGTTGTAGACCAGCGTCTAAAAAGGATATGCAGATCGCTGTAATCTCTTCGAGTGAGGACGTTAGGGAGATCGATAGTCTGGTTCTTCAAGTTTTCAGGTGTGTAATTACCACACTGTTTCCTTAGTTATTTTAATCAAATGTATGTATCATGTGAGGTAGCCGATAGTGGCTGTGATGGTGTTGTTACCCACATTGGGTAATCTGGTAAACCAGGTTAGTATACTACCTACATCAAAGTTGAGGATAAATGGTTGTGGATGCATGTAAGCATGTTCTATATATATCTGAATGTGTTCATTTTCTTTCATATTGCCATTTACCATATTATGCGGCCTGTGCATGGGGTTCGGGATATAATGATTAAAGGGGAAGTGTATATATATGTGGGTGACTCTGTCACGGTTGATGATGACCCCAAGTCTCATCGTGGATATTTGTGATTTAATCACGTGGATCAGTGGCTAGACCACTTATGTGGACTTTGAGCAGTGTGTCTGTCAGCATAGACTGCCAAAGAGGTGTGTAGCGGATGGAGGGTCGATTGTAGAAATCCCCAGGTGTGTATGAGGTTGGATGTACGGGTGGTGTGTAGCGGATAGATATTAGGCTGGGTTGGGTTAACATATTGCATCTTTGTGCGTGGTATATCGATTTGATGTGGATTTGGGGCCAAGCCCATTTGTGGATTTGTGTGGAGTAATTGCACACTGAGTCTGGTGACTCACCTTGTTTTTCAAAACAATGCAGGTAATTCATGACTCATTGGACCGGGCTGGAGTGGATTCGAGGTGGCCATGCAGAAGCTGTTTTCGTTAACTCTATATTTTAAACTGTTGTTTACTATTTGGGATATTTTTATTATGTGATAAGGCCACTTTAAATGTTTTGGGATATTATAGTTTTATGTCGAATTTGCTATCGGGTAATTAATTAAAAAGTGACCTTAAAAATATGTACCACATGAGAATCAAAATGAAGTTTTAAAAATTCGGGTTACTTATAAACAATCATTTTCTCAAAACTCCAGCACAAATAACGAACCGAACTTTAAACAACTTGGAAGTTTTCATTCGTCGGCAAACTACTATTTTTAAACGATAAACCCCTTTAAGTGGAAGGTTTATTTTACAACTTAAAATTTATTCTCACCATCAGAACAGAATTCGTTTTCAACACTTTTCTAGTAACATTCCGGATTCGGCCATGGTGTTTTGGGCCAGGTTTGGGGTGTTTTACAATTTGGTATCAGAGCCCAATTTTAAACTCGGCCTTTGGGTTTGAGGCCCACAACATTTTCAAATGTTGCATACAAAATTAGTTTAAAAGGGGGTTTTTCATGAAATGGTCTTGTGAAAGCATGGCACTCGAATTTCCGGCCCAAGTCTACCAGGTAAGTCTTCTGACTGTTAAACGAATTGAATGGAGATGGTTATATGATGCATTGTTATGAATGTTAGAATTTAGGATATTTACTATAGAGACAGAAACCTTTAGGGATGTATGCGCTTTACGAAAGAACAACTTGAAATTCTGTCATAAAACTACCCCTTTAATCAATAAGTGGAAAGAAAGACTAATGCATAAAATTTCTTTAAAACAGATTAAAACGCGACAATAGACATGAGTACTAGGGGACGTAGACGTAATGCGCGTGGGCGTAGTAGAGGCAGGATGACTGTGTCGGAACCAGTTGGGTCTGGTCATGGATCAAGGAACAAAGCGCCGCCGCCGACTGCAGAAGTAGAGTTTCAAGATCAAACGGGTGGAGAGACACAGTGTCTCAGGCTATGTTGCAGGTTTTGGAGAGAGTTGCGGGGGCAAATATGGGTACTGGGGCCTGAAAGTCTGTGTCTGAGCGACTCCGAGCGAATGGAGCCGAGATATTTAGGGGTGTCTCTGGGGTAGCTCCGAATGTGGCGGAGTATTGGCTAGAGGTGGTCGAGAGGATCATGGATGACTTGGACTGCACAGCTGAAGAGAAGTTGAAGGGCGCTGTTTCTCTACTTCAGGATGAGGCCTACCAGTGGTGGCTTACTGTCAGAGAAGGTACTCCAGCAAACCAAGTAGATTGGAGTTTCTTTAAGATGAAGTTTGAGGGGAAGTACGTTGGGGCTAGTTATGTGGATGCACAGCGGAGGGCATTCCTGAATTTAGTTCAAGGGGGTAAGTCGGTAGCGGAGTATGAGGCAGAGTTCTTGCGATTAAGCCAGTATGCCTGAGGGATGGTTGCAACCGACTACGAGCACTGTGTAAGATTTAAGGATGGGCTGCGAGACGAGCTGCGGGTGTTGATAGCTCCTCAGCGGGAGAGGGACTTTACTATTTTGGTGGAAAAAGCTAGGATAGTTGAGGAGGTTAAGCGAACTGAGAGGCAAAACAGGGATAAGGATAAAGGCAGGAATAAGAGGAGTTATGGACCGTCAGCATCATCGGGGGGTTTCAGAAAAAGCCTAGGGTTGAGGGACCTGCTCGCGTTTCTACGCCAGCTGTTGGAAGTCAATTTCGTCAGTGTGCTCAGTGTGGGAGGTCTCATGTAGGGGAGTGCTGGGGAAGAAGTAAGGAGTGCTACAGGTGTGGGTCAAAGGATCATTTGATTAAGAACTGTCCTCAAGACATGGCTAGGGCTCGGATGGTAGGTCAGGGGTATGCGCAGCCAGGAAAGGGTGGTCAACAGATGCCAAGAGGTCGTGGTCCGAACCGAGGAGGGAATGGTTTTGGCCGAGGTCGTGGAACACCGGGTAGAGGAACAGGGGGTGCTGAGGCTAGACAGCCTGGGTTGGTTTACGCAGCCAGACGTCGTCAGGAGGGGGATGCACCAGACGTTATAACGGGTACGTTTCTCATTTTTGGGTTACCCTTTATTGCTCTAATTGATGTTGGATCGACTCACTCTTATATTGCTAGTATGGTGTCTGGAACCTTGAATGTGAATCCTGAAACTGCCTTTACGGAGATGACTGTACTTAGTCCTTTAGGGCAATCGGTAGTGGTAGATAAACTTTTTAGAGATGTGCCTTTAGAAGTTCAGGGGTCAGTGTTCCCAGCTGACTTGATGGAACTACCATTTGGGGAATTTGACTTGATTCTAGGCATGGACTGGTTGGTGAGGTATCGTGCGAATTTGGACTGTGCTGCTAAGCGTATGACGTTGAAGACTTTCGGGGACGATGACGTTTTGGTGATAGGTGAGAGGAGAGACTACTTGTCTACTGTAGTGTCTGCTCTTAAGGCAGAGAGAATGGTGAAGAAGGGGTGCATGGCTTTCTTAATGTTTGTTAGTGCCTTGGATGCAAAGGAAGCAGCTATAGGGGAGGTTAGAACAGTAAAGGAATTTGTAGATGTTTTTTCAGAAGAACTTCCAGGGTTTCCTCCGGATCGTGAGGTGGAGTTTGGAATCGAGCTTCTGCCAGGTACAGCGCCGATGTCTATCGCTCCTTACAGGATGGCACCGAAGGAGTTGGTTGAACTTAAAGCCCAAATCTAGGAGTTGCTAGATCGCGATTTCATTCGACCCAGTGTGTCTCCATGGGGAGCACCTGTGTTATTTGTAAAGAAGAAAGATAGATCTATGCGCATGTACACAGATTATTGCCAGTTGAATAAGCTGACAATCAAGAACAAGTACCCGCTGCCGAGGATAGACGACTTGTTTGATCAGCTGAAGGGCGCTGCGATTTTTTCGAAGATGGATTTAAGGTTGGGATATCACCAGCTTAAGGTGAAGGAAGCATATATTCATAAGACGGCTTTCCGGACTCATTACGGGCACTATGAATTTTTGGTGATGCCATTTGGGTTGACAAACGCACCAGCTGCGTTCATGGATATGATGAATCGGGTTTTTCAACCCTATTTGGACCAGTTCGTCGTGGTGTTCATAGACAACATTCTAGTATATTCCAAGTCAGAGGAGGAGCATGATGCGCATCTTCGAGTAGTGCTGCAAATTTTAAGGGAGAATAAATTATATGCCAAATTTAGTAAGTGCGAATTTTGGTTAAGAGAAGTTACTTTTCTGGGTCATGTAGTATCTGCAGAAGGGATAAGAGTGGATCCTCAGAAGATTGAGGCGGTACTGGATTGGAAACCACCTAAGTCGGTGGCGAAAAATCAGAGTTTCTTGGGGTTAGCGGGTTATTACAGAAGGTTTGTCGAGGGTTTTTCCTCAATAGCGGTGCCCTTGACTAAGTTGTTGAGAAAGGAGGTACCTTTTGTGTGGACGGACAAACAGCAGGAGAGTTTTGAGAAGCTAAATAGGGTTTTGACAAAGGCTCCGATTTTAATTCAGCCTGAAGCAGGGAAAGATTTTGTGGTGTATTGTGATGCTTCTCATACGGGGTTAGGTTGTGTACTGATGCAGGAGGGAAAGGTTGTTGCCTATGCGTCTCGATAGTTAAGACCGCATGAGATCAACTATCCCACGCATGACCTGGAGTTGGCTGCTGTGGTTTTCACTTTGAAAGTATGGAGACATTATTTGTATGGAGAGAAGTCGGTGATCTACACAGACCGCAAGAGTTTAAAGTATCTGCTGACTCATAAGGAGCTGAACTTGAGACAGCGAAGGTGGGTGGAGCTGTTGAAGGATTACGACTGCTTGATTGAATACCACCCGGGTAAGGCGAATGTGGTGGCAAATGCACTAAGCTGGAAGGTAGTATCGGATTTGAGAGCGATGTTCACTCATCTTAGCCTATATGATGACGGGAGTTTATTAGCGGAGCTGCAGGTGAAGCCGACATGGATAAGTCAAGTAAAAGAGAAACAGTTGGTGGATGAGGTTCTGAGTGCTCGACTTCTGCAAGTACAAGATGGGGGAATAGAGGATTACAGTTTGAACAACGACAGAGTTTTGTGTTTCCGTGGGAGAGTTTGTATGCCGAAGGATGTGGAGTTAAGGCAGATGATTCTTCGGGAAATACATAGTAGCCCTTACGCTATGCATCCTGGAGGAAGTAATATGTATCGGGATCTGCGGGAACAGTTCTGGTGGCGTGGATTGAAGCAGGAAGTTAAGGAATTTGTGGGGAAGTGTTTGACGTGTCAGCAGATCAAAGCTGAACACCAAATGCCTTCGGGGTTGCTGCAACCGGTGAAGATTCCACAATGGAAGTGGGAGAGAATCACGATGGACTTCGTTAGCGGGCTTCCTCTTACGCCTACTAAGAAAGACTCAGTATGGGTGATTGTGGATCGGTTGACAAAATCCGCTCATTTCATACCTGTTCGGGTCGACTATTCTATTCAAAGGTTAGCTAAGCTGTATGTGGCAGAAATTGTGAGGCTACATGGGGTACCAGTCTCAATCATATCAGATAGGGACCCTAGATTTACGTCGCGATTTTGGAGGGCGTTACATCAAGCTTTGGGCACCAGGCTAGATTTTAGCACGGCGTTTCATCCGCAGACGGATGGTCAGTCTGAGAAGGTAATTCAGGTGTTGGAGGATATGTTGAGGGGATGTGTTATCGACTTCAGAGGTAGTTGGGAAGAATTCTTGCCCTTAGCAGAGTTCGCATACAATAACAGTTATCAAGCTAGTATTCAGATGGCGCCGTATGAAGCATTGTATGGGCGGAAGTGTCGCACTCCTACCTGTTGGACAGAGCTAGGTGAACGTCATGTCTTGGGTCTGGAGATGGTGGCAGAATCAGAGGAGAAGGTTAAGGTAATCCGAACTCGGTTGAAGGAGGCATCAGACAGACAGAAATCGTATGCGGATCTGGAGTGGAGGGAGATAGAATTTGCAGTAGGTGATCGGGTGTTCCTGAAAGTTTCGCCGTGGAAGAAGGTGATGAGATTCGGACGTAAGGGTAAACTAAGTCCCAGGTTTATAGGGCCTTCTCGGGTTTTGAAGCGAGTGGGACCAGTAGCGTACCAGTTGGAGATGCCTTTAGAGTTGAAGCAGATGCATGATGTGTTCCACGTCTTGATGCTAAGATGTTACCAATCAGATCCGTCTCATGTGGTGCCAGTAGAGGAAGTTGAGTTAAGGCTAGACTTGTCCTATGAGGAGGAGCCAATTCAAATTTTGGAGCGAGATGTGAAGGTGCTACGGAAGACATCAGTTCCTCTAGTCAAGGTGTTGTGGCGGAACCATGCTCGGATTTAGGGGTCTCGCATTTTATTTCGTATCTATGTGTTAGTATGCTTTGCATGTGTGTTATGTATGTTTTGGGGCTTCGGGAAACCTTGAGGTTAAGTTTGAGCCTTAGGGAAAATTTTTGGTCTAAGCTGTTAAGGGGAAAGCTAGTGGAGCCAGGCCTTAAGGGATTAAACATGGTGATTATTGACACAACAAGTGAAGCGGTGGAGTGGCAGGGAGACGCCACCTTGTGTGCAAGGAGTTGCGTCAGAAGGGAGTTACAAGGGGGGAGGAGGTTCGAGCAACGTGGACAGCATTTTGGAGTTTATTTTGCGTCTAGAGGGCTAGGAGATGGATTCGGCAAGGGCACTTGGAAGGAGGAGGTTTGAAAGGGTCAAATGTTTTGAATGGATGGTGGAGAGTAAGGCATGAAGTTTGAACCATTCAAACTTGTTTGAATGGGTGAAGGGGAGGAAATTTAGGAGTGAAAGAAGGCATTGGGAGAGGGATGGAGTGTTGGCCGAATATGGGGTGCTAGAAAGGGGATTTTCGGTCATGAAGGGGGGTATGCCGAAAGTGGGTGTTTAGTAGCTTGAGTGTGTTCATTTTGAGTCTTTCCCTTCTTTAGACTATTTCCCTAAAGTGGTAGTCAAAAGTCTTTCATTAGTTTTCTTTCCTTATGACCCAAAGCCGAGAGTGAAAGTGACTATTTGGTGTATTTTGTTCATCTTCTTTTCCCTCTATTTTCTTCTCTAAAGCCAAACAATATCTCTCTCCTCCTCTCTTTTTCTTTTCACTCTGGTAGCCTTAAACCTTCACTTCTCTTCCAAAAAGCCGAATAACCCTTCTTTGCATTAGAACCTTGGCCGAATTTTCCATTCATCACTACTTCTCTCTCTTTTCATTTCTATTCTTCTTTTTCCTCTTCTATTTTGTTTATTCCTCAAGCCTCATTTCTTGGCCGAATCTTCCAAAAAGCCGAATATCTCTTGGGTGGTGAGTTTTCTTCGTGTGTTAATCTCTAGAGGGGGTGTCGTTATTCACTTTCTATCAATCCTCTCATTCCGTTCCTGGTAGTGGTGGTAAGGTTCTCTTTTCTATAAACTTTTCTTTCTCCTTTCTCTTTGGTTTGCCGAAACCAAAAGCCTAATTTTATTTCTTGAGGTGTGGCCGAATCTATGAGGAGTTGACTTCGTGTTTCTTTTGTTTGTAGCAAGTGTGAAGGGTATTAAGGATCTTTCGGGTTTCGATCAACCAAGGTAAAAGGGGTACACCTTTCGTTCAGCCGAAGGCCACTTCGTTGGACCATAAGTGTTAAGGCCGAATCTAACATGGTTTATGTAGGGATTTCGACAACCTTTAAGTTCAAGTGAATAGCCTTCGGGATTCTGTCGACTTTGGTAAGGGTGTTCTTTCAATCAAAGCATTCTTTTGGTTTCCATTATAGTTCTATTCAACGTTTTAACCGGGTCTTCTGACCAAGATCTTATTTGATGGAATCGAGCACCAATCAGTTAAAGAGAAGGGTTGGACGCGTAGTCCCTACCCCTAAGTTCAAGAAGCGGTCAGTTTTAACAGTTCGGGATTGGCCACCGGGCTATGGACTAGCGTCTGAAAAGGATAAGCAAATCGATGTAATCTCGTCGAGTGAGGACGTTAGGGAGATCGATAGTCTGGTTCTTCAGGTTTTCAGGTGTGTAATTACCACACTGTTTCCTTAGTTGTTTTAATCAAATGTATGTATCATGTGTGGTAGCCGCAATAGTGGCTGTGATGGTGTTGTTACCCACATTGGGTAATCTGGTAAACCAGGTTAGTATACTACCTACATCAAAGTTGAGGATAAATGGTTGTGGATGCATGTAAGCATGTTCTATATATATCTAGATGTGTTCATATTCTTTCATATTGCCATTTACCATATTATGCGGCATGTGCATAGGGTTCGCGATATAATGATTAAAGGGGAAGTGTATATATATGTGGGTGACTCTGTCACGGTTGATGATGACCTCGATTCTCATCGTGGATATTTGTGATTTAATCACGTGGATCAGTGGCTAAACCACTTATGTGGACTTTGAGCAGTGTGTCTGTCAGCATAGACTGCCAAAGAGGTGTGTAGTGGATGGAGGGTCGATTCTAGAAATCCCCAGGTATGTATGAGGTTGGATGTACAGGTGGTGTGTAGCGGATGGATATTAGGCTAGGTTGGGTTAACATATTGCATCTTTGTGCGTGGTATATCGATTTGATGTGGGTTTGGGGGCAAGCCCATTTGTGGATTTGTGTGGACTAATTGCACACTGAGTCTGGTGACTCACCTTGTTTTTCAAAACAATGCAGGTAATTCATGACTCATTGGACCAGGCTGGAGTGGATTCGAGGTGGCCATGCAGAAGCTGTTTTCGTTAACTCTATATTTTAAACTGTTGGTTACTATTTGGGATATTTTTATTATGTAATAAGGCCACTTTAAATGTTTTGGGATATTATAGTTTTATGTCGGATTTGCTATCGGGTAATTAATTAAAAAGTGACTTTAAAAATATTTACCACATGAGAATCAAAATGAAGTTTTAAAAATTCGGGTTACTTATAAACAATCGTTTTCTCGAAACTCCAGCACAAATAACGAATCGAACTTTACACAACTTGGAAGTTTTCATTCATCGGCAAACCACTATTTTTAAACGACAAACCCCTTTAAGCGAAAGGTTTATTTTACAACTTAAAATTTATTCTCACCATCAGAACAGAATTCGTTTTCAACACTTTTCCAGTAACATTCCAGATTCGGCTGTGGTATTTTGGGCCGGGTTTGGGGTGTTACAACAACCAATAATATTGACCCCGTCTGATTTGCTCATGTGGATCCCATCTGTGTTTGGGCTCTCTGTCAGTGCCTCTACCTTAAAACATTTGAGGGTAATGTTTTTGCATGCAAAAACATTAACGTGGAATAGTTTACTGTCTTTGCTAGTTATATCTTGTATCAATGCGTTGGTTACAAAGTCAAACCTTATATTCTATTTAATTTTGGAGTTAACAAAGTAACACACGAAACAAAGATGTTAGTTATAATTATATTTTTATAATAATAAGAGGAAAAAGAATAAATAAATTCTAGAAAGAGGGAAGAAAGCTGACAACGGGAAGTTTGGAACGAAATTCACTATTGTCGCAAGTATTCTTCTCATAAGTAATGCTTCCCTGACCATCAAAAATTCCTCCACCAGACATTTTGAAATTTTCAATACTATAGAATCTAACCCAATTAGGGTCCTTGAAAGCACTAGGATTAGCCAGAGCCTGTATAGTGCCCTAAACATTAATCTCAATAGGAGCCTTGCATGGACCTTCTAAGTTTACTTTTGTTAATAAATATGTCCCTTTAGGAATCACAACTGTTGATGGGGTTACAGAGGCACATGCATCTTTCCAAGCATCCAAAAATGGCTAAAATGAAATGAATAAAGACATCAGTTTGAAATATAATTTTTTCATATTTTCACCTTTGGGGTACAAAGTTAAGAGCAATTGAACTTGCCTTTACTCAAATCCGTTTTCCCGTCACTTTTGCGCAAAACTTGGCAACAACATCAAAAGCATCTGATTGAACTTTAGAGGCTGAAATGAATAAAATAAAAGTACAAACATGGAAGGAACAATATTAAGGTGTGGTGCCATGTTTTTATTTGGTTTTGAAATTAAAGGAGGAATGGCTTTTCCTTTTGTTTTGTTCCAAATATATAGAAAGTTTGAGAAAATTACAACCAAACAAATATATTACTATTTAATCAATATGGAAAAGTCATATGGCCAAGCTTCAATTTCTATGACTAGCTTGTTTCTTTAATATCAACTTCGCACGGTTAGATAGTTTTGTGGTTAATTTTTTCACAACTTGAATAATTTAAACTATGTGAAAGGATTTTATTTTGGAAAGATTGAAAAGCATTATTTTACATTTTATCTTCAATTAATATCTTTACTAGTAGGTGGCAAATATAATTATGCTCCGTTAAATTTATAAATGTTATTTTGAAAAGTATAATCCTAATTAGTCAATAAAAATTGTTGATACAGGAATGTGGTTTGGTGGTTGACGAAGGTTCACATCATATTGCCAAAAGCAATTATGGTGGTTTCTGGCACTCTTCTCAATCACTGTTTTCCTGGCACTATAATAACTAGTCGAGCTAACATTCACCCTAGACTTCAACCTAAACTTCACCCACGTAACAATTATTAGTGGAAACCTGATGGGCATTTGGCTTCTCTTTCCAAATAGATTTACTTTTATCTTTTAGTATCCTCAACTTCTCTCAAGCATCTTGTAATTAAATTAATTTGCATGTATGTTCTAGTATGGAAAAGTTTTCATGATTCTAACAAAAATTGAATTGGGTTTTGTAAATTATGTAGTGGAAATAATTTAATTTAATTAAATAATTAATTTCAAAAAACTTAATTCATGGAAGTGTAACAACCCGAATTTGGGCCTAGTAGAATTGGGCCCATTGGGCCTTGGGCACGAGAGCGTTTAAAATTTTAGAGAACAAGAGAACGACACTAGTGCAAGTTGGACCTATTAGGTGAGTGATTTTGGAAGGTTAGGGGACTTCCATGAAGTTCCGGGATCAAACTTAGGCTTTAGGAAAATTTTGGTTTTAGGTGAATAAAACCATGGGAGTTAGTATGTAGGTTTTAAGAATAAAATGTGGAGAAAAATGACACAAAAGGTGTTGTGGTCTAGTGGCAAATGACGCCACATAAGAGACAATGGAATGACGCCAAAAGGAAGCAAAGGGTTCAAGGTTCAAGTCTTGGCGCTTGCATTTTATTTTGATTTATTTTTTAAGTGAACATAGACATTGGTCCATAGACTTATATTTAGTTGCGCATGATCTTAGACACAAGAAGAGCTGGTGGCTTAGTGGCAAGTGGCGTGAATTGGCTGATGGGAGAGCCTGGGTTTGAATCTCATGACAAGCAATGGAGTATTTATTTTTCGGATTGGACGGCCAGAGTTTGTGTTGGATTTAAACTCTACTGAAGGAGGGATCCCACATCGGAAAGCTAGCAAGAAGGAAGTGAGAAGCTGGCTATATATAAAGCTGTCTATAAGGAGAGGAAGCATACCTTGGTGGGCGTTTGGGCATAGAAGCATTCGGAGCGCGGATTAGCTTTAGACTCCTATCAGTTGTGTATTTCGCACTACTCTAGCTGTAAAGCGGCAAATGCCGAAAAGCCAGTCACACGGCGATGGTAACCACACGAGTGTGTGAGCGCATGTGTGGGAGCTTCGACGCGATAGTCGAGGCCACCATGACTATTCTTGTGGGTTGATGCTGTTTGGGCCACGATGGGCCGAATAGAGCCAAGTGGGCCCAATGGGCCTATAGGCCCATATGAATAAATTGTATGATTGTGTAGTAGATGATGGATTAGACTATGTGAATCTCATATCTATGACTAGATTTGGGCTAAATGGGCCGTACGAGCATGTGAGCTCAATTGGGCCGAGAATGGGCCTTAGGCCCTTTCACATCATTATCTCTGTTTAGAATGCTTGAGTAGCTCAAGACGACTGTGGGCCCACTGATTTGATTGCTAGGGTCACACAGGTCGCCCGATACGACTGTGGACCCACCGATTTGATTGTTAGGGTCACACGGGTCGCCCAAGACGACTGTAGACCCACCGATTTGATTGTTAGGGTCGCACGGGTTGCCTGAGATGACTGTGGACCCACTGATTTGATTGTTAGGGTCGCAAGGGTCACCCGAGACGACTGTGGATATACCGACGGCTTTAAGCCGCTTATATTCTGGCAGTTCGGCTACGTTCTTGGTGTGTAGGGCTGGGTGGGTTGACTTGGTCCCCACAGTTGTATAGGGCCGGTACGGGGGTGTGTAGCGGATGGATTATTAGGTTTGGGTTGGGCTGCATACTCTATTTGCATATCTGTTATGAGATCTGTTATTGGTTTGGGCTAGGCCCAATTGATTCTATTATGGGTTGTGACCCAAATGATATTGTAGTGGGCTTGGCCCACGTATGCTTTGATCTGTACTGTACTGTTACTGTTAAAGGGCATTGGCCCAGACTACTTCGGGTTCTGTTTCTGTATACTGACTGTTACTCTAGAAAGGGATTACACACTGAGTTTTCATAAACTCACCCCTTTTTTAACTGTGCAGGTAATCCCCAACCTTAGACGATTCGGAGCTGCGAGGGACTCGGAGAAGACCACACACTGCTTATGTTTTCCGTTTTGATTATCTACTTTGAAATATTTTAATTTGGGTCGTAATAAGGCCTTTTAAAGTTTTTGCACTTTAAATTTTAGATCGATTTTATTTTAATTAATATCTATTAGAAGTAAATCACAGCTTTTCGAAATGTTAACTGTTTTAAAACAACACTATGTTTTCGCAACATTTTTTTTAAATGGTTTTACGATTTAATCTTTTTGTAAATATATTACTTTCAAAATTAGCTTCCGCAACTCAAAAAAAATGTTTTAGGAATAAAACTAACGTAACTGGGATTTTACTTAAGCTTTTAAACAAGAAGGGTTTTCAACGAAAACATGGTTTTCGAAAAACACTTCAATGTGACACGCCAGATTCGGGCCTAACTTCTAGGCCGGGTTCGGGGTGTTACAGGAAGAATATATGCTATTGGGTTAGATAATCAAATGGTCTTGATTTCTTATTTAAGTTAAGAGAGGTAAGCTCGTATAATTAAACTGGAAAATATACCACTAAGGTAAGTGCGCCTCCACACACAAAGAGAATTATCCCTTGGAGTCGTTGGCCATGGGGTTAAAAATGTACTAGTTAGACTTTAGTTCTTCTATATTAATTATTTTATGTACATCAGATACAAATATAACTCTTGCATATGTTTCTCTGTCAATACCCAATTGATGTAAAAAAAACCAAGGACAATATATACTAAGAGAATGTAACGCCCCAAAAATGGGGGGTTTAGAATTTTGCTGAATTTGCTCAAATTCCATGATGTGCTTGAACGGGTAGTTATTTGAGTGTGTTTGGGGGTTTTATTAAGCCTAGGTTTGAGTCTGAACCTTGGAAAATTTTAATTTTTTCTCATATGTGAAACTGGCAGTTAACAGTAGGACTTATGTATAATTGTATGTGTTCTATGACACAAAGAAAGCCCGTGGCTTGATGGTGGTGGTGTCACTAAGATGGCAAGGGGAGTGGGGTTCGAATTCCATGGAAAGCAAATGAGGGCTTTTATTTTTCGTCTTGAGTGTGCAAAAGGTAGAGTTTGGATCAAACTCTGCATAGGAGGTTGAAGAATTGGTCAACAATTTCGAATGGGAGGCTGGGAGCAATTCAAGGAGGATTTGGTGGAAAGTTGAAGAAGTTTGAATGGGAAGGGGAGCTTGGCCGTATTTGGAGAGCTTGAGTAGGGGGAAATTTCAGCCAAGGGTTGTCATTTGGGTGTAGTTTCGACTTGTGAGAGTGTTTGTAACATCCTTAAATCGGGGTCTCTGCATTTGCTTGTGTTGCATGTGATGGATTGTTTATAATGTTGATTTATCATGTTTTGGGGTCTAGCTATAACCCTGGGTTAGGCCTGGGTTAGGGCTAAAAATTTCTTTTTAGTACTTGGGAAGAGGGAGCTAGGTGAGATAAGGGTTAAGAGGATTTATTGGGGAATTTTGGCACAAGAAATCGTTTGGAAAAGTGGCAAGGAGGCGCCACTTAAGGACAAGGGAGATGACGCCACATACAGGGAGAGGAGTGCCTGTGTTCGAGCTGCAGAAATCCCTTCTCTGCTCTTTCTTTTTCACGCCACAAGCTAGGAGGTGGAATGCTCAGGATGGACTCTGGGAGATTTAGTTGGAGAGGAGAAATTTGAGGAGTTTGACTGGTTCAAACGAATTTGAACTGATGGAAGGGAGGAAAGTTAGGAGTTTGAATTATTTCAAACTCATTTGAAGGTTTTGGCCGAATTTTGGGCATTAGGGGAGAGGGTGTAATCAGTTTTGGGGTTATTGGGGTGTGGTCGAATATGTTATGTGTGATAGCTAGGGACGGCTAGCTTAGAAGGTCTCTCTTGGTGTTTCATGTCAAAACCGAAACCCCCTCTCTTGCTTATCTCCTCTTCTTGGTTTCTTCTTGCGGTAACTTGAGCATTTGGCCGAACCTTGTAAGCCAATTCTTGGTGTAGCCGAAACACAAGTAGCCATCTTCCTCTCTTTTTGGTTCTTCCATTGTTTGCCGAATTTGCTTCTTCTTATTTGGTTTAAGCCGAAACCACCTTTGGATCACTTCTCCTTCTTTCAACTTCGTTCAAGCCGAAATCAACAACCTCACCCCCATTCGACATCCATTTTTTCTTTCTCTCAAAACCCCTTTGTGCCGAAAGTTCAGTTATCCTTCTTTGCCGAAATCAATACTACTCCACCTTCTTCCATCTTTTCTATTTTATTTCAAAAGCCGAAAGCTTGCTGGTTCTCTTTCGGTTTCATCAAGAGCTTTGGCCGAATAGCCTTAGTCTTTTTCTTCTTTTCTCTCCAAGAGATCTAGTCCCCTTTGACAAGTGCCGAATCTACTCTTCTTTGTGGATCATAGCCGAAACTCTGGTAAGAGAACTACCTATTCGTTTTCTTTTCTTGATCAACGTGGGTAATGCTGAAACCCACTTCTCTTCCATCTTCTTTTTCCATTCTAGATTTAAGTATTAAAAACTCTGTTCTTGTTCTTTGAAGGGAGCCGAAACCTTTAACATCATTTAGGGGTGCCGAACATTCGTGTTTGGTTAGCCGAATCTATCATTAAGGTAAGGGTTCAACGTTAAGATCTACTTCTTAATTGATTAAAAGCCGAATGGGCTTTTGGTTACTAACAAGTATTGGCCGATTATAGGAAAGGGGGAAACAACATTGCGGGATTTCGCTGAGTTCGTATAAGTTCGGGATTTTCGCTTGGATTTACGTTTAATCAGGTGTGTAAACACTTACACACTTTATTAGTTTAATGATGCTTATTATGTTACTGTATAACCGTTGGTATTAGTGACTTTGTCTTGTGGGCATGAGCTTGGATTCCAGGTAAGTCCCCTGTTATGTGATTTATGATATATGTTATCATGATTTGATAAATGATATGCTATGCCTTGAATGCATGATACATGAGATTATGACCCGTATGATATGAGCATGATGATGGGATTGATGAGAGGAGGGGGATGATTATTTGGACTGTCACCAGTGGTTTTGACCACAAGATGGGTTGGCCCCATCATTTGATTTGTGACTACGGTCACCAGTGGTTTTGACCACATTATTATTATCTGTGACTAAGTCCCAGTGGTTTTGACCACACGATTGATATTTGTGACTACGGTCACCAGTGGTTTTGACCACATATGGATATTGTGACTCGTCCCAGTGGTTTGGTACCACAGTGGGTTGGCCCCACATGATTATTACGGGATTGTCATCAGTGGTTTTGACCACACGATGGGTTGGCCCCATCATCTGATTTGTGACTACGGTCACCAGTGGTTTTGACCACAACGATATATATTTGTGACTTCGGTCACCAATGGTTTTGACCACCAGTGGTTTTGACCACACGGGGTAGTTAAAGGAGATTGGATGGCTAGGTTATGGGTTGCATAATCTGCATGTTTTACTGATGCTCTGTGTAAGTACTTGAATTATCGGGTTGGGGAATTATACACTGAGTCTTGGAGACTCACCCCCTTCCTTTTTATTTTGCAGATGAGGCATAGATCGCGGATATGGAGCCGAGGAGGACTCGAGGTGGCCATGCATCTTAGTTTGGTTTTGGACTTTAAACTGCTATTTCGTTTTTATTAGCTTTCTTTTAATTGGGTTTTGGGTTTGTAATAAGGCCGCTAGTATTATTTTGGGTTTTAATTACTTGCTTTTACTTTGATTATATTATACATATATTGGATTTATGGACTTGTTAAATTAACCGGTAAAAACAATGTTTTCAAAACTATAACTCTTTCGGGTTTTAAAAACATTACCATCGGGTAACAAAGTTCACAAAATAATAAGGTAACTGGAATGCTTTTATAACTTAAATTTTCAAACAACTTCAAAAGCAAACGGGTTCTAACTTGATTATACTTGTCACACTCAGCTTTTAATAAATATTAAATGTTTTCTACAATTTGTAGTATCAGGTGAATTTTTCTAGCATAGGTTTAAAACAACCTTTACATGATTTCAACATCACTTTAAAACCTTTTAAACGATCAAAGAATTTCTTGGAAAATTTCCCGACTCACTTGTGTTTTCAAACTGTTTTCACTCTGTAACATGCCAGATTCGATCGTGGTGTGTTGATCGAGTTTGGGGTGTTACAGTGTTGGAGTGCCAAATTTTCTCTGGCATTTTTCGAGAGTTGTTTTGCATTTTGGTACTTTTTTGGACGTTTTAGGTCTTTTTCTTTTCATTTCACCCTACCGAATTCACTCCTTCTCCCTTCCTTCTTTCTTCTTCACTTTTTTTTGCTACTTGCCGAATTGGCAGGTCTCTCCTCTTTTACCTTCTCTTCTTCTTCCCTTAATTCATCCCTTGTCGAATCTATTTCCTTCCCTTTGTCCTTCTTGAGATGACAGAACTTGTTGTGGCCTAAACACTCTCTTTTCTGCGTTCCTTCTTTTCTTTGTTCCTAACCTTTTTCTGAATCTCTTCGATTTTGTGGTAAGTGGATGCTCTAGCCGAATCTTGGCCGGCTTCTATTTCTATGCTCGGTTCTGTATCTCTTGAGCTGAAAGGTTGTTTTGTTTTTCCTTTGTTGTCGTGGTTAATTGTATAACTAACACCTTCTTCGTTCAAACGTTGCTAAGGACTCGCTTTCTTTAACCAAGGGGTAGGCCGATTACCCTTCCCCTGCAAGAGATCTCTCAATTGGTGGTGCTTAATCTTGGGAGCTTCAACCTACAACCGATAATAGGTGTGTAATCGTACACCTATGCTGTTTCTGTAAAAGCGATGAATGAAAGTGTGAATTCACACCCTTGATGAATTGTGAATCGGCTAAAGCCGAAAAATCGATAAGCCAAAACTTCGGCAACTGAGGGCTCTTGAGCATGCGAGCGCTCGTAGAGATAAATCGAGCCACAATCATTAGCGATTGACCGTTGAGGCTGCCACGAACATTCTCATGGGCTTGGGTCGTAATGGGCCTCGTTGGGCCGAAATAAGCCATTGGGCCCATGGGCTCCATAAGGGTAAAATTCGCGAAAGTGGCAGATAATGGATTGGGCTACGAAGTTCGCATAGCCGCGACCGAAATTAGGCTGAATGGGCCACACGAGCGTGTGGGCCCATTTGGGCCAAAAATTGGGCTTTGGGTCCAATTCCACCATTTCGACCAAAAAGGGTATTTGTGTCGCTTGAGACAATTGTAGGCCTTCGGAAAGACCGTTATAGGACTACAATTATCGAAATACCCTCGCTGGATAAAATTATCGAAATACCCTTGAAGGGAAAAATTATCAAATTACCCTCGATGGGTAAAATTACCTAATTACCCTCGATAGGTAAAATTACGAAAATACCCTCGATGGGTAAATTACCGAATTACCCTCGATGGGTAAAATTACCGAAATACCCTCGATGGGTACAATTATCAAAATACCCTCGATGGGTAAAATTACAGAAATACCCTCAATGGGTAAAATTACCAAAATACCCTCGATGGGTAAAATTACCGAAATACCTTCGATTGGTACAATTACCGAAATACCCTCGATGGGTAAAATTACCGAAATACCCTCGATGGGTAAAATTACTGAAATACCCTCAATGGGTAAAATTATCGAAATACCCTTGAAGGGAAAAATTATCAAAATACCCTTGAAGGGTAATATTACAGAAATGTCTTTGAGGGGTGAAATTCTGCCAACATGACCGTTATACCCCTAGTGGTAGTATAAGTGATGTATGTGTGATATTTGTATGACTGGTTATGATTGTGACATACTACATACATGAGTTATTTATGACAGGATATTCTGCATTAGGGTTGGGACTTGTATTTGGAGGAAGTATTGTACTAGTGGCTCTGCCACGTTTTCACTGCTATAATGGCATCGCCACGTATTCTGATTTTAGTGGCTCAGCCACGTATATTATTATTAGGATCTTCGCTACGTTATTATTAGCAGCTGTGCTGCGATACTGGTGTGTTGGTTGGGTAGGTTGACTTGGTCCCCACATGCTATATTGGTTGGTACGGGTGGTGTGCTGGCTGGACTAGCTGGGTTGCATTTTTGTTTTGCATTGTTATGATTTGGGCTTAAACTCACTCTGATACTGTATAGGGCTAAAGCCCAGACTGATCTGTTACTGAATAGGGTTTGGGCCCAGACTGTTATTGCATGATAGGGGATTACATACTAAGTTCTTGTAACAGCCCGACTTAGGGCCTAGTTGGAATAGTGGTGCGAGACCACAAATTGGAAGTAGAAATATAAGTTTTTACGGTTTTATGAGGCTTATGAGGTGGTTGCATGCTTGTGTGAAAATTTCATGAAGAAATTTTATTAATTATTGATTTAATTGTCCATTAGGACTAAATTGCAAATAATGGAAAATGTGAGATTTTAGAAGATTTAAGTATGAAATAGAATTATGAAAATTACTAGAGGTCTTTATTTAGCAATTAGACCATTATATTGAATGATGGACAAAAATGGACATGGGAAGGAAAAATCTCAAGAAAGGGTCATTAAGGGCATTTTTGTCATTTGGTAAATAAAAGATTAAAAAGAAGTCAAATTGTGTCCATCTTCTTCTTGCCATAGCCAAATTTTACAAGCCCTCCATAGCTAGGGTTTCTTCAACTTTCAAACTTGATTGTAAGTGCATCCTAGCCCCGTTTTTAATGTTCTTTGTATTTTTGAAACCCTCGTAGCTCGGTTTAGCTATTTCTAGCATATTTAGAGCTAGGGTTCAAGTTAAAAAATTTACCCATGTATGACATGCATGTATTTTGATGTCTTATGGAAGATTATGAAAGTTTGATGTAGGGTAAACATCTTTTTCTAAGTGATTTTTATGAAAAATGCAAGTAAGGACCAAATTGTAAAAGTTATGAAAATGGTTATACATGAGTGAAATAGTAGAAATTGAAGGTTGCTATAGTTATGAATATGATTTGGCTAGGCTTGAAATACAAGGAAATTGAATGAAAATCATTTTACGAGCCTAGGGGGAAAAGTGTAATTATGAGAAAGTTTATAAGCAAAAATTATAATTTTTCCAAAATATGGATTATGAGTCGAATTAGTCAATGTGTGAATTTAACAAGTTAAATTGTTACTATAGATCAAGAAAAGCGAATCCCGGATCAAAACCGAGGCAAGAACAAAATCGAGGACTAAATCGAGCATTGATACACATTTTGAGATTCGAGGTAAGTTTGTATGAAGTTAAAGTTTAATAATGTTTCGATATTTAAAATTGTATGATATTATGATAATGTATGTCATTTCTATGAAATTTCAGTAAGGGAGCTTCGATGAAGAATTGGTGAGTATAAGCTAAGCTGAAGTCCCGATAAAAGTTTCGGAATAAGAATGATATCTATGTATTCACAAGAGATAAGGGAGATCCTGTATAAGACTATGTTTGGGACATGGCTTCGGCACCAAAGAAAGATCTCGTATAAGACCATATCTGGGATATGGCATCGACATCCATGTACGATCTAGTATAAGACCATGTCTGGGACATGGCATTGACATCGAGCTTTCAGATCCCGTATAAGACCATATCTAGGATGTGGCATCGGCATCGAGAAGTGATCCCATGTAAGACCCTATCCAGGATATGGCGTTGGTATCAATATTTATGCAAGGTGAATTTGAATATTTTATGATAACCCAATTAGTTCATGGGTAAATGAGCTAAGTCAGTAAGATGGTATATAACTAAAACTATCTAATTATGACCTTGAGGTCCATTCATGTTATGAATGATGAAGATTTGAATTTATGCTCATGTTAGTGTATGTGATAAGTTATGTGATAAATGATACAGGTACCATGAGAAAATACACGTTATGAACCCATAAAGTAACTTAAGATGGGTAAGAATAAGTATGAGTAAGTATTGATGAAAATGTTAAGCATTTGAGACTTGTGTGGATGTTGTTACAATGGATAGATGAACTTTATGAAAGCAATTATGTTGCTTTAGAATTTCATGCAAACTTACTAAGCTATATGCTTACCCCTCTCTTTTCCCTTCCTCCTTGTAGCTTTGTCAAGTTAGCTCGGGGATCGTAGGAAGTCAGAGCTCAAATCACACTATCAACCATTCAACCATTCCTTCGGTATAGTAAAGTTAATTCATTTTGAGTATGGCATGTATAGGAACTTGATCATTTTGTGTCATGTTATATTGGATGGCCATAGGGTTGGCTATTAATGTTTTTATACTCATTTTGTAAATGGTCATGGTGAATTGGTCAATGTTGTCAAGTTCATGTTATAAGATCGATGAGTATAATGAAATGAATGTTCATGCAAAATATTGAGTAAAATGTGGATGAAATGAGTGGTAGTTTAAGGGTTTTTCCTAGTGTGATATTGTCATATTATGTGTTTATTGCGATAAATGAGTGAGTTTGAGTTTCAGGGTGGCAAAGAGGCTTGGAAAATAGCCCTTAATTGTCCACACGGGTAGGCACACGGGCGCGTGTGACACACGGTCAACCCATATGGGTGTGTTGATAGGCCGTGTGTCCCCTGCACTATTTTACGAGAATTTGATTCGTCACAGGGCCAGCACATGGGCGTGTGCCCTGGCCATGTTCTATTAAGAGTATGATGACATCATAAACAGAGAGCTCCACGGCTAGGAGACACGGGCATGTCTAGGCCGTGTGAAGGACACGAGCTATAAACACGAGTGTGTGCTCAGCCGTGTGAAATAAGTCAGTGTCAACCACAGGTGTCGAACACGGGCATGTCTTCGGGGCACACGGGCGTGTGGCCCGTGTTTAGGTAAAAATTTTCAAGGAGAGCAAAAGTTTCTGGTTGAATCCCGAAACCTTCCAATAGTATGTTTAAGGCCTCGTAGGCCCATGAAATGTATGTTATTAGTAAGAAAGAAAAGTTTTAAGGTGGAATGAAATTTTATAGCCCAATAACACAAGTTCAAGTAAAGTTAAGTACAGTAGCACCTCGTATCTTATTCCGGCAACGGACATGGGTAAGGGGTGTTACATTTAGTGGTATCAAAGCTATGGTTTAGTCGATTCTCGAACTAACGTAGCGTAAGCATGAGTCTAGCTATACGTGCCATACATATGACTATTTATATAATGATAGTGTGATGACTCTTGACACTTAAATCGTGTTTTTATATAGTAAACGGATCCTGATCCTGACCGAGCTGTAGCCGATGATGCTGCAAGTAATGCGCCAGCTCCCGCGCAAGGGACTGTGCCAGTAGAGAGTAGACCCGAGACTTTGGGTCAGGGAGAATAGGCCCAAGAAGCCTTTCTCCGTATGATGAGTAATTGGTACACAGAGTACATTCGAGCAAATCCGAACGCTCCACCTCCTCCACCCCCGCCTATTCCTCAACCTACCATTGTAGCTCCCTAAGTGGTAGAAGTGGTAAGAAGAGAAAAACCTCCGATTGATAGAATCTGAAAACAAGGAGCCGAGGAATTCTAGGCTAGTAAAGATGACGATCTAGAAATGGCAGAGTTTTGGCTTGAAAACACCATCAGGGTATTTGATGAATTATCGTGCACACCTGAAGAGTGCAGAAATGTGTAGTGTCTCTTCTGAGAGATTCCGCTTATCAGTGGCGGAATACCTTTGTATCGGTTGTACCATGGGAAAGAATTACATGGGAGTTTTTCCAAGAAGAATTCTGGAAGAAGTATATAAGCCAATGATCGTGTCAGGAAAGTCTTAAAATTTATATAATGAATGATCGAGCCTAGAAACTAACTGTGACAACAACTTGAGGCAAGTGCACCTATCGAACAGTAGCATAGTTTAGTGGTAAGACCGGGATGTCGAACCCAAGGGAACCAGAAGTACTAATACTGACTTTCTTTTTTATTATTTAGCCTAAGAATTAAGGGAATTGTTGTTTAACCTAAAATTAACTAACTACTAAGCTAAAGATGCTAAGACACATAGAAGGAATTGGGGAAATACTTTTGGGAAAAACCAATTGATTAAGACAATACCCCATGAAGAATCCACCTAGACTTCACTTGTTATTTAACTCTGAACCAGACGTTTTATTCACTTGACTTGATCCGTAGGATTCCCTAATTTATATTAATACCTCTCTCGAGGCTACTAACATCTAACCCTAGGTTGATTAATTGAAATCTCTTTCTAATTAAAACCCCTAGAATTGCATTAACTCGATCTGTGGACTCCCATATTAGGTTTGACCCTAATCTGGCAGATTTTCATCATCCAATCTCTAGGGTTGCGATCAACTCCGCTTAACTATGCTAGATCTACTCTTAAACAGGGAATATTCCTCCACTGCTTAAGCACATCAATACTTGAATCAATATCCTAAAATATCAAAACAAGAATTAAGAACACATAGTTAAGAATAAATCAAGTATTTATCATATAGTTTAGAAAACAATAACAAGATTCGTCTTAGGTTTCATCCCCCTCAGGTATTTGAGGGTTTAGTTCATAATCATAAAAGAATACATCTCAGAAGAAAATATAAAACAAAACATAAGAAAAACCCTAGAACCCCTGAAGGAAATTTAAGAGAAGATCTTCCGTCTTGAGTATGATTCCGGATTCTTGAGATGAATCAACTGGCTTTCTTCGAGTAAATTCCACAATTTTGACCTCTCTGGCTTGGCTCCTCGGCCTACCTGAACCCTCCTTGAAGTTTAGCCTCTAGGGCGTTTATATAGGCTTTTGGAATGTCTTTCTTTTCCTCTAAGTACCCTATTTCGAATAGAATTAAAATAGTTCACGTCAGGGACACGTCCGTGTGGTAGGGCCGTGTGAATCGAATCCAGGCCGTGGTCGGGTCTGCTAAAGAGGCACAGTCGTGTGGCATGGGCCCAGGCCATGTGCATTTCGTACTTTGGCCCATTTTCTCCTTTTTTGGCCCGTTTCTCATTCTTTTCATCCTCCGGTGCTCTTCTAAGTATAAAACATGAAATTAGAGGATTAGGAGCACCAAATTCCACAATTTGGGGGATAAATCATCCAAAAGTATGCTAAATGTGGGATTAAAATATGAACATATTACGGTTTATCAGCCAAAGATTCATTAATCAGAAGAGAAAGGAATTCCTTGAACTAAAACAAGGAAAGATGACGGTAACTGAATACGAGCGCGAGTTTGTAAGGCTCAGCAAGTACGCTCGGGAGTGTGTGTCCTCCGAAGCCATCATGTGTAAAAGGTTTGAGGACGGACTAAAGGAAGACATCAAATTACTTGTTGGTGTCCTCGAGTTGAAGTAATTTGTTGTATTAGTAAATCGGTCTTGTAAGGCCGAGCAATTAGTGAAAAAGAAAAGAAAAGCTGAGATGGAGTCTCGTCACTCAATAAAGAGACAATTGAGTAAGTTATTTCAGTCCTTGTCCAAGAAGTCGAGAGATTTTCTTACCCGATCAGCTACTTCATCCAGGTTTTCAAACAAAAGTAAGAGCAAACAATACTTAGGGTCTAAAGCCCAGACTACATCAGTTGCTAGTGTTGGCAACACCCGACAAAGTAGACTGGAGTGTTCGCAGTGTGGCAGACGTCATTCCAGCGAATGTCAAGCAAATGAGAAAGCATGTTTTTGGTGTGGATCTCTAGACCATTTTATTAGAAATTGCCCTGAAGTGGACGAGAAAGAGAATCCTCAGGATGCGAGACCGGGAGGCACTACTAGAGGAAAACCACAGAGAAACTCAGGAAGGGGAACAAGTAGTAAGAATATGCCCAGAGAGCAGGCTTCGAGATCTGAGGGTAGAGCGCCTGCGAGGACCGATGCCATTCGCGCTCGCGAAGAGGCATTAACTCCTGATGTGATTACGGGTACATTTTCTCTCTATGATACTAGAATTATTGCTTTAATAGATCCGGGGTCTACCCATTCATATATTTGCATGAAATTAGTATTTAAAATGAGTATGCCCGTAGAGTCCACAGAATTTGTGATAAAGGTGTCTAATTCTTTAGGCAAAAGTGTATTAGTTGATAAGGTATGTAAAGACTGGCCATTGATGGTTAAAGGACACTGTTTTAAGGCAAATCTTATGCTATTGCCATTTGATGAATTTGATATAATCCTTGGTATGGACTGGTTAACCACTCATGATGTGACAGTAAATTGTGAAAAGAAATATGTTGAATTGAGACATGAAAATGGGGACACTCTTCGTGTTGAATCAGATGAACAAGACAGATCGCCGGTAGTGATCTCTCATATGTCAGCTCAAAGATATGTAAGAAAAGGGTATGAAGGATATCTTGCCTTTGTGATGAATGCCAAGGAAACCAAATTAAGAATTGAATAAGTGCTGGTAGTGTGTGAATACCCAGATGTGTTTCCAGAAGAGTTACCAGGGTTGCCTCCGATTAGAGAGGTTGAATTTGGTATTGAATTAGTTCCTGGTACGGCACCTATATCAATTGCTACATACAGAATGGCTCCAACCGAGTTGAGGGAATTGAAGGCATAGTTGCAAGAATTAACTGACAAAGGTTTTGTAAGACCAAGTTATTCTCCATGGGGTGCTCCCGTACTATTTGTGAAAAAGAAAGATGCTTCCATGAGATTGTGCATAGATTACCGACAGCTTAATAAGGTAACCGTGAAGAACAAGTACCTTTTGCCAAGGATTGATGATATGTTCGATCAATTGAAGGGAGCCATCGTGTTTTCCAAGATAGACTTGAGGCCGGGATATTACCAATTGAGAGTAAAAGATTCAGATGTGCCGAAGACTGCATTTCGGACGAGGTAACTTTTGGTTTAACAAATGCCCCTGCCGTGGTTATGGATTTAATGAATCGCATCTTTTGGCCATTTCTAGATAAGTTTGTAGTGCTTTTTATTGATGACATACAGGTATATTCCCGGTATGAGCACGAGCATGCCAAGCATTTAAGGACAATCTTACTGATTTTGCGAGATAATCAACTGTATGCCAAGTTTAGTAAAAGTGAGTTTTGGCTCAAGGAAGTTGGATTCTTGGGACACATTGTCTCAGGAGATGGAGTCTTGATGACCCAAGCAAGATTTCGACTATTGATTGGAAATCGCCGAAAAATGTGTCTAAGGTTAAATTTTTTTGGGTCTAGCTGGCTATTATCGACGGTTCGTTAAATGATTCTCCATGATAGCTACACCGATGACGAGATTATTACAGAAAGATGTAAAGTTTGAGTGGACAGAAAAGTGCCAGCAGAGTTTTGAGAAATTAAAGGCATTGTTGACAGAGGCTCCAGTTTTAGTGCAACCTGAGCCGGGAAAAGAATTTGTGATCTACAGTGATGCATCCTTGAATGGATTGTGCTGTGTGCTTATACAAGAAGGCAAGGTGATAGCCTATGCCTCTAGACAGTTAAAGCCATATGAGAAGAATTACCCAACGCATGATTTAGAGTTGGTTGCTATTGTTTTTGCATTGAAAATTTGGAGACACCATTTGTACGGTGAGAGCTGTCGGATATTCACCGATCATAAAAGCCTAAATTACTTGATGTCTCAAAAGGAGTTAAACTTAAGGCAGCGGAGATGGTTAGAGCTGATAAAAGATTAT
Source organism: Gossypium australe (assembly GCA_005393395.2). Lineage (NCBI taxonomy): Eukaryota > Viridiplantae > Streptophyta > Magnoliopsida > Malvales > Malvaceae > Gossypium > Gossypium australe. The sequence continues at coordinate 124,637,481 of CM016619.1, forward strand.
GAGCTGGTTATTGATTACCACCCGGGAAAGGCGAACATGGTCGTTGATGCCTTGAGTACAAAATCATTATTTGCTTTGAGAGCTATGAATACGTGGGTGACCTCGTCAGATAATGGTTCTATTCTAGCTGAGCTGAGGGCTAGACCGATGTTTCTTCAAGAGATTTATGAGGCTCAGAAAGGTGGCAGTGAAATGCAAGCTAAAAGAGTTCAGTGTGAGTCGGGTGTTGAGTCTGACTTTTGGATTAATTCTGATGGATGTTTGATGTTCAGAGATAGAATCTGTGTACCGAGAAATGAGGAACACATTTGGAGAGTTTTACATGAGGCACATAATGGAAGTCAATCTGTACACCCGGGCAATACAAAGATGTATAATGATTTGAAGAAACGGTATTGGTGGCCGAGTATGAAAGATATTTCTGAGTTTGTTTCAACATGCTTGATTTGTCAACAAGTAAAAGCCGAACGTCAAGTACCCTCGGGGTTGCTTCAAACTATAGTGGTACCCGAGTGGAAATGGGTCCAGGTTACCATGGATTTTGTAACAGGTTTGTCGTTGACACCGAGCAAAAAGGATGCCGTATGGGTTGTAGTCGATAGACTTACGAAGTCAGCCCATTTTATACCTGTACGAGTTGATGACTCACTTGACAAGTTAGCAAACCTGTATGTTTCAGAGATAGTAAGGCTTCATGGAGTGCCATTATTAATCATTTCGAATAGAAATCCGAGATTTACGTCCAGATTCTGGAAAAAGTTGCAAGAGGCCTTGGGCACCAAGTTGGACTTTAGTACAGCTTTTCACCCCCAAACCGACGGTCAGTCGGAGAGATTGATACAAGTACTTGAATATATGCTCCGATGTTCTGTTCTCAAGTTCCAAGGCAGTTGGGAAAGAAACCTACCGTTGGTAGAATTTGCTTACAACAATAGTTTGTAGTCAAGCTTAAAGATGGCACCTTATGAGGCTTTGTATGGTCATAAGTGTCGAACGCCTTTATATTGGATTGAGCTTAAGGAAAACCAGATTCACGGGGTTGACTTGTTATGATTTGGGCTTAGACCCACTTTGATACTGTATAGGGCTAAAGCCCAGACTGATCTGTTACTGAATAGGGCTTGGGACCAGACTGTTACTACATGATAGGGGATTACACACTGAGTTCTTGTAACAGCCCGACTTAGGGCCTAATCGGAATAGTGGTGCGAGACCACAAATTCAAAGTAGAAATATAAGTTTTTTCGGTCTTTGTGAGGCTTATGAGGTGGTTGCATGCTTGTGTGAAAATTTCATAAAGAAACTTTATTAATTAGTTATTTAATTGTCCATTAGGACTAAATTAAGCTCTCAAAAGTCGAACATGAAAAGTTAATCCCATAGGCTTGCATGAAAAATCAAATCTCCACCACCATAAAATGAGATGATACATAGATCAAAAGGTCTTTAAAAGGGTTGTAACGGGGCTATGGTTAAAGGTGTGGAGAAAGGCTAAATTAAAGGGTTAGAATCGAGATCAAATTGACAATTTACCTAACTAGAAAAATGAACTAATCTTGAATAATTACATCAATTGAAAACTTGAAACACTAATAACACGAGCTTCTTCTCAGAATGTGGAATTAATTGCTTAAGCTCAAACATAGAAATTACAATGAATAACTTTCCAACTTTTTTTTTAAGAACAATATTTTCAATAATAAGAAAGAACTTTAACGACTGAAATATAGAACATAGTTAGGCAACTGTTCAAAATCAAATCTCGACAAAAAGGGAGTCAAGAAATGGTGATAAGAAATACAAGATGGGTTTTTGGGTTATTATTAGTGGGTGAGTCAATAAATGGTTTGTTAAGATCAAAAGGGGTTCACTAGGTGTTAATTGTGATGGTAGGATTTTAGCGGAGTAAGTGGGTTAAATCCTAAGTGCCTTTATCATTTCTGTATATCAATTCAATGATGTGGTCTTGACATGTATATTCGAAGCAAGTTCTAGAATAACAAATCAATGTTGACACACTCATAATCAATAAAGTGTGTAACACCCTAACCCGTATCCGACGTCAGATTAGGGTTACAGGCATTACAGACCTAACTTAGATCATTATAGTCACATATCACCAAATATCAAACGTAATTAATATGACCATGCTCAAACGTGACAAGCTAGCACTAGTACCATAATCAATTTTACCATTTGGCACATACCAAAAATCGCATTCCTTGCATGATTCAATATTTCTTACCCAACCTAAATACAATAATCAATATGCATTAATCTAGCAACTATACTGCTCAATGATGCCGTAGACACCAACACAAATTTATACCTTCTATAATTACACATAGCATAAGGGCTGAATACATATACATGCGTATGATATACCATGCAAAACCTTTTTCTTTTTCTTACACTCATTTAACCAACTACATTGAATATCTACGGTCACAAGGATCATCCTTAGCTCACCGAATATATGAACTACTATATATAATGAAATGCATGCATACCATAAACCCTTCACACATACTCGGATCTCAAATAAATACTTCACACTTTCATGCATAACATTTCGCATACATCACCGAATCGCAAATAAACATTTTCTATTTACAAGTCTTGCTATATAAATACTCAACTAAACTTTAAACCATCAGAAACACTTAACTTAGTTTATACTTTCTCAAATCATTATCTTAGACCACAAAACTACAATATACTTATCATAAGTATAAGTACTATAGCCGAGTATAAACTAACCTAATATCCATACCACCAATTGCATCCAAAAACGACATATAAATACACTCCAATCGGTCATTAACCAAGCATACATTAATACCATATTGACAAGGAATATAAGCCATATTCGTATGGCTATAATACATATATTGTCCAAGTATTCAACTCAAACAAAGACATTAAACACCCTATACATGCCTTTATCAAAAAAAAAAAAAAACCAAGCTATTGTTGTACCAAAAGGTTGATAGTGCGGTAGACTTGCTGACGAATTATTTCCCCGAGCTAGTAGCTTGATCCAAAATCTAGAAAAATAAAACATCAAACACACTCAATGTAAGCTTGTTAGCTTAGTAAGTCTTAAGCAATGATTTAATACAATTGAAAGCATTTATGTCTTACACATAAACTCAATATAACAATTTCTCATACTTAAATTACTTGTAACTTTAACTTCTATACCTAGGATATCAATTGCCGATTACATACATAGATGATTACATAAAATCATTGAATGAATATACTTGCAAGAACCCATCTTAACCTTACACAAGCTTTCGCATTTCTAAGCATCCATATGGCAAATTACTTTGCATATACATACCAATGTCACAACCAAGTACATGAAATATTTACCTTCCATTAATTCATTTGCTCACTATCATAGTACACATACATGAATTTCATACCTCATTGCCGAATTACAATTTTCCCTTTCAAGCACCAAATTTACTAGATTCATTTCATGATCTCATTACTTTATACATGAAATTCAAAGTTTAACACTCACCGGTATATTACCTACTAAGCCTTAACTGAACTTCACATACTGGCCCTAGGCCTATGAAACTCAAGTCCGTAACTTAAAACACCGGCATTAAGCCTGCTAGGCAATAAGCCCGAATATGTCACTGGCACGAGGCCTGCTAGGCAATAAGCCCGAATATGTCACCGGCACGAGGCCTGCTAGGCAATAAGCCCGAATATGTTTATCAAATCAATTCATTAACTTACATTTCTTAACACATACATCACTATCAATTCATATTCACAAAACCAATTCACTTGTCAAGCCAAATATACTAATTCATATTGTCTTGCAAAACATAATCATCCCAAAATAGAATATACACATTCGGCTAACACCTATATCTTACTCAATTTAATCAAATAATTTCATTTCACATTTTCATAATTATTCATTTAATGAACTTTAACTTAAGAACTTACCTCGACTACCGACGAACCGCGTATACCGACTATTCGATAACTTTCGACTTCCCCCGATCCAAATTCGTTTTTCTTTGTTCTTGATCTAAACATATCAAAAATAATCTCATTCAAGCACATTTCATTTCAATTTAGTCCCAAAACACATAAATGGGCAAATTACTATTTTACCCCTAATGTTTCACATTTTTACAATTTAGTCCTATTTGCATAAAACACAAAATACACATAATTTGCACGTAATACTCTAGGGCCGAATCTTCTATACCTTCATACCAAGGCATACATTTCATTTATTTTGCAAACAAGTCCCTAAAAAATTTTATTTTTACAAATTAGCCCAAAATACTCAAATTTACTAAAATTTCCAATTCAATATATTTTAATCTTTAACATATCATTTACATAAAATCATAAAACACCAAAAATCACAAGAACATAGCAAAGGCCGAACATCATACATGATTATTCTTAAAAATTTTAACATGGGTCAGCTACAGTTCGAAACAACGATCTCAAAAACGTATAAATTAACTAAAACCGAGCTAAAATTCTTACCTAATTGAACCAAGTAATTGCCAAAAATTCAAGGCTTCTTCAACCCCTTTTTCTTAGCTACATTCGGCCATGAGAGCATAAAGATGATGGTTTATTTTTTTTATGTTATTTTAACATATATCATGCCATTAAAATAATTACTAATATAACCTTACAATATAAAATTCCATAATATAAAACTCAAAGTTATTCTTGGCATAAGCCACCCACTAACTCAAAAATGGGTTATTTACCCTTTTAATACCTCATATTAAAAAGCCATAATCAATTTAGCACTTTTCACTATAGTTTGCAACTTTTACCTTTTACGCGATTAAGTCCTTTTTCTAAATTAAACACACAAACGATAGAATTTTTCTACGAGACTTTCACACACATTGATTCACATATAATAAACACAAAATATAATATTAAAATACTTCTCGGACTCGAATTCGTGGTCCCGAAACCACTGTTCCGATTAGGGTCAAATTCGGTCTGTTACAAAGTGAGCAAGAAAAGAATGTATGCTCTAAAAGGCTCAAAATCTCACAAAAATTATGGGTTTTTGATATCAACCTTGTAAATTTCAAACTTCAAGGTAATAATTAGATTCAGGTAAACAACCTAACAAAATTTTGATTTTTTGAAAATAGACTCATCATGCTTGATTCTCTAGTTTCCTAAATTTTAAATCATCACTGCACAATTATCAATGACTTAATCCAAAACATATCAATAAAAATTGTGAATCAAAGGAAATTTCATTCTAATAGTAAAATGAGAAAATTACTTAAGAACAAGACATAATTCAGGGATTTGAGAATAATGCAAAAAGTTAGGAACTTTTCAAAATTAAATTCACCCCCACACCTAAGATGTACATTGCCCTCAATGTACAAAGATATATAAGAAATCATAAAAGATGGGGAGAAGTGAAACTTCCTGAATTTTGTATGGATTCCTTGAGTTGGCAGTGGTCGTGGTGTGGTGGCTGCCGACAATCTCTGCGCTAGATGAAGAAATTGGGAATCTCATGAAGAATTAGCCAGGAAATAATAAGAATAATTCAAAATATACTAATTATATATTTAAAGAAAATAAAAATAAAAAGAAAGAATGTAAAAAGTAAAATAAAATTAAAAGAGAAGATTAATGGACTGAAAAGTCCTTATTATTAGATGGTTTACGAAGTGAGTGTGATTTCTAAGGCCGTGGTGTGGTGATTCCCAAGCAGCCTTTAGAACCTAAATCAAAGAAAACAAAATAAAATAGGTTAAATTAAGTAAAAGAGAAATAAAGAAAAGGAAAATAAAGAAGAAGAGAAAAGAAAAAGAAAGATGAAATGGACTCAAAGGTCCTTGTCCTGTCGAGTTAATGAAGCGACTGGCATGAACTTATGTAGATCGGTCTTGCAGAGGAAGACTGTGCTAGGATCCTTCTGTTTCTTCGACATGGATAAGGTGTAGACCAAGAGTTTGGAGAATGAAGGAGAGTGAAAATGAAAAGGGAGGGGAGTGTAAAGGGTATGGAAGAAGGGAAATAGGTAGTAGGTGAGAAGGGGAGAGGGGTGTTTTAAATAGAAACCTCAGATCTGGTAAATCCCCACACCCGTGTACCATAGGCGTGTTGAGTAACACGGCCATATCGTATGGTCGCGTTGTGCTTCGTTCGTTTTTCCCACGCCTGTGTGTAGGTTGCCACGCTCGTGTTGATAAAACAGTGTCGACCACGGCTGTATCGCACAGCCGTGGTGTTTAGTCGAAGCCCGTGGCTTGAAGATATTTTTATCTTGTTTCGTACTATCTCTGCCACATCGGTACGAAAATCTGTCACACGGCCACGGCTACGGTCGTGTGCAAGGCCGTGTAGTATGGAAATCTACACTCTGGTTAGTTTATAGTTAGGTGCTAAAAAAGAAAAAATAAAAGTAAAACTAAAAATGTAAAATTAATGGGGTTAGTGCTCGGGTTGCCTCCCGAGAAGCGCTCGTTTAAAGTCTTAAGCTAGACTTACCTCTCATTCGCATAATCATGGTGGTTTGAGGAGTTGAAAATCCTTTCTCATGTTATCAATATTATTATCAATACATTGTTCAACTCGAGTAGTGTTTACTTTAAAAGTGCCGAATGTAGGATTACTTACCTTGGCTATTCCATATGGGAAGACATTGAGTACCTTAAAAGTGATTTCTTCGTTTGTATTAAGGCCTAAAGTGGTGATTCGGGGGTCTGTCTTATCCATCAATACCTAATCTCCGATCTTAAATTTGTTTGGCTCATCCTTAAGTTTGACATGGTTTTGATTTGGTTGTACTTCGTGTGTTCCTAATTTCTCTTTGAAATGCATCTTCCACTTGTCTAGTTCATCGATCTGAAGCATTTGTTCCTCATGAGTTATTTGCTTGTTAGCATGAGGTCTAAGATCTGGCTCAGTTGTGTAGTTCTGTGGTGCTTCCTGAAAAGAAGGTTTAACAGAATGGTCATTAATAGAATTTATGTTCGCACCTTGATTACTCGATGTCCTAGCCGAATCAAGAGCCTGAAGAGTGATTGTTTTGTCACCTACACAAAGTATGAGTTCACCTGCGCCGACATCAATTTTAGTCTTGGCAGTTGCTAAAAAGGGTCTTCCTAAAATTAAAGGAATTGTATTGTCCTCATCCATGTCTAAAACAACAAAGTCTACTGGGAATACGATCTTATCAATTTTTACGAGAACATCTTCTATTATACCCCTAGGAACTCTAACAGTTTTATCAGCTAATTGAATGCTCATCCTAGTTTGTTTGGGTTTCCCTAAACCTATCTATTTAAACATTTTATAAGGCATAACATTTATGCTTGCCCCTAAATCAGCTAAAGCATTATCAATAGATAAACTACCAATTAAACATGGAATTGTAAAACTCCCTAGATCTTTTAATTTTCGTGGTAGTTTCTTTTGCAAAATTGCTGAGCATACTGCGTTTAGTTCCACATGCGACTCCTCGTCTAACTTCTGTTTGTTTTTCAGAAGCTCTTTAAAACTTTCCTTGAATCTGGCATCTGTGAAAGAGCTTCAAGAAATGGTAAGTTAATATGTAATTTCTTTAAAAGTTTAAGAAACTTATCGAATTATTCATCTGTGTTGTCTTTCTTCATCGCATTGGGTATGGTATATGAGGTTGGTATTCTTTAATTACCGATTTTGGCTTATCATGACTTACTTCAACCTTACGTTCCTCTACCATCTTCTCTTGCCTCAATTTTGTTTCATCTAACCTTTCACTATTATGAGCAGTTATGGCTTGAAGTTGCTCCTTTGGGTTAGTTTCTGTGTTGCTTGGCAAGCTGCCTTGAGGTCGCTCTGATATGATCTTAATTTTAAGTGTTGTTTCGGTGTTTTGGAAATGTGTTTCTGACACCGCTATGAATTTTGTCAGCATCTCCTTAAGGTTCGGCTTCTTTTCTTGTGAATAGGGTTGTTGTTGGAAGTTTGGAGGGGGTTGTTGTCTCTGATTTCCTTGACCACCCCATGAAAAATTGGGGTGGTTCCTCCAACCTGGATTGTAAGTATTACTATAAGGGTTATTTTGAGGTCTGAAATTATTACCCATATAGTGAACTTGCTCGTTTTCAGTGCTCGGGTTGTAAGGTGGATATTCTGTGTTGCTCATCCCTCCTCCATTCATATCGCACTGCATAACGGGATGTACTTGCAAAGAACCACATAAACCACCAATTTTCTTAGTCAAAAGTTCTACCTGGTTTGATAGCATGGTTACTGTGTCGAGGATGAAAACACTGGAGGCTTTTGTTGGCCTTGTCCTCGTGACTTGCTGCTGATAGTTATTCAGTGACATCTCTTCAATGAATTCGTAGGCAGCCTCAGGTGTTTTGTTATTCAAGGTTCCACCGGCGGCTGAATCAATCAACTGTCTGGTTGATGGGTTCACACCTTTATAAAAGGTTTGGACTTGTAGCCACAAGGGTAATCCATGGTGTGGGCACCTTCTCAATAGATCTTTGTATCTCTCCCATGCATCGTAAAGTGTCTCTAAATCCATCTGCACAAAAGAAGAGATATCATTCCTCAACTTAGCCGTTTTAGTCGGTGAAAAATATTTTAACAAAAATTTTTCAGTCATTTGTTCATATGTAGTGATTGATCCTCGTGGTAACGAGTTCAACCACTGTTTAGCTTTATTCCTTAATGAAAAGGGAAACAATCGAAGATGAATGGCATCATCAGAAACGCCATTTATTTTCAAAGTATAGCAAAATTCTAGGAAATTCGCCAAGTGATTATTTGGATCTTCATCCTGCAAACCATCAAACTGAAATTGCTGCATCATCTAAATTGTGTTAGGTTTCAGTTCAAAATTATTTGCAGCAATAGAAGGTCTAACAATACTTGACTCAGTTCCTGTTAAATTAAGTTTAGCATAATCATACATAGTTCGAGGAGCATGATTTTCGGCCACCTCTGGAGGTAGCGAATTATTCTCAGCCATCTCTTCGGTAGTACTAATTTCGTCTTCTTGCTCTTTTTGTATGTATTGTAGGCTTCTCCTTATTTCTCTTCAGTTTCTACGAACTGTGCTCTCAATTTCACTATCGTAAAGTAGCGGTCCTGACGGGTTTCTTCTAGTCATAAACTAGAATACCTGCCAGAAGCAAAGAAGAAAATTTAGAAAAGTAAAAATAAAATTTAATTTGCAAAAAATAAAATATGGCTAAATTAATAAAAATTGAGCATTTTTAATATTTCAGTTCCCCGACAACGGCGCCAAAAACTTGATCGTGTGTTAGAGTCTTAAAAATTTATATAAAAATTTACCCAAATTAAACGATAGTGGACGGTAGTGGACAATAATGGCCTTATTATATGTAAGTTTTTAATGTTTTAATTAAGGTTAAAAAATGGAATTTCATAAACTATGTTAATATTAGTAAAACAAACATAAAATAAAGTCATTTCATGTTCATCTTTGCCAAAAATAAAAGGAAAATAAAAGAAGAAAAGCTACCTAAGGTTTTGCCATTGTTGGGTTCAAATTCAAGGTATGTTTTGGTCAGTTTTTAATAATTTTTACGTTTTTGTAATCGTTGCTTCGAGAACTTCAAAACCCATGTCTTAATTACATGAATTGATGATGTTTGTGTAAAATGCCATGGATGTTATGTTGAGTTTCATGATGTTTTATGGTGTTAAATGATAGATATATAATTGATGAACATATTTTGTTCTTGAATTTTTGATGATTTTGGCTAAATAGGGCTAAATTGAGAAAATAAATCTTTGAGGGGTTAAAATGCAAAATTAATGAATTGTAGGGACTTATAGTACCATGGGGAAGATTCGGCCCTTAGGGATTGAATTCAAATTATGTGTATTTTGTGTTTTATGCAATAGGGACTAAATTGTAAAAGTTGTAAATGTTAGGGGTAAAATGGTAATTTGCTTATTTATGTGTTTTGGGACTAAATTGAGATGAAATGTGCTTGAATGAGCTTAATTTGAATATATTTAGATCAAGAACAAAGAAAAACAGACTTGGATCGGGGAAAGGCGAAAGTTATCGAATAGTCGTCCGACGATACCCGAGGTAAGTCTATAAGCAATTTAATATCGTTAATATCGTTTATAACCTTGATTATATGCTGAATTATGAAATTATAGTTATAGAATTTGTTAAAGCCGAATGTGGATAGTGATTTTGTAATGAAATGTTGTTAAATTTTGATTGAAATGATATGTTTAAGTGATATGAATAATGTGTGATTTATGTAATTTTTGGGCAGCATGTAATGTGAATGAGATGGTAATAATACCGTTATTCGGGCTTTGAGCCTAGCAGGCCTTGTGCTAGTGAATTATATCGGGCTTATTGCCTAGCGGCTAAATGCCGGTGTTTAAACTTCAGACCTCAAGTCTAGCAAGCTTAATGCCGGTGTGTATTTCAGGCTTAGATGCCTAGCAGACTTAATGCCAGTGATTTATAATACGAGCGTAAGCTTACAAAATGGTGGAGTTATGGTGATAAATGTACAAGCTAAAGCTTATTCAAGGTAATTAAATAATTTGGCCGCAAGGTATGTATTGACTTGAGTATGTGTTTATATGTGATGTTAGCGATTGAGTAAATTATAGGTAATGTGTTATGCATTTGATATCTTGGACATGTGGAAATTTCCTATTGAGTAGATGTTGTTCATTGACCAACATTTGAGTATTGAATGATTATATGAGTATGGATACATAAGTATATTCGGCTATATGGAAATTTTATGGATAGATAATCGATCATGTGGAATTAACCCTATAATTATGTGTATATTCGAATGCATGGGATTTAGTTGAACCTAGTACCTATTAAATGAGTGATATATGGCTTCGATGATTAATGTGTACTATGTGTTTAAATTAAGATTATATAAGAGTAGAGTATAATAGTGAATAGTTGATTATATTGTTTTAATTGCTTAAGGCTTACTAAGCTAAGTAGCTTACTCCGTGTATTTGTTACTCTGTTTTATAGATTTTGATCAAGCTACGAGCTCAGGGGATCATCAGCGAAGTCAGCTACACTATCATCCTATTTGATACTTATAAGCTTAGTTTTTGAATCAAAGGCATGTATAGGTTAGACTAAGTCTTTAAACCCATGTATTTTTTCTTGTTTATAAGTAAAGCCATGCGAAAATGGCTAAGTTATGATACTCTGATCTTAAATGAATGTGGCTTTGATGCATGTTCCTTATCGCTGCATATTCGGTAATATGAGTTGCATGGATGGATGTTTAGTTAACTATCATGACATCCATGTCATTCATTTAATTAGTCATTTACTCATTATATCGATAAGGTGAGAAATACGTTTTAGTTTAGTATAGATATTCATAAGGTTGATCTAAATGTCAAGTTTGCCATCGATCAAGATTGATGTTGCAAGGTACGGTAGTTGATTACAATTGAGTAGTTAATATTTGTGAATATATGTGAATATGTTTGATTTACTAATTCAGGAAAAAGAGTTATTAAAGTAAGATATATATATTCAGATTTACATCAAAGAGAAAATGTTATAATGCATATAACATATTCGGTTATGAATGGCATTGGTGCATGTGTATCAAATTTGATTTAAGTGGTTTGGTAATGAAATGGTCAAATTATGGTAATATGGTCTTGATAGTAATTGGCTATGATGATTGGTTTCTATAAAGATACAACCGGTAATGCATGTATGCATAAGTTGGTATTTTTTATGGCATTCGTGTATATTATATCATGCATTTTTGGTTTAGTAGATGGCTAATCAGAGGTTGAACTTATTATGCATTTTGAACCGAAAGATATTGCATCTGGGAATTGATATGTTCGAAATTTCTTTTAGAGGGGCTATGGTTGATAAATGTTAAATTCAATTGCACAAGATTTAGCATGTCTATATATGTGTGTGTGTATATATATATATATATATATATATATATATATACACGCATATTTAGCATTGAGGTTAATTATTTTGTTTAGGTTTATTAATAATGGATATGTGCATATTCAGTCATTGCATATTAGGTGACCTAATAAACAGTGGTAAGGTTATTTAATGAAACATGCCTCTATGTGAATTCAGCTAAATGGTTATAATATGTATTTTTCTTTCTTTAAAATGCTTAGATTATGAAGTTACATTACACTTTATGTATTCGATTATGTCTGTTTGAGTCGTAAACATTTGATATGTTTCGTATTATGTGTAGTAATGCCCTTTAACCCTAATTCGACGACGGATACAGGTTAGGGGTGTTACAATATAGCCTGTTTATTATACTATGTTGCATGTGCATGGGATATTGGGATGGTTATGATATGAATGGGAAATGCTTATGGGTGACAATGTCACACTAAATGATGGCTTGGTGCCACATTATTGTATCCGTAATTTGGTCACATGGTGATCGGTGGCTAGACCAAGTTTTATTACTTTGAGCAGTGTGTCTGTCAGCATGACTGCCAAAGAGGAGTGTAGAGCATAGAGGGTTGATTGTAGAAATCCCCAGGTGTGTTGAGGATGGATATATGGAGTGGAGTGTAGAGGATGGGAAAACTAGGCTGGGTTGGGCTAGCATGTTGATTGTGTGCTATACCGTATGATTGGGCTTCGGCCGATTGTAACACCCCAAACCCGGACAAGACACCATGTCCGAATCTGGTATGTTACGGGGAAAAACGTACTTGAGAGGTTTAGATTTTTCATTTAAAAGCGGGGTGAAAACATAGTGAACTTGAAGAAAATTAGAGTAGACTTGGTTGACTAGATTTTTTGAAAACTTACCCGGAGTATATAGTTAAAACGAGTTGATTTCAGTTAGTAATTCCAATAGTTTCTTAGTGTTACTTAAAACATTTTTTGACTTAGTAGAAAATTGAGTTTGATTTGGAAATCATTTGAATTTGCTTAGTATAAAAACATAGTGTGATACCCGATGGTATAATTTAAAACATGTTGCGTTATAGTTTTGAAATCATTGTCTTTCCAAATTTTTAGTAAAGTTTCATACCAAGTTATTTTGTTAAGCATGTTAAGAATCTAGTTAAAACATAACCATCATAAAACATAAATTAAAGGCCTTTTACAAATCCAAATTAAAACCCAAATAAAAATAATTAAGCTAAGGTACCCAAATTGAATAGTCTGAGCAAAACTTTTATTTAGCATGGCATGAGCACCCCGAGTCCATCCCGGCTCCATGTCCGCGTCTACGAGTCACCTAAAATGTCAAAGGAGAGGGTGAGTCGAATGACTCAGTGTATAAATCCCGCTCCCAATAAATCAATATGCTAACACACATCATACATAGCAACATAATTAATGCAACCCGATCCTAACCATCCGTATCGCCTTTTCTACCCCGTGTGGTACCAAACCACTGGTGGTGCCAAACCACTGGTGACATATAGTCACAATGTGTTACCAAAACACTGGTGTCCCTAAGATACAATATCCGTCATTGTGGTGCCAAACCACTGGTGTCCCGAAGACACGTTTGTGCTACCAAAGCACTGGTGACCGAAGTCACAAATCCGATGATGGGGCCAACCCATCGTGTGATACCCAATCACTAGCAGACGATCCCATATCTCATGTGGGGCCAACCCACGGTGGTGTCAAACCACAGGGACGAGTCGCAATGAGGTGCCCAACCTCTGGTGTCCCAAAGACACAAATGTGCTACCAAAGCACTGGTGACCGTAGTCACAATAATCGAGTGATGGGGCCAACCCATCGTGTGATACCCAATCACTAGCAGATGATCCCATATCTCAAGTGGGGCCAACCCACGGTGGTGTCAAACCACAGGGACAAGTCGCAATGAGGTGCCAAACCTCTGGAGGTGCCAAACCTCTGGTGACCCAAAGTCACAAAGTTGTGTTACCAAAACACTGGTGCTCGTCAGCACAAAATATCACTGCTCCCTCCACTCATATCACCCATCAACATACCATACTCATGTGATCATGCATATCATACAAGTCATGCCTATCATGCTAATATGTTTGACTCACACCCCATATCACATACATACATAGTCATGATACCATATAGATCATCAGTAAACTTGTAACAATACTGACTTACCCGAGTCCAAAATCATACCCAAAAGGGTATCCTATCAATCCATCAAACTGCCATGATTTTAATAGGCAAACAGGTTTAATAATAATATCACTAAGTATGGGTGTGTTAGTTACACACCTGGTATACACGAGTCTAAAAATCCCAACGAAAACGAATGCTAAGTCCCTCGATTACTAGCTCCTACAATCGGCCAACACATAGGGGTTAGTACACATAAACCATTCGGCCAAAGGCTTTATACCAAGAGAAGTCATTTCAAACCCTTACCTTCACTTCTTAACTTGGTTTCCAACCAACCCCGAACCACAATGGTCCTTCTAAGACAATCGGCCACCACCTTGAATAGAATAACAGTTAATCCTTTATCATTCATGACTTAATCGAAACCAGACGATTAAACTACCAACAACCAATCACTTACCCCTTACTAGACAATTGACAGAAGGAAACGGCTCCTCTTGCTTGCTTCCACAATCCAATGACCCTATAACGAAGAGATTAGAATCCTTCCAAAATGACCACATTCGGCCCTTAACTAAACCAAAAATCGATTGAGAAAAGAAAGAAAATGAATGACCATTCGGCCATGGACTTACCCACCTCCAAACGGTTGAAGCAAGAAACCCAACACTCCACTGATATTAGACCAAGGAAGACTACTAGAAGAGAGGATACTTTGGCAACACAGGGGAGAGATTCGGCTAGTCTCTTAAAGATGAAGAAAACAATAGAATTTTGGTTCAAAGAAGAAGAGAGTTAGACAACACTTGAAGAAAGATTCGGCTCAAGAGGGCAATGAAAGAAGATGAAAATAGGTAGAGTTTCGGCTAGAAGGTTTTTTGAGAAAGAAAAGAATTGAGGGTTTGAGAGAACAGGATAATATGGTTTCGGCACAAGTGGAGAAGGTGAGTGAAGAATTTGGTTTAAGATCCAGTGGTATGTTTCGGCAATTAGGAAAGATTTTAAGAAAAAGAAAACAAAAT
Organism: Gossypium australe; assembly: GCA_005393395.2. Taxonomy (NCBI): domain Eukaryota; kingdom Viridiplantae; phylum Streptophyta; class Magnoliopsida; order Malvales; family Malvaceae; genus Gossypium; species Gossypium australe. Next base: position 124,652,604 of record CM016619.1, read on the forward strand.
GAGAAGAAGAGAATAGCTAACTCGGCTTAACACAAAATGAACAAAAGAGCAGAAAAAGGAGATGAACATTCGGCCACACACCCAAGATCAAAAGAAACAAGGGAATTTTCGATAGCCTTAAGGAGGTTTTGATTTTCGGTTTACAAAGAAAGAAAAATGAAAAAGAACATACTAGGGAATTCGGCTACCACTGTCAAAATGAGAAGACACTAGCTTACTAACCCTTGACCGAAACAACCAAAATTCCAAAATGAATTTCGGCACAACCCCTCCCCACTTCCCAAAACCGGCCACCTTCTCCCCCAACTCCCCAACATTCGGCCAAATCCCTCTATTCACTCCCAACCACAATTTCAAATAAGTTTGAACAAGTCATCCTCCACCAATTCCTCTCCACCATCCAAGTCACCCCTTGACCAAGTCCATGGTAGAATTCAAGTTGCTCTCAACCTCTTCCTCCATGCCGTCCAAAATGAGAACCAAAATGGGAGCTCTACGACTTGAACTCTGGACCTCCCTCACCTGTAGATGACGCCACACCAAGCTCCTCCCTTGCCACTCTGCCAGCTCTTCACTTGTGCAATAAAACACCAAAGAAAACCCTTATACCCTAGCTCCAACAGCTCCCCTGACTTAACACCCAAAAACCAAAATTTTCCCATTCACTCAGGCATACACCTAGGCTACAATTAAGCCCCGATACTACACAAACAACAACACAGCACACTAAACACATGCAATAACATGCAACAACAAAACAGCCCCTAACCCGGGATATTACAGTTCTACCCCCCTTAAAAATAATTTCGACCCCGAAATTACCTGATCAAAAGAGTTGCGGGTATTGCTGTCTCATCATATCCTCGGGTTCCCACGTAGCTTCCTCCACGCCATGATTCCGCCAAAGTACCTTAACCAAAGGCACAGACTTCCTACGCAGAACCTTCACATCCCGATCTAGAATCTGCACAGGTTCTTCTTCCATAGTCAAGTCTGGATTCACTTCGATCTCTTCCACTGCTACCACATGTGACGGATCTGAACGATAACGCCGAAGCATCGAAACGTGAAAGACGTCATGAATCTGACTAAGCTCTGCTGGCAACTCAAGCTGATACGCTACTGGTCCCACTCGTCTCAGTACCTTATACGGCCCAATAAACCTCGGACTTAGCTTGCCTTTCTTCCCGAACCTCAACACCTTCTTCCAAGGCGAGACCTTCAGAAACACTTGATCCCCCACAGCAAACTCTATATCTCTTCGCTTAAGATCGGCATAAGACTTCTGCCGGTCCGAAGCTTCCTTTAATCGAGCCTGAATCAACTTAACCTTGTCTTCTGTCTCAGCAACCAACTCGGGTCCCAACAACTGACGTTCACCCAACTCCGTCCAACACGTAGGTGAGCGACACTTCCTACCATACAACGCCTCATACGGTGCCATCTTGATGCTCGCTTGATAACTGTTGTTGTAGGCAAACTCAGCTAATGGTAGAAACTCCTCCCAACTACCCCTGAAATACAGGACACAACCTCTCAGCATATCTTCCAAGATCTGAATGACCCTTTCTGATTGACCGTCAGACTGCGGGTGAAAAGCTGTGCTGAAATCCAAACGAGTACCCAGAGCTTGGTGCAATGCTTTCCAAAACCTTGACGTAAACCTGGGATCCCTATCCGAGATTATCGAAACTGGCACACCGTGCAACCTCACTATCTCTGACACATACAACTTCGCTAGCTTCTGAAGTGAGTAGTCAACCCTCACCGGAATAAAGTGAGCTGATTTAGTCAGATGATCCACTACTACCCAAACTGAATCCTTCTTGCTTGGCGTAAGCGATAACCCACTGACGAAATCCATGGTTATCCTTTCCCACTTCCACTGAGGAATCTTCACAGGCTGAAGCAAACCCGACGGCAACTGGTGTTCAGCCTTGACCTGCTGACATGTCAGACACTTCCCAACAAACTCTGTCACCTCTTTCTTCAAACCAGGCCACCAAAACTACTCTCTAAGATCCCTATACATCTTGCTACCTCCAGGATGCATAGCATAAGGACTGCTATGTGCGTCCTGAAGAATCTTCTGCCTTAGCTCAACATCTTTAGGCATGCAAGCCTTACCTTGGAAACACAGAACCTCATCACCAGACAAGCTGTAACCCTCCAAACCACCATTCTGCACTTGTAACCTTCGCGCACTCAGAACCTCATCCTCTAGTTGTTTCTCTCTGATCTGCTCAACCCAAGTAGGCTTAACCTGCAGTTCTGCCAGAATACTCCCGTCGTCATACAAACTCAAATGGGCAAACAAAGCTCTTAAGTCCGAAACGACCTTACGGCTCAACGCGTCTGCCACCACGTTAGCCTTGCCCGGATGATACTCGATCGAACAGTCATAATCTTTTAGTAACTCAACCCATCTGCGCTGCCTCAAATTCAAATCCTTCTGAGTCAGAAGATACTTCAGACTCTTATGATCTGTGTAGACTATCGATCTCTCTCCGTACAAGTAGTGCCTCCAAATCTTTAAGGCGAAGACTACAGCCGCTAGCTCCAAATCATGCGTCGGATAATTGACCTCATGTGACCTCAGCTGTCGAGAAGCGTAAGCCACAACCTTACCTTCTTGCATCAGCACACAACCCAAACCCGTATGTGATGCGTCGCAATACACTGTGAATTCCTTACCAGCCTCAGGTTGAATTACAACCGGAGCCTCAGTCAAAATCTTCTTAAGCTTGTCAAAGCTTTCCTGCTGTTTCTCAGTCCATACAAACGGAACTTCTTTCCTCAGTAATTTGGTCATCGGCGCTGCTATCAACGAGAAACCTTCAACAAACCTTCGGTAGTATCCGGCCAAACCCAGAAAACTCCGAATCTCAGCCACTGACCTAGGTGGCTTCCAATCCAAAACTGCCTCAATCTTACGAGGATCTACTCGAATCCCCTCAGCCGACACTACATGACCCAAGAAAGTCACTTCTCTAAGCCAGAACTCGCACTTACTGAACTTAGCATAGAGTTGCTTCTCCCTCAGAATCTGCAGCACAACTCTTAAATGTGCATCATGCTCTTCCTCTGTTCTTGAATACACTAAGATGTCGTCTATGAAAACCACCACGAACTGATCCAGATACTGCTGAAACACCCTATTCATCATATCCATAAACGCTGCCGGTGCGTTAGTCAACCCGAACGGCATTACCAGAAATTCGTAGTGCCCATACCGAGTCCGAAACGCTGTTTTATGAATATCAGCCTCCTTAACCTTCAACTGATGGTACCCCGACCTCAAGTCGATCTTCGAGAATACCGCAGCACCCTTCAGCTGATCAAACAAGTCATCTATCCGTGGCAACGGATACTTGTTTTTAATTGTCAGCTTGTTCAACTGGCGGTAGTCTATACACATCCGCATTGTGCCATCTTTCTTCTTAACGAATAGTACCGGCGACCCCACGGCGAAACACTTGGCCTGATAAAACCTAGATCCAATAACTCCTGGATCTGAGCCTTAAGCTCTACCAATTCCTTTGGTGCCATCCTATACGGAGCAATAGACACTGGCGCAGTCCCGGGTAACAGGTCTATCCCAAACTCCACCTCTCGATCTGGCGGCAAACCCGGAAGCTCCTCAGGAAACACATCAGCAAATTCCTTAACAGTACGAACCTTCTCAACAGCAGACTCTTTAGCCTCCAAGGCATACACATGAACTACATACGCTTCACAGCCCTTCCTGACCATCTTCTCTGCTTTCAAAGCAGATACCACATTTGATAAGTAATCTCTCCTATTACCTATCATAGCCACTTCGTCACCATCAACCGTCTTAAGAACCATGCGCTTGGCCGCGCAATCCAACCTCGCTTGGTACTTGACCAACCAATCCATCCCAAGAATCAGATCGAACTCCCCAAACGGCAGTTCCATCAGATCAGCAGCAAACACTACCCCTTGGAGTTCTAGGGGTACCTCTCTAAACAGTTTATCTACTACTACAGAGTGACCTAGAGGGCTAATCACAGTCATCTGCCTAGAAGATATCTCAGAGTCTAAGTCCATGGTCTCTACTATACTACTGGCAACATAAGAGTGCGTCGAACCCACATCAATCAAAGCAGTATAAGGAGAACCAAAAATCAAAAACATACCGGTTATGACGTCCGGTGCGTCGCCCTCCTCTCGGCGCCTCGCAGCATACACTAACCCAGGCTGTCTGGCATCAGAACTACTCGCACCTCTGCCCGGTGCTCCACGGCCCCGACCAGAACCATTACCACCTCTGCCATTACCACGGCCCCTCTGCGGTGGCGGTCCATTACCTCTGAACTGATTACGACCCTGACTCTCAGACTGAATCCTGGCCAACCTACGCGGACAATCCCTCACCAGAGAACCACACTCGAAGCAACCTTTTCCTCCAGTCCAGCAGCCACCCCAATGAGATTCCCCACACTGATTACACTGCGGCGGTCCCTGCCTAGCAGCAACAAACCTAGCAGACTGATTCGGCCCACTCGGTCTAGCCCTCTTCTGTGGATTACCCGACGATCCAGAAGACCCAAAGCTCCTCTTATGCCTATTTCTGTCCATACCCTGCCTCACTGACTCTTTAATACCCTCGGCTACCTTAGCCTTCTCAACTAAGACAGCAAACTCGCGCTCCTGCTGTGGAGCAATCAGCAGTCTCAACTCATCTCGCAGCCCATCCTCGAAACAAACACACCTCTCATGCTCAGTGGCCACAATGCCCCTGGCATACCTACTCAGCTTGAGGAACTCGGCCTCATACTCAGCAACAGATTTACTCCCCTGAACAAGCCTCAGAAATGCCTTTCGCTGAGAGTCAATATAACTAGCTCCGATGTACTTCTTTTGATATGCAGCCCTGAAATAATCCCATGTCAAATCCTCTGCTGCCACACTGTCCCGAACCGTGAGCCACCACTGATATGACTCATCTCGGAGAAGCGATATGATGCCCTTCAGCTTCTCTTCAGCTGTCAAATCCAGATCATCCATGATCCGCTCAGTTGCCTCCAGCCAGTATTCAGCAGTGCTGGGAGCAACACCAGATACACCTCGAAAGAATTCGGCCCCATTTGCCCGAAGTCGTTCAGGCACAGATTTCCTAACTCCTGCACCTCCCCCTACACCAGCTACCCTTTCCAACACTCGCAGCATCGCCTGTGACACTGCGTCGTCCCCAGTCTGATCTTGGAACTCACCACCTCCAGCTGGTGGCGGAACCGGTATCTCATTTTCTGAACCCTGACCCGATCCTACGGGCTCAGAGACTGTCATCCTACCCCTACCTCTACCACGAGTATTACGACCACGTCCGCCTCGAGTGCTCATGACTACTCTTTCTACGTATCTGATTAAAGAGTTTTATGCATCAGTATTTATTCCACTGTTTAAAAGCAAGTCTTATGAATATTCAAGGAGATTTGTTCTCGCAAGTTCACAGAATCCTATCAGTTTCAATCTCTAGAGTAGTGTGCTATTGCTATTTATCAGATCATATCACATCCAATCAAATCACAAGCAATAGTTCAGGGTACTTACCTGGGCGAACTGGTGCCGGAGACTCGGTGCCATGCCTTTCAAACCGTATATTCAAACCCAAAACACTTAAAACAAACTTTTGAAACCGTTTTGGGCCTCAGGCCCACAGCCGAGCCTTTGAACTTGGCTCTGATACCACAATTGTAACACCCCAAACCCGGACAAGACACCATGTCCGAATCTGGTATGTTACGGGGAAAAACGTACTTGAGAGGTTTAGATTTTTCATTTAAAAGCGGGGTGAAAACATAGTGAACTTGAAGAAAATTAGAGTAGACTTGGTTGACTAGATTTTTTGAAAACTTACCCGGAGTATATAGTTAAAACGAGTTGATTTCAGTTAGTAATTCCAATAGTTTCTTAGTGTTACTTAAAACATTTTTTGACTTAGTAGAAAATTGAGTTTGATTTGGAAATCATTTGAATTTGCTTAGTATAAAAACATAGTGTGATACCCGATGGTATAATTTAAAACATGTTGCGTTATAGTTTTGAAATCATTGTCTTTCCAAATTTTTAGTAAAGTTTCATACCAAGTTATTTTGTTAAGCATGTTAAGAATCTAGTTAAAACATAACCATCATAAAACATAAATTAAAGGCCTTTTACAAATCCAAATTAAAACCCAAATAAAAATAATTAAGCTAAGGTACCCAAATTGAATAGTCTGAGCAAAACTTTTATTTAGCATGGCATGAGCACCCCGAGTCCATCCCGGCTCCATGTCCGCGTCTACGAGTCACCTGAAATGTCAAAGGAGAGGGTGAGTCGAATGACTCAGTGTATAAATCCCGCTCCCAATAAATCAATATGCTAACACACATCATACATAGCAACATAATTAATGCAACCCGATCCTAACCATCCGTATCGCCTTTTCTACCCCGTGTGGTACCAAACCACTGGTGGTGCCAAACCACTGGTGACATATAGTCACAATGTGTTACCAAAACACTGGTGTCCCTAAGATACAATATCCGTCATTGTGGTGCCAAACCACTGGTGTCCCGAAGACACGTTTGTGCTACCAAAGCACTGGTGACCGAAGTCACAAATCCGATGATGGGGCCAACCCATCGTGTGATACCCAATCACTAGCAGACGATCCCATATCTCATGTGGGGCCAACCCACGGTGGTGTCAAACCACAGGGACGAGTCGCAATGAGGTGCCCAACCTCTGGTGTCCCAAAGACACAAATGTGCTACCAAAGCACTGGTGACCGTAGTCACAATAATCGAGTGATGGGGCCAACCCATCGTGTGATACCCAATCACTAGCAGACGATCCCATATCTCAAGTGGGGCCAACCCACGGTGGTGTTAAACCACAGGGACAAGTCGCAATGAGGTGCCAAACCTCTAGAGGTGCCAAACCTCTGGTGACCCAAAGTCACAAAGTTGTGTTACCAAAACACTGGTGCTCGTCAGCACAAAATATCACCGCTCCCTCCACTCATATCACCCATCAACATACCATACTCATGTGATCATGCATATCATACAAGTCATGCCTATCATGCTAATATGTTTGACTCACACCCCATATCACATACATACATAGTCATGATACCATATAGATCATCAGTAAACTTGTAACAATACTGACTTACCCGAGTCCAAAATCATACCCAAAAGGGTATCCTATCAATCCATCAAACTGCCATGATTTTAATAGGCAAACAGGTTTAATAATAATATCACTAAGTATGGGTGTGTTAGTTACACACCTGGTATACACGAGTCTAAAAATCCCAACGACAACGAATGCTAAGTCCCTCGATTACTAGCTCCTACAATCGGCCAACACATAGGGGTTAGTACACATAAACCATTCGGACAAAGGCTTTATACCAAGAGAAGTCATTTCAAACCCTTACCTTCACTTCTTAACTTGGTTTCCAACCAACCCCGAACCACAATGGTCCTTCTAAGACAATCGGCCACCACCTTGAATAGAATAACAGTTAATCCTTTATCATTCATGACTTAATCGAAACCAGACGATTAAACTACCAACAACCAATCACTTACCCCTTACTAGACAATTGACAGAAGGAAACGGCTCCTCTTGCTTGCTTCCACAATCCAATGACCTTATAACGAAGAGATTAGAATCCTTCCAAAATGACCACATTCGGCCCTTAACTAAACCAAAAATCGATTGAGAAAAGAAAGAAAATAAATGACCATTCGGCCATGGACTTACCCACCTCCAAACGGTTGAAGCAAGAAACCCAACACTCCACTGATATTCGACCAAGGAAGACTACTAGAAGAGAGGATACTTTGGCAACACAAGGGAGAGATTCGGCTAGAAGGTTTTTTGAGAAAGAAAACAATAGAATTTTGGTTCAAAGAAGAAGAGAGTTAGACAACACTTGAAGAAAGATTCGGCTCAAGAGGGCAATGAAAGAAGATGAAAATAGGTAGAGTTTCGGCTAGAAGGTTTTTTGAGAAAGAAAAGAATTGAGGGTTTGAGAGAACAGGATAATATGGTTTCGGCACAAGTGGAGAAGGTGAGTGAAGAATTTGGTTTAAGATCCAGTGGTATGTTTCGGCAATTAGGAAAGATTTTAAGAAAAAGAAAACAAAATGAGAAGAAGAGAATAGCTAACTCGGCTTAACACAAAATGAACAAAAGAGCAGAAAAAGGAGATGAACATTCGGCCACACACCCAAGATCAAAAGAAACAAGGGAATTTTCGATAGCCTTAAGGAGGTTTTGATTTTCGGTTTACAAAGAAAGAAAAATGAAAAAGAACATACTAGGGAATTCGGCTACCACTGTCAAAATGAGAAGACACTAGCTTACTAACCCTTGACCGAAACAACCAAAATTCCAAAATGAATTTCGGCACAACCCCTCCCCACTTCCCAAAACCGGCCACCTTCTCCCCCAACTCCCCAACATTCGGCCAAATCCCCCTATTCACTCCCAACCACAATTTCAAATAAGTTTGAACAAGTCATCCTCCACCAATTCCTCTCCACCATCCAAGTCACCCCTTGACCAAGTCCATGGTAGAATTCAAGTTGCTCTCAACCTCTTCCTCCATGCCGTCCAAAATGAGAACCAAAATGGGAGCTCTACGACTTGAACTCTGGACCTCCCTCACCTGTAGATGACGCCACACCAAGCTCCTCCCTTGCCACTCTGCCAGCTCTTCACTTGTGCAATAAAACACCAAAGAAAACCCTTATACCCTAGCTCCAACAGCTCCCCTGACTTAACACCCAAAAACCAAAATTTTCCCATTCACTCAGGCATACACCTAGGCTACAATTAAGCCCCGATACTACACAAACAACAACACAGCACACTAAACACATGCAATAACATGCAACAACAAAACAGCCCCTAACCCGGGATATTACACCGATGGTGTTTTGGGGCTCAGGCCCACCTGTGGATTATGTGGACTAATTGCACACTGAGTCTCGTGACTCACACTTTTGTTTAAACAATTGCAGGTGATTCTTAGCTTTATGGACTGGGCTGGAGGGAACTCGAGGTGGCCACACATGGATTTTACTAGTAAACTTTATTTTATTTGACGTTTGTCTCTTTTGGGGATTTTCCTTTGATTTGTAATAAGGCCACTCAAAATTTGGAATTTTCTTTTGGATTTTAAATTTTGGACAGATTAATTACAGACTGCTCAATGGGACGTTTTAAAGATTAAATTACAAACTAAAGTTTTCTTATAATCTGTCAAACCACGTTTCTTATAAAAAGAAGCATTTTTATTAAAAACCTGATAATCGAGTAACTGGTAAGTGTTTCCAAATGTCACCTAATCGCAAGGCTCGACTAATTAAATTTCAAAGTTAACTAAACAACGGGTTTTCAACTGAAGCACGAAATTCGAGATTTTAAGATGACTTAGAATTTTTCTGAAACCAGTCAAACTTCCTAAACTTCTTCCTAGTGACATGCCAGATTCGATCGTAGTGTTTGGGATGTTACAGAGGCACACAGACTGTAACAGCCCTAACCCATATCCGTCACCGGATTAGATTTGCGAGGCATTACCAGACTTAACTACTAATTCGGGGCATAAAAATTGAAATTGTCCATCTGCGTCATGTTGACTAAATTGACTATAACGAGAGTTAGGAAACTCAAAATTTAGATCCGTAAATTTTCCTTGAAGCTAGACTCATATATCATCTTAATATATTTTTTCAGAATTTTTTTGTGTGGCCAAGTAGTACAGTTTATTTATTAAATTTTCCCCTATTTCACTGACTAACGGTTCTGACCTCTCTTATCCTAAATTCAAATATCTCATTGTACAGTTTTCATATGCTGTTGCCACTTGTTTTTATTGAAAATAGACTCACTAAGGAATCTAGACATATAAATTATAACTCATAATTCATTTTGTAAAATGTTGAATGATTTTCTAAATTCAAAACAGGGAACTTCAAATACCATCTTGACCCTGTCTCACTGAAATTCAAATATAACAGATTATAAAATTCCTTTGCCTACTCTGTTTCTTTCACATAAAAATAGACACAATAATCTTTAATTCTATATCTCATTCACTTTCTAATTCCATTTCTCCTATTTTTAGTGATTTTTCAAATTCACGTCTCTGCTACTAACCAAAAATTGTTTCATTGCAAAATATGGTTAACTAGTTTATAACATCTTTACTCCATTTTATTTAACTCTATACATTAACCCTATCGAAATCATTGAATCAATAATTATATAACAACCCTAATTGCATTTCATAACAACTTCCACTACTATATCATCATGCATATACCAACTGCATTGCATATATGTATATATATATATATACACACACACCATGATCGAAATCTTTGGATAAATTTAAATATCATATCTAGCCATTTTCGCATGGCTGAGTAATTATAGCTTCAAAACTAACCCAAAACACAAGATAGCCTATACATGCCATAGTTTCAAAATTTCAATTTATAAAAATACCAAAATGAGTCGATAGTGTGATAGACTTTGACAGTGATCCCCGAGCTCGTAGTTAGACCTCAAAATCTATAAAATAATCAAATAAACACACACTGTAAGCTAACATAGCTTAGTAAGTTATAAGCAATTACATAACAAAGCCAAAATACATTGTAATAGAAATTTACACATTATTATTCCATAAATCGAATGTCCCAAATGTTTAAAAATAGACTTCTCACAAGTCTTAAATCCATTCATCATTTGAATACAAAAAACATATAAAGTAATCACCTTTCATAGTTCCAAAATCCGAACATACATACATTTAACAATCGGTTTTTATTCATATACTACTTATGAAATTTATACTTACCATTCAAATAATAAACTCTCATAATATCGAAAACTTACCGATTTCAACCATTAAATTGATGTTTACACTCACACCTTTCATACTCATTGACCGAAATTCCTTTTGTACCAAACGTGTTTTGAAATTCAATTCATGTAATTAAAATTCTTTGTCCGATTTCACACACTTAGTGCTCGGAAAATAAATTCGCACACTTAGTGCTTATTTTCGATTTCGTACACTTAGTACTTGGGAATTAAATTCGCATGTTTAGTGCTTATTATCCGATTTCGTACACTTAGTACTCGGATGTTAAATTCGTACACTTAGTGCCACGTGACTGATTCTGCACACACAGTGCTCGGTATTCAAATTCACTCACTCAGCGTATTACTTGGTCTTGATACTTGTCTAAATAAGCACACATATATACAAAACTTCGAATCCCAATCACATATACATATATATGTATAAAAATAATTTATTCATTTCTATATCATTTCACATTCAACTAAATACTATTATTAAACAAATATATATCATTTTCAACCATATTCATTTCTTGACTCAATGTCCCACATAACCATATCATTAACATATATTTATACTTCACATTCAACTAAATTCATCTTCCAACCAATACTACATTCGGAATTGACATATTGTACATATTTACTTCTATTTAATTCATGTACTTCATTATAGATAATAATTCAATTCAACCCAATTGCTTAAAAACTTACCTCGAGTATCAACGGACTAGGTTTTTCCGACTATTCAATTATCTTTGCTTTTCCCCGATCCAATCCCGATCCTTTTTGTTCTTGATCTAATCAATTTCAAATTTAGCTCATTCAAACATATTTTCATTCAATTTAATCCAAAAACACATAAATGGGCAAATTACTATTTTACCCCTGACATTTACAATTTTTATAATTTAGTCCCTATTGCACAAAACACAAAATACTCAAATTTTGCACACACTTCTTTAGGGCCGAATATTTATTGACTCATTACCAGCTCATACATTTCATTTATTTCACATTTTGACTCCTAAATTTTCAAATTTCACAATTTAATCCTATTTAGGCATTTCTACTAAAACTGCCTTAATTAAACTTATAAATCTAACAATCTATATTTATTTTCCATCACTAAATACCAATTTCATCAAGCTATCAACAGTGACATTTCATGAACACACCATCAAATTCAAAAATTCTAACTTGGGCTAGCTAGTATTCAAAGCAACGATCTCAAAAACGTAAAAATTATCAAAAACCGAACTCAATTACATACCTTAATTAGACATGCAAGGGCCGAAAGTTGCAAAGCTTGAACTTTCTCTTCTTTCACTTAGTTTCGGTCAAAAGCATGAAGAAAGATGAACACTTTTCATCTTTTATCAATTATATTACTTTATCATATTAAAATAATACATTATAATATAAAATATAATAAAAAAATTCCAATCACTATTACATGCACATCATGGCCTGCCACTATGTCCATTTTTTTGTCAAATTGCTACTTTAAACCTCCAATTTATAAAGACATCATCATTTCAGTACTTACACATTTAACCACCAAATTTTCTTTTTATGCGATTAGGCCCTTTTTTACAATTAAGCACAAAAACAATCAAATTTTAATACGAAATTTTCACACACACCAATTCACACATAATAAGAATAGAAAATAATATTAAAATATTTTTTCTGACTCAGATTTGTGGTCCCGAAACCACCGTTCCGATTAGGGTCAAAATCGAGCTGTTACACAGACTCTCCACACGGGCATGTGCCCTGTTTTAGAAGAAAAATTTTCTAAGTTTTGTAAAGTTTTTGTATGAGATCGGTTTAGTCTTGAACCCTCTTTAAAGCATGTTTAAGGTCTAGTAGACCTACTAAAGGGACTTTATACTATTACTTACTATAATGTGTTGATGTGTGAGCCATGGTAATATAAATGTTATGATTTGACCGGTAATCCCTCGTAATCCTAGTCTGGCAATGGATACGGGTTATGGGTGTAACATTTTATTGGTATTAGAGCTACGGTTCAGTCGATTCTAGGACTAGCATAGCGTGTGGGAGTCTAGCTATACATGCCATATATTTACTTTGAGTTTTATCTTTTAAGTGCCAATTTGTGAAATAGGATCTAATCTCATAAAATGTAAAAGTTGTGTGCTAGTTGTTAAAAGTGCCTAATTATCATGGCTTATTAAATGAAAGGTCCTTATGTTGTAATTAGACCATTGATAGTGGGAATGGCCATAAATGGGCATATATCTGATGAATAAATGGTTTAATAACAAAGGGTAAAATGGTAAAATATGTATTAATGTATAATAAATAAAACAAAAATAATTTTTAAGCTCATATTCTCATCTCTTTCACCGAAATTAGAGAAAAGAAATAGCCATTGAAGCATTTTAGGGTTCGACTTTTGTTGTTCTTGATTGAGGTATGATTCGAGCTCGATTTTTTATGATTTCTATGTTTTTGGGATTGTTGCTTCGTGTTCTAGCTAGCCCATGCCCTAATTTTTGAGTTTGTTGGTGATTTTGTAAAATGCCATTGATGAATGCTTGAACTTTGTGATAGTTGATGATGAATAATGAATAATTGTTGATAGATTTTAATGTTTTGTAAAGTGATTTTTGACAAAATGTCAAAAATGAATTAAATTGTGAAATTTGTAAATTGAGGGGCTAAAATGTGAAATAAATGTGAAAAATGGGTTGTTAGGGACTAGTGTGAAATTCGGCCAAGCTTGGGTGTGAATAAATTATGTGTATTTTGTGTAATTGTGAAATAGGGATTGAAATGTCAAAATGTGGAATTAAGGTGGCTAAAGTGTAAAACGCTTTAACTATGTCTTGTGGATTTTTTTGGATGAAAATGTGATTGAATGAGTTGAATTTGATATTATATAGATCAAGAAAGGAGAAATTCAGACTTAGATTGATGCAAGAACAAAGTGCTCGATTGATCGACTAGTGTCGTTGTTTTTACGTCCGAGGTAAGTTCGTGTATAATGCATATTGATTAAACAATGTTCATATGATATGAAATGAATGGGATTGTGATCGTGGAGTTATAATGCGAAATGTGAGATCGAAGATATGTGGCACTGAGTGTGCGTAAATAGAACAGTTGTTGTGATGAATTGCACTAAATGTGCTAGATAGAGAAATGCATTGGCTATATTAGTTGCACTATATGTGCGATACCGAGACAACTTCAGTTTAATGTGATGGCAATAAGTGTGCGATTTTATTATAGCTTCGGCTAATTAATTGGCACTAAGTGTGAGAGATCATCGAATCTTTAAAGAGGGTCAAATGAGTGATAGTGTCGAGCATTGAGTGGTAAATGTGATAGATAAATTCGTGGTGGTACAGGTATCTACAGAACCTATGTGGTTGATAATATTGTGTATGATATAGATGGAAGACTATGTGAATGAATGATGAAAGAGTTAGATTGAGTAACATTGTAAATGCTTGTACATGAACATATAGATATGGTATGAAAGTGAGTAGTTGTAACAGTCCGGTTTGTACCCTAGTCGGAACAGTGGTTTCAGGACCACAAATCCGAGTTAGTAAAATATTTTTAAAATTATTTTTTGTGCCTATGATATATGATTAAGTATGTGTTAAATCTTCGTAAGCTAATTTGCTTGTCTGTTTGTTTAATTTGACAAAAGGATTAAATTGTATTAAATGCAAAATTAGCATGCTTTATAAAAAGGAATCTATAAGTCATGGTTTAGTGAAGGTGGAGTCCTTATGTGGATATTATACCTTTATTCATATTAGTGGACATTTATGTCCATATTATGCATGATTTTTATAAGTATTAATAAAGGTTATTTTGGTAAATTGAGAAATATGATATATTAGATAAAATGAATGTTAAAATGTCATCATCTTCCATGCTTCACCACCGAAAATAGAAACAAAAGAATAAGGGTTTAAAGTTTTCAAACATTCGGGCATGGATGTTCTTTGATTAAGGTATGGTTTTTGATCGATTTTTGATAATTTCTACGTTTTTGTAATCGTTTCTTTGAGAGCTACAAAACCCATGTATTAATTTTGAAAATTGATTATGTTTGTGAAATTATACTTAGATGAACTCATATAATTTATGATGATTTATGGTGTTAAATGAAAGATATGTATGTGATGAACATATTTTATTCTTGGATTTTTGATGAATTTAGCTAAATAGGGAAAAATTGAGAAAATAGCAATTTGAGGGACTAAATTGTAAATTTAATGAGACATATGGACTTGTATGGTCCTTAGGAAGCTTCGGCTAAGCATGGTTAAAAGATGGTTTTGTGAATTTGTTGTTTTGTGAAAAATGGACTAAATTGATAAATTGTGCAAATGTGAGGGTTATTTTGCAAATAGCCCTAAATGTATGTCCTTGGATTGAATTTAATGAGTTAGTGAATAAAAAGGTTAATTCTGCATATGTATAGGTCAAGAACTGAGGAAAACAAACTTAGATTGCGGGAAAGCCAAAGTAATCGAGTAGCCGTGTCCATTTCCGTTAAATCGAATCCGAGGTAAGTCATTGTGCAAATAAATGTATTTGTAATGAATTGTGCATATTCATATGACTATTGATAACAGTGAATGCTTACGAGATGCTATGTATATGAATTCTGACATAAGATCTGTATAGTGACAATGTCCAAGAAGTCCCGTACGAACCTAGGAATAGATAGGATTAGCTATGTCATGACATAGGTATCTGTTCTGTGATATCATGTAAGACCACGTCTGGGACGTCGGGATTGATTTGAGATTTCGTGTAAGACCACGTCTGGGACGTTGGCATCGTTACGAGATTTACGTGTAAGACCACGTTTGGGACGTTGGCATCGATATAAGATTTACATGTAAGACCATGTTTGGGACATCGGCATCGTATTGATTCGTGTAAGACCCTGTCAGGGATAGTGGCATTGATATCTGAGTACATGTAAGACCTCGTTTGGGATGTTGGCATTGTACAACCATTCCAAGCTTTCTTAGTATCCTATTAGGTTCCTAACGGTTCAACGGGCAAGTATGTGATACGAATGGCTATGTGAATTGTAAATTCGTTTCAGGTACGTTGACTTATACACTAAGTGTGTATACAAGGTAAGTATCTATATGATCTTACTATGATGAATATGTATTTTGGAACAATAATATGATATGTGAAATGAAATAACTATGTGTGATAACCCGTAAAAGTAACATATTTTAAGCCCACATTTAACATGCTTTTGGATGATTTAAGCCTTGAATTATGTAAATTGGTGCTCTTAATCCTTTGTTTTCATGTTTTATACTCAGGAGAGCACCCAATGACGAAAAGAACGGAAAACAGGCTCAAAACGGAGCAAATGGGCCATATCACGAAATCCACATGGCCGTGCCCCATTCAACAGGCTCGAACACGGCTTGGCCACGACTTACACGGGCGTGTGCCATGGGCGTGTCCCTGCCGTCAGAAAGAGAAGTTTCACTCGGATTAGGAAACTTAGGGGCAAAGAAACACATTCCGAAGCCTATATAAACACCCTAAGTGTGACCTAAAAAGGGGGAATCAGAGGCTTTAGTCAGGGGGCGTCCAGCTAGGCCAGAGGAGGTAGGTTTGTGGAGATTTACTAGAAGAAAGCCAGCTGATCCATCTCAAGAAGCCGGATTTATACTCAAGACGGAGGATCTCTCCTTCAATTCCTTCAGGGGGTTTTAGGGATTTTTTATGTTTTTTATTTATCTTTTCTTTTGAGATGTTTTCTTTCATTGTTATGAACTAAACCCTCAGATACCTAAGGGGATGAAACCTAAGATGAATCTTGTTATCGTTTGCTGAACTATATGATAAATATTTGACTTGTTCTTAATTATGTGTTCTTAATTCTTGTGTTGATATTTCCGGGATATTAATTCAAGTATGATGTGCTTAGGTGGAGGAGCAAAAGTCCCTGCCTAAGAGTAGATCTAGCATAATTAAGTGGAGTTGATCGCACGCCTAGAGATAGGGTGACAAGATTTTGCCGGATTAGGGTGAAACCTAATATGGGAGTCCATAGATCGAGTTAATACGATTATAGGGGATTTAATTAGAAAGAGATTTCAATTAATCAACCTAGGGTTAGACGTTAGTCACCTCGAGAGAGGGATTAATATAACTTAAGGAATCTTACAAATCAAGTCAAATGAATAAATCATCTGGTTCAAAGTTAGATAACAAGTGAAGTCTAGGTGGATTCTTCCTTGGGTGTCGTCTTGATCAATTGGTTTTTTTTTCTCGAAGTATTTTTCCAAATTTCATTCTTCTTTGTCTTAGAGTCTTTAGTTTAGTAGTTAGTTAATTTTAGAGTAAATAAATCACTTTAATTGTTAGGCTAAATAATAAAAAAGAGAGTTAGTATTAGTACTTTTGGTTCCTTTGGGTTCGACATTCCGGTCTTGCCTAAACTATACTACTGTTCGATAGGTGTAACATCCTGAAATTTTGGGGCTATGCAATTAATGTGTGGTTATGTTAAATGTGAGTGTTAGGGGTCCAGAATGGGCTCAGGGTTGGGCAGAGGCCTTAATCGAATTTTCTGTTTGGACACTCTAGTGGAAAGCCTGGTAAGATAGGGCTTAACAGATGTTATCTATGTTTTAAAATACAAATGGGCTTGTGGCCCAGTGGCAAAGTGGCGCCACTTAAAAGCAGGAAAGTGGCGTCAACTGAGGAGGCCCAAATTCAAGTTGCATGAAGCCCAACTATTTTAATTAAAATTTGCATTAGGGTTTTATTCTCCCATTCTCTTCTTTATTTTCGAAATTTAGGGTTTTCATCTTCTCTCTTTTCCTCCTTTTCTGAATAAAAGTCGAAAACTCCCTTAAGCATTCTTTCTTTTCACATTTGTCTGCCATAGTCGAATCTGCCCTAGCCTTGCTGAAATTCTTCTTTTTCCTATACCGTTCCTATCACTTCTTTACGTTTGATATTACTCTTTTCTCTCAATCATCTCCTTCTCAAAAGCCGAAACTTTATAGATATCTTGAGATCATCTTTTCTTTTTGACCTTCTCAAAAGCGAAACTTCATAGATCTCTTGAGATCATCTTTTCTTTTTGACCTTCTCAAAAGCCGAAATCTTCTAGGAGTTGCCGAATTCTTTGTAAAGGTAGGTGACGATTTCTTCTGATCTATTATTTTTCTCTTTCGATTTTTAGAAGACAAAGCCGAAAGGCTAATGGATTAATGGTTTGATGTTTTCTTGTTGGGCGACATTCGGGAATTGAAGTAGATCGCTTAGATCTAAAAGCCGAAACTGTTAGTCTCTGAACTTCATATCTCTCTTTTCGGGATTTCAAGGTAAGGGGTTCTCCTTAGATTCTCTTTAGATTCGCTATCGTAGTTGTGATCTTAACCATATGTTATGATAAGGTCTTTTAATGGAATCAAATATCGATTAGGCAAATGAGGGGATTGGATTTGTAAAACCAATCCCTAAGTTTAAGAAACGATCGGTGTCAGCGCTTCGGGATTGGCCACCGAGTTGTGGACCTACTTCAAAATAAAATCTTAGGCAGTTAGCAGTCGTATCGGCTTCTGATAGTGTCGACATAGAAGGTCTCGTCCTGACTGTAATCAGGTGTGTAGATCTCTAAAACACTAGTTAACTGTAATTTATATGTGTTATGGGCTAAAAAGCTGGAAAGTGGCTGTGTAGACAGTCGAATAAAACCCTAAAAGGGTTAGGCAAGGATGCCAGGTACGTAATCATAAAAATCTCTATGTGTATCGAAATATATGTAAGCCTGTTTTCTTAAAGATGGTATGATGTTTTCTATGTGTATGCATGGGGTGGGATTATGATAATGAAGGGGAAGTGCATGATAGGTCACTCGGTGATCGGTGGTTAAACCACAACTTCAAATGAAAGGTCACATAGTGATCGGTGGCTATGCCACGTTTAATGATTCCTGATTAATAGGAATAGGCAGTACGGCTGTCGTTATGGTGTGTAGCGGATGGAGGGTTGATTGTAGAAATCCCCAAGGTGTGATGGTTGGTACAGGTTGGTGTGTAGAAGATGGAATTCTAGGATGGGTTGGGCTATTCGTCATTCATTATTTTCATGTAATTATGATTGTTGCCTTTATGTATGGGCCAGGGCTCATAATGTGTTTGTGGGCCTTAGGTCAGTGTGTTCGGGATTTATACACTGAGTCTTGGTGACTCACCCTTTCATTTTTCTCTACTCTTTCAGATGAGCAGTAGATCGTGGACATGGGAGCCGAGACGGACTCGAGGGGCCATCAGGTTTTTATTTTTATATAGATTATTTCAGCTTTTCTTTAAGTTTTAATTTTTGGAATATTTATGTAATAAGGCCCCATAGTTTATATTTCATTGCTTAGTTTTTGATATTTGCAACTTACGAAATTTGTCAAAGGTTTAATTATTGAAAATAATAATAATACAAGGTTTTATTTCCAAAAGGTCACCTATTTATTCAAATATTGTCTAATTAGCTTACGATTTCCGAAACCAACAAAGTAAAAGTTTTCAATGTACAACCCGTAGCATACCAGATCTGGTCGAAACGTATGGGCCGAGTTTGGGGTGTTACATTTTGGTATCAGAGCACGGTTCAAAACTCGGGCTGTGAAATGGGTCTAGTAATATTTTGTAAAGTTGATGAGAATTTGAAAAAAGAATTTTTTGAAGAAGATATGGCCTTCGAGTCTACCGGCACCCGATCCACGCAGGTAAGTATCCAAACCTTTGTTATGATTGCATGATTGGGGTTTGATGGGCTTTATGGACGTAGACTAGTATGTTAGGCATTGATGGACTTTAGGCTTAGTTTAAACAACTCTTTAAATTCATAAGACTTAATCTATCCAAACAAACCCGTGAACAAATCGCTGGGTTAGGGTGTGGCAACTGGCATACGCATGTCTAGGATTGGATTCGGGAAGAGCTTGGTACTTAAGCAGTCTTGGTGACTCACCTCCTTTTCGCTGGAATCCTACCTGGTGCGTAATGACTGTTCACCTTGGCCACGAGGATTTGTTGACGGGCCAAAATTTATAATTAAAACTCGAAAGGGACCAGCCACCCTATTTCGCAAAATTACTAAAAATACCCCTTTAGTTTTGTAAAATCTCCGAAATACCCTTGATTTGTGAAAATTTCCCAGAATACCCTAGATTTGTAAAATTACCAAAATTTGTGAAATTACTGAAACACTCCGATTGGTAAAATTTCCAAAATACCCTTGGTTCGTGAAAATTTCCAAAACAACCATAATTTTATAAAATACCCATGTTTTGCAAATTTACCCGGAAACCCCTAGATTTACAAAAGTAACCCAGTTTGCAAAATTAAATTTTCCAAAGTACCCCTACTTCAAAAGAAAAGAAAACAACATCAACATCAAAATACATTTATTTTGGAGAAAAAAAAAAAGAAAAACCCCAAGATACCCTATTTTGAAGAAATTACCAAAATACCCTCGATTTAAAAAAACAATATACCAAAGCACCTCCAATTCGAAGAAAATCACCAAGATAAAAATACCCTGTAGGGCAAAACTACGGAAAAAACCCCTAGGTAGTGAAATGACGAAAATACCCTTATGTGATGAATGTGAGTTCATGGATGCTACTTGTATGTTGATGTATGATGGTTGATGTATGTGCTTCCTAGAAATAGGAGATACAAACTTGAGACTAAAACCCGTAGATATAATTTAGAATTCGAAAGAACTACCCTTAAACTACTGTTCATAAGATTGTTCGTGGTTAATCAGTGAAAGAAATTAATAATTCATAAAATTTCTAATCAGATAAACGCAAATTGATAGAATGAGTAAAAGGGGTCGTGGACGTCCGCCGCGTGGTCGTGGTAGGGGTAGGATGGCCGTGTCGGAACCAGTAAGATCTGGCCATGGGTCAGGAAATGAGATGCCAGTTCCACCAGCTGCGGAGGCCAAATTTCAAGATCAGACGGCCGGAGATGACACTGTATCTCAGGCAATGTTAAGGGTTTTAGAGAGGGTTGCTGGGGCAAGCATGGGCACAGGAGCCCGGAAATCTGTGTTGGAGCGACTTAGAGCTACTGGGGCAGAACTGTTTAGGGGAATTTCTGGTATAGCCCCAAGTACAGCTGAATATTGGTTGGAGGCGGTTGAGCGTTTAATGGATGATCTGGATTTCACGGAGGAGGAAAAGCTGAAAGGGGTTGTATCTCTCCTGTGGGACGAAGCGTATCAATGGTGGCTTACGATTAAGGATGGTGCGGTGGTTGACCGTATCACCTGGGATTTCTTCAAAATGGCGTTTCAAAGTAAGTACATCGAGACGAGTTATGTGGATGTGCAGCACAGAGCATTTTTGAATCTGGTTCAAGGAAGTAGGTCGGTGGCTGCATATGAGGCGGAATTCTTACGCCTTAGCCGTTATGCTCGAGGAATGGTGCCCACAGACCATGAACATTGTGTTTGATTTGAGGATGGTCTGAGGGATGATTTGCGAGTATTGATAGCTCCACAGCGGGAGAGGGAATTTGCTGTGCTTGTGGAAAAAGCTAAGATAGCTGAGGGGGTTAAGCGGACAGAAAAACTGAATCGGGATAGAGATAGGAGTGGAAGTAAGAGGAATTTTGGATCGTCAGGGGCAACTGGGCGTACTCAGAAAAGGCCTAGGTTTGATGGACCGAGTCGGAATGAGAGACCTGCTGCTGCTAGTCAGACACCGAAGTGTGCTCGATGTGGTAAATTTCATGTAGGTGAGTGTTAGGCGGGCAGTGGGAAGTGCTTTAGGTGTGGATCTATGGACCCTCAAGTTAGAAATTGTCCGCAGCAACGGGGCAGTGAAGGACCCACAGGTCAAGAGAATGCACCACCGAGAAGAGGAGGTCAACAACCACCAAGGGGCCGTGGTCAAGTCAATGGTGGCAATGGCACAGGACATGGTCGTGGAGGTGCAGGTTATGCTGAGGCGAGTCCGCCAGCTTTGGTCCATGCAGCACATTGCCAAGGGGACGAGGACACTCTAGATGCGAATACCGGTGCGTACTTTACCATAGTATACTAAGTGTTTCTTTTGGCTTTAGAATTAGAGTGCGCAGCGAAAGCATAGGGGTGAGACTTAAGTAGTACGATTAATAGTTAGTTGGAAATTTCGAAGACGAAATTTCTTTAAGGGGGTAGAACTGTATGCATTTAATGTGTGGTTATGTTAAATGTGAGTTTTAGGGGTCCAGAATGGGCTCAGGGTTGGGTAGAGGCCTTAATCAAATTTTCTGTTTGGACTCTAGTGGAAAGCCTAGTAAGATAGGGCTTAAAAGATGTTATCTGTGTTTTAAAATACAAATGGGCTTGTGGCCTAGTGGCAAAGTGGCGCCACTTAAAAGCAGGGAAGTGGCGTCAACTGAGGAGGCCCAAATTCAAGTTACATGAAGCCCAACTATTTTAATTAAAATTGGCATTAGGGTTTTATTCTCCCATTCTCTTCTTTATTTTCAGCATTTAGGGTTTTCATCTTCTCTCTTTTCCTCCTTTTCTGAATAAAAGCCGAAAACTCCCTTAAGCATTCTTTCTTTTCACATTTGTCTGCCATAGCCGAATATGCCCTAGCCTTGCCGAAATTCTTCTTTTTCCTCTACCGTTCCTATCACTTCTTTACGTTTGATATTACTCTTTTCTCTCAATCATCTCCTTTTCAAAAGCCGAAACTTTATAGATCTCTTGAGGTCATCTTTTCTTTTTGACCTTTTCAGAATCCAAAACTTCATAGATCTCTTGAGATCATCTTTTCTTTTTCACCTTCTCAAAAGCTGAAATCTTCTAGGAGTCGCCGAATTCTCTGTAAAGGTAGGTGTCGATTTCTTCTAATCTATTCTTTTTCTCTTTCAGATTTTAGAAGACAAAGCCGAAAGGCTAATGGATTAATGGTTTGATGTTTTCTTATTGGGCGACGTTCGGGAATTGAAGTAGATCGCTTAGATCTAAAAGCCGAAACCGTTAGTCTCTGAACTTCATATCTCTCTTTTCGGGATTTCAAGGTAAGGGGTTCTCCTTAGATTCTCTTTAGATTCACTATCGTAGTTGTGATCTTAACCATATGTTAGGATAAGGACTTTTAATGGAATCGAATATCGATCAGGCGAAGGAGGGGATTGGATCTGTAAAACCAATCCCTAAGTTTAAGAAACGAGCAGTGTCAGCGGTTCGAGATTGGCCACCGGGTTGTGGACCGACTTCAGAACAAAATCTTAGGCAGTTAGCAGTCGTATCGGCTTCTGATAGTGTCGACATAGAAGGTCTCGTCTTGACTGTAATCAGGTGTGTAGATCTCTAAAACACTAGTTAACTGTAATTTATATGTGTTATGGGCTAAAAAGCTGGAAAGTGGTTGTGTAGACGGTCGAATAAAACCCTAAAAGGGTTAGGCAAGGATGCCAGGTACATAATCATAGAAATCTCTATGTGTATCGAAATATATGTAAGCCTATTTTCTTAAAGATGGTATGATGTTTTCTGTGTGTATGCATGGGGTGGGATTATGATAATGAAGGGGAAGTGCATGATAGGTCACTCGGTGATCGGTGGTTAAACCACAACTTCAAATGATAGGTCACATAGTGATCGGTGGCTATGCCACGTTTAATGATTCCTGATTAATAGGAATAGGCAGTACGGCTGTCGTTATGGTGTGTAGCGGATGGAGGGTTGATTGTAGAAATCCCCAAGGTGTGATGGTTGGTACGGGTTGGTGTGTAGAGGATGGAATTCTAGGATGGGTTGGACTATTTATCATTCATTAGTTTCATGTAATTATGATTGTTGCCTTTACGTATGGGCCAGGGCTCATAATGTGTTTGTGGGCCTTAGGTGAGTGTGTCCGGGATTTATACACTGAGTCTTGGTGACTCACCCTTTCATTTTTCTCTACTCTTTCAGATGAGCAGTAGATCGTGGACATGGGGGCCGAGACGGACTCGAGGGGCCATCAGGTTTTTATTTTTATATAGATTATTTCGGCTTTTCTTTAAGTTTTAATTTTTGGAATATTTATGTAATAAGACCCCATAGTTTATATTTCACTGCTTAGTTTTTGATATTTGCAACTTACGAAATTTATCAAAGGTTTAATTATTCAAAATAATAATAATAATACAAGGTTTTATTTCCAAAAGGTCACCTATTTATTCAAATATTGTCTAATTAACCCGTAGCATACCAGATCTGGTCGAAACGTATGGGCCGGGTTTGGGGTGTTACAATAGGTGCGCTTGCCTTAAAAATCATTGTCATATTTAGTTTCTAGGTTCGATATACATTTTAAGACTCTGACACGCGATCAATGTGTATATAAGATTTTTGAATTGATGAATGTGGCAAAATGTGGCCTAGTACATGGACCAAAGCATACATGTGATAAATTTGCTATGAAAGCTAATTGTGCCAATGTTCCTATATGCCTATATGCCTTTCATGTTAAATTTATTTGTATATGACTTACTAAGATTTTGGAAAGCTTACTCTGTGTGTGTGTTTTCTGTGTTTTATAGATCGTCAAAGTTACTGAAGGCTCGGGGACCGTCGAGGATCGTCATCACACTACTCAACTTCTTTTGGTACATTTTGGAAATGTATATAGTTAGATATGGCATGTATAGGCTAGTCATTTGGATAAGTATGAGATGTGAACTTAGCCATGTGATTTGGCTAGTTATGTGTTGCCAATATGCTTTAATGAATGTGATTTATGATGTATGTTTGGTATGGTTTGACAGTGTAACAAATGGTCAAGTTTAAAGTAAGAAAATGGATGGATTATGCTTGTGTTTATATGAGATTTAGACTTGTAAATTTGGTATGAATGAAATTGGGTTTGAATGTAGAGTTTGGATGGTCATTTTGATATACTCTTGGTTGCTTTTTATGCATAAATTGAGTTGATAATTGGCTTGTAGCTTTGACCCTAGGTGTGGGTGGCATATTGGCGTTGCAAATGGCCTATTTTTGCCACACGATTGTGGTACACTGGCGTGTCTATTGACCGTAGGACTAAGTTAGTAGCTGATTAAGAGTACACGGCCTTGGCACACGGACGTGTCTGGTAGCCGTGTGGTCAAGTCAGACTCGACCACGGCCTTAGCACACAGACGTGCTTGGTAGCCGTGGAGCCAAGTCATTTCGACCACGGCCAAGGGACACGGGTGTGCTTGGTGGCCGTGGAGTTAAGTCAGATTCGACCACTGGGGAGACACATGGGCGTGTCTAACTGCTGTGGGAGGCACACAGCCTGACCCCACGGGTGTGTAACCTCTGATAGCTTTAAAAGTTTTTAAATTTTCTGAGAATTTCTGTATGTGTTCCGGTTTAGTCCCGACTCTGTTTAAAGCTTGTTTTTAGGTCTAGTTGGCCTATTGATGGGACATTATGTTTATTTTTGATGATTTATTTTATGAATTGTCTGAAGAAGTTCCGATTTGTTACATTTGGCGACAGACACGGGATAGGGGTGTTATATTTGGTTGGTATCAGAGCTACAGTTTAGTCGATTCTCGAACTAACGTAGCGTGTTAGAGTCTAGCTATACATGCCATATATCTGAATTGTGATAGTGTAATGAATCCTGATGTATAAAATGTGATTTCTGTATAGTAATGGATCTCGAAAGAGCCGTAACTGACGATGTAGAAAGTAATGCGCCTGCTCCCACGCAAGGGACAACGCCCTCTGATTCGAGACCGGCTACGAGCGGTCAAGAGGGAGAAGCTAAACAAGCTTCCTTCCAGATGATGAGTGAATGTTCACTCAATTTGTAAGAAATAACTCGACTATTTCGCAACCCCCGGGCCAGGTTATTCCCCCTCAGACTACAGTTTACCAGCTGTTATGTATCCGAATCTGTTGAATAAACCTCCAATTGACAAGATTCGTAAATATGGGGCTGAAGAGTTCCGGGCTGCTAATGATGATGATGCTAAAAAGGCCGAGTTCTAGTTAGAAAATATTATCCGGGTATTCGACGACATGTCTCTTACTCCAGAAGAATGCATAAAGTGTGTTGTATCTTTGCTTCGAGATGCAGCTTATCAATGGTGGAAAACTTTAATTTCTATTTTTCCGAAAGAGCGAGTCACATGGGATTTCTTTCAGGTTGAGTTTCGGAAGAAATATATCAGTGAGAGATTCATCGATCAGAAACGAAAGGAATTTCTAGAGTTAAAACAGTGTCGAATGGTTGTTACTGAGTATGAATGAGAGTTTGTAAGATTGAGTCAGTATGCCCGAGAATGTATATCATCTGAAACAATAATGCGCAAAAGATTCGAAGATGGTCTTACTGAAGATATTCGCTTGTTAGTCTGAATCTTAGAAATAAAAGAGTTTGTTTTACTAGTTGATCGAGTGTGCAAAGCCGAGGCACTCGGAAAAGATAAAAGAAAAACTGAGTCTGAAGCTAGAGATATGAGAAAGAGATTTCAGAATAGATCATTTCAGTCTGCTTCGAAGAAATTCAGAGGTGATCAAAGTAGTTCAAGAGATAATGTGGGACATTCGAATAGAAATCGAGCTAGATCAGAAATGAGTTCCAAAACTCCAGCAACTTCAGTAGCGAGTATTGGTAATGTTCGATCTGAGAAACCTGAATGTAAGCATTGTGGAAAAAGGCATCCGGGAAATTGTAGATTAAATGACAGTGATTGCTTCAGATGTGGATCACTTGATCATTTTATCTGTGATTTCCCTGAGTCTATCGAGCCAGAGACTGTTCAGAATCTGAGATCTGATAATGCACCTGTGAGAGGTAGACCTTCGAAGAATGTAAGAAATGTCAGTGGTAATCAGAGAACTACGAAAGATACTGTTGCAAGATCCGAAGCTAGAGCACCTGCCAGAGCGTATGCTATCCGAGCTCGTGAGGAAGTTTCATCACCTAATGTTATAACCGGTACTTTTACACTTTATGATACTTCTGTGATTGCATTGATAGACCCTGGTTCTACGCATTCGTATATATGCATGAATTTAGTATTCAGAAAGACTTTGCCTATAGAGTCTACTGAGTTTGCTATAAAAGTACCGAACCCCTTAGGTAAAAGTGTCCTGGTTGACAAAGTATACAAGAACTGTCCATTAGTGTTTCGAGAGATCTGTTTTTCTGCTGATCTGATGCTCTTGCCATTTGATGAGTTCGATATCATTCTGGGTATGGACTGGTTGACATTGCATGATGATGTTGTAAACTGTAAAAGAAAGACTATTGATTTGAGATGTCCGAATGATGAAATTGTACGAGTTGAGTCTAATGATTTAAATGGATTGCCTGTTGTGATATTTGTATTGAAAGCTCAAAGATATGTGAAAAAGGGATATGAGGCATATTTTGCTTATGTGATTGATTCGAAAGTGACTGAAAAGAAAATTGAATCAGTGCCTATTGTCTGTGAGTTTTCTAATGTATTCCCTGAAGAATTGCCGGGTTTGCCTCCGATACGTGAAGTTGAATTTGGTATTGAGTTGTTGCCTGGTACTACACCTATTTCGATAGCTCCGTATAGAATGGCACCAACAGAGTTGAAAGAGTTAAAGTCACAGTTGCAAGAATTGACTGATAGAGGGTTTGCTAAACCGAGTTTCTCACCTTGGGGTGCTCCTGTTCTGTTTTTGAAAAAGAAAGATGGTACAATAAGAATGTGCATTGATTATCGTCAGTTGAACAAGGTAACAGTAAAGAATAAATATTCGTTGCCCAAGATTGATGATTTATTTGATCAATTAAAAGGAGCTACTTTGTTTTCAAAGATTGATCTGAGATTAGGATACTATCAGTTGAGAGTAAAAGATTCATACATACCAAAAACCGCTTTCAGAACGAGGTACGGGCATTATGAGTTTTTAGTTCTACCATTTGGATTAACAAATGCTCCTGCTATTTTTATGGATCTGATGAATAGAATTTTTAGACTGTACCGAGATAGATTTGTTGTGGTATTCATAGATGACATCTTGATTTATTCACGTGATGAAAATGAGCATGCTGAACATTTGAGAATTGTGTTACAAACTCTGAGAGAAAAACAATTGTATGCAAAATTCAGCAAATGTGAATTTTGGTTACTCGAGGTTAATTTTCTGGGACATATTGGTCAGCCTCTGGAATTCGAATTGATCCGAGCAAGATTTCTGCTATTCTGGATCGGAAACCTCTGAGGAATGTGTCTGAAGTCCGTAGCTTTCTGGGTTTAGCTGGTTATTATCATCGGTTTGTAAAAGGATTTTTAGTGATAGCTACTTCGTTGATTAGACTACTTCAGAAAGATGTTAGATTTGAATGGTCTAATAAATGTCAGAAAAGTTTTGATCAGTTGAAAACTCTATTAGTAGAAGCTCCAGTGTTAATACAGCCAGAATCGGGTAAAGAATTTGTTATATACAGTGATGCTTCGTTAAACAGTCTGGGACATGTTTTGATGCAGGAAGGCAAAGTTGTAGCTTATGCCTCGAGACAGTTGAAGCCTCATGAAAAGAACTATCTGACACACGACCTTGAGCTAGCTGCAATTGTGTTTGCACTAAAGATTTTGCACCATTATCTATATGGTGAGAAATGTCACGTGATTTCAGATCATAAAAGTCTGAAATATCTGATGACTCAGAAAGATCTGAACCTACGACATAGAAGATGGTTAGAGCTGTTAAAAGATTATGAGCTTGTGATAGATTATCATCTCGGTAAGGCAAACGTTGTTGCTGATGCATTGAGTAGAAAATCATTGTTTGCACTACGTGCTTTGAATGCTCAATTAGATTTGTCTGATGATAGTTCTGTGATAGCTGAATTAAAAGTGAAATCGTTGTTTATACAGCAGATACGTGATGCTCAGAAATCTGATAATGAGTTATTAGCGAAACAAGCTCAGTGTGATTCAAATTCTGAATCTGAATTTCGAGTTGTTGATGATTGCTTGATATTTCAAGATCGTATCTGTGTTCCAAGAAATCTGGAGTTGATTCAGCTGATTTTGAGTGAAGCACATAACAATCGTCTATCTGTTCATCCGGGAAGCACTAAAATGTACCATGATTTGAAGCAACACTATTGGTGGTCTGGTATGAAGTGAGATATCTCTGATTTTGTAGCAAAATGTTTAATCTGCCAACAAGTTAAAGCTAAACATCAGGTTCCGTCTGGGTTGCTACAACCGATTCTAATTCCTGAATGGAAATGGGATAAAGTGACAGTGGATTTTGTTTCTGGTTTGCCTCAGACTCCGAGAAAGAAAGATGCGATTTGGGTCGTAGTTGATCGATTAACAAAATCTGCCCATTTTGTTCCAGTAAGATCTGATTATTCGCTTGACAGATTAGCCGAGCTTTATATTTCTGAGATTGCTAGATTGCACGGGGTGCCACTATCTATTGTGTCAGATAGAGATCCGAGGCTTACATCAAGATTCTGGAAGAAACTACAAGCTTTAGGCACGAAATTGCATTTCAGTACAGCTTTTCATTTGCAAACAGATGGTCAGTCTGAATGAATTATTCAGATTCTCGAAGATATGTTAAGATGTTGTATACTTGAGTTTAACAGTACGTGGGAATAGTACGTACCATTGATTGAATTTGCAAACAATAATAGTTTTTAGTCGAGCATCAAAATGGCACCATATGAAGCTTTGTACGGACGTAAATGTCATACACCTCTGTATTGGAATAAGCTCAGTGAAAATAAGATACACGGGGTCGATTTGATAAAAGATTCAGAACAGAAAGTGAAACAGATCCGAGATTGTTTGAAAGCAGCATCTGATCGTCAAAAGTCTTATGCAGACTTTAAACGAAAAGATATTGATCGTTAGATTTTAGAGTTTTAAATTTATATGAATGAGAATGATTGAACCTGGAAACCAACTCTGACAACGATTTAAGGCAAGTGCACCTATCGAACAGTAGTATAGCTTAGGCAAGATCGGATTGTCGAACCCAAAGGAACTAAAAGTACTAATACTAACTTTCTTTTTATTATCTAGCCTAAAATAAGTGAAGTTGTATTTAATCTAAATTTAACTAACTACTAAGCTAAAGACGCAAAGACAAAAAGAATGAATTGGGGAAATGTTGCTGGAAAAACTCAGTTGATTCAGACGATACCCTTGGAAGAATCGACCTAGACTTCACTTGTTATCTAACATTGAACCAGACGATTTATTCACTTGACTTGATCCGTAAGATTTCCTAATTTATATTAAACCTTCTCTCAAGGCGAATAACGTCTAACCCTAGGTTGATTAATTGAAATCTCTTTCTAATTAAAACCCCTAGAATCACATTAACTCGATCTATGGACTCCCATATTATGTTTCACCCTAATCCGGCAAAATCTCATCACCCTATCTCTAGGCGCGCGATCAACTCCGCTTAATTATGCTAGATCTATTCTTAAGCAGGGATTTTTGCTCCACCACCTAAGCACATCCAACTTGAATCAATATCCCGAAAATATTAACACAAGAATTAAGCACACATAATTAAGAACAAATCAAGTATTTATCATATAGTTCACAAAACAATAACAAGATCCGTCTTAGGTTTCATCCCCTTCAGGTATCTGAAGGGTTTAGCTCATAACAAATAAGGAAAACATCTCAGAAGAAAAGATAAAATAAAACAGAAGAAATCCCTAAAACTCCCTGAAGGAATTGAAGGAGAGATCCGCCGTCTAGAGTAGAATTCCGGCTTCTTGAGATGGATCAACTAGTTATCTTTGAGTGATTCCCACAAATCTGACCTTTTCGGCTTGGCTCCTTATCCTAGCTAACCGCCCGTTCCGGCTTCTGCCGAACTCCCCTTCAAGTTGCCCCCTTGGGTGTTTATATAGACTTTGAGACGTCTTACTTAGTCCCTAAGTATCCTAATTCAAGTAGAATTCCTACTAAGGTGTTTGAATAGGCTTTGGAATGTGTTTCTTTGCCTCCAAGTATCCAAATCCGAGTAAAACTTCTCTTGGACGCGGCAGGGACACGCCCATAACACACGCCCGTGTAAGTCATGGCCAGGCCGTGTTCGACCCTGTTGAATGGGTCATGGCCATGTGGATCATGATTAGGCCGTGTTCTAGTAGATCAATGAGGCACGGCCGTGTGGACTTTGTGATATGGCCCATTTACTCCATTTTGGGCCTGTTTTACGTTCTTTTCATTCTCGGATGCTTTCCTGAGTATAAGACATGAAAAGAAAGGATTAAAAGCACCTTTTTACATGAATCAAGAATAAATCATCCAAAAATATGCTAAATGTGGGATTAAAATATGTTACTTTTACGGTTTATCAAATATAGAATTTGAGATCGGTGATAAAGTATTTTTGAAAGTGTCTCCGTAGAAGAAAGTGCTATGATTCGGACGTAAAGGCAAGTTAAGTCTGAGGTTCATTGGGCCGTACGAAATTATCAAACGTGTTGGACCTGTTGCATATAGATTAAGGTTGCCCTCTGAGCTAGAAAAGATCTGTCACATGTGATTGCCCCCATCTAAAATTGAAATCCGATCTGATGTGACATATGAAGAGGAAACGATTCGTATCTTAGCTCATGAGGTAAAAGAATTGAGAAACAAGAAAATACCATTAGTAAAAGTATTATGGCATCGACACGGTATAGAAGAGGCTACGTGGGAGCCCGAAGATTCATTGAGATAGCAATATCCGACTCTGTTTAACGATAAGATTTTCGGGGACAAAAATCCCTAAGTGCGGAGTATTGTAACAGTCCAGTTTGTACTCTAGTCGGAACAGTGGTTCCGGGACCACAAATCCGAGTCAGTAAAATATTTTTAAAATTATTTTCTGTGCCTATGATATATGATTAAGTATGTGTTAATTCTCCGTAAGCTAATTTGTCTGTCTGTGTGTTTAATTTGACAAAAGGATTAAATAGCATTAAATGCAAAATTAGCATACTGTATAAAAAGGAATCTATAAGTCATGGTTTATTAAAG
Source organism: Gossypium australe (assembly GCA_005393395.2). Taxonomy (NCBI): domain Eukaryota; kingdom Viridiplantae; phylum Streptophyta; class Magnoliopsida; order Malvales; family Malvaceae; genus Gossypium; species Gossypium australe. The sequence goes on from CM016619.1 coordinate 124,684,526, forward strand.
GTGGAGTCCTTATGTGGATATTATACCTTTATTCATATTAGTGGACATTTATGTCCATATTATGCATGATTTTTATAAGTATTAATAAAGGTTATTTTGGTAAATTGAGAAATATGATATATTAGATAAAATGAATGTTAAAATGTCATCATCTTCCATGCTTCACCACCGAAAATAGAAACAAAAGAATAAGGGTTTAAAGCTTTCAAACATTCGGCCATGGATGTTCTTTGATTAACGTATGGTTTTTGATCGATTTTTGATAATTTCTACGTTTTCGTAATCGTTGCTTTGAGAGCTACGAAACCCATGTATTAATTTTGAGATTAAATGATGTTTGTGAAATGATACTTAGATGAACTCGTATGATTTATGATGATTTATGGTGTTAAATGAAAGATATGTATGTGATGAACATATTTTATTCTTGGATTTTTGATGAATTTAGCTAAATAGGGCAAAATTGAGAAAATAGAAATTTGATGGACTAAATTGCAAATTTAATGAGAAATATGGACTTGTATGATCCTTAGGAAGCTTCGGCTAAGCATGGTTAAAAGATGATTTTGTGAATTTGATTTTTTGTGAAAAATGGACTAAATTGATAAATTGTGCAAATGTGAGGGTTATTTTGCAAATAGCCCTAAATGTGTGTCCTTGGATTGAATTGAATGAGTTAGTGAATAAAAGGGTCAATTCTGAATATGTATAGGTCAAGAACCGGGGAAAACGGACTTAGATCGCAGGAAAGTGAAAGTAATCGAGTAGCCGTTTCCATTTCTATTAAATCGAATCCGAGGCAAGTCATTATGCAAATAAATGTATTTGTAATGAATTGTGCATATTCATATGACTATTGATAACAGCGAATGCTTATGGGATGCTATGTATATGAATTCAGATAAGATCTATATAGTGACAATGTCCGAGAAGTCCCGTATGAACCTAGGAATAGATAGGATTAGCTATGTCATGACATAGGTATCTATTCTGTGATATCATGTAAGACCACGTCTGGGATGTCAGCATTGATTTGAGATTTCATGTAAGACCACGTCTACGACGTTGGCATCGATACGAGATTTACGTGTAAGACCACGTCTGGGACGTTGGCATTGATATAAGATTTACGTGTAAGACCATGTCTGGGACATTGGCATCGTATTGATTCGTGTAAGACCCTGTCTGGGACAGTGGCATCGATATCTGAGTACATGTAAGACCTCGTTTGGGACGTTGGCATTGTACAACCATTCCAAGCTTTCTTAGCATCCTATTAGGTTCCTAACGGTTCAACGGGCAAGTATGTGATACGAATGGCTATGTGAATTGTAAATCCGTTTCAGGTTCGTTGACTTATACACTAAGTGTGTATACAAGGTAAGTATCTATATGATCTTACTATGATGAATATGTATTTTGGAACAATAATATGATATGTGAAAGTATGCATGAAATAATTATGTGTATGTGAGATTTTTGAATTGATGAATGTGGCAAAATGTGGCCTAGTACATGGACCAAAGCATACATGTGATAAATTTGCTATGAAAGCTAATTGTGCCAATGTTCCTATATGCCTATATGCCTTTCATGTTAAATTTATTTGTATATGACTTAATAAGCTTTTGGAAAGCTTACTCTGTGTGTGTTTTCTCTGTTTTATAGATCATCAAAGTTACTAAAGGCTCAGGGACCGTCGAGGATCGTCATCACACTACTCAACTTATTTTGGTACATTTTGGAAATGTATATAGTTAGATATGGCATGTATAGGCTAGTCATTTGGATAAGTATGAGATGTGAACTTAGCCATGTGATTTGGCTAGTTATGTGTTGCCAATATGCTTTAATGAATGTGATTTATGATGTATGTTTGGTATGGTTTGATAGTGTAAGAAATGGTCAAGTTTAAGGTAAGAAAATGGATGGATTATGCTTTTGTTTATATGAGATTTAGACTTGTAAATTTGGTATGAATGAAATTGGATTTGAATGTAGAGTTTGGATGGTCATTTTGATATACTCTTGGTTGTTTTTTACGCATAAATTGAGTTGATAATTGGCTTGTAGTTTTGACCCTAGGTGTGGGTGGCATATTGGCGTTGCAGATGGCCTATTTTTGCCACACGGTTGTGGCACACGGGCGTGTCTATTGACCATAGGACTAAGTTAGTAGCTAATTAAGAGTATACGACCTTGGTACACGGACGTGTCTGGTAACCGTGTGGTCAAGTCAGACTCGACCACGGCCTTAGCACACGGACGTGCTTGGTGGCCGTGGAGCCAAGTCAGTTTCAACCACGGCCAAGGGACACGGGTGTGCTTGGTAGCCGTGGAGTTAAGTCAGATTCGACCATGGGGGAGACACATGGGCGTTTCTAACTGTCGTGGGAGGCACACGGCCTGACCCCACGGGCATGTAACCCCTGATAGCTTTAAAAGTTTTAAAATTTTTTGAGAATTTCTATATGTGTTCCAGTTTAGTCCCAACTCTATTTAAAGCTTGTTTTTAGGTCTAGTTGGCCTATAAATTGGACATTATGTTTATTGTTGATGATTTATTTTATGAATTGTCTGAAGAAGTTCCAATATGTCAGGTAATGCTCTTAACCCTTATCCGGCGACGGACACTAGATAGGGGTGTTACAGTAGTAGTTATAGATGAGATTGAGTAATGATGTGAATTAAACTAAGTGTTAGTAGTTTTTCATATTGAATTTGAATTGTTGAGTTAATTGTGTTATATTACGAACTTACTAAGCTTTAAAGCTTACTGTGTGAAGTCCATCCCTATTTTACAGTGTCATTAAAGCTAGTTCAGATCCGGGGATCGTCAGTGACTCAATCACACTATCGGACATCTATTTTGGTACCTTTTTGGAAGTTGAATATATGGTATATGGCATGTATAGGCTAGTAAGATTGTGGAATGATTTTGGCACATGTTTTGTTATGTGAAAATGGTATATGTGATATGTAAGTGTGGTCTTATGTGAATGGCCATTATGGTATGTTAGGTGAAATAGTAATGATATATTTCATACTTGATTTGGTAGTTGACAATGGTGATTGAATTGTATGTTATTGATGTTGAAATTGAGCATGTAGGAATGACCCAAAATGGGTGGCAAAATGGCCTTGCGAATAGCCTATAATTGCCCACACGGGTGAGCACACGGGCGTGTGTCTCAATAGTGCTCTTCACTTTCCTTTTTTGTAGCAAGCTAGACATGCACACGGGCCAGACACATGGGCATGTGACAGGCCGTGTGATCTAAGTCAGTGCTGCACATGGGCCAGACACACGAACGTGTGACAGGCCGTGTGACTATAGTCAGAGTTGCACATGGGGTAAGACATGGTCTGAGGCATGGCCGTGTGAGGCACATGGACTCTCCACACGGGCATGTGCCCTGTTTTAAAAGAATAATTTTCTAAGTTTTGTAAAGTTTTTGTATGAGATCGGTTTAGTCCCGAACCCTTTTTAAAGCATGTTTAAGGTCTCGTAGACCTACTAAAGGGACTTTGTACTACTACTTACTATAATGTGTTGATGTGTGAGCCATGATATTATAAATGTTATGATTTGACCGGTAATACCTCTTAACCCTAGTCCGGCGATGGATACGGGTTATAGGTGTTACAACAGTTCGAGAGGAAAAAGGGTTAGTTGAACCTAATCCAGAATTAAGGCAATAAACTGTGGTAAGCAATAGTAAGATTGAGGTAAGTCAAAATAAACAAGATTCTGATTGTTGTTTTATGCAATGTCAAAGTCTTAAAATTTATATAAAGAATGATCGAACCTGGAAACTAACTATGACAACGATGTGAGGCAAGCGTACCTATCGAACAATAGTATAGTTAAGGCAAGACCGGATTGTTGAACCCAAAGGAACCAAAAGTTCTAATACTAACTTTCTTTTTATTATTTAGCCTAACAATTAAAGTGATTTATTTACTCTAAAATTAACTAACAACTAAATTCAAGACTCTAAGACAACGAAGAATGAAATTGGGAAAATAAATTTGAGGAAAAACCAATTGATTTAGATGATACCCACGGAAGAATCCACCTAGACTTCACTTGTTACCTAACTCTGAACCAGATGATTTATTCATTTGACCTAATCTGTTAGATTCCCTAATGTATATTAATCCCTCTCTCGAGGCGATTAACGTCTAACCCTAGGTTGATTAATTGAAATCTATTTCTAATTAAAACCCCTAGAATTGCATTAACTCGATCTATGGACTCCCATATTAGGTTTCACCCTAATCAATCTCGTCACCCTATCTCTAGGCGTGCGATCAACTCCGCTTAATTATGCTAGATCTACTCTTAGGCAGGGACTTTTGCTCCTCCACCTAAGCACATCATACTTGAATTAATATCCCAGAAATATCAACACAAGAATTAAGAACACATAATTAAGAACAAGTCAAATATTTATCATATAGCTCAGCAAACGATTACAAGATCCATCTTAGGTTTATCCCCCTCGGGTATCTAAGGGTTTAGTTCATAACAACAAAAGAAAACATCTCAAAATAAAAGATAAAACAAAACATAAGAAATCCCTAAAACCCCCTGAAGGAATTGAAGGAGAAATCCTCCGTCTTGAGTATGATTTCAGCTTCTTGAGATGAATCAACTGGCTATCTTCGAGTAAATCCCCACAAATCTTCCCTCTTTGGCCTAGTTGGACGCCCCCTGACTAAAGCTTTGGGTTCCCCCCTTTTAGGATATACTTAAGGTGTTTATATAGGCTTCTGAATGTGTTTCTTCGCCCCTAAGTATCCTAATCTGAGTGAAATTTCTCTTAGTCAAGGTAGGGACACGCCCATGGCACACGCCCGTGTAAGTCATGGCCAAGCCGTGTTCGAGGCTGTTGAATGAGGCATGGCCGTGTGGTCTTGGGCCCAGGCCGTGTGGATTTCGTGATATGGCCCATTTACTCCGTTTTGGGCCTGTTTCTCATTCTTTTCATCCTTTGGTGCTCTTCTGGGTATAAAACATGAAAACAAAGGATTAAGAGCACCAAATTATACAATTCAAAGCTTAAATCATCCAAAAGCATGCTAAATGTGGGCCTAAAATATGTTACTTTTACGGTTTATCAGATTCGGTCAGTAAGGAATATAAACCTTGTGTGCCATATCCGAATGCGATAAGGAAAGACCACAGAAATGAACAATTCCGTAAATTCCTTAAACTATTGAAAAAGTTGCATAATAACTTACCGTTTATTGAAGCTTTTTCGCAGATGCCCAATTCAGCCAAATTTTTAAAAGAGCTTTTAGCAAACAAGCGGAAGTTGGATGATTCATCGCATGTGGAGCTGAATGCAGTTTGCTCAGCCATTCTACAGAATAAACTATCCAACAAATTAAAAGATCCAGGGAGTTTTACTATTCCTTATTTAACTGGTAGTTTAAATGTTAATAATGCTTTGGCTGATTTAGGGGCAAGTATTAATGTCATGCCCTATAAAATGTTTAAGCAACTAGGTATTAAGAAACCCAAACAAACTAGGATGAATATCCAATTAGCTAATAGAACCATTAGATTTCCTAGGGGTATTATTGAAGACGTTCTTGTCAAAATCGATAAATTTATATTCCAGTTGACTTTGTTGTTCTATACATGGATGAGGATAGTGACATACCTTTAATTTTAGGACGGCCTTTTTTAGCAACTGCTAAAACTATCATTGATGTTGGTACAGGTGAACTAATACTTCTTGTAGGAGATGACACGATCACTCTTCAGGCTCATGATTCTGCTAAAATGTCTAGTACTCGAGATGGCTATACAAGCTCTGTTGATATGAATAACATTGTGCCTCAAACTTCTTTGCAGGAAATCCCTAGGAAGAAAGTGATGGAGCCCCATTCTATCCCATGTGACAAACACAGAACGACTCATGAGGAATGAAGATTACAGATTGATGAACTAGATGAATGGCAAACACACATCACGGGGAAACCAAGCATACACAATGAACCAAAGCGACGCAATGACAAGCATAAGGAAGGAACACACCACATTAATGCTGGGCACCAGGTCTGTTGGATGAAATGGATCCTCAAATTGCTAATTTAGAGGTTTATACAAACGGAGCAACTCCTTTCACGGTACTGAATGTTTTCCCATACGGTACAGTCGAGGTAAATCATTCTAAATTCAAAACTTTTAAAGTAAATATTACTCGACTCGAACCTTATGTTGAAAATAGAATCGACAGCGAGAAAGAGGAGTTTCGACTCCGCGAAACACTGTAACCTAGCGAATACGAGGTAAGTCGAGCTTAGACTCTAAATAAGCGCTTCTCAGGAGGCAACCCGAGAATTAACATTTCTAATTTACTAAATTTATGTCATGATATTTTTTTAAAATTAATTAATTTAAAAAAATGGTTTTTAAACCCACACAGCCTAGACACACGGGCGTGTCCTTGGCCTTGTAGATCCTTTGACATAGTTTTAAAATTTGAATAAAATAAACAGAGAGTTACACAGACTTACGATATGGTCGTGTAACCCACACGGCCTAGACACACGAGCATGTCATTGGTCGTGTGAAGCCAGAGACTTAATTTTTCCAAAAATCGGAAGAGACACTGGCTAAAATATTCCACACAAGCGTGTGACACGACTGTGTGGACCACACGGCTTGGACACATGGGTGTGTCCTAGGCCATGTGAAAACTGGAGCTTAATTTTTCAAATTCAAAACAAGTCAGAGAGTTACACAGGCAAGACACAAAGCCATGTGTGCGGTCACACGGGTGTATGGGATGCCACACGGGCGTGGAAGAAGCGAAGGTGATTGCATATGGCCGTACGACACGACCGTGTGAACCACACGGTCTAGACACACGGGCGTGTCCAAGGACATGTGAAACCCAGGCTTAAATTTTTAATGCACACGGGCGTGTGAGAGGTCACACGGGCGTGGGAGAAGCTAAGTACATTGCACACGGCCGTGTGACCCACACGGCCTGTACACACGAGAGTGTCCAAGGTCGTGTGAAGACTGGGCTTAAAAATTTAATCACACACGGGCTGAATAATAGACCACACGGGCGTGTGACACGGCCGTGTGGCCCAACATGGGCCTCAGACGACCGTGTCACCCATTAAAAACCCTAACCCCTTTTCTTTTTCTTCGTCTTTGTCTTTTTCCCACATCTTTACCCTAGCCGCTGCAAGCCTCTTATCACCCTATTCTGGCCAGCACCCCCTCCCTTTGCATCACCGCCCATACACCGACCGACCCCCGGTCTTCCTCTCCCTCGTCAACACCCAAAACAGCCCCCACGCATGCCCTTTCACCCTCACCCTCGCGCACTCACGCCCCCTTCTCCTTTCTGCCTTGTCCCTCTAGCTCCGATAACCCAAAAACCCCCTTCCCTTCTCCTTTCTTTCCCTTTTTTTTTCTCTCTTCCTTTCCTTTTTCCTTCCCCTCTCCTCGCCGTCCAGCCCCAATTGAAACCACTCCCCGCACCACCGTCGTCCGTCCCTCAGACCACCGCCTCACCACTGTTGATTTCCCCTTTTACCCTTGACATTTATTATTATTATTATTATTATTATTATTATTATTATTATTATTATTATTATTATTATTATAGTAGTTATTTTCTGTTAGCTATTTATTGTTTATTATTTATTTCATTTCCTTATTGTTATTATTTTATTTTCATTGTTTATTATCATTAGTATTGTTACTCACTGTTTCGATTTCTATTTGGCCTTTTTGTCTTCACATTGAATTTGTTTCTTTATCTATATATTTCTGCTTATTGCTTTTATTTCTATATGATTGTTCTTTGCCATTTTTTCTTTTTATTCTTAGTTACTATTGTCGGTATTTTTATTTTAAGTATAGCTTAATTTGTCTTTTAGTTTTGATTTATTTTTAGTTTGGATTCTTTTATTTATTACTCTTTCTTTAATCACTTTAATTCGTACCTAGAGTCACTATATGAATTTTGCATGCTTTGATTTCAAATATATTGTTTTAGGAGTAAATTGTTATTTTGGATTATTTGGATTTTATTTGGCGATGCATTTTTTCTTGATACATTCTTTTACTTTTGCAGATACACCATGACAAGCACTCGTGGGAAGACCAAGACCACCTTTCCGCTTCGAAAACGTGAAAGGGCCCCGGCGCGACCTCCTCTTCGAGTGCCTCTACCGAGGCCCGTCACCTCTACCTCCGATTTGCAGCGGGCCCCCAGGAGGATCTGTACTAGCTTTATCGAGTGCGACCACTAGATCTGGGCCGCTACATTGATTGGGCCACGCTAGAGCAGGTCCAACTCGCTAATGACGTGCGCGCCATTATTACCACAGCTCCGTGGGATAGGTTTTTCGCCATCATCGAGCCTACCTACACAGAGCTTACCTTGAAGTTCTGTGCTTCATTTTCGGTACAGTAGGTCATGACGGTCCACGATGAGCCAGGCACCATAGCTTTTCGCCTCGGTGGTTTGATGAGATATATGAGCGTCCCAGAGTTCGATGCTGCCATGGGACTCTATACTGAGGAGTTCATGAGCGCTGAGGACTTCCTTCGACTTCATCGGCATATACATCACTCGCCATCGTATTGTTGGACCAATCTGACAACTAGTTAGACACCTTACGATGCGAGTCGCTCAAAAGCAACTTCTCTCTCTCCAACCCTACGATATATTCACGCACTCCTCGCTCACACCTTGATAGGACAGAGAGAGAGCACTGGAGTCGTTAGCAGCCACGATGCTTACTTCTTATGGAGCATGGCACATGGCCATATTATCGACTTGGCATACTTCATTGCTCTATCTTTCTGCCATCAGGCTGACCGCCACAAGAAGGGCCCTATCTGTCTAGACCCTTACGTGACTTGCCTCGCTCGACACTTCGGTCTTCTCGACACACCGGAGTAGTCCTCGGTATTTACCTTAGTGGTCAGATGTCCCCTTAGGGCATTTCGAGCATGATACACATGAGGATGATCAAGCGACGTCGTGGATTTGATCCTCGTCAGTACATTTTTTTCATTATGATGCTCAGAATGACCTCGAGGACTTCGCTGATGATGTTCCTCCCTATCACGACGATCCACCTCAGCCACCACCTTCCAGTCATAGACCTGTTCATTCTACTGCTATGTAACACCCCAAATCTGGCCTGGACGTTATGGCCGAATCTGGCGATGTCACATGGCAGTGTGTTAGAAAACTGTAACTTTGCTTAAGACATTTTCCGTTTAGAGATCCTAATTATCTTTTATTAATTCTAAAATCATGATTCTATCTCAGTCATTAGTTTTCAAAACATTATACGTTACGGAAGCTTTTTAAACAGTTTGTGTCTTTGTGGGTAATTTTCTCAAACACATGAATTTCTTTTAAAAACCTGTGTTTTAGCTACTTCTATCAGATATAAATAGAAAACAATATAAAATCCAAATTTTAGATAAAAATCTATAGAGGCCATTATTACAAAAAAAAACCCAAAATAAAACTTAAAATTTTAAATAAGTATCCATAAGCAAAAGGAGTCGTGTGGCCACCTCTGAGTCCTTCGTTGCATCTATCCGCCTATGTCTGGGGATTACCTGTACAGATTTAACAGAAGGGGTGAGTTTACGTAAACTCAGTGTGTAATCCCTATGCAACAACAGACAATAATAGATAATCTCAGTTCGGACGTAAGCCCTTTTCAATTTCAGTATCAATTTAGGCCTTAGCCCATTTCAGGAACAGAGAACACTAGGGCCTTAGCCCATTACAGTTCAGTAGCAGTAACAGATATGCAATCAGAAAATCCTACCCAACCAGCCTCTACACTCCATCTCTGTCCAACCCTACACTCCATATGGAGATATAATCAACCACCCATCCCTACACTTCAAATAGTACCAAATGCGGTACTAGACAGTAATTTGCAGCTGTGCTGCCAGTAAGTTAGGCTCGAAGCCTTTCAATACACTTCCTCCAATCAATATCAATCCCCAACCCAATGCAATGCATCATACAGTTATGTTTTGCCCAATCATGGTATATCACATATATATAGTACAGTACAATCAGCATGCTCAATATACAGTCATTTAGTCAGGAGTCTAGGTAATCTTACCGACCTTACAGTAGGTTCACAGTCATCTCGGTTGACCCGTGCAACCTTAGCAACAATTTAATGCCCCGAAATTTAGGCCTAGAAGTATTGGAACTTGAGCAAGGGAACGGTTAGAAAACTGTGCATAAAAGTTTATGTGAGCTAGGAAATGACACAATTAAATGTCTGCTCAAGTGGTTAAGGGTCCTGAGAGGAGTTGGAAAAGTCCTGGGTTCAAACCTGGACTTTAGCAAAAATTTTGGTTCAAAGTGGATAAAACCCTAGATGCTTGGATATAGGCCTTTTAATTTATTATGTTAAAAAATGACACAAGGAAGCATGTGGTCTAGTGGTTGTGGCGTCATTAAGGTTGCAAAGGAGCATGGGTACAAGTCTTGGCTCTTGCAATTTATTTTGGTTTTTCTTTTAAAGGAACCTGGACTTTGGCCTTTAGACCTTTTAATTAATTGAAGATAAAATGTCACACAAAAGAGCTTGTGGCAAGGAGGCAAGTGGTGTGTTTAGCTATTGAGGGGGCTTGGGTTCGAATCCTATTGCAAGCAAAAAAGATATTTATTTTGCTAGCATGAGGCGGCGGGAGTTTGAATGGGTCTTGGAAGGTGATAAGGAGGGATAAGGGGAGAGATTTTAGAAGAAAGTTAAGGAATTCAAATTAGGGAGCGTTGTAGCTGATTGGGAGACTTGTTTGTGCAATTCGGCTAAGGGGGTCTTTGGGTATGCATTTTCGATAATTTGTGAGTGACTAGGTGCCGAATTTCCTCTCTATCATTTGGGGTTTTTGTTCTTTTTGGCGATTTTGGCTTCTTTTCTCCCTAGGACCGATTCCGTAAGTTACCTTTCGTTCTCTTTCGGGATTTGATTAGTGTAATTTTTAGTGCCAAAATCCCTATTCTCAACTTCTTTTCTTCTACTTTTTACCGAATCACACAACTCTTTTTCCTCTTTCTCCTTTGTGACCGATTCTCCCCTCCTTACCTCTTCACTTAGTTTTGGTTTAGTGGTTCTTCTCTGGTAATCACTTTGACAAGTGGCCGACTGCTTCATTGTTCTACCATTCCTATCAGTTGATTTGGTGTGCTCAAATCCTTCTTTCGGCATCCAATCATTTGGGGATAATCATCGAGATCAATCCTTAGTCAGCGTTAAGAGCAATAAAGCCTTTTTTGCTCATTCAAGGCTAGGAGCACGTGGACGATTCGTACGTTTCGCAATCAGGTGTGTAACCATATGCCTGATTTTGTGACTGTCAAACGCGAGATAAAGGTGTGTATTCACACCCTTGTCTATCTGTGAATCGACAAAAGTCGATAAGCTGAAATGCCAGAACCTCAGCATTCGAGGCCTCACGAGTGTGTGAACACACGTGGGGTGAACTGAGCCCCAAATCGTGGGTAGCAGACTCCAGAGGCCACCACATGCGCTTTCGTGGACTGGGGCCGTTATGGGCCTCGATGGGTCGAAATGGACTGCGTGGGCCCAATGGGCTTGTGGGTCCACACAGGTAAAATCCTTGTAAGTGATCATTGATTGGTTGGTTTATGCGGCTCGCGGTGTCGTATGTAAATCTGGACTAAAAGGGCCACACGAGCGTGTGGGCCCACTTGGGCCCAATAGAGGGTTTTGGGCCCATATACACTGTTCGGGCTGTGTAGGCTATCTGAGTCACTCGAAGCAACGATAGACCCTCTAGGAGGTCGTAAGAAGTATCAAGACCCCAATATTTATAAAATTACCGAAATAGCCCTTAAGGACAAAGTGACTATTTTGCCCTTGTGGATAAATAACTGACTTAGATTATGAATTTGACTGATTTGATTGTGATCGTATGACTGTGTTTTAACTGACTTGACGGTGGTCGTGTGACTGATATGCTTTTAATATATGTTTAAATGACTGTTACTATGGTCATTCTGCACATACCTGTGATGATTGAGCATGACATACACGACATATTGCATGGGGTTGGGACATTGTTACGGAGGAAGTGTACGGCCCGTTGCCGTTCTGTACAAGGATTCTAGCTTTCTGCGATATTTATGGCTTTTAGTCGTTTTGTCTATGGCACCGAGTCGTTCTGTCTACGGCGCCAAGCCGTTCTGTTGACTTAGTGTCGTAACCGGTGCTAAGCTTGGTGTATTGGTTGGGTGGGTCGATTTTATCCCCACATGGTGTGCTGGTTGGTACAGGTGGTGTATTGGTTGGATTGGGCTGGATTTCTACCTGCATATCTGCATCTGATACTGATTTTGTAATGGGCTTAGGTCCACCTGGTTCTGTTATAGGCTAAGGCCCACCTGGTTCTATTATAGGCTAAGGCCCACCTGATACTGTGTCTGTGATGGGCTCAGGCCCAGTCCATTTTTGCATATCGTATATCTAACTGTTTCAATTATAAGGGATTATACACTGAGTTTTCGCAAATTCACCCTTTTGTCTAACAGTACACGTAATTCCCAGCCTTAGGCGATTTGGAGCCACGAGAGACTTGGAGGTGGCCACACGATCGCTGATGCTCTGCGGTAGATTTTTTATTTAAATATTATATTTTGGGTTTTAATTCTGTTATAAGGCCTTTGAGGGATTAAGTTTTTTAAATGGGCTTTAGGTTTCCTTATTTAAAACTGCTAAACATGAATTTTCAAAACTAACAACTATTTTCAAAAACACTTAAAAACAGACGTTTTATATTTCAAACTTTAGGAGCTTCTGCGATTGGAATAACCTAAAGTATCAATGTCAAACATTCTGTAAATGTTTTTGACGAGATGATTTGCTAAACTCGAGCAAAAGGATTTAAACATAGAAATGAACTTTTAACGACAAACTCAGTTTTTGAACGACGCTTTGATGTGACCCACCATATTCTGCCATAACATCTAGGCCGGGTTTGGGGTGTTACATTTAGTGGTATCAGAGCAAAGTTGCAAAACTCAACTGTAGAATGGGTTTTCAAAATTTTGTATTACAAGAGATTGGTTTCAAATATATGATGTGTTCTGAGGTATTTTTCTAAAAAGTATGGCACACCGAGTCTCCGGCACCAAATCTGTAAGTTCTCTGACTCTGTTTACTGTTATAGACTGCAATGTTATACTGAGAAACTACTATAGATAGTAGCACTACACTGAAACTCCATAGATAGAGTAAACTGAAAAAAATTGTAGTGAGCTTGCGAATGCAAAAACAAACTCTAAACTACTGTTTCTCATAAGACATCTGCTTAATTACTGAAATTCTAACTAAATTACATAAAATTTTTAAATCAGATAATACACAAAGAGAAAATGAACGCTAGAAGGGGTACAAGAGGTCGTGGTAGTGCTAGGGCTGGGTTTTCGGTGTTAGGCCACATGCCCAATGTTGAGGCGTCGAAAGCACCGGCTTCACCAGTAGCTGAGACAGGGTTGTTGGATCGAGCTGCTGGGGATGACGCATTGTCCCAAGCAATGTTGAGGATTCTAGAAAGGGTTGCGGATACTACTGGGTCGAATACCGTTACTGTGGGCCGCGGATCAGTTACAGAACGACTCCGGTCAAATGGAGTAGAGATCTACAAAGGAGTTTTTGGGGTGGCCCCGAGAGTGGCAGAATACTGGTTGGAGGCCATCGAAAGAATTATGGATGACCTCGACTGTACATCGGAACAAAAGTTGAAGGGTGTTGTCTCCCTGCGAGAGATGAAGCCTATCAGTGGTGGCTTACGGTAAAAGAAGGTATTCTGTCTGACCGATTGACCTGGGAATTCTTTAAGTCCATGTTTTAGGGAAGGTATGTAGGCACCAGCTATGTCGACGATCGTAGGAAAGAATTTATGAATTTGGTTTAAGGTGATAGATCTGTAGCTGAGTACGAGGTAGAATTTTTGTAACTTAGTCGGTATGACTGAGGAATAATAGAAACAGAATACGAGCATTGTGTTCGATTTGAGGACGGCCTCAGGGACAGCCTCCGAGTGTTGATAGCTCCACAGAGGGAGCGGGACTTTGCTGCATTAGTAGAGAAAGCTAAGATTGCTGAGGAGGTGAAGCGCGTCGAGCTTCAGAACCGGGAAAAGGAAAGGAACAGAGATAAGAGGGATTCAAAACCCTCCAATTCGGATCGAATGCCTAAGAGAAAGTCCAGAATGGAAGGGCCAGTTTGTGTTGGGGCCCCTGTTGCTGTTATTGGATCACAGCCTTGTGTGGGTTGTGGGAGCTATCATCGGGGTGACTGTCGGAAAAGGACTGGGACGTGTTTCAGGTGCAGATCAGTGGAGCACTTTATGAGAAATTGTCCATAGAGGCATGGGCAGATGTAGGTTGCAGGGCAGCGTTTTGCTTAGCCAGCGAGAGGTGGACAGCAGTCGCCAGGAGGCCGTGGTCTGGCCAGGGGTGGAAACGAAGTGGGCCATGGAGCACCAGGCAGAGGTCCTGGTCAAGGTGAGGCAAGGCAACCAGCTTTGGTCTATGCAACATGTCGCCGAGAGGTCGGAGACGCTCCATATGTCGATACTAGTACATACTTAAACCATAGTGTACTACATTTAATTTGGAACTAAAGTGCGCAGCGGGAGCATAGTGGTGTAGATTGACCTAAGCGGTTGATCAGATAGTTCAAAATTTCGAGGACGAAATTTCTTTAAGGGGGTAGAATTGTAACGCCCCAGAATTTGGGCCTAGAAGTATTGGGCCTTGAGCAAAGGGACGGTTAGGAAACTGTGCATAAAAGTTTATGTGAGTTAGGAAATGACACAATTAAATGTCTGCTCAAGTGGTTAAGGGTCCTGAGAGGAGTTGAAAAAGTCCTAGGTTCAAACCTGGGCTTTAGCAAAAATTTTGGTTTTAAGTGGATAAAACCCTGGATGCTTGGATTAGGCCTTTTCAATTATTGTGACAAAAAATGACACAAGGAACCATGTGGTCTAGTGGTTGTGGCGTCTTTAAGGTTGCAAGGGAGCATGGGTTCAAGTCTTAGCTCTTGCAATTTATTTTAGTTTTTCTTTTAAAGAAACCTGGACTTTGGTCTTTAGACCTTTTAATTAATTGAAGATAAAATGTCACACAAAAGAGCTTGTGGCAAAGAGGCAAGTGGTGTGTTGAGCTATTGAGGGGCGCTTGGGTTCGAATCCCATTGCAAGTAAAAAGGATATTTATTTTGCTAGCATGAGGCGGCAGGAGTTTGAGGTGGTTTCGAACTCTGTTGGGTGAGAGTTTGAATGGGTCTTGGAGGGTGTTAAGGAGGGATAAGGGGAGAGATTTTAGAAGAAAGTTAAGGAATTCAAATTAGGGAGTGTTGTAGCCGATTGGGAGACTTGTTTGTGCAATTCAGTTAAGGGGGTCTTTGGGTATGCATTTTCGGCAATTTGTGAGTGAATAGGTGTCAAATTTCCTCTCTGTCATTTGGAGTTTTTGTTCTTTTTGGCGATTCTCGCTTCTTTTCTCCCTAGTGCCGATTCTGCAAGTTACCTTTCGTGCTATTTTAGGATTTGATTAGTGTAAGTTTTAGTGCCAAAATCACTATTCTCAACTTCCTTTCCTCTACTTTTTGTCGAATCACACTACTCTCTTTCCTCTTTCTCCTTTGTGACCGATTCTCCCCTCTTTACCCCTTCACTTAGTTTTGGTTTAGTGGTTCTTCTCTGGTAATCGCTTTGACAAGTGGCCGACTGCTTCATTGTTCTACCGTTCCTATCAGTTGATTTGGTGTGCTCAAATCCTTCTTCCGGCATTCAAACGTTTGGGGAT
This sequence comes from Gossypium australe, assembly GCA_005393395.2. Taxonomy (NCBI): domain Eukaryota; kingdom Viridiplantae; phylum Streptophyta; class Magnoliopsida; order Malvales; family Malvaceae; genus Gossypium; species Gossypium australe. The sequence continues at coordinate 124,700,389 of CM016619.1, forward strand.
AATCATCGAGATCGATCCTTAGTCAGCGTTAAGAGCAATAAAGCCTTTTTGGCTCATTCAGGGCTTGGAGCACGTAGATGATTCGTACGTTTCGCAATTATGTGTGTGATTGTCGAAATCAGAGCTTTAAATTTACAATGAGAATGATCGAACCTGGAAACTAACTCTGACAACGACTTTAAGGCAAGCGCACCTACCAAACTGTAGTATAGCTTAGGCAAGACCAGAATATCGAATCCCAAAGGAGCCAAAAGTACTAATACTAACTCTCTTTCTATTATTTAGCCTAAGAATTAAGTGAATGTTTATCTAATCTAAATTTAACATCAACTAAACTAAAGACGCAAAGACAAAAAGAGAATGAATTGAGGAAAAATAACTTGGAAGAAAAACCAATTGATTAAGCCGATACCCTAGGAAGAATCCACCTAGACTTCACTTGTTATCTACATTGAACCAGACGATGTATTAATTTGACTTGATCCGTAAGATTCCCTAAGTTATATTAAACCTTCTCTCGAAACGAATAACGTCTAACCCTAGGTTGATTAATTGAAATCTCTTTCTAATTAAAACCCATAGAATCGCAATAACTCGATCTATGGACTCCCATATTAGGTTTCACCCTAATCCGACAAAATCTCGTCACCCTATCTCTAGGCGTGCGATCAACTCCGCTTAATATGCTAGATCTACTCTTAAGCAGGGACTTTTGCTCCTCCACTTAAGCACATCTTACTTGAATTAATATCCCAAAAATATCAACACAAGAATTAAGCACACATAATTAAGAACAAGTCAAATATTTATCATATAGTTCAGAAAACAATAACAAGATCTGTCTTAGGTTTTATCCCCTTCAGGTATCTGAAGGGTTTAGTTCATATCAAATAAAGAAAACATCTCAGAAGAAAAGATAAAACAAAACATAAGAAATCCCTAAAACTTCCTGAAGGAATTGAAGGAGAGATCCGCCGTCTTGAGTAGAACTCAGGCTTTTTGAGATGGATCAACTGGCTATCTTCGAGTGATTCTCCACAAATCTGGTCTTTCTGGCTCGGGTCCTTGGCCTAGCTAACCGCCCTCTTTCAGGTAACACTTAGGGGGTTTATATAGGCTTTCGAAATATGTTTCCTCACCCCAAAGTATCCAAATCCGAATGAAATTGCTCTTTGCCACGACAGGGACACGGCCATGGCACACGCCCGTGTGGATCGTGGTCAGGCCATGCTCGGACTTCTTTAATAAGACACGGCCGTGTAAGTCGAGATCAGGCCGTGTTCTAGTAGATTGGCGTGGCACGGCCGTGTGGGCTTAAGTCCAGGCCGTGTCGATTTCCTCTTTGGCCCAATTTGGTCCATTTTAGGCCCGTTTCTCGTTCTTTTCATCCTCGGGTGCTTTCCTGGGTATAAAACATGAAAACAAAGGATTAAGAGCACCTTTTTACATAAATCGAGGCTTAATTCATCCAAAAGCATACTAAATGTGGGCTTAAAATATGTTACTTTTACGGTTTATCAAATACCCCCACACTTAAGCTTTTGATTGTCCTCAAGCAAAATTCTCAACTTATAATTAAAACGAACTTTCCATAATTCATAATTTCTACTGACAATGTCTCATCATAATTCATAGATAATTTATACATGGATGATCTAACTCGAAGAGTCCTAAAGATTCAAACAATATAAGTCATACATTTGTATTACAAAAACATAGGTGTTTCCCCTTACCTGAATAATTACCTTTAATTCAAAATCTACAAGAATTGACATCCTCACAAAAGATTCACTCAAATCACTCGAAGTGTTTAAGGTTCAAAATTAAGCATTCAAAAGTCAAACCTGAAAAGTTAATCCCATAGGCTTGCCTGAAAATCAAATCTCCACCACTGTAAAATGAGATGATAAACAGATCAAAAGGTCTTTAACAGGGTTGTAACGGGGCTTAGGTTAAGGGTATGGATATAGGTTGAATTAGAAGGTTAGAATCGATATTGAATTGATAAGTTACCTACCTAGAAAAAACAAACTCATCCTAAATAATTACATCAATTGGAAACTAATAATACTCCTATTGATAATACTCTAATACGAGCCTCTTCTTTAATAATTGGAATTTAATGCATAAGCTCACTTAATCACACAACTAATAATGAATATAATTGGATTTTTTTTAAGAACAAGTCAAATATATAATAAGGAATGAACCTATTACTTAAAATAAAGATAATAGATAGACAACAAATCAAATCAAATCTCGATGTAAGGGTAGTCAAAAGGAATGGTGATAACAAATACAAAGGGCTTTGGGTTAACATTAGCGAGTGAGTCAATAACAAGGGTTATTAGGATCAACGGGGTTCACTAGGGGTTAATTATGAAGGTAGGCTTTTAGTAGAGTAAGTGGGTTAAATCATAGGTGCCTTAATCATCTCTGTATATCAAATCAAAGGTGTGGTCTCGATCTGTATGAACGAGGCAAGTTTTAGAATAACAGTTCAAAGTTGACACACTCATACTTAATAAAGTGAGCATGAAAAAGAATATATGCTCTAATAGGCTCAAAATCTCACAAAAATTATGGGTTTTTTTTGACATCATCCTTGTAAATTTCAAATTTCAAGGTAACATTCAGATTTAGGTAGACAACCTAACAAAAATTTTAATTCTGAAAAATAGACTTATCATGCTTGATTCTCTAATATTCTTCTAATTTAATCATCAATGCACAATTAACTATGACTTACTCAAAAACATGTCAATAAAAATCATAATTCATCAGAAATTTCATCCTAATTAGTAATATGAGAAAATTGATTAAAAATAAGGCTAATTTTAGGGATTTGAGAACAATGAAGAAAGTTAGGCCGAATATGAGAATAATGCAAAAAGTTAGGCACTTTCTTCAAATAAATATTCACCCTCCCACACTTAAGATGTACATTGCCCTCAATGTACAAAGATAGATAATTAATCATGTAATACTAAATCAAAAAGAGAATGGGAGAAGTAACACTTCCTGAATTTTTGGATAGATTCCTTGAGTTGGCAGAGGTCGTGATAAAAGATGACTTATGTAATAGTGAATTACTCCTAATGATTTGTTTGTTTATATGGAGTGTGTAATTGAAACTGCGAAGTCATCAGTTAGATATCTCGGAGGCAGAAATAAATATGTGTTAGGCATACTCAAAAGTTAGATAACCACTGATAATCATAAGAGTTTGCAAAAGTTCAAATTAAGACAAATAAAAATTAAAATAGAGAAACAATAAAATCAAAATAAACTTAAAATAAAGAAAAGAAAAATTAGATAATTAAAAAGGACTCAGAGGTCCTCATCATCTGCCTGGTCGTGTGGTGGTGTCAGTGATGAGATATGGAAGTGATGACATATCTGCTGAAGGGTGGCCTCGATCCCATCAAAACGTCGAGCGGTGTCAGTGAACTGCTGGGTATGGTACTGCTCGAACTGGGTGAGGCGTGCAGAGATATCTGACAAAGAAGCTATTGTATGTGAAGGCCACTGGCTCGGGACTGGTGCCTCCTGTGGTGGTGGTGGGACATCATCAAGAATGTCCTCATGCTCCTCCTCCTCAGTGGGGATGGCTAATCGATATTGGGGAGGGTTTGTCCTGTGTCGATGCTGGATCATCTTCATATGTAGCATCGTCTGGATGCCCTGTGGGGCCATCTGCCCTATTAATGTGAGTGAGGAGGTTTGAGAGTCGGTGTGGAGGAGAGCGAAATATCTAGCCAGTCGTGTGATGTAAGGTCCCATGGATATGATTCCTCTCCTGTGCTGCTCTATCAGGTGTTGAATGGCTCGGGCTATAAAATATGCTAAGTCGACGACATGTCCCTCCGCCATGCACCATAGATAGTATGCGTCATGAGTATTGACGACACCGGTGCTCTTTCATCGTCCTGTCAAAGTGTGGGCCAAAATAGCGTGTATGTACCTCAAATACGGAGCTAGGGTCATCGCTTTTGAACGACTGGGGTCATAATCGAAGGAGTGGGAAGCTATCTTATGCCAACATTGCATGGGACTGAAATGTATATGGCGATGCAACTCCAAAAGGTCATTTTCTGCAACGAATTCTTCTGTATAAAGTCCTAAAGCAGCCCTGAATTGTGGTACATTCAGCTGTCGTATGGTGCCTTCTAGACGGAATTGTATCATCCCTGGATCATCATATCGTGTCATCACCATCTGAAGTTGGAAAGTGGAGCAGAGTTCTAAAGTAAGCTCCAAGTATGTGGGCTCGGTGATGGTAAAAGTTTGATCCTATGGATCGGTTGTAAGCAGTGCTCGGACATCATCTGAGAGATGAACCTGCTCTAAAGCGGCCCAATCAATGCATCGACCGGTGCCGAGAGGTCACACTCGTAGTGCCTTGTAATGGTCTTCTTGGGCGTCTTGAGGGAATTGGAGGAACCGGTGGCGTACTTCGGTGGTTGCGCTAGCAGAGGATGAGTCGGGTCCCTTTTGTTTTTTAGAAGTGGTGACTGCGGTTCGCTTTCCTCGTGGCGACGACATTGTACCTAAAAATAGTTGATATCCAAGGATTTTTCTACCAAATTAGAGTAGGTATTTTAATACCCAAAATATTCAAAGTCTAAATAATAATATATCAACCATGATCAACCATTTCGACAGTGAGTATTTCTATCTAGTTCTAATTAACTACCTAAATAATGACTAAAATAATCAAGTTAGTTCTAAAATTCAAGAAATTCTACTTAAAACTAAATAATACTAAAATGAAAAAGAAAGTAAATAACATGAAGTTTTAATCAAACAATAGTTAAAATAGATGAAAATGAAATAGTGAAGAGTGACCAGCAATGTTTTGGGGTGTGCGGCGACGTGTACGGTGGAGCACGGGCGTGTACTGTAAAATTCTGGGCAGCACGGCGGTGGCGAGAGCGTGGGCTCCTGGTAACACGGGCGTGGCTTTATTTTTGTATGAGTAATTGAGAGTTTGGAAGATTTTGGGTGGGGATAGGCCATGGTGAGGGAGTTTCTTGCTGGTGGCCGGATTTGGGGGGAGTTTTTTTTAGGGGAAAATGGCTAGGGTTTTGGGGAAAAACGGGGCTGTGTTTCTTTAAATAGGGAGGGGGCACGGGTAAGTGCCACGCCTGTGTGTGTTTTATTCAACCCGTGTTTTTCGCTTGTTTTCAAATTTGGGCGCGTTTGCTATGTTGGCCACGCCCGTGCTACGTTTGCCACGCCCGTGTACATATAGTCAGTGTTGCACATGGTTGGTATGCACGGGCGTGGCTTGTGCCCGTGTTGGTTTTCTCAGGATAGACCACGGCCGCTTCACACGACTGTGGTCTTTTTATTGCAGCCCTTGTTCGTTTACTCAGGATAGACCACAGCCGCTTCGCACGGCCATGGTCTTTTTATCGCAGCCTGTGTTGGGGAAAATTTTTCTTCTTTTTTTTGCACGTCTACCTACATGCTCGTTTTCTATCCCATGGAGACCACACGGCCACGGGCACGCCCGTGTGGTATGAAACCTGCACTTTCTTGCATCAGTTAGTTTGAAAATTTAAAATATGAAAATTAATGTGGTTAGTGGAGTTAGTGCTCGGGTTGCCTCCCGAGAAGCACTCGTTTAAAGTCTTAAGCTAGACTTATCCTGTTTTCATTTCTAAAAGAAGGTTCACGGAACTGAAGCTCCTCTCTCAATTCCTTGAAATCCTTGCCATTATAAATTTTCAGTCGATGGCCATTTACCTTGAATGTTCCTTGAGTTGGATGGGTTACCTCGACTATGCCGTAAGGGAAAATAGATTTTATCACGAATGGTCCTGACCATCTTGATTTCAGCTTTTCAGGAAATAATTTGAGCCTTGAATTATACAGCAAGACTAAGTCTCCTACTTCGAATTGCTTTGATTGTTTTAAATAAGCATCATGGCGTTGTTTTGTTGCCTCCTTATATAGTCGTGAACTCTCATAGGCCTCGGTTCGCCATTCATTTAATTCGTTTAACTGCATCATCCTTTTCTCACCTACAGTTTTGAGATCGTAATTCAAGAATTTTATCGCCCAGTAGGCTTTGTGTTCTAACTCAAATGGTAGATGACAACTCTTTCCGTAAACGAGTTTATACGGGGATGTCCCTAGAGGGGTTTTAAATGTTGTTCTGTAGGCCCATAAAGCATCATCTACCTTTACTGCCCAATCTTTCCTATTTGATTCAACTATTTTCTCTAGGATTCGCTTAAGCTCTCGATTTGCCACTTCCACTTGCCCACTGGTTTGGGGATGATAAGGGGTAGCTGTTCTGTGGTGTACTCCATATTTTCCTAAGACTTTTTCAAATTGAGTATTGCAAAAGTGAGTACCCCTGTAATATCCTAAATTAGGGGTTATGCGTTTGGAGCATAACTCAAGTGTTAGTAGGTTTTAAGTGTGGTTGAGTATGTTTTAAGGGTTTTTAGAACTCTAGGATGAAGGTGGAAACTTTGGGAAAATGTTGGATTTTAAGTGTTAAAAGGGAAGTTTGGCTAGGGAGGCCTTAAGAGAATTTATGTGGAGTTTATGTCACACGAATAGGCTTGGTAAAGTGGCTACAAGGCGCCACTTAGGGCCTTGGTGATGACGCCATGTACAGTGGGCAAGGGCCTTGGTTCGAATCACGGCAGCAGCAAGTAGTGTAATTTTATTTTTCTTTTGGCGCTAAGACAAGGGGAACTAGGCTAAGGAGGCTTTAAGGGAAATCCGTGAGGGATTTATGACACAAGGGTTGGCCTGGTAAAGTGGCAACAAGGCGCTACTTAAGGCTTAGGCAAGTGACGCCTCAAGCAATAGGTAGAGGGCCCAGGTTCGAGTTGCGAAGGAAGCAGGAAGGAGCTTTTATTTTTGCGTTAAGAAGGCGCCTGGCGAAAGAGGGTTTAAAAGAAATTCTGGGGAGTTTATATCACAAATAACGCCTTGGCAAAGTGGCTTGGGGCGTTACCTGCAGCTTGCGTCAAGGGTTCCAGCAGGTCTCAGGTTCGAGGCTTGTGGGCAGCAAATGGGTGTTTTATTTTATTTTTGCATGTGACGTCAAGAGAAGGGGAAGGAGTTGGACGGCACATGGGCTTCCAAAAGATAAGGATTAAGCTTGTTTTTATGTTTAAATTCAGCTGGATATAGGATAAAGGCTGATTTATTTTAATGGGTGATAAGAAGATAATGGTGGCCTTATTTATTTGTTTTAGTTTAATAGATAGATAAGAGATAAGGTGTTGGATTAATTTATTTTATTTGTTAAGAGATAAAATAGGAGATTAAATGGGAATTTGATAAGTGGAGATATGGTGGCCGAATATAGGACTTTAGGAGCTTGTATTTTCGGTTTAAATATGGTGCTAGTGTGTGCTAAATTTCCTCTTTCAAAACCTTTCTTTTTCCATCTTGGTTACTGCCGAAATTGTACATTATTTTTTTTCCCTTTGATAAGTGCCGAAATTATCTAGGTGAATTGTTCATCTTTTCTTCTCCAAATTTTTGAGAAACATCTTTAGCCGAAATCTCTTTTACATGTTCTCCTATTGCCGAAACTACCTCTCCACACTTGTTCATGTGTTAGCCGAATATTCAATCACCTCTCTAAAGGCTTGGCCGAATCTTAGGGTGCTCTTATTCTTTGTGTTGCCGCAAGTCATAAAGCCGAAACATCTAGCCGAAACCTGCTCCTTCAAACGTGTAGGGGTAAGTGTATTCACCCTTAATAATTGGTTTGGGTTCTTTCTCTTCTAGTATGCCGAAAGCAATGGTAAGCCTTGGTATTTTGGGTTGGCCGAACCTTAATAGGGCCTTGATCTCATGTCTTGTTTTGTGTAGTCAAGGGACGATAGCGTTAAAGAAGTAAGGAGATCTCTCGGGATTTGAAGTCATCAAGGTAAGCAGTGTAGTATTCGGCCTAAGGCCACTTTCTAATGCTTTTTGGTGTAGAAGTCGATTCTGACAGTGGATTATAGGGATTTCGACAGTTCAAAGGCAAGGAGTGACTTTTCGGGATTTGGTAAGTTACGTATGTGGTTGTTAGTATTCGGCTAAAGCCATATTATTGGTATTAAGTGTGACCGATTTTGGCTATGTGTATTTAGGGGCAAATCGGCAAGAATAAGGAAAGCTTTCGGGATTTAGATCCATTTTCGGCAAGAATGATAAGCTGTGATTTCTATTCGTTTTAGATCTCGTACTTTGATGGTTAACCAGTTGTTCTGATTAAGTGTTGTCGATGGATTCGAGTGCCAGTCAAGGAGTTCAAGGGGTAGTCCCTATTCCTAAGTTTAAGAGAAGATCAGTTTCTGCAGTTCGGGATTGGCCACCGGGGTGTGGGCCAGCGTCAGAGTAGGAAAGTAGGCAGATAGCCGTAGTATCACTTAGTGATAGCATCACTTAGAGATTTATGATTGTATGTGATATCTGTATGTGTGTTATGAATGTGCTAACTAGTGCAGTGGAAATTGTGATATGGATACCCTCATGGGGTATGTCAATAATCCGGTAAGTACCAAATCTGATGAAATGTGACTATTGTTATGAATATGTGATAATATGTTAAATAACATGTACATGCATTATCATCATGGCATTATTTTATGTTGCATGTGCATGGGAGGGATATGATATGAAAGAAGGACAGGGTGTACTTCGAGTGCGTGGTTTGATGAATGGCTTTGTGCTCATCGTGGTTTTGATGTTAGCTACGGCTACATCGTGGATTGGCGCTGACTGAGGTCGCGTTGTGGATTATTTGCGATTTAGTTCGCGTGGACGGCATTTGTTGCCATATTGGAGTAAAAAGGAGAGGGTGATTTAATAATCCCCTGGTGTGTGGTAGGCTGGATATGGGGGTGTGTAGAGGATGGACCCTAGGCTGGGTTGGGCTTCATAATTGCAAAATTTTGCATGTGAATATATGTGAAAATGAGCCAAGCCCAATATGATATGTGGATTAATATGAAAGTGGGCCAAGCCCAGTATGTGATGTGGATTAACATGGTAATGGGCCAAGCCCAGTATGTGGAAACATGTGGTTAATTACATTATTATAAGAATGTGATATGGCTATGGGCCAAGCCCAATATGTGAACTCTATGTGATGGAAAATGGGCCAAGCCCAATAAGTGAAAACATGTGAATAAGTGCATTGATATTTGATATATATGGGTTAATATATGGTTTGATATATGAGTGGAATTCAGTGGACTAATTGCACACTGAGTCTGTATGACTCACCCAATTTATTTTTATAAAACCTTACAGGTGATGCATGATGCTCGGACCGGGTTGGAGTGGATACAAGGTGGCCCATGCAGAAGAAGTTATGTTCCTTATTTTAATAGAGTTTGTTAATTTCAGTATTTTAAGTATCTTTGAATAGTTATTTAATGTAATAAGGGCCTCCTAAAGTATTTAGGTGTTTTATTATGTTTTAAGTTGGATTTGTAATTAAGTTAATATTTTGTAAGTTTAATTTTAAAAGCTATTTAAATCTCAAAAGTCATATTAAAGTTTTGAATCCGGTATTTTTATAATAACTTAATTTTTACTCAGAATATTTTAAATCACGAAAATGTTTTTATCAAAGGAAACAAATTTTCAACGGTTTTTACTTTTAAGTAAGAATATTTTCGAAAGTGTTCTGCAGTGGCATTTCAAATTCGGTCGTAGTGAATGGGCCGGGTTTGGGGTGTTACAGTTTGGTATCAGAGCCCGGTTCAAAACTCGGCTTTGAGGGATTTGGGCCCAAAAACATTTTTCAAAGTGAGCTTTTCAAAAATATGGATTTTCGTAAAAATTTTCAGGTTATTCTGGCATGGCACCTGTATCTCCGACCCGAAGTCCACCAGGTAAGTACCTCTGACTATTGAAGTGATTTATATAGTGAATGTTATGGGCTTGTTTGGGCTCGTAGATTAGAAGAATGGGGCTATTGAACCCTAGGGCTAGTGCACTCAAACACATGCATAAGACTTAAGGACCATTAAACAAACCTGTGGCTAAGTCACCGAGCTAGGGTGTGGTAACTGTGGTGCGCATGTCTAGGAGTGGATTCAGTAAGAGCTTGGTATTTAAGCAGTCCTAGCGACTCACCTCCTCTTTACTCGAATCCTACCTGGTGCGTAGCTACGGTTCACCCTAACCAAGAGGACTTATTCACGGGCTAAACCCGATAATTAAAACCCGAAAGGGACTAGCCATACTATTTTATAAAAACCCTAGTTTTTAAAATCACTAAATTACCCTTTTGATTTATAAAAGCTATTCCATAATTTTTTTTCTGAAATATTCTTGATTTATGAAAATTACTAAAATACCCCTGGTGGTAAAATTACAAAAATGCCCTTGGTTTATAAAAATTACCAGGTTACCCTCGACTTTTGTAAAAATATTCTTATTTCATAAAATGCCGAACACCCTAATTTTCAAAATAGCAAGATACCCTGATTTGGGAAAATTTACGAAATTACCCCTGACTTCCAAAATTACCAAAATAACCCCGATTTCTGAAATTTTTGCAACACTTTTGATTTGGAAAACAAATTTTCAAGATAACCCCCGAGGTTTGTAAATTCTGAAATACCTTTGATTTGTAGAACATTTCCGAATTGACCCTGATTTATTACCAAAATACCCTTATAGGAAAAATGACGAAATTACCCCTGGGTTGGGAATAGACAAGAATGCCTATAATAGTGTGTTGAATGATGTGAATGAATGAATGTGTCTCTATCGAGATGGATGAATATGAATATGAATGTGTGATTCTCTGAATTAGAATAGAAGCTTGAACTGAAACATTGATTGATCTAAAGAACCACTAATAAACTCCTTTTCATAAAACTGTTTGCGGATAACCAGTGGAACAAAAATACTAATGCATAAAACTTTTAAATCAGATTAAACCGCGACATTAGATATGAGCTCTAGTGGACGTGGTCGAGGTAGAATGACAGTATCGGAACCAGTAGGGTCTGGCCATGGGTCAGAAAGTGATGTGCCACCGCCAACAGTGGGCGCGAAGGATCAGGAACAGACTGGAGGAGATGATGCAATATCGTTAGCTATGCTGCGAGTGCTAAAGAGAGTCGCAGGAGCTAATGTGAGCAATGGAGCTCGAAAATCAGTGCCTGAAAGACTTAAGTCAAACGGAGCCGAGATTTTTAGAGGAGTGTCTGGAGTAGCTCCGAACGTGGCGGAGTATTGATTAGAAGTAGTTGAAAGGATTATGGATGATTTGGATTTAACTGCTGAGGAAAAGCTTAAGGGTGCTGTTTCACTACTCCGAGATGAAGCTTATCGATGGTGGCTCACTGTCAAGCAAGGTACCCCTGCAGACCGAGTGGATTGGGAGTACTTTAAGCTAAGTTTGAAGGGAAATACGTTGGAGCTAGTTATTTAGACTCGCAAAGGAAGGCGTTCCTAAACTTGGTACAAGGAAGTATGTCGGTAGCGGAGTATGAAGCAGAGTTTGTGCGGCTAAGTCAGTATGCCAAGGGAATCGTGGCTACTGATTACGAAAGGTGTGTCCGATTCGAAGATGGATTGCGGGATGAGCTGCGAGTGTTGATCGCTCCGCAGAGGGAACGAGACTTTGCGATTTTAGTAGAGAAGGCTCGGATCACTGAAGAAGTTAAGAAAACTGTGAGACAGAACCGAGAAAAGAATAGGAACCGAAATAAGAGGAGGTTTGGATCGTCAGAGTTATCTGGAGAGTTTCAGAAAAGGCCAAGGATGGAGAATTCTGTACGTGCACCTGTACCAGTTGCTGAGAATCAAAGTCGTTTATGTGCCCAGTGTGGAAGAGCTCATGTAGGAGAATGTTGGGGAAATAACAAGGAATGTTTCCGGTGTGGGTCGAAGGCTCATTTGGTTAAGAAATGTCCTCAAGTGATGGATAGGGCTCGAGGCCAAGGTCGTGGAACACCAAGCGGAGGTGCTGAAGGTGCGGATGCGAGCCAACCAAGGATGTGATAGCGGGTAAGTTCCTTGTGTTTGGAATACTATTTATTGCTTTAGAGATAGTTCATTATTGTGGTGCTAGTGAAGTGAATGGAATCTTGATTGTGAACCTTGGGATTGTGCATAGGAAAGGTGTTAGTTTTATTAAGATCAGAGTGCGCAACAGAGGCGTAGTGTGATGAGTAGGATTGTTCAATAGTAAGTAATTTCGAGGACGAAATTATTTTTAAGGAGGGTAGAACTGTAATATCCTAAATTAGGGGTTATGCGTTTGGAGCATAACTCAAGTGTTAGTAGGTTTTAAGTGTGGTTGAGTATGTTTTAAAGGTTTTTAGAACTCTAGGATGAAGGTGGAAACTTTGGGAAACTGTTGGATTTTAAGTGTTAAAAGGGAAGTTTGGCTAGGGAGGCCTTAAGAGAATTTATGTGGAGTTTATGTCACACGAATAGGCTTGGTAAAGTGGCTACAAGGCACCACTTAGGGCCTTGGTGATGACGCCATGTACAGTGGGCAAGGGCCTTGGTTCGAATCACGGCGGCAGCAAGTAGTGTAATTTTATTTTTCTTTTGGCGCTAAGACAAGGGGAACTAGGCTAAGGAGGCTTTAAGGGAAATCCGTGAGGGATTTATGACACAAGGGTTGGCCTGGTAAAATGGCAGCAAGGCGCTACTTAAGGCTTGGGCAAGTGACGCCTCAAGCAATGGGTAGAGGGCCCAGGTTCGAGTTGCGAAGGAAGCAGGAAGGAGCTTTTATTTTTGCGTTAAGAAGGCGCCTGGTGAAAGAGGGTTTAAAAGAAATTCTGGGGAGTTTATATCACAAACAGCGCCTTGGCAAAGTGGCTTGGGGCGTTACCTGCAGTTTGCGTCAAGGGTTCCAACAGGTCTCAGGTTCGAGGCTTGTGGGCAGCAAATGGGTGTTTTATTTTATTTTTGCATGTGACGTCAAGAGAAGGGGAAGGAGTTGGACAGCACATGGGCTTCCAAAAGATAAGGATTAAGCTTGTTTGTATGTTTAAATTCGACTGGATATAGGATAAAGGCTGATTTATTTTAATGGGTGATAAGAAGATAATGGTGGCCTTATTTATTTATTTTAGTTTAATAGATAGATAAGAGATAAGGTGTTGGATTAATTTATTTTATTTGTTAAGAGATAAAATAGGAGATTAAATGGGAATTTGATAAGTGGAGATATGGTGGCCGAATATAGGACTTTAAGAGCTTGTATTTTCGGTTTAAATATGGTACTAGTGTGTGCTAAATTTCCTCTTTCAAAACCTTTCTTTTTCCATCTTGGTTACTGCCGAAATTGTACCTTATTTTTTTCCCTTTGATAAGTGCCGAAATTATCTAGGTGAATTGTTCATCTTTTCTTCTCCAAATTTTTGAGAAACATATTTAGCCGAAATCTCTTTTACATGTTCTCCTATTGCCGAAACTACCTCTCCACACTTGTTCATGTGTTAGCCGAATATTCAATCACCTCTCTAAAGGCTTGGCCGAATCTTAGGGTGCTCTTATTCTTTGTGTTGCCGCAAGTCATAAAGCCGAAACATCTAGCCGAAACCTGCTCTCTTCAAACGTGTAGGGGTAAGTGTATTCACCCTTAATAATTGGTTTGGGTTCTTTCTCTTCTAGTATGCCGAAAGCAATGGTAAGCCTTGGTATTTTGGGTTGGCCGAACCTTAATAGGGCCTTGATCTCATGTCTTGTTTTGTGTAGTCAAGGGAAGATAGCGTTAAAGAAGTAAGGAGATCTCTCGGGATTTGAAGTCATCAAGGTAAGCAGTATAGTATTCGGCCTAAGGCCACTTTCTAATGCTTTTTGGTGTAGAAGCCGATTCTGACAGTGGATTATAGGGATTTTGACAGTTCAAAGGCAAGGAGTGACTTTTCGGGATTTGGTAAGTTAAGTATGTGGTTGTTAGTATTCGGCTAAGGCCATATTATTGGTATTAAGTGTGACCGATTTTGGCTATGTGTATTTAGGGGCAAATCGGCAAGAATAAGGAAAGCTTTCGAGATTTAGATCCATTTTCGGTAAGAATGATAAGCTGTGATTTCTATTCGTTTTAGATCTCGTACTTTGATGGTTAACCAGTTGTTCTGATTAAGTGTTGTCGATGGATTCGAGTGCCAGTCAAGGAGTTCAAGGGGTAGTCCCTATTCCTAAGTTTAAGAGAAGATCAGTTTCTGCAGTTCGGGATTGGCCACCGGGATGTGGGCCAGCGTCAGAGCAGGAAAGTAGGCAGATAGCCGTAGTATCACTTAGTGATAGCATCGGTATCGAAAGCATAGTTCTCCAAGTTATAAGGTGTGTAGTTAGCCTACCGTTTTCCGGGATTTATGATTGTATGTGATATCTGTATGTGTGTTATGAATGTGCTAACTAGTGCAGTGGAAATTGTGATATGGATACCCTCATGGGGTATGTCAATAATTCGGTAAGTACCAAATCTGATGAAATGTGACTATTATTATGAATATGTGATAATATGTTAAATAACATGTACATGCATTATCATCATGGCATTATTTTATGTTGCATGTGCATGGGAGGGATATGATATGAAAGAAGGACAGGGTGTACTTTGAGTACGTGGTTTGATGAATGGCTTTGTGCTCATCGTGGTTTTGATGTTAGCTACGGCTACATCGTGGATTGGCGCTGACTGAGGTCGCGTTGTGGATTATTTGCGATTAAGTTCGCGTGGACGGCATTTGTTGCCATATTGGAGTAAAAAGGAGAGGGTGATTTAATAATCCCCTGGTGTGTGGTAGGCTGGATACGGGGGTGTGTAGAGGATGGACCCTAGGCTGGGTTGGGCTTCATAATTGCATAATTTTGCATGTGAATATATGTGAAAATGGGCCAAGCCCAATATGATATGTGGATTAATATGAAAGTGGTCCAAGCCCAGTATGTGATGTGGATTAACGTGGTAATGGGCCAAGCCCAGTATGTGGAAACATGTGGTTAATTACACTATTATAAGAATGTGATATGGTTTGGGCCAAGCCCAATATTTGAACTCTATGTGATGTGAAAATGGGCCAAGCCCAATAAGTGAAAACATGTGAATAAGTGCATTGATATTTGATATATATGGGTTAATATATGGTTTGATATGTGAGTGGAATTCAGTGGACTAATTGCACACTGAGTCTGTATGACTCACCCAATTTATTTTTATAAAACCTTACAGGTGATGCATGATGCTCGGACAGGGTTGGAGTGGATACAAGGTGGCCCATGCAGAAGAAGTTGTGTTCCTTATTTTAATAGAGTTTGTTAATTTCAGTATTTTAAGTATCTTTGAATAGTTATTTGATGTAATAAGGGCCTCTTAAAGTATTTAAGTGTTTTTTTATGTTTTAAGTTGGATTTGTAATTAAGTTAATATTTTGTAAGTTTAATTTTAAAAGCTATTTAAATCTCAAAAGTCATATTAAAGTTTTGAATCCGGTATTTTTATAATAACTTAATTTTTACTCAGAATATTTTAAATCACAAAAATGTTTTTATCAAAGGAAACAAATTTTCAACGGTTTTTACTTTTAAGTAAGAATATTTTTGAAAGTGTTCCACAGTGGCATTTCAAATTCGGTCGTAGTGAATGGGCCGGGTTTGGGGTGTTACAACCCCTATCGCTGATGATTGCTCTGGGTGTTCCGAAAGGAGAGAAAAGTTTCTTAAGAAACTTTACTACAGCTCTAGCATTCGTTACTAGGTAAGGCTTGGGCTTCCACCCATTTTGACATGTAATCGACCGCTACTAAGATGTATTTATTTCCAAATGAACAAGGGAACTGACCCATAAAGTCAATACCCCATACATCAAATATTTCACATGATAACATATATGTTTGAGGCATTTCATCGCGTTTAGAAATATTACCTGATCTTTGGCATTTATCACATGAAGTGGCATACCTGTTGGCATCTTTGAAAAGAGTTGGCCAATAGAATCCAGATTCGAGTATTTTGTGTGCTGTCTTGATCCCTCTGTATTGTCCTCCTGAAGGTCTAGAATGGCAGTGTTCCAAGATTTTACTTGCTTCCGCCCTTGTAATGCATCTCCGAATTACTTGATCTGCACATATGCGGAAAAGAAAAGGGTCTTCCCAAAAATAGTTCTTCACATTAGCAAAGAATCGTTTCTTTTGATAATGTGTTAACCTTTTTGGTAAGATATTAGCAGCTAAATAATTCGCAATGTCTACAAACCATGGTACCTCAAAGTTGGTTATAGAAAAGAGTTGTTCTTCAGGGAATGAATCGTTTATCTCACTTTCGTCAAGCTCTTCAATATGTGGGTTCTCAAGTCTGGAGAGGTGATCTGCTGCAAGGTTTTCAGCTCCCTTTTTATCATGTATTTCCACATCAAATTCCTGTAAGAGTAAGATCCAACGTATGAGTCGAGGTTTTGCATCAGGTTTAGTTAAGAGATAACGAAGAGCTGAATGATCAGTGTAAACAACAACTTTAGATAATATTAAATATTGCCTAAATTTGTCAAAAGCAAAAACTACAGCTAGCAATTCTTTCTCTGTGGTGGTATAGTTTTCTTGTACAGGTGTCAATGTTCTGCTAGCATAATAAATTGGCTGAAAATGCTTGTCTCTTTGTTGTCCCAGAACTGCACCTACTGCAAAATCACTCGCATCACACATTAGTTCAAAGGGTAAATTCCAATCAGGTGCAATTATAATCGGGGCATTTATTAGTTTATCCTTGAGGACATTGAATGCATCTAAGCATTCCTGATCCAAATTGAAAGGAACATCTTTTTCTAGTAATTTTGTTAAAGGCTTGGCTATTTTAGAAAAATCCTTAATGAATCTTCTGTAAAATCCAGCATGTTCTAAAAAGCTTCTAATAGCCTTAACTGAACTAGGGGGAGGTAATTTTTCTATGGTTTCAATCTTTGCTTTATCTACCTCAATCCCTTTACTAGAAATCTTATGTCCTAGCACAATCCCTTCTCTAACCATAAAGTGACATTTTTCCCAATTCAAGACAAGATTCGTCTCTTCACATCTTATTAGAACTCGTTCTAAATTTTTAAGGCAAAGGTGGAAAGAATTACCGAACACCGAGAAGTCATCTATAAATACCTCTATAATGTCTTCCACAAGTTCATCAAAGATGGCCAACATGCAGCGCTGAAAAGTAACAGGAGTATTACATAATCCAAAAGGCATTCTACGATAAACAAACGTACCATATGGGCATGTAAATGTTGTCTTCTCTTGATCTTCAAGTGCTATTGGGATTTTGAAGTAGCCGAAGAGTCCGTCCAAGAAGCAGTAGTACATGTGCCCAGATAACCTTTTTAACATTTGATCAATAAAGGGTAGAGGGAAGTGATCTTTTCTGGTTGCGTCATTCAGCTTCCTATAGTCTATACAGACTCTCCAACCTGTGACTGTCCTGGTGGGGATCAATTCATTCTTTTCGTTGGTTACCACAGTCATGCCTCCTTTCTTTGGAACTACCTGCACAGGACTTACCCAAATGCTGTCAGAAATAGGATAAATTATTCCTGTATCTAGAAGTTTAATTACCTCGGGTTTGACGACTTCTTTCATATTGGGGTTTAACCGTCTTTGAGGTTGCACACATAGTTTATACTCATCTTCCATTAAAATTTTGTGGGTGCAAAATGATGGGCTTATTCCTTTAATGCCCGACATTTTCCACGTTATGGCCCTTTTGTGTTTCCTTAGTACCCTTAGCAACTCTTCTTTCTCCTGGGGTCCTAGTTCCGAAGAGATGATTACTAGTAGCGTAGAATTATCCCCTAGGAATGCATATTCTAGGTGCTTTGGTAATTGCTTTAGTTCTAGCTTGGGTGGCTCATCAATAGAGGGTTTTTGTTTTAATTCGTCATTAATCTTGATGTCTTCTATTTTCATCTGTCTAGAGGGTGATGCATTGGGATTCTCTTCATCGGTATCGTCATCATTCCCCTCACCTTGTGAAAGACACAGTTCCATCGTGTCACCGTGCATGATTTCCTGCAAAGATTCTTGAAAAATGTGATCAGTGGTATCAACAAAGTAACAAGAATCATCTTGTTCTCTAGAATATCGCATGGCATCATAAATTTGGAACACAATTTCTTCATCTCCTACTCTTAATGTGAGTTTACCATCACCAACATTAATGACAGTCCTAACAGTAGCTAGAAAGGGTCGCCCCAAAATTAAAGGTACCTATACATCCTCATTCATGTCAAGCACAACAAAATCAACGGGAAATATAAATTTATCTATTTTAACCAGAACATCTTCAACAATTCCCCTAGGATACTTAACAGATCTGTCAGCTAACTGAATACTCATCCTAGTTGGTGTTGGTTCCCCGAGACCAAATTGCTTAAGCATTTTAAAAGGCATTAAATTAGTGCTGGCACCTAAATTAGCTAATGCTTTTTCTATATTCAAACTACCAATTAAACAGGGAATAGTAAAACTTCCTGGATCTTTCAATTTGGCCGGTAGCTTGTTTTGGATGATAGCTGAGCATTCCTCATTAAGTTCTACTGTTGAAAATTCCTCAAACTTCCTTTTATTTGTTAGAAGCTCCTTTAAAAATTTTGCATATGTTGGCATCTGAGAAATAGCTTCATCAAAAGGTAAGTTAATATGTAGTTGTTTAAAAAGTTCAAGAAATTTACCATATTGTGTGTCTAAGCGGTCTTTCTTCAACTTTGTTGAATACAAGATTGTTGGTTTAGTTTCCTCACGGGTCAGATTTATCTTTGCCTTATCGGGTTCATGTGGTACCTCCTTCTTTGTTTCGATTAACTCCTTTCCACTTCTCAGTGTTACTGCCTGGACCTGCTCTTTTTCCCTAGGTAGGATTTCTGATCGTATTTCAGAAACTAACCTGGTAAGTTGCCTGATCTGATCCTTGAATTCCTGTGACAATGCTTCAAGTTTTGTTTCTATTTTCTGGAAACGTGTGTCTGAGGCTGTTATGAAGTTTTTCAGGACCTCTTCAAGGTTCAGCTTCTTTTCTTATGGGTAGGGCTGTTGTTGGAAGTTTTGGGATGGTTGTGATCTTTGATTCCTTTGACCACCCCATGAGAAATTGGGGTGGTTCTTCCAACCTGGATTATAAGTATTACTATAAGGGTTATTGTTAGATCAGAAATTATTACCCATATAGTTCATTTGTTCGCTCTGCATGCCCTGCCCGTAGGGTGGGTACTCAGGATTTACCACTCCTTCACTTGCGTCGCACTGCATAACTGGATGTGCCTACGAAGAACCATAGAAACTATCAAATTTTTTATGTAATAATTCCACCTGATTTGATAGCATGGTCACTACGTCAATGTTGAAAACTCCGGCTGCTTTAGCTGACCTTGTCCTTGTAACTTGCCACTGATAGTTATTCAGTGACATCTCCTCTATAAACTCGTAGGCTGCTTCAGGAGTTTTGTTGTTCAGGGTTCCACCGGCAGCTGAATCGATTAGCTGCCTTGTTGAAGGGTTCACACCGTTATAAAAAGCTTAGACCTGTATCCACAAAGGTAATCCGTGGTGTGGGCACCTTCTCAACAAATCTTTGTATCTCTCCCATGCATCATAAAGTGTCTCTGAATCTATCTGCACAAAAGAAGAGATATCATTCCTTAACTTGGCCGTTTTGGCCGGTGGAAAATATTTTAATAAAAATTTTTTGTTCATTTGATCCCATGTAGTGATTGAGCCTCGTGGAAGAGAATGCAACCATTGTTTGGCTTTATTTCTCAGTGAAAAGGGAAATAACCGAAGACGAATGGCATCATCAGAAACGCCATTTATCTTGAAGGTGTCACAAAATTCTAGGAAATTTGCTAAGTGTGTGTTAGGATCCTCATCCTGTAAACCATCAAACTGAACAAATTGTTGTATCATCTGTATAGTGTTAGGTTTCAGTTCAAAATTATTTGCAGCAATAGTAAGCCTAACAATACAAGACTCAGTTCCTGTTAAACTAGGTTTAGCATAATCATACATTGTACGTGGAGCATGATGTTCAGCCATCTCTGGAGGTGGCGGATTATTCTCAGCCATCTCTTCTGTAGTATTTATTTCGGCTTCTTGCTCTTCGTCTATGTATTTTAGGCTTCGCCTTATTTCTCTACGATTTCTACGAACGGTACCTTCAATATCACTGTCGTAAAGTAGAGGTCCTGTCGGGTTCCTTCTAGTAATAAACTAGAGGTACTTGAAAGGGACAAAAGAAAGAAGAAAGAAAATTTAAAAAAAATGAAATTAAATTGCAAAACTAAAAATAAATAGTAAATATGGCTAAAGTAAAAAAAATTAAGCTTTCTTAATATTTTATCTTCCTGGCAACGGCGCCAAAAACTTGATTGTTTAAATCAGAGCTTTAAATTTATAATGAGAATGATCGAACCTGGAAACTAACTCTGACAACGATTTTAAGGCAAGCGCACCTATCGAATAGTAGTATAGCTTAGGCAAGACCGGAATATCGAATCCCAAAGGAACCAAAAGTACTAATACTAACTCTCTTTCTATTATTTAGCCTAAGAATTAAGTGAATGTTTATCTAATCTAAATTTAACTATCAACTAAACTAAAGACGCAAAGACAAAAAGAGAATGAATTGAGGAAAAATAACTTGGAAGAAAAATCAATTCATTAAGACGATACCCTAGGAAGAATCCACCTAGACTTCACTTGTTATCTACACTGAACCAGACGATGTATTCATTTGACTTGATCCGTAAGATTCCCTAAGTTGATTAATTGAAATCTCTTTCTAATTAAAACCCCTAGAATCACATTAGCTCAATCTATGGACTCCCATATTAGGTTTCACCCTAATCCAGCAAAATCTCGTTACCCTATCTCTAAGGGTGTGATCAACTCCGCTTAATTATGCTAGATCTACTCTTAAGCAGGGGCTTTTGCTCCTCCACTTAAGTACATCATACTTAAATTAATATCCCGGAAATATCAACACAAGAATTAAGCACACATAATTAAGAACAAGTCAAATATTTATCATATAGTTCAGAAAACAATAACAAGATCGGTCTTAGGTTTCATCCCCTTTAGGTATCTGAAGGGTTTAGTTCATATCAAATAAAGAAAACATCTCAGAAGAAAAGATAAAACAAAACATAAGAAATCCCTAAAACTCCCTGAAGGAGTTGAAGGAGAGATTCACCGTCTTGAGAAGAATTCCGGCTTCTTGAGATGGATCAATTGGCTATCTTCGAGTGATTCTCCACAAATCTGGTCTTTCTGGCTCGGCTCCTTGGCCTAACTAACCGTCCTCTTTCAGGTAACACTTAGGGGGTTTATATAGGCTATCGAAATATGTTTCTTCACCCCAAAGTATCCAAATTCAAATGAAATTGCTCTTTGCCACGACAGGAACACGACCATGGCACATGCCCGTGTGGATCCTGGCCAGGCCGTGGTCGGACTTCTTTAATGAGACACGACCGTGTAAGTCGAGATCAGGCCGTGTTCTAGTAGATTGGCGTGGCACAGCGGTGTGGGCTTAAGTCCAGGCCATGTCGATTTCCTCTTTGGCCCAATTTAGTCCGTTTTAGGCCCGTTTCTCGTTCTTTTCATCCTCGGGTGCTTTCCTGGGTATAAAACATGAAAAAAAAGGATTAAGAGCACCTTTTTACATAAATCGAGGCTTAATTCATCCAAAAGAATACTAAATGTGGGCTTAAAATATGTTACTTTTACGGTTTATCAGTGTGTAACCGTACACCCGATTTCGTGACTGTCAAATGCGGGATAAAGGTGTGTATTCACACCCCTATCTAGCTGTGAATCGGCAAAAGTCGATAAGCTGAAATGCCGGAACCTTAGCATTCGAGGCCTTACAAGCGTACGGATGCACGTGGGGTGAACCAAGCCCCAAATCGTGGGTAGCAAACTGCAGAGGCCACCACGTGCGCTTTCGTGGACTGGGGCCGTTATGGGCCTCGATGGGTCGAAATAGGCTGCGTGGGCCCAATGGGCTTATGGGCCCACACAGGTAAAATCCTTGGTAAGTGATCATTGATAGGTTTGTTTATGAGGCTCGCGGTGCCGTATGTGAACCTGGACTAAATGGGCCACACGAGCGTGTGGGCCCACTTGAGCCCAATAGCGAGTTTTGGGCCCTTATACACTGTTCGAGCCGTGTAGGTTATCTGAGTAGCTCGAAGTGACGATGGACCCTTTAGGAGGTCGTAATAAGTACCGAGACCCCAATATTTGTAAAATTATCGAAATACCCCTGTAGGACAAAATGATTGTTTTGCCCATGTGGGTAAATGACTGACTTAGATTATGAATTTGACTGATTTGACTGTGATCGTGTGACTGTGTTTTAACTAACTTGACTGTGGTCGTATGACTGATATGTAACGCCCCAAATTTGGGCCTAGTAGACTTGGGCCTATTGGGTTGTAACACCCCAAAAATCTCAAAACTTTAAATTTCTGTGCACTGAGGTTGGTATGTATGAGTAGCACTTAGAATATTAATTTTAATGTATTATCAAGATTATTTGAAGTCTTAGAGATAGGGATGACCATAGGGGAAATTTTATTATTCTTGCTTTAGTGGACCCTATTCTCAGGCATTAGGCCTCTTAAGCAGATTAAGGGGAAAATAGGACACAAATGTGCTTGTGGTCTAGTGGCAAGGTGGCGTAACTAGGGGAGTTACAAGGTGGCGTGAAGAGGTCCAAGGTTCGAGTAGTGGTAAGCTATTTTTGGAGTGTTTATTTTGCTTAGTGGACGGCCAGAGTGGTGTGGGATTTGGACTCTTTTGTTGAAATGTTTGAATTGGTCTTGTGAGCTGATAAAGGAGGGAATTTCGGATGAGATAAAGGAGATATCATGGAGAAAAATTAGGAGATGAGAGGTGAGAAGAGTTGGTGCCGAATTGGACTGTGGGAGAAGGTAGGATTTGGCTATTGGCTATAAAATGAGGTGTCGAATTCCTTGGAGAGGTTCATTGAGTTTCATGACATTTCTTTTTCTCCTCCTTAGCCGAATTCTTCCATTTGCCGAAAAAAAACATCATTCCTTTACCGAAATTTTGGTTTTCTCTCTAGCCGAATTCTCCATACCTTCTCTTCTTAAATTCCTTCTCTTGTTCACCTTTAGTTCTAGCCGACACTTCTCCTCTTCTTCTCCCTATTGGTGCCAAATTGTCTCTGTCACCATACTAATCTCAAAAGCCGAATTTAGGCCGCAAGATCGAAAGTGAATTTGGTAAGTACTCGGTTACCCTTTTTTGTACGTTTTGCTAAAAGCCAAAGGGTTATCTAACTTCTCATCATCGTTAACCTCGTTAGCAAAGTGGTAAGTGTACTCGTCTCAGTTATGGATTAATGGATGGCCGAATGTAGGTATGGCTTATAGGGGTGACTTATGTGAAAATGAGTCACTCGATTTTGATGATATATGTTTGGGTGCAGATCTAGGGATATTCGCGAATAGTAGCTAAGGAAGGGCTACTAGAACGTGTGGCACACGGTAAGGTTACGGTGAGGTTTCGATTTTTGATAAAGTGTGTATTAAGCCAAAATTAATCGTTAAGTGGTGACTATTGTAGGTTTGTGATTAAAGGGTTTACAGCACGCGTTGTAACCAGGTGTGTACAAACAATATGCACACACGAAATCGACCATGCCGAAAAGCTGAAAAGCCGAAAGTGGCTAAATGGGCCCGGTGGGCCTTGAGGCTAAGTTTGATGAAATGGATTAATTTGATTATATGAGTTGGGTCAGGCAGGCATGTTACATGATCTGGATTTTTTTTGGGCCTAATGGGTCATATGGCTGAGATTTGGGCCTAGTGGGCTATAAGAATGTGATGTGGCCATTATGTGTTATATGAACGTGAAATGGGTTGATGGGCTTTATGGGGACGTAGACTAGTATGTTAGGGTTTTATGGACTTTAGGCTTAGTAATGAATAACTCCTAAACTGCATAAGACTTTCTATTAATTAAACCTGTCTGCGGACAAGTCGCTAGGTTTGAGTGTGGTAACGGGCATGTGCATGTCTAGGATTGGATCTAGGGAGAGCTTAGTACTTAAGCGGCCCTAGCGGCCCATCTCTTCTTCTCTAGAATCCTACCTGGTGCATAGTGTATGTTCACTTTAGCCGCAAGGACTTGTTAATGGGCTAAAGTTCATAACTAAAACCCGAGAGGGACCAAATACCCCTAGATTTGTAAAATTACTAAAATACCCTTGATTTGAAAATAACCAAAATACCCTTAGTTTTAAAATTACCAAAATATCCTTAGATTTGTAAAATCACTAAAATAGCCCCAAATTGTGAAATTACCAGAATACCATTGGTTTGCAAAATTACCTAAATCCCCTGTAGAGTAGATTTACGGAAATATCATTGGGTTGTGAAATGACAAAACTACCCTTATGTGATGAGTATGAGTTTTGTAGAGGTTACTCATGTGCATGTTGCATTCATATGATATTCTGATTAGGATGCATATGGGTGGCAATTATGGTACGGAGGAAGATTTGAAGATCGCATAGTCACTTGATGACCATGGATCCACCGGTGGCTTTAAGTCCCTTTATATGATTAGCAGTTTTGCTGCAACATTGAGTAGTGCCACTGTGAGTGCTACCTTTGGTGTGTAGAGGATGGGTGGGTCAATTTAGAAATCACCACAGGTGTGTAGGGTTGGAAGGGAAATGGTGTGTAGCAGATGGATTTTTGGGGAGGGTTTTGCATTGCCTTGTTTTGCATATGATATGATATGATATCATATCATATCATATCATATCATATCATATCATATGAGGTCATTGTGGGCCAAGGCCCAAGACCACCGATTTTGATAGGGCTCAGGCCAATGTGATAATTATAGATTGAATTGAATGCCAAGAGTTGTACACACTGAGTTTCGAAACTCACACCCTTTATTTAATGTTTCAAGTGATCCTCAATAAATGGCTCGACGTGGGAGAGGACTCGGAGATGGCCACACTAAAAGATGTTTAAACTTTTATTTAATTGTTTCAAAATACATAGTTTTAATTGCTTATTTTCGTTGGATGTAATAAGGCCTTGTACTCCGATTTGACTTTAGATTTTGGGTTTTGTTGTTTCAACTGTTTACTTAATTATTAAACCTAAGTAAATTCCTTACGTTTAAACTTGGTTTCTGAAGTACTTAAAATTATAAAATGGTTTTTTTTTCATTACTTAACAAGACTCAAGGATTTTGGGCTTTTGGGCCTTAAATTTTTAATTAGCAAAATCATTTGAATTATGCCTTTGATGTGACACGCCAGATTCGGGCCTAACTTCTAGGTCAGGTTTGGGGTGTTACATGATATGCTTTTAATATATGTTTAAATAATTGTTACTGAGCATGGTCATTCTGTATACACCTGTGATGATTAGGCATGACATACACGACATATGATTGAGCATGCGGTTGGGACATTGTTACGGAGGAAGTGTACGGCCCATTGCCGTTCTGTACAAGGATTCCAGCCTTTCGACGATATTTATGGCTTTTAGTCGTTTTGTCTACGGCGCCGAGCCATTCTGTTGACTTACTGCCGAAACCGGTGCTAAGCTTGGTGTGTTGGCTGGGTGGGTCGATTTTATCCCCACATGGTGTGTTGGTTGGTACGGGTGGTGTATTGGTTGGATTGGGTTGGATTTCTGTCTGCATATCTGCATCTGATACTGATTCTGTAATGGTATTAGGTCCACATGGTTCTGTTATGGGCTAAGGCCCACCTGATACTGTGTCTGTGATGGGCTTAGGCCCAGTCTATTTCTGCATACCGTATATCTGACTTTTTGAACTATAAGGGATTACACACTGAGTTTTCACAAACTCACCCTTCTGTCTAACTATACAGGTAATCCCCAACCTTAGGTGATTTGGAGTCGCGAGAGACTTGGAGGTGGCCACACGACCGATGATGCTCTGCTGTAGACTTTTTATTTGAATATTATGTTTTGGGTTTTAATTTTGTTATAAGGCCTTTGAGGGGTTAATTTTTTAAATGGGCTTTAGGTTTCCTTATTTAAAACTGCTAAACACGAATTTTAAAAATTATCAACTATTTTTAAAACACTTAAAAACAGACATTTTTATAGTTCACACTTTAGGAGCTTCCGCGATTGGAATAACCTAAAGCATCAATGCCAAACATTATGTAAACGTTTTTTACGAGATCATTTGCTAAACTCGAGCAAAAGGATTTAAACATAGAAACGAACTTTTAACGACAAATTCAGTTTTTGAATGATGTTTTGATGTGACATGTCAGATTCGGCCGTAACGTCTGGGCCGAGTTTGGGGTGTTACAAGTAAATCAGTGGAAAGGGCTCACACGCCCATGTTGTCTGCTCGTGTGGGCCCACACACCCGTCTGGCTCACCCGTGTAGGCCCATATGCCTGTGTGGCCCACACGACCCAATTGGTCAAGCCTGTGTGTCGCACACGATATTGCTCGACCGTCACACGGCTTTGCTTGGCCATCACACGGCCTTGTTGCCTGCGTACGGCCTGGCTCGTCGATCACACGGCCATGTTGTGGATTACAGCCTTGCACACTACCTACCACACGGGCTGCCACATGCCCGTGTGGCGTCAACAGAGAGCTTTTTTGGCTTTTCGTCGAGACGTGTTTTAAGTGTTTTGGGTACACACCTGGTTTTGATTGAAGCTAAAACGATTCACGTGCACTCCAGAACTTATATTCGATAATCCAAAACCAACGTTCAGTGATTTTAGCAAAATTTAACCGAAATAATAACACGATAAACATCCTTCAACAACCCAAAAGCCTTACCTCCAAACAAACAGCAGGGACGTTATAACCTCACACCGTTAATGGCTAATCTCAAACCCCTTGATTGACTCCTAACAATCAAATGAACACTTCTCTTAATTCAATTATCCACGAATATATTCAGGATAAAATAGAGACAAAATTTACCAATCACGCTGACGTCGTACAAATCGAATCAAGTTAATGGAAATGGAAACGAAAAAGAGAAGAGATGGGGGAGAATTTCGGTAGCAAGGTGGAGAGGAAAAGCAAGGGCAAAAACGTGTAGATTTTTGGGAAAAAGAAAAGACTGACTAAATATATGATAACCACCCTTAATCCTTTATTTTTCTCCTAAAAACCGTCCACTACACTCCCACTATCCCTCAAAAACTCAGTATTTTACTACACTTCAAACTCTTCCGCATAATCACACAAAAATAAAGCCAAAGTGGGGAATCAAACACAGGACCTCCAACACTTCAACACTCCACCTAACCACTAGACCAGCAGGCCCATTTTGATAATTTTTTACCAACCTTAAACTAAAAGCCTACTGACCCCTAGTGAAAGTTTATTCATAAAAATGCCAAAATTTATCCAAGTTGTGACTTGAGCTTGGGACCTCTCTCACACACCCAAAACACATATTCACTGAGATAGATGCACACTTTTGTCAATTTTACAAAGCCAAAATTAAAGAAATTGGGGCGTTACAACTCTACCCCTTAAAAGAAAATTGCGTCCTCGAAATTTGCCTAATCAGAATAGATGAGGATACTACTAACGCATCGCATCCTCAGACTCCCACGTGGCCTCCTCTGAACTGTGGTTATGCCAAAGAACTCTAACTAGTGGGAAGGATTTTCTTCTTAGAATCTTTATATCTCGCTCCAATATCTGAACTGGCTCCTTCTCAAAGGTCAGATCTGGCCTAACCTCGATCTCCTTAACAGGGACGATGTGCGTGGGATCAAAGCGGTAGCGCCTCAACATAGATACATGGAATAAATCATGAATCCGCTCCAACTCTGAGGGTAGGTCCAACTAGTAGGCAAATGGTATCACACGTCTCAGTACACGATAAGGTCCAATGAATCTGGGGCTCAACTTGCCCTCACGACCAAATCTCAATACCTTCTTCCACGGTGACACCTTGAGAAAAACAAAGTCCCCCACAGAATACTCAATCTCTTGACGCTTCAGATCCGCATACGACTTTTTCCTATCAGATGCCTCCTTAAGTCGATCCCTAATCAACCTGACCCTATCCTCAGTATCAGAAACCAGTTCAGGGGCCAAAACACATCGCTCGCCTAACTCAGTCCAACACAAGGGAGTACGACACTTACGACCATAGAGCACCTCGTAAGGTGCCATCTGTATGCTAGACTGGTCACTGTTATTGTAAGCGAACTCTGCCAATGGAAAAAACTCCTCCCAACTACCTCGGAAGTCAATTACACAACCCCTCAACATATCCTCCACTATCTGAATCACCCTCTCAGATTGACCATCTGTCTGAGGATGAAACGCAGTACTGAAGTCCAATCTTGTACCCAGAGCTTCATGTAACTTCTTCCAGAACCAAGACGTGAAGCGAAGATCCCTATCAGATATTATCAAAATCGGTACCCCATGCAGTCTCACTATCTCAGACACATACAGTTTAGTCAGCTTTTGCAGAGAGTAGTTAGTACGAACTGGTATGAAATGGGTGGACTTGGTCAATCGATCCACGATTACCCATACTAAATCCTTCTTAGTGGGTGTGAGGGGTAACCTACTAACGAAGTCCATAGTCACTCACTTCCACTTCCAAAGTGGAATCTTAACTAGCTGAAGCAACCCTGAAGGTAACTGATGCTCAACCTTAACCTGCTGACATGTCAGACAATTACCCATAAAGTCTGTAACCTCTCGCTTAAGCCCTGGCCACCAGTATAATTCACGAACGTCTCGGTGCATCTTATTTCCGCCAGGATGCATAGCATAAGGGCTACTATGCACCTCTCACAGTATAGACTTCCTCAACTCAGTATCCTTCGGTACACAGATTCTCCCAAGAAAATAGAGTACCACTTCATTATTCAATCCATAATCCACAGTATCCCCACTCTCAATCTATCGAAAATGAAGACCCAAAGACTTGTCCTCTAACTGTTTACCCTTAATCTGCTCTATCCACATCGGTTTAACTTGAAGTTCGGCCAACAAACTACCATCATCAAATAAGCTGAGACAAGCAAACATTACCCTCAGATTAGTCACAGCCCTACGGCTCAGTGCATCGGCCACTACATTGGCCTTACCAAGGTGGTATTCAATTATACAGTCATAGTTCTTAAGCAACTCAATTCACCTACGTTGCTTAAGGTTCAGCTCTTTTTGGTGAGGAGATACTTGAGGCTCTTGTGATCAGTGTAAATGATACACTTCTCATCGAACAGATAATGCCTCCAGATTTTCAGTGCGAACACCACTACGACCAACTCCGAGTCATGTGTCGGATAATTTGCCTTATGAGTCTTAAGCTGACGAGACACGTACGCTACCACCTTACCCTTTTGCATCAACACACATCCTAAACCAACGTGTGATGCATTGCTGTAGACAGTAAACTTTTTTTTACTCTAACTGTATCAAAATAGGGGCCTCAATTAGTACAGTCTTGAGCTTCTCAAAGCTCTTTTGCTGCAAATCAATTCAGTTAAATGGCACACCCTTACGTAGCAGCTTAGTTAAGGGTGTGGCGATCAGTGAAAACCCCTCCATAAATCGTCGATAATACCCTGCCAAACCCAGAAAACTGTGAATCTCCAATACCGTCTTAGGCTGCTTCCAATCCAAGACAGCCTCAATCT
The DNA here is from genome assembly GCA_005393395.2 of Gossypium australe. Classification (NCBI taxonomy): domain Eukaryota; kingdom Viridiplantae; phylum Streptophyta; class Magnoliopsida; order Malvales; family Malvaceae; genus Gossypium; species Gossypium australe. The sequence goes on from CM016619.1 coordinate 124,730,047, forward strand.
TTCGAGGATCTACTCTAATCCCCTCTGCAAAAACCACGTGTCCCAGAAACATTACTTCACGTAACCAGAACTCACATTTACTAAACTTGGCGTACAGTTGTTTCTCTCGCAGAATCTGTAACACCACTCTGAGATGTTTGTCATGTTCATCCTTAATCATCAAGTACACCAGTATGTCGTCAATAAACACCACTACGAATCGATCCAGATAGGGCTGGAACACTCGGTTCATCAAATCCATAAAAGCTGCTGGTGCATTTGTCAATCCAAATAGCATCACTAGGAACTCGTAGTGGCTATAACGAGTCCTAAATGTCGTCTTATGCACATCAACCTCTTTAACACTCAACTGGTGATACCTTGATCGTAGATCAATCTTAGAGAAAACTGAAGCTCCTCAAAACCGGTCAAACAGATCATCAATCCTCGGTAAGGGGTACTTATTCTTGATGGTTAGCTTATTCAGTTGACGGTAGTCGATACATATACGCATGGATCCATCCTTCTTTTTCACAAACAACACAAGTGCTCCCCACGGAGACACACTAGGGTGGATAAACCCACGATCTAGTAACTTCTGAATCTGAGCCTTAAGCTCCACAAGCTCTTTCGGTGCCATTCTATAAGGGCGATGGACACCGGAGCTGTACCAGGAAGGAGCTCAATCCCAAACTCTACTTCACGATCCGGAGGTAACCCAGGTAGCTCTTCAGGAAAAACATCCGGAAAGTCCTTAAATGTCCTTATATCCTTAACCAAACAATCTCTAGAATCTGAAACACTGATTACAAATACCTCTCTGTCCTCCTCAGTTCTCAGTACAACCATTTTTGTGGCACAATCTAAGCTTACTTGGTGTTTGACTAACCATTCCATTCCCAGTATCAAATCAAACTCTCCAAAAGGCAGTTCCATCAAATCAGCCAAAAAGATAGCCCCTTAGACCTCCAAAGGAACACCTCTAAACAGTTTATTCACCCTTACTGATTGCCCCAACGAACTCAGTACAATGACCTCACTGATAGAGCTCTCAACCAACATACCCAAGTTCCCAGATACATTACAAGCTATATACGGGTAAGTAGATCCTATATCTATCAGTGCAGTATAGGGTACATATTAGATAAAGAACGTACCCATAATGAAGTCTAGAGCATCACCTTCCTCTCGGCGACATGCAGCATAAACTAGAGTTGGCTGCCTCGCCTCAGTATGACCATCACCTCTGCCCGGTGCTCTCTGACCACGACCCAAACCATTACCACCTCTGGCTTAACAACAACCTCTCAGTGGCTGCTGAGCTACCCTCAGTGGTGCAGTACCCATGCCAGAAGCTTACATCTGATCAGACCTCCGCGGAGAATCCCTAATACGGTGCTCTAGAGAACTGCACCTCAAGCATGCCTTAGTTCTTTTCCAACACTCGCCCAGATGGCTTCTACCACAATCAGTGCACGGCGGCTATCCAGTAGCAGTAATATGGGTCCCCACTCTGACCAGTCCATCAACCCTGGCCTTTTTTTTAGGCCTCTGAATGGAACTCGAGGGCTCTGAATCCTTCTTACTCCTACCTCTCTCTCTCTGTTTTGGCGCTCAGTACGCTTCACTTCCTCAATGATCTTCGCCTTATCAACCAGTGCAGCAAATTCCTACTCCCTCTGTAGAGCTACCAGTACCCTCAGATTATCCATGAGGCCATCCTCGAAGCGAACGCATCGCTCGTACTCAGTCGCCACCATACCTCGAGTATAGCGGCTCAATCTCAGAAATTCGGCTCATACTCAGCCACCGATCTATCTCCCTGAGTCAGATTTAGGAAATCCCTCCTACGGGCATCCACATAACTGGCACCCACATACTTCCCCTGGACAGCGATTTTAAGGAGCTCCCACATCAGTCAATCGGACTGAGTGCCCTCCTTAACAGTGAGCCACCACTAATATACCTCATCTCGTAAGAGCGATACAACAGCCTTTAATTTCTGCTCAGAGGTGCAGTCCAGGTCGTTCATTATCCTCTCTGTGGCCTCGATCCAGTACTCACCATATTAGGGGCAACTCCAGCAATACCCTTAAAAATCTCGACTCTATTGGACCGAAGTCGTTCCGTAACCGACCCTCAGCCTCCAGCTCCAGTATTAGCCCCAGTGACCCTCTCCAAAATCTTTAACATGGCTTGGGATAGTGCGTCGCCCCCATGCTCGATCATGAGACCCATTCTTAGTCACAGGTGAAGTCGGCATCTCACTTGTATCCAACTTAGGCAGGTTACCAAAAGATAATGACCCAGCTCGGGCCCCTCTACGGCCTTTTGTACCTCGTCTACGAGTGCCTCTCGTGCTCATTGTCTAAGCGCATTTATTTGTACTAACAGTTTTATGCATCAGTTTATAGTTTCAGCATTTTATTAATAATTTTTTTATGTAGAACAGTATCAGTAATTTCAAAGTTCCTTTTCGTAATCCACAGTCTCACTGCAGTTTTCAATTCCTCTTCAATTTCTCAGTATACACTAAGAGTGTTTTCAGTGCAGTATACTACCTATAGTAGTTTCAGTTTCATATCAGTTTCAATTTAAAACACATAACAGTTTCAGAGAACTTATAGGACCGGCGTCGAAGACTCGGTGTACCATACGTTCAGTAAAAACATTTCAAATCATTAGAAATATTTCTTAGAAAATAAAATCTTAAAACCCAAATCCACAGCGGAGTTTCGTAACCTGGCTCTGATACCACTAAATGTAACACCCCAAACCCAATCTAGACGTTATGGTCGAATCTGGCGATGTCACATGGTAATGTGTTAGAAAACTGTAACTTTACTTAAAACATTTTCAGTTTAGAGATCCTCATTATCTTTTAAAACATTTTCAGTTTAGAGATCCTCATTATCTTTTATTAATTCTAAAATCATGATTTTAACTCAGTCATTAGTTTTTAAAACATTATATGTTGCGGAAGCTTTTTAAACAGTTTGTGTCTTTGTGGGTAATTTGCTCAAACACATGCATTTCTTTTAAAAACTTGTGTTTTACCTACTTCTAGCAGATATAAACAAAAAACAATATAAAATCCAAATTTTAGGTAAAAACCCATAGAGGCCATTATTACAGAAAAATACCCCAAAATAAAACTTAAAATTTTAAATAATTATCCATTAGTAAAAAGAGTCGTGTGGCCACCTTTGAGTCCTCCGTTGCACCAATCTGCCTATGTCTGGGGATTACATGTACAGATTAAATAGAAGGGATGAGTTTACATAAACTCAGTGTATAATCCCTATGCAACAACAGACAATAACAGATAATCTTAGTTTGGGGATAAGCCCTTTTCAATTTCAGTATCACTATCAGTTTAGGCCTTAGCCCATTTTAGAAACAGAGAACACTAGGGCCTTAGCCCATTACAGTTTAGTAGCAGTAACAGATATGCAATAAGAAAATCCTACCCAACCAGCCTCTACACTCCATCTCCGTCCAACCCTACACTCCATGTGGGGATATAATCAACCCACCTATCCCTACACTCCAAATGGTACCGAATGTGGTACTAGACAGTAATTTGCAGCTATGCTACCAGTAAGTTAAGCTCGAAGCCTTTCAGTACACTTCCTCCAATCAATATGAATCCCCAACCCAATGCAATGCATCATACAGTTATGTCATGCCCAATCATGGTATATCACATATATATATAGTACAATACAATCAGCATGCTCAATATAGAGTCATTCAGTCAGGAGTCTAGGTAATCTTACCGACCCTACAGTAGGTTCACAGTTGTCTCAGGCGCCCCGTGCAACCTTAGCAATAAATCAGTGGAAAGGGCTCAACGCCCATGTTGTCTACCCGTGTGGCTCGCGCATGTGGCTCACCCGTGTGGGCCCATACACCTGTGTGGCCCACACGACCCAATTAGTCAGGCCTGTGTTTCGCACACGGCCTTACTCAACCATCACACGGCCTTGTCGCCTGCGCACGGCCTGGCTCATCGATCACACGGTCATGTTGTGGCTTACAGCCTTGCACACAGCCTACCACACGGGCTACCACACGCCCGTGTGGCGTCAACAGAGAGCTTTTTTTGGCTTTTCGCCGAGACGTGTTTTTAATGTTTTGGGTACAGACCTGGTTTCGATTGAAGCTAAAATGATTCTCGAGCACTCCAGAACCTATATTCGATAATCCAAAACCAATGTTCAGCGATTTTAGAAAAATTTAACCGAAATAATAACATGATAAACATCCTTCAACAACCCAAAAGCCTTACCTCCAAATGAACAGTAGGGACGTTATAACCTCACACCGTTAGTGGCTAATCTCCAGTCCCTTGATTGACTCCTAACAATCAAATGAACACTTCTCTTAATTCACTTATCCATGAACATATTCAGGATAAAACATAGATAAAATTTACAGATCACGCCGACGTCGTACAAACCGAATCGAGTTAATGGAAAAAGAAACGAAAGAGGGAAGAGATGGGGGAGAATTTTGGCAGCAAGGTGGAGAGGAAAGGGAAGGGCAAAACGTGCAGATTTTTGGGAAAAAGAAAAGACTGACAGAATATACGATAACCACCCTTAATCCCTTATTTTTCTCCTAAAAACCGTCCACTACCCTCCCACTATCCCTCAAAAACTCAGCATTTTACTACACTTCAAACTCTTCCCCATAATCACTGATAAACCATAAATGTAACATATTTTAATTCCATGCTTGGCATATTTTTGGATGATTTATGATGAGAATTAGTGGATTTGATGCTCCTAATCCCTTAATTTCATGTTTTTCTACTTAGGAGAGCATTTGGGAGCAAAAGGAGCGAAAAAGGGGCCAAAATCAGAGTTTTCAGGATCTACACGGGCTAGCCACACGCCCATGTGCCAGCCCATGTCGATTTCGCACCCTACTTCCCAGTTACGCAGAAAAACCCAATTTTTATGGTTTCTGAGCATTCTAAAGTCTATAAATACACACTAGAAGAGGACCTAAGGGGACACACAGAGTAGAACGAAGAAATTACTCGAAGAAAGCAGTCGGAATCATCTTGGAAGTAGATCCACTCCAAGATTGAAGATCTCCAATCGAATTTCCTTTGAAGTTATTCTTATTTTGAGATGTTTTCCTCTATGAATATGAACTAAACTTCTTAAATACCTAGAGAGGATGAAACCTATGATTAATCTTATTATTTAATTATCTGAATTACGTGATAAATACTTGTTCTTGTTCTTAATTATGTGTTCTTAATTCTTGCTTTAATATTTTCAGGATATTAATTCAAGTTTGATGTGCTTATTCAGTGGAGCAAAAGTCCTTGTTTAAGAGTAGATCTAGCATAATTGAGCGGAGTTGATTGCAATCCTAGAAATAGGACGACATAAATCTCCCGGATTAGAGTCAAATCTCATTAGGGAATCCATAGATCTAGTTAATGCAACAATAGGGGTTTTAATCAGAAAGAAATTTCAATTAATCAACCTAGAGTCAGTTGTTATTAGTCTCGAAAGAGATATTAACATAATTTAGGGATTTCTATGGATCAAGACAAGTGAATAAATCGTTTAATTCAGAATCGAAATAATAAGTGAAATCTAGGTGGATTCTTTCCTGGGTATTGTCTCTCTTATTGATTTTTTTTGAATATTTTCCCAATTTTATCTTTGTCGCTCTCATAGTTAATTAGTTAGTTAAATTTTAGATTAAAATACCCCTTTAATTATTAGGCTAAATAATAAAAAGATAGTAATTACTAGTACTTTTAGTCCTCGTGGATACGATATTTCGGACTCACTATAGCTATACTACTGTTCGATAGGTACGCTTGCCTTCGTCGAATTAGTAGTTAGTTTGTGATGTCATCAAGTTTTTGGCGCCGTTGCGGGGGACTAAGATATTAGGAACACTTAATTTTTATTATTTTAGCCTTTTTTATGTTTATTGCAATTTATTTGTGTTTTTATTTTTATTTACTAACTTATCTTTTATTTTCTTCTGGCAGGTATTTTTAGTTTATGACTAGAAGGAACCTGTCAGGACCATTGCTTTTTGACAGTGAGATTGAAAGTACTGCTCACAGAAACCGTAGAAAAGTAAGGCAAGGTCGACAACATATAGAGGAAGAGCAAGAGGACAATACCAATACTATTGAGGAGATGGCTGAAAATCAGAATAATCCGCTACATCCTGTGGTTGCCGCGAATCCTGTGAATCATAATCCTGCTCCTCGTACTATGTACAATTATGCCAAGCCCAATCTGACTAGGGCTGAATTGAGTATTGTGAGGCTTGCTATTGCTGCTAATAACTTCGAATTGAAGTCGAACACTATTCAGATGATCTAACAAATTGTTCAGTTCGATGATTTACAGGATGAGGACCCAAATACTCATTTGGCCAACTTTCTAGAATTCTGCGACACTTTCAAGATTAATGGCGTTTCTGATGATGGCATTCGCCTTCGGTTATTCCCTTTTTCATTGAGAAATAAAGCTAAACAGTGGTTGAACTCGTTACCACAAGGTTCCATCACTACTTGGGAACAAATGACCGAAAAGTTTCTACTAAAATATTTTCCGTCAGCTAAAACGGAAAAGTTGAGAAATGATATCACTTCTTTTGTGCAAATGGATTTAGAAACTCTTTATAATGCATGGGAGAGGTATAAGGACTTATTGAGAAGGTGTCCTCACCATGGGTTACCTCTATGGCTACAGGTTCAAACTTTCTACAACGATTTGAACCCCTCAACTAGGCAACTTATTAATGCAGCCGCCGGTGGGACTCTGAATAACAAAACACCTAAAGCGGCTTATGAGTTTATAGAGAGGATGTCACTGAATAATTATCAGTGGCAAGTTATGAGGACAAAGCCTATGAAAGCAGTTGGTGTTTTTAATGTTGACGTGGTCACCATGTTGTCAAACCAGGTAGAGCTCTTAAATAAAAAGATTGATGGTTTATGTGTTTCTACGTAGATACGTCCGGTGATGCAATGCGACACAAATAGAGGAGGGATGAGCACCACAGAATATCTATCTTACAACCTAAGCACAGAGAATGAGCAAGTCCACTATATGGGTAATAATTCTAGACCTCAAAATAATCCCTATAGTAACACTTACAATGCAGGTTGGAGGAACGATCCCAATTTCTCATGGGGTGGTCAAGGAAATCAAATACCACAACCCCCTCCAGGCTTTCAACAACAACCCTAATAGCAAGAGAAGAAGTTGAACCTTGAGGAGATGCTAACAAAATTCATCTCAGTGTCAGAAACTCCTTTTCAAAACACTGAAATAGCGCTAAAAAATCAGCAAGCGTCTATTCAAGGGCTCGAGAACCAAATAGGTCAGCTTGCTAAGCTGATATCGGAACGACCATAAGGTAGCTTGCCGAGTAACACCGAAACTAACCCAAGAGAGTAACTCCATCCCATCACTGTGTGTGAAAAAGAAGGGTTAGTAGAATCTGAATCTGAACCGAGGCAAGAAATTGTGGTAAGTAAATGTAAGGTTGAGGTGAGCCACAGTGCACAAAAACCGGTAAGTAAAGAGCATACACCTCGTGTGCCATAGCTCAACACGAGGAAGAAAGACCATACCAATGATCAATTTGGTAAATTTCTTAAACTCTTGAAAAAGTTACATATTAACTTACCGTTTATTGAAGCTCTTTCGTAGATGCCCAACTCAGTTAAATTTTTAAAGGAGCTTTTAGCAAACAAACGGGAGTTAGATGATGTGTCGTACGTGGAGCTAAATGTAGTTTGCTCAACCATTTTACAGAATAAACTACCCAAAAAATTAAAGGATCCAGGGAGTTTTACTATTCCTTGTTTAATTGGTAGTTTAAATGTAAATAATGCTTTAGCTGATTTAGGGGCAAGTATTAATGTCATGCCCTATAAAATGTTTAAGCAACTAGGCCTTGGGAAACCTAAACAAACTAGGATGAGCATTCAATTGGCAGATAAAACAATTATATTTCCTAGAGGTATTGTTGAAGACGTGCTTGTGAAAATTGATAAATTTATATTCCTAGTTGATTTTGTTGTTCTAGACATGGATGAGGATAGTGGCATACCTTTAATTTTAGGACGACCCTTTTTAGCAACTGCTAGAACTATTATAAATGTTGGCACAAGTGAATTGATACTTCGTGTAGGTGATGACACGATGAATGTAACACCCCAAATTTTTGGCCCTAGTAGAATTGGGCCTATTGGGCCTTGGGCATGGGAGCGTTTAAATTTTTTTAAAACAAGAGAATGGCACTAATACAAGCTGGACCTATTAGGTGAGTGATTTTGGAAGGTTAGGGGGCTTCCATGAATTCTCAGGTTCAAACCTGGGCTTTAGGAAAAATTTTGGTTTTAGGTGAATAAAACCCTGGGAGTAAGTAAGTAGGCTTTAAGAATAAAATGTGGAAAAAAATGACACAAGGAAGGGAGTGGTCTAGTCGCAAGGCGTCATTAAAGGTGTAAGAGAGAGCTTGGGTTCAAGTCTTGGCGCTTGCAATTCATTTTGTTTTCCTTTTAAATGAACTTAGACTTTGGCCCATAGACTTATATTTAGTTGCGCATGTTTTAAGTCACAAAAGGAGCTTGTGTTGTGGTGGCATGTAGCATATAGAGCATAGGAGAGGGCAAGGGTTCGAATCCCATTGCAAGCAAAAAGGGATATTTATTTTGCTAAGTTGGGACGGCAGGTGGTTGTGATAGAGTTAAACTCTCCTGAAGGTGAAATCCCACATCGGGAAGCTAAAATGAGGTTAGGCGAGAAGCTGGCTTTAAATAGAGCGATCTATGAGGAGAGTAAGCATACCTTGGTTGATGTTTAGGCATAGGAGTGTTCGGAGCGTGGATTAACTCCAGATTCCTATCAGGTGTGTATTTCGCACTACTCTAGCTGTAGAGCGGCAAATGCCGAAAATGTCGGTCGCACGACGATAGTAGCCACACGAGCATGCAAGCACCCGTGTGGGAGCTTCGATGCAATAGTTGAGGCCATCATGAGTGTTCTTGTGGGTTAGGCTGTTTGGGCCACGATGGGACGAAAGGGGCCATGTGGGGTCAATGGGCCCGTAGGCCCAATCAGATAAGTTGTATGATTGTGTAGTAAATATTGGATTGGACTATGTGAATCTCATATCTATGGCTAGATTTGGGCTAAATGGGCCACACGAGCGTATGGGCCCATTTGGGCCGAGAATGGGCCCTATGCCCATTCGCATCGTTATCTCTGTTTAGAATACCTTGGTTTACAAAAATACTAAAATACCCTTGGTTTACAAAATTACTGAAATACACCCGATTTGTGAAATTATCGAAATACCCTATATTTGTAAAATTATCGAAATACCCTCGATTTGTAAAATTACTGAAATACTCCCGATTGTGAAATTACTAAAATACCCCCGATTTGTGAAATTACTAAAATACCCCCGGTTTACGAAATTACCGAAATACCTCGGTTTGTGAAATTATCGAAATACTCCTGACTTGCAAAATTACTGAAATACCCCAGTTTGCGAAATTACCGAAATATCCTCAATTTGTAAAATTACCAAAATACCATCGATTTGTAAAATTACTGAAATACCCCTAACTTGCAAAATTACCGAAATACCTTGATTTGCAAAATTACTAAAATACCCTCGATTTGTGAAATTACTGAAATACCATCGATTTGTGAAATTACTGAAATACCCCCAATTTGTGAAATTATCGAAATACCCCTGTAGGGTGGAATTACTAAATTACCCCTGTAGGGTAAAATTACCGAAATACCCCTAAAGGGTAGAATTATCGAAATACCCTTATAGGGTAAGATGACTATTTTTCCTTGTGGGTAAATGACTGACTTAGACTATGAGTTGACTAATTTGACTGTGGTTGTAGGACTGATATGCTTTTATTACCATGTTTAAATAATTGTTACTGAGCATGGCCATTTTGCATACACGTGTAATGATTGAGCATGACATACATGACATATTGTATGGGATTGGGACATTGATATGGAGGAAGTTCTGATAGGGTCCCACGTGTCGCATGACGACTGTGAATCCAGTATTGATCCGTTGAGGTCGCACGGGTTGCATGACGACTGTGGACCGACGGACGGCTTAAAGTCGCGTAGTCTGATTATTGCTCTGTGCCAATCTAAATATGGCTCTGTGCCATCTTGATTATGGCTTTGTGCCAATCGTATTTACCCGTGGCTATGTGCCTAACATATATACCGATGACTCTGTGTCGATCATATTTACCCAAGGCTGTGTGCCGATTATATTACCGTCGCTGACGGTTATGTGCCAAACATAATACAGTTATTGATGGCTTTGTACCAATTATAATACCGCTACTGAAGGCTTAGAGTCATATATATACTAGCAGCTTTGCTGCGATTTTGATTAGTGCCACAACTGGTGCTAACATTGGGAGTGTAGGGATGGCGTGGGTGATTTATTCCCCGCAGGTAGTTCAGGGTTGGACGGAGGCAAGTGCAAGTTTGGATGGGATGGGTTAGCATGCATCACACATTATGCATATGGAATTAATTCTGATTAGGCTAGGCCTAACTGTTACTGATATGGAGAATGGGCTAGGCCCAATTGATTCTGATAAGGGCTGGGGCCTTGTAAGTGAAATTGTACTGGGCTTAGACCCACACACATTGTTCTGTCTAGCCTAGACTGATTCTGAATTCTATATGTTTTACTAACTGTTTTAGTTAGCAGGGGATTACACACTAAGTTTTCGTAAACTCACCCATTTTTAACTGTGTAGGTAATGCCCAGCCTTAGACGGATCAGTGTTGCGAGGGACTCGGAGAAGGACACACAATGATTGTGTTTTCTGTTTTGGTTATTTACATTTAAGTATTTTGATTTGGGTTGTAATAAGGCATCTATATTTTTAACTTATTATTTGTGATAATTATTTATGATGTTTTCTAACTGCTAAAAGTGGAATACGATTTCCAAAACGATATCTGTCTTCAAAACACTACGTTTTCGCAACGTTTTCAAAATGCTTCTGTAACTCAATTTTTAAACATCACATTCTCGTAAATTGTTTATTTTAAATATGCACCGCAACAGATAAGGTTTTAAAAGTACTTACGTTTTCAAGTGGCTAACAATTGCTTAAGTGTTCTGAGTTTTAACAAAGAGGCTTTGACTCTCAAACCAGTTTTAACAACAAGAAATATGGTTTTGAAAAACACTTCCATGTGACATGCTAGATTCGGGCCTAACTTCTAAGCCGGGTTTGGGGTGTTACAATAAAACTCCAAGCTCGTGATTCTGTTAGGATATCTAGTAATCGAGATGATATTGCAAATTCTTTTGATATGAGTAACCTTGCAGCTCAACCTTCTTTGAAAGAAATTCCTCGAAAAAAGGTGATAGAGCCACAGTCCAGCTCAACTAACAAAAATAGAATAACTCATGAAGAACGAATGCTTCAGATCGATGAGCTAGACGAATGGCGGACACATGTCAAGGAGAGACCAAAAATACACGATATATAACCGAAACAAAGCCATGATAAACATAAGGATGGAACGAGTCAATTTAAGATTGGGGACTAGGTTTTATTAGATGAAAAGGACCCTCGAATTGCCACTTCAGAGCTTATTCCAAATAGAGCAACTCCTCTTACGGTACTGAATGTTTTCCCGTACGATACAGTCGAGGTAAATCACTCTAAATTTGGCACTTTTAAAGTAAATATTACTCGGCTCAAACCGTATGTTGATAATAGAATTGATAGCGAGAAAGATGAGTCTTGACTCTGCGAACCATCGTAACCGATCGAAAACGAGGTAAGTCGAGCTTAGACTCTAAACAAGCGCTTTTCGGGAGGCAACCCAAGCATTAACATGCCTATTTTACTAATTATATTTTATGATATTTTCAAAATTAATTAAATAAAAAAATGGTGTTTTAAAACCCACAAGGCCTGGACACACGGGCATGTCCTTGGCCATGTGGATCCTAGGACCTAGTTTTAAATTTTAAAGAAATCGAAAGAGAGTCACACGGGCTGGCAACATGGCCGTGTCACCCACACGGCCTGGACACACGGGCGTGTCCTTGGCCATGTGGATCCTGAAGCTTGAATTCCCAACAATCAACATGAGACACGGCCTAAATATAATTCACACGGGAGTTCGACGTGGCCGTGTGGACCACACGTCTTGGACACATAGGCGTGTCCTAGGCCGTGTGAAACGTGGAATAATTTTTTTTGAAATTTTAAAACAAGTCAGAGAGTTACACGAGCAAGGCACACGGCCGTGTACGAGACACGATCTAGCCACACGGGAGTGTGGGAGGTCACACGGGAGTGGGAGAAGCGAAGGATGATATACATGGTCGTGCGACTCGGCTGTATGAACCACACGGCCTGGACACACGGGCGTGTCTGAAGCTGTGTGAAGACTAGGCTATTTTTTTCCCCTCGACGAACACGGGTTGAAAACAAGCCACACGGATATGTGGCCCAACAGGGACCCTCACACAACCGTGTCACCCTATAAAAACCCTAACCCCTTTTCTCTTTTCTTATTTTGTCTTCTTGTTTTATCTTATTTCTATTTCTATTTCTATTTTTATTTTTATTTTTATTTTATTTGTCTTTTATGTTTCTTATTATCTTTTAAAGACTTGTCTAATATATTTTGAATTATATTTTAGTTATTATGGTTGTTCCTAATCGAGTAATCCTTTAATCTTCTCCACCAGTTGTGTTTATTTTCTTAATAGCTTCTAAGAATCATGCACTACATTTAGCCCTCTCTACAATTCCGCTAGTCACTAATTTGAGGACTTTATCCAAACTTCAGGGTAGTTTCACTTCTCTTCCTCTCTTATGATATTCTAATTATACTGTCATTACATATATTCATACATTGAGGACAATGTATATCTTAAGTGTGGGGAGGTTATTTATATGATTATTAAAAAATGCCTGAATTATGTCTTGTATTCAAGTAATTTTCTCATTTTACTATTAGAATGAATTCTTATCGATTTGTGATTTTTATTGATATGTTTTAGATTAAAATCATAGGTAATTGTGCATTGATTGTTTAAACTTTAAGACATTAGGGAATCAAGCATGATAAGTCTATTTTTAGAATAAAAAAATTGCTAGGTTGTTTCCCTAATTTAAATATTACCTTGAAGTTTGAGATTTACTAGATTGACATCAAAAACCATAATTTTTGTCAGATTTTGAGCCTTTAGAGCATATACTTTTCTTGCTCACTTTATTATTGGTTATGAGTGTGTCAATATTGATTTGTTATTCTAGAACTTGCTTCGATTATACATATTGATACCACACCTTTGATTTGATGTACTGAGACAATAAGGCACCTAGGTTTTAACCCACTTATCCCAAAAATCCTACCTTCATAATTAACCCTTAGTGAACCCCTTTGAGCCTAATAAATCGTTTATGATCTACCCTTAATATTAACCCATAACTCATTCTTTTTGATTCATTGAGAATTTTTCCTATTGTTTGACCCCCTTTTTGTTGAGATTTGATTTGGTCAGTCGCCTAACTATGTTCTTTTGTTCTAGTTGTTAAGTTATTTCTTTTATCCTTAACTCAAAAAAAAAAGCGAAAAAATATGTACATTTATTATTACTAGTTCTATGTTATTTGAGCTTAAACGATTAATTTCACATTTTGAGAAAAAGCTCGTGTTATTATTGATAAGTTTTCAATTGATGTAATTATTCAGTATTAGTTTATTTTTCTAGTTAGGTAAATTGTCAATTCGATCTCAATTCTAACCCTTTATTTCAGCCTTTATCCACACCTTTAACCCAAACCCCATTACAACCCTTTAAAGACCTTTTGATTTGTGTATCGTCTCATTTTATAGTGGTGGAGATTTGATTTTCATGCAAGCCTATGGTAATGACTTTCCATGTTTGACTTTTGAGTACTTATTTTTGAACCTTAAACACCTTGAGTGATTTGAATAAATCTTTAGTGAGGATATCAAATCTTGTCGGTTTTGAATTAAAAGTAATTACTTAGATAAAGGGAAATACCTATGTTTTCATACTTTAAAAATGTGTGACTTAGATTATTAAAGCGAGTTGATGGTAAAGGAAAAAGGGTCAACTTCCTGACGAAGCATTTCACGTGGCATGACTCTTCCTGTAACCCAGCTCATCATCTGCTGTCATATACCTGTAACATCATTACGTGGCATAATCGCAACGGTCACTTAAACCCAATTTTTTACAACTAAGTCCACTAAATCATAGTCTCCCCCTCCAACTCCTAGTAAGTTTCTAATTTCCCAATTTATGTTTCTCCAATAAATAAACAACACATTTATATTCACCAACTCTTCGCCCCCAAAACCTTCCAACTTCAGGAAATTCGACGATCAAATCAAACAGGTGACCTTCGATTATCTGCTTTTCTTCTGCTCTGTCTTATGATGTTTGTTTAGATTTGTCTTGTTTTTATTTAACTTGTAAAGGCACTGTTTGGCTGGCTTTTCTTTTTTCAATTACAGTTCCCTGATCGTTGCGATCAGTGTCTTTTGAGTTTTGTTTATTTAGGATTATTGTCGATTACGTTTGTTAATCAGTGATTAGGGGGGTTCTTTGCGTTATGCTCCAAGATACTGTAAACTTGATTATTTAGGCCTTAGTAATTGCCTGTATTTGATGCCTTTAAGTTGTTCTACTTTAGGGCTTTACAAGGAGATTTTACGTAGCTAAAATTTCAAACTTTATGCATCCACACCTTCACATTATATGTTGTTTTAACTGGGGGTAAGTTATTTACATGTCCTTCTCTTCCCTTTACTCGGGTGTGAGTGTTGGATACAGTATGTGTCTGACACGGGTATAATCAGATTTTTTCAAGCTTTTCATGTATGCGGAGGATCTTTGGCGGTCATGTCTCTGCATTCACTTGTCCAACGGGAATGTAGGGCAAATGAAGTGTAACAGCAATGTAGGTTCTCTTATGCATATGGTAGTGCATTCATATGTTAACGTCTCTTATGTGATGATTTTTTGTTATTTCTTCTCTGTTGTTTACAGTCATGGCTGGAGTTGCACCTGATGGTTCACAATATGATGCTCGTCAATACGACAGTAAAATGAATGAATTGTGAGTTTTTACTGCACTAGCCTCTTCATGCAATTATTCTTTGTCATTTGTGCTTAGTAGTTTCGGTTTTTTGGCTTCTATTTGCCCCCGATTATATAGGCTTGCTGATGATGGAAATGACTTCTTTACTACTTACGATGAGGTCTACGAGAGCTTTGATGAAATGGGTTTGCAAGAAAACCTCCTAAGAGGCATCTATGCTTATGGTAATCTTCATTCTTTTCTGATCATGTGGCCTTTCTATTGTCATGATCCTGATTGACGTTATAATCCTCAATATAGGGTTTGAGAAGCCATCTGCAATTCAACAAAAGGGAATCGTGCCCTTTTGTAAAGGTTTAGATGTAATTCAACAAGCACAATCAGGTACTGGTAAAACAGCGACTTTCTGTTCTGGGATCTTACAACAGCTGGACTATGGTTTAGTACAATGTCAAGCTTTGGTTCTTGCTCCCACTAGGGAGCTTGCGCAACAGATTGAGAAAGTTATGCGTGCACTTGGTGATTATTTGGGTGTAAAGGTTCATGCATGTGTTGGTGGAACTAGTGTCCGGGAGGATCAACGAATCCTTGCAGCTGGTGTCCATGTTGTTGTTGGTACCCCTGGTCGTGTTTTTGACATGCTTCGCAGGCAGTCTCTTCGTGCAGATTATATTAAGATGTTTGTCCTCGATGAAGCTGATGAAATGCTTTCTCGTGGTTTTAAAGATCAGGTCCGCATCTTGTCTTTATATGGTTTTAATGGTTTAGCATCATAATAAGTGCCACATTTGTTCACTTCTAATAAATTGCTGCTTTAAGTACCTAGTGCTCGATTTGAACTTGGCTATGGAAATAAAAAAGATTGTAACAGTCTTTGATTAAAATGTAGAAGAGGATGAAATTGAATAGACAATGACCTAAGGTACTAGAAGGCACACCTTGAGATGGTCGACGTTAGGAAATTTTAAACTGATCCGCTTTTCTCTATGACTATGAAGTTGTAGTAGAATGTGTGATTATGCTGTATGCTACGTTTTATGCCTTTCATGAAATTTGCCGGCTCTTATGTTTCGATTCTTTGTTTCTGGTACCATTGTTATGCTATGGAGATAGTTTCCTTTATGCTGGAGTGTTGCACATAATTTCATATGTTTTGCTCCAAATACAGTGACCTAAGCTGATGTGTTAAATTCTGTATTAATATTATATTTGTGATTGATTAACCGTAACATCTTCATTTTCAGATCTACGACATATTCCAGCAACTCCCTCCGAAAATACAGGTTGGTGTTTTTTCTGCAACCATGCCACCCGAGGCTCTTGAAATTACCAGGAAGTTTATGAACAAACCAGTCAGGATTCTTGTGAAGCGTGATGAGCTCACCCTCGAAGGTATTAAGCAGTTTTATGTCAACGTTGACAAGGAGGAGTGGAAGCTCGACACGCTTTGTGATCTCTATGAAACTTTAGCTATAACTCAGAGCGTGATCTTTGTTAACACCAGACGCAAAGTTGATTGGCTTACCGATCAAATGCGGAGCCGTGATCACACAGTATCCGCCACCCATGGAGAAATGGACCAGAACACTCGTGATATCATCATGCGCGAGTTTCGATCGGGATCTTCTCGTGTGCTGATCACCACTGATCTATTGGCTCGAGGGATTGATGTCCAGCAGGTCTCGTTGGTTATTAACTATGATTTGCCAACACAACCGGAGAACTATCTTCATCGTATTGGTCGAGGTGGTCGGTTTGGGAGGAAAGGTGTAGCGATCAACTTCACAACACGAGATGATGAACGGATGCTTGCCGATATCCAAAGGTTCTACAATGTAGTGATAGAGGAACTACCTGCAAATGTTGCGGATTTGATCTGATTGAGTCAGCATTTTCATACACAAGAGCAAAGGTTGCTTTAGTAAAAAAAAGAAAGAAAGATTGTCTGTTTGTTTTGTGAGTGAAAAGGTTAAAGTGGATTTGGCATTCTTGACTTCATTGTAATCATTGTTCTCTTTATTTACATTACTTAGATTTTTTTTTTTTTTAAAGAATGGTATTTAATTCATATTTTGATATATAGACAGAGTTTGGTTGCTAACTTTTTCTGTACCGCGCGTTTATCTCAATTTTGAGTCAATGGTTGACTATGTGTGGAGTACTCGAATGCTTTGATATATTAAAAATCTAAGTTAAAATAACTAAAGAGGGCGAAAATTAGTATATTGAGTATATGACTTTTATATGACATAAATTTATTTATAATAGTGGAATTTATAGCTCAATAAAGGATAAATAGTATTTTTCTCATTAGCATTACATGCTAGATTAGAAAGTAACATGCCCACGAATAATTTGTTTAGGACAAATAATTTAATTACTAATTGTTAGTAATTGATTTATTCATGAAGGGAGATATAATATTTATCATGAGATAGAATAAGATTACATTGGGTGAATGAAAGGAGAGTTCATTCATAGTACTTTACTGGAATAACTCCATAATTAATAATGTTGTAATTAATATATGAGGAGTCAAAACTTAGTTACAAATTATTTGAACCTTAATTATATGTTCAATTGATTCCTTTGCTAGCGCGATATAACCCAAAATGAATTCCATATAAAACCAATACTCTAGAATGAATGAAAACAATGATTAAGTGAAATAGATCGCATGTAACACTATCCGCAGTGAATATGTTTTCTCACTAAGTATAAAAAATGACTTAAAATTTAATTTCTTCAAATTATTATTTAATTTATTGCAATTAAACTAACCATTCATTGTGGTTTTATTTAAAAGAGAAATTAAATGCATTTCCTCATAGATTCTAATACGATAAAGTTGCTATGACTTTATCGAAATTAGAATTGAGTTGAGAAAATAATTTAATTGGATAAATTAATAATTAAACTTTTAGGAAATAGAAGAAATAATTGTGTTAATTCAATTATAAGTATTGGTTAAAAGACTAGAGAACACATAATATTGTACCAGTGCACAAGACGGATCCAACAGGCTCATCCCATGTGAAAGGGGCAGCAAACCCTAGTATTCCTTAGGGTATGCCACTGCCATTGATATTTCAGATATAGTGGAATACTATATTTTTATTAAAATATTATTATTTAATTACCCATCATTAAGTAAAACTCATGTACTATTTTCCTATAAAATGGAACTATGAGATGACCAAATTACACATGTTGAGCGTCATTACTCTATTAGAAAATAGTAGTAATTTATTTATAAGATTAAATTCTATTTTTTGAAAAACTCAGTTTTCAGTTTCCCGTAAAGAGAAATAAACGTTCTCACTAAAAGTTAATTGAAGTTTTCATTATGTGCATTTAGTTTGTTCTGTTTGAGCCCACACTCAAAAGTAATTCAGAGCTAGATGATAGAGAAGAAGATTGTTTGGTAAAAAACTGGAAAATAACTTAGACTACCTTGCACAAAGCACAAGCTATAATTTAGTTTAGGGTTTATTATTATAAATATCACATGGCTCCTTTTTAAGAAAAATATGTTTGTTGTGCCTAAAAATACTTTTTCTAAACCGATTTTTCTTATAGGAAGTTCAGTCTTTGGGCGGATGTTGTTGTTGTAGTTGCTAACAATGCCATGGCACCGACAAACAGTTGAAAAAAGGACTAGAAATCAATTGGACTGATTGGATTGAGAATCGACTGGGGTATCATTTTGGAAAGAGGCATCAAGCTAATTGACCCATAAACTGATTTAGATCGATTAACTCGTGCTAAAAAATTGATTGAAATAATGGTTGAACCAATTTTTATTTTTTAAATATTTTTTTATTTTTAATAAAGTTTTTAATGATTTTTTTAATCGAATTGTATAAACCAATCAAATTAGTAAATCAGTGGACTTTAATCTTGTAACATCCCAAAAGTTACCAATTTACTGTACATCGCTATACCAAGGAATTTAGTAGAATTTTGATATAATGAATTAAATTAATTTTAAATGTATAAAAGAGGATTTTAGTTCACTAAATTGTTACTGGTTTAATTGGGTAAAAATATGAAGTTAAAGGTAATTTAAACATTTAGAAACTATATGAAAGTAATTATGATGATGATGTTGAATTTTTAAGCATTAAATTAGAAGAAATTGTCACATGTTCAAATGAATGATTTTATAATATAAAACTAATGATGAATATCATCTCTTTTCTTCCATTTAGCAAGCGAGGGAGAAGAGCATTCTCCCTTTTTTCATCATTTTAAACCCTATACACATTTCTCACCTCACTTCTCATCATTTTTCACCAATTACTTGTAATATCTTCTTAATAAAGCTTTTATTGGGCATTTCCATTCATTATCTCCACCATCCCAGTAATTAGAGTTTAAAGCCTAGTGATAGGAGTGAGAAAAGAGATAATTAAAATATGGGTTTTGAAGATCTCATCTCATGCATGCATAAATCCTTGTTTAGTTCAAGATTTGGGTTGTAAAGCCATATTAATCGCTATTTAATATTTATGTTATTTTATGAAATTTCTTTTAATATTCATGAAAAGTGTTGAAGAAGAACCAAAGAAAACAAGTAAGGGGAAGGAGAAGATAGTGAATTTTGTAACAACTCATTTTTTAATGGTGTCGGCATCACAATTTCAATGTGAGAGTTAATTATTTAATATTTATGAGATTATTTGAGTGTCTTATTAAATTTAGGCCTACTAATTTTTATTTTTATTTTAGTTAATTAAAGAAAAAAGAATTAAATTGTAAAAATTGTAAAATTCAGTTACTATTAGTTTAAAAAGGACTAATTGTTTATAAAAGCATAATTGGAAGTATTTAAATGGTAATTAAACCATATTTGAAGATAGTGGACGGTATCGTGCTTAATAAATTAAGTTTTATAATTAAAATGTTATTAAAGTTAATGTTAAAATATAATAATAGTAAAAACAAAAGAATTAGGTGTTCATCTTCTTTATTTTTTCTCTGTGTTGGCCGAACCACCATTTTTGGAGTAGGGAGCATCAGCATTGTCTCTATGCTTGCATGTAAGTGTTTTTCTAGTCCATTTTTCATGAATTTTGTATTTTTGTGATCGTTGCTTCGATATCTAGCTAGAATAGAGATTATTTTATGAAACTGTCAAAGTTTATAAAATTTATCATTGATGTTCTTGAATTTTTCTTGATGTTTATTTTTGAGTTTGAAGCTTGATGTCGATTTTGATCTAGTTTGTGAAGTGATTTGATTAGTTTTCATGTTCAGAGATTAAATTGAAATTAAGTTAAATTAGACATAGTTTTCTTGGAAAATTTCGGCATGTAAAGACTGCTTTTGGGTGTTAATGAATTCGGCACATGGGTATACGAATTAATTGTGAAAATAATCATGTTTTGGTCATAACAATTGAAATAAACTACTTTATAGATCAAGAACCAGTAGATAATCATGGAAAAGGGAAAGTTAGTTATTAGTCCCTGAATTTTTCTATTTCTGCAGTTTAACCCTTGTAAGTTCATACGATTTAAATTAAAATAATTTGTAATATTATATTGACTTGTGAATTATGACTTGTTGAATATACATACATACATATATATATATATATATATATATAATGTAATAATCATAAAGTTAATTCAAGGTGAGATATATAATTGATTTGCAAGATATTATGCGATTACTTGTATTGAGCCCAGATGAATATAGGATAGGATAAAATTAACATGCCAATAGGTTATATTGTGTGCAGTACGAGATTGGCTTGTGATGAGATGATGATTATTGACTTGTTACTATCCACTGAATATACCGGAGTCCAACATTTATTGTAGACTATCGTGTTATATTTACAGTGATTCTAGTGTGTTACTGGGGTGGATGTAAAGCCTACGGGCTTGGCACTTGGTGTCGAGGCATGTTTCCGGAGGGATATTAGCCTATGAGCTAGGCACTTTGTGCCTAGGTGTGTCCTCGGTTGGTTTGGCTCGTTTGAGCTTTCTGGCGTGTCTTAGGTGGATAACCGCGTATTCGTATATATTCATATCATTCATCGGGCAGTTTTTCAATGGTTAAATGATTTGTTATTGAATTATAAAAATGTTTGCATGATTTTATGATATTATACCGTGACTTGTTATCGAATGATCTTGAATGATTGAATAGATTATACAACTTGTATATATGTAAAACTCACCTGTTGAATGGTTGTGGTTGATAGGAGTAATGTTTATTAACATACTTATTATACAATTTGCTATGTTTATTCGATAAATTTTAATGTTTCAACCTGTGAACTTACTAAGCTCGTAAAAGCTTACTCGTGTCATTTTCCTGTTTCCTTGTAGATATTGATATGTTTACTTTTGGGTTATGTGGCATGTAATAGGTTTGTCTTGTATATGTTTTGAATACTTACTACAAGTGGTACATCTTATACTTGTGTGATGTTGTTTAAGCTTGGTTTTAGCTTACTTGTGTATATGTCTTTGATTATGGCTTGTAAAGGTCCATATATATATGTTTTCTTCATTTTGTTTATACTTCTAGTGAATGAATAGGTTATGGTAGCATTGTATGTGAATGGAATGGATGAATTGGTAAATTTGCCATGTGTTTAAGGTAAGGACTTGTGATCTTTGATGTGAATAAGCTTGGTGTATGAATTGTGGTGCCAATGAGGCATTTTGGTTAGGCACTTAGGTTAAATGTTTTAGTATGTTTTAAGCTTATTTAAATGTGTTTTGAAGGCATGTGAGTGATTGATTTTGGATTAGCTTGGCACCTAAGAAATGAGTAATGTTTTGCCTTGTCATTTAAATTGTCGCAACATCGATTTTAGGATGTTACGACACCACTGTGATAAGGTCACTTAAATTGTCAATGGTGTTTTCGTCTGCATAGATTTATTATGGCATGTTTGGCTTATTGTATGGAGCTTAAAAGAGTCATTTAACAACTTGATTATAAATAACAAATCGGAGAACATTAAGGGGACTTCTCTACTTTATCTTAGTTTAGTTTTTCTTAGATTAGGGTTTCAGAATTAGTTTTCTTTGTAAACTTTTGATTTTAATTTCAATTGTAATTTTATTCAATTATTTCAGTGTTTTCTGATTCAGACTGTGGATCACTCACTACTTGTTATGGATTTCAGTTCTTACTCACAACCAACATTCAGGATCAATTTTTTATTCGCTTCTTTGTATTTTGATATTTATTAATGTCTAAAATCAAATTAGGGTTTTCAGTTACTAGATCCATGGGTAACTAAATTTCGAGGGGAGATCAACGAGTAGATGTGGAATTAGTTGTAACATCCCAAAAAAATTGAGTTAGAAGAAATTGAGTTTTGAAACCCAGAGTGGTTACGTTTTGAGTTTGAGTTAGGATTTTGAAATTTTAATAAGTGAATTTGATTTGGTTCAGTGGTTAATGTTTTGGTTATGTATGCGAGGTTTTGAGTTCGAATCTCATCCATTGAAATTTTGCTATTTTAACTAAACCTTATCTTTGGACATATGGGTTATATGTTATTTTCGATCAAATAATGATAAGAATGAGTCTGCTAGTTCAATGGTTAAGCTTATGTATACCTTCTAGTTTTATGTTCAAGTCTCCGTGAAAGCAATATAAAAATGTTTTTATTTTGCTGCCTCGTAAAGTAGTTTTGGTTGGTTTTAAATTAACCAAAGTCTCTCAACTTTCTTTTTTTTTCCCTGTTACGTTCTTTTTATTCTTAACTATCGTTCTTTTCTCTTCTCTTTTATTTGTCAAGTTCTTCCACCAATGATTTTCTATTGAATCGTTATGGTATCGGTTCTTCTAACTTTCTTGCGTTGTTCATCTGTAACCAGTCGTGTAAGTATTCTCTGTCAAGTTCCTGCGTGAGTTTGTTGTTGGATGGGGTGGTAATTCGTTTTCTATGATGAAAATGTTGACTTGCATAACTCTTTGTTAGGCGAAGGTCTCAAGTTTAACGTTCTCTCGACAGCTTAAGGTCTACGAAATTGCATTTCGATTATCGGTAAGTGTGTAGTCTGATTTGGGGTTTGTGCATCGAAGTTCTTTGGCATAGTTTCGATTTGAATGCTAGTTAGCGCTTTGGTTTGATTAATTCGTCTGAATAGTCAATTGAATGTTGTTTTTAGGTGTCGGGATCACTCTGGCTATTTCTACATCGAATTTGTATCAGGCCGAAAACCATGGCCTTCGACGCCATACGGTCGTATCGTCATTCGAATCGAACGAAGGCCTTCCGCAGGGTCCGTATGATCTGTATTAAGCTATAAACCTCAGTATTTATTGATCTGTTAGTGTATAATCTGTTATCTGTATGTATGTCTATTCTGATATAAGTTAAGTAATGATGACTTGCTAACGTATAATGTACCTCTGTTTAGATGCGCTAAGGTATGTGCCTTATCCATGTACGTTTCATATTCTGCTAAGTTTGTTGGTGTACCTCTGCGTCGTTCTGTTGATTAAGAATATGTGATATATGAATATGTTAAATTAATTGACACTAATTTTGATTCTGATTTGTAATCATGTATGTGACTTCATGACAAATCTGATATGAATTGTTGAGGTTAGATAAATATGTTTTACAAAGCATGGACTCCTATGCCTACTGATTCTGTTGTTGTATGATAGCATGACCTACATGCTTATCACTCTGATTCTAAGTGTACATGCCATGACACATTGCATGGGACTTGGGATGATGTTAAAGGAGGAAAATTATGTATTGGTAGTTTAAAGATCTGAGTATTGAATGGCTTGACCACATATATTTGATTTGGTAGTTTAATTGCATATTGATAAGCCATCGTTGCCGAGCAACCCGAAGGTGGTGGGTCATTGTTGTCAGGTAACTCGGGATGACTTTAGTGGAGTGTTTTGGGTGGATGAGTTCATAGGGGAACTCTAATTTGGTGTGTAGTGGAGTTGGGTAAGACGTTTTCTGAAAAATATGCATTATGTTTTTCTGCAAATATTGCATTGACATAAACTCATATCCTCTGTTCTGTTCTGTTCTATTTTGTTCTTTTTGTTTTGTTGGACTATCATTATTAAAATATCATTGATATTCCGATCTGTGTCGTCCTAAGTATATGATCTATTTCGGTCTGGTTATATGATCGCTATTAAGTTCTCTACGTTACTTCGAATTATATGTTGTGTTCCATTGATTTGTATTTGGGGTTGGTTTTACACTGTGCTTTGTAGCTCACCTCTTTTGTCTTATTCTTGTCTGTTAAGGTAAATCTCTGATTTAGGATTAGACGGTGTGTGGAGCTCGAATTGTTTTTGTACTGATGTAAATATGTTTTAATTTTTTTGGGTTTGTAATCTGTTTCTTAACTCGCATTGCTTTTTGCTAATCTCGTCAATAACTGATAATTTCTAACGTGAAACTACAACACCACTTAAGTCAACTAAAATGGATTTTGGTTTTTAAAGTTAAAACCCCAAAAAGATTTTTCGTTACACATCAAGTAACAGTTTGAGTGTTTTCTGAATTATTGTCGAAACCAGATTTTAGTGTGTTCATGTAACCCCTCCAGATTTGGTCTAAACTTCTAAGCCGAGTTTGGGGTGTTACATTAGTTAGTAATCATTTTAGGATTCTCGTAAAATTGGTTAGATCAGGTTGAGGGAGACTAAACTTTAGGATTGACGACCCTAGGAAGTTATTTAGGTAAATGAGGTTAAGAGAATAGTCTACCAAGCATGACTTAGCCCATCCCGGTTTGAACTGTGAGGTCAAGAGATAAGTAGTTCCTGTCGACAAGTTAGGTTAGTTAGAGGCTGAGAGGTAATAGTTAGGTTAACTACTAGCTAATTGATTAAAACCCTAGAACATGAGTTAACTATGAATATTGAAACGAGTTAGCCTTCTGATTAGCATATTTGAGAGATTCATTATTGATTTTGTTATTTTATTAAATTTATTATTTTGCATATCTATTTTCAAACCTACTTTCCTCCATGATTGATTGTAATATGATTTTGAGTTAGTACTAGTTAGAATTATTAGTGAAGGAACTTACTACCTTTCGTAAGCCTCCTTCCACGCATCAGGGAGTAGGGTTATTATTTATTACTTTTCGTAAGCTTGCCCGATGCGTTTGGGAGAAGAGTTATTATTTTACCTTCCATAAACCTCCCCCATACGTCTAGAAGTAGGGTCATATTTATTACCTTCCGTAAGCCTCCCCTCATGCTTTTGGGAGCAAACCCATATTTATTGCCTTCCATAAGCCTCCCCCATGCGTCTAAGAGCAAAGTTAGTATTTTACCTTTCGCAAGCCTCCTCCCATGCGTCTAGAAGCAATTTTATTATTTTACCTTCCATAAGTCTCCCTCTATAAGTCTGGGAGAAAGGTTATGTCTCCTTTATCCTAAAAAAATATTTTTGTTAATAAAATAAATCATCCGTGTGCAAGACTTATAATCAATATTTCCACGTAAGCCACTTAGGCATGCGTTAGCACCAGACATATCGTTAACCTATGCATTGACTCCGTTTAAAGTAATGCCTCAGCAAGCCACCCGTGTTTAAGTGTAAACACTATCCTAGTGTGAACACAATTCCAAGGCGATAAGGGGTCCATTTAGGTATAACTATCTCGTGCTGATAAAGTTTCATGATATAAGGACATGATTATCTTTTATGCATTTAGCATGGCTGGATGAATATCCTGCCACGTCATATCAACGAATAAGAAGTCCTATCCTATAAATACTTGGATGAACTATGAAGAAGGGATTGAACTTTCAATACCATAAAGTTACTCTGCACAATCATCTTCTCAAATCAATATGTTCTTTTATCCTTGCTTTGGGTCTCAACCCTTTTAGGTGAACCGGCCTCCATTACACCACTATGATCTCCTCTTTATTCTCTTCCCTTATTATATAATGTATCAACAATTTCTAATGTTTATAAAATATAGAGATTAAATTTTGATAAATCGGAGATATTAACTTCTCAATCTTTGAAAAGTTGAGGCCTATATATGTTTGAAACTATTTGTCTAACACCTTTTTAAGATATGTGACCAATAGAAAAGGAAAAAAATAAAAAAGGAGAAAAAAAGTGAATTATCCCAAATCGATGATATTAGCTAAGCGATATATGGAGAGAGGTGATTCTTGATTGGACACCATTAGTGAGTAATGCTTTGGAATGCAATTTTTGCCTTTCTTTTTTAGCTTTGACTTCCATCATTTATTCATTACACACATGGAGATGATGGAATCATTAAAGGCAAAATGAAGAAACTCATGGCTGGGTCTCAGCCAGCAAGGGTTAAGCCACAAATGTGTAGATAAACCCAATCTCCAGCCACTCCTACTTTTCGAAAGTGGCATAAAAGATACACAGAATTTTGACCTGCCTTTACTGTTTATAACACAACAACATGATAATGTGATGCTTATCATAATATTGTTGAATGAAGTTGTGGTTGGGGTCTAGATGGGTGGTTTTTTTTTTTTTTCATTAAATTAGACATGGGTCAATTTTAAATTGATTTTCGGATTATTCATATACTATAATAATATAAAGTTACAAATAAAGAAAACAAGTTTATTTCGTGTAGTTATATTTATGTCTAGTTTAACGACACGTGTACATGTTAATTGAGATTAAAAACCATGCCAAAATTAAGTATGTTAAAGTTGTTTACGTTGGGTGGAGCAATTATGGGGTAGAATTTATTGATTGTCACATATTTTCCTAACTTAATTTTGATTAATCTTTTCTTATCAAATTAAGATACGTACTTACTTCATACTCTGCATTATTTCTCAACCATTGTGAACATTTTCAGCTGTATGCAAATTTTCAATTAATTATTTTCACAAATCCTATAAAGTGTATTCAAAAGGAAACATTTTGTTTTGCTAATCTATTTTTGGTGTTCAATACACACTTTCAATGGTGTTTCTATCAATACTACATTCTTGGTTTTTTTAGTGGCCAATTTTGTATCTCATATCTCCTTCAAATCATTCACTCACTTTGTATACATGTATTAATTGAAAATTACTTTTAATACTGAACTATTTTCAAAAAAATCAAAAAGAGGATAATTAGGTGCAACAAAGCACTAAATTAAGACTTATTTACTCAAGCGGCCGAAGAAAGTACTAAGCTAAAATAAAGTTTAATACGAATTAAATGTTTGATTTTGAAGTTTTATTTGCATTTAAATTATTTTTGGCTAAGTTTTATTTCGTTTAAGAATTGTCATTCATAATATATATATATATATATATATATATATATATATATTTGTCATTCAAATTAAAGATATATCAACTTTGATTTAATGTGCAATTGCGTACATAAAACTCTAATTTTGATTTAATCATACATATTTAAAGAAATAAATACATTAATTTATTTTTATTTTGAATAAATATAATTATTTATGTATGCAATATATAAACATAAACTGATGTCATATCAATAATTTTATTAATAATTTGTAAGAATGGGATCAAATCAAAATTTCATATATACAATTGCACATTAAACCATTGTTCATGTATAGTTTTAGAATTTATCCCTCAAATTAAACTATTTAAGTTTGGATATTCAAAGTTGAAAAAAAAAACTATTTTTAAGATATTGCAACTTCATAAAGATTATATTAAAACACTTAACTTTGGTATATAATATTTTCATGTTTGTATTTAATGTTTAATCTTTTATGTTATAATTAATTTTATTTTGATTAATAAATAAATATATAACTTAAAATATATTTTATGCAATTTAAACTTAAAATTTTAAATATGGTTTCATTTTTAATATATATATATATATATTTAAATTTTGAATAAAAATATAATATATTTAAATTAATACATACAATCGTTCCATGCATCGCACATGTATACAAACTAGTTGTAAAATATTCTAAATGAGTTTTTAAAATAAAAAATTATTGTATTAATTAAAATTTTCTATCAATCTCATCATCAGGTTTGGTTTTATCAGATTACATAATCAACAAATGTTAGGCGCAGTGATAAGGCAGATTGTACTTTCAAAAGAAAAATGGGGTTCAAATCTTGGAAACAATATTATTGAAAAGGACAACTACAAACTTTAAACATGAATCGTAAAAAGAAATTTGAAAAGTACTAAGAGAACAATTAAATAAACACAGGAAATATATTTTAAACATGTATGTACCTTACTTTATGCTTAACTTAATGTAAAACTGAAAAATGCATTTATTTATGGTTTTAGCATTTTATTTTAATCCAAGTTGATAGTTAGATAGGATAATATATGCATGTTGAAATTAATCTCTTAATTAGATATGTTACATATAAATTGGTATTTAGTGTTCAAGTTTTTGACTAAATTACTAATAAAAAGATTTGATTATACGAATTTTAAGTTTAGGGTCACATGCAAAATCATCTATATTTGTGTGAAAGGTGGAGATGCTACTGGAGAAATGGGGAATATCCACATGTATGGCAGGCGCCTGCCGCCCTCATCTTCCACTCTTGAAAGGGAAAGTTCAGACCATAATTAAGAAAATACCCACTTCCTTAATGGGAAAATTTTATAATTCTTTTTGTTCTATACCCACCCTATTTCATCATTCTTAGTACAATAAAGAAAGCAGTGTAGATTAGTTTATTCTCCATTAGGTAACTTTTTTTAATGCAAAAGCTATATATGGTTGAAAAATGGCAGTGATAATTCTGAATGATAAAGAATTTTTTGTTGTTGTTGTTGTAAGCTGAATTTAATCAAGGATGAAAGTGGTGTGTAGGTACTTTACGCAAGCATCTAATCAATTTAGCAATGGAGATTGATTGAGGGAAAGGGAATTTTGGAGGAGTGGGGAGGGATTTTACATATGTCAAATGATTCTTTACATCATTTATATTTAGGGTTTTAATTAATAAATAAAAAAGGCATATATACTTGGAAGGTGCCTTAGCGCCGTATTGGAGCCTTTGCATGCGTTCATATGAGGGTTGTGTATAGCACTCATTGGCTGATGCTTCCTTTCGTTAAATAATTACAATCTTTCTCTTTTTCCAAAGGCAAAGAGGGCAGGGACGGGACCAGACCATACCACACCACACCAGACCAGCTGCTGTTTATATTGTAACCAAAATGTTATTGTTTAAAGTAAAAAGATTAAATCTAAATTGTAAATATAATTTAACATGTATATATTGCTGCCTTTCCCGTATTACTAGAAAAGAGTGATGGTATATTGATCATACAAGTCCCAACATGAGATAGTTAGGGTTCCAATGGTGATATTTGTTTAGGTCTATTCTTTATGTTCCTTTTTCTCTGTTGTTGTTAACTCTTGGCATTTGGCAGCCTACGAGAGTGTTTTATTATTATTATTATGGCTGCTGCTACTACTGTGGTTTTACTTTATATTTTGGTTTTATTATTATTATGGCTGCTGCTACTACTGTGGTTTTACTTTATATTTTGGTGTGATGCTCTTTAGCTTAATAGTCTCCTTTTCTATTAACAAATTTCATCTTTTCAAAGTTCAACACATAACTAACTTACAGCAAATATATTGGGAGGGCATTGTTATCTTTGGAAGCACATCTTTAAGGTCTTATCTTGGACACCAACACGTGACCTACACTTCACTAACTACTCCGAATCATATACATATATATAATTTATAACAAGGGTTTTAAGCAAAAAATGACAATAATCCTAAGTGGCAGGTTTTACTGTTTGATAAGTTGCACCCTGGCCTATTTATATGTCGCATGTACATTAAATGTTTGAATACTTTTATGGGTCAAAATGTTGGCATATACTCATATTTATTTATTTTATATAAGGTCTAGAACTATCTATAACTTATTCTTAACTCATAAATAAGAGGATAATCACATCCTCTTGCATTAACAACAATACCCATATTATTCAAGTTAAGACCTAATAGACAAAAAATATTTTACGGGTAATATTTAAATATTTTATAACCATTATGATTGCAATTATTAAAAAATTTAAATATCATTCCCTTATTTTTTTTTTTTTGTATATTTTTGTTTTTGGAGAATTACAATAATAGGGTAAAGCCCGAATAACAAACACCACTAGCACGGCTCAAACTCAGACCACACCTGGGACAATAAACACTTTCACCATTTAATTTTCATATATTGAAAAATCATTAAAATTTAATTCAAAATTTTGAATTATTTGAAAACGTATAAAACCATATCAAACATAATTTCCCATATTTATTAATTTTAAAATAAAAAAATAATTTTTGAATAAATGTGTAAGGATCTTGCTGGATTTTGTATAGACCTGTGGGGATGATGAAAAGATATATACGCTTTCCTTCATCTTCAAAAAAGCTCACTGAATAATAATGGAGTTTAAATATTTGGGAGTGACCAAAAATAAACCCACAGTTATTCCAAACCTGATGCAGACCCACTCTCTTTTCCCTTCTATATAAACCCCCTATATGCTCCTCATTTGCTTCCCACCCCAAAGCAAACCAAAAACAGTAGTCTCATATTCTAACATTTCTTGGTATTATCCTATACCAAGCTAGGTATATGTATACCTAAAGAGATCCATAAGGGGTACTGTCCTTGTCTCCATTCTTCAACAAGCATTCTTGTTTCCATTCTTCAACAAGCATTCTTTTTTTTTTTTGTAATAATCTGTCTGCTATAAAAAAGAAAAGGGGTTTTTAGGGTAAGGGAGGTGACAGAAGAGAGTGAGCACCCAGGGTGTTTTCTTGCATGCTTGGGCTTTCATGCTTGAAGCTTTGAGTGCTCACTCTCTATCTGTCATCCACTTCTCTCTCTCTTTCTTTACAATTTTATGTATGCATGAACCAGTATATGCAAGGGTTTTTGTGTTTATTTTAGCATGAATTTTATACCCAACATAGAATCTACTTTGTACTAACTCTTTCATTATGTCAAAGGAGAAAAGAGTCAATGACAAATCATTCTTATGGGCCGGGGTTGGAGTGTACTTGGCCTGCACTTTTTTTACAGTCAAAATCCAAAACCTAAAAAGTTCCATAGTTCTTGTAAATCACTCACCATATGCAAACAACAGTTCAATTAAAACGCTATTGTTTGCAATTTTCATGGTTATTTGGTTTCAGTCTCATGCTAACCCTATATATCATGAATAGGGTCTTATTAATTGCGTCTAAACTAGATCTAACTTAGGTTTTAACTTAAGACATGTTTCTCTATTTTGCTTGCTTTATTTATTTATTTTTTTCAATGAATTGATCTAGCTAGGTAGCATATAATCATGAACATCAGTGTTAGTATATATCATGTAAACTATATGATTCTATTATGTTAGTTAGCTTGTTTATGTGAAGATGCAGTTGCATGGTGGAGTGGAGAGTGAAGAAGGATCAGATTTTGGCAGTTCACATATTAATACATATTACATGATGTTTTTGTAAAATGATTTTTTAAGTATATATAAGGTATAGCTAAAGTTTCTTTTTGTCTTTCCCTCCTCTTTATGATCTTACTTGCTGCTGATATATATATATATATATATATATATATATATGGGAATGAATCTCTTCCATAATTTGTGTAATCAGATCTATAGATATCACACACTGAAGCATACGTACATACAACCAAAATCTCCTAGCTAATGATCCATGAACATGAGCACAATGTTTCAAGGAGAGATAGCTGGTTCTTAATTTGTCAACTCTTATATGAAAAGCCAACTGTTCATCATAGCAGAAACACCTTGAGTTATGCATAAAGATTAACGTATTATGTTCAACTCCAGCATAGACACAGAAGATGGAAGTTTCTCAAGTATACCTAAAACCAAGGAGGAAGAAGATTAGTTTCCATTTCTTTTAAATGTATCTGTTTTTTTTCCTGGTGGGGAGAGCTTGAAATGCTGTAAAAGTGTTTCAGTTGTGGTCCTTGTGGAGTTCATTTCATTCTGTCAAGGTTCATGATTTTACCTGGCCAATTCAGTATATTTATAAATATTTCCTTTGCATGCTCAGCTGCAGAAAAGGGAAACAAAGTAATTAATAATAATATCTTTGTTCCATGTAAGTTGTATTTTAATTTAGTTATATTACTCTCCCTGTGATCTGTAATTGGTGTTCTTTGGTGAAGCAAATCT
Organism: Gossypium australe; assembly: GCA_005393395.2. Classification (NCBI taxonomy): domain Eukaryota; kingdom Viridiplantae; phylum Streptophyta; class Magnoliopsida; order Malvales; family Malvaceae; genus Gossypium; species Gossypium australe. The sequence goes on from CM016619.1 coordinate 124,762,359, forward strand.
AATGAAAAGTAAAAGATCCCACTAGATTATGTCTGAGTCATAATGGAAGTTGTCTCATTACAGGAAGAAAAAAAGAAAAAAAAACAGCATCTTGGGTGTTTTGGCTTAATCAGTCTCAACATTCAAAAACCACCGATCCAGCATTATATGTGGAACAGTGATTACTTAGACAAAAATTTGCAGTTACATTATTGAAGTAAATCTTTATACAAAAGACCTTCCCTCTCCATTTGATCGTTGTTATTCCATTCTTCCACTCTTTAAGCATAACTAAGCGAAAGGTATTTTATAAACTTTTGTATTGAAACAGGGAAACAAAATGGTAAAATTGTACTACATTTGCATGAATGAATTCAATACTAACATAAATATTAAGTACTAATTTTAAAAGCAAAATCAAGAAAATACTATGATTGAAGTGAAAGCTTATATGATACTATTCAATCTAATTGGAAATACATGATATTTAGTGCTGAAGTTGGGATATGCTCCTCGAAATTGTTCTCTGGAAACCAAGAGCTGATTAAGCTCTGAGACTCATTGGTTGGACTTCCTTTCGCCCATTTATCTACCAATCTAAAGCCATATCTAGATGCAGCTGAAAGTAAAGACGGTTCGTAGACTCGTCGGAAGATATGACACAGGATAAGTGCTGGTGCTTGGTCTTTCTCAGCACTTTTGTTGGATGAAATCAACTCTCTGGCTGTTGAAAACAATGGTAAAATAGCATCAGGAATGTAGGTGACATCTGTTCCGATGATGACTTCAAAGCCTTCGTTATTCATGGCTTTAATGGCATCGATATCATCTCGGTTTCCCCATTCGAGTTTCTTCATAACAAGTTTAGCTAGAAATGGTGGTCTAAGGTTTGATGTGATGTTTTGGTTCAACAGTTCAAGCGCTTTTCTATCTCCATCAGTGGCAACCATAATGCTTGCCGATCTAACTGCAACCATTGAACAGATGCCTCCGCAGCCAGCCCCCAATTCCAAAACCCTTTTCCCTGCAACAATACTAGGATTTCTTGCAAGGATAGCAGCCATCAAACGAGCTGATTCCCACAACATCAAGCCAGTTGATTTGCAGGTGTGCTGATACTCTTTGGATAGTACTTTGATCTTGATATCACAGCCTCCGAGCTCAATCTCAATAACCTGAGGAAAACATTAGACAGAGAGAAACTTGATGTATTTGAATAAGTAAAAATAACAGGCATTTTAAGATATGCAACTGACCCAAAGTCCAAGCAAAAATTTGATCCATAATTTTGAAATATGGAGCGCAATGAAGGAAAAGATGAGCAGCAAGGATGCATTTCTTGTTTGAATATCAGAAACATTAAAAAAGACCAGAAAAGAAATTGAACTATAAATAAATAAATAAATAACATTCATTCGTTCATCAACTTTCAAAAAGTATTCAGATATTTACCTCAGTATCATTAGTTGGAGCTCCAAACATTTCGACTGCCATACCTTCAGACATGTCAACCACAAAATCTTTAATGGGCTTTGCATCAGCTTTAGGCTTAATGTTCTCTTGCCAACATAGGTCAGACTTACTTAGAGCCTTGGAAGAAGGTGAATAGTTTACACCATCTGAATAGCGAAATACAGCTTGGACCCAACGCCTAAAAAAAACAGGGAACACAATTCCTTTAGGGAAAACATAACTATTCCAAGAAAAGTGAAAAAAAACTCAAAAGTAAGAAATCAGAGTAAGTATCATTTCATAATGGGGGGAAAGTTCTCATGTTAAACCATTTATCATTTACCGATTCATAACCAATTCACGTGCTCGATTCTCAACTTGTTTGCAACACAAACCAAGTTCTTCAGCATCAAGTCCTTGTTCTTTAAACAAGCTTGTCAAGAACTCATTAGAAAAATAGAAAGCACGCTGCAAAGGAAAAACGAAGAGTAAAAATTTATCTTGTTTAAAAAAAAAAAAATACTAAGATTAATGCATAACATAACTGGGACATACAGTGCCATCACCCCTGACATAGAAATTTTCACTGATTTGCTGATCCTTGGTAGAGAACCTTTCCTGTAAAACCAAGGCATATATGAAAATACGCATCAGAAGAAGACTAACCACCCTGATAAGGTACAGTATAAACCAAAAAGTTTAGGACAAGGTCAAGTGAAACAATGTAGACTCCAGGAAAAGAGGGAAAATATCACCTATCAAATTGAACAAAATCTGAAATATATATTTCCTGATAGCAAAGGTATCATCTAGGGGCGAACAAGACCGTAATTAAAGCACAAAAAATCTAAGAATGTACTCAGATTATCACAAGAAGCTATTAACACATTATAGTATCTCATCACATTAATCTCACTGAAAAATGTGCTTAAAGATATGTGCATACCTGAGCAAGGTCACCAACAGCATAGTCTCGAAACAGCACATAACCATTTGGCTGGAAATAGAAGAAATATTTGAAAAAATAATAAAGGTCCAAGTTTAGTTTTGTCTCATCAAGATAGATAAGAAATTCTTCTTATATATATTGCTGTGATGCAAATACTGTTATCAATTACCTTGAGAACTTTTTTGATGTTCTGCAAGACTAGAGGCATCTTCTCTGGTGATACTGCTGATAACACAAAAATCTACTTAAAATGTCAGCCCCTTAAAGTAATAAACATCATTAACAAAAAAAAAGATATATAAGCGCTCATGGCAGACAATGAAATATCCAAAGGATTATTCAAATACCATGGTTACAACATCGACAGAGGCAGGAGAAATATGTTTGCCAAGGTCATCAGAGGTCAGGTCACAGACGAAAGCACTTACACGAGTCTCGTTGAATTCTTTATGTGCCTACAGTAATAAGAAAAAATAATTCATTCATGCTACAATACCTATTTAAACTAGATATCTAAATAATAGAAACTCAGCCCCCAATTATGGAAAACAGAGCAATTAGGACAAGAAATTAAACCTTAACTAAATTAACTGCTCGTTGTGAGAAGTCACACGCATAAACAAAAACATCTGGGTATCTAGCAATTAAAGGGAATACAGCATTTCCAGCACCACAGCCAACCTGCTTATCACAGTAACTCACGTTAACTCTATAAATATAGCAACTTTAGATGAGGAGAATTTAAGAATCTTAAACAAGGACACTACTTAACATACACTATAAGGAAAAGTATAAAGTGCTACCATAAATAGTGACCAACAATATGAATAAGACATTGAAAGAGGTTTGCCACATGATTCACAAATAAAAATAGGGGCATCTCAAATAAGATTACCAGCCTGTTTAAGCAAATAAAATAAGAACTCATAGGGAAAGCTGAAAAGTTAGCACAATTCTCATTTACTCGAACTCAGTTAACAAGTTTATTTCCAAATAAGCTGGCATTAACAGAAAACCTATAGCAAAAGTTACTCAAGAAAATAGTAGGTAGTCTAATTTGTATGCCACGTAGATGCTGAACGGGCACTAAGGTGAATGATAACGATAGGTGATTTACCTCCAGAATTACTTTTCTTCCACTTCCCTGAGAAAAAAGGTAAACAAAAGGGAGGGGAAAGTTAAAATTTAATGAAAAAAAATCATCTTGAAGATTTATAAAATCGATAGTAAAAAGATGAAAACTGTTAGCTTTGACTCACAGAGAAATACTGATCCCATTCCTTGTCCAAGTAGTGCCGATCTTTGAAAAACTGAAACAATGAGAATTGAGCAATGTCATAATCAATACAAGATATCATAGCAAAAATAAATAAATAAAACTTTTGGCAGTGGTTCCATAGAAGTTTCAGCTTTTGTAGGAGTGACCCAAAAAAGAAACTTGGCAACCAGCACTATAGCTACTACAAAGACCAAACCAAATTTTCTAACTTACGAGCCTAGATATTACGTACTTGAGAAGCTATACATATCAATTATCATTGCATTAACCGTGTCATCAAAAGCAACTTGTAACAGCCAGTCAAAAAACTGGTTTTGGATCAGAGTAGTGGTAGAGCATTGAAGTAATAACACAGCATTACAGCAATGGTAGTAGTAGCTAAGAAAAGGGTGAAAAAATAACTAAAGAAAGGTGCAAAGGGACTTGCTTTATCTTGATGCCGCCTGTAGAATTGATCCCAGTACTTCTTAGCATCTCTTTCATACTTAGCTGCAAAAAAAAAAAAAAAAAATCTAACTTAAAACACCAAATATCGACTCGATGCAGACCAAGAATTGTGGACAAAAAGGGAGTAATTTGGACACCTATCCAAAATGGGGAAACTCCAGTGGTAGTGGGAGGGTATATTTGTATCCTCTGTGCTGGTTGTTGCTGCTTCACATTATTCTCTGTATTGGACTCCATTATTGTATAACCCTTATTGAAAGAAAAAAAAGACTTTTTAAACGCCATGAAATAGGAATTGTAATTGGCAAATATTAGAAGCGAACAACTAATATAACAAACATGCACCAATGGATTCAGACATTATCTCATAATTTAAAAAAAAAAGGAAGAAAAATAAAATGAATTCATCTACCTGTGTTTGAATAGGCGTGCGATCGCTGGAGAGAAGAGAGGAAGTCAGAGAAAACAAAGAATTAGGGTTTGCTGCTGAAGCTGGCTTAAGCTAAATGTTAGGATGACGCCTAAAACGCATCGTTTTCGTACGTTTTTCTTCCTTTTTGATATATTTTTTTCTAAGACTCCCTGGTACACAAAGTCACAGTCGATCGCATTGAATATTTATAATTAAATGTTTAGCTAATATTTATTTTTAGGTAAAATAATAATTATATTTTTATAATTTCACAACACAATTGAAATTTTTATAGTTATAGGAACAGCAGCGAGTGGATGAAGGAACGGCGGGGATTGAGGCAGGGGTACAACGGCGGCAGTCGATTGAGGTAGCAAAGAGGGGGGATTAAAATATTCTTTCTTCTAACAACTCCTCGTCCTCTTCAGGATAGAGATAGTAAACGCGTCCTAGAACATCTTGTAGAATGTGTATTCTTTTCTTTTTTTTTAAAGATAACATGTATCCATAAATTTTAGAAAAAAAAACAATATTTGATTTTTTCAGCATATAAGGATAAATCAACGGAGTATAAATACTAAATTAAACAGTACAATGAGTTACAGGTTGCTAAGCAGCAGCATTATCAACTACACAGAGTGCAGTGGCCTTTGTTCCTAATTGTATTTTTAGTTAATAGGGTTTGGTGTTGCAGTAAGAAGTACAACAATTGGAAATGGAGGATGATGCTGTCTCTAAATTCACCCTTATCAATGTCGCTCAACCACAAGATTTCCACCATTCGCAATGCTGGCCTTTCTAAACTCCACGTTCTTCCTAAATGATTTTCCAATGTTTGTTCCTTGCTTTACATATTCCCTTAGATTGCATTTACTCTTCCTTTTTTTTTTCTTTGTTTCTTTCTTTTTTTGTCGTTCTTTGATATTCTTATAGTTTCCCTTTTAGGTATATATGTTTTAATTTGTAAATACATGTTTTTGTTTATTATTAGAATTTTTAAAACTTTTTTATTTAATTTAGTCCCTATAATCAAAATTATTATAACTTTCATATTTAAACTCCAAATCGATTATAATTTCATCCTTAACTAGCCTTTAAATATTAAAATTTACAAAAAATTTATGTTAAGATTAATATATTTTCATACCAGTCCCTAGATTCAAAACTAATAAAAATTCATTTACAAAATGGTTTTATTTAGCTACCAAGCTCATAAATCTACCGAATAACTTCAACATCTAAAAATCGTTAATAGCAAGTTTTAAAATTTTTAACAATTTTACGAAATAATCTCCAAATTTACTAGATTAAGCTACAACAATCTCAAAAATATAAAAATTAGTAAACATGGACTTAAGGAGTACTCACACGCAACGACCGATTATGCTCCAAGAAAATGACTATGGCTTCTTGTTTCTTCTGTGGTTTCAGGTGGAAGAAAACAAGATGGGGAAGATGACCCTTATTTTGTTTTATTAAACTAACTATTATTTATTTAAAATTTTAACTTAACATTATAATATAATTACTCACTGTCCAACTATTATAAAAGTGGCTAAATTACCACTTAAATCCCTTAACAAAATTTAATTAAGCCATTAGACAACTAAATTCAATGAAAATCAAGTTTTTACGGTTGTTACGATTTAGTTCTTTTTTCTTAATTAACTATTCAATCACTAAAATTATTGAACCAAACTTTAATATGAAACTCTAATAACCTCTTAAATATTAAATAAATAATATTTATTTACTCACGAAATTTTGGTTTCGAAATCACTATTCCCGACACCACTGAAAACAAGTTGTTACAAAGCACTTCAAAAAGATGTCTGCAAGTTGCCCATAACATGTCATTATTGAACAATTCCTTTTACAATACTTCTACAAAGGATTACTTCTTGTAAAAATAGAATGTCGATAATGGCAAGAAAAGAGATAAAAAATAGAACACACAAATTTTATGTGGAAACCATTTTGGGAAAAAACCACAGGCAGAGGAGAAGAAAATTTACTATGTCGAATTCGAATGATCCAAAGGAAAGACGACTACGTCTATTTATAGGTTTATAAAACCATATTCTAATCAAAGCCAAATAGAAGTAATGTAGTAAGGTTAAAACACCTTATTCTAATCAACATCAAATAGAGGAAGCATACTTCTATATGGATTTCACTTGTGCAGCCTATACCATACCGCGGGGGCCCCGTTGCGACCCCATCCTAGTATTTTTATTTAATAAGAGTTTGGGTCACATATCTTTAACACTTTTAATGGAGAAGAAAATGATCAGCACCGCAAGAGGAGGGGCATTAGTCAATATGAACCTTCCAAGTTGCATGAAATTTGATATCCACTATGGCGACCAGCTCCCAACATTTTAAAGCCATTAAAAGGCCCATGAGAAGGGTTCACAAGATAAATACTCCTTCCTTAGAAGATAAGATTGATAAACTCACTAACATTGTTCAAATTTTGGTTCTAGGTAAGACACCCCCAGATCAAGTTTGCAATATTCGTGTAGTCTCATACGACCGATGCATGTCCAATCCTTCACAACAACTCTATCGCACAAATGAGCGTTGTTGGAAACTTTCCTAGTCCACCACAGAGATAACATGACCCATATTCCAACTCTTACAATGTTGTATGGAAGAACCACCCTAAATTCAGCCACAAAGCGAAGCCCCCGTATAATCAACCATACTAATTCAGGCCTCCTCATCCTCCTTGATAGCATCAACCCTCAGGTATATCTCAAACAAACATCATGAATACTTTTGCTGCTAGCTCCCTTAAGTTTCAACAGGACACGAAAGCGACGCTCCAAAATCTACAAAGCCAAGTGACCAAGCTTGTTGTTTTGGTCGGTATATTGGAGTTCCAAGGGAAATTGTCATTCCAAATAGAACCAAATCCAAGAAAAAATGTAAGTGCAATGACTCTGAGAAGAAAAATGGTTCTGGAATCTTGTCCTGGTAAAAAATCATGCCTAAAAACCAAGTTATCGATTGGAAAAGAAAACCTATTGTTTGGGATCAATTCGAAGTAAAGTCAAAATCGTGCCTGAAGCTAGAGCTTTCGTTATATTGGTTTATTCAAATTTGAGTTTGTTTGTTTATTTTTATCGCGTCTGTAGTTTTTATTTTTTTTTTGTTATTTATTTTATGTTCAAATTTAATTCCCTTCTCTTTAATTTTGCAAATTAGCATAATTCTTGTGTTGAAAAAATCGGCTTAGAAAATAGTATTTTTAGGCACAATAAAAGTTTACAATTTTTCTTAAAATTGAGCCTTGTAATATTTATAGTAATAAACCCTCAATTGAATTATTACCTATCTTTTCTATGAGGTGGTCTAAGCTGGTTTCTGGCTTTCTACCGAATGGCTTTTTCGTTATTCTCAAACTCCGAATTGCTTGAGTGTAAACTTAAATAAAACGAACCAAGTGCACACAATAAAAACCTTTATTAACTTTCAATGGGAAAGTTAATTCTCTTTATTGTTTATTGGAACCAGAAACTTTGAGTTTTTTCGAAACATAAAATTTATTCTAAAACTACACTATTTTTCGACAGAATAACAACGCTTAAAAACTTATGTAATTAGGTTAGCTCAAAGTTCCTATTTATAAAGAAACGGTACGAGAGTTTTGCTTTAATAATGGTTAATAAATAATAATATTTTAATAGAAAATAAAGTAAGAAATACTGTAAGGAATATTTATAGTACGATACAAGGGGGTGGCAACTTAAGGAATACCAGGGTTTGTCATACCTCATCCTTCGAGATGGGCTTTCAGGGCTGTCTCGCGTATTGGGTACAATTATATGTGTTGTCCGAACTTTTATCCAACATTATTTATCCAACCCAATAGCTATCTATTTCCCAAAATATTAATTAATTAAATTAATTTTCCTAATTAAATTATTTTCTCAACACAATTTTAATTCTGTTAAAGTCATAACAATTTTACCGTATTAAAATCTATGATGAAATAAATTTAATTGCATCAATTAATAGATCTATGATGACTAATTAATTTAATTAGAACTTCAAACTTTAATTATTTAATAATTTGAAGAAATTAATTTAATTTCTAGGTCATCTTTTTTACTTAGCGAGAAAACGTATTCACTGCGAATAGCAATACATGTGATCCATTTCTCTTACTAATCATTTTCATTCATTCCACAATTATTAGTTCTATATGCAATTTGTTTAAAGTTATATCGAGTTAGCGGAGAGACCGATTGGACATATCAAATTCGGGCTCATATTATTTGTAATTAAGTTCTGGCTCTTCGCCTATTAATTACAACATTATTTAATCATAAAGTCATTTCACTATAGTTTCATGATTGAGCTCTTCCTTATTATATATCATTACGAAAGTTATTCAACAAGTGTTCGTCCAATGATATTGTTATAAGTGTGTTACCCTCATAAGATATCATTAATATTTTTGGGATAAAATTTGTTCTCCCAATATGATCTTATTTTATCTCAAGGTATCCATTGCATCTTCTGATATGAAAAAGTTAATTACTAACGCATAGTAATTAAATCATTTATCTTATGACAAATGACCCGTGGCCATGTTCCTCTTTGAAACGTCAAAGAGAGGATATCATTTACCCTTACAGGGCTATGATTCCACTATTTTGAAATGATGATGTATTATGCAGAAGTCGTATACCCAACGTACTAACTTTTAGTTCCTTAGCTATTTGTACCTAACGTACTAACTTTTAGTTCATTAGCTATTTGAACTTAGGCTTTTAATACATCAAAATATACAAGTCATGCATACATAGCCTATCATCCACTCAGGATTAAGATATACCACGCTATGAACGTCAAAAATGGATAAATCTATAAATGGATCTAAAGTAAATTCAACTTTGGTCCCATCAGATGTATTGTCAATCCAAACAATCATACCTATGTTTCTATCTTCTAGGAGTGATTCACTCAGATACTCAAGACAATATATCTTCTCAAGTGGACTTGATAAACGACATAATAGCCTTTTAATTGATTTGCTCAATTTCAATTAGATTACGAATTATTTATATTATCTACTAATAAAAGTTACTACTAATAAAAGTTATCTTTTCGCATTATAATCTGACCATATAATGCAACTTAATATTAGTTCAACATTAGATAATCAATAAACCAATATTTGCTTACTTTTTGCTTTGTGAGCAAAAATCATTGAGGACATATATAAATGATATTAATGAGTAATGAAATTTTATTTAAACCAATCTATTCAAAAAATTACAAATACAAAATGATGAATACACTCACTTAGGGCATTAGATCCTAACATCTTGGTCGTAAGAAATAATAAAATTAATCAATCCAACCTCAATGTGATTGACTCAACTCTTTATACTGCAAATTTAATTTTGGTCTTAGGCGTAGGAATTTATTTTTAGTGAATTCGACTCCTATCATCCATAGTTTGAAGAATCAAAATTAAGCAAATTGATTAAAAAATTATTATATTTTCTATCAAGTCCAATTGAGGAACATTGTCTTAGGTATCAGAGTGGATGACTCTAAAAAAGATAGTGACATAAGCGTGAGTTGTCTAGACTGACAATACATTGGACAAGACCCAAGTTGAATTTATCCTAGATCTGCTTATATATTTATTCACTTGTGATGTTCATGGTATGACTTACCTCAATCTTGAGTAAGTAACTAATTATGTGTATATAACTCGTATACTTTTATATATTAAAAACCTGAATTCAATTGGCAATAGAGCCGATAGCTGGTATATTAGGTGTATATCTTATGTATGACATTACTTACAACAGTTGTAACAGCCCGATTTAGGGGCTAGTCGGAATAGTGGTTTCGGGACCGCTAATTCGAGGTTGGAGAAAATTATTTTGATATTATTTTATGTGTTATAGCATGTTTATAAGGATGCATGAGAATTTTGGTGCATTAATTTTAGCGATTGCATGCTTAATTGCGAAAAAGGACGAATTCGCATAAAGTGCGAAAGTTCTATTTTACAAGCTAGGGGTGTCTAATAGCTATAGAATATTAAACTGGAAGTCCTTAAGGTGCAATTAGGCCAATAAGGAAGCGTTTTCCGACCATAGAGACTAGGGAGACAAAGACATTAATTTGGTAAAAAAATTGGTGAAATTAGGTGACCAAAAATGAATAAAATAAGACAAAGAAAGAAGATATCATCTTCTACTATTCACCCTTCTTCTTCCACCGAAAATTGAAGAGAAATTAGAGGTTTTTGGAGTTCAAACTTTCAGCCAAGCTATTTTCTTACAAGTAAGTGATTTTAGAGGTCTTTCTTGATAATTTTTGTACTTTTGGAACCTCTAAAGCTTAAGCTAGCTAATGAGGGGACAAATGGTTGAAAGTTTAGGGACTTTCCATGAGAGTGTTCATGTTGTTTGCTGAGTTTTTATGGAAGAAAATGAATGTTAGTGAGTTAAGGAACAACTTTTGTGAAATGTGTTACCGTGAAAACACCTAAATAGAACCTATTAGTAAAGGTTGAATTTGTGTAATAAATGCATGAAATAATTGGTTTTGTGAGTTGTAGTAAGAGAAATAAATGTTCAACTAGGCTTGGTTAATGAGAAAATGCGATGAAAAATGATTTACGAGCCTAGGGGAAAAATCGTAATTTTGCCAAAGTAGAAGGGCAAAATGGTCATTTTTGCCTAAGTAGAAATTTTGATATATCATGAATTATAAAGTGATTGAATAAGTGAATTTTATTATTATAGATCAAGAAGAGCACGAAAACAACCTTGACCGAGGAAAAGGCAAGGTTATGGACTAAACAATCGACTAGTACATTCTGCACCGAGGTAAGTTCATGTGTAAACGATACATCTTTAATACATATGTTGTTACTTATTGGTGCATTGCATGAATGAGATCAATTATGATCGAAATTGGGATAGTGAGTAATTCTCATGTGCACCCCAGAATAGATATGTAAGCGTGAAAAATGTCCGTAATGATTATTTGGTGGGTTGTGTGCGATACCACCGTAATTATTATTTTTGGTGGGCTGTGAGCGATACCACCTTATTACTTATTCACGATGAGCTGTGTGCGATACCATCATTTTTATTATCATTTGGTGGGCTATGTGTGAAACCACCGTAAATATTCTTGTAGGTGGGTTATGTGCGAAACCACCCTATTAATCATTAATGGTGGGCTGTGTGCGAAACCACCAAGTACTTAATAATAATCCGAGGGGTTCATCGAGAAATTGTCTAAGTAAAAATTTCATGTTACTTTGTGGTGATTAGTGTAGGGGATGTGTGCAAGTAATGCGAGCAATATATATCTTATATGGTTGAAATGTGGTAAGAGGTGAGATGAGTATGTAACACCTCATACCCGAGTCCAAGGCTGAGACCGGATACGAGACATTACTATGCTTAAACTTTTTTAAACATGCACTTACGGGCTGTAAAATTTTGTTCTGAATTAAAAACTTCTCTTTTTTAGTCTAATAATACATTTCATGGGCCTACGAGGCCTTAAACACATATCTGGAAACTTTCAGAACTTAATCGAAAACTTTTCCTTGAAATAGGGGTCACACGCCCATGTGGCTTGGGACACGCCCGTGTACCCCTAAGACACGCCCATGTCTTCCAACCGTGGTCGACACTGACTAATTTTACACGGCCTTGACATGCTCGCGGACTTAGACCGTATGCTATACCTTGATATACTGACTTATTCACATGGCCTGGGGCACACGCCCATGTTCTAACTGTGTGTCACACACGGCCTACGGCCGTGGGATTAGCCCGTAGTCTATTTTGACTTAAGGTACTAAGGTGCAAGGGATGCACGGCTTAGACACACGTTCATGTGTCTATCCGTGTGGGCAATTGAAGGCTATTTACCAAGCCAATTGCCACCCTGAAATCAAGATCAATCTCATTCTCAATTCAACAACTCAAATTACTACATCCTTCATGAACAATACTACATGCTTCATTGATATCAATAAACATACATACTTAGTCAATCTTGGCCAATCACTTAGCCATATACAAAAGAATAATAAACTTGATAGCCCATACTTTTGCCTTTTTTAAGACATATTCTCAAAATTAAATGTTTCCTATACATGCCATACTTAATATAAACAACTTGGCTATACCAAAATAGCGATTGATAGTGTGCTTCGAGCTCCGATGACAATGATCCATGAGATTAGCTTGGCGGGACTACATGGAAAGAAAGAATAAAAGACGTAAGCATTTGGCTTAGTAAGTTTGCATATAATGCACATAGCAACATACTTGTTTAATATAAACCATTTGGCATAAACAATGACATCTTAAATTTCAGCTATTTAAGCTTACTTACTCTTACTAATTCTTACATATCTCATGATACTTACTAGTCTCATGCTCGTGAGGTAAACAAGGTACCTGTATCACTTGATCACATAGATCAACATACTTTACTATAACAATCATAATCTCTAATTCATTATTCATAACATGAATAATACTCATTTCTAACTTAATAATAACTATGCTTACTTAAATTTCTTGCTATCTCATTTAAGCTCTATTCATTTGCCCGATGAATTTCTATGAATAACTGAGGATACTGAATCTCATCCCACATATAACTTGATGACAAAGCCATATCCTAGATATGGTCTTATATGGGATCTCTCATCTTGGTATCGATGACATGTCTTGACATGGACTTACACAAAGTCTTCCTTGTGTGTTCCCTTGGGAACTAACCATTGCCATGTCTTGACATGGTCTTATTTGGTATCTTTACTCATGAACTGGTCAATGCCGAGCCTTGGCTTGGTCTTACATGAAATCTTCCTTGTTACTCACCAATGCCATGCCTTGGCTTGGACTTACATGGGATCTCTATCTCATGATAACTTTTCAATGCCAAGACTTGTCTTGGACTTACATGACATCTTTACTTGGAGACTCACCAACGCCATGCCTTGGCTTGGGCTTATATGGGTCTTCATCTCATAATAACTCTTCAATGCCAAGACTTGTCTTGGTCTTACATGATAACTTGCTTGATTGCTGATGCCATGCCTTGGCTTGGTCTTATACGGACTTTCTCATTTCATGTGATAGATTGAGTATCCTAAGTAGTTCAACTTCAATCGGGACTTTCTCATGCTTAATCTCATTGATTTCTTTATTTAACATATCATTAAGCATTTGCATGGTAATAATGTACATTATACTAAGCAATTCAATGATAGTAATCATAAAGCTTAGAAATCATACAAACTTACCTCAATATTCAAAATGTATGTAGATATGCAATTTAGTCCTCGACTTTGTTCTTGCCTCAGTTTCGATCTGGGCTTCATTTTTCTTGATCTATAATAATAATTTAGATCATTTAATACTCACATTGGCTAAATTGACTCTTAACTCATACTTTGGCAAAATTACAATTTTGCCCCTAAACTTTCTCATAATTACACTTTTGCCCCTAGGCTCGTAAAGTGATTTTCATTCAACTTTCTAATACTTCATGCTTAGCCAATTCATTGTCTCAACTATAGCAATAACAAATTCTCATTATTTCTACCATGTATGACAAATTTCATAACTATTATAAACTAGTCCTTACTAGCATTTTTCATGAAATTCACTTAGAAAAATATGTTTATCTAACATCAAACTCTCATAATCTTCCATAAAATATCATTTTACAAGTATGTCATACATGGGTAGATTTTTGAACATGAATTCTAGCTCAACTTATAGCTATAATTAGCTAATTCATAATACGATGACTCCAAAAATACGGAGAATATTAAAAACGGGCTAAGATGCACTTACTAGCAAGCTTCAAAAATTTGAAGAACCCTAGCTATGGAGTCTCTCCAATTTTCGGCAGAAGGAAGAAGATGAATAAGAATTTTTTTATCATCTTTTTCTCTTTTAATCATTTAATTGATAAATGACCAAAATGCCCTTTTCTTTAAAATTTCACAATTTGCTAACTCATGTCCATTTTTGTCCAAAAATTATAATTTGGGAAAATTGCTATTTAAGGACTTCTGATTAATATTCTAAAGCTATTTCATACAAAAAGCTTCTAGAAACTCATATTTTGCAGCTTTTGCAATTTAGTCTTAATGGACCCCTTTAATGGAAATTTTATAAAATTCCTACATGAAACTTTCATAATATCGTGCAAACATCTCAAATACCTTAAAAACTCGTATTACTACTTCGGATTTGTGGTCTCGCGCCACTTTTCCGACTAGGCCCTAAATCGGGCTGTTATAGAGTAAGCATGATTATGGATATGCGATTTGTTCTTGCTTATTATGTCATGTTATTGATTGATTAGCATATGTCATGATGCTTATTGTTTGCATGTAAACTTACTAAGCTTAAAGCTTACTCCCTTTCTTTTTCCCTTATTTTATAATGTCAAAGAGCCGGCTCGGGATACGAAGATAATCTGAAGATCACCCACACTATCAGCTCATCTTAGTATATTAGCATCTTGAGTATGGCATGTATAGGGGCAAGACATAGTGAAATGTTTTGTTGTTTTGGCCAAGTGTTTTGTTTCTTTTAAAGATGAACACTTTTGTAAATGACCATATTTAATGGCTCATTATCATTATATATATGAAAAGATGATGTTATTCATGAATGTGTATGATACATGATTGAGTTGCTTGGTAAATAGTTGAATGTGATTGATGTTGTATGAGTTAGGGTGATAAAAAGAGCTAGGCAAATAGTCTTATTCTTGTCCACACGGGTAAGCACACGGGCGTGTGTCTAGGCCGTGTGTGATGTACGGTCAGTCCCATAGGTGTGTGACCAGGCCGTGTGTCCCCTGCATGTTAGTGTTGTAAGTCAGTGTCGACCACAGGTTAGACACACGGGCATGTGCCTAGGCTGTGTGCCCCTTATTTGGCTACTGACGTCACAAATAGAATACCCAGTTTTTCACAGACGGGTGATGACACGGGCGTGTCTAGGCCGTGTGGAGGACACGGGCGTGTGTCCAGCCGTGTGAAAACCCCTGTAGGTTCAAAGAGGAAATAAATTCCACACGAGGCTAGGGACATGGGCGTGTGTGACCACACGGTCTGCCCACACGGGCGTGTCCCATTTCACACGGGCGTGTGGCCCTGTTAAGGCAAAATTTTTTCTAAGTATACAAAAGATCTCAGTTTGATTCCGAGGCCCTCTATTTGCAGATGTAAGGCCTCGTAGGCCCATAATAAGGATTTTATGAATGTGAATGAAAGATTTTATATTGGATTGAAATTTGATAGCCCAAAGTTGTATGTTAAAGTGCGTTAAGTTCGGTAATGCCTCGTACCCGGTTCCAGAGTTGATTACGGGTAAGGGGTGTTACAACAGTGGAATTCATAGCCCAATAAAGGGTAAAAGGTATCCTTTCATTGACACATCATGGTTGATGAAAAAGAAATGTGATTATGGGTCATTTGTTTAGGACAAATGATTTTATTACTATTTGTTAGTAATAGACTTTTTCATAAAGGAAGATACAATGGTTACCACGAGATAAGATAGAATCATATTGGTTGAACAGATTTAACCCAAAGAGTTAACGAATATCCTATAAGGGTAACATACTACTGACAATGTCACTGGACAAGAAAAACTATAAGTTGTTTTTGCAATGGTATATAATTAGGGAATGTTTAGTCATGGTACTTTTAGTGTATTAATTCCACGACTAAATAACGTTGCAACTAATAGATGAGGAGTTGAAACTTAATTACAAATCATTTTATCCTTAATTGTATATGCCCAATCGATCCATTTACTAGCTCTTACATTTAGAAGCGATATGTTAAATGAATGAAAACAATGAAAAGAGAAATAAATTGCATGTATTACTATTCGCAATAAATGCAGATTCTCATTAAATAGTCATTACAATTTTTCAGAATGAGACAATTAAGTTTATTTACTCATAGATTCTTGTACGGTAAAATTGTCATGATTTTAATAAAATTAAAATTGGGTTAAAAAAATAATTTAATTGAGATAATTAATTGAATTTATTTTAATTAATCAAATAAATAATATTTGGGGAATATAAAACTTATGTAGGTTATTTTAAAGATTAGATAACATATATAATTGTACTCAATATATGAATGTATTTCAATAAATTATGTTGGAGTATAAAACTTATTAATATATTTTATTATTTTTCAATAAATTTATTATTAATAAATATTTGAATTAAATATTTAATAATAATGTTTATAATTAACTAATATTTGAATTAATCCACAAAGTATGATTTTCTCAAATTTTGATCTAATCCATTATCTAAATACATTAAAAAAACAACAACTTGCATATTAAC
Organism: Gossypium australe; assembly: GCA_005393395.2. NCBI lineage: Eukaryota > Viridiplantae > Streptophyta > Magnoliopsida > Malvales > Malvaceae > Gossypium > Gossypium australe. The sequence continues at coordinate 124,779,279 of CM016619.1, forward strand.
TCAAGATTGTGGAGATGTACAATTTGTAATTTTTTTTCTCATTACATTGTAGGTATAAGTTCAAGTGTATTCATATATTAATTATATGACTTGAAATTATCGTAATACTAATTTTTAAATTAGTAGTTTGATTTAGATGTATGACATTTTTGTTCTAGATACCAGATTTTCTATTTTTACCACGTAGGAATTTTCATGTAAGCTTAATTAAGGTGACATGTATCTTTCTTGAAGAGAAAATTGCACAATAAACTAGTTGAAAAATTGCATTAGAGAGTCGATGATGTTGTTGGAGCAATAGGATATCATCGTGAATAAGCTTGTTTTCACACAATTACTTAATTCTACAAGTTCTTTAAGTTTTTTATGATAGAAAACATAATTTACTTATAATAAAATAAAACATAGATATTTATCTAGTAGTTTTTTTAATAAAAAAAAAAAAAACTTACTTTAGAATAATGAATCGAAGTTGTAGAGACCAAAAAACCAACAAAACAAACAATAATTGTGTTTTTCTTTGCTTATTTTGTTGTTTTTTTTTACCTTGATTAAGTTAGTTAATACCCTAAACACAAATAAAATAATGTTTAATTTTGACCTAGCTGTAAGGCCCAATTTCTGGAACCCGGAGCCCAACAATTGGTTCCAAAGCAGTCCCAGAATTTACAATAACAGGGGTCCAAAATAAAGCGGCCCAAATCTGAAAGAGGAAAGGAACCTAAGTCAGGATGGAGTCTTCGCGCCGCACGACTCTTGCCAGCAAAGCCACGCCCCACGCCGCAAGACTCCTTTCCGCAGTATACTCCATCACGATGCTCAAAAACAGGAAAATATTGTAAATAATAGGCTATAAAAGCCGAGATAAATTTTGTAACATGGGGGAATTTACGCTGAAAATACGAAAGCAATACAAAATATTTTTGCCAAATACACAAAAGTCAGACAGAGATCAGTAAAGGTCTATTTTCATTGTTTTTTTCCTATCGTAGTTCATTCGGTTAAGTACTGTTGTCTTTCTTTTTTATTTGGTTTCGTTTTTAAACTATAATATATATTAAAGCATTGTGTAGATCTTCTTTTTTTTACACACGATATATACAAACACACGAGTAATAATTTTTTTTTGAGGAGAGATCGGTACAACAGGATCAAGAAAGTTTTTTTCTCTTCGCTCTTTTATTTAAATCTGTTACTCATCTATAGTTCCTTTCCCATTTCTTTTTTTCAAAAAACCGTTTAATATAATAGATCTACAGAATAGAAAGAGGAAACTTACCGGGTTTTCATTCTTGCGGACGACTGGATGCCTGATTAGTAGCGTTACGGCGGCGCATGGAGGGGTGGGGGTTTTTTGGCCTCCTGTTTTGTGATGAAAGAAAGAAATGAAAGGGCTTCTTGTTTGGTTAAAATGAATCTGATAAAGGAAACTAAGAAATTTTATTTTTTTTGCTTTTGTTTTAAAGTTAAAGAAATGAGGCTGCACATGGGGGGATGCTTCTAGATCTGCACAATTTTACCCTTAAGGGGTATATTCCGCGGTTAGTCCTCCTTTTGGGTGATGTTGTTTTAATCGCATCCCTTTCATTTTTTTGTGTCTTTTTAAATTTACCCCAGTAATTTTACTTACTTTCCCATTCAGCCCACTATCAGACGCACTATTTCAGAGAGTGGAATATTTGTTTTTCTGGTCCCTCTATGTCACGCGCGTGTTGCAATTCAGTCCTTTTGCCTTTATTTGTTTCAAAATTGCCCCCAAAGCTTATATTTTCAGTCCAATTTAGTCCGTCTTCTTATTTTTTTCTTTTATTATTTTCGATTATCGTCATTTTTTTATTGTTATCATTTTTGATATTATTATTTTCATTATTACCACTGTTATTCTTTTCTATATACATTATTACTATATTTATTTTATTTTTTTATCATCTTTATTATCATCTTTATTATTTTTATTATGGTTAATTTACTACTTATATTACCTTTATTTTCATTACCGCCATTATTTTCCTTTTTATATAACAATACTATTATTTTCTTATCGATATTTTTTTATTTTTATTTTGCTTATTGTTATTATTTTTTTAATTTTATTATTGCCCTTATTTTACATACATTATTATTATTAAATTTTTTTCCATTATATTTTTATTATCAATATTATATTCTTTTTATCTTATTTTTTATCATTATTATTACTATTTTTCATAACTGTTATCTATTCTTTTTTATTAATACCATTTTATTTTCGCTAGTACTATTATTTTTTTACTATTGCCTTCATTATCATTATGCACGTTATTTCTCACACTTTTATTCCGTTGTGCATGTGGCCATTATGATTTTTTTTAATTATATTTTCTTTGATGCGTCAAAAACTTGGTTTCAAAATAAGCAAACTCTCCGTGTTCTAAGGTTCGAAAGGAATCGTACCCTAACTTACTGGGTTGCGATTTCTCTTTCGAGTCTAAAAAACCTATCACTTTCTTTCTGAAAAGTTAAATAAAAACTTATTCTTGAGAATTCAAGATCGTCGTGTCCTAACTTACTGGATGGGACGTTTTGATATCTCGGGATAAGGATTTAAAAAACTAAAGGCAATATTCCGTGTTTGGTATTTTGGAAATCGAGCTCTAACTTACTGGGTTTCGAGTTTTCACTAGACCCAAATAATCGAGTATCCTTCTTAGATTTAAACACATCAATTTTGAAAGTCAAAGGACAAGCTTAATTTTGGGGATTTGAAATGTCGTACCCTAACTCACTGGGCGTGACATTTTACTTGCTCGAGATAAGAGGGTCTGATTGCTCATGTTTTATTCAAATTTTATTTTTTTAAAAGATAAAGAGTCGTATTTTAAAATTTTTCAAATTTTCGATATTAAGGACATTAATCAGTCAATACGGTACCAATTTTGGGCGTTACGAGGGTGTTAATCCTTCCTCGTGTGTAACCGACTGCCGAACCCATTTTTTAAAATTCGTAGACCAAAATGTTTTCAAAAGTGGCCTAATCACACTTCAAAAAAGATTGGTGGTGACTCCGTTTTTTTTTTCAAAGTCGGCCCGTTTTCTAAACAAAAAAATGGTTTCGACAGCTTGGCGACTCCATTGGGGAACAATAAGAGAGTCAAGCCGTAGAATTGATCGATTAATGTCCTTTTCTTAAAAATTAAAATCTAATTTTGATTTGTTCCTATTGCATATGTAACACCCCAAACCCGGTCAATACGCCATGACCGAATCTGGCATGCCACGAAGGAAAACGTTTTGAAGAAAAACGAGTTCACGATTAAAATTTTCTGAAAAACTCTTTGTTGAACTTTGTTTGTAAAAAACAAGTGTATAATAAATTGAAAGCTAATAATTTACTTTTGAAAACCTCAAAATAAGTCTTAAAAACTTAGTTTCAAATCCATATATTAGAAAACCTTTTAATATTTTAAAGAAACCAAAGTGATTAGGTTGAAAACTGTATCTAAAAGAAATTTGGAAAGGTTGAGTTTTATAAAAATAGTATGAGTTATCGAAAATACTTAAGATGTTAAAATTATCAAATGATTTATGTTACCCGATGGTAACGTTTTAAAAACCATCGCATTTTGTAATTTAGAAAACTTTATGCTCAAATTATTATATCAAACATGTAATTTGTAAGCCAAATTTAAACCAAATCCAAAACATATAAATAATCCAAAACATAAATAAACAGGCCTTATTACAAATCCATAAAATTATGAAAACCAAATTAAAATAAAGTACCCAAATGGAAGTTCATGTAAAACCAAATTTTATTGCATGGCCTCCTCGAGTTCATCCGGCTCCTTATCCGCGATCTCACGAATTACCTGAAAAGATATCCCACGAGGGGTGAGTCAACAGACTCAATGTGTAACAATACACTAAAAATCCAATCGATCATAGCACTAAGGCCCATTTATAACACATTTAGCCATAAGCTCATATTATAGTAAATCATATAAACACATGCACATATAAAGTGAAATGCAATCCCGAGCCCAACCTAAATATCCATCCGCTACACACCACCCGTACCAGCCAATCACACCGTGGGGATTACTAAATCGACCCTCCATCCGCTACACACCATCAAAGGCAGTTGCTGCAGTCAACATGCACATCGCCCTTATAATCGTGGCATAGCCACTAGATAATTGTGACAGAGTCACCGGATTCATAGTATCATGACCGAAGTCACCGGATTCATAATATCGTGACCGAAGTCACCGGACTCATAATATCGTGACCGAAGTCACCGAATTCATAATATCGTGATCGAAGTTACCGGATTCATAATATCGTGACCGAAGTCACCGGATTCATAATGTGGTAAAACCACCGGAACACTTCCCCTTTCAATATTACCCATATGCCCATGCAATAACATATTATTTCATTAACATGCCATATACCCCATAATCATATCGGAATCGGACACATATCATATTATGCATATAGCATTATTAACGATGCAAATATCATGCCTTGTACATTATCCCAAAAATCATAATCAAATATCGAATATGTTTCATATTAAAATCATACATAGTACGAAGGAATAACGTACCTCAATTCACCGTACCATTGAATGGTACCCGAAGCCATAATCATTTATATTTCTTTATAAACACATTTATCATTAAAGCTATTAATCTATTAGAAGTTTAGTATAAGTTACACACCTTGTAAACACGGAAAGTGATAGAATACTTAAGATTTCTGACTCTTGCCTACAACGTCGACAGAACCTACATATCACTATGTGAGAAATCGGTTATCACTAAAAGATATGGCCTTAGGCCGAATATCAACATTTTCTTACCTTGGATTAATCAAAACCCGAACGATCTCTCCCTAAACGTCGACTACAAGAAACCCCGAAATCCTCCTTCAAAGATTTGGCCATGGAAAAGTAAGAGAATTAGATTCCTAAAATCGGTTAATCCAAGGGAAAATAAAGAAAAACGATTGATAGATAATCCTTACCCGAAACACGAAGATTGATTAACCCCTACTTGAACTATAAAGGAATTCGGCCTTAACAAATTAAAAGAAAAGGAATGGTGATTTCGACTTTAACAAAAGAAGAGAAAAGATGGTGGTTTCAAATATGATGGTTTCGGTTTTTAATCAAAAGAAAAGAAAGAGAAATGGTGAAAGGTACAGAATAGTTTCGGCTATGAGAAAGAAAGAGAAGAGAAAAAGAGAATGAAAAAGAAAAAGAAAATATGAGAAATGCTTTTGGTAATAGAATGAATTCGGCACTAGAGAGGAAGAAAAGAAATGGTAAATGTCTTCAAAAGTGACAATATTTTGGTACCAAAAGAGAGTAAAACTTGAGAGAAAAAGAAGAAATGAAAAGTACCAATTTGGTCAAAAATGTAATGGCCAAAACAAAGCAAAGTTTTTACCAAATGCCAATTGACAATTTCGGCTAAGAGAAAATATTTGGACAAAAGAAAAAGATGCACAAATATGCTAAAATGACCAACCAATTCCCCCCCAAACTACCTATCAAAATTCGGCCACCCCCCCTAGCCTTACATGCCGTCCACATACATGATCTCCCAAGTCAAAACTTACCACTCAATTCTACCATAGCAAGACACCCCACATCATGCCTTATTTTCTCCCATTAGCCTTAAAATCTTTGATTTCTTTCCCAAACATCAAGCTTACCTTAAGCAAATATTCTACTTGCCAAAAGTTGAAAGTCCAACCCATCATAAATTTGAATTGATCGTCCATTAATGCTAGGATGCACAAAATATAAAATTCTCAAAATGCCTTCCATGTTACTCGAACCACTTCCCTCAAGCAACTTTCCAAGCTCCTTATCCACCTTGCCACTAATTCCTCTTGTGCTTTAATTTAACACTTAAATTAACTTAAGTGCCAAGCTCACCTAATCCACTTCATTAAATAAACCATACTAGAATTATTCTAACTTCCTAAACAAAAATCAAACCTTCACAAGACTATGCTAACACACAAACAATACTACCCTAGCTAACACAAGTAATAAAAATAATACTCAAATTTTTCCTAAAGCCCAAGGCCCAATCCTACTAGGCCCAATTTCAGGATGTTACAGCATATGTGCTTTTTCGTTTTAAGTGGCTAGAGTACTTGTTGCATCATATTGCATGACCGTGTGGTCACACCTTTAAGTGAAAGTGAGAAGCTACTCCTTCGTGAGGTTTTCACCTCCGTGCAGGTTAGTGGATCGCTTTCGGGATATATCCGTACCTATGTCTTCGAGAGGTTTTCACCTCTGTGCAGCCATAGGGAAATGTATTCCCCTGAACTGAACTCGGTCTGTATGAGCCTATAATGGGTGAAGATCGAGGAATCTGCTGGTTCAAGTACCCTTGCTTTAGAGCCAAACCACATATAGAGAGCCCTAGGAGCTTACCCTAGGTAGAGCTATGCCAAACCCTAGTAATCACCCAGATAGGTATTGTATTATTTTTCCGCATACCTCATTTTTTGCTACATGATACTGACTTGTTGCGTTTTTTGATTGCATGTCATTTCATTTTAAAGAGGTTTTGGTTCACGTTCGGTTACTATATTAGAAGGCTTATTATGGGGAACGGGTTCCTTGATAAAGTAGAGGATAATGCGGCCGTCCGAATATGGTCAGAGCAAGCACAACTTGAGAAAGGGGATAGTATAGTCGAGGGATATACATCAGAGTCATGTAACTACACCCGCATTAGTGTGACGCAAAATAACCTTCGGGAATTAAAGGAGATATGGGACTAGTGGGATGAAGAAGCTAGGTAGTTGTTCTACGGTAATTATGGGGATTTGCCGTACTTACTTGATATCAAGGTGGACGAGCATCTATTCTGGGCCTTCGCTCAGTTTTGAAATCCTGCTATAGTTGTTTTACCTTTGGGGGGTAGATTTGGTACCCACCGTCGAAGAATATACCGCTTTACTTCATTGCCCGAGGATCCAGGTTGACAAGGCTTATTCTAGAGCCGCTTGTGTCCCAGCCTTTTTGAAAAGGTCAATGAATATTACAGGGATGAGTGAACAGTGGATTACAGCGAGGGTCAAGCAAAAGGGTGAGTATAAATGCATCTCGTGGAGGATTTTAAAAGATTTGATTCTGGTGCATGCTGATAGGAAGAGGAGAGTTGATGTTTTTGCTTTTAGCATCTACGGTTTGATGGTTTTCCCCAGGGCATTAGGGTATGTAGATGAGGCGGTCTCGGATCTCTTCGACCGACTTGACAAAGGGGTCACACCTGTTCCTTCAATCCTTGCTGAAACATTCAGATCTTTGAGCGCTTGTCGGCGGGCAGGTGAAGGCAGATTTATATGATGTGCACAGTTATTATTGGTTTGGTTCCATAGCCAATTCTGGAAGGTGGATAAGGTTTCCTGTCAGGTTTTTTCCAAGAATTACTCTCCGTTAAAGGAGTTAGCGGGCACATCCTGAAGAGATGACATATCAGGAGAAAACTGGATTGCGCTTCTTCAGAATTTACGAGAGGAGGATGTCGAATGGAGAGCTCCTTGGTTGATTCCCGACGAAATTCTTTACCGATGTGGGAGTTTTGATTGGGTCCCTCTGTTAGGAATCTGGGGAGCTGTTGGGTATGCTCCTTTGCTTGTGCTAAGGCAATGCAGATCAAGGCAATTTATACCGGCGACGCATGGGCTAGCTCAGTGTGAATTTATGTATGGAGGAGATAAGTATAAGAAAAGGGTTAAGGAGATTTCCAATGCTTGGAATCAGACTCGTCGAATGAAAAGAGTTGCTGTAGGTCCCATGATAACCCTCGAACATAGTGCTTGGTGGAGTAGGAGAATCAATGATAATGTCCCCAGACTGGCACAAGATGGTGCTCGACCGGTAGAAGAATACCTGCAAGTAATCCTTTCCGAGTTGGAAATCCTGAAACAAGACTTCGAGAGTAAAAATTCGGAGTTAGGGAAAAGGATAGAACAATTAGAAGAAGAAAAGGTGCACTTGAGGTTCGATATCGACATCCAGAAATCAGAGGCAGAGAAACTGAGGAAAGGGAAAAGGAAAGCTGAAGAAGATTTGGACAGTTTGAAGACTGACTATAAAAAATTGCATTCGTCAATAAGGACTGCTGGGTTGGGTAAAACCTCAGAACAATGGCGTCAAGAAATTCAAGAGGAGAGGACCAAGGTCGATCAGTGGAAGAGGAGGTTCCATGAGGCTCAAGCACAAAAGGATACCCTGAAAAAGACTGTGGGAGAGAGCCAAAGCGAAAATAAGATGCTAAGGGCTCGAGTAGCAGAATTAGAGAAGACATTGTGTCAAAGTCGTGACTCTACGATGAAGTTGGAATCAAGCCTAAGCCAGATTGAAGAGTTGAAAGGAAATGTGGTGGAGCTCGACACGGTGCTGCAAAACAGCAAGCTCCGGATCCAGCTATTAGAGGCAGATAACCAGCGATGGAAAGAACGACTTCAACGATCTCAGAACCAAGTCAGAGAAAGAGACTACCTTACGGGCGAAGCTGTGGCTCAGATACGAGAAGTGAATGATCATTTACAAACCTTAGCTGTTCAGGCTGATGTGTTAAGTATAGTATATGAGTCAAAGTCAGACCAGGGTCGAGAGTTAGCTTCACTTCTCGAGAAAGTTAAAACTTTGGGCATAAGGGCTAGGTCGTATATGTGACTCTATTTTATGTAAAGGATTTTGTTTTTTTAATAAGTATTCTAAAAGAAATTGAATCAAAATCGACTCATCTTATTTTTGCATTCATTTATTTGCATTGCATTTCATGCATTTGCATTGTATCACATCATTTGCATTAAATATCATAAGACAACCCTATTAACTAGGGGTTATATTATAGTTATCCTGGAACACCGCTATTACACTCGGAAAAAAATGAAAGCAATGGATCAAAGGATGGAAAAGTTAGAACAGATACAGAAGGAAATGCAAGACTAATTGCAGGAACAGTTGGCTAAGATCCTGCAGGACATGAGTGATCAAATGCTGGAGTCCCAAAGGAGCATGATGAGCCAGATAACGCATTTGTTGTCTGGAGGGCAAGATAAAAGAAAGGGCCCTATAGGCGATGCCGGAGCTGAAAATGAAAAGTATGCTTATCCTCTAAGCTTAGCCCCGAAAAATTCTCAAGCACAACTGCCAAGAGTTTCTGTCAATATCAGACCTTAATATCAATCTGATATCCCAACACCGATAAATTTCCCTGTAGGCTCGAGCTCCAACCCTGGAGGTAACCTGAGAAAACCGATAGTCCCTGATTTCGATGACTCAACAGAGGAGGAAAAACTAAAAGCGGAGCTCCCAAAGGAGTTCGAGGATCGGTGCAAATGTCTGGAGGAGAAGTTTAAGGCATTGGAAAGTGCTAATTACCAATGTAAAGTGGATGCTAGGAAGTTGAGACTAGTCCCAAATCTGGTACTCCCACCAAAGTTTAAGATGCCAGAGTTTGAAAAATATAGTGGGACAAGCTGTCCTGAGGCCCATATTACCATGTTCTATCGGAGAATGACAGGATATGTCAACAATGACCAGTTGTTGATTCACTGTTTCCAGGATAGTCTAACTGGAGCTGCAGCAAAGTGGTACAATCAGCTCAGTTGTACTCACATCAAATCGTGGAAGGATTTGGCACAGGCCTTCATGAAACATTACGGCCATGTGACTGATATAGCACCTGACAGGATCACGTTGCAAAACATGGAGAAGAAGTCAGGTGAGAGTTTTAGGAAATACTCCCAAAGGTGGAGGGAGGTCGCTACGCAAGTCCAGCCACCGCTACTAGAAAAGGATGTAGTGGGTTACTCGATAGAGAACTGTACTTCATTCAAAAGACTAGTCGAGAGACTTATCCAGGCGGGGGTGGTAGACTTCAATGACCCACCTGGTGGGGGAAATCCGTTACCCAGTCATACTGATAATGGGGTAAACGCGATGGTTGAGAACAGGGGGAGGAGAACCAAACAGGAAGTTGCTGAAGTTAGAACCCCATTGGGGGAAGTTTGGAAAGCAATGTAGAAAATGGGGTTAGTTCTGCAAGAGAATGTGAATAGATCTCAAGATTTAAGGAACTACTGTGAGTTCCAAGACAAGGAAGGCCATGAAATCTAGCAATGTAACAAATTCAGAACCCTAGTACAAGGGCTAATGGATAATAAAGAGCTGGAGTTCTTTGACTTGGTGGAAGGAGAGGACGTATGTTCCACAGAAGGAGGGTCTGCAGAAAGGATCCCTAAAGTCAATCACCCAATAGTGATCATTACACGGCCAAGGGTCGACGAGGCCGGAGTGAAAATAGCACCGAGGGTCGAAATTAAGAAACTCGTGACTTCTCTTTGTAAGAATACACCAAGGGTTGTAATCAAAAAACCCGTAACTTCTCCTTATAGGGATACACCGAGGATTGTAATTCAAAAACCAGTGACTTTTCCTTATAAAGATGACAGGAGGGTACCTTGGAATTACAATTGCATTGTGACAGTTTTTGGGAGAGAGAGTTCGGCCAGTGCACCCAACCCAGAAGCTGAGTCCTCTATGATGAAAAGGGGAGACGAGAAGACAGGGCCACTGGTTAATGAACCAGTAACAGTGAATGAGGCTAGAGAGTTTTTGAAGTTCTTGAAACAAAGTGAGTACAGTGTTGTGGAACAATTACGCCAGCAGCCGGCACGTATATCAGTAATAGCATTGCTCTTAAACTCAGATGTACACCGTAACGCGTTGATGAAGGTGTTAAACGAAACATATGTCGCTGAAGACATTTTAGTAAACAAGCTGGACCGCCTTATTAGTAACATAAGCGCAGACAATTTCATCTCTTTCAGTGATGATGAAATACCTCTAGGAGGCATGATATCCACCAAGGCTTTACACATCACTACCCGATGCAAAAGGTATACATTACCAGGGGTATTAATTGACAATGGGTCGGCACTGAATGTCTTGCCCCTATCTACACTGAACAGGTTACCTGTAGACAGCTCCCACATGAAAACATGCCAAAATATAGTGAGAGCATTCGATGGCACCGAGAGAAAAGTGATGGGGAGGATCGAGATACCCCTCCTAATTGGGTCAAACACATACGAGGTAGATTTCCTCGTGATGGACATCAAGCCTTCTTATAATTGCTTATTGGGGTGGCCGTGGATCCACTCAGCGGGAACTGTACCATCGTCGTTGCACTAAAAGTTGAAGTTGGTGACAGAAGGCCAGTTGATAACCATAAATACAGAGGAGGACATTATCGCATCCGTTACTAGCAATGCGCCGTATATAGAAAATGATTCTGAGGCGATAGAGTGTGTCTTCCGATCACTAGAGTTCGTAAATGCAACTTTCATCAGTGAAGGAGGCAAAATCCCGGTGCCCAAAATCTCTGAAGCAACAAGAATGGGCCTACAGCTGACAGCAGGAAAAGGAGCATTACCTGGGAGGGGACTTGGAAAATATCTCCAGGGGCCGGTCAGAGTGCCAGGGTTGGTTGACAAGCATGATCGCTTTGGTCTGGGGCACAGGCCAGATACCAGACAGAGAAAGGAGGAGTTGGAGAGGAAACGTGAAAGACGAAGGGCACGACTGAATGGTGTAGGGATCGAGTGGGGTTCAATGACCTTTCCCCATATATCTAATACATTCGTATCGAGAGGAATTATCCATTCATGACTGGAGAACGTGAATAGGGAAACGACTGAGGATATGATGGGAGCTTTGAACATCAATGTTGTGTTTGAAGAAAGTTTGAGGAGAGGAAACTTGGCGGGTATTCACCTCTACGAGCCTGGAAGTGTTCTGGACAACTGGACTGCAGAAGAAATTCCTATAGTTTTTAGGACTAAAACAGAGTAATGTTCAAAACACACTTGTTGTTTCAAGCCTAGGAACAACAGGAATCTTTTGTGAAATAGGTTCATGTTCAAGCATTATTATTTTCAATAAGAAGTGCATTTTTTCCTTTCATATCGTGTAATCATTCTTTTATTTCTTTTCCGTGCCATTCATAATCATAAATAAATAAGTCATTCTTAAATTCATTTTCATTGAATATTCTTTCATACCTACCATAGGTCCCCAGATATTGATGTCATGAACAACGCTGTTACGGACCCAGAATTTCCTGATGAGTAAGACATGTGCCCAGAAGAACCTCAGGACTTTATAGATGATGGAGATTGTTGTGTATCCCCAGATTTGCTAAGGATGGTAGAGCAGGAAGAAAAGTTGATTCTGCCTCACAAAGAGACAATTGAGAATGTGACTCTGGAGGAGGGGAAAGAGGTGAAAATTGGAACCCTCATCACCAAGGAAACAAGGCAAGACCTCATAGACTTCTGTTAGAGTTCAAAGATGTCTTCGCGTGGTCATATCAGGATATGCCTGGGTTAAGCACTAATATTGCGGTACACCGTATCCCCATAAAGGAAGATTGCAAGCTGTTCCAACAGAAGCTCCGAAGGATGAGACCCGATGTCGCGGTAAAGATAAGGGATGAGGTTAAGAAGCAATTTGATGCTGGGTTTTTACGAGTTGTGAATTACTCAGAATGGGTAGCCAACGTTGTCCCTGTTCCTAAGAAAAATGGGAAAGTACGAATGTGCATCGACTACAGAGACTTAAACAAGGCCAGCCCAAAAGACAACTTCCCATTGCCTCACATTGACACTTTGGTGGATAACACGACAGGTTTTTCATTTTTCTCCTTCATGGATGGTTTCTCGGGATACAATCTAATAAAGATGCATCCTGAAGACATGGTAAAGACTACCTTCATAACCTTATGGGGAACTTTTTGTTACCAAGTGATGCCATTTGGGTTAAAGAATGCGGGGGCAACATACCAAAGGGCTATGGTAACCTTGTTTCATGACATGATGCACAAGGAGATTGAGGTTTACGTCGACGACATGATTGCAAAGTCTCAAAAGGAGGGGAAGCATGTGCAAGTTTTGAGGAAACTGTTCTTGAGATTGAGAGAATTTTAGCTGAAGCTCAATCCAGCCAAGTGTACTTTCGGGGCTCGATCAGGGAAGCTACTTGGGGTCTATTTGTTTGGTTGTAGTTGATTTTCCAGAAAACATTTTCCTCTTTTCCAGTGTTTGGTTGCCTGAAAAGCTTTTCCATTTGGAAAACATTTTCCAAACACGCGTAAAATGGCTTCCTAATTTGGGGAAAACGTCTTACCGATTTCTAAAGGGTAAGACATTTTCCACAGCTCCTCTCTTCACTCTCTTCATTGTTTCTCACTTCATCATCTCTGTCTTGTCTTCTCTGCTGTCATCTCTGTCATCTTTTCCATTAATCAGTTGCAGTATATTGGTGTTTCAGCAATAAATTTAATCCAGCCTGATTTGAAACCTATAAGATCATCTTCTAGAACTTTCTTTTTTCTCCTTTGACGAATCAGTTCCCCGAGCAAAGACCCCCTTCCCACGTGACCTCCATTTCTGCACTCCTACACCGATTCAAGAACAACGATGCCCTCGTTCATTCCCGTTCAATTCCTTTGTAATTGTAGGCAAGCAAGAAGATAATAGATGTTAAACTTGCCAAGGATTTTCAAGCAATTTTGAAAGAGTTTCAGAAGGCTCAACGGTTCGCAGCCGAAAGAGAAACAGCATACACTCCTTTTATTCCCCAGGCAATTCTTCCTTCAAGGTAGTTTCATGTATAGGACGGTTCATCATTCTTGTGTTAGTGGCAAACTTAGAAAATTGAGTTATTAGCAAGATGGTTTTCGCAAATCACACAAAATTATCAATATTGATTACTGAAGTTTCTGCCATTTACTGTTTGCTAGTGCAAAATTTGTTTTGTGTGGATATCCTTAATCATGCTTCTTCCTGTTACATGCAACAACGGGACCAGTGAGATAGACTTAGGTTCAGATAAAGGTGCTGAACAGCAAGCCCTTCTTGTGGAATCAAGAAGGTAAGTTCTGGTTTACAAATAGATTAGGAAGTTGCATGAATCCTCTGTGTCAGTTCTTTTTTCCTTGTACAATATATGAATCTACATGCAAGCTTTGCCTCTCTGTACATTTATATGCATACAAACACTTGTTCAAGGGTGATAATGATCAAAAAGATCTCAAGTGATATTATGTCTTGCTGAATTGTATATTCTAAATACTTATGGAGCCATATCCTGCTAACTATAAGTATTGCTTCTCTGTGATCCATGGATGTTGTTTATCTATTATATTCTTATAACTGATTATCATTTGATATCCAACTACAGCCTTTTTACCGTTTGAGTATTTTTTTCTTCTTAAAGACAGGAGGTTGTGCTGTTGGATAATGAGATTGCATTTAATGAGGCTATTATTGAAGAAAGAGAACTAGGAATACGAGATATTCAGCAGAAAATTGGTGAGGTCAACGAGATATTCAAAGAACTTGCAGTGCTAGTTCATGAACAAGGAGCTCTAATTGGTAAAAGCATTTTATCCTTTGCACTGAATTCACCATGCTTGTTCTGAATCGCCTTGAAATGTACCAAAAGCATATCTATAATGCAGATGACATCGGAACACATATCAAAAATTCACAGGCTGCCACTGTACCAGCAAAATCCCATCTTGTAAAAGCTGCAAAGATCCAGAGATCAAGTTCTTCTCTGGTAACATACACTTCTACTCCTCTTTTTAAACTTTTAGATGCAATAACATGAGCCAATCGATTAGCAGTTCTGGGTAGATGTTTAAAACGTATTTCATTGAAACCTCTCTTATTTTGTTGGATATCTCTAATTATATTACTGATCTTGGATCTGTCTGCTTCATCTGATATGCATTTTTTGGATCATTTCCCTAATTTTTTTTGGCTAAGTTCCTGTGATTATCATTTTCTTTCTCAAACGAATGAAAAGTATAAAAAGAAAAGTGGGAGGTGCTGAATTTCGATCGACATTCATGTGGTTTGGGTTCTATATTCGTTTATGAACAAAAGTAGTTATGTAATGTAAAATTTTCTTGATAATTTTTATCTGAGTTCTGAGCCCTAAGCTAAATTGCTGCAAATTTCATCCAATAACATATAATATGTATATAGATAGATAAGATTGCTTGATATTGCATTACTTTGTGATTTGCTTTTACTTTGGGGAAATTACTTAACAATTGCAGTGAGCTAGTGTTGCTAGTACCTCTTCTTCAGTAATGAATATTTTGAGTGTCTTTTAGTGAAATGCTATAACGAATTTGGCTTTGTCATGCAGCAACTAGTTTGTGTAAGTAGTTCAAGTAGGCCACGTTTAAGTTCGAACCAGCGACTTCCCGGAGTTTTGCTGTGAGTAAGAGGCGCGTCCATTTCTTCAAACAGGTTGGTGCTTAGAGCTCTCTGCAAGTTTCAAATTCATAGCACTTGCATTGGTTGTATTTACTGTGATTATTTACCATGTCAAGTAGAACTAGTAATTCTGCAAGTTTGAAACTCATAGCATTTGCATTAATGCACTTATGGCATAGTTCAGATATGAAGCTTCGTGCTTAAATTCTTTTAGGCAGTTGACTTGTTATTGGCTGGTTTTAATTCATAAGATCAGTGGTGGACTTCATTAAGCTTTATTGTTTAGTTTCCAGCATTAGTCTTAATACTCACTGCATTTGCTTACTTATATGTTTAATGTAACGTAACATATGTTAACCAAAACAGAGTGTCAATAGAGAATTGATGGTAGTTCTTGGAAATGCCATTATGTTTGGAGTTTTACCTATAATAGAAAAAGGCGGAGCAAGTAAGCTTTTCAAGTGCTTCAATTTCTTTCGATGAATGCTTGATTTATGTTTGTGCATGAACTGAGATATTTAGGCAGTACTGCAACGTGTCAACAGATTTTTTTTAAGCTATCTTTCCTTATTCATATTTTTAAAATATCATTTTTGATACAATAATATTTTCTTTTTAATATTATATGTTATTTTTCATATCATATCATCATTTCTCTTCCTCATATTACCTTTATATTTGTGTCTAAATATAAACTTTTGTGTGTACTGTAAATTTTGGGGAAAAAATATATTTTTATTTTAATTTGGATGATATTTTTATATTTTAATAATAGTATAATATATATTCAAGTGCATGGATGTTAGTGGCATCGAATATATGATATTTTCCATTCCATAAAGTACTTACCAAATATATACATATATTTACGTTTTAAATGACTTTGGTACAACATATAAAACATACGTACCATCTTAACTATCATTATTATACAAAAATAAATAAATAATAACATAATCTCTTTTCACTTTGCAGTACCCCGTTTGAAATATTTAGTATAAATTTTATATATAATGATAATACAAAATTAAGTTATTACCTTCCTAATTATTCTAACTACTGGAATAGTTGACAAAGTCAATGTTGTTATCCAATCAAAATATTCAAATGTTTTTGGGCAGCTTAATTACATAGATGCCAACATGTCAAGTTGTCCCCAACTTAAAAAAACAGAATAAATTACAATTAACTTTTTTTTCCTTTTACTATCGTATTCAGTATATATAATTATTCATATGATCTAAATCATTAATCCTTACATTATATAACATCACTGCTATAAATGAATCAATTAAACATGAAAAAAGACAAAAAAATAATAATAATAATAAAAGGAAACAAAAGGCGAAGTGCACAACCCTATTGAGTAATATTATCCATTGCCTCCTCATTGTTTTTGGTACAAAGAAAGTAGCTTAATTTCTCAAAAAAATTATTAATGCAATTATAATTAGCTTGATATGTATGTATGCACTTTAGTCATGGTAACTTTTCATATATGTGATCTTATGAAAATCTTGCATCTTTTTTATAGTGATAAAAAATTTGTGTGGCATTATTTTGTGTAGATGGATCGTAATCAAGATCAAAATGCTATTGTCAGAGTTGTGGCTTCAGTTTTAGCTTTTGGGGCTCTTTGGATTAAAAAATTAAAAACTAGGAAGGAAATTGCTTCTCACCCTCGTGTGAATCGAGATTATGAAAGAGAAAATTATATTAATAGTATTTTATATAGTGGTGACCAACATTGTATTGATGTGATAAGGATGAGACCGATCGCCTTTTTTAATTTGTGTGATATTTTTAGTAGGAATAATTTGTTACAATCATCTAAATCTGTCAATATTAGGGAGCAAGTAGTTATATTTTTACATATACTTGGTCATAATGTAAGGTTTCGAGTGATTGGATCTAGATATTATAGATCAACTGAGATAGTTCACCGTTACTTTAGGGTTGTATTGAGAGCTATTTTGAAATTGTATAAACTAGTTATTAGATTACCTGATGATGAGTCAACTCCTAGTGAAATCAGAAACAATCCAAGGTTTTATCCTTATTTTAAAGATTGTATTGGAGCATTAGATGGAACTCATATTCGTGCATCCGTTCCACTTAGCATTCAAGGAAGATTTCGTAGCCGTAAAGGGGGGACAACACAAAATGTATTGGCTGCCATTACATTTGATTTGAAATTTTCCTATGTTCTAGCTGGTTGGGAAGGTAGTGCACATGATTCTCGTATTTTAAGTGATGCACTTTCACGCCCAAGAGGATTAAGAATTTCGGAAGGTAATAATTATCATTAAATACCAAATAGTTCTAGTAAGCTCATAATTTATTAGTATTAATTGTGTTTTGTAAAATTGTAGGTAAATATTATATTGCTGATGTTGGATATGGCATTCAAAATGGATATATTACTCCATATCGTGGTGTCCGATATCATTTAAAAGAGTTTAGTGCTCAAGGGCCTGAAAATGCAAAGGAACTTTTTAATCTTCGTCATTCATCATTACGAATCACTGTTGAACGTGTTTTTGGGATTTTAAAGAAACGGTTTCGTGTATTAGATGCTGAGCCATTTTGGAATTTTCAAACTCAAGTAGATATAGTTTTGGCTTGTTGTATCATTCATAATCATATAATGGGAGTTGATCCTAGTGATTTACTTAATCAAGGATTATACGAGGAGTCTGAGTCTGATTTGATAATACCAACTCTTACGGAGCGAGAAGAAAGAGAAGAAGCAAGAGAATGGTCTGCTAAGAGAGACGAAATTGCACAAACTATGTGGACTGATTATATGGCTAGAAATATTAGGTAGGTTTAGGGCTTAAGGTTATTGTTTCTATGTTATGTATGTTTTAGTAAATTGTTTTTTTTTGTTAATGTTGGTTGGATAATGATATTGAAATTTTAGTTTGTTGGATTTTGAAATTATTATGTCTTGAATTTGTTAGATATTGATTATGTTTTAAGCTTATTAGATATTGAATTTATTATGTTTTAAGCTTGTTAGATATTGAATTTATTATGTTTTGAGGTTGTTGGATATTGAAATGATTGACAATGACAATTATTAATGTAGAATGGGCAAGGGCAATAAAGAAGGGACCTCCAAGCAATTCAGGTGGACAAAACCGATGGAACATGTTTTTCTTAAAATTCTAGCAGAGAAGGCCCAGAAAGGAAATAAGCCTTCTAATGCTTTCAAAGCAGTTTCTATTAATCGAGTTGTCGAAGCTATTTCTGGAAGATTTCAAGTCCAATGCGATGCGAAACATGTGGAAAATCATTTGAGGACTGTAAAAAATCAGTGGCAGATTATATGCAAAATTCGAGGTGAAAGTGGTTTCAGATGGGATGATAACATGAAAATGATCACATGTGATAGAGCAACATATGATGCAGCAGTGATGGTAATATATGTATATATATGTTAAGCTTATTTCAAATGTTTTTTTACTTGTTATTCTAATTGTGTATAATATCCAACAGGCACACAAGAAGTATGAACCATTTTTGAATTAAAGCTTTGATCATTATGATGAAATGGCTTTGGTTGTTGGCAAAGATATGGCAACAAGGAGTTTTGCCAGAACATTTGCTGACATAGATTTGGATGATGGTAATCAAGATTCAGTGCCTGTAGACTACGACAATGAAGAGGCTGAAGAGGTAAGAACAAATGTATCTTCATCTGGCACATCCAAACGTAAAAGAAAAAATGTTCAAGAAAGTGTCGTCGATGAACAAATTAAATTTGTGGGTGAACAACTTGGCAAAATTGCTAATGCTTTGGAACAATTTACTGCGGATAAGACACCACAGCTTTACGAACAGGTGATGTCGATGGAGGACGAAGGATTTGATGATGACTTCCTGTGTTCTGTGTTTGATTATTTAGTGAGTCATGAATCCGAAGCCAAAGCTTTTCTAGTTAAAAGTAAGAAGCATAAAAAAATTTGGCTTCAAAAATTTGCTCAAGGTTCAAGATATTGATACTTTTATGTAGTGTAATATTTAGTTATACACTTGGACAATGTGACAATGTTGTTATTATGTGGTGTACTACTAATTATGCATTTGGATAATATTTCTAGTATTAATTGTGATTTGGAAACTAATTTATAATTATTCAATCCTTTTATTATTTTTTTAACACAATTACAAATAATTTATTTGACTTTGGTTGTTTTCAATATGACGGTTAATAATGTAACTTAATAATTCAGTATTATTATATATTTAATCTAATTTATTTATAATAAATAAATCATTGTAATATATGTAAAAACAATTTAAAATATAAAAAATTATTAATATGTAAATAAATTTATTAATATATATGTAAAATCAACTTTTCCGGAAAACATTTTCAGGAAATCTGCCAAACAACAGAAAATATTTTACACAGATTCATCCAAACACTAGAAAATATTTTCTGGTAAATCATTTTCCAGAAAAGTAAATCATTTTCCAGAAATCATTTTCCGGAAAACATTTTACTGCCAAACAAACAGACCATTAGTTTCGTGGTCAGTGGAAAAGGAATCGAAGTAGATCCAGATAAAGTCAAGGCCGTACAAAAATTGCCTCCGCCGCGCACTCAGAAGGAAGTCCGAGGTTTTCTAAGAAGATTGAATTACATCGCTCGGTTTATTTCGCAATTGACTGAGAAATGTGATCCAATATTCCGTCTTCTTAAGAAGCATAATCCAGGCATTTGGGACAATGAATGCCAGAAGGCATTTGACAAGATTAAACAATATTTGTCCAATACCCCAGTGTTAATGCCTCCCAATCCTGATAGGCCATTGATTTTGTATTTGACGGTGTTTGATAATTCAATGGGATGTATACTCGGCCAACACGATGAGACAGGGAGGAAGGAAAAGGCGATATATTACCTCAGCAAGAAATTTACTGAGTGTGAAATGAGATACTCGCCAATTGAGAAATTATGTTGTGCTTTGGTCTGGACAACTCGGAGGTTAAGGCAGTACATGTTATACTATACGACTTGGTTAATCTCGAAACTAGACCCTCTTAAGTACATGATGGAGTCAACCACCTTGAATGGAAGAATGGCCCGATGGCAAATTTTGCTCTCTGAATTCGACATAGTCTATGTGAATCAGAAGGCTGTGAAAGGGAGTGCGATAGCGGATTTTTTAGCCAGCAGAGCGCTAGACGATTACGAGCCATTGAACTTCGATTTTTCTAACGAAGATTTGATGTTTGTAGTGACAACTGAAGAAAATACCTTAGAAAATCATCCTTGGAAGTTGAGCTTTGACGGAGCGTCAAACGCTGTTAGTAATGGAGTTGGGGCAGTCTTGGTATCCTCAAGGGGAGAACATTATCCATTCACTTGCAAGTTGGACTTAGATTGCACAAACAACATGGAAAAATACGAAGCATGTCTCATGGGAATCCGAGCTGCCATAGACCGCAAGTTAAGTTGCTAGAGGTATATGGAGACTCCGCGTTGGTAATATATAGCTTAAAGGGGAATGGGAGACAAGAGATCCCAAGTTGATCAGTTACCGAAAGTTAGTTCTGGAACTAATCGAGGAGTTTGATGATATCACATTCTTTTACCTCCCGCGGGATGAAAATCAGATGGCTGACGCCTTGGCCACACTAGCTTCTATGATCAGAGTAAATGACCAAGAAGGTATGAAACCCATTCAAATGAGCATCTACGAGACTCCGGCACACTGCTACAATATTGTCGAAGAAAAGGAGAGAGATGATCACCCTTGGTATAATGATATTCTGTGCTATGTGAAGAGCCGTGAATATCTCGATCAAGCAACTGAAAATGATAAGAGAACATTGAGAAGACTTGCTAGTGACTACGTCTTAGATGGAGAGATCCTGTATAAAAAGAGGAGAGATCAAGTGTTGCTAAGATGCGTCGATGCTGTGGAGGCTAAGAAAATCCTTGAAGAAGTCCATGAAGGGTTTTGCGGAACGCATGCCAATGGATTTACAATGGCCAGGCAGATAATGAGATTCGGGTATTACTGGTCCACGATGGAAGGAGACTGTATCCGTTATGCCAAGAAGTGCCACAAGTGTCAAATTTATGGAGACAAGATCCATGTGCCTCATTCACCTCTTCATGTTATGACTTATCCGTGGCCATTCTCAATGTGGGGCATGGACGTCATTGGGCCGATCTCACCGAAGGCTTCTAATAGACATCGTTTCATTTTCGTGGTCATTGATTACTTCACCAAATGGGTGAAGGCAGCTTCATATGCCAATGTCATGAAGACGGCAGTTAGCAAGTTTCTAAAGAAAGAGATCATATGCCGCTACGGTATGCCAAAAAGGATCGTATCCGACAACGCTTTAAACTTGAACAATAGCGTGATAGCGGAAGTCTGCAGTCAGTTCAACATTAAGCACCATAACTCGTCGCCATATTGCCCGAAAATGAATGGAGCAGTTGAGGCGGCTAATAAAAATATCAAGAAAATTGTAGGGAAAATAACTGAGGCCTGTAAGGATTGGCATGAAAAGTTACCGCTTGCCCTCTACGCCTATCGAATATCGGTTAGAACCTCCACCGGGGCAACTCCTTTCTCGTTGGTTTACGGGATGGAGGCAGTCTTGCCTATTGAAGTGAAAATTCCTTCTCTCCGGGTTTTGTCAGAGCTGAAGTTGGACGAAGCAGAATGGGTTCAATCCCGATATAATCAGCTGAATCTAATTGAGGGAAAAAGGCTAAGAGCCATTCGCCATGGTCAAATGTACCAAAAGTGGATGATGCGGGCTTACAACAAGAAGGTTCAGCCCAGAGTATTCCATGAGGGAGACTTGGTGTTGAAACAAATCCTCCCTATGCAAAAAGACTTCAGGGGAAAGTGGATGCCTAATTGGGAGGGACCTTATGTTGTAAAGAAGGCCTTTTCTGGAGGAGCTTTGATACTAGCTGAGATGGACGGTAAAAGTCTACCAAATCCAGTTAACGCGGATTCCGTCAAGAAGTACTTCGCTTGAAAGTGGGTCAAGATGAAAACCCGCAAAGGGCGTCTTGAGTTCAAAAAAAAAACGGAGAGGCCAAGGTGAAAACCCGCAAAGGGCACTTTGAGACCAAAGGGGCTTTGAGTTGAAAATCCAAAAAGGGCGGCTCAATTTATGACCAACTCGTCATGGGGCATACAGTAGTTCCGCTACGCTTGAATTAACAATGATGAGGTATGTTACGTCTTGGGGCATCGACAAAGTACCACGGATCTCCTAGACACATGTTGAACTCAGAGTGGTTTTCAAGAAGTACGTGCAGAGAAGCTCAGTCTGTGATATCTGGGGCATTAATGCCATTCTTACTCATTTTGTACCTTAGAGGAATTTGTTTTCCTTTTTCAATCCATTCTTCACGGGTTTTATCCCGAATAAATTTCAGTTTTATTCATTTCTATAGTCTTTTTCCAAGCATTGTACATTGAAGTAATGATTACTGAACTAATAATACTTTCGCAAAAGAAGTTTTGTGTATTACTCTGAAAGTCTCTAAATAATTCAAGAATACGAAATAGGACAATTATTTAGAATTAACTAGGCTTAAAGGGCTCGGAGACTTGAGATAAGGGTCTAAGCAGTGACGACACCTTCAGATTCATTGTTAGAAGTATTAGTTGACCAAAGAAGACATACGCCAGGGATCACTTTAATAAACAGCAAGCAATGACTGCCCAAGTGTTAAAAATGGATCATTCTCATGACATTTTGCATCCATTCATAACATTCATAATACATATATTTAGGAGCATTTTCATGACATCCTAATCATTTGACATGAGCATAAAACCCATGAAATCAATTCTACAGGTAGGTTCCCTAGAGGACAATGAAGCAAAATTGATGGGAGTTAAGTAGATTACAGATCTTATCTCTACTGAGCAGGAGTAGAGCAGATCAAAAGACTGAAGCCTTATCTCCATTGAGCAGGAGTGGAGTAGGCTAAAGATAGCAGATCCTATCTCCACTGTGCAGGAGTGGAGCGGATCGAAGACAACAGGTCTTATCTCTTCTGAGCAGGAGTAGAGCAGATCATAAGTTCATAGCCTTATCTCCACTGAGCAGGAGTGCATCAGGCTAAAGCTAGCAGATCTTATCTCCACTGAGCAGGAGTGGAGCAGATCGAAGACAACAGATCTTATCTCTACTGAGTAGGAGTAGAGCAGATCGGAAGACTGAGGCCTTATCTTCACTGAGCAGGAGGGAGTAGGCTAAAGATAGTAGATCCTATCTCCACTAAGCAGGAGTGGAGCGGATCGAAGCTCACGAATCTTATCTTCATGTATCGGCAATGGAGCAGATTCAAACCTCCAGCCTAATCCCTTAAGTAGTAGGGTAACTGGCTAAATATTACAGATCTTATCTCCACTGAGTAGGAGTGGAGCAGATTGAAAATTACAAGTCTTATCTCCATGTATCGGCAATGGAGAAAATTAAAGATTACAGATCTTATCTCCACTGAGCAGGAGTGGAGCAGATCGAGACAAAATTACCCATACCCCTGAAGATGCAGTGGGTGGAATGAAGCTACAAGAAGCCAAGATTCAGCAAGATGAGGTAAAATTGGCCCTTTTCAAAGTCTTTGCTCTATTCTCGTTACACGACAATGAGCAAAGAGGGGCAGCTGTAAGGCCCAATTTCTGGAACCCGGAGCCCAACAATTGGTTCCAAAGCAGTTCCGGAATTTACAATAACAGAGGTCCAAAATAAAGCGGCCCAAATCTGAATGAGGAAAGGAACCTAGGTCAGGATGGAGTCTTCGCGCCGCACGACTCTTGCCAGCAAAGCCACGCCCCACGCCGCAAGACTCCTTTCCGCAGTATACTCCATCACGATGCTCAAAAACAGGAAAATATTGTAAATAATAGGCTATAAAAGCCGAGATAAATTTTGTAACATGGGGGAATTTACGCTGAAAATACGAAAGCAATACAGAATATTTTTGCCAAATACACAAAAGTCAGACAGAGATCAGTAAAGGTCTATTTTCATTGTTTTTTTCCTATTGTAGTTCATTCGGTTAAGTACTGTTGTCTTTCTTTTTTATTTGGTTTCATTTTTAAACTATAATATATATTAAAGCATTGTGTAGATCTTCTTTTTTTTACACACGATATATACAATCACACGAGCAATATTTTTTTTTTGAGGAGGGATCGGTACCACAGGATCAAGAAAGTTTTTTTCTCTTCGCTCTTTTATTTAAATCTGTTACTCATGTATAGTTCCTTTCCCATTTCTTTTTTTTCAAAAAACCGTTGAATATAATAGATCTACAGAATAGAAAGAGGAAACTTACCGGGTTTTCGTTCTTGCGGACGACTGGATGCCTGATTAGTAGCGTTACGGCGGCGCATGGAGGGGTGGGGGTTTTTTGGCCTCCTGTTTTGTGATGAAAGAAAGAAATGAAAGGGCTTCTTGTTTGGTTAAAATGAATCTGATAAAGGAAAGTAAGAAATTTTGTTTTTTTGCTTTTTTTTTTAAAGTTAAAGAAATGACGCTACACATGGGGGGATGCTTCTAGATCTGCGCAATTTTACTCTTAAGGGGTAAATTGCGCGGTTAGTCTTCCTTTTGAGTGATGTTGTTTTAATCGCATCCCTTTCATTTTTTTGTGTCTTTTTAAATTTACCCCAGTAATTTTACTTACTTTCCCATTCAGCCCACTGTCAGACGCACTATTTCAGAGAGTGGAATATTTGTTTTAATCGCATCCCTTTTGCCTTCATTTGTTTCAAAATTGCCCCCAAAGCTTATATTTTCAGTCCAATTTAGTCCGTCTTCTTATTTTTTTCTTTTATTATTTTCGATTATCGTCTTTTTTTATTGTTATCATTTTTAATATTATTATTTTCATTATTACCACTGTTATTCTTTTCTATATACATTATTACTATATTTATTTTATTTTATTTATCATCTTTATTATTTTTATTATGGTTAATTTACTACTTATATTACCTTTATTTTCATTACCGCCATTATTTTCCTCTTTATATAACAATACTATTATATTCTCATCGATATTTTTTTATTTTTATTTTGCTTATTGTTATTATTTTTTTTATTTTATTATTGCCCCTATTTTACATACATTATTATTATTAAATTTTTTCCATTATATTTTTATTATCAATATTATATTCTTTTTATCTTATTTTTTATCATTATTATTACTATTTTTCATAACTGTTATCTATTCTTTTTTATTAATACCATTTTATTTTCGCTAGTACTATTATTTTTTTATTATTGCCTTCATTATCATTATGCACGTTATTTCTCACAATTTTATTCCGTTGTGCATGTGGCCATTATGATTTTTTTTAATTATATTTTCTTTGATGCGTCAAAAACTTGGTTTCAAAATAAGCAAACTTTCCGTGTTCTAAGGTTCAAAAGGAATCGTACCCTAACTTACTGGGTTGCGATTTCTCTTTCGAGTCTAAAAAACCTATCACTTTCTTTATGAAAAGTTAAATAAAAACTTATTCTTGAGAATTCAAGATCGTGGTGTCCTAACTTACAGGATGGGACGTTTTGATATCTCGGGATAAGGATTTCAAAAACTAAAGGCAATATTCCGTGTTTGGTATTTTGGAAATCGAGCCCTAACTTACTGGGTTCCGATTTTTCACTAGACCCAAATAACCGAGTATCCTTCTTAGATTTAAACACATCAATTTTGAAAGTCAAAGGACAAGCTTAATTTTGGGGATTTGAAATGTCGTACCCTAACTCACTGGGCGTGACATTTTACTTCCTCGAGATAAGAGGGTCTGATTGCTCATGTTTTATTCAAATTTTATTTTTTTTAAAAGATAAAGAGTCTTATTTTAAAATTTTTCAAATTTTCGATATTAAGGACATTAATCAGTCAATACGGTACCAATTTTGGGCGTTACGAGGGTGCTAATCCTTCCTCGTGTGTAATCGACTCCCGAACCCTTTTTTTAAAATTCGTAGACCAAAATGTTTTCAAAAGTGGCCCAATCACACTTCAAAAAAGATTGGTGACGACTCCGTTTTTTTTCAAAGTCGGCCCATTTTCTAAACAAAAAAATGGTTTCGACAGCTTGGCGACTCCACTGGGGAACAATAAGAGAGTCAAGCCGTAGAATTGATCGATTAATGTCCCTTTCTTAAAAATTAAAATCTGATTTTGATTTGTTCCTATTGCATATGTGCTTTTTCGTTTTAAGTGGCTAGAGTACTTGTTGCATCATATTGCATGGCCGTGTGGTCACACCTTTAAGTGAAAGTGAAAAGCTACTCCTTCGTGAGGTTTTCACCTCCGTGTAGGTTAGTGGATCGCTTTCGGGATACATCCGTACCTATGTCTTCGTGAAGTTTTCACCTCCGTGCAGCCATAGGGAAATGTATTCCCCTGAACTGAACTCGGTCTGTATGAGCCTATAATGGGAGAAGATCGAGGAATCTGCTGGTTCAGGTACCCTTGCTTTAGAGCCAAACCACATATAGAGAGCCTTAGGAGTTTACCCTAGGTAGAGCTATGCCAAACCCTAGCAATCACCCAGATAGGTATTGTATTATTTTTCCGCATACCTCATTTTTTGCTACATGATACTTACTTGTTGCATTTTTTGATTGCATGTCATTTCATTTTAAAGAGGTTTTGGTTCACGTTCGGTTACTATATTAGAAGGCTTCTTATGGAGAACGAGTTCCTTGATAAAGTAGAGGATAATGCGGCCGTCCGAATATGGTCAAAGCAAACACAACTTGAGAAAGGGGATAGTATAGTTGAGGGATATACATCAGAGTCATGTAACTACACCCGCATTAGTGTGACGCAAAATAACCTTCGGGAATTAAAAGAGATATGGGACCAGTGGGATGAAGAAGCTAGGCAGTTGTTCTACGGTAATTATGGGGATTTGCCGTACTTACTTGATATCAAGGTGGACGAGCATCTATTCCGGGCCCTCGTTCAGTTTTGGAATCCTGCCTATAGTTGTTTTACCTTTGGGGGGGTAGATTTAGTACCCACAGTCGAAGAATATACCGCTTTACTTCATTGCCCGAGGATCCAGGTTGACAAGGCTTATTCTAGAGCCGCTTGTGTCCCAGCCTTTTTGAAAAGGTTAATGAATATTACAAGGATGAGTGAACAGTGGATTATAGCGAGGGTCAAGCAAAAGGGTGAGTATAAATGCATCTCGTGGAGGATTTTAAAAGATTTGATTCTGGTGCATCCTGATAGGAAGAAGAGAGTTCATGTTTTTGCTTTTAGCATCTACGGTTTGATGGTTTTCCCCAGGGCATTAGGGTATGTAGATGAGGTGGTCTCGGATCTCTTCGACCGACTTGACAAAGGGGTCACACCTGTTCCTGCAATCCTTGCTGAAACATTCAGATCTTTGAGCGCTTGTCGGAGGGCAGGTGAAGGCAGATTTATAGGATGTGCATAGTTATTATTGGTTTGGTTCCATAGCCATTTTTGGAAGGTGGATAAGGTTTCCTGTCAGGTTTTTTCCAAGAATTACTCTCCGTTAAAAGAGTTAGCGGTCACATCCAGAAGAGATGACATATCAGAAGAAAAATGGATTGCGCTTCTTTAGAATTTACGAGATGAGGACGTCGAATGGAGAGCTCCTTGGTTGATTCCCGACGAAATTCTTTACCGATGTGGGAGTGTTGATTGGGTCCCTCTATTAGGAATCTGGGGAGCTGTTGGGTATGCTCTTTTGCTTGTGCTAAGGCAATACAGATCAAGGCAATTTATACCGGTGACGCATGGGCTAGCTCAGTGTGAATTTACGTATGGAGGAGATAAGTACAAGAAAAGAGTTAAGGAGATTTCCAATGCTTGGAATCAGACTCGCCGGATGAAAAGAGTTGCTTTAGGTCCCATGATGACCCTCGAATATAGTGCTTGGCGGAGTAGGAGAATAATGATAATGTCCCCAGACTGACACAGGATGGTGCTCGACCGGTAGAGGAATACCTGCAAGTAATCCCTTCCGAGTTGGAAATCCTGAAACAAGACTTCGAGAGTAAAAATTTGGAGTTAGGGGAAAGGATAAAACAATTGGAAGAAGAAAAGGTGCACTTGAGGTTCGATATTGACATCCAGTAATCAGAGGTAGAGAAACTGAGGAAAGGGAAAAGGAAAGCCGAAGAAGATTTGGACAGTTTGAAGACTGACTATAAAAAATTGCATTCGTCAATAAGGACTGCTGGGTTGGGTAAAACCTCAGAACAATGGCGTCAAGAAATTCAAGAGGAGAGGACCAAGGTCGATCAGTGGAAGAGGAGGTTCCATGAGGCTCAAACACAAAAGGATACCCTAAAAAAGACTGTGGGAGAGAGCCAAAGCGAAAATAAGATGCTAAGGGCTCGAGTAGCAGAATTAGAGAAGGCATTGTGTCAAAGTCGCGACTCTACGATGAAGTTGGAATCAAGCCTAAGCCAGATTGAAGAGTTGAAAGGAAAGGTGGTGGAGCTCAAAACGGTGCTGCAAAACATCGAGCTCCAAATTCAGCTATTAGAGACAGATAACCAGCGATGGAAAGAACGACTTCAATGATCTCAGAACCAAGTCAGAGAAAGAGACTACCTTATGGGCGAAGCTGTGGCTCAGATACGAGCAGTGGCTGATCATTTACAAACCTTAACGGTTCAGGCTGATGTGTTAAGTATAGTATATGAGTCAAAGTCAGACCAGGGTCGAGAGTTAGCTTCGCTTCTCGAGAAAGTTAAAACTTTGGGCATAAGGGCTATGTCGTATATG
Source organism: Gossypium australe (assembly GCA_005393395.2). NCBI lineage: Eukaryota > Viridiplantae > Streptophyta > Magnoliopsida > Malvales > Malvaceae > Gossypium > Gossypium australe. The sequence continues at coordinate 124,808,386 of CM016619.1, forward strand.
TGACTCTATTTTATGTAAAGAATTTTGTTTTTTTTTCAATAAGTATTCTAAAAGAAATTGAATCAAAATCGACTCCTTTTATTTTTGCATTCATTCATTTGCATTGCATTTCATGCATTTGCATTGCATCACATCATTTGCATTAAATATCATAAGACAACCCTATTAACTAGAGGTTATATTATAGTTATCCTGGAACACCGCTATTACACTCGGAAAAAAAATGAAAGCAATATATCAAAGGATGGAAAAGTTAGAACAGATGCAGAAGGAAATGCAAGACCAACTGCAGGAACAGTTGGCTAAGATCCTGCAGGACATGAGTGATCAAATGCTGGAGTCCCAAAGGAGCATGATGAGCCATATAACGCATTTGTTGTCTGGAGGGCAAGATAAAGGAAATGGCCCTTTAGGCGATGCCGGAGCTGAAAATGAAAATTATGCTTATCCTCTAAGCTTAGCCCCGGAAAATTCTCAAGCACAACTGCCGAGAGTTTCTGTCAATATCAGACTTCAGTATCAATCTGATATCCCAACGTCGATAAATTTTCCTGTAGGCTCGAGCTCCAACCCTGGAGGCAACCTGAGAAAACCGATGGTCCCTGATTTTGATGACTCAGCAGAGGAGGAAAAACTAAAAGCGGAGCTCCCAAAGGAGTTCGAGGATCGGTGCAAATGGCTGGAGGAGAAGTTTAAGGCATTGGAAAGTGCTGATTACCAATGTGAAGTGGATGCTAGGAAGTTGAGTCTAGTCCCAAGTCTGGTACTCCCACCAAAGTTTAAGATGCCAGAGTTTGAAAAATATAGTGGGACAAACTGTCCTGAGGCCCATATTACCATGTTCTATCGGAGAATGACAGGATATGTCAACAACGACCAGTTGTTGATTCACTGTTTCTAGGATAGTCTAACTAGAGCTGCAGCAAAGTGGTACAATCAGCTCAGTTGTACTCAAATCAAATCATGGAAGGATTTGGCACAGGCCTTCATGAAACATTACGGCCATGTGACTGATATAGCACCTGACAGGATCACGTTGCAAAACATGGAGAAGAAGTCAGGTGAGAGTTTTAGGAAATACGCCCAAAGGTGGAGGGAGGTCGCTACGCAAGTCTAGCCACTGCTACTAGAAAAGGAAATGACCATACTCTTCATTCATACCCTGAAAGCACCTTTCATCAATCATATGTTGGGGAGCGCGTCCAAGAGTTTCACGGACATAATGATGTCGGGCGAAATGATAGAGAACGCGATAAGGTGTGGGAAAATAGAAGTTGGGGAGAGTATGAAAAGATCAGCTCCTAGGAAAAGGGAGAATGAAGTGAGTAATGTAAGCTCGGGTTATCCCAGACCCATTACCGTTAATCAACCGAGGCAGTAACCGTGGGCCAGCAGGCCCCATCAAGATAAGAGCCCAACACGAGGCAGAAGACCGAGAAGTTTCAGTTTACTCCTGTACCTGTAACGTATAAGAAGTTGTATAAAACTTTGTTCGATGCGCACGTCGTATCTCCGTTTTACTTGAAACCGCTGTAACCTCCATATCCTAAGTGGTATGACACAAATGCTCAGTGTGAGTACCATGTGGATGTAGTAGGTCACTCGATAGAGAACTGTACTTCACTCAAAAGACTAGTCGAGAGACTTATCAAGGCGGGGGTGGTAGACTTCAATGACCCACGTGGTGGGGGAAATTCGTTACCCAGTCATACTGATAATGGGGTAAACGCGATGGTTGAGAACAGGGGGAGGAGAACCAAATAGGAAGTTGCTGAAGTCAGAACCCCATTGAGGGAAGTTTGGAAAGCAATGCAGAAAATGAGGTTAGTTCTACAAGAGAATGTGAACAGATCTCAACATTCAAGGAACTACTATGAGGTCCATGACAAGGAAGGCCATGAAATCCAGCAATGTAACAAATTTAGAGCCCTAGTACAAGGGCTAATGGATAATAAAGAGCTGGAGTTCTTTGACTTGGTGGAAGGAGAGGACGTATGTTCCACAGAAGGAGGGTCTGCAGAAAGGATCCCTAAAGTCAATCACCCAATAGTGATCATCACACGACCAAGGGTCGACGAGGCCGGAGTGAAAATAGCACCGAGGGTCGAAATTAAGAAACCCGTGACTTCTCTTTGTAAGGATACACCGAGGGTTGTAATCAGAAAACACGTAACTTCTCCTTATAAGGATACACCGAGGATTGTAATTCAAAAACCCGTGACTTTTCCTTATAAAGATGACATGAGGGTGCCTTGGAATTACAATTGCATTGTGACAGTTTCTGGGAGAGAGAGTTCGGCCAGCGCACCCAACCCAGAAGCTGAGTCATCTATGATGAAAAGGGGAGATGAGAAGACAGGGACACTGGTTAATGAACCAGTAATAGAGAATGAGGCTGGAGAGTTTTTGAAGTTCCTGAAACAAAGTGAGTACAGTGTTGTGGAACAATTACGCCAGCAGTCGGCACGTATATCAGTAATGGCCTTGCTCTTAAACTCAGATGTACACCGTAGCGCGCTGATGAAGGTGTTAAACGAAACATATGCCGTTGAAGACATTTCAGTAAACAAGCTGGACCGCCTTATCAGTAACATAAGCGCAGGCAATTTCATCTCTTTCAGTGATGATGAAATACCTCCAGGAGGCATGGGATCCACCAAGGCTTTACACATCACTACCCGATGCAAAGGGTATACATTACCAGGGGTATTAATTAATAACGGGTCGGCATTGAATGTCTTACTCCTATCTACACTGAACAGGTTACCTGTAGACAGCTCCCATATGAAAACATGCCAAAATATAGTGAGAGCATTCGATGGCACCGAGAGAAAAGTGATGGGGAGGATCGAGATACCCCTCCTAATTGGGCCAAACACGTACGAGGTAGATTTTCATCGTGATGGACATCAAGCTTTCTTATAATTGCTTATTTGGGAGGTCATGGATCCACTCAGCGGGAGCTGTACCATCGTCGTTGCACCAAAAGTTGAAGTTGGTGACAGAAGGCTGGTTGATAACCATAAATGCGGAGGAGGACATCATCGCATCCGTTACTAGCAACGCGCCGTATATAGAGAATGATACTGAGGTGATAGAGTGTGCCTTCCGATCACTAGAGTTCGTAAATGCGACTTTCATCAGTGAAGGAGGCAAGATCCTAGTGCCCAAAATCTCTGAAGCAACAAGAATGGGCCTACAGCTGACAGCAGGAAAAGGAGCATTGCCTGAGAGGGGACTTGGAAAATATCTCCAGAGGCCGGTCAGAGTACCAGAGTTGGTTGACAAGCATGATCGCTTTGGTCTGGGGCACAGGCCAGATACAAGACAGAGAAAGGAGGAGTTGGAGAGGAAACGTGAAAGACGAAGGGCACGACTGAATGGTGCAGAGATCGAGTGGGGTTCAATGACCTTTCCCCATATATCTAATACATTCGTTTCGGGAGGAATTATCCATTCAGGACTGGAGAACGTGAATAGGGAAACGACTGAGGATATGATGGGAGCTTTGAACATCAATGTTGTGTCTGAAGAAAGTTCGAGGAGAGGAAACTTGGCGGGTATTCGCCCCTACGAGCCTGGAAGTGTTCTGGACAACTGGACTGCGGAAGAAATTCCTATAGTTTTTAGGACTAAAACAGAGTAATATTCAAAACACACTTGTTGTTTCAAGCCTAGGAACAACAGGAATCTTTTGTGAAATAGGTTCATGTTCAAGCATTGTTATTTTCAATAAAAAGTGCATTTTTTCCTTTCATACCGTGCAATCATTCTTTTATTTCTTTTCCGTGCCATTCGTAATCATAAATAAATAAGTCATTCTTAAATTCATTTTCATTAAATATTCTTTCATACCTACCATAGGTCCCCAGATATTGATGTCATGAACAACACTGTTACGGACCCAGAATTTCCTGATAAGCAAGACATGTGCCCAGAAGAACCTCAGGACTTTACAGATGATGGAGATTGTTGTGTATCCCCAGATTTGCTAAGGATGGTAGAGCAGGAGTTTGATGATATCACATTCTTTTACCTCTCGCGGGATGAAAATCAGATGGCTGACGCCTTGGCCACACTAGCTTCTATGATCAGAGTAAATGACCAAGAAGGTATGAAACCCATTCAAATGAGCATCTGCAAGACTCCGGCACACTGCTACAATATTGTCGAAGAGAAGGAGAGAGATGATCACCCTTGGTATAATGATATTCTACGCTATGTGAAGAGCAGTGAATATCCCGATCAAGCAACTGAAAATGATAAGAGAACATTGAGAAGACTTACTAGTGACTACGTCTTAGATGGAGAGATCCTGTATAAAAAGAGGAGGGATCAAGTGTTGCTAAGATGCGTCGATGCTGTGGAGGCTAAGAAAATCCTTGAAGAAGTCCATGAAGGGGTTTGCGGAATGCATGCCAATGGATTTACAATGGCCAGGCAGATAATGAGATTCGGGTATTACTGGTCTACGATGGAAAGAGACTGCATCCGTTATGCCAAGAAGTGCCACAAGTGTCAAATTTATGGAGACAAGATCCATGTGCCTCCTTCACCTCTTCATGTTATGACTTCTCCGTGGCCATTCTCAATGTGGGGCATGGACGTCATTGGGCCGATCTCATCGAAGGCTTCTAATGGACATCGTTTCATTTTCGTGGTCATTGATTACTTCACCAAATGGGTGGAGGCAGCTTCATATGCCAATGTCACGAAGACGGCAGTTAGCAAGTTTCTAAAGAAAGAGATCATATGCCGTTACGGTATGCCGGAAAGGATCGTATCTGACAACGCTTTGAACTTGAACAACAGCGCGATAGCGGAAGTCTGCAGTCAGTTCAACATTAAGCACCATAACTCGTCGCCATATCGCCCAAAAATGAATAGAGCAGTTGAGGCGACTAATAAAAATATCAAGAAAATTGTAGGGAAAATAACTGAGACCTATAAGGATTGGCATGAAAAGTTACCGCTTGCCCTCTACGCCTATCGAACATCGGTTAGAACCTCCACCGGGGCAACTCCTTTCTCGTTGGTTTACAGGATGGAGGCAGTCTTGCCTATTGAAGTGGAAATTCCTTCTCTCTGGGTTTTGTCAGAGCTGAAGTTGGACGAAGCAGAATGGGTTCAATCCCGATATGATCAGCTGAATCTAATTGAGGAAAAAAGGCTAAGAGCCATTCGCCATGGTCAAATGTACCAGAAGCGGATGATGCGGGCTTACAACAAGAAGGTTCGCCCCAGAGTATTCCATGAGGGAGACTTGGTGTTGAAACAAATCCTCCCTATGCAGAAAGACTTCAGGGGAAAGTGGATGCCTAATTAGGAGGGACCTTATGTTGTAAAGAAGGCCTTTTCTGGAGGAGCTTTGATACTAGCTGAGATGGACGGTAAAAGTCTACCAAATCCAGTTAACGCGGATTCCGTCAAGAAGTACTTCGCTTGAAAGTGGGTCAAGATGAAAACCCGCAAAGGGCGTCTTGAGTTCAAAAAAAAAATGGAGAGGCCAAGGTGAAAACCCGCAAAAGGCACTTTGAGCCCAAAGGGGCTTTGAGTTGAAAACCCAAAAAGGGTGGCTCAATTTATGACCAACTCGTCATGGGGCATACAGTAGTTCCGCTACGCTTGAATTAACAATGATGAGGTATGTTACGTCTTGGGGCATCGACAAAGTACCACAGATCTCCTAGACACATGTTGAACTCAGAGTGGTTTTCAAGAAGTACGTGCAGAGAAGCTCAGGCTGTGATAATTGGGGCATCAATGTCATTCTTACTCATTTTGTACCTTAGAGGAATTTGTTTTCCTTGTTTAATCCATTCTTCACGGGTTTTATCCCGAATAAATTTCAGTTTTATTCATTTCTATAGTCTTTTTCCAAGCATTTTACATTGAAGTAATGATTACTGAACTAATAATACTTTCGCAAAAGAAGTTTTGTGTATTACTCTGAAAGTCTCTAAATAATTCAAGAATCTGAAACAGGACAATTATTTAGAATTAACCAGGCTTAAAGGGCTCGGAGACTTGAGATAAGGGTCTAAGCAGTGACGACACCTTCAGATTCATTGTTAGAAGTATTAGTTGACCAAAGAAGACATACGCCAGGGATCACCTTAATAAACAGCAAGTAATGACTGCCCAAGTGTTAAAAATGGATCATTCTCATGACATTTTGCATCCATTCATAACATTCATAATACATATAGTTAGGAGCATTTTCATGACATCCTAATCATTTGACATGAGCATAGACCCCATGAAATCAATTCTACAGGTAGGTTCCCCAGAGGACAATGTAGCAAAATTGATGGGAGTTAAGAAGATTACAGATCTTATCTCTACTGAGCAGGAGTAGAGCAGATCAAAAGACTGAAGCCTTATCTCCATTGAGCAGGAGTGGAGCAGGCTAAAGATAGCAGATCCTATCTCCACTGTGCAGGAGTGGAGCGGATTGAAGACAACAGATCTTATCTCTACTGAGCAGGAGTAGAGTAGATCAGAAGTTCATAGCCTTATCTCCACTAAGCAGGAGTGGAGCAGGCTAAAGCTAGCAGATCTTATCTCCACTGAGCAGGAGTGGAGCAGATTGAAGACAACAGATCTTATCTCTACTGAGCAGGAGTAGAGCAGATCGGAAGACTGAGGCCTTATCTCCACTGAGCAGGAGTGGGGCAGGCTAAAGATAGTAGATCCTATCTCCACTGAGCAGGAGTGGAGCGGATCGAAGCTCACGAATCTTATCTTCATGTATCGGCAATGGAGCAGATTCAAACCTCCAGCCTAATCCTTTAAGTAGTAGGGTAACTGGCTAAATATTACAGATCTTATCTCCACTGAGCAAGAGTGGAGTAGATCGAAAATTACAAGTCTTATCTCCATGTATTGGCAATGGAGCAGATTAAATATTACAGATCTTATCTCCACTGAGCAGGAGTGGAGCAGATCGAGATAAAAATACCTATACCCCTAAAGATGCAGTGGGTGGAATGAAGCTACAAGAAGCCAAGATTCAGCAAGATGAGGTAGAATTTGCCCTTTTCAAAGTCTTTGCTCTATTCTGGTTACACGACAATGAGCAAAGAGGGGCAGCTGTAATGCCCAATTTTTGGAACCCGGAGCCCAACAATTGGTTCCAAAGCAGTCCCGGAATTTACAATAACAGGGGTCCAAAATAAAGCGGCCCAAATCTGAACGAGGAAAGGAACCTAGGTCAGGTTGGAGTCTTCGCGCCGCACGACTCTTGCCAGCAAAGCCACGCCCCACGCCGCAAGACTCCTTTCCGCAGTAACTCCATCACGATGCTCAAAAACAAGAAAATATTGTAAATAATAGGCTATAAAAGCCGAGATAAATTTTGTAACGTGGGGGAATTTACGCTGAAAATACGAAAGCAATACAGAATATTTTTGCCAAATACACAAAATTCAGACAGAGGTCAATAAAGGTCTATTTTCATTGTTTTTTTTTCCTATTGTAGTTCATTCGGTTAAGTACTGTTGTCTTTCTTTTTTATTTGGTTTCGTTTTTAAACTATAATATATATATTAAAGCATTGTGTAAATCTTCTTTTTTTTACACACGATATATACAAACACACGAGAAATAGTTTTTTTTTTGAGGAGAGATCAGTACAACAGGATCAAGAAAGTTTTTTCTCTTCGCTCTTTTATTTAAATCTGTTACTCATGTATAGTTCCTTTCCCATTTGTTTTTTTCAAAAAACCGTTTAATATAATAAATCTACAGAATAGAAAGAGGAAACTTACCGGGTTTTCGTTCTTGCGGACGACTGGATGCCTGATTAGTAGCGTCACGACGGCACATGGAGGGGTGGGGTTTTTTTGGCCTCCTGTTTTGTGATGAAAGAAAGAAATGAAAGGGCTTCTTGTTTGGTTAAAATGAATCTGATAAAGGAAACTAATAAATTTTGTTTTTTTTGCTTTTGTTTTAAAGTTAAAGAAATGACGCTGCACATGGGGGGATGCTTCTAGATCTGCGCAATTTTACCCTTAAGGGGTAAATTGCGCGGTTAGTCCTCCTTTTGGGTGATGTTGTTTTAATCGCATCCCTTTCATTTTTTTTTGTGTCTTTTTAAATTTGCCCCAGTAATTTTACTTACTTTCCCATTCAGCCCACTGTCAGACGCACTATTTCAGAGAGTGGAATATTTGTTTTTCTGGTCCCTCTATGTCACGCGCGTGTTGCAATTCAGTCCTTTTGCCTTCATTTGTTTCAAAATTGCCCCCAAAGCTTATATTTTCAGTCCAATTTAGTCTGTCTTCTTATTTTTTTTTCTTTTATTATTTTCGATTATCGTCATTTTTTTATTGTTATCATTTTTAATATTATTATTTTCATTATTACCACTGTTATTCTTTTCTATATACATTATTACTATATATTTATTTTATTTATTTTATCATCTTTATTATTTTTATTATGGTTAATTTACTACTTATATTACCTTTATTTTCATTACCGCCATTATTTTCCTTTTTATATAACAGTACTATTATTTTCTTATCGATATTTTTTTTATTTTTATTTTGCTTATTGTTATTATTTTTTTAATTTTATTATTGCCTCTATTTTACATACATTATTATTATTAAATTTTTTCCATTATATTTTTATTATCAATATTATATTCTTTTTATCTTATTTTTTATCATTATTATTACTATTTTTCATAACTGTTATCTATTCTTTTTTATTAATACCATTTTATTTTCGCTAGTACTATTATTTTTTTATTATTGCCTTCATTATCATTATGCACGTTATTTCTCACACTTTTATTCCGTTGTGCATGTGGCCATTATGATTTTTTTTTAATTATATTTTCTTTGATGCATCAAAAACCTGGTTTCAAAATAAGCAAACTCTCCGTGTTCTAAGGTTCGAAAGGAATCGTACCCTAACTTACTGGGTTGCGATTTCTCTTTCGAGTCTAAAAAACCTATCACTTTCTTTTTGAAAAGTTAAATAAAAATTTATTCTTGAGAATTCAAGATCGTCGTGTCCTAACTTACTGGATGGGACGTTTTGATATTTCGGGATAAGGATTTCAAAAACTAAAGGCAATATTCCGTGTTTGGTATTTTGGAAATCGAGCCCTAACTTACTGGGTTCCGATTTTTCACTAGACCCAAATAACCGAGTATCCTTCTTAGATTTAAACACATCAATTTTGAAAGTCAAAGGACAAGCTTAATTTTGGGGATTTGAAATGTCGTACCCTAACTCACTGGGCGTGACATTTTACTTCCTCGAGATAAGAGGGTCTGATTGCTCATGTTTTATTCAAATTTTATTTTTTTTAAAAGATAAAGAGTTGTATTTTAAAATTTTTCAAATTTCCGATATTAAGGACATTAATCAGTCAATACTGTACCAATTTTGGGCGTTACAAGGGTGTTAATCCTTCCTCGTGTGTAACCGACTCCAGAACCCGTTTTTTAAAATTCGTAGACCAAAATGTTTTCAAAAGTGGCCCAATCACACTTCAAAAAAGATTGGTGGCGACTCCGTTTTTTTTTTCAAAGTCGGCCCGTTTTCTAAACAAAAAAATGGTTTCGACAATCATTATGCACATTATTTCTCACACTTTTATTCCGTTGTGCATGTGGCCATTATGATTTTTGTTTAATTATATTTTCTTTGATGCGTCAAAAACTTGGTTTCAAAATAAGCAAACTCTCCGTGTTCAAAGGTTCGAAAGGAATCGTACCCTAACTTACTGGGTTGCGATTTCTCTTTCGAGTCTAAAAAACCTATCACTTTCTTTTTGAAAAGTTAAATAAAAACTTGTTCTTGAGAATTCAAGATCGTCGTGTCCTAACTTACTGGATGGGACGTTTTGATATCTCGGGATAAGGATTTCAAAAACTAAAGGCAATATTCCGTGTTTGGTATTTTGGAAATCGAGCCCTAACTTACTGGGTTCCGATTTTTCACTAGACCCAAATAACCGAGTATCCTTCTTAGATTTAAACACATCAATTTGAAAGTCAAAGGACAAGCTTAATTTTGGGGATTTGAAATGTTGTACCCTAACTCACTGGGCGTGACATTTTACTTCCTCGAGATAAGAGGGTCTGGTTGCTCATGTTTTATTCAAATTTTATTTTTTTTAAAAGATAAAGAGTCGTATTTTAAAATTTTTCAAATTTTTGATATTAAGGACATTAATCAGTCAATACGGTACCAATTTTGGGCGTTACGAGGGTGCTAATCCTTCTTCGTGTGTAACCGACTCCCGAACCCATTTTTTAAAATTCGTAGACCAAAATGTTTTCAAAAGTGGCCCAATCACACTTCAAAAAATATTGGTGGCGACACCGTTTTTTTTCAAAGTCGGTCCGTTTTCTAAACAAAAAAATAGTTTCGACACTAACAATTTCTTTTTACTTTCAATCTACATAGGAAATTAACTTTTCGACCAATTATTAAGAGGATCACTTTTCATTGTTCATGGAAAAGTAACTCTTATGAGAATGTTACATTTCAAGGAAAATAAATTAAAAAGTTTCGTATTGAATGTTGGAATCATATTCCAATCAATTAAATTATTTGAAAAGTGATAATTTTCCATCATACCAAACGCCTCTAAGTCAGAGAAAAATAAATAAATTAGACAAAGTAGGTAAATAAATAAAAAAAAAGCATAAAAGAGTGGAATGAATCATCCCTAAACAAAAAAGTTTCAAAGGCATAAATACTCTGTTGAACTTTCTCAAGTGTAAGGAGGGTATTTCCGAGA